>OY482672.1:38350447-40750447 GCA_960531455.1 Urophora cardui | reverse complement strand
AAATACATTTAGGGAATAAGCATTATATTACATTCATTAATTACACACAACACCGCACAGAATGATAATTGATACCACCTAATTCGTGTTCAACTCATGGTTATCCAATTAATTTAATTTGCGCTTGTTCTACATACACTAACAGCGTAAAAAAGGTGTATACACCACATATATACATACATATGTATATATAAATGTATATATTTTTTATGTGTAAGCAAACCTCCTTGCAGCACGCCCACAAAATAAACTAAGACCCTAAACGGTAAAAGGAGGCAAAAAGGCAAAATGCGCAAACAATTGGCATTAAGGATATACATCCATACATACATGCATATATGTATACAACACGATAGCAGCAAGGGGATCAAAAAAAGAACGAAGAATTCTCAGCGTCAGTGTCAGTATCTGTGTCAGTGTTGCACGCTATCAGCAGCATCAATCTATTTATTTATGTACGTATCTCGGTAATATGCTTAACGTGGCATATTATCTCAATGCGCAAGTGCTTGCTTGCTTGCTAGTTGGCAGGCTTTTCAGCTCCTTATCGCACTAATGCTTTGTTGTTTGTTTGTTTCTTTTTGCTGATTTTCCTTTTCTGATTTTCGATTGCGTGTGGCTCATGTTGCACACATTGAATATTGCGCATTCATTGCATATCCTTTTATGTAGTACCTATATTGGTATTTGGTTACACCAAAATGCGCATTCAAGATCGAGATTATTTTACAACAACAATTACATAGCAAAGAAGGATATTATATTTTGTGTACTAAATACGCTCAAACTTATGTAGACAAATGTGGCAAACGGATACATGGTTGCTCTAACTTAGACCACACACTACACTTATTCATTTGTCGGAGAGATCGCCGGCTGTCGTATGATCATATGTAGGTATGTATGTACGTGTAAGTACCTGTGTGTATGTACCAGGGCCGTACCCAGGAATTTTTTTCGTGGCGGGTTTTCATCGTAGTTTTTTTTTTGTTTTTTTTTTTTTTGAGAAAAATATATAACCTATTTCGTGCACTAACTAAATATAATAAAAGAAATCTGGTTTCTAAACTGCTATTTAGAAGAAAATTTTTTTCAAATTAGGGTTTTTATAAGAAGTTTTAAAAATCAGGAAACTTTTATTCATTTAAAAATTAGACTGTTCCATTGCAAACACGATGAATACTTTATGGACGAAAAACTCGGTTAGATTACCCATCTGTTATCAACTTTTTTTTTTTCATTTCCATTGAATTTCATTTTCATTTGAAAATTAAAAAATAAACAGCGCAGCAGAAGTATAAAAAATAAAAAGTTCTACTGTACTGCATCTGGGCAGCCTTAAGTTTCAAAAAATTATAGTCGACTGTTGCTGTATTGTGGAAATTTGTACAGCACAGCAAAGGGCAAACATAATTTCGAGTTTTTACAGCGCTGTTGTTATTGTTTTTTTTTTAATTTATGGAAACACAATCGAAATTGTAATGTACAAAAAAAAACCAATTTTAAATTTAAAATTCTGTTTATCTGTGCTTTGCTGTCGACTGATCTGTTTGAAATTACACAGTAAAACAACAGCAAAAATAACCATATAAATATATTCGACTGCTCTGTGCTTCGACTTCAGATATTTTCAAAGGAAATCGAAATTCAAAAGTTCTCAAAAAATTATGATAACTTTCGCAGAACAGCAACAGCTTATTTTTTGAGACTGTTGGTGTTATGCTGGCAAACAGTGCTTGGGAAGCTTTATATTTCCCTCCAATGTCCTTTTATCTGTGAAGTGGTTTTCATATACATAGTTGGGTCACCTAGCCGAGTTTTTCGACCATAAAATATCCTTTTTGTTTCACTTGGAAAAAATCGCCAAAAATAAAGTATTCATCCAATATTTTTAATATTACGCTTAAAATGTTTGCAATAAAACAGAATAATTTTAAAAAGAATAAAACTTTCCTGATTTTTACAACTTCTTATAAAAACTCCAATAAAAACCAAATTTTTTCAATAATTGCAAAAAATCTATAAAATGTTGACTTTGACATATATGGGATGGTTGCGTTGTTATAGTCCGATTTCACCTATTTTCAATACTAACTTTATTGAAAATAGGTGAAATCGGACTATAACAACACAATCATCATATATATATTATCTTTCACACAAAATGTTATAAATCAGACACTAACACATATAACCCGAGTAATGAATTTTCAGCCATGCAATGACTTTATGCGGTTATAAGGAAATATACTAAAATTTTAGAAAATGTATGTATGTAACATAATTTAATTTATAAGTGGTATGTCGTTAGAAGCGTACTTTAATTATCTTTCAAACGGAGTAGATACGGTTTGCGGGTATTTGTAACTTCAGCGAGAAGAATTTTTGATTGAATTTGTAACCAAAAAAACCCTAAAACCCTCAAAACCCTAACCATAAAAAATGGTTTTGACCTCAGCAGGTTCATGCCAGTCTTCCCCTATACCTGAAATTCTTGGTATTTTCTCAAATTAATTATTTGTAAACTAGTATTTTGAACATATAGCTTTGAATATGATAGAAGTATAATTTATCTACCAGAATTTCGTGGGGGGTTCAAACACCCAAACCCCCCCCCCTAAATACGGCCTTGGTATGTACCCTGAAAAAAGTGGGACCAAGTAATATGGTAGTACAGGACCAGGTTACGTTGTGACAGTTCCTAGTTACAGAGGTGGTCCAAATATATGAAAAAAATATGGTTACATTAACATTGCGATGTCATTGGGCATGACCACCCCTGCTTCACCGCTGCATAACAAAGGACTATATAAAACACCACCCCATTTGGGCCATATACTAATCTGCTTACAGTGGACCACGTTTTAAACTACATCCCAATACCCTAGACCGAGCCAAATTGCCGACCAACCACGAATTAGCTGGCGGCGAACGAGAATTTACATTCGATGTGGTCCGCTGCAGCATAACATGTAACCATGTCTGTAACTAGGTCGCTTCACGCGTGGTACTATGCAGCATAACATGTAACCAAGTCCGTAACCACGTCTCTTCAGACCTACTTTAAAGCCCCGTCCCATTGGACTACCTGGTCCTCAAATTTTTGAAGGGTATGTATGTACATACATATATGTATGCATATGTATATGTACATATGTACATGACGGCATAAGGACATATCCACGGGAGTGAGAGAGTGTAATGTGAAAAGGTATTTATTTTGTTGCATGCATATCGATAGGAATGATCCTTTTGCCTCATTTTGTTTAATTTTCTTCATTTATTATCCTTGTTAGTCTTTTTCACATTATTCTTTCCTTTTTGTTGGTTGTTTTCTCACTGCGATTGTCGGCTCTATTTTTTTTTGTTTGCCAGTCAACTCACGCAATTAGATTAATAAACCATAACAATAGAAACCAAATAATAATAAAAAAAGGATCAGCAATGACTTTGGAGATCACAGCTTGTACATTATTTATGTGTGTGAGTGTGTGTGTTTTTATTAGTGGGTGTCCTGTACAACTTACAAATTTCTTTGACAGCCGGCAACAAGACTTCTCTATGATGTGCGGCTAAAAAAAATAAATTTATTGTGCACTTGGTGACGATGCTGTTAGTTAACAGCAGGAGGGGCCACTGCGGCATATGACTTTGATCCTGTTTAAAACGATCTGGTTTATTTTTTGTTTTTTTTGTTTTTTTGTCACCGCCGGCAATGCCAGCAGTGACATTTGAAGTCAAAATATTTTGTCCTTTTTGCGGTCGACAAAATGGCTACGTTCAGAAGGCGCAACCGTGGCACAACAGTTGCGCAACTGTTGTGTTTTATCTTCTGAACGCAACGTTGAGTATTTCTGATCAACACAACATGTTGTGATTTTGGAGATTTTTTCCATCATAAATTTTTTACGCTCACTTTACACAACATGTTGAGCTTACGATTTTGACATATGTACAAAAATATGAATAGTGTTTATGAATTTTAGAATGTAATAAAAATGTTTCAAAACCGCGAAATTATTGGCAATTACGTTGGGGATAATTAAAATACTAATTTGTTTATTTAATGTATCAGGTCGTTCAGAAGGCGAAAATTGTATCACTTTCCGATTACTGATATCTACACAACAGTTGTGCTCCACCGTTGCGCCTTCTGAACGTACCCAATGATATAAAGAGAAGACATACATATATACGTATGCTTGCTACATATCGACGGCTGAGAATAAGATCGCCATATTTCAAAAATTGTTTCAAAAACGCCCTATTTGAAAAATTGTTTGAATAACGTCCTATTTCAGATTTTGCTTCAAGAATGCCCTATTTGAAAAATTATTTCAATAACGTCCTATTTCAGATTTTGCTTCAAAAACGCCCTATTTCAGAGAAAATTCCATATATATTTCTCTGAAATAGGGCGTTTTTGAATAATTGTCTCAAATAGGACATTATTGAAACAATTTTTCAAATAGGGCGTTCTTGAAGCAAAATCTGAAATAGGACGTTACTCAAACAATTTTTGGAATAGGGCGTTTTTGAAACAATTTTTGAAATAGGGCGATCTTATTCTCAGCCGTCGATATAGAAAAGTTTCACTAATTTATGAATGTATCTACATACATACATATATGTATGGAGAGTTTTGGAATAATACAGTATTCATTTAGCGGAAACGTAATCCTGGGTAATTTATTAGGAATTTCTTTCTCACTCTTTCAGATAATATGCATGGCTTTCCATAGCAGAAATCATATCAAAGAATGCGTGAGATATGGCGCTTGGTTTATGTTCAAGACTTTTCGGAAGTGTTCATATTTTCTAAAAAAAAAAAAACTAACGCAATTCCAATGTTTAAAAGTTAATCGGAAGATTCGTACAACTATAATTAACACGCTTTTATTAGTTTCACCTGTATGTATGTATCTATGTATGTATGTATGTATGTATGTATGTATGTATGTATGTATGTAATTTCTAGCTGCTGTCTAAATATATGCAACATATTTACTAATGAGATTAGGTTATAACCACCGCTATGTTCCACCAGATGGCGTGCGTGTATTTATATTTTTAAAATATTCACTTATTAAACACCATTTTCTTCTAATATTACCACCAATCAATCGCAAAGCCGATGACGCTGACGTGTTGATTTTAAAATCAACGATTGTGTATCGATTACAAACGTTAAATGCATGTAACTGTCAAATTTAGACTCAAGCTCAATTTAAGATCATTGCACATAACGATGGCAGACGTAAATTGGAGACTCGCAAAGCAGCGGTCAAAACATGCATGTATACATACATACATACATACATATTTACATATATTTTAAAAAGCAAGCAGGTATGGAAGGAAATACACGTTGTTGGAGCTTAATATTGGGCAGAAAAACAGCTTCTCTGCATTTTTTCGTATACACGCATTTAGCCACACAATTCACATGCGTTCAAATACATTTAAATATACACACATATTTTATATATGTACATACATAATATACATATATAAGTATACGTACGTATACACATACATATCGTCGATCTCCTGCCAGAAACACGAATGTGAAAATTTTTTTAAGTGCGATGTCTGCTCTTTATCTGGTATGTATATATTGATGTAATAACAATTAATACTTGTATAAATTCTTGTGTAAACACACACACATAATATGTACGTGTATGTACATTAGCATATATACAAATATTAATTGTTATTACATCAATATATACCAGACAAAGAGCAGACATCGCACTTAAAAAAATTTTCACATTCGTGTTTCTGGCAGGAGATCGACGATATGTAGTATAACATACACATACATATGTATGTATGTATATAGTCGTATGTACTTAACGATTCCATGCCGCGGCGCTTTTTGTCGATTGGTATTTATTTACTTTTTCATCTTTTTCCCTAAACACCAACCAACATCAACTAGCCAACCAACCAGTTCAATTTAGCCCAACCGTGTGCGATCCGGTCCGGTTGGTGTTGTTGTTGCTGTTGCTGTCGTTGACTTTGTCTGGCTCATCACATATGTACATCCACTCACTGACTTTAGAGCAGGCGCGGTTTTTGATCGCTTGCTACGCATTTATTCTCTTGTTGTTGTTGTTGTTATTGTTGTGTTGCTGCTGTTTTTATTTTTTTTTAATAGCTATTGTTGTTCCTATATCGGCTACATTCATACATATGTACATATGTACATTAGGCCTGTACGATTTGTATGGAGGGAAATTAATCGATGGGATTCCTTTAATTTTTCTAAGTAGAAAGCTCTTCCACGACAATGGTCTAAAAATAAATTTGAATTTGGTTTTTGTGGATTAAGACGGATTTTTGAAAATAAAAATTGGACAAAAATTGCCAAAGAGTTAACCAGGTCAATATGCAAAAGCTTTGCTTCCAGTAGTACCCTATGGCTATGAGTAACCTTGAGTTTTCTTAGAGTTGAAGAAAACAAATTTAAAATAGTATAAGTCCACGTTTTGGCGTATAACTTTTCAATTTTTTTAGCTAGAATTCTGAAATTTTTTATTTAGAGCATTGATTGTACACAAAATGCTATCAGCGAAAGTCATCCATATCGGTTGACTATAAAATAGAGATCTCATGCCATGATTTTGGGCTAAAAAAAAGAGTGCACTCTAGTAGTTCTCCTATACCGGAAGACAAATTATAGTTTTAAAATATTGTTACTATATTGACTCTATTTATCTTTGAGCTATTTGCAAGCAAATTTAAGATATATCAGCAACAGAGAATTACGAAAATTTGCGATTTTACGCATACATTTTTGATTTTCAAAAATCCGTCTTGGTTTATAAAAACCAAACATTAAAATTGTGTAATTTTAAACATATGTCGTGGAAGAGTTTTCTACTCAGAAAAATGAGAGAAACCCGAATTTCGATGGCACAATATAGGTTAGTAAATCACCCCGGCCTAATGTGAATGTATACATACATACATACGTATTTATGTATGTATATCCAACAGTTAAGGCATTATTTTGAAAATTAATTGTTAACATGGTTTGGTTGGCCAGATTGTCTTGTGGGTAATATATGTATGTATGTTGCGTATACACGTATGTATGCTTGCATGTGCTTGTGTAAGTTGTGCATTTTTTTTTTTTGAAATTATCTAGTTTGAGCTGATTTTTATAATAAACTTTAGAGCTGTTGTGTTAGTTCATGGAGCTATAATTTCAAAATGTCGAATTCATATCGTGTTAATTTGATGAGAAATCAGTGCATTTATTTGTTGTCTCATTATCTATAGTTTACCGGAATAATCGAAAATGTGAAAATATCGATTCAAATATTTTGATCATATTAATAACAGTATGACATTTGAAAAAAAAAAAAACGTCAAACAAACATACTATTTTGGTCAGCCCACAACTGCTTTATAACATTAAATGGGCGCTTTGTTTACAAATTGATTTTGAGTGAATATAATTATATACATACCTATGTATGTACAAATCTACTATGCACTAGTATGCATACACAAGTATATATTTATATATACATCTTTATTCATATATGTAGGTAAATATGCACATTTCAACACAATTTCCTGCCATTCCTACGCAGCTTTCATCTAATCAAATTTACATAAACTAGCCGGACCCGTGCGCATCTTGCGCAAAAAATAACAACACATACGTGATTTGTGCTGTCACGCCAATTTTAAAAAAACTTATTATTTATTTGGTTTGGTGGAACTTATGGAACTTTCAATGAACTACCTATATGTTTGACAAAGGTATCGCATAAAATGTTTTTATTATACCTATGTATATAGGTTAGTGCATTATATTTTTATATAGTTTACATATATTTTTATGTACATAAATATATGTGGTCCCTGCCGACTTGGGTAGTTCTTTTCCACACGTTTGCCTTGGCAAGCAAATCAGTGGTCGAAGCTTAATCGATTTATCTGCTACAGTTCCTGAGTTTTGACTTATAAATCTTTGAAAATTTGCCCCTCTTGGCCCATTTTTTTAAATTTCAGCATATTTCCTCATAACGGTATAAGGTCATTGCATGGATGAAATTCCATCACTCGGGCTTTATTAGTGACTTAATTATCATGTTTTACGTGTTTTTCGAAATACATACATATGCCTTATTTTCAACTCCAACCTTCTCTGTTCCCATTAGAATCTGTGTACCAAATTTCATTAAAATATTTCTATTTTTGCGCCAGTTAGATTATGTACGACCGGCCGTTCATTCAATTTTTGTTTTCATCGTGATCGTTTTGATTTATGTAAGTCCATATCTATCTCAATATTTTATGGTCTTACGTACAACCGTTATTTGATCAAAACTATAAATACATGTACATTAGGCATATAACTTTTTACAATTTTTGCAAATATAAAAAACGGCATACCATAGTCGAATAGAGCATAAAAAAGTATGAACCCTATTATTTTTTTTTTTTGGGAAATTGCAAAAAAGCTTCCGCGCAAAACGAAATTACTTTTTTATCAGAACTGCTGAAAAAAACAAAAAAAGTTTTGTACATCTGCGCAGAGCGTGCAATTAAAATTGTGCAAGACATTTTACCATTGTGTAAATCATCACATACTTTAAACTTAAAACTTATTTCATATAACAATTGACAAAAATGTTAAAATAAAAATATTAAAAAAAATTTAAAAAAATCTGACTTTTTTAGAAATCCATTTTTGCGCGGAACGTTTTTGAAGCGAAATCACCTAAAAAAGTGATATTCATTACTTGTACAATATTTTCCACCACGTGGTGGTATGCCAAATTTTTTGTCAAAATTTGTTATATGCCTAATGTACATATATTGTACTACGAACAGCTGTGTATAAATAAGCACATCCCATGCTGAAAAACCCCCATTCAGCGTAAGTATGAATACACACGTGTTCGCCTAAAATAATGTGATGTTTACATACAAACATACAGCTGAAGCTTATATGTAAATGTGTTTTAAAATATACACGACTATTCATCTGGGGGGGCGACATCTACATTTGAAATTTGTATTTAACACTGCACTCTTGTTAGAATAAAATAATTCTGAAGGCATAGTTTTAGGCGCAAATCTTTTAGTTTAAAACATTTTATTTTTACAAAATACTATTCGAAAAAAAGTACCATGCCCAATAAAACACCGTTTCGCATGCATAGCTAATTAATACCTTTAAAACGATGCCTTATTTATTAATTTTGGTAAATTATGTGTGCAGAAAAAGGGATATTTATAAAACACCAATTAGAAATAATATATATGATTTATTTTTGACGCTTCAAGTTAACAAATTTCTAAAGTCGTTGACACTTTTTGTGGTTTATTAATAGTACAACATCACACCGGGACACTTTCAATCTTATAGGTAATAATGACAAAAAGAAAGAAATTGTATTTATGTAGTATATGTATTGACTTGCTTTCGTTGCCAGTTTATTTTCTTTTGTTCATTATACCCAGCTGAACTAATACACAGAGTATTATAATTTTGATTTCATAACGGTGGATTGTAACAGAATGAAATAATCGAGATAGATATTAAAGACCTGCGCAAGCTCACTCGCTTTTCTTTGAACACTGTGTGATTCGGTGTCATTGCCAATGTTATGCTTGATTCGGTTTAACATACGATCAGCACTCGCACGACAGTATATGCTAGCATGAGTTGAGTGACAATGCAGTTTGCTCATTTCCATTTAGCCATGAACACACAGGCTTGAGTATATTTTCTGTGCCTTGCGAGTAGTGTGGGAGAGGACAGTAAAAGCACTAGAAAAATAAACGAATCAACCGAATCATTCTAGTTTGTTTGAGTGAATGCAGTGAAGTAAAACGACGCAGCAATGGAAGAAGTAAGTTTCTACTTATTTGTGTATACATACATATATGTACATTAATTTGATAGCTTGTACTTATGTATATATGTACATATGAACATATATATGTACATACATACATTTGTTTTATTGTAATTATATTGATTAGTTAAACTAAATGAAATATATGTATATACGTATATGTGTGTATGTATATATTTTAATAAAATAAATATTTACTATTATAGTTGTAGTAATAGTATTTGGCTGATATACTAATTATTAGGGCAACAGAAGATGTGCAAATGCATATTTTTCTGTTGCAGTCCTATTTACATATGATAAATATATGTCGGCGTTTTAGCTCAAGACGAAGAGAATAAGCCTATCTTGTTAGGGCATATTTTCGCATATTTAGGTCAAAAGGCTTATTTTTGCATATCTTGACTTATTTGCATATTTTTGGCATATTTTTCTATAAATTCATATTTTAGCATAGAATTTCGTCGTATTGTTCCATCTCGCTCGTAAAATTGTTTTTATTTAAATTTTGTACTCTGGAAACTTTGTTTTGTATATGCGCATACTATTTGCCATTCCTCTTTGTCTGACAAGTTCAAGGCGAATTTAATAATTTTTGTAATGCTTCATTCAAATGTGCTACACGAATCAATTGTGTATCTACATACATAGGCATACATCAGACGGTGAATATATATTGATGAAATCCGTGGATCGCGATTCATATTGATAGTGTAGCATCGAGTATTGATGGGTCGAGATTCTGGCTCGCAAAATGTTTAGAAATTTCGAAATCCACAATGACAATAAACGAATTGAAAGTGAAAGTGCGAAAAGGACGGAAGTAAAATATCGCAATATTCATATAGAACATGTAGCACTACACCCTACACAGTGACTGAAATTCTTGCTTTTAAATACGCCCCGATACCTTCAGTTGACGTGGAGAGATCTTTTTCTACGTTTAAAAACTTACCGCAACAATCGACATAGTTTTCTATTTCAAAATTTATCGCAAAATTTTGTAGTTTACAGCAATAGCAATTTGAATAAATAAGTATGCAATTTGATTATTTTTTAGGGAAATAAATTAATTTTCCAAACCCCTTCTTTAGAATTTCTCCCAATTATTTTATGTTACAACAGGTATATCTTAAAAGTTTGAAATATCTAAGTGAAACACCGAAACACGTCAACTTAATTTTTGCCTGTATAATACAATGACGTATTCAGAATATCCGTAATAAATTTTGATTTCGAGATATTTAGGAAAGAAGTTTAAGATCTCTGATAGTGAATTCTTTGTCGTTTGTAAACTTTACCCAAATTGATTAAATTTTGTGATAATGTGTCGGCCTACGGATGGGTTGAACTCAAATAAATCTCAAAATTTTATTTAAGTATCTTCAACTACATTTTTTTAACAAATGTAAAAAAAATTTTAGGGATGACTATCTAAAATAAAAATTGCGGAGGGTCAAACTTCATTTTAGAACTATTCTCCTTTGGACTTTTTTGTTCAGAACTGACCAGAGTGCAGCTGTGGCCGAAACAAAGTAGGTTTTTTTTCCGTCAGTACAAATTGACCCGCCATAATATATATAGATTTTCGTATGTAAAAATACTTGTTTTCTTTTGGTAACGAAGATGTGTTTCACAAATGTGTTTTTTTTTTATTTCGTCTTTTGTACCTATAAAATGTACCTTTAATAAAAATAGTTTTTTTTTACAAAAAGTATTATAATTTAATAAAATGTGAATTTTTTATTTCCCTTTTGTACTTATAAAAACAAATATGTACCTTTAATAAAAATATTTTTTATTACAAAAAGTGTTCTAATTTTATTTAAAACTAATTTTTGATATTTGTCCGGGCCAGGGTTTGAACCTGGAACCTCTTGCATGAAAGGGGAGCACACAACCTACCATGCCGTATATCCTTTTATTAAGTACATAAAAAAAAATTTTAAGGGCATATTTTCAGTGCTTAAACCAAGTTTTAAGAGCATATTTTTAGCGCTTAAACCATATTTTTAAGGACATATTTTTAGCGCTAAAAACGAATTTTTTAGGGCATATTTTCTGTTGCCCTACTAATTATATATGAATTTAGGTATGAGCTAGTATCCAATGCTACAATTTTACTATGTATTTCTTATTTCGCATTTTTTAGTAAAGCGCTTTATGTATTTATGTATGTACATATGTATGTACATATGTATGTATACTATTATAATTCCTCTTTTACTCGCATTCGTTACGTATGTACATACATATGTACATACATAGCTCAGTTGAATGTTTCAAGCAGCGTTGCCACAGCCAAAATAAAAAATTTACCAAAAATTAAAAAATAAATTACCAAAAAATTACCATTTTCCTTATAAATAATAAAAATCCCATCTCTGACTATAAGTTTTCATTTTAGTACACAAATATCGTATATTATATATCTACCGAACCCTTTAATTAACTTATCATAATAATACACTGGCGCGTTTATAACTGTGGCGAGTTTTATGGCCGAGCTTCTCTCCCAATTCGAGGTGTGCTCCTTTTTGCTTTTCCTACAAATTGGGTCGACCTACAGTTTTATGCCGGCTCCGAACGGCGAATGCATTTTTTGTGAGAAGCTTTTTCATGGCAGAAATACACTCGGAGGGTATGCTTTCCACTGCCGAGAGGTTACCGCTATTTAAAAAAAAAAACCAATAATTGGGTTTTAATTAATTAGAAAAACTTTTTTCGTGTTTGTCCGGACTCTGGTATATCAGGCGAGCACTCTACCCACTACACCACAGCGGCCACTAACTAACTTACTTCAAAAGTTACACATTTTCTTCTGGAAAGCTACGGTTACAAAGGCACACAACCCCGCCAACATACTGGTGACAAATGTCGACAAATTCACTGATTCTGGTAGGTTTTAAAAAGAAAAAACAAAAGAAAAATTAATCCAAGCGAATTGCAAGGTGGCGGTAGCCTATTGGTGATGCCATTAGCTTACCAACCGAAAAATCTGAGGTTCGAATCTCGGCGGGCGCCCAGAAAAAAAAGTAGTCTGAGGAAGAGATGTGGTGATCTCCGAAATATATTTAGGCATAACAGCTCCCAAAAAAAATTAAATGTTTAACACCAAAATTTTTCTCATATAATGGTGTACTATCCCAAGGTATGGAAAAATTACCAAACCGGAAAAAAAATTACCAAATTACCAAAATCGGTTTTAGAGAAAAAAAATTACCAATTTTGGTTAAAAATAACCAAAGTGGCAACGCTGGTTTCAAGCCTTCCGAATCTATTGCCTTTCGAATCGATTGCCTTACGAATCATTTGTCATTCAACTCAATTGCTTTTCAAGTTATGAGTGAATGAGGGCATATCTCTTTTTGTTGACGTGCAGTGCAGAAACACTTGCGCTCTATTTACAAGCTCTTTCGCTCACATGTTGAGCCAATGTTATGCAGATCGGCTCACGCCGTTTTATGCGAGTGGCTTACATCGTGAAATGAGTGAATCGTTGCAGGGGTTTAATAGATATGGACTTATATATATCAAAATGGTCAGGGTGAAAAGAGAAATCGATTGAGCCATGTCCGTCCGTCCGTCTGTCCGTCTGTGCGCACTCTAACTCGCGCAAAAATTGAAATATTTTGATGAAATTTGGAATTCAATTTGGTATCAAGACTGGGACGGCTGGTATTGAAAATGTGCGAAATCGGACCATGACCACGCCCACTTTCCCTATATAGTAAAAATCGGAAATTTTGTATCTCAGTCACTAATAGAGCTGGAGTAATAAAATTTTATCCACGTAATGAGCTCAGGCCGTTATGAAGAAATATGGTGAAATTTTGGAAAATGGGCCACGCCCACTTATTAAGCGACAAACATTGAAAGTTTTATAGGTCATAGTTCAGAAACCGTAGCAGATATATCGATGAAATTTGGTACTCGAAGGTTTTGGCGAAAAATTGTCAAAATCGGTTGGACGTCCACGCCCACTTTTATATATGGGTATTATAAAGTGGCCTAATAAAAACATTTTAAGCGATATCTCTGTCAAATATAAAGATATATCATTGAAATTTGTGGCATTAGTCCCACGAAAGACCGGAAACAAAAAACATAAAAACTTTGGAAAATGGGTGTGGCACCGCTCTTTTTGACCACGCCTACTTTTTAACAAAGATATTTCTGGAACACCCTTTGGGAATTTGTAACGTGAAATCTTTGTAATTGGAAGTGATAAAGGAATGAAATTTTGCACAAAGAATTATATTTATATATGCTAAGTTGGATGGTTGATAGAAATTTTGAAAATAGGCGTGGCAACGACCACTTTATGCGGAACTCGCTTTATATAAAATACACCGTTTTTCCATCAAACGCAAACAAACAATGAAAGCATACAGCTGAGTATCTTATACCATGTCTCCACATAACGTGTTTTGCTCTTTTTTTCTGCATTTTCTCTCTCAATCTTGTTTCGACACGGAAACCGGTGCCGACACTCGCCAATTTCCATAAAAATTTCTGAGAGCGAGTGAAGATTGAAACACTGTTTCATTCTGAATCATCTTGCCAACCTCGATGATATCGATGTCTTCTCTAATTTTGTATCGAAAATCTATCGAAATCTCACACACACCAAAACAAAAACGCAAAATATAAGCAAACATACAAACATTTAAGAAGAGCAAGAAAGAGAAATGTTAAACTGAATCACGATCAGCCACGTGGAGACGGGTTATTGAGCGAGATGTTTTGCTACATGTTTCTCTGGTGAATCAAGTTATGTAGAGACGGGCTTTATTGTTCGATTCCACTGGAACTTAGGCTTCCTTACTTGTTTTATTATTGGTTTAATTGACTGTTGTGGCTACTATACCATGTTAACCACATTAATTACATTTTATATCGGTCTTATGTATATACAGTGGTTTATCAGTAAATAGAGCCAGAGCTTCAGTATTCTGTAGATGAATGAATCGTGTAACTGTACAGATTTTTTTCAAGCTTATTCTATTTGGTAGAAATAAATTCGATTTTGGTAAAATGACAGTTGCTACTATTGGATATACTTAATTATTTTTTATTATATTTCTATATACATATGTATGTAAGTAGAGTCGTGAATATATTCTACAAAAATCTCAAAAAGAAAAGAAAGACTAAAACATGAAACCCCTGCAGACATTTCCTTTGTTAGATATTGTTGAAGCTCGAAACACCGCACTTAGTAGAAACAAAGTGAAAGCTATTTATTTTCACAGCTCTCAGCTTAAAGCTTACTTCAGCAGAACCTCTCAAAGAGCCAATATTTCAATGTTGTTCTGTGTGTTCAAATTATTCTCTTTTACGATATTTTTCGAGTTGTTGATTTGTTATAAGACATACATAGCATATTCCAACCGAACCTATTTCAGCGCACACGTCTGTATTTGATAGTAAATGGCGGCTGCCTTGCATTCACGTGTACATATATATCGCTTATGTACATGAATGTAGCTCGTATGTACATATATGATAAAAAAATACATATGCCTGTACACCTTAGCCTTTTGTTTTTGCATTAAGCATTATAGTCACCACAAACTAGTATTGTTATTGCGGTTAACTCTTGTTGCCATTGTTTGAACGGTGTGGCTGCTGTTGTTGCTGCTGCACAGCTTCCGTCCTAACCAAATTTCTCATTACCTCTACTCGTCTTTTTATTGTCTTATACGTGCATACACATGTATGTATGTATGTATATATTTTTCTTCTGTCTTACATTTTCTCCTATTTTGCCTTTTTTTCACAATGTACTTCGTCACCGCATCTTCGCAGTGCGTCGTTCCGCTCTTGTTGCTTTCGTTGAGGGGTTCATGTGAAACGCAGCGGAGGTCGCATCATCAATTCGTTTAATTTGACAAGCGCAAACCCTAAACATGTCAAAGCAGTAGGATGCGTATGCACCTACTACTCACCTACTCACTTACTAACTATCACTTGGCGACTTTCGATTCTCAACTCACGACTCTTGGCTTATTACTTATGTACCTATGTGATTCGTTTCTTTTCGTAATCTTCTTTTATTTTGTTTATGTAGCCCTACCTACTCATTTAACTTTTAAAATACGTGTATACATACATACATATATAGGCAACTGTAATTTTTGCTTCAATGGAAGAAAGTGCCTGGCTATATGAACAAAAATCGTCCGAGGAAAGAGGAGAGACAAGCGGTTAAAAACCAGCTACTTAGTCTCCGTTTAGGTGTTTTATATTTACGAAATTTTTATAATTAATTTTTTGGCATTTGTTTTGGGTTTCTAACGCCATTTTGTCTATCTTTTATTTTACCGTATCTTACCTGATTTAACCGAACAATGTATATGCGCTCGACTTTCATAGTACACCCAATCGAAACCCGCTTCCACCGCTAATCGCGCCAACATGCCATATTTTGTGCGATCCCGATCGGATGTTGTTATATCGACAGCGCGACCTTCGTAATGCAGGGAATCTGTGTGATGCGCATTATCCTCGTCCCAACTTTCGGTGACTCGTAATCGTACACCAGGCCATTGATTCATTACGGATACGGCTAAGATGTTTAGCTTTTCTTTGCAACGCTGAAATGGAGTTAATATATGTATTTTTTTGAATTTAATGAAAAAAAAACTACAACAACACAAAATCTAAAGAAATAAAGTGTTTTGAAGCACTTCTTTGTATTAAATTTTTGAGTATAAAATACATATAAAATAATACAAGCAAATACCCGTCCCGCTTCGCTGCGAAAAATCACACTATGCCACTGCCTATCAATCAACCTAGCAGTATCCACCTCCCGGTCGCTCTATCTTTTGCTCTTCATATACTACTCTACTACTCTACTATATCCTCTCTCTCTCTCCTCTTTTCCCATTCTCTATCAACATTCCGTGTTCATCCGGTCCATATATCGGTCTACATCATATGAATCGGTTCTCGGGAACCGATTGAAATATTCACATAGCATGACCTAAATCTCGATCATTGGCTCCTTTAATTTGATACCAATACTGATCAAAAATATTTTAGAGCCATCCGGATCCACATTTTGGCCTCCATCTGGAAAATCGACTTCAAAGTTGAAATGGAATGAACTCCATATTGAAGCTCTAATTGAAACTCCAAAATATTTCGAATGAATTTCTGAAAATCCCCTACTTTAAATACCTAAGGGCAAATAAAATTGGCACTGACATTGTAACACAGCCTAGAAAAAATTGAAAACTGGCAGTATCTACACATACTAACGGGACACTGTCCCACATGATCTCTCGCGTTGTTCTCAACCTCAATGGCCAATTGCTGATCTGTGTGAAGAACTGTTGAGATTTTAGTAAACCTAACCTAACCTTACTTAACCCATTATCTCTCATGATGTATTGGTTTTGACCCTGGTTCAACTATTTTTTCGAACTTTTTTTTACTTTTGGGACTTTTTGCGTAATTTAGCGACTAAGTGCCATTTCCTAAATCTCCGTTTAACACTAACCTGAGGTCTAAGCATCCGTTAAATATCGACTGCCTTATCGACCACTTTAAATGTTGATTAAGTCGATAATGATGTTTAACTGGGAGTTAGCGTTAACCGGAGATGGTGAAAACGGCGCTAAATCATACAAAAAGTGAAGAAATCTACAAAATGCTAACAAGCAAAACAAAAAAGTTCAATTTTTGGATATTTAAACATAATTTTAACGCGGTGATGAATAAAAGAGTAACTTTTGCCATGAAAGGCAGTTTTTAAAGAGGTGTCGTTGCGTCGGAATCGGTATGATCTTAAACAATTTTGTATAGAAATTTTCACTTATTCACTGCTCATTGTACAAAGTTGAAATTGTCTTTATTAGTACATATGTATGTATGTGCATATGAAAATATGCATAAGAATTTAATAGAGTTTACAAATCCAATTTTCAACCTGTTGTATTATGCAAACATTAAAAACAATTTATGTACATATGTTTAGATAGGCATAATATGCACGTATGTATGTATACACGTATGTATGCACGTATACCAACTTACACTTCTTCTCTTTATATCAACAATGGACCAAAACAAATAAATGTACAAAAAGAACAACAAAAAATGAGAAAATGGAAAACTAAGCAGTTGTATTTAAAAATCAATTTTCTCATTTGTTTGGCTGTCAGTTTTAACAAAAAAAAATGCTGCCAAGGTGTTTATTTAAAAGAAAATAATCATGGAAGTCGGCAACACAAAACATGAAAATTATATGTATGTATGTATGCCGTTCTGCCCGATTGCGAAAGGTCGAATTATAAATATTGATTTTCGCTTATGTTTTATTTATGTAAATATGTATATAAGTGCATAGGTCTGTACTTATATGTATGCATAATTTGTACGTGTGTGGCTGCGTATTTGCATCTGTGGTGGCTGCATTTTTTAGGGTTTTCATATATTTTTTTCCTGCTCGAACCCAGATATTCCATTATTAATCTCATGCAGGCAGCACCTGTAACATGAATTATTGTGTAAATATGTAAAGAAGTAAGTAAGTAAGCATCATACATATATGTATATTAAGTATGCTCACGCTTACTTTTGATCCTCATTTGATTTTTTGGTTTCTTGCCTTCATTTTCTTATTCTGTATTAATTTAAAGGTAAAATAAAGGATTCAAAGGCATTGCCGCTGTTAGTCAATATTTAATATATATATAAATTTTTTTTTGACTTGAGAAGTTTGTAAGTGAGTTCGTTTGCATTGCAATTGCAGCGAGATTTGGAAAAAGGAAAGACGAGTGTAAAAGGAGATTTATATAAGTGGCATTCCGTTGTAAAATAGGAGGCGGAAGTCGTCTTTTTCGTTTTCTTTTTTCACTTGGTTTTTGTTTAATGCTTTGTAAAAAAAATTAAAAAAAAAAAAAAAACAAAACAACGTAAATTCTATTTCTGACATTTTTCCTGCCAATAGTTGTTTTAGTTTTGGCTAAATAATCAGCTGGCAACAGCATTGTCGGTAACTACACTCTCGTTGCACATATGAAGGCACGCAAGCATATATGTACATATATATTATGTATGTACGCACATAAATACACACAACTTAAGAATTTTCTATTGAAATTTAAAAAGTCAGCTGCAACGGCGATTGTCCGGCAAAAATCGACCACAAAATCAATTATTAACGCCTTTGGAAGCGACACATGCAACAACCTACAAACCTATGTGTGCTCTGTTTGTGTGTTTGTATCTCATCTGTTGTACCTATTTCATTTTGGTAGGCGTTTTGCTTTGCTTGTTATATTTTGGTACAAACTATTTTGCCACCATCACTAACAAAACGACCATTTATTTGCGGTAGTATCTGTGGTGTTTGTGGTATTTTTTACATGATGGCGTGCGGTGGTGGGCCGACAATAGCGTAAAATCGATTTTAAGCACCTTGTTTGTATGTTGATGCTGATTTCTCTAAAGGATTTTATGCATTTGAAATTTCTGTCACACCAGCATTTTTATTTCGATTTTACTGTAGAATGTATTGTTTCGCGTTGCTTTAACTGCCGCTGAGCGTAAATTCCAACACATAAAAGCTAGGCATTCATAGTTTAAATACATTGTTTTGCTTTGGTATTGTTGCTATTTGTGCAATTTTCGATGATTCAAAAGGAAAAAAGAAAACTGTTCACAAAAAAAAAAAAAACAAAAAGAAACAAAGCGAAATAAACTGTGTATTTATGTTAGGTGTGGCAAATTGTCGTAATTTATGCGGTTTTAATACAGCATGTAAAGTGTACAGAATTGACTCTGCGCTTAACTATGTAAATGCCATAGGAAGTTTGTCGCTTAAGTCTATTGTACCGATTGCTTGTGATAAATATACATGGTAGGTATGTTTGCATGTAGTTGGCATACATTGTAAATGTGTGTGTGCGTGTGAAATGAATGCATTTTTAGGCATGCAATTTTATTTAGCTTTTTAATTAAATATTTTATTACTGAGGCGCAGTTGTTTGCAAAAATCAATTTCAGCTTCGAATTAGTAAATCATAAGTCTTAACACTTTGACCGAAAATATCATTTATAAAACGACTTCAAATATAAAATCTAAACAAAGATATAAGGTTTACAAATATTTATTAGCAGTGTTGCCACCTGTTGGTAATTTACATTTGCATTTTTGTATATTTGAAACAAATATCGTTTTTGTAAAGGAGTTGCCTTTCTTTAGGAGTAAAAAAATTCGACATTTATTTTAGAAAGATGGCAACTCCACATGCCACCTTCTTGAAAAATGTCGATTAAGTAAATTAATAAAACAAAAATATTATAGCATTATGTGTATTTTTTCGAAAAAAAAAATGTAGAAACTTTCATTGTTTAGCGTTGCCACTTGTTTGAAATTTTTTAGCTCAATAAAGTTTGTAAAAACCAACTAAACATTGCAATATGGGTATCAGATTTAATGTCTTCAAGAAAGCTAATCACTCGCAGTATTTTTTTGAGGGTTGCCATCTTCATAAAGAAAATAGATGAGTTAAATTAATAAAACAAAAGTATTAGAGGATATTGTTTATTTGTTTCGGAACAAACTTTCATTGCGAAACAATTTTTTTGGGGTGTTGCCACTTGTTTGAAATTTTTTAGCCCAATAAAGTTTGTAAAAATCAATTGAATATTACAAAAATATGGTTATCAAATTTAGAGATTTAAAGAAAGGAATTCCACACAAGGTACGTAAAAATGAAAAACTTGGCTTATTTAAAAGCCAATATTTACACATTAGCAAGCAATCGGGACTCTAAGGAGTTCGCTCTTCCTCTACATTAAATCAATGTCGGGGTGTTATCACCCATTGTCGCTTTAGTCAAAAACTACTTCCCCAAAAGCCAATATCCATGTACTCTCACAAAACCAACCAATTGTAGCAGTGCAAACAAGAAAAAAAATTGATATTTTTGAGAAGAACCAAAAAAATAATTAACTTAGCTTTTGAGCTGCTTGGCATCATTTTTAATTCGTTTACATTGCCTTTATGTACATTATTCATATTTTAATGGCTTTTTTACATAAGCCTTTCAACCATCAAAAGCGTTCATCCATTTGCATGCAACATCACTTATTATTGTTTACATTATTAAAAGGCTTAACCATTCGAGTGACCATTTATTGACCAATGGCTGAAGCGTCCGCGTGCAAAGGAAGACAAGAAAATCAAAAAGAAAGCAAAAAATAAACGTTTTATAATTCGGCTGCAGCGGTAATCGGCGCACTTACGTATTTAAATTCTCATACTACATGCCATGCATGTTTTTGTGCTTCTTCAAAAGCTTCAACATGACACTCGAGAGCTTTACATCGCAGCTTTGTTTTTTGTTTGTGTGTGTACGTTTTGTTGATCATTGAACTGCTAATGAGTTTTAACAGCATATCACAACAGCGTAAAGAGAAAATGCTATCAACAAGTGCGACATGTCGCTAACTAAGTTAAAGTGGTCGGCCTAAAGGCTTAAGCGCTTACAAAAGTAATAAAAAAAAAACACTTACCTACATACTTATGTGCTAACATATGCATGTATTTCCCTGAAATATTTAATATGACATGCCAGTGGTCACATTTAGCAGCTCGCAAGCCGCGCTCGATCGCTTGACGCTGCACCATAACGTTGTTGCTGATGTTGATGCCTTCAATGGTTGGTTAATGATGGTGGCAGCAAGTGCATCTCGAATTGCTTTTGTCTTAACGTTTACTTGTTGATGGATTTCACATTGTTTGCTCTCCACAATCTACACGGGTTTGTTAATGTACCAGTGCGCTTAAGTTGCTTGCTTACAGCCGGCCGCTGCACCGACTAGCCGTGCCCTGTTCCAATACCGTCTCAAGAAGAGGTCAGCCAGCCAGTCGGCCAATACTCTTCTTCTCATTATTTGTGCTTCGGTCTGTTGAGTTATTCGGTTTTTATTATTACCTTTTCTGCCTTTTAAACGGCAGCGAAATGCAAATGTTTATTTGTTGCAACGTTCGAATGTATGTATGTACATATTTATAAATGTGCGTCTCTCGCATGAAGTGCAATCAGTTTTTAATTGATGTTTCAAATGCAAACAATGTGAACGTAGGGCAAACGAGTAAAGCAAAATTTTTAGTTAAATTGTCAAGTGTATGTACCTACGTGTCAGAGACCTGCACCGAGTTCTCTCTAAAACTCTAAATATTCGAGTAATCTCTACCACATCTGATTTTTTTTCTAATCTTAAAATAAACCAGGGACTTGTAACAAAACTCGTAACGAAACGAAACTCTCGTTTCTGGCGTTTCTGTTCCAAGAAACATTAAAGGATAGAAACTAAATTCGAAACCAAAAGATTGTAACGTTTCAATAAGTAACAAAACCTGTAACGAAACTAAATTAATTTTGTTCCTTGTAACAGAAACAGAAACAAAACTCCTTTGTAACAAAAGTCGTAACAAAACTCCGAAACGTTTCCAACAGAAACAAAACCTGTAACGAAACTAAATTAATTTTGTTTCTCAGAAACAAAATTAATTTCGTTTCTCAGTCTCAGAAACAAAATTAATTTTGTTCCTTGCAACAAAAACAAAACCAGAAACGAAATTAATTTTGTTTCTCAGTGGCAAAACTATAAAAATTATTATAATACTACATATTTGCCGTACATTAGGATGGACTTTTTATTTTTAGGTATAGAATATATATATGTATACCTGTGGCATTTTGATGTGCAAATGTTGATGTGCAATTTCGAAAAACAGGTAAAGTTTACGCGTATCTAATGAAAAGATTTGGGCAGGGCTTCTACAGGGAGCCCTATTCTTTATGATTCCTAGGTCGGGTCGCGAGATATGGGTCAAACCGAGGACCCGGATGATCTTGTGTGTTTCTGAGTAATACTGGTATCTAATGAAAGGTTTTGAGCTGGCCTTCTACAATATTGGTATCAAATGAAAGATGTTGAGCGGGGCTTTCATATAGAGCTCTATTCTAGACCGGGTCTCCACATATGGGTCAAAATGAGGATCCGGATGATCCTTGAATATTTCTGAGCAATGTTGGTATCAAATGAAAGGTTTTGAGTAGGACTTCTACACGGAGCCCCGAGATATGGGACAAACGTGGATCCGACTGATCTTGTATATTTCTGAGCAAAACAAAACAAAACAAATCAAAATCAGAAATCAAAAATCAAAAATTAAAAATCAAAATCCAAACACCGAAACAAACAAAACAAACAAAAACAACAAAATCTAGCAGTGACAATGGCAACAAAAAATTATAAAAACGATAGTCGCATTTTAATCGATAGAAAACCAGTGAAAAAATGAATAAGGGAAAAGGAATAAAAGTCCTATTTCGAAACTGATTACACATCAATGTTCATGAGTACTCCTTACTCACGTTTCCTTTTTTTTAACTCAACTGGAGTTAGGAAAATATGTGAAAATTTACTATGGCGAAATTAAAAAAAAAAACCTTATAATTTGCTTTATTAACTAATACCTATTAGAAACTTGTTTCGGACTATAATTGGCTGCGATAAATGATAAATTGACAGAAATTTAATAAAGCTTGATTAATTAAGCAAATACACAAAAAAAAACGCAAGTCGGATATCCCATTATCCATACGAAACGATATTACACCCGCCAAAGCATCCTGTACTGCTTCGACGTCTTATAAAAATCATGATGATGAAGAAATTGCACTAAAAAGTAGTCTGAATGAGCTATTATTAGAAAATTAAATATTTCTTGATAACAATTAATGTATACTTTTCACAATCCGTTGTGCTATGCATATGAAGCGTTTTTATATATCATTTAAAAAAATTAAAAAAGACAACCCTAATAGTCACCCAGTTATATTTTTCTTCATATCGACCCCTTTGTGCGACTTTATCGTAAGGGAAAAAAGCAAATTTTACAGGAGAGCATTTTTTTTGTTTTTTTCACTGTTTTTTACTGGTATATTTAAATGAAATTGAACACGCGTTTAGATGGTTAATTAATATATTGAACCTGATATCTTTTTTCTTGAAAAAATTTGCAGTTTGCGAAAAAATCATAATTTTGTCCCTTACTATAATTTCGCTCTCAATGTTTTATGAGCGTATTTGAATAAATGTCCCTTACGATAATATTTAAAAAATATAAGTGTCTTATTCCATACCTTAGTTGGTTGCCACAGACATACATATATATGTATGTATATTATATACCTAAAAATAACAAGTCCATCCCAATGTTCTGCAAATATAGTTTTTCTACTGAGAAACAAAATTAATTTTGTTTCTGGTTTTGTTTTTGTTGCAAGGAATAAAATTAATTTTGTTTCTGATACTGAGAAACAAAATTAATTTAGTCTCGTTACGGATTTTGTTACAAGGAACAAAATTAATTTAGTTTCGTTACAGGTTTTGTTTCTGCTGGAAACGTTTTGGAGTTTTGTTACGACTTTTGTTACAAATGAGTTTTGTTTCTGTTTCTGTTACAAGGAACAAAATTAATTTAGTTTCTTGAAAGGGTTTTTAGTGCTTAGCACGAAATTTTTATTTTAATTCAATTTCTAATTGTTGGGGTAAGTGGAAAAAAATTCAACAACTATTTACAGCGAAGGTTGAGTGTATAGCTATTTCACGAAAAACCATTTTCGATCATCAGCACTCTTTTCGGAAGTGGATGCACCGGGGATTGAACCCGAGTCCATTCCAACTTCAGCCGCAATGACCCAACGGAACTGCCTACAACAAAAAATTCAGCACGTTTGTGGAGAATATATGCAAAAGCATATACACACTAACGTTAATGTTGAAAATGAAAAAGGCAAAAGTGGGGAAAATCCAACAGCTTGCACAGAGTCTCAATGGCCGAGTGTGTTTATCCGTTGGGTCATTGCGGCTGAAGTTGGAATGGACTCGGGTTCAATCCCCGGTGCATCCACTTCCGAAAAGAGTGCTGATGATCGAAAATGGTTTTTCGTGAAATAGCTATACACTCAACCTTCGCTGTAAATAGTTGTTGAATTAATTTAGTTTCGTTACAGGTTTTGTTTCTGCTGGAAACGTTTCGGTGTTTTGTTACGACTTTTGTTACAAAGGAGTTTTGTTTCTGTTTCTGTTTCGTTACTTAGCTGTGTAACAGAAACCGAAACCGAAACGCGTTACAAGTCCCTGAAATAAACTACATTTTCTTTTACGTATATATGTAGATGTTTCGAATAAATGTGTGCACCAAGTCTCATGGCTTTGGTCATGCCTTCTCGATAGTACGCGATGCCCTTCACTGTATTTCGGCATTTTTACTTTTAACTTTATACACAAAATATACATATTTGTACTAAATCAATATATAGTAGGTACATATATACCCTTGTACCAAGACGCTAAGTCGATGCTGCTGATGGTTTTTTTTCTCATCGATGATGAGGACCATTACGACTTCCTAATCAAATATTTGTCAATTATTTGGTCACATATACATACATACATTCTTATGTATGTACATATGCATGTATTTATGTTCAATTGGCACTGTATATCCATTCATTTATGTGATTCTTGTTTTCGCCTTTTTTTTTGGCTTTTACCTTTCTTCATTTCCACACATTTTGGGTTTTATTCAGCAAGGTGCTTAGTCATATGAACACATGTACTTGTATACACATGTACATACATTAGAAACATGCAAGTAGAAACGGGTGAGTAAAGTAAACAATTCGCCTCGATTACAAGGAGGTATGTATGTAATGTATCAAATATCTTTAGGTTTCTAAAGTCCATAAATATATGTATGTAAATAGGCATACACTGCCAGCAAACATACTCATAAGCCTAAGCTGCAGCTAAGTTGTTAAGCTGGAATACGCTGGCATTGCTGCTCGCTGCACTCATTACCTCTGCTCCAAACTTTTTAATACTTCATTTTAACATATTCCAAAGAGAGAGAAAGGGATTGAGTTTTTATGAGCACGCGAAAATGTGTGGAGAGCGTAAAAATTGCGTATTGTCGCGTCAGTCCATTTTCAACTGACATGCAATCAACTGGTTAAGTGGGCACGCTAATCTCATATATAAATGTATGAATAATAATGTTTCAATCCTAGCAGAATATATTTTTTATTATTAAATTGCGCAAAAAACGTGCGTTGTGCAACTAAACAAAATCACCTTATTAATAAGCCATTTATTAGATATAAATACACCAAATAAGGCATGATTATTAGGCCATTATAAGGCCTTAAATAAGCATTATTTCTCATTCGGATAAGCCTTAGAAATAAGGTGTGCTCTGAGAGAGAGAGAGAGAGAGAGAGAGAGAGAGAGAGAGAGGGATAGAGTATTCCTTATGGCCTGTTGACATCAACACAGGAAAATCAGCTTTATTTTAAGCCTTTGCCCATACAACTTAGCTTCTCTTATAATTTTTAGGCCTTATCTTCTGTAAGTCTTTAAATCTTCTGTAATAATTCTTAAAAAAGGCGTAGAGTTTTCGCTAGCCTTATATCAAGATATGCATACATACATACATGCATAGGTGCTTGAAAGTATTCTATGACCATAGGAATCTGTTTTATTGCACATGCATCTGGGTGGTCACTGGTTGGATCAGCAAAAAGTAGCGCGGGCTAAAATGGAATTGCTTTGAAAATGCAGCTTAGTAATCCGATAAGTTGGATAGGCAAAATATTTTCAATCATGATATCTTTACAGCTAGAAAAACTTGCCAAAAAAATCCGTGCTTCATCAAAGAAAGCTTGCCTTATTTGGCGGAAAATTTTGCCTTAAAAGATGATTTTCATGTTTTCGGCATGAAATCGGCAGTGAAGTCAGAAAATTTATATGTTATGGAAGGAAAACATGATATGTATATCAATCTGTCTCCAATGTACGTAATAGAAAAAACTAACTGACTTTCAAGGCAGGGTGGCATTTTATCTGTAAGCGCATATTTATTTTTCAGAACCAAGGCAAATTAATTCATATGGTAATGGTAAGTGGACAGCTGACTTTTTCTTCTTCTTCCTCTCGTTTTTAACTCTCCGAGTACAGAAGAATGTCATACAAAGAAATATTTGTCTTTGAGTTTGACATTCTGATGGACAAAAAATTAAAGCGAATCGAGGCGAATATTGCCGAATTCGCCCTGCCATTACCATAATGAATTTGCCTTGTTCAGAAAATTTGTAGTAGTACTACACGCACAAAGCTTTATTTGATAACTTCTAGACCAAACGCGATATGAAAAAACTACAAACGCAGAAATGTGGACAATGAATAGGGCTAGTAAAAATGCAATAAAAAAATTCCTAAAAATGTACACATGTAGCTGCTTGTTTATTCGAAAGGAATATATGTATGTATGTATATATTTTTTTTTTTGAAGAGTGCAAGGAAAGTACATTATTTTGTTTTTGGAAATCACCAGCGAAAATGTTTTAACACATTGAATACTATGTTGCAATCGATCATTAACATTTTTTTTAATCTTAAGCATTGATGCACATCAAAGGACTCTTCTGACTTTTTGTGACTCTCAACAACATCACTGTGTGGTCCGTGCCACTCTCAACAACAAACGAATCGCGCGCTGTCGTCATTTATTTTTGTCATTCCCGAAACGATATTGTTGTAAAGCCCAAATTACATCAGCGATGTGGCAGCGGGCAGTGACGGTTTTCGAAATCAGCTGATGCGTCTAATATGAGCAGTGACTGCCAGACCAAACACAATAGAGCGTTCGCAGTATTTGGCAGTGACTTCTTTATATATTAGGTCTGTTTCCTTTTACCTTGGACACGTGGTGACATAAATTTACTTACCATTTTCATGTCCACTTTTTTCAATTAAAATAATCAATCTTGTTTCATTTTTTCCTCTGCTCTTCCTTCTTCTTTGCTTTTGCATCCCGCCAGCAATATTTGCTAGTGGAAATTAATTAAGTAAAAATTAAATTCTCTCCCGCTTGCTGGCATCAAAGTACGGAAACACAAAATTAGTAAAAAATATATTACATTGGATAGTACGGAAACAGACATAAGTTCACATCAACACTTAGAAGTTGGCTGCGATTCAAGGCAGCGGCAGCGAATTTAGAATTTGGGCTAAACGGAGCGGTGCTGCCAGCTGCCTCTGCTGTATTATGTGCCGCTTCATTGCAAACCGTAGTTTCTAAAAATCAGCTGATTTCGAAAAACGATCGCTGCTACTGCCACAGCGCTATTGTAATTCCGGCTTAAGAATTATGATGCTGTAAGTGCGTGCCTCCGTTATTCGATTTGTGCTTGCACCCTTGATTTAAAGCAGCGATCGTCAAAAAAATTGATTACATCAGACAGTGTGAGTAGTGATACATATACATATGTATGTATGTCGTTTTTGTTTCACGATTGGTTATTATGCTACCATGCAGCTCACGTACATATGTATACTAAAAAGTGCATTAGGTACACATTTACAAACATATATGTACATACATATATACCCAGAAAGCGCTCGCGAGCTATAACCAACCGATGACTGATCTAAAGTAAGCAAATTTTATTTCTAATGAATTTTCATCAAGTTTGAACATTTTTACGCTGCTTTCTAAAGCATTTAAATATGTACATACGTATGTAAATATGTATGTATATAACCTGTGGTGCTTGTTGTGAGTACGATCATTTGTTTGTTTATATTCAACAACAATTTTTTAACACTTTAAAATCAATTTATTTTGACAGCTTTGTGGCACTTACAAACACAAAAAGCCATATACTACATACATACATACATACATAAAACTTGAATATTGCTACATTCACGCGTTTTAACTATGCAGCTGAATTTCACTGGATAGTGATATACTTACATACATGTTTTTATTTATGTATGTACGTATACCCAGTAAACACAAAACCGAGGATGGTATCGTAGCGAATTCGAAATGAATTCGCGGTGGTAAATAATTTTTATCGGATTCATGTCGAGTTCGAGATGGACTCGTCTAAAATCACTTCATTCGCATTAGCATTTATTAAGTTTGCTGAATCTTGATTTGCAGGAAAACATTCCTTATTGGGCTTAAATTAACCATTTACATAAATCTCAACTCAAGAAACCCAAAAGCTAGTTTGATATCGTGACAAATTCGAGGCGGATTCGCAGAAGAAGATTTGTAGAATGTGCTCGCCAATGAGCCTTAATCTCAAATCGCCAACTATCCGAGAATATACAAATTCGTGATTCGCTAAAGACAAGTGACTCGCCTGGGAATTCGGATTCGCCGATCTATCATCGCAAAGTATCGTCGTAATAATATAATCAAAGAAGCGAAATAGTCTCGAATTTGGGTGAATTCCACTGTATATTGGGTGTTTATTTATGTATGTAAGTATGTATTATAAATACACAGATATTTACATACATATGTATTATGAGGCTGATAATAAGCTTGTATGGTTTTCACGCGTTCCAAGAAGTCTGGTAAGTTTGGTTAAACAGACTTTTTTCACGAAAAGTATAAAAAATTTGTACATACATAAGTAAATATGTGTACGGAACCCAAATTGATATTTATGCGGTATGTAGTTGCGCCCACAAATCTCCTCTATGTGCATATATGTAGTTTTTGAGGCGTGCGAAGGCGGCAAGTTGCTGCGACACGACATATACATATATGTAAGTATGCACATTTATATGTGCATACCCTGCAGGGAACTCAATAACTAGTGAGGAAAATTTCTAGTTCCGAACTAGCGAAAAGGTGTCAAAGGGGAACTAGATCAATTGTAGTTAGACCCTCACCAGTTCAGAAAGAATGAATTGAGTGACCATTATAAGACACTCTTTGATTTGTATGCAATATCGGAGTGACAAAAAATCTATGAAAATTTTTCGTTCGTTCAATTGCCGTCGGCTTTGTATATTTCTGCAATTCTCAGATGTTTAGTGAAGCATTTTATATAAAGAGTTTTCTATTTGCATCTTGTATGAAATGAAATTTTCCCCTAAGTATGCTTTTCCGATCCCTCAGGCTTATTTATATTTTTTTATACTCAGCTGTACTAGTACACAGAGTATTATAGTTTTGATTTCCTAACGGTGGATTGTAACAGAATAAAATAATCGAGATAGATATAGACTTATATATATCAAAATGATCAGGGTGAAAAGAGAAATCGATTGAGCCATGTCCGTCCGTCTGTCCGTCTGTCCGTCTGTCCGTCTGTCCGTCTGTCCGTCTGTCCGTCTGTCCGTCTGTGAGCACGATAACTCGCGCAAAAATTGAGATATTTTGATGAAATTTGAAATGTAAGTTGGTATCAAGACAGGAACGGATGGTATTGAAAATGGGCGAAATCGGACCATGACCACGCCCACCTCCCCTATATAGTAAAAATCGGAAATTTTGTATCTCGGTCACTAATAGAGCTAGAGTGATAAAATTTCACACACGTATTGAGCTCAGGCCCTTATGAAGAAATATGGTGAAATTTTGGAAAATGGGCGGTGCCACGCCCACTTATTAAGGGGCAAACATTGAAAGTTTTATGAGTCGTAACTCAGAAACCGTTGAAGATATATCGATGAAATTTGGTAGGCGTGATATACTTACTTAGGCAAATGTTTGGACGAAAAATTGCCAAAATCGGTTGACGACCACGCCCACTTTTATATATGGGTATTATAAAGTGGCCTAATAAAAGCATTTTAAGCGATATCTCTGTCAAATATAAAGATATATCATTGAAATTTTATGGAAGGTGTCCAACTATGGACATAAAACAAAAAATACAAAAATTTTGGAAAATGGGCGTGGCACCGCCTCCTTTTAGAAGCAGGAATATACGAGATTTCTGAGCCCATAACTCGACAAATAATCGATATATTATGACGAAACTTGGTCTATACACTTTCACTACTTGTAGTAATACATGTTCGAAATTTTAGCGAAATCGGTTGACGACCACGCCCACTTTTATATATGGGTATCATAAAGTGGCCTAATAAAAACATTTTAAGCGATATCTTTGTCAAATATAAAGATAATTCATTGAAATTTTGTGGCATGAGTTCTACAATAGATCGGAAACAAAAAATAGAAAAATTTCGGAAAATGGGCGTGGCACCGCCTCTTTTCAGACAAAGGAATCAACGAGATTTCAGAGCCCACAACTCGACAAATAATTGAGATATTGTGACGAAACTTGGTTTATCCACTTTTATAACTTGTGTTAATAGACACGCAAAAATTTATTGAAATCGGTTTATGACCACGCCTACTTTTTAACAAAGATATTTCTGGAACACCCTTTGGGAATTTGTAACAAGACTTCTTTGTAACTAGAAGTCATAAAGGAATGAAATTTTGCACAAAGAATAATATTCATATTCTTAGTTGGATGACTGATAAAAATGTTGAAAATGGGCGTGGCTACGCCCACTTTATGCGGCACTCGCTTTATATAAAATACACCCTATATCGAACAAACGCAAACAAACAATGAAAGCATACAGCTGAGTATCTAATGTTCGATTCCACTCGAACTTAGGCTTCCTTACTTGTTTTTTATTACTTTTTAAATATTATTGTAAATTTTTACTAAATAAATAAATAAAAAATATTAGTTAAAAAAAAATTTTTTTTTTAAATTATCATCCACTTTGACACCGACAGGATTCGAACCCGCGCCCCTCAGATTGAAAGGCACATGCGTTAGCCAGTCGGCCATCGCGCGACTTGCATGAAGTGTGTCAAATGCTTCACTTAAACGGCAGATGTAAAACTGTAGAATTTGTAGGTACTCGTAGATAGTTCAGAACTATCGAAATTGTGCCAATAAACGAACTAGTGTAAACTGTAGAATTTAGTACTAGTTCGGAACTATCGAAAATGTAATGCAGAGGGTGACAATTGACACCGCCTAGGACATCGCCGTGTTAAATTCGCCAGTTGATAACATGCAAAAGAGATTAAGCTCGCACTAGTAGTGTCGAAAAATGCACTAGAAGCGACCTAGTTCGGAACTAGAGATTTTCCCTACAGGGTATGTATGTATATATATATATATATGATTGTATAATGGTAATGGTTTTGACAACCAGTCACAGCCGTGCGCAGTCAGGAGCTTGATCACATTTTAATTATAGCCATAATTTGAATTGACAACGTGTAGACGCGCAAAAGTGTACGTGGGGATAAATGCGCTCACATTTAATTGATTTAAATCGTGTCGATTTGCGTTGCAAGTAATGACAATAATACATTAATGCATATATGTATGTATGTCTATACAAGCGCATGCAACAATTTAAACAGGCAGACAGTTGGCGTAAAGAAATTGAATTTTTACTCTCTATTTCTCTATCCTTAGTTCATTTTGGTGTGATCGCAAATTTTATTTTACAATGATGTATAAAATAGTAATTTTGGTAGGACAGCGATAGAAGGAAAGAGGGGTGTTTTACTAACCATTATATTTTCTGTAATATCGATCTCTTATTAATTCGTATTTTTTATCCTTGCTTACATTTCAAGAAAGCACTTCAATTGTTTCAATTCGCCCCTACACCAGTATAAAGATATTTCACAAATATCAATAGCACTTTTTAATATCAATTTGTTTAGTTAAACGAACTCAGTGAGTGATCATAGATTAACTTTTCTGTGATACCCCCCAATAGCAGACATAACGACGCCCTTGTGTTTGGAGAATAGTAAATATGCGCATGGATTCATTATTTGTGTACTTGCAAGATTTGTTTTTTATCTTTAAGGCTCATTAAGTTTAATCACAACATTTCTGTATACAAATATGTATATACCTACATATGTATGCATTCATAAGTTTTTCCCCACTAAGTTTAATTATACGTTGTCTACGCCTGATGCGCCAGTCATCATCATTAGCAATGCAACTTTAATATGAACTTAATGTCAATGCGATTTTGATGTGTGCCGGAAAATATATTTTACACGATACACTAAATGATGGCATGCTTATTTTAAGTTAAATTGCGCTGCTAAAAATAAAATAGTAAATGTCGTTGAAGGTCAGTCCAAATGATATAATATTATGTTTGTAAATCGAAACACTTTTTCATTTAAATAGAGCAAACATCATTCCTATAAGAATCAAAATTTCTAGGTGAAATGGAGAGACAGAAAAAGAAACGCCAATATTTGAAGCACCCTAATGTATCCAAATCTTTTGGCTATAAAAATTCCTTTCAATTCATATTGAAAAATCTATACTTGATATTGTGATTGTATAAAAGCACTTGAGAATGTTGAAAGAAAGAAGGCAGTGCAATTGACATTAGAAGTCAGTTTATAAAGGGCTGAGCAAGAACCCAATACCAGCATTAATGGCATAACGCTTAGATGGCAGCAGCAGTACTTAGATATGTATGTATATGGTACTTGAGCGCCATCTTTGATGTTTTATAATATTTTACACAAGGATCGTAACGGTTATGACCTTTATAGAAAATGCTAGAAAATAACTCGTAAGTTTTGACTTATTTTTTTAGGTCAAAATTAAAAGTTATTGGTTGAAAACAACCGTTCTATATTGTATTATTGGTCTATTGAATACGGAGGCGACGACGGCCACCTAGTTTGGCAGTATCGCTAAATTCATCGTCTCACCAATTTATGGCACGTCCACCAGCCCCACTAATTCATCTACTTTTTCGAATTGCGGCTCCACCAATATACAGAACATCAAACAGCTGCACTGTTTCACCGCATTCAACGGCTGTGTCGTGCTCACCAACTCCACCGCTTTAGAATACATCCACCATTTGCGATAATTCAACGGTTTCATAATTTTTTTTTGCATTTACCGGTTCCACCAATTGCAATATTTCACCGATTTCATCGTTTTTGATTCATTCACCGGTTCCACCAATTAAGAGTACTTCCGTCGATTGCGATAATTCGCCGATTTCATCGTTTTTGTTGCTTTCACTGGTTCCACCAGTTATGAGCACTTTCGCCGATTGCAATAATTCACCGGTTTCATTGTTTTTGTTGCATTCACCGGTTCCACCAGTTATGAGCACTTCCACCAATAGCAATAATTCACCGGTTTCATCATTTTTGTTGTTTTTTTTCTAATTTTGTTGTTGTTTTTTGTTGTAGTGAATAAATTAGCTTTTGTATTCGGTATTCGGTATTAACATTCGATATTCGATATTAAAATTCGGTATTCTGTACTAAAATTTGATATTCGTATTCGGTACTCGGTACTAATATTAGTTAATCGCTATTAATATTCGGCAATCGGTATTAATTTTCGTTTTTGGTATTCAATATTAATATTCAGTATGAGTATTTGGTTTTCAGTATTACTATTCGGTACTCGGTCATCATATACGCTATTCGGTATTGGTATTCAGTAGTGATGGGCGAGTCCGAGATGTTTTATTCGATTCTCTCGATTGTTGAAACATCTCGAATGCTCTCGATGGTTTTCATTCGTATTCGAGTCAAGTCGTAAATGGCCGTCAGTCGAAACAATCGCTAAAACATCTCGGACTCGCCAATGATTCCTCTCGTTTTCAAAGCAACCCTACATTTCGGACTCGCTGCAAAAAATACATAACATTTGTTGTTGCCGCTTGAATATCAAAATTGCTTAAAAAAGTATACAGTGGTACAAATCTATTGCCGTTGTTACTGCTCGTAACATTAATTTGTTACGTAAGCGTCTCACTTCAGAAAATTTATTAATGTATTAATGTTTAAATAATTAATTGTATTTATTAAGCACGACACTCTTTAATTGGATTGCAAAAATGCAGCGTCTATATATAGCATATTTTTCAATTTGGTTCATTTATTTACATATGTATTTGCCTCACTTCCATTAACAATCCTACTTTCTTCATCAACAACACTCATTCAGTTTATTTTATCAACTAAAACAAATCATCAAAACAACAGCCGGCCCGCCGACTCGGAACAGTCGCAAAAACATCTCGGTTGTGTAGTCGATATGTCATCGAAACAACCTCCGACTCGCCGACTCGGAACAATCGCAAAAACATCTCGGTTGTGTAGTCGAGATGTCATCGAAACAACCTCCGACTCGCTTACTCGGTATTGGTATTCGGCATTAGTATTCGGTTTTAAATACGGTGTTCGTATAAAATAAAAGTAAAAATTTAAGAGTTATTTTTTTTAATTTTTCGATAAAAGTTACATACATAAATAAAAATCACATGGGATTGACTATCTGTGGCCATCGAGCATCACAACAACAATATACAAATATAGTAGTTATAGTACAGACTTCTTAAGTAAACAAAATGATTCGAAGTTCGAACACCTGCACAATGCAAGGTTTCTTTCTAACCTAAAAAGGCAATATCCTTTTTATTTAATTACATATGTATGCACATGCATATGTATGTCAGTTTAGCTGAGCTCGAAAATTATCTACTTCCTCAGTTGTAAGATTTCGCATCCGTTTGCGATAAAAATCACTGCTAAAATCACACGTTAACTCGTTGGGCGATGACAATGTCTGCCTACATATATGTATGTATGTACATTGTACATATGTTAATAGGATATGGCGTATTTGATTACGCGGCACCCTTTCCTTGATTATTTAACTCACCGCATGTGTGCCTACGTATGTGTTTATGTATGTGGATATGCATGGGTGGCCACACCACTTTGTGCAAATTGCGCATTAACTAAGTATCTACATACATATATAAATGTTGCCAAAAGTTTAAAAGGCACAAGCGAATACTTGAAACACTTGCACTTGCAGTTCCACTTGTACAGGGACTTTATTAGGGATCAACAAAGCGACCGGAATTAATCAAAACTACAAGCAAACATTTGCTGGTGGTGATGGTGGTGGTTATTGTTGCATCTGATAAATATACATTGTATGATGACATATCCACTTACATGTTTGCCAAAAGAATTACCGGTGAACCATAATCAGGAATAAAACAAAAGTAAGAACAACCAACAAGCGCACTCGCAGACTTCATAGTACTTAAAAATAAAAGTCGAGTAATGTTGCGCGTGCGCATAATGAATGACATAAGCCTCACTTATGCACACACTAACATCCAAACACAAATACATACATACATGCATACATATACATATGTATAGCTTCAAAAAAGCATTTATGGAAATCAGTGCGTTTGAAGACGTAATTCTTGACGTGAATGATTTGTAGTCAAGAAATTAACAAACATAAAAAAAAACAACAACAACAATAACAACAAGTAAGGAAGCCTAAGTTCGAGTGCAATCGAACATTAGATACTCAGCTGTATGCTTTCATTGTTTGTTTGCGTTTGTTCGATATAGGGTGTATTTTATATGAAACGAGTGCTGCATAAACAGGGCGCAGCCACGCCCATTTTCAAAATTTATATCAATCATCCAAATAAGCATACAAATATTATTGTTAGTGCAAAATTTCATCCCTCTATGACTTTTAGTTACAAAGACTTCACGTTACAAATTCCAAAAGGGTGTTCCAGAAATATCTTTGTTAAAAAGTAGGCGTGGTCATAAACCGATTTCAATACATTTTTGCGTGTCTATTAACACATGTTATAAAAGTGTATAAACCAAGTTTCGTCATAATATCTCAATTATTTGTCGAGTTAAAGGCTAAGAAATCTCATATATCCCTTTGTCTAAAAAGAGGCGGTGCCACGCCCATTTTCCAAACTTTTTTATTTTTTGTTTCCGGTCTATTGTAAAACTCATGTCACAAAATTTCAATGAATTATCTTTATATTTCACATAGATATCGCTTAAAATGGTTTTATTAGGTCACTTTATAATACACATATATAAAAGTGGGCGCGGTCGTCAACCGATTTTGGTAATTTTTCGTCCACACATTTGGCTAAGTAAATATATCACGCGTACCAGATTTCATCGATATATCTTTAACGGTTTCTGAGTTATGGCTTATTAAACTTTCAATATTCGCTCCTTAATAAGTGGGCGTGGCACCGCCCATTTTCCAAAATTTTTGTAGTTTTTGTTTTATGTCCATAGTTGGACTCCTGCCACAAAATCTCAGTGATTGATCTTTATATTTGACAGAGATATCGCTTAAAATGTTTTTATTAGGCCCCCTTATATTTCCTATATATAAAAGTGGGCGTGGCCGTCAACCGATTTTGATAATTTTTCGCCAAAACATTTGACTAAGTAATTATATTACGCGTACCGAATTTCATCGATATATCTTCAACGGTTTCTGAGTTATGACTCATAAAACTTTCAATGTCTGCCCCTTAATAAGTGGGCGTGGCACCGCCCATATTCCAAAATTTTTGTGTTTTTTGTTTTATGTCCATAGTTGGACTCATGCGACAAAATTTCAATGATAGATCTTTATATTTGACAGAGATATCGCTTAAAATGGTTTTATTAGGTCACTTTATAATACACATATATAAAAGTGGGCGTGGCCGTAAACCGATTTTGATAATTTTTCGTCAAAACATTTGTCTATGTAAGCAAATTACGCGTACCAAATTTCATCGATATATCTTCAACGGTTTCTGAGTTATGACATATAAAACTTTCAATGTTTGACCCTTAATAAGTGGGCGTGGCACCGCCCATTTTCCAAAACTTCATCAAATTTCTTCATAAGGGCCCGAGCTCAATACGTGGGTAAAATTTTAAAACTCTAGCTATATTAGTGGCTGAGATACCAAATTTCCGATTTTTTCTATATAGGAAAAGTGGGCGTGGTCATGGTCCGATTTCGCCCATTTTCAATACCAACCGTCCCAGTCTCGATACCAACTTGCGTTCCAAATTTCATCAAAATATCTCAATTTTTGCGCGAGTTAGAGTGTTTACAGACGGACGGACGGACGGACGGACGGACAGACGGACGGACGGACGGACGGACGGACGGACGGACGGACGGACGGACATGGCTCAATCGATTTCTCTTTTCACCCTGATCATTTTGATATATATAAGTCTATATCTATCTCGATTATTTCATTCTGTTACAATCCACCGTTATGTGATTAAAACTATAATACTCTGTGTACTAGTACAGCTGAGTATAAAAACAAATATTACCACAGGGCGCTAAAGCTTTGTTTTTTGAAGGTATGTAATTTAATAGCTTTAACCCCAAAACTTTTTTCATATGAAATACTCATTCATACACACATACTTACTTATATACATATTTTCTTTCGACGTAGACGTAGCGTTGATCCAAAAAGTAATGAATTATATTGTGCCTGCTTGACTTGGACGAAAATTGTTTGTGTTAAGCTATTAATTGTGCCTTGCTTAATGTATGTTTTTGCGTTTGCCTTTGTTGTTGTTGTCTTTTTTCATTATATACATAGAAGGGTTAAGCCAATTTTTAGTATATGTATGTTTATATATGCATGTATGGATATTATATATGTATGTTGGTATATATGTATGTTCATTGGGACTCATGTCATGAGTCAATGTCTTACAGACGGATGCCGTATGCGGTTGAGCAGGTGTGCTCCTATTTTGTTATTTTGTTTTAATATTTTCCATATAAGAAAAGCAAAAAATTAAAAATAAGCAAAAACGTTCTTTCATTAAACTAAACATAAATATTCTACAATATTTCTCAAATCCTATGAGATCTTCATATTTTTCTCAGAAACTAACTAAGATAATCCTACGATGAGAATTTTAATTTTTGCGGTTTAAATCGCAGTTTTCGCATTCACTTGGTGTGATAATGGGAATTTGTGTGTGTTTTAGTGTTCACTAGCAACTATTGCAAGACTTAGGTTAAGCTAAATTTTATATAGATTTATTTGATTTTTCTATTATAAATCATTTGAGAGATTATAAAATCAATAAAGAGATTATTCATTTGTCTTGCTGCTTTTTATTAACACTACAAGCATTTGTATTTATGTATGTTCTTAAGTTTCCATTGGTAATTATTCTACGTATATATGTATGTATGCTTGTATTGCTTAATGTCTTTTTTTCATCAATAGGTCAATCCTTTTCTTTTAACCCTTACCTCACATAGTCATAAGCAGTTTTTGTTGCCATTTATTGACTTTTTTTCCAGCTTATGTAAATTTAGTAATTTTTTTTGTATTTATTGACTATGAAAATAAGTCTTTTATTGCATCAAAAGTTTATTTATTTATTGCTGCACGATTGTCTTAAACAAATTCATAATTCAGATTTTTTAATTTGCATGACTCATGGGAAGATCAAGTAAACAGACATATATACATAGTATGTACATTGTACATATATATATTTACACTCATAAATTTCATGCAGCATCGATCGTCCGTCAAGGCGCCTCACAACGTTTTACCGATATAGCACCACCATTCATATTCAAAATTTTATCTACGCCTGTCAATTATGCTCCAAATACATACACCTCTGATCTCGGCAGGCGGGTTTTGAGCTGTCCGAAGTTAATTTTGCATACAATCATGTGCTACAAATGCCACCAGATGTGCGACTACCTACTACGAGCATCGTATGTGCCTGTATTTATGTATTTGTACGTTCCAGTGATAGACAGTTTTAGATACAATATGTAGATATCTAAGTATGTGTGCCTTTTTGTGACTTGAATGTTTGTTATTTTAATATTTTGTTTTGGTTTTCCTTTGCAAATTTTGTTAATTGAATTTTAATGCCCAGCGGCAAATTATCTCAGTTAAAAAAAAGAAAAAAAAAACCTTTGAATGGCATTGATATTGAGATTTTGTGTTGGATTATTGGATTTGCCGCTGAAATTTATTTATTTTCATTGCGCTTTTATTTGCAAAAAAAGAGACAAATGACAAAAGAGGAAACGTTTGATTAGATAACCAACCGAAAGTTTATTTTGATGAGAAATTTTTGTGATGGATGTGGCTTATTAAGAAGATTATTAAAACAGTACAGTGATTTTCAACATTTAGATGGGTGGCATATAATTTTTTTTATTTTATTTTGTCATGTTTTAGTTTATATTATTTATTTTATTTCATTTTATTTTACATAATTTTTTTTTATTTTATTTTGTCATGTTTTAGTTTATTTTATTTATTTATTTTATTTTATTTTATTTTATTTTATTTTATTTTATTTTATCGTATTCTGTTTTAGTTTAGGCAATCTTAATTTTTTTTATTATATTTTTTTATTTTACTTTATGTAATTTTGTTTTGTTTATTTGATTTGATTTTATTATTTCATTTCATTTTATTTTATATTATTTTATTTTTTTTATTTTATTTTATTTTATTTTATTTTATTTTATTTTATTTTATTTTATTTTTTTTTATTTCTTTTATTTTATTTCATTGTATTTTTTTTAATTTATATTATTTTATTTTATTTTATTTTACTTTATTTTATTTTATTTTAGTTTATTTTATTTTATTATTATATTTCTTGCTTAATTTTTTTTTTATTTCATTTTATTTTATTTTGTTTTATTTTATTTTATTTTATTTTATTTTATTTTATTTTATTTTATTGTATTCTCTTTTAGTTTAGGCAATCTTAAATTTTTTATTATATTTTTTTATTTTACTTTATGTAATTTTGTTTTGTTTATTTAATTTGATTTTATTTTATCTTATTTTATTTCATTTCGTTTCATTTCATTTTATTTTATTTTATTTTATTTTATTTTTTTTTATTTCTTTTATTTTATTTCATTGTATTTTTTTTAATTTATATTATTTTATTTTATTTTATTTTATTTTATTTTATTTTACTTTATTTTATTTTAGTTTATTTTATTTTATTTTATTGCATTTCTTTTTCTTTTGTGTGCGTGTGTGTGTTTTTTATTTCATTGCAGTATGTACATATTCTTAACTGTTATAAATATGATGATTGATTGGGTTGTACGTATAGCGCTTATTTTAAGCAATTATGTATGTATGTTTTGCTTGTCTTATTATCAATTGATCCGCTGCAGTTGCACCCCTCAGCCGTCAGCCATCAGCCGCGCTCACACATCATGTCACGCGTTGACATATTGCCTGCTCCGATTTGTAAGGCCGTATGACACGTTTTTGACTTCCACTGACCATTTACTACAACACTAAACCACACCTTTGGTGTAAATGTTTTTTTCTCATTAATATTTTTACTTTTATTGAATGAAGCGTGTAAATTCTTCTGTATGGCATTTACACAAATAGGGATAATGCCGGCAAACCAAACCAGTGCGACTGACTCTGTGTCATCTTGTTACAAATGAGTATCTGGATGTGGATATGTATGTTGTGTTCTCTTTTTTTAATTTTGTTTCTTTTTATTTACCATTTGTTTGTTGTTGTTTGATTGCTTGTATGCCTCTTGTTATTAAATTTTTTTTACTTTATATTTCTCAAGTCCATTTCAGTCCGGCCCTTGTTGTTGTAGTCGCTTTGTTTGCGTTAAACAGTAACAGCAAATACAATAAATATTTTGACTGCGGTTGAAGATGATGGCTTTTAAAGTTTATTATGATTATTAATTGTGTATAAAGATTTTCTAGATTTCGTTTTATGTGTGCCCAAAGAAAAAAAAAAACAGAAACCTTCATGGGAACGTGAGATCACACACAAGGTAAGTATTTTTTAAATGTTTCTCGCCGCTTCGGTTTCTGTTGCCGCTGCCGCTCGCATTTATTGGTGGCGCTTTTCTTTTATTTTATCTTTTATTTTTTCATTCTCTTTGCTGTTGGATTTAATGTGACAAAGACTAATGGAAGGATTAGCTTATCTTAAGTATGTGTGGACAAAAATTTGTACTTATATGTAGATATGTATGTATGCATATTTTTGATGCAGACTCAGTTTCTGTATAAATATTATTCTAAGGTGGGACGATTGTATGAAAAATTATGTATATTTGTGAGTCAATGTGTACTGGTGTGTCTGTGTTTATGCGTCGATATGTAAATTTATTGTAATAAAAAGAGATTATTACCAGAAAATAACAACAAAATAGTAGTAGCTTTGCAGTAGTAAAGTGGGGATTAAGTACATGCAACCGGATGCCTGTACATCCTAACATATTTACATACATGTATGCATACCCGCGTGAATGTATATCTATGTATGTATGTATGTATATATGTAACATCTGTATGTATGTATGTATATATATAAAGAATGTTGAACTGAAACAGCCGCCGCTGGCTGGCCGATCACTAATCGAATTAACAGATATAATCTGAGCTCAAAGCTACACATTAAACGGAAATTTTTATTAGCCTGCAACTGCAAGAATGTTTAAAGGCTAAAAGTGCTAAAGAAAAGACAAGATAACACGCTTAAACGTCATTAATTAAATTCATTTTGTACGAAAATGGAAACAAACGAACATTTTTCTTTGTTTCCCTTCTTTGGTTGGTAGATTCCACGTGTGACTGAAGTGAAGTGTTTTGTGCTAGAAGTGTTGAGTGTCTTTGAAATCACTTTTGCCGAGTTTCCTTTTTGGAATTACCCCTACTGACAAAAGCAAAAAATAAATGAATAATGAATTGTTGAATCATTTTGAATACTTTACACACTAAAAAAAAAAAAAAAAACAAAAAAAAAAAAATAAAAAAAAGAAACTATTCAACAAAATCTCTGCACAAGAAAAGCGTTGAATGCTGAACATCACAAACCACCTACCAAATTCCAGCAACAATTAACCCTACCATGCCAGCGATGTGGTCAACTGTTAACGGTCAAACTCCGGCAGGTGAGCTGCAAACTTGTCAGCAAGCGGTCATAAAATATTTTCAGCTTTTTTGTTAAACTTTATGAGGTGTGATTAGGGTTCCACGAACGTTGACGAGTTATTAGCCATTTATTCACTTCAACCATGTGATATGTAGTGTTAAATGCCGACAAACTCGCTTCGAGTATGATTCGCAGGAATGTCAATGGCGCGTTGGCCAAAAGCAAAAAAAAAAAAAAAACTGGCAAGAAGCAGCATGCAACACGCGGGCATGCTAATGATACTACTCATGTCCATATGAAACGTACAAATTTGTAATACGATAGGCGCCTTACGAATGAGAAAACAAATAAACTATAAAACGTAGCAACGTTGAAGCAAAAGATTTTTGACAAATGATGCGCCAAGTCATTTTTGTTTGCTGGCAAATTTGTTCTCGCAAAAATACATGCCGCGCACATAAATATTTACACACACTAATGTATGTTTGCACGAGTATTTGTATGTGTGTGTGTGCATCATAAAGTTTTTTAAAAGTATCAAATTGATTAATAAAAGGCTTAAAAGCCCATAACAAAGCAATAAAACAATCACAAAGAAGAAGAGACTGCATGCAGTATCTCACAAAAATAAAGTATCAATAACGATTTTAGCCGATTAAAGTGTTTCTTTGGCGTTTTTATTATTACTCATTTCGTTCCTAATAGTCACTTTACTTTACTATCATCGTCGCCGCTCCGCAACGTTTGTGTGTTCACATATAAAATCAAATTTATATGGAGTTATGGAAACATATATTTGTATGTATGTATTAGGGATGTCCGACAATTTCGTGAGTGATTTTGAATAAATTGTTAATTCTAAACAGTTGATATTATTTCTTAAATGTTAAAAAATAAAACAATTATATCCTGTGGTCTTTTGCGTACTTTCTAAAGAGATTTTGTCTAAAGGGGACCCCTAGTGAAATTTTATGGCGAATAATTTTCTAGAACATCTGAACCCTCTATCGACCTTGAAAATACTATGTTTTTGGGACTTTATAAAAAAGGGGTAAAAACGACCTCTTAGTGGAGCTGTTAGCGGGTTAAAGTATTCAACGAAATTAAAGCACATGTGTTATATTTCTATACGATGTGTATTTTAACCTTTTTTTTTATTTATTTATTTATTGTTGAGCTCAAGGCCGTTTAAAAATTCCAAAAAATAAAATTTTGAACTTTTTTAAAAAACATTTATTGTTTGTCGATATTTTTTCTTTCAATTAATTAAAAATCACTCAGGCAAAATTTGGCAAATTTAAAATGGCAATAAAACAATTGACCTCAGCGAGCAAAATGGTGTAGGGGTTTTACTATATGGTGACGGTGGGTCTTTCGCTCTGTGTGCCCCCAAAATTGCACAGTGTTATATGCATTCGACATGGTCAATTACATCGCTTGTGTGTTTAGGACACTCAGATTTTGTTGGATTTCTGTGTTACGTATTCTGCATACACACATTATTAGTTACTTCTGTGTTCGCTAATTATCTGCTCTCTGGCTTAAGAACACAACACGGCAAGCTCTCACATCTGCTTTTACAACTGGTACTTCAATTTGCAACAATTCTCGATATATACTATATAAGGAACGTGGGCGTGTTTTCAGACGGACGGACATGGCTCAATCGATTTATTTTTCACCCTAACCATGTTTATATATATAAGTTCATATCTATCTCGATAGCGTTACAATCCACCGTTATGTGATTAAAACTATAATACTCTGTGTACTACTACAGCTGAGTATAAAAGACATAGACGAAGTCAAAATTTAAGCGAATAAATTTAAATGGTTTATTAAATTAAATATTATTGAATAGTAACCTTACAGAAGTAACTAAATGCTCTTGCAATTGTTGCGGCTCTCCCTAAAGCTAAATATATGTAGGTATATCTCACGATTTTTTTTATCTAAACTTATTAGCGTTAAGAATGGATTAGACAGCACTGACGCACGCATTCTTTTTTAGTCGTACTCTTTTTATTAACTGCAAAAACTCGATTTCGCTGCCAAAACGCAAAAAGCAAAAGGTTTGTGTTTATTTTGAGGTGTGTTAAATTTGCATACAGGGACTACATACCTACATTAGGGTGGCCCCAAAATATATGTAGACAAGTTTTATATGATATTTCCTCAACCTCACCCCCTAGGTCGTTGCTAATATAGTCAAAGATACGATATATAAATTTTGTCTCGATCACAAACGGTTAAAAGGTGTCGCACAGCAGTCAAAGTTTAAAAAACTCTATGAAGACTGAAAAAATTAAATTACATTTTTTGTATATCCAATGACCAAAAGCGATAGTCTTGCACTCCAGGATAGCAAATATCAATTTTGGTACCGATCGGAGGCGTTTAAGGGGTGTCGCACAGGGTTCCAATTTCATATTGTGCTATGTGACACCAGGGCGGCGCCTCTACACCGTCTCCGATCGTCACCAAATTTTATATTTAATATGTTTGAGTGCAGGACTATCGATTTCGGTAATTAGGTATAAACAAAATTAATTTTATTTTTTTACTTTCCTTAGAGTTTTCGGAACTTTTGACCCCTTAACCATCTCCGATGGGGACCAAATTTTATATGTGCTACCTTTGACTGTGCTGTTACCGATCTGGTTGGTGAGATCGAAGAAAATCGCTAATTTGATTTTAAAGACCACACTAGTGTCCATGTGTAAGCGTTTCTACATTGATACATGCTCGTATGCCCGTTGTTTTGTACAATGGTAGAAACCATGTTGATGTTCCCACGCCAACATGTTCGGGTCATTATCTGATGCTGTTGTACATGTTAAGTATGTGATGTGTGTATGTTGGAGCTTTTAGTTGATATCAGTAAAGCTCAAATCAAATGTGACATCAATGAAATATGAATATGTATGTAATATTGTATGTTTTTATGTACCTCCAGTGATACATAATGCAAGTATGACGATTTCGTTTGATTTAGATTTTGAAAGTCAGATGGATGTTTGCAAAAGTTGTGGTATGAAACCCTAAGCAATTTCCATAGAATATGTTTCTGCTTCAAACAGGTAATATGAAATGAAAACTCTGCTTAATGTTATCTATGTATTGCTGAAATACAACTTAAGCGCCCATAACAGGGCTGCTCAACGCTCTCGTATTGAAAGTACAAAACTCAATACATCTACAAATTTTGTATATGCACTGAAAAATTTTTTTGCTCATTTAATTTTTTTTATGAATTCCAATAAAATATTATTTTAGAATTTATTTTCAAATGGTAGTATCAAATACATAACAATTTTTTTTATTTTTTATATGAAAATTTTTTGAATACAAATTTTTTACAGTGCTTTCATTTTTTGAATTTTTTTTTCATTACAAATTTGTTATTGTAAATTTCGATTTCTTACGGCAGTGCTCGAGCTCCTATACAAAGTGCCTTTGCTCTGCACATTCAATATGAATCATAGGCACATTCATATAAAATTTTTTTTATATCTGAGTGCTTATGGGAGTGCAAAGAAAATTTTATTTTCATATTTGAAGTGAAAATATGTATCTGTGCCTATGATTCGGAACAAAACAAAAACAATTGTGCTTTGAGTGCCTATGAGGTGAGCAGCCCTGGCCCATAACATCAGAGGTTATATTCGGAATACACACTGAACGTTTTGGATTGATCTTTGTCTGCCCATTGAAAGGTGCAGTGAGAAGAAAGTGAAACTTTCATAACCACCTATGCCAAAATTGATATTTTCCAAACTTTAACTCCTGGCGCCAAGCTGTATCGATTCATAGCATAAATTTGGATCTATGTTTCCTTCAAATGCCCTTCTCAGCTCTGAAGTCGTAGAGTTGGGCGTCAGGAATTAAATTTTAGGCGATTGTAAAAGTCTCAATTAGGCGGTTATGAAGTTTAAACGGCAATATGTACATATGTATGTATTGCCGTTTACATTCTGGAATTATTTTCCTAATTTTTATGTACTAGATACTAGAATAACGCTTAGCGGTTAACGAACATTTGTGACTGCTAACAAATGTGTTTAATTTAACGAATAAAAACATCATTACTGAAATTTTTTTTTTAAACACACAATGCATAATTTTCTCGCCAACGCAGCAGCGTTCGTTATTCAACATCTAAATTTCTAAATATCTAAATTTTGATGTGCTTATGATTGAGGCATGTCAATAATCAGATCATATTTCTCTACACGCCATGCAAGTCATCAGACTAAGCATCAGACGTATAAAGCGTACATATAAGAATCGTGTAATTTTAGAAGTTTATTTGGCTTTGTGCCCTTCAATTTTTGTTTTTTTCTTTTCATATACATTTTTTTTAATTTCTTCAAATCTCGATCTTTCCGTTTTTTTTTTTCTCGAATAATGCAGTTAACTTTATTGAAGCGAACGCATAACTTAAGTTTCATAGTAATTTAAATTGACAGTTAACAAATTATATGTATGAGGATTATGATTCGGAAATATTTTTAATTATTAACTGCAAAGCATTTCAAGTTCAAAGAAAGAAAAAGAGAAATTAGAAATTCAGTACCTACGCGAGAACAATGGAAAAAATTCTAGTCCGAAACTAATACCATTTTGAACAACTGGAGAATGTTGTCTTAGAACAAACTCTACAAGTTTACATTAGACACTTAAAGGCTTCCTATCGCCATATCCAGATGGCTACTGTTAAACCAGGGGGCTTACATATGTCCTTGTTAAACTAACAAAATATTCCTGCAGTGAAACTCGCTAGCACCAGAGAGCTCGATGGTTTTAAATATTTACCTTCAAGCGCGTTAAATTTTGCTTCGTTGCGCTGTAGTAGTTAGTTCCTCCAACAGGTTTTGAAGGTTTTGTTTACTATAAATATTGAAATTAATTTCAATTTTGTTCTACCCTCATCCCATCTCCATTGACTACCTTTGTCCTTGACTAACACGTCGCGTTCTTTCGTTTGGAGCACTCCTGCTGCTGTTTTTATGTAACGCCACTGTACGTTACGACCATGTTTCCTTCCTGCATAAGCTCTATATATGTACATGTATGTATGTACATATGTACGTATGTACGCAAGTGTCAATATGATGAGCAAGTACTCGTCCAAGGCACATTGAAGACCTTGTCGTAATTGCATCTTATATTCACACAAACAAATGGTATATTAATGCATCGAAAATACGAAAGTATCCTTCGAATTCGTCATTGAATTGTCGTGAAGTTCGAAAATGTTGATTGTGCGTGTGTGCATACATACATAGTAGATCCCAGCAAACACTACGAGACATAAAAGAGTCAGAAAGGAATCGTAAACCGGAACATTCACACTTATTATGAGCTCATTTTGGAGCCCGAAATGTACATACGTATCAGGGATGGGCGGTTTTAAATAAATTTTTATTCAAATAAAAAATGAATTTTTATTCTTCATTTTGATACCCTTGAATAAAGAATAAATTTTTATTCTTCAATCCGGCGCCCTTGAATAAAGAATAATTTTTTATTCTTCATTCTGATACCCTTGAATAAAAAATAAATTTTTATTCTTCATTCTGATGCCCTTGAATAAAGAATAATTTTTTATTCTTCATCCAAAATTGGTTGAATAAAAAATAAAATTTTATTTTTCATTCAGATAATTTTGAATAAAGAATACATTTTTATTCATGTTATTCAATTATTCTTGCAGGTCACATAAGTAAATGATTTTGCGAATATTTTTCTGAATACGAACCAAGTATTTTTCCGAGTCCCAACCGAACATTTTTCCGAATATTTTCCCGAATCCGAACCCAAATACTCAACCGAATATTTTTCTGCATCCGAACCGAAAATTTTACCGAATACTTTCCCGAATCCCTACCGAATATTTTCCCAAATCCTAAACCGAATACGTTCCCGAGTCCGAACCGAATACTTTACGGGTCCGAACCAAATACTTTCCCGAGTCTGAAATTTATTTTTATTTTTTCGTTATTGAATTATTCAAATTTTGAATAATGCCCATTCGCAACCTGGTATCAATATGAAATTCAATCTAAGACCATTATATAGTGCAACACTATATATTATAATGAACTTTGGCATATATGAAATACTAATATCATTTTAAAAAACAAAAAAAAATCTAAGCAAAAATTTCTTAATCTCATATTTCACACATATTCCGAACTAATAATGGATTACAAAAGTTTAAGGCTCATATTATGTATACACATATTTCGTACTGTTATCGGACTCCAAAATTGTGGGTCCTCCGACAATGTTTGCTGGGATACGTACATATGTATGTATTTAGTTTCACTTATTTAGCAGATCGTCAGCTCATTGTCATTGTACAAATTTTTGGTCTACAAAGTGATTTGACACACACACTTTGCGAAAATGACACAAAAAAAAACAAATAGAAATGGCTGTGTGTCTTTTTGTCATATGTCACTTGCCACTGAATGCTACTAAACACCATTGATCTATTGAATGAGAGCTGTTAAACAATTAACACAGTTTTATTATATAGTTATTGCCCTTCTTAATTTCGATGTCACGGTTTAGTTGTTGTATTTTCTCTATGGATTAGTAAACATTTTTTTATTTTTATTGCAGTTTATGGATTTTTTCTTGCTTTTCAATTAACACTTTCAAGGATTGAGCTATTCAGAAGGTAAACAGAAGTGTTTTAGATAAACTATAACTACAATGTGTATTCAGTTCTAATATTTTTTGTTCAGCTGTCTACCGATTAGAGAGAAAAATATTTTATTGGCACCGAACGTAGAGGTTGAAAACCACAGACCTGGAAAGCCCTCAAGTCAACATAATAAAATACATATTTAGTTTTTTTAATAGTCTTCTATAATAATCTATGTTTGACAGCTTTATATCGCAATAAAAGGGAATTCTAAAATGATAAGGCAGTGAATATATACAGATGTATACATATGTACATAAGACAAGTAGAAATTTATGAATGGGGTTTTTGATTATCATATTATTCGCTGTTTTTTTTTTCTATTTTTAACAAACAAAAAATTTCGCATTAATTATCTATATCTATTTGGCTTAGTGGTTTTTATTTACCAGAATTATGTAACAATTTTTATATAATCTCGGTTTGTCTAATTGATAGTTAAACACAACAAAATTAAAAGTACGAAATTTATTTTATATCATTTTTTTTATTGACATAAAAGCAGCTGCTATTTTTTTATAAAATAATTTTAATTTCGCGTTACCAAGGTTCACAACAACAACCTTCAACAATATACTCAAAACTTGAGTATGGTTACATATTATTTTTCAAATTGCTTTTCCCCACTAGATAATCATAAAGTTTTATGAAGATTATGGATCCCGATCATTTTTTTTCAATCAAGAACATTTTGTTGGTGAATTTAGTAATGAAAAAAAAAAAACAAATTTAGTTCAAATATTTAAAATTCTATACAAAATTATTTGCATTGCTAAAAGTGTTTTCAGACATTGACGCTTGCAATAAATCAAGTTAATGAGATTTTACATTTAACATTGATTAATTTTACGAGCAACTGTTTTGTTTCTGCTAGCAAACATTTTAGCTTTAATGCATATTTACATACATATGTATGTATGGATGTATAGTATACACAGAATGTACATACATACATACATATGAGGAAAATAGAAATTCCATTAGAAAAGCTGCTTAAAAGCCTGCTAACTCGATCCAAACACGCTGACAATTTCTTCAAAGTATTAGAACAATGGATGATAGGGACTGTTGAATATCATCACCACAGTACATACATATATACAGCTGCCGTCAATAAAATAGTAGTGCTACCTTATTAATTTGGATTGTATACCTGTATTCTTTGCGTTTCTTACATACCCACCTTGCTTTAGAACGCACTTTTGTATGTATCCTAAAGGGTTTACGCATAGTATAGCGCGTCCTAAGTTTATCTTATTCTTATTGCATGATCACTTGAGCCTACTTTCATTAACTCCAATTGTTTGCGATGCTTTTTGTATGTTTTACCAGTTTTAGTCTCTTGATTTTATGACTTAGGGCCGTTTACTCAACCCCTGATTAACGCTAACCACGGTTAAAGTCCGGTTAAGCATCATTATCGACTTCATCAAAACATACATTTAACATGTAGTCGATAATGCAGGCCATAACTTAACCGGACCTTTATCCTCCGGTTAGCGTTAATCAGAGGTTGAGTAAACGGCCCTTAACCTTTTTTGTGAATTCAATAGGTCAATTAGTAGACAAGTGCGCTTTCAACTGAAGATGATGATGAATGTCGTGATTGCAAATCAAAAGAGAGTACTACTATTTTATTGACATCAGCTATACATTTGTACTTACATACATAGTTCTATTAAATTCTCAAAAAATACTTTCCATTTACTCATTTCTCATTTGTAAATGTTCGATGTCTGGAAACAGATGTTTTGGTTAATCATTCGGTTCGAATTTCGGGCTGGGTCTGATATACACCACATTTCCCTAAAAATTGTTCTAATAAGACCAGACATTGAAATCCCAAAAATATTGTAAAATACTTTGTACTAAACGAATGTACGTAAGCTTCAAAGATAAATAAAATACAACAAATAAATATGGGGTTTATTAATCTTTTTCCAGAATATACTGGTTTACCTTAACTTGTACCACATTAACTGCCGATTGTCAACGTCTTTAGAAATTTATAATCAATTTAATACTTTCATAGAAGTTGTTGTTTACATACGTACGCTGTAATCAGATCAGATATAATGGCACACGTCCTTAATTTATTGAAAAGATAAGATAATATACACAATTAGTTGTGCCTTGTAATAAATCCGTATGAACACATATTATCTGTACATAGAAACATATGTATATATTTATTATATGTTTGTATGATGGGCAGTAATAAATAAATAATTTCTTATTTGTATTTTATTAATTTTATTATTTTCATTGATTTTTATTGAGAACAGTGGCTTATTTTAAAGCATTTAATTAGATTATAGAGATTTGTTATGCTTATCGTTTTCGGAAATACTAAAGTAGTATCATGATTGAATTAAGTATCAAAGTTTTCACGTGATCGTGGCGCATTTCAAACCGGAAACGATAACAATAAATTCAAGATGCCTTTCATTTTCAAATCAGTAAAGTATAGGGCAGGTCGGTCTGTCAATTTGTGGAACAATTTGCGCTACATTTCTTATTTCATATATTTTTAAATATTTCAAAACACTTAATGGAAATAATAATAATTATCGCCATGCTTAGGACAATTCTAATATGTTAGTAATTACTGATATTGTAAACTATAACTATCACTAATTTATGTCACTTTCTATGCAGCGCCTTACATCAGTTGATACTAAACCTTTTTCAAAAAATCACTTAGTGAAAAAACTACAAAATCAGCATGTTCTAATAGCACTTCAAAAGCCTAGAGTTTCAAAGAATTAGACTTTGGAGATTAAATGAAAAATATGTGTAGTTTTAAATATTAGATTGGTCGATATGAAATTATTTTTATCAAGCAATGGCTTCAAAAAATCAATTAATTAATTATTAATTTCTAGTTCTTTAGCAACACTCTAATGCACATAGAAAGATACACATCTATTGAAAATAAACAATAAATTTATTGAAAACTATTTCACTTTTAAGTGCAAGTTAATATACTTACTTACAAAGCAATATAAATAAAAAACAAACTATTTAAAAAATTTCATATTTATAATGTGTACATACGTAATGTATAAATACATGTACATATACATATACGCATCTAGATATCTAGCTATTGTAAACGTTGTTGGTTGGCATTTGTATATTTAAAAGTTTATTGATCTTAATCTGATACGTCCACTTAAGGGCGTGCATGAAATTGCGTTTTCAAACACTGAAGGGGTTTCTATCCATGGAGGTGTGTACGTGAAGCAACAAACAAACAAACAACAAATAAAAAATGTGACAAAGCAGATAACGTTTTGAATAGAAAAAATAAATCACGCCAATATAGTACTTTCATTTTCGATAATATTTTCGCACTATTAATTATGTACTTAGCTCATAATCAAAAAGTATTTACTTTGTATTTGTTATTGTGTTAAGAATTGTGCGTATAGATAACAATTGGCGCCTCTGTTATTTTTTTAATATATTTATATTCTATGTATGCTATGTTATTTTTTTAAGTGACCTACATACATATTTGTTCCTCTCGAACAAAATTTAAGTTCAGTGACTATCCATACATACATTTGTACAAATACGGTGGAATAAATATATCCACAGTTATAAAATATAACAGTGCAATGCCATAAATGGCGAAGAAATTTTATCAAAACTGCAAAAAAAGCTAACTATCATATTTGGTAAACCAAAACAGGGGCAGGTATTCAGAAACAGCACTACAGATAATCTTGGAATACTTGTTTATCTTGTGGCCGCTGTGGTGCAGTGGGTACAGTGCTCGCCTGCTATGCCAGAGGTCTCGGGTTCAAACCACGGTCCGAAAAAAACACCAAAACAATTTTTTTAATTAGTAAAAATCCAATTATTGGGTTTTTTAAGAGCAGCGGTCACCTCTCGGCACTGGGCGGCATACCCTCCGAGAGTATTTCTGCCATGAAAAAGCTTCTCACAAAAAATGCATTCGCTATTCGGAGCCGGCATAAAACTGTAGGTCCAACCAATTAGTAGGAAAAACAAAAAGGAGCACACCTCGTATTGGGAGAGAAGCTCGGCCATAAAACTCGTCAGAGTTATAATAGCGTCATTGTATTATATTATATTACTTGTTTATCTATAATAATACACTGGTGCGAATATAATTCTAACGACTTTTATACTGAAATTCTCTACCAATTTGAGGCGTGAACTTTAATTCATTTCCTGATACATATCGACGCCTGAGTAAAAGATCACCCTATTTCAAAAGTTGTTTCAAACGCCCTATTTCAGAATTTTCTTCAATAACGCCCTATTTACGAATTTCTTTCAACAACAAAAATTATTCAAAACACCCTATTTCAGAGAAATATACTTACAGGGCGATCTTTCTATTGGCATTTGCTATTATGGATTGCTTCAACTTTTCGCAGAAATATCTTTTATAACTCTCGCTCTTCTAAGCTTCTAAGATATCTAGTAAATATTAGGAAAAACAATTTTGCAATTCGTAGAAAAATATTTAGCGCTATCACGCTATTAATTTTTTATACAAAGTTTATAATAATAATAATAATAATAATAACAAGTAAGGAAGCCTAAGTTCGAGTGGAATCGAACATTAGATACTCAGCTGTATGCTTTCATTGTTTGTTTGCGTTTGTTCGATATAGGGTGTATTTTATATGACACAAGTGCTGCATAAACAGGGCGCAGCCACGCCCATTTTCAAAATTTGTATCAATCATCCAAATAAGCATATAAATATTATTGTTAGTGCAAAATTGCATCCCTCTATGACTTTTAGTTACAAAAACTTCACGTTACAAATTCCAAAAGGGTGTTCCAGAAATATCTTTGTTAAAAAGTAGGCGTGGTCATAAACCGATTTCAATACATTTTTGCGTGTCTATTAACACATGTTATAAAAGTGTATAAACCAAGTTTCGTCATAATATCTCAGTTATTTGTCGAGTAATAGGCACGTAGATTCCTTTGTATAAAAAGAGGCGGTGCCACGCCCATTTTCCAAACTTTTTTATATTTTGTTTCCGGTCTATTGTAGAACTCATGTCACAAAATTTCAGTGATAGATCTTTATATTTGACAGAGAGATCGCTTAAAATGTTTTTATTAGGTCACTTTATAAAACCCATATATAAAAGTGGGCGTGGTCGTCAACCGATTTTGGAAATCTTTCGTCCACACATTTGGCTAAGTAAATATATCACGCGTACCAAATTTCATCGATATATCTTTAACGGTTTATGAGTTATGGCTTATAAAACTTTCAATATTTGCCCCTTAATAAGTGGGCGTGGCACCGCCCATTTTCCAAAATTTTTATATTTTTTGTTTTATGTCCCTAGTTGGACTCCTGCCACAAAAATTCAGTGATAGATCTTTATATTTGACAGAGATATCGCTTAAAATGTTTTTATTAGGCCCCTTTATAGTTCCCATATATCAAAGTGGGCGTGGCCGTCAACCGATTTTGATAATTTTTCGCCAAAACATTTTTCTAGGTAAGCAAATTACGCATACCAAATTTCATCGATATATCTTCAACGGTTTCTGAGTTATGACATATAAAACTTTCAATGTTTGACCCTTAATAAGTGGGCGTGGCACCGTCCATTTTCCAAAACTTAATCAAATTTCTTCATAACGGCCTGAGCTCAATACGTGGGTAAAATTTTATCACTCTAGCTATATTAGTGGCTGAGATACCAAATTTCCGATTTTTTCTATATAGGAAAAGTGGGCGTGGTCATGGTCCGATTTCGCCCATTTTCAATACCAACCGTCCCAGTCTCGATACCAACTTGCATTTCAAATTTCATCAAAATATCTCAATTTTTACGCGAGTTATCGTGCGTACGGACGGACGGACGGACGGACGGACGGACGGACGGACGGACGGACGGACGGACGGACATGGCTCAATCGATTTCTCTTTTCACCCTGATCATTTTGATATATATAAGTCCATATCTATCTCGATTATTTCATTATGTTACAATCCACCGTTATGAAATCAAAATTATAATACTCTGTGTACTAGTACAGCTGAGTATAATAACCCACGCCCTCCAATCCCGCCCGACCGCACGAGAGGCGCACCCGGATGACGTACGGATATTTTTTATTTACATAAAATGCCGAGGTGTTGAGTGGCAGGAGTTTGTTAAGCGTCGAGATCTTAAACTGCTCAGCTACAGAGAAATAAAATCATCAGCTGAGTATAGTACATTTGAAGTTAGTCTTGAGAATTATAACAGAATAATCGCTAATATGTGTTAAGATAAGACAGTATTTTTTCCCTTATAATGAAAAGCGAGTCCGAAATATCTAAAAAGCTGGAATAGGAATTAAAGCTCTTACATAAACCCCGGAAAGGTTCATTTGCAAACAAAAATTTATTATTAACCAGAAATTTGCCATAACTTAAGCGAAATGGTTTATTGACATTTTAGAGTTGTAAAATTAATCGATGTTAATTTTTTGAATATATCAAAGTCTATTTTAATGCTTCTGCTCATTTTCAATTTGCTGTGAATCACAGTTTATTGCATTTTAAATATGTGCACGTATTTATGTGTGTAGGTAAGCAATGCATTTTTAGTCTAGTATGCGAATTCTCAGAAAAGTGTCATTTAGTTCATTGCGAGATTAGATTTTGTAATTTATGAAAAGCAAAAAAAAATACTATTTTATGATGCGTAGAAAAAGTCCCCAATTCAAGCGGACTCGCGAAATGAATGAGTATTACATATACATATTTTTCAGGTGGAATGCTGTTGCCTTAATTTGTCTGGCTGATATATCTTTTACGTGCACTTAAATATGTTTCTCACAGATCACTATGTGATTTACCCGATGCTTCGACAGAAAGGTTCACTTTTCAAATGCTTTGAAGGTAAGTAATATACTCGTACCTACGCACAGCTTAATTAAGCTTGATAATCTTCAAAGTTATGAACTAAGGACAAAACTGTTGCTCTGCGGAACATATTTCCTCAGCCTGTCAGGGTAGCGAAAAAATCTTTATATATATTACGCTAAGCGATTTTTTGTAAGCACCATAACTTTTACACCGTTACACCGATTTTCGAAAATGTGGTGTCAGATGAAAGGGCTTGACCTGTAGATGTGCAGGAAGGTTTAATTTTTTTGAAAAGGGTTGCCAGATGTTTGAAAATTTAATTTTACTGTATAGTTTGTTTGATTTTAAAATTTTTGGCATGAAAGGGCTTGACCTGATATTAAGTAATTTAATAAAAATTTTACAAAAAGGGTTGCCACCTGTTCAAAAATTCAGTTTTACGCTATAGTTTGTTTGATTTTTAAATTTGAGGTGTCATATGAAAGGACTTGGCATGGAAATGAGTAATTTATTAAAATTTTTACAAAAAGGGTGCCACCGTTCAATAATCCATTTTTACGCTACAGTTTATCTCATTCACAAAGACACAGTTAATTTCAAAGAAGGTTTAACTAAAATGATGATAAAAGTTAAAAAAAAAAAATTAGAATGACTACCGATTTCTCCAGTTTTCACTAACAAAACACTTTTTCCGAAAACGTTTCACTGCTAAACTATCTAATTACGTACATAAGTAGTACAACCCGTAATATCTATCAACAAACTCACCCTTGACATCAAACGATCCGCACCAGTTCCTTCGTCATCCTTAAATATAATATCCCTATTGTAATTTGGTACCAAATTTTTGAATTTCGGCGAATCTCGTTTAATGGCGCCCTCATTGAGACCGGAAGCGCCCAAAGTACGCTCCGACATATTCGGCACATGTTGTTTGAATACGAGCGGTGTAAGTTTACGATGTCTACGTGGTCCACCAATACCTCGACCGGGACCACAACCTTCAGCCACAGAAAAGAGAGCACAGCATAATATTAAGGTACAGAAGAGGCGACGTATTGTGAGGCAGCTGCTGTGGTGTTGGCGACTTGAAGCGACATCCGCCTGTGTTTTGATGCTGTGCTGGTTGTCTGCATGATTTTCAGCGGCGGGATTTTGAAATGTTGGTGGTAGCAGCGCTGGATGGGCGAGCATTATGTGACACGCGTTTGTGGGTGGCAGAAGGGATGTGATGAGCGTGGAAGTGGAATTTATTATACTGTTAATCGGGTTGCTGCTGCTTTCGTTGGCGTCTCCACGAATTTTTTTCTTTCTTTCTGATACTTTTTTACAAAATTGACAACGTTTCTTGACGCCGTTCGATAATTGAAAATATTGTTGGTCGGAAGTTGAGTTTAACTGTTTCGTGGCGGTTTCGTACATGTTTGTTTTTTTTAAATAATTTTTTTAAAAGATGTTTTCATATGTTTTTATTTTATTTTTATACACTCACTTTTTTCGGTCACATTCAAAATTCGTCAAATACAACGAATTTTCCTAAACTTGGTTTTGTTTTTAATTGCTAACTTTAGTTTTAATATTTTGTTTTAATTTACTAAAATTTTCTTTATTGAAAAATCTTCACTAATAAATCATTGAATTCACCAAAATCTTTTCACAATTTTTTATACACCTTTTTTTTATAAAACGCCATCTATTCTTCCTTTGCGAGATATGTATAAGCAATTTTTACTTTTTGGCACTTGGCAATAATTATCAGCAATTTTAAATTTTTGCACTTTCCCAAGCCAAAATCGGTTAGAATAAAAGCGTCTAAACGTTAACTATCGATCGCAACAACTGCGCAATTAACTTCAACTGTGGCCGGTACTCGCTCACTGATTGATAAATGACATTTCAGCGCCGCATCGACAAGGTTTGCTGTTTGTCCAGAATTCGTTCGGTCGTTTGCTACTGCCGCTGCTGCTGCTACTTCCTCTGCTGCTGTCGTTGCTGTCACGCTTGTGCTTGAAACAATTTTTCCTTCGCACGTACCTTTCGTATTCATCCCGGTTTGTGTTCATCGCGCCTTCGGAGACTAATACATACATACAAGTGTATACATTTACTCTATATGTAGAATGTACAACCTGGACAATATCGGACGTACAGTGTACGATATTGTTGTGATAGGGGTAAAAATAGAATAGTGCGAAATACATACATACATATATAGATAATATAGTGAAGATATCAATTCAGTGTACGCTTGAGGTTATCTATAACATTCCTTGCTATCTTTGTAGCGCGCTAATACCTCTAATTAGAGATACATAATACGTTTTCAAGAACGTATGTATATATTTATTTAAAAATTAAACTGCTTTGTTTTTGTCACAAATAAATACATACATATTCCTTATGTGATTTATATCGTTATTAGAATTCGCGAATTTTGATTTTTATAAAGTTGATGATTACCAAAGACTTCATACCTTTCATTAAATTACACGGTGTGACAATGAAAAAGTACCGCGGAAGATTAGCAAAGGCTGTTGTCCGGTCGAGTAGGTCCCCTTAGGGCGCGAGGCAGGAAGAGGAGGTGCGAGATGGCCTCAGTCATGGTTCGAGGTGCCTGGCGGAAGGCATAAAACGCATTTATCTTGTCGTAATGGAGGTTAAACAGGATAAAGAATCACAACAACCACAACATATCGAAAAGGCGCTTCACCACAGGGAGTGCGATAGGTGTCTTTCTTGTTAATTCGGGTGCCTTTAGCAACGTTTCTGCTGCAGCGCTGTTCAAGGGGCTCGAATGGATTGCTATACCCCAAATGATTCGGCGCTGGATCGAAGACCTTTGGAGTTGTCGGACGGTGACAGGTGGGTGGAGCCTTTCGACGATGTCAAGGAGGGCACATAGGGGCACCCCACAAAGGAGAGTACTCCCACCCCTGTTGTGGAATCTAGTGGTCAACAAATACTCTTTATAAATACACAAAATACTCTTCGGACACAAAATACTAGAACTTGCGAAGTTTTGCATTCCAAGTTTAGTATAACGCCTGCAATACGAAGGAACACTGTATCCGACCAACCTAACCTAACCTCACCTGACTCGTCCTCCCTTGGTATTTCCAAATGGCGGCAGGCAGCACGAAACAGACACGACTGATGTACTTTATTGGACTCGGCCAAAATCGTCTAGACGGTTAAGCGCCAATTAAGAAGATGAAGAGGTTGTACCCTAAAATGATGTCATCTGAACAATGCCTTGCACGTGAGACAAAATTTTATAGTGGTCCGACTGCGAAATATGATCAGTCGTACATAAAAGTGCAGCCGTTTATTGAATTTCAATTAAATATCTGAACAACTGACGAACGGTCCGACATACAGAGCGACATAACTTAATAAATTCAGATAATAGATCTGATCATATCGGTATATATGTACATACATAGATATTTTGGTGGGTTCATCAACTCTCGTTCTGGTAGGTACATGATGCGTACTTTTTTGGGCCAATTTTATAAGAAGCCCGACCGACAAGTTTTGATAGTTATACTCGTATTCGTGCTGGTGTAAGTTAATTTCATTATTTTATCAATTTGAATAACTAAGTTGGGGATTTTCATTTATCGTCTACTCATTAGTAAAATCATAGTTTTCGGCAATAAGATGAATTATTGGAAAGATTTCGAAGTCCAAATAATGAACTTGTATATTCATAACTCACCTACTGTGCAATTCGTCAACCACTGTGCTCTGAGCAAATTCATTTTCATACTAGCGAGCAGCGCATTTCGTTGATCGTCGATGAATTAAAGCAGCAAACAGCGACGCCAGCGTCGACAGGTAACGAACAGAATGAATCAACTCCAGCTGGAATTCAAAAAGGCTGGCTCTTCACACGCATTCACTCACAACGTACGCACACACACCCACGTACACAACGATGAGTTTAGGTGAGTTGGTGGCGCGCTACTGCAGTGAAAGAAATTAACAACAACTGTTTATATGAGCGCGCGCAGTTAAAAGGCAAACATATACACATATGTACATACATTACATTTGAAAAGAGGAAATGTTGGTGCTCCCACTCATGCATTTACTTGTCGATGCATTTTGAGACACACACACACCTATATGGTTTTATTCAGGCGTATTGGTTCGTGTCGTCTCATTGGACTCTTGTTTCAGTTTTGACTTTTTTAACTCACATTTTCGGCCATCAACAATCCGCTGACTTGGTGTTGGTGTGACTTGAAGGCGTGCGCGAAAAAGAGATGAATATTGTGTATGGTGATGATGGGCATCTTGTTGTTTTATATTGTAGGGAAGAGCAATTGTCAAACATACAAATACACAATGGGTTAAATATTAAGAAACAAATACTTATGCAATTGTCCGTATGTGAGTATGCAGCCATATATGTACATATGTATGTACATATCTACCTACAAGTAAAATTCTAATAAACAGACATAACTCCATACAGAGAATGTACTTGAATTGATTTTGGCCAAAAAGCAGACAGTTGTCGTCTTAAAAAAAAAAAAGAAACCAATTGGAATTGTTATACTTTTACATTTTTCCTTTAACCTGGCTGCATCTTGAGATGCCGGCTACTTTCCGATGCTAATAAAAAAATTTTATGACAATTATTTCACGGTTATACGAAATGCTGAAAAACAAGTTTTTGAGTAAAATATTTTAAAAATGTTGCTGAGGAAAAGAAAATGGAAGCAAAGATATTTAAAAAGCACAGAAACTGTCTGCTTAAATATGCTTGTGTCAATTTTCCTATACATGCGTACCCCTATATTCATATGTACATTGGGGTAGTCCAAACAAAATATTAAGAAAAGAATTACACGATGCCTCGGCAATAAACATCGCCGCCTATAGGTCTACATTGTGTACGGGCGCCTCGCGAAGCGTATGGGAGCGTTATCGAACGGCGAGGAGAGTAGAGAGGCGAGGTGGCATGTTCCACCACCCGATCATGGCGAAGTGCGAATAGCAATATCCCGGCTTAAGAATAATAAGGCTCCGTGCACTTACGGCTTGCCAGCCAAGCTATTCAAACATAGCGGCGAATATATGTACATGCATCAACTGCACTGAGAGAAAAAAAATATATGGAGGGGTCAAAGAAATTGTTTACCTATTTTGAACACTACTTTCTTTGTTTTGAGTAAATTTTCCTTAAAACATGTTAAAAGGTTTATAAAATATTGTTGTTACATGCGTTACCATGGTTTCATATACTTGTTTTGAAAAAATTCATACATTAAAATAATGAAAAATTCTTTCGGCGCCATTCCATTCCCAACTTTCCTTGTTTTGAAGACTTGATTTCTTTAATTTTGAGAAATTAAATTCCCATACAAATCCCCATGGCAACGAATTTGTTTGAATGTTTTTTTATGTTTTTTCCACATTTTTGAGAAAATTTACACAAAACAAAGAAAATTTTGTATTGGGACGCGTGTTCAAAATAAGGAAAATTATGTCTTTGATCGAGAGAAATTTTTTTTTTGAGTGTGCTATGTAGAATATAGTCGGATGAGCGCCTGCCCGACCATTGGAGCTTAAGTGTACTCTGCCCAATTCACTAAAGAAGGAGACTCCACATTACGCGCAAATTATCGTGGGATGAGCCCCCTGAATATCGCATATAAGGTTTTAGCAAGTGTATTGTGGAAAATATTGAAGCCCATCGTCAACAATCTGATTGGACCTTATCAGTGTGGCTTCAGACCTGGTAATTCAACCATCGATCAGACTTTCACCTCACGAAAAAGGAACCGACACACACCATCAGTTTGTCCATTTTAAAACCGCTTCTGATAGGACGAATAGGAATTGCCGAGATATGTATGTTTATGCCGCACTGTCTGAATTTGGTTTCCCTAAAAAACTTATACGGCTATGCCAAATGACGTTGACTAACACCACCAGCTGCGTCAGAATTGGGAAGAGCCTCTCCGAACCGTTCTATATCAAACGAGGTTTCAGACAAGGTGTTTCCCTACCGTGTGATTTTTCCAACTTGATTCTGGAATAGATAATTCGAGCTGCAGAACTTAATCGCACAAGGCGAAGTATCTCCTGTCATCATACAAAGAAGCAGCACGTCTTGGCAGCAGCGTAACTGTTGAAAGCTACAAATTCGAAACCGTTAAGGACTGTGTCTATTTGAATCCAGCGGCTGCGTTGGGCAGGTCATGTCGTCAGAATTGATGAAGGTGCTCCGGCCCAGAAAGTCTTTCTATCGGTATGGATTCGTAGTACAATCGCATGAAATGCGGGTTGTTTCGCGGATTTCGGAAGAACTTTATTTTCTACATACTCGTACAATTTTGGACCATCCTAATGTAAAGTATGTTCAGCCATATGTTTGCATACTCATTTGTATACTCTTATTTGGTGAGAAAAAAGAAACCATTTCTGTAAACATAAAGCACACTGTCAAATGATTTATGGACACTTAGCAGCAATTAAATGTGCTGTTATTTTAGACTTCATAAATTAAAAACATATTTATGATGCATTAATCAAAAGCTAATAAAAGTAGCATATTACACTAAATAGCAGGTTATATTTCTTATTACTTATACGCACTTTCAGATCGTGCTTCACTCATACATACATACATATGCATCTACGTATGTATGGACGTATGCAAATAAGCCCAGCAGCTGGAATATTTCTTTTAATTATTTTCTTCGAACAGGCGCTTTTCTTCGAGAAGTTTAATGCATGAAGTAAGCTGATTCCACATAAAACTTTTTCCGCTTTGCGTTACGTCGCTTTCTATGTCAAACAACGCAAAACTGAAAAACTATGCCACAATGAACGCTGCAACATCACTCAAAAAATATTTATTATCTGAAAAATCTTTCATTCTCAGTTTTATTTACAAAAAAGTAAATCTATATATATAAAAATGGTGTAAAAAATGTTACTAACCTCATCAGATGAGAACGGCTGGGCCGATTTCTGTAAAACTTTTTGTCAATTGTTCGTATTCTCGAGGAGATGGTTCGTACGGAAGAAAATTTTGGAAAATCCTTCCGGAAAAGTCCGAAAATTGGAAAAATCGGTGTGTATGTGCGTATGTGTGCATCTGTGGATGTGTGTCCTCTATAAATTCCCAAAGTAACCAACCGTTCTTTATGAAATTTTCACAGTAGATTCATGTGGTGTTAGTGCACATAGTAGGGTATATAGAATTTCGAAAAATTGGGAGCTTCCCGGAATACAGGCCTAAATGAGGACCCAGATCGATCCACCAAGCCCTCGAGCAATATTGGTATCAAATGAAAGGTGTTTAACAGGCCTTCAACACAAAGTTATTTTTATTGCGATACCTAGGCCGGCTTCCCAGATATGGGTTAAAACGTGGGACCGAGTGACCCTGGAAAGTTTCTGAGCGATAATGGTATCAAATGAAAGCTGTTGAGGAGGACTTCAGCAAAGAGCTTTTTAAATAGTGATGCCTAGGCCGGGTTCCAAGATTTGGGTCAAAGCGTGGACCCGGATAACACCTGAATGTTTTCGAGCGATATTGGTAGAAAATGAAAAGCGTTGAGCAGGCTTCCACATACAGCTATTTTCATTGTGATTTCTAAGGCTGTTTCCCAGAGATGGCTAAAGTAGTGGGCCCGGATGGTGATGGACCGTCCCGGTAAGGTAAAGGTAGGTAGCTATAGTGATAGGGGTAGGGATAGGGATAGGGATTGGGATAGGGATAGGGATAGGGATAGGGAAAGGGATAGGGATAGGGATAGGGATAGGGATAGGGATAGGGATAGGGATAGGGATAGGGATAGGGATAGGGATAGGCATAGGCATAGGCATAGGCATAGGCATAGGCATAGGCATAGGCATAGGCATAGGCATAGGCATAGGCATAGGCATAGGCATAGGCATAGGCATAGGCATAGGCATAGGCATAGGCATAGGGATAGGGATAGGGATAGAGATAGGGATGGGGATAGGGATAAGGATAGGGATAGGGATAGGGATAGGGATGGGGATAGGGATAGGGATAGGGATAGGGATAGGGATAGGGATAGGGATAGGGATAGGGATAGGGATAGGGATAGGGATAGGGATAGGGATAGGGATAGGGATAGGGATAGGGATAGGGATAGGGATAGGGATAGGGATAGGGATAGGGATAGAGATAGAGATAGAGATAGGGATAGGGATAGGGATTGAGATAGTGATATGGATCGGGGGAAGTAGGTTTGTCGCGGCGAATATAACTATAACTTTTATTCAGAGAATAGACAATTTTTTGTTATTCGCAGTCATTAAGATGGACTCTAAGATAATGGTTAGCAATACGGTAATCAAAGACTTTTCTTTAGGCTTCATAGGAATAAGTTTTAGCAGAACAACGTCTGCCGGGTCAGCTAGTAAGAAAATAAAAATCAATTAAATTATTTTTCAATTGTGTGAAATTTAAATTTGTTTATTTACATTTGAATTAAAGTGAAACTGAAAAAAAATTTCAACGCCCCCAAAAGTTGAGATTTGGGCAACTTTAGCTGATTCCACATAGAACTTTGTGTTGCGCTACGTGACACTTTCTGCGTGACAGGTGAGATTAAAATACATGTATCTATATGAGGTTTCTCACATAACAAAAAGTAACGCAACGCCGAAGTTACGTAAAGCACAAAGTTGCCCAAATCTCAACTTTTAGGGGCGTTGAAATTTTTTTCAGTTTCACTTTAATTCAAATGTAAATAAACAAATTAAAATTTCACACAATTGAAAAATAATTTAATAGATTTTTATTTTCTTATTTACTTTTTTGTAAATAAAACGGAGAATGAAAGATTTTTCAGAAAATAAATATTTTTTGAGTGATGTTGCAGCGTTCATTGTGGCATAGTTTTTCAGTTTTGCGTTGTTTGACATAGAAAGCGGCGTAACGCAAAGCGGAAAAAGTTTTATGTGGAATCAGCTTTTGTGCTTTACGTAACTTCGGAGTTGCGTTACTTTTTGTTATGTGAGAAACCTCATATAGATACATGTATTTTAATCTCAGCTGTCACGCAGAAAGTGTCACGTAGCGCAACACAAAGTTCTATGTGGAATCAGCTGTAGTTCGCGTTAAAACCTCAGGTATGAAACATTTCATACCATTTATATGGTATGTTCAATATTACATACTGTTTGAAGAAATTATTGATCTACTATCTCGAAAATCATTTAAAATTAGGGTAGGTTAGGTTGCAGTGGCTACTGGCCGAAAACGTCCCGTTGTGACACCACGAAGATCACAACCCGTAGTCAAACCAATATATCGATTCAGCAAATCTTAAGATATTCATAGGTTACCAAAAGAAGAGGATTCCAAACACTGTACATGCTTAAACTAAATTGCGGGACATTCATATAATACCAGTTTTACGGTTTCTGGTCTCTAGATCCCCTCTACAGAAGCCGCTATAAGGTATGAGTTTACCAACCAATTTAAAGTGAGATCTTTTCTATCTAAAGGCGCAGTTCAATCCAGCCACACAAACCTCTATCCAGCAAGCGCTTCTTCGAGGAAAAAGGCCTTTAGAATGAGCTTGCGAGGTGGGGCGGACCAAGCAGCATACTCAAACGCTTCCAGGATGATTAAAAGGAAGGGGATGTGCTCTTTCTTTCGAGATAGCCATACCATTATGTGGTATGTTACAGTATCCAGACATCCATACCAGTGCGAGAGAAGTCTGTTTTGTTTGCGATAGATGCATGACAACTCATTAGTAGAGTTCCATGTATGTACATATGTATAACGGAATGGAATGGAATTGTGGTAGGCCCATTGTACCTAAGGCGTTTAGAAAGGACCAAGATGTGGGTAAAAGGTGGGATAGTGGAATCACAGCTCCTCTGCAAACTTCCAAGATGCTTTAATAAATCTGAGAAGTTTGTCGAATAAGAGAGGACGTGCATCCGTCATTCTCAATACATCCGCCTCAAGAATGCGCAATCTTAGTCTAGCGAAGGATGGACAGCTGCAGAGAAAATGCTCCATGCCATCGTCTTCCTCCTCCAGACAAGATAGGCATAATGTGTTCTCGATGATTACTATGGTGGGCATGTGCTGTCCCCATGGATTGTGTCCTGTATTTACCCCCACAAGGGCTCGGAGCTCCCCCTTCTCCGCTTTAGGAGTTTAGGCTTTTTCAGAAAGCACTTTGTAATTTTACAAGAATCTGTAGAGTTCCAGTGTCTCATGTGAGCTTCCCTTATGTAGTCCCTGATGTACTTTACAGTGCAAACGCTGTTGTAAGATATAAACTTAGAAGCACACTTAATTTTACCGACTGGGTATATTTTATCATATGTATGTATATACATTTGCTCTTGGTTGTTTTATTCGATAAAACCATTCTCCTTCTTTTACCATAATATTAAAAGAAAGAATTCATATAACCAACGGCAATATCATATTAACGGTCATAATCAGCCACCAAAACAATGCCTTAATGCTCTGAGTCGCAGTGTTGTGGAATTTATGTGTTAAAAATTATGCTTTCTTAAAGAAAAGTAAAAAAAGAAATAAAAAAATACAAAAAAAAAATCAAATACCAATAAAAAGAAATAAAATCGAAAACAAAATGAAAAATCATAATTAGGCACTTCGGCCATCATCACAAGCTGCATTTTTACGAGCATAAAATAGGTATACCGTATACGGCAGTCGTTCGCCCACCATTACCGTCCGCACTAACACCAACAAAGCAACATCACCAACACCACTAACGCAGCCAAATCATCAAATGATCAGTTCATTCCCTGCAAAAAAGTGTGCGATGAGTCTCTGAAAAGATTTGTCCGGGAGCGCTCTCTTTCGGGTACAATTAGTCTACAATTGTTCGCAATTGTACCCGAACGGGTACATATGTATACTAATTGTAGACGAATTGTACCCGAAAGGGTATCAAACGGGTACAATTAGTCGCACAAATGGATGTGTCGCATTTGCTAACCGTTCGGGTACAAAACGGGTACAATTGTGCGCTTATGCTACCCGTTCGGGTACAAACTGGGTACAATTAGTCTCTTCATAGGACATGCTCAAACAAAAGAGAACACTTCAACCCATATAAAGAGATACAAATGGGTAGTAATCGCATGCTTCCTTGCGAGTTGTCCCGGATGTATCCCGGATTGATCGCATTTTTTGCAGGGTTACAACAACATATTTATACATATAAAAAATCAATATTCCTATAAGCACGCACTCATGCATGCCAGCATTGGCTTGATTGTGTTGGTGTAGTTGCTGCTGTTGCTGCCATCGCCGCTAATGATGCTACCGTGTATTTACTTACATGTGTGTTTGTGTATGTGTTTGCAGCAAACTGTTGGAGTCTCGAAGGGGCGGAGCTGTTGTTGTAGGAGCGTATTTGTGAATGGAAATAAGAATGAATTCACATGAAAACCAGAAGAAAAAAATTGAAAACAAAAAAAAATAAAACAAAAATGAATAATAAATTAAAAAAAAAATGAAAGAAAAGAAAAGAAAGAACAGCATCAAAAGCGTACCGTGAGAGCAAAGCAAAGCATGCTTGGATACTGGATGCTGGTTGCTGGCTGCTGGCTGCAATTGTAGTCGCATTCGATGCCACGAAATTTTATACGAGCCAAAGATAAATGGATGCGGCGCGCACAAACTGCTTAGATGTATGTATGTATGTTTGCCTTTTGGTTAGCTTCTTTTTTGTTATTGTTGTTTCGGTATTGTCGGCATGATTTAAAATCACATATAATGTATGTATGTAGGAATGTACTGCATAATAGTAGCTCAATATTTTTGGTTTCCTACCGGTACACATTGTGGTTAATGGTTTGAAAAGAAAAAAAATGAAAAAAATGCATAGCAACAAATACTTATTTCGTATGCCAAGAGAAGTGAACCATTTTCATCTACCTATAGTGGTGATACATTCCATGGACCGCAATGATTTTATTATTTTGAAGAACTTAGGAAGATTTAAAGAAAAATATAAACATATCGCACCCTAAATCATAAAATGACACAACACAAAATTTTTGGAAATCGAGTTTTTTTTTTAGACACTGGTACACAGCACATATCTCTAGCGATTGCCAAAAAAAAAAAAAAATTTCAATAAGTGTCCCTTTTGACCAAAAAATTACTATTATACGTGGTCTTTTCGCTCTCATGAAAATTTTTGAATTTTGAGTTGTGTCACTTTATGATTTAGCATGCGATATGTAGGTATATATCAACACCTGAGTAAAAGATCGCCATATTTAGCCCAAATTACATCAGCGATGTGGCAGCGGGCAGCGACGGTTTTCGAAATCAGCTGATGCGTCTAATATGAGCAGTGACCGCCAGACCAAACACAATAGAGCGTTCGCAGTATTTGGCAGTGACTTCTTTATATATTAGGTCTGTTTCCTTTTACCTTGGACAAGTGGTGACATAAATTTACTTACCATTTTCATGTCCACTTTTTTCAATTAAAATAATCAATCTTGTTTCATTTTTTCCTCTGCTCTTTCTTCTTCTTTGCTTTTGCATCCCGCCAGCAATATTTGCTAGTGGAAATCAATTAAGTAAAAATTAAATTCTCTCTTGCTTGCTGGCATCAAAGTACGGAAACACAAAATTAGTAAAAATATATTACATTGGATAGTACGGAAACAGACATAAGTTCACATCAACACTTAGAAGTTGGCTGCGATTCAAGGCAGCAGCAGCGAATTTAGAATTTGGGCTAAACGGAGCGGTGCTGCCAGCTGCCTCTGCTGTATTATGTGTAGCTTCATTGCAAACCGTAGTTTCTAAAAATCAGCTGATTTCGAGAAACAGTCGCTGCCACAGCCACAGCGCTATTGTAATTCCGGCTTTTCAAAAACTCCTTATTTAAAAATTTTCTTCGATAACGCTCTATTTCAGAACTTGCGTCAATAACGCCCTATTTCAATTTGAAAATTCCTATTTCAAAATTGTATTGTATTTTAGAGAAAATAAGTCTGTTCGGCACAAAAATTTGCAGGCAACATAAGCAAAGAGAGAATTATGTCAAACTCTCTCTAAACCTGAAACGTACAAAGTTTCCGCCGAACATGACTTTGTCAACATTTGCAAGCAAAACATTTGTTATGTAATACATATGTAGTTTAAAACATATAGGGTCGGCTTCGGTATAATGCGCCCGCTGTATTTATTGCAAAGAACAGAGAATTTTTCATTTAAACTTTTAGGAAGTGTTCTGTGGATGTTAATTTTACTAATTTTAACACTCCGGACTACGCAAAAATACTGTAGACCGCTCCACGGCTGAGGGTTATTTTCTTAAAGCGCGGCCGAAGGCCACCAATGCATAAGAGTGGTCTACGCTAAAATACTGTATTATTAATAAATTATAAGTTTCAACAAGATTTGGTTTCCATTTTAGTGATCCATATGAACCCCCTACCACCCAAACAATCAAAAAATTCCGAGGTCGGTGCATTATATCGAAATTTCATACAAATATTTAAAAATTAATGAAGTTTTACAAAAATTTAAAATTGTTTTCCAGACAGAAAATTCTTTGTCAAGATCAGCTGTTTTCAACTTGCAAATCTTTACTGAGTCCAAAAGACTCCGTAAAAACTTGTAACTTTCTCTCCAAATGAAATGCCAAAATCCGCTCTCAGCTTGCAAAGTTTGTGGAGTGCCGAACAGGATTCGACAAAATTTCAGGAAAATTTTTACAAATTGTACAAATTATCAGCGTGCCGAACATATCTTCGATGAATTTGTCTACTTTGGAATAAGAATTTTTGTTGGCATTTGACTTTAAGAAACGGGGGTCATGCTGAGACTGTTGTCGTTGTAATACTGAGACTGTTGTCGTTGTAATACTGAGGGGTCCTTAGGGAACTTACTAGGCCGAAGGGAAATAAACAATAAAGAATTTTCACATAGACCCCGAAATCTGGTAAGTAAGTGAATATACCACTAAAGTTCAAATTTTTGCGGGTTTCACTATCTGATGCAAGACCCGCTTGGCAATACAATACAATTTAGAGAAGAGATATATGCAAAGCCATTTTATCTGAGACGGTGTCTGACAAATTCTGGCCGTTGGGGAAAGGGTTGTTTGAGAGCGCCGACGGCTTCGTTCATATTTAACGGCTATTAAAACGCTGAATAGTATTTCATTCAATAGAACATATAGCAGTGAATGGGTATATTTTTCCATATTGAATTCTCTGGGAAATACTGATATCAATCAAAGCGAACTGCATTCAAGCATTTCATTTGAGGCTAACAATTTATTAGTGATAATTATCTCCTCTTAATTCTTAATTTCAAAGTGTCTTACTTAGAAAAGAAAAGCTTTCGGAAAAAATGCTTGAATTTAATGATAAAGTAAAGAGTCCCAACCTCAAGGGAGCAACCCATATAACACGCATATAGTCTAATAATGCAAAGAACATTAAACTGATTAAAATACATTCCATAATGAGTGCAGGGTAATGCCATAATTCGCTGCATTGTTACACGGAGAAAACTATTTTGATGTCACATCAATGGAAAATTATATAGATGTCACAATCCTTTCTGATCCATAAACTATAGATGGTATATCCATATAATGGGTATCATATCAAAAAAAATTTGTACTATATAAAGCATTATATGGATATGGCATCCATTATATGGATATGAAATGCTAGTTTATGGATCAGACAGGATTATTCATATATGTATATGGATGTGACATCAATATAGTTTTTCTCCGTGTAGGAAAGATGTTTTAAGCGGAGCTAAAATGGCGCATTCACAAAATAACCAGTGAATGTTTACTTATATATACATATGTACATATGTATTTATCCATGTATTTGTTTGTATGTATGCATAAATGCAGCTGTTGTATTGGAGCGATCATGAAAATTAGTAACCTTGAACAAATTGGCAATTTTCTGAGTAAAAAGGGCGAATGGATTGGAAACGCTCTTAGTCCAACACAACACGACCAGTCGGCCACCTCATGGCTATATACCTAATATACTAAGTACATATGTTTATATGTACATATGTATGTTTGCATAAAAGCTGCTCTTTGAACATTTCCGGTTTTCTACAAACGAAAAAAAAAATTTTGGCCTGAACTTGTCCATATTATTTTATTGTGTGCTGTCTTTTTTTCTGGTATACTAGTACAGTTGCTTTTGTATTTGTGTTACAATCTTTCTTAGTTTAAGTAAGCTGATGTGAAATGGCTTGAATACAATACAACAATAACTTTTCTTTGAACTTATCTTCCAAATACACACATAACCTCTAAAATTACAAGATTCAGTAAAGTTCGTGTATGATTACTTCAACTTTTCTCATGCTTGTCGCAGCCTAAGCGGAGTTACTAAAAATAAAGTGAGTAAGCATGGCTGAGATCGGCTGGAATTGTTTATCGAAAATTGTAGACCAAGTTGTTTATGGTAATCAAGCATGGCATGTAACTATTTCTTTCTTGAATCACTTTTAAATAATAATAGCATCTACAACTGTTTTACTGCTAGCGCTATTGGATATAGATCAAAACCAAAAGAAACAAAACTGAATGATGTAGCAGCAACAACTACGTATGTCCAGTTTGTATTCCAGCTCCAGCGAAGTATTGGCGATGTGCAAGGAAAAACAAAAAAGTTAAACGCGAAACCACAACTTGCCAAATTCTGACAGGCCAAATAAACGGGTTCGACGATGGAGTGAACAAGAGGCCAATAGTTAAACCGAATTTAAGAAGAGCAGCATCACAATAACAGCCTCCAGAACGATGCAATACACAGCAGGAATAGCAACACAAGTTTATACGTGTATGTATGTATGTATGTGTGGTTGGTTGGATGTTTGTGCATGCTTTATGCGAGAGACTGCAACAAACCAATATCGCTAAAACATAACAGCAATAACAACAACAACAAACATTTAAACAGGTAGATCAGCATCATTATTGTTGTTAATGAAAAAAAAATAAAAATCGTAATGACCATTAACGCTATGGAAGAAACATTAACTGCCATTTTGTTGTTGTTTTTGATTTTTGTATACATTTATTGAACAACATCGAAAAGAATCAAAATGACATGGTAAATGGTGAGTAAAGGGGCGAATGGGCGAAATGAAGTATGAAGTGGCTAGCGTAGAACTAAACTGGCCTATCTAACATTTTTTCAGAAATCGAGTTATGTATATTTTTGAACTTGAAAATCATAAATTTATCCGGGCAAAATTGATGTAGGTCTTATTTCTGCACCAAAGTGTCCAAACGCTAAAAATGTCACTTTAGAATTCACGTCCTTTTGTCATTTCAATAAATTCTAAAGTGGTCCAGCTAGCATGGACTACCATACACCAGTATGATCTTACACCAGATGAGTGGATGGAATTGGTTAAGAATTGTAGAAAGCATGCTCTTTTTGATGTTAATAATATGGTGGGGAAATTTATGTCATTTGACGAACTACGGCCAATGTTCAGGGACTACCAGAGTATAGTAGACGACGGCGCAAAAGTTTCCCAAATGCGAAAGGCAAAATTTGTCAAGGGTGAATCTGTGATGCAGTTTAATGATGATTATTTTGAAACATAAATCCGTCGATATAAAGAAATCTAGCGTGAACCTACATGAGTTCATAGAGTTCTTGCAGAATTTTACACCAGATCAGGGCAGCGACATACTCGTTTTGAAATTCAAAAAAATGCAGGACATAAAAAAAATGTTGAAATTTGTACCACCGATTCATCACTCCTTTTACCTGTCTCTCCACATGTAAGCCGCAGAGATGAAACAGAAAACAATCTAGAAGATTTTCTACCAGCCCGCCGTGGATAAAACTAGGTTACTGTTACTTTTAATGCAGAGGTGATCATTTACGAACATGTGTATATTATTTTTGCAATTAAAGTACTTCCTTTCATATAGTTTTTGTTGTTTTATTCATATAATTTCCAATTTGTAGTTCAAACTTCCTTAAATATTAAAAATTCTAAAGTGGTCTATGTAACAAGTTTTCTTGTTACAAACAAATATTATATAAAAAACGTTTCTATAATAATTTTTTTTAATGCAGAATGTTAAGTTAACTATTAAGCTAACATAATAATTTACAATATTCACTTAACATACATCAACAATCGCACACCGCACTAAAACGCGTTTCATCTGTTTTCTCCACTTTTGCATTTTGTTAGATAGACCAGTTTAGTTCTACGCTAGCCAAGTAAGTATATAAATACATGTGTATGAGTCGTTAAATATCAAAAGCGACTAAGTGTATGAAAGGAGTTTTTTTAGAATTGTCATGCTGTGCATTTATACCGAACATATTAATAGCTTAAGCAAGTTAGTGCACATAAGGAACGGCAACTTTATTAAAATGACGTGTTTAATTGTAAAGACTTTTAATAAAAGTCTATGAAAAAAGAAAAGAAAAATAGATCAAAATTATCTCAATTTTCTCAAATCGATTTTCTGTGGACTTAGTTAACTTTTACATGTATCGACTCTAAAGTACATCCACCAACACACCTATGTTTATAAGTGAGAGTATGTAGGATCATGCAGAAATATTATATATATTTACTTTCACAATCTACTTATCGAAACACATTGATTTGAAGGAAGAGTTATTACATTTACAATTTAAAAGTCTGGTGCTGCGAAATGCACATGAAATTATGGCATAAAAATACTCGATGTTGGTTAATCGATCTACGCATTTGCTTCTTCTTAATTGACCGTGTCCAACAAAGCGCACCAGTCGCTTCTGATCCGTTCTACCTGGCGCCAATTGGAAATACCAATGGAGGACGATCCAGTCTTCATCTGATCTTACCAACGCTGTGGATGTCTCCCTTGTCTTCTGCCTTTTCGATAGAAATAATTTCTCTGCCGCAGAACCCTCGACCATTCTCATGATTTCACTTGCCAAACGCAGCGGCTCGATTTTTATTCGATGAACAATGTCGATGTCTGCGTAAAACTCATCACTAAATCTGCGTCGATACTCGCCCTCAGTGATGCGCAAATGTCCATAAATCTTCCGTAGAATTTCTCACTCGATTACTCCAAGCCTCATCTCATCTGATTTTGACATCGTCCATGCTTCTGCGCCGTACATAAGGACTAGAACGATGAGCATCCTGTAGAGCGTGATTTTTGTTTGTCGAGAGAGAACTTTACTTATTTCAAAGTAGTACTTATTGACAAGAGTGATTCTTCGTTGGATTTCCGTGCAGACATAATTTTTGGTATTAATGCTGGTTTTCAAATAGACGAAGTTCTTAACGGTTTCGAATTTGTAGCTGTCGAGACGTGCCGTTTCTTTGTGTAATGTCACGAGGAACTTCGTCTTGCCATCGTTAACCGCTAAACACATTTTCTTAGCCACTTTATCGAGCTTGGATAAGGCAAAACTTAAAGAGCGAGTGTTAGTGCCAGTGATGCAAATATCATCGGCGTACGCCAATAATTGCACACTCTTGTGTAATAAGATACCTCCTCTCCGGTTAAGCCAGCATCAAGTTGAAGAAATCACACGAAAGAGAGTCACCATGTTTGAAATTCCATTTGGTTTCGAACGGCTCGTAGAGGTCCTTTTCAATTCTGACGGTGCTAGTGGTGTTAGTCAACGTCATTTGGCATAGCCGTATAAGTATAAGTTTTGGCAACCAAATTCAGAAATTGCGGCATATAGGCAATTCCTATTCGTGCTATCAAAAGTGGCTTTAAAATCGACAAAGAGATGGTGTGTGTCGGTTCCTTTTTCATGTGTTTTTCCATGATTTGGCGTATTGTGAATATCTAGTCGCTGCTAGACTTACCAGATCTGAAACCACATTGATAAGGTGCAATCAGATAGTTGAAGGTGTGCTTCAATCTATCGCACAATACGCTCTCTAAAATCTGATATAAGTTATGCGAGGCTTATCCCACGATAATTGACGCTTACTGTGGCATCCCTTTTTTGTGGATTAGGCAGAGAACACTTAAGTTCCAAATGCGTTCTACGTATGACCAAGAGAAAAAACTGCTTACTTACAGTACTTAGTTTTTACTATTAAATATTTTGTATTCGGTACTCTAAATTTTACTAGAATTTGGTAATATCTCTATGACACTCTAATCACAAAAATTCTTTCACTGCTGCGAAACTTGAAATCTATTCTTTTAATTTATTAGCTATTTGTTTAAATTTAAGATGTTTTTCCTAAAAACTATAAATTTATCCACCTTAGGAAAATCACATAAGTAACATCTGCCCCATTGACACTCTTAACACACCGCCTGCATGCAAATACATACATAAATATATTACTTTGATCTTTGACCAAAAACCCTTAGATCGTGCCTTTTTTCTCGGCTGCCTTCTGCAACTCTTGCTGTGCAAACATTAATGAGATGAAGCACAAGTTTGTTGGTAAAATAAGAAAATGCAAAGTCATACCGCTTTTACATACATATCCATGTATGTATGTATGTATGTATGTACATTGCACATATACTAATATCATTTCCACAAGGTTCTTGTTTGATTGTTTGACTGTTTCCGCTGCCATTATGCCGTTATGTGTAATTGTTTTTTGAGCGCGCCCCATGTGGCGCATATTGACTAAACAGTAGTTTTGATGCTGTCCATTATTGTCCATTTGATGTTCACCTTTTGTGCAAGCCTTAGCCTTTTATATGCTTTTTCCCAAATTTCTGATGTTCAAATGTGTTTGTTTCCTATTAGAAGAAAAAAATATCAAATAAATTGTTTCGTTTTCTCTACTCATCTTTCCCTTTTTTGCAATTTATTGATCAGCTAATTTCGTGCGAAATGATTTGCAATTTTTAGCTTCTATTTATAGTCATCCAATCCATCACGCCTTTCAATGTATGTAAATATGTATGTATGTATGTAGACACATTTCTATACCGCAAAGTGCCCGAGGGATTTTAGTTTGCGACAAAATAAAATGTACATATGTATGTATATATTTCCAAGTTGACAATAGAAATCTTTAGAGATTCGAAAAGGGGACAGAGTCAAGGGAAAGCTTGTAGTTAAAGAATGTCAAAGAGAGCATGCCTTTATTTACACATTTACATACAAATTTGCACATTTTCAAATATATGTACGGATTGACGGTTCGGTTTAACTCGTCATAAAAAAAATAATATCAATAAAGCAAAAAGAATAACAGCTACAAAGAAGTAGGATAACAGCAACAAAATACCAACAGTTGAAGAAATAAAAAACAACAAAATTAATAACAAAAACAAACAGCATTAAAATTAAAATTATACACATCCTTATATATGCACGTACAATGCGATATATTCAGTATATGACCAAATCAGTTTTATGCAAACTAATCGCAAATGTCTAGCGAAGTGTTGCCAATCGTCCTGTTACGAACAAAAAAAAAAACAATCAGAAAAGTAATTTCAATAAATTGCGATGTCGGAATATTTGCCACATGCATTCCACAGTTGCGGTTACCGTGGTAGCCACTTCTTTCACTACCGTACAAGTTAAGGGGTTTATGCACTCCATCCATTCCCATTTATTTACGTCACCTTAACTTATGTCTCCGATGATACAAAGTGCAATAAAATATATGTATATGAATATGTGTTACAGTGGGATGTTTTCACAGAATGAGGAAAGTAATCAGATAAGTAACGGCGAAATGTCTTTTCGACTTTATTCATTGATTTGGAAAGTATGCCTACTTAGGTTTTTGATACACATTTTTACATACATATGAGGCAGATAGAAGAGTTTTTTTTCATGATAACTGGATTTTTTAACATGTATTGTAGAACAAATTTCCGTCATCCCTTGTTAACTGTGATTTGGTTAAAACTCGGTTTCGCCGATGTGGCATCTTCAGTATATTTTTTTTAATTCTTTTTTCAGCTTTAGTCTGCTTAAAAAAGAAATCGCATACCACCCTCTTTTAGTCTTGAATAAATGAATATTTCTCTATGCATTTCCCAACTTTCATACATTCTGTATTTATTATGGTTCGTATGTATGCATATGCATATCTGTTTATACATTTTATTAACAACTTTAATTGACACCGTACACTGTGCCTCTCAACAATGGCGCAAGACAACCAGCGATACACATCAAGCGCACACTTCATATTCACAGCTTTAACAATGATGCTTAACAATAGCAGAAATACAACAAACAAAAAGAAAGAAAAGAGAATAAACAAATATACATACCTACATAACATAACTGGTTGCAGCGTCAACATAGAGAGGGTTAATATTTTGTTTGCTTAGCATTTTGGATTTGACAGGTAAGTGGCGCTTAAGAAATCAAAGCTGTAGGTACTTATGCACTTGTGCGAGAACGTATGCATTTAGTGCAAGGAAGAAATACGAACTGAAATATACCTGCATATGTATGTAATGACGTGTGCACACACATACATTTGTATGTAAGTACATGTGGCTCAGACATTTATGTAAATCAAAGTTCATTTAAATACCAAATGTGCCAAATGAAGTGCCACATCAAGTGACTGTTTAACAGTTGAAAAAGTGTGTGAAAATTTCGATCGAAAGAATAGTGAAGCACTTCGACGTGCCTTCTTGTAATGCTCGTAATGCCGATGTGTGTGTTGCACTTACACTTGCACTTGCACTTTAGATAACACTTCAATTGTCTGAAGTGTTTTTGTATGGCTGTGGTTTGCTTATTTTATATAAATCACTGGAAAAACGAGGATTTGTTTTTTTTTAATCATGAATTGTGATTAAGGAGATATTTGCTCTTCAAGTTCGTTTCTTAAGTCTTTTGAATTAAGGGCGTTGTTGTACTTCACAGGTTTGTTGCTTAAGTCTTTTGAATTAAGTGTGCTCATGTACTTTCCAGGTTTGTTTCTTAAGTCTTTTGAATTAAGTGTGGCTCATGTACTTTGCAGGTTTGTTGCTTAAGTCTTTCCTTATTCGAAGGACTATATACCAAATTTACAAGTTCTTGGCTTGTAAAGATTTTTTCTTTGTAGAAATTGAATTCTAAAAAATGCTAGATAAACAACAAAAGACTTAAGCAACGAACTTTATTCAAAATGACATCAACAAGAGTTTACGGAACTTAACAAAAAAAAAAAAATATTAGAATTAGCCAAGCTTCACTTCATTTCAGTTGAAGCCAGTTTTTAACTCATTATTTTCTTCATTAATGCTAAATACAGATTAAAATTCCCAATTACAATTATGGAGTAGAAGAAGCAAAATTCCATATTGTTAATCCCGTAATGACTGTAAAGCTTGTAATTTTAATTATTGCAAATGCATTTGTAATTTGTTTTTACAATTAAAGCTCAAACAAACATACATACATATATAAACACATAATATGCACATTTGTACGTACATATGCATGTGCATTAGGGTGGTCCCCAAATGTATGGAGAAACATTTTACAGCATATTTCCTCAACCTCACCTCCTAGGTCGATGCTAATATGTCGAATATCCACGTATAAACTTGGGTGTCGCATAGGGGCCAAAGTTCAAAAAACTCTATGAAGACTCAAAAATTGATGTTTAATTTTTTGTGTATCTAGTGCTGAAAGTCGATTATCCTGTATTCAAAAATACCAAATGCAAATGTTGCTCCCGATCCGAGATGGTTAAGGGGTGTCGCAGACGGGTCAGAGTTCAGATTACCAAATAAAGACCAAAAAATTAAATTAAATTTTTGTATATCTAATGGCCACATTCAATGGTTTTGTACTCAAGGTTATCACATATAAATAATGGTCCTGTTCGGAGACGGTTAAGAGGTGTCGCATAGGTGTCCCATACAGTTTTCTGAACTTTGACCCCTTAAGCGTTTCCGATCGGGAAAAAATTTATATGTGGCATCTCTGAACGTGCTGTTACCGATGTAGGGAGTGAGACCGAAAAAAATCGCTGATTTGATTTTCTAAGACCACCCTATTGTCCATACATACATACACTACCGTAGAAAGTTTAATTAAAAATTTGTTAGCGCTTCAAAGAAAAAAAATCGTTTCAGTGTTCAGTGTCAGCTAAATATAAGTAAATATAGAAGGATACACTTATGTGCATACATATCTACATAGTACATACGTAACGGATATATATACATAAATATACATTTTGCACTAATTCTTTTACCCAGAAAATCTGGAATAACGAGGAGATAGCATAAAAAAATTAAAAATTAAATGGACACGAATGCCAACTTCAAGGCATTCGCAAGTATTCTCATGCATGATTTCGATCAGTTAACTTCTTCGATGCCACCGCTGCCCCAGCAACACATGCTGAAGCCTTCACCGTTTACCCTGTATCCCTGTACCATTCGCGCAGCACTGCTTCCCTAAAATTAAAAAAAAAAAAACACACAGAATTCGAGGGAAATAATACAAAAAAAAAAACAAATTAAAAAACTGAAATGGCATGAGGATCAAAGGCAAGGTGTGCACACAAGGCTCGTAAGTATTTTAAAATGCATGATAATCATTCGGTGATAGCGCAGTGGTCGACGCCACTACCACAAGACGCGCAGCATTTAGCCGCAGTTCGAGAGATACGCATCAAAGGCGCTGGCATTCGTACTACGAACATATAATCACATACACACATGCACATACATTCGTACATACGCTGACCACAGCAACTACATAGCTCGAAAGTTCGTGTGCCTGCTCCACTGCTCAACTCTGTGTAGGTCTGTCCATTTGGCGGTCGATCGGTGTGCCGATCCATGCGTTGGTCTTTCCGCTTTCGTTCCTTGTCCTTTGTTTTTTTTGTATTTTTTTTTTCTTTTTTCTCTTTTTGTTTTTCTTTTCCCTCTTTTTGTTTTTAACCATGTTGTAGCTCTCATATCGTCAGCTTGTAAAGTCGGGTGCCACCGCCACCGCCACCGTCACCGCCGTATAGCGCACACCCGGACGCGTTAAATGCCAAAGCAACAATTTTTATTCTGTCAGCGAACGCGTGCCTGTATGTGTGTGGTCTCTGAAATCAAAGTATCAGCGCGCTCCTAAGGCTATAATTCAACACCAGGCGTTTGTGTGGAACTGTGCTCGATGGGTATGTACATACATACATACATATGTATGTATGATATACATACATATACCTTCATGTCAGTCCGATCTTCTTTCTTTGGCCTAAAGTTGTTGGTGCGGTGCACCCTTTTCATTTTACGCCGCGACAACAGCAGCACTTCAAGCTTAAAGCCCGTCTCCACATAACTTGATTCACCAGAGAAACATGTAGCAAAACATCTCGCTCAATAACCCGTCTCCACGTGGCTCATCGTGATTCAGTTTAACATTTCTCTTTCTTGCTCTTCTTAAATGTTTGTATGTTTGCTTATATTTTGCGTTTTTGTTTTGGTCTGTGTGAGATTTCGATAGATTTTCGATACAAAATTAGAGAAGACATCGATATCATCGAGGTTGGCAAGATGATTCAGAATGAAACAGTGTTTCAATCTTCACTCGCTCTCAGAAATTTGTATGGAAATTGGCGAGTTTCAGCACTGGTTTCCGTGTCGAAACAAGATTGAGAAAGAAAACGCAGAAAAAAAGAGCGAAACACGTTATGTGGAGACATGGTATAATACTCGGAATATGGGAATGTAAAGGCATAGCATGTATGTATGTTTGTGAGTATGAATTCATGTATGTATGTATGTTTGTGGGTATGTTATGCTGGCATGTATATGCACAAGCTAACCCTTTTACCAGCATTGCAAGCAAAAGTGACTGAACGATGCTGATGCTGTTAAGTTCCATGTTGTTGCTATTGTTATTATGGCTTTTGCTTTCATTGCTCCTTTGCCATTTCGAGCGCATTTAAATGCTTTGACGAACGCTAATGAGCAGGTTCACCGGCGTCATCGGCTTGTAGAGGGTTTACCACAATATTTTTTTGTATGTTTGTTGTTATTGTACAACGTATAATTATTGGCATCTAATTAATGATTACAATGTGCAATTGAACAAACTAGGCTACAAATAAGAAGGCAAGAAGCGAAGGTGAGTGAACAACAAAAGTTTAATAAGAATAAAGAGGCTGGATAATCCATTTCAATATGTATTAAGTGGAGGATAAAAATATGTATACATACATAAGTATGTGTGAATTTAAGTGAAGGTTTGAAGCAAAAACAAAACTTCCGATTTTCCTGTTCGTGTCTGTATACGTACATATTCAAATTTTAATTCGTATTCGCATTCGAACTGCTATTGGTACTCCCTTTCTTTATCATAAACGAATTCGTATTTTTATTTACTCGTATCTGTATTAGTTTTAGGGCCGATTTAACCAACTCCGATTAACGTTAACCGGAGGTCCAAGTGCCGGTTAAAATATCGACTGTGTTATCGACTACGTGTTAAATGGATATAATCGAAAATGCAGTCGAAAGTGCAGTCGATAATGCAGTCGATATTTTAATCGACACTTGGACCTAAGTTTGGCGTTAATCATAGTTGGTGAAAACGGCGCTTAGAATTGCAATGCATTGTGGGCCGAATTTCCGCCAACCCTTGTCAAGTTTGATTTACTTATAAACCGGTTTCGTTTAAGAACGAACCAAACTTGTTGGAAGAATAAACAACAAAAAAGAAGTTTTAGAATTGGTATTCGTATTCGTCAGTTCTGAAGAGTGCAGCCAGAGTGTCAGTACTTGGCCGAATATAAATGTGGATAGTTCCCATATTTAGATGCGACTCTCATGGAAATGATTTAAGAAATGCCGAGAGTTCCCTACAACCTAAACAAACATTTCGTGGCTATGAACCCTCAGTATACCCCCTTTAATTTTGCTACTTCTTTGTTGGTACAACAACTTTGTTGTTGTTGTTATTACTGTTATTGCTTTGTATGTCCAAATGCAACAGAAAGCTTCTCATGCCCAAGGAACACTTTGCGCCTGCGCCTGCGCGTGCCCGTACTCCGTTTCCAACTTCACGCACAAAACCAAACTCCGGTGACGCATTTCTCAGCCGTAAGTGAGCGCCTGCTCATTTCACGCGAGACTACATAGAAGATGTAGGCAGGAGACGCAGCAAGCAGAAGATATGGTGTGATGCTGGGAGATGCCCTGTCGTGCCATGCCGCTTAACTTTGCTTTAGTTGTGGTTTACTGATTGATTTTTTTGCTTTTATTTTGTTTTGCTCCAACAAGCAGACACCACATTTAAACATGATTTTTTATTGAATTTTTATTTTTTATTACCACAACTTAAGAGTGCGCTGCGCATTTTTTAGTGTTTGGTTTTGTTTCAAATCTGCACGCGGCAGCTCCCATGTATCGTTTTCCTGCGCGTCTACAATTTTAATGGTATTCAATGTCGGACCGCCGCGCCGGTCATGGGAAGCTCTTTGGGTTTCGTCTTATGTCGCTTGTAATGCCGCCGAATGCTACATTTGTATGTACATACATACGTACATATTTATGTACTCTATGAGGTTTGTAATTGTGGTTTTGGTGGATTGTTCGTATGCGCTAGTACATATATATGTATGTATGTATGTTAATGTGTGTATGTTTGGTTACAAAAGTGTGTTGCTTGCAAATTGTCATTGAACAGAAGAGCAGCAAAAATGGTTAAAACAAAAGCATAAAGAAAAGTTCCATTGCTGTAAGTGTATGTGTTGCATCGTTGTATAGGCGTGTTTGTGTGCTGGGCCAATGCATTACCACAATCACGGAAGGAAGCTGCACAAATGTTGTCTCGTGTATTTAGCATAGCTTGACTGCCACTCTTAAACAAAGACCGCAACGATTATGGAATTTGCTTTAAGAAAAATGAATTATGATTAAATAAAATTGTCCAACAAGGGTTAATTTTAACACGAGTAAATGCTAATAGCTACGAAAAAAGCAAATTTGCCAATTTATATTCCAGAGGTTCTGAATTATTTTGGTGAAGTTAAAGTTTACAAATTTTGATCGAAAGTGCAATTAATTTAACGAAAATATCACGTCGAAAAGGACTTCAAATAAAATTTCTACTCTCAGACTTCTACAGAAGTATTTTATGAAGAATTTTTGTATGGAAGATTTCTTTAACGTTTATATAAAATGTAGCTCGTTAAAAACCACTTAGAGGCTTGAATTGTTTCAAGAAAATTTTGAACAGAAAATTCTACAGAGATTCACGAAATATGAAAAACTTTACGGTTTATCATAAGTACGTAAGAGTGCTTAGTTGAAGCTGAAGTTTTCATATTTGGCATTAGGTTAGGTTGGCCGAATACAGTGATACTTCACATAGACCACATGTTGTCCTTAGTGTTACCAACATCGTATTGGAGGCGTTATACTAAACGCGGAATACGAAACTTCGCAAGTTTTGGTATTTTGTGTATTTTCCGAATAGTTTCTGTATTTTTGAAGAGTATTTGTTGACGACTAGATTACACAACAGGTGTGAAACTGCTCCCCCTTGTGGAGTGCCCCTATGTACCCTCCTTGACATCGCGTTGAAAGCCCCACCCACCCGCCACCGTCCGGGAACTCCAAAGGTCTTCGATCCAGCGCCGAATTATTGAAGGTATTGTGATCCATTTGTGAAGTGAAGGGCCTTTTCGATATGTTATACAACGTTGTAATTCTTTGTCCTGTTTATCCTCCATCACGACAAGATAAATGCGTTTTATGCCTTCCGCAAGGCACCTCGAACCATCACTGAGGCCGTCTCGTACCTCCCCCCTAGTTCCCGCCTTGAGGGAACCTACTCGACTGGAGAACAGCCTCTCCTAGCCCGCCGCAATCTTGGAGTAATCGAGAGGAGAGTTCTGCGGAGAATATATGCACCTTTGCGCGTCAGCCAGAGCGAGTATCCATGGAGATTTAATGATGAGCTGTGCGAGCTTTACGCATGACATCGACATAGTTCAGCTAATAAAAATCCAGCGGCTGCGTTTAGCAGGTCATGTCGTGAGAAAGAATGAAGGTGCTCCAGCACAGAAAGAATTTCGATCGAGACCCACTGAAGGCAGAAAAAAGGGACACATTCACTGCTTTGGGAAAATCTGTTGCAGGCTGACTCGTCCCCGCTTAGTATTTCCAATTGGCGCCAAGCAAAACGAAACAGATACGACTTGCACGCTTTATTGGACTCGGCCAAAGCCGTCTAGACGATTATGCGCCAATTAAGAAGGAGAAGAATTGAGATTGGGCTCTTTCTCTAATCAGTTCCAATAGGATTCTACTGTAGTTTGCTACCCTCGCACTCGATTAGAGAATACTGAGAAAATTGCACTGGTTGTCTAATGTAGTCTATACAAATTTTCTAGATAATTTTTTTTGGTATTTTCTTTCTCTGCCCTGTTTATTATACATGGATATGTATATATGTATGTACATTCATATGCATTCGACTTCGTATAAAAATATTCGGGGGTGTAATTTCCGTGTGTAAATGTGTATGTAAGATAAAACTGCAAACTATGTACGTAAGTACACGCAATCAACGATCACTGCATTTTCACACGCTTGACAAATGATAACTAAGTTTGGCGCCCGAATTCATTCGAATGGTAATAACACTAAAATAACCATATTTTCTATAAATAACTGTAGTTAAATTATGATAACATTAACACTTAATGTGTAATCATGAATATTCTATGAAAAATACTATGTAATATCTACACTTTAAGTTCTGCTTCTCACTTTCGACTCTCCATTGCTGCTCTGCTGCTTGCCGCCAATTAAACGCTTTATTGCTTTCCACGGCAGCGCTGTTGCACAATGGAGGGCGGCAAGCCCATTAAAAGCTAGTCAACAAATTATGCATATACTTAACTTTGGTTGGATGTCTGTAAATACAAATCGACGAACTTTTCAAATTTTATTATCTTTCATTAGTGACTTGGCTGTCAATAAGCGCGAGGAGGCAGCGTGTCACTGTTAGCACGATAAATGAAACAAACATTAATTTAACACAGTTTGAAATTATTTTATTAATTTATAATTCATGTGAATGCATAAATATTTATACATATTTTATTTTATTTTTATTTTTTGTTAATGGATAAAATAATTCATAAATATAATATTTATAATTTGTTAATTCAAATTAATTGTTTTTAGTTTTTTTTCTGCTTCTTGTTAGTTTTTTGTTTTTTTGCATTTTTTTTTGTAGTTAGCTACATACATTTATTGGTTAAAATTTATTATTGTTTTCAATTGTTTATTGACTATTTGTTATGCTAAACTTGTTGTAATTTTGTTTTCTTGAGTTTGTGTTTCTTTTCTTTCAAATTGATTAACGCAATTGGTTTTCTCTAAGCCAATTTACACATATAAAAGCCAAATAAGTACATACATACATACATACATAAAATATCTGTTTTTTTCTTTTATTATTGAGTTACACTAATTTGGCTTTTTTGTTTTTTTTTTATCAACGATTTTTGCAATAAAACTTGATTGCTTCTTCATAAAAACATACAATGGGTCATATTAATAAAAGTCGAGCATTTGCTTTTGCTTAAAATTTGAAACCTTTTACTAAAATTTTTGGGTTCATACAAATTGATGTCAAATTTCTAAAATCTTGAGTAAAAGTATTTGCTTCGCTTTTATTAATACGGCCCAATGTATGTATACACTGGTGGCTGAAAAAATGGTGGGATATTTTTTTTTTTAAATACATAAAAAAGGATAATTAAAAAATGCTTAAAAAGCAGAGATTGAAAATGATTGTCAACCTTAAAATTTTGTTGGACTTTTGATAGAAAAAAAAAATAATAATAATAAAAATTTTTGTTTGGGATAAATGTTTTTGAAATCATTTATTTCTGTCTTTTGGTGACAAAAAAAATTCGATTTGTAAAATAAATCACACTTGCTGATTTTTTTAAATATATTTTTTCTATGTATTGTTCATTTGCTCGCTCATATAAATACATAACTCCCCAGCCAGCAAGGTACCGTACATTTTACGAACATTGCGATTTACGAGATATTCTCGAATAAGAAAACAATAACAAAAGAAGCTTTTTTCTATCATGTCAAAAAAAAAAAAAGAAAACGAAAAATTTCAAACTCAATATTTTAAAAGTAAGTATGTATGTTTGTAAAATTTCTACATTTACGATAAAAAAAACGGACGTAAAAAGATTCATATACATACGAGTGCTTTTTCGATACATTTACGACACTCGTAGGCAATGAACATTTTAAAGCGAAACAGTATTCGTAGGCGAATCGTAAACGGATTTCGTAAACGATATTTTATTAGAGTTTTCTTCGAGAAAACATCAGTTTACGAGCTCGTTTACGATGATTTTGCTGGCTGGGTCAGTAAACAGAAATTGATACTAAATATTTTTTCTTTCACCATTTTTTTTTATTATAAATAAAACTCAGTAGAAAATATAAAAAATTAATATTACTCCCGGACAAAAAAAAATATTATTTTTGTCCTTTGATATCGATTTTTCAGTGAATGTTTGAATATTTATCTCCAAATATTTGTTATTTTAAAAGCCTTTTGAAAATATTGGCTGAAATCTTCGATTTATGTTAAAAAGTGGTTTTGTAGTTGCGAGTGACGCCACCAGTATACATATCTACAGTAGCGATAAAAAAACTTTATTACAAATGATTGCAATTGTTTTTATTGTAGAATTCTATAAAGATTTATTTTTAAATTAACCAAAATAAATTCCATAATATTTGAAATTTGTGTTTACAGTTTGCTACTATTCACTTTTCTGCACGCAACTGTATGTATCTATGTATGTATATATACTCATAGATTGTTTTCTGTTAAAAAAATTTTGCATAACATTTGTAAATACATACATATGTATATTAGTTGTTTTCTTTTTGCAATTGCAATGCTCATAACTTTTTCATTTCAATCGTTTTGTTGTTTCCAAGCTTTTTTTTAAATAACTCCTATTAAAATACTATTTCTGTTTTTTTTTTTGCGTGCATTTTTTCTTAATTTTTTTTGTTTTCCTCGTTTAACTAACACATGCGTAATTGCTTTGAAATTGTTTAACACACAAAATTTATTTCTACTTTGTTTTACATTTTTGATTTCTACTAGATAGACATATACACACACGTACATACATATATACATACATATGTATGTATGTATGTATGTATTATAAATTATAATTTAATAATTATTAAAAATTTCTGTATGTACATACACGCATATTTTTAGTATGTGTCTGCAGCTTTAAAAACAAAAACCATTAAAAAAATTATGTAGTATAAAAAGGTGTAAATTTGTATGCTTCCCATATTTGTGGTAAATATTTACTCGTAAATAGTTTAGTTTTTCTTTGTTTTGAGTTTTTAGTGTTTAGTTAGTTATAGATACATAAGTCTAGTTCTAAATTAGTTTAGCTTCTAACATTTCTTCTTATTGGTTCTAGTAAAATATCAAACAATTATAATTATTGTTTTTTATAATTTTTGCATTTTTATTTTTTAAACTTTTAACTACTTATCATTTCTCATTAGTTTCTTGTTTTTTTTAAATTTATTTTTTTGTAAATTTAGGTTTCTATTGAGTTGCTTGTTTTAATTGTTATTGGCATTTGTTTTAGGATCACTCTAATCTACACATAACTATATGTATGTATGTAACTAAATAAAATTTTATTTGCAATTGATTTTTTGTCTAAAAATTTTGTAAATGCTCTCAGTGGATTTGTATCAGTTAAGTTGGTGCTTAGTCAATGAAAAGGGTCACACGCTAAGCTTTTGTTAATCAACTATTTTTTAAGTTATTTTATTTTTTTTCTAATATGTTTGTATACATTAACTTTTTCCTTTTTTTATATTATTTTCTGTAATAAAAAAGCGACCAAGAGGCTTTAGTTGTAAACGGACTCAATCATGATCAATCAAGTACAATTTGGCTCTGTTCAGAAACTCAGTTTGAAGCGCAACCCGCTTTTGTAGTGCAAGCAGAACGTTCATAAACGTAAATTTTGCGTGAAGCATCGCTCATCACAATCATCAAAAAAATAATTACTGCCGCTGTTGCGTTTCATGCAGCGTTTCTGAACATAGCCTTTGTTTCTTTGCATTGGATCATCCATTCAAATTTTCTATCGTTTGTTCTGCGAATAATACCATGTCGTTGAAATAAATGTTTTAATAGGGCACTGCCTCATCAGGACACATGCAGAGAGGCTAGGTGCACCCTAACACCGATTGCTGCAAGGGCGATGAGGAAGAGAGACTATCAAACTCCTCATTCGCCTCATTTGCTATGTGGAGTCGTGGACATCGACGTTGAAAACCTGGTGAACTTTATCAGGTTCTCAAACTGGTTGAAAAAGGAGGAGTAATCAGGTTCTCAAACTGGTTCAAAAAGGAGGAGTAATCTGTTTTTTCTCCTGGTACCACAATGGCTTAAGTGTGCCGCTTTGCGGCCGCCACTTCAACCTAACCTAACCTAACCTAAATGTTTTGAGTAAACTTTTGTAGAAAGAGGTGAATCAACGGCCATGTAATAGTCTTAGTTGCTTGTTTGGCTGCTGGTGTTGATAACTTATCACTTTGTCTATTGAATATTTGATTAGGATAAAATAATCTCGTTTACAGGTAAAAAAAAAAACTATACATAGCAGATTTATACCAAGCCAATGATCCCATACATACGACTAGGATCGCCAAAGAATGGCTGCTGTATCATTTTCCCATACCAAACAGAAATGACCAGATTTTAACATACCATATCGAGCTAAGATGATTTAAAAATAGCCGCTTTTTTACTGCAAAAATGTTTTTTTTAAACATAATTTTGAGTAATTGGTTCTGCCCTAATTTTTTTTTTTTTTTGATATATTTTGTTTTAATTCATTTTTCTCTTTTCTATGCATAAGTTTTTAATCTTTATAAATTAATTTCTGCTTTTATTTTTTTATGTATTGTTTAGCCCTAATTTTTTTTATACACACTCACTTCTTCAAATTATGCTTGTACCATTCAAAAAAATTCCATATCGGTGTTCTCAGTTAATTTTAATAATATAGATAGTATTTATTTAGGCCTGAAACATTCTGTTGATTTGAATAAACTTTGTTGTTTGTTGATTGATTGGTTGATTGGGTTCCATATATGTATTATGGATGTATCTACTTATTTATATGTATGTATGTACATATATTTGTGGTTTAGACTACAAGAATTCATAAAGCTCTAATGCTCGTTTTTAATTTTTTTTCATTTAATTTAATTTCAACATTTTTCTTGCGATATTTATTTTGTTTTTAATTTTATTTTCATATTCTTTTGATATTCATCTTTATTTTCAATTAACTGTTTTTGCTTTGCTTCTTTACATTACATACATACATATTTACCTTTCCATTAATATGCGTTTAATTATTTTCTTGTATATCTATACACATGTACATATGTATATATCGTAACATTATTTAAGCTTTGCTGTAAGATTGTTTATTGTTCCTAGATTGTTTTATGCACATACATACAAACGTGAACGCTTGCGCATGTACATACATATGTATGCACAATATGTATATCAATTTTTTTTTGTTTTTTTTTCATTGTTCATTGTTTTCCTTTATTGTTTGTCGTTTCATTTGGTCATACTGTTAACTATCAAATCACTAACTACATTTGTGTCTTTTTAACACGCTTTTATTAGTTTCACCTGTATGTATGTGGGTATGTAACTTCTAGCTGCTGCCTAAATATATGCAACATATTTACTAATGAGATTAGGTTACAACCACCGCTATTTTCCAACAGATGGCGCGCGTGTATTTATATTTTTAAAATATTCACTTATTTCTTTTACTTTCTTGTGTTTCTTAATATTTTTATTTCTTCGTATGTTAATTTGATTTCTATTCTTACGTATGTATGTAATTTGAAAATTCTATGTAAAGCGAATTCGGTGAGCTTTCCGACTATTTTCTTGTTTTTTTTGTGTTTGTGTTCATTTTGATAACCACTTTTACAAATATTCACATTTAGTTAGCGTGTACCTATGTATGTTTTTCTTACAGTTACTACATCTGCATTAACATATCGCACCCCAAATCATAAAGTGACACAACTCAAAATTTTTCGATATCGGGTTTCTTTCATAAATCGGTACACAGAATACATATATCTATAGCGACTTCCAAAAAATCTTTTTCATTGGAGTATTTTTTAACAGAAAAATAATTATTATACGTGGCCTTTTCCCATATCATTAGCTATAAAAAAGAAACTGTTCTTTTGCTCTCCTGAAATTTTTTGAATTCGAGCTGTGTCGCTTTATGATTTAGGGTGCGATATGTATGTATATATGTAAATTGTTGGATATACTTAAGTATGTTAAATAGGCTTGGTAGATAATGAGAAAAGTACCTTAGAACAAAGAGGACAATGTTTGTCAACGCCTTAAAGTATGCAGCCAATTAAAAAAAAAATATATACAGAGAAAACCGTTGGTTACGTTGGAAACGAAATTTCAAAGCAAATATGACGTGGAGGAATTTAGTGGCAGTCATGTACTCGTGCTGCTTGTCGAACAATGCGTTCATAAATCACTTTCTATATCTTATGTTAAAATTTAACTCTATTTAATTTGCCACTTGGAAAAAATTGACTATATATTTTATTTTAAACAGCTAAACTGGGCATTATTGGTTGAGTTTCTAAGACAAAGCTGCTCCGCAACTGTTGAGTGTTTGTCTTACAAACGCACTGTTAAGTAGTTCCGCTCAGCTCAATAGTTGGCAACTTTTCACCATTTTTTCAAATACAAATTTTGTTCGCTACTTGAGCTCGATGTCGTTGAAAAGATAAAGGGTACCGGTTTGACTTCAAACCAAGTGATGACGAAAAATCCTTCCAAAAAAATTTGTAAATCATCTACATACCATCATTAGCTCTCTTTTTACAAGTTAATTTATATATAAAACACCAGTGAGGTCTTTAAACACATGACTCAGAAATCCAAATTTGTTTCGACAATAAAGGTATTTCACTTATGAGAACGTATTCATTTATGTCTAATGCAAAAATTCACTACGTTTTTCGTTTAAAAAGAAACGTTTAAAAGATAATATGGATTAAAAACTAGGAAGACCTACGCTAACGGCCAAACAAAAAATTTGCTAAATAACTTTATGACCCAACGCGATGGGATATTTTGCATATTACTTTCGTAATTAACGCCCCAATGTCCAACAAAACCAAACATTAAACTTAAGAGGAGGATTTCGTTGCAGACAAGTGTAGGTCCCTAACTGCGGATTTTGAGGGTGTTTTGGAAATTATGAGTATGCAGTTTTTGTATGCCTGACTAGACCTGCCACTTGAGGTATGTCTCACAAAAAGCATTTTTTCACTATCGCACAGTGAAATTAATCAGGCTTTTGGGCGAAATCATCTGCCACTTGATCAACTCAATTTCGGCAAATTTGCGAATACTGAATATAATTGTTATTTGCTTATGCTAGAGACACACATCGTAGTATAGTAGAAATATTGTGATCTATACCACATGTGTGTCACTCTCATATTGTAGTTTAATTGAAAATTTTCATAGCAAGGCCAAATCATAGTATTGATATTATAATATTCTTACCACATGTGTGTCTGAGACATTAGTTTGAACGAAAAGTTTACGCAAAATTCATTTTACCTTTTTGGCAATTTGTTTAACATTATCATAATTTAATTTTTTTTAGTCGTAACCAATATAAATGGAAAATACTTTTTTGTAATCGTAATGACAAAAAAAAAAAAAATAAAAAAATGTTGGCTATGATTAAACATTCTCAAGTTTTAGTCAGAACTTTTGTATAATCGTAATATTTTTCTCAACATGGCATGCAGATTAGTTTTCGTATGCCTTCTTTAGAAAACTATGTTCATATTATTTTTTTTGTGTGCCTATCAAATTTTGGTTTTATTATAACGTGTTATCATTTACTTGTTATTTTTTTTTTTTGTATGTATGAATTTATTTATTTACTGGGTTAATTAATTTTCACATATAAGCAAATCACATTTTCAATCACTCATTTATTACTTAAAAAAAAGACTTTTACAATAGATATATGTTTATATTTAGCATTTCACATTTATTACTTACATACATAAGTTTGTTAGCTTAAAAAATATTTTTATTTATGCATTTATGTATGTATGTATGTTTATTTCTAAAGGTTTACATTGCCCAAAATGACAAATTGTACAATTGTTTAGCAAATGTTTTTTTTTATCAATTTGTTTTTGTTGTTATTTTTTATTAAGTGCTGGATTTAATTATTTTTTAGAAATAATTACAAAATTTCTTTCAAAATATTTAGATACATATGTAAATATTTTTTGTAAACATTTATCATAAACGCTATATATGTATGTTTTTGTAAATATACTACTAAATATTTAGACAAATAGACAAGTAAAGCAAGAAAGAGTAAATTATGCATTTTAAAATTGGCACAAAAACGATGTTATTTTTTTTCCTTTGTTTAATATTCCAATATATTAAAAATTTCGTGTAAAAAATAATAAAAAAGATTGAATTTTGAAAAAAAAAAAAAAAAAATTAATAAATATTTTATTCAATAATATTGCGCAATATGAGATGCTTTCATGTTTTTAGAACACTATCAATAAACACACACACTGGTAGAAGAAATTCATTAATAAATGTCAAAAATATTGACAAAATCATGCATTTTGATCAATAATATTGCAGAGCTTGGAAGCCAAAAAATAAACTTTTTTTTTGATGTATTGTGCAACGATTTTCCGTCATCCCTTGTCATGTTTAGTTTGGAGACAAACCGGTTTCGGCTAATATGCGCCATCTTCAGTGTCTTTTTCGTTCTCTGAAGATGGCGCATATTAGCCGAAACCGGTTTGTCTCCAAACCAAAATTGACAAGGGATGACGGAAAGTCGTTCCACAATACATCATATTCCTACCCTGTCGGAAAAGCAAGCAATCAAAAACTTTTTTTTTTTTATATAATCACGTAATTTTGGTAATAAACAATTTAAGGAAATTCATATAAAAAATGTTTACATTCTGTTTTTTTTGCTGAAAATACACCTTTCGACGTTAGTAAATCTGTTGAAAACATTTGAAGACCACCCTAATATACAATTTAATCACTCAATAAAGGTTGGCAATAGGAAAATTTTAAACCTCAACAATTTCGCTCGAAAAAGAAAATTTAAAATCAAAGTAAAGTAAAAAAATCAAACAAAAAGAAGTAAAGAAAATGCTTATGGGCCCGCCAGAATTAATACTTTTCCGGCAATCCAGCTCCGTTTAACTGACACATACTTCAATTTCATATATTTGTTACGGCAAAGTTGAAGTACTGAATGTGTAGATCGTCATTCAAATACATGTAATTCCACTCTGCTGTCAGTTAAACGGATTGCTGGATTGACGGAAAAGTATTCATTCTGATGCCCCTATTAGACGAATGAGTACTGAAAATTAACTTTTATTTATTTCCGCTTTTAATTTCAAAATATGTTTATCTATGAAAGATATGGCTGTACACAATAATTTTCTCACGCAAATTTTTTTTTTTTTTTTTGTAAAAAGTTAAGCTTTTGAAAGGTGAGTGTTAACAAAATCGTGACAGCATAGAAATGCTGTTAATGAAAGAAGGGAGAGCGCAAAAAGCAATGTACCAAAAATTATAATTTTTAACACGTTTTAAGCATATCTGTGGCAATTTGCAATAATCGCTTAAGTCTTAAAAAATGATTTCGAGATAAATTGCTTTTTATATTCGAAAGCCTTTCTTAAAAAATCATAAAAGTCGATTAAAAACTATGGACGCAAAATCAGTGAGCCATCCACAATGTCATGATCAAATTTTGTAAATAAAACAAAATGTCATGAAGAAATTTGATTAAGTATATACGTCTACTTTGGCTGTTATCGCAAGTTTAATATACCTCTATTGTAACTTAAGCCTAAATGTTTTTATTTATATCTTTTGATTGAATTAAGTTATAAGCATGGGGGTTTTACAGAAATATAGTGTTTTAAAAGGAGAATAACGTGGTATATATAACTCGAAATCTTCCTAAGTCTACTTAAGCGATTATTGCTTGTGACCACAGATATTTATTTAGATATTGTGCACAACTAAAAAAAAATAAATTAAATTAAATTGTATTGTATTTATAAAATGTATACATACATCAATTTTCAGCGACGCCTAAAACTTTATAGCATATACTACACACATATTTTTATTATGAAAATGTTATTTAAAAGGATTAACTACATATGCTTAATATTAGTCATAATAGTACATAGTAATAAAAAAAAAAACGTTTACATTTAAATACATAAAATATACAAATGTACAGTTGTAATGTGAATTATGAAATGAAATGAAACAGTGTCTCGTTTAAGTCAAGTCTAAATTTTAATACTTTTATGTAATAAAGAAAGGAATACTTGTTTTATTTATATCATATACATATGTATATTTATGTGCTAGTTAAATGAATAATTAACGTAAATTTGTGACGTTTTCTTTTCTCGAAACGATGTTGCTCTGTTTTTCTTAGCCATTTTGTAAAGGCGTGTGCGGTCATTTCACCGAATATTGAACTCCAACAGAATAAAGAGGGCAGCATTATCTACAAACTCAGCAGCCATTTTATAGAAAGTAAGGTTACGTAAAACGATAATTGAGATATTAAAGCGCAACATTTTTTTTTTTTCTAAGAAAAGAAAACGCCATTAGTTTTGCAAACATTCAAATAAATTTATTTTCAATATCATATCTAGTGTCACACTTTTGTTATTTGTTTTTTTTTTTTTTTTTTTTTGTTATACATTCATTCATATACAAAATGAATGTATAAAACTATTAATATAAACTGACTGGTGGTTAATGTTTAATTTAAGATTCGATTAGACATTAATTCGTTCATAAACGCAAGCATAAGTTGACTTATTGCATTTTATTAGTACTAAACAGAAAATAAACGATTTCGTTACATAGTTACAAAGTGCGCAACCAAATAAGGTTGTGTGTGAGATAGATAAATACACACATACATACATATACACATATATATGTATAAATGTACGCATGCAAGTTCAGTCTGTGTGAAAATCTATTATTACTCGTTGGTTAATTTATTTATTATTATGAATGTAGTACAAATGCAAATATGTAAATCATTGTATGAATGAAGCAAGGTATGTAGTAAGTAAATTAGTTGAATGTTGCACAGCTTTTAATGCTGGTTTTATATGTATATAAAAATGAATTTTTCAAAGCAAGAAACATTGTATTTTGCAGCGGAGTAATTATTATAAGAAAAAATAAAAATAAAATAAAAGAAATAATTATTATTGAAAGAAACATATTCTCAAAAAAATACACATTTAAGTAATTATTAGAATTAAATGGCCATGTAAAAAATCAAATATTCTATGGTAGTTTGTATGTTAAAAAAAAAAATGCCTGTGTAGTACAGTGTGCACACAATGCAATAAAATGCTTATTTTGTAAAAAGAAAAAAAATTAATAAAAAAAAATTTTGAAATTGATTGCTTATTATGTATTTAATTGCTTATGCATTTTAGTTGTTTTTTTTTTCCTTTTTGTTTGTTTGTTCACTTGTTTGTTTGGAAGTTTAGTTACTGCAAATTCGATTAGAATGTTGTTAGTTTTTTAATTTGTTTCTTTCAATTTTTAATATATTGTTATATACTAATACAATTTATTTTATTTTATTTTTAACATCTAAACTTATTCGCTAGTTGTGCGAATAAAACACAATTAATTTGTTATTTCTTACTTACAATATAATATAATTATATAATTTCAATTCAATAGTTTTATAGTTTTACTCTTTCACTGTATCTTTGTTGAATACTTTCGTCAATTGAAAACCTATTTTTACATACATATATATGTATGTATTTTTTTAAATAAGTAACTTTACTGTATTATTATTAAACATACCTAAAAAAAATTTGCTTTGTTAATTATAATATTCAATGCTTTATGTTTTGCTTATTTTACTAGCATTATATGTTTGTAAGTAGTATGATAAAAATAATATATGTATATATTTATGTATAATGTATATAAATGATTTAAGTGTGTGTCGTAACTACCGACACCTGACAGTATGGACACTCCGTTACAGAGGTTGCGCACGAATCGCATAAAATAAAATGATTACATGGCTCTAGTGTTACGGTGCGATTATTCTCTTCGCATTTCATGCATTTCTTAGCATTTTCCAGGTACAATACCTTTTCGACATCTTCTAAATCTGTACGCAATTTTGACTGTAATATAAATTGCATTTAAAGAAATGCATAATTGAACGGCATGTATAACTAGACTATTCTACTAACTATCTTTCCAAATACAACTAACTTTCGAAATGAAAAAAAAAGATAGTTGTCTTTGGAAAGACAGTTACCAAAATAGCCCTATTAGTTTCATTTTGTTTTATTTACCTGCAGTTGCTTCAACTTTTGTATGGACAAATTACGCAGCTCGGTGGATAAGTTTAATTGGGTTTGTGCCAAGTCATAGCGCTCTTTCCACTCTAATGCTTCTTGCTTAGCTTTATCACGTTGCAGCTCTGCCAAATTTAACTGAAAAAAATGCTGTATACGTTAAGCCATAAAGCTATTTTTTATATGTTATGCAAAATTGTACACCTACTTTTCTAGCTGTATCATCAATTTGATTTGTTAGCCTTATAATTTGTGAATTTTTTGTCATTAGCTCGCCCGATAAACGATTGACATCTGTATGATTTTGATTTTGTAGAGATTGCAATGAAAATGCATTCTTGGTGGTGTTCAAAGTGTTATCAAACAACATGTTTCCAACCGAACTACTATTAATTTCATCACGTAGTGAATTTAATTCAGATATTCTATAAGATATAAAGAAAAAAAAAAAACAAATTAATATTAAGTTGATTATACAATTGTTATATGAAACTAATTTTAGTTTACCTAACAGAGGGACTAATTGATAAGCCATCGCCAAAACCGGGCGATATTATACGCGATGGAAAGAATAAACTATTAGTGTCATTTTGTTGCGTAGCTGCTGTAAGAGAATTACTCAATTTATTTGTATTTGGGCCGCTATAATTAAATGCATCTGATACGCTGAATAAATTGCTCTGATTGGTTGGGCTGTATGTGAGCGAGTTGTTTGGAATGTTGACAGCAAACCCGGCGGAATTGAAATCTGTAAAAAAAAAAACAATGTTAAAATTCCATTCAAACTATAAGACACACATGATACTTACAATCACCGTTCATTGAATTGTTTAATGTTGAATTAGGAATGTTAATTGGCGCTGAGGAACGTAAACTTGAGGATAGTAAACTTGAATTAGCTAAACTGGCTGAGAGCGCATTATCGCGCAATTCATCAATAGGACAAGCTAAAGGAAAAGGAAGTAAGAAGACGTATAAAATATATACACATGTATAAGTTAACTTTAGTAATTTGTAATGTAAGAAATAGTGCAACTCACGTTCTACATGTGCAAAAGCGCAAAAAACGCTACGTGGACAGTAGCCAGCTTGTTGTACGTCATTACATTTTGTTGACTTATAAATTTCCGGATGAAATTGTTGCTCCGTACGTGTATGGCAATATTGACAATTATCGCCAGCCTCACAATTACCCGGCTCACCCCACTCTTCACCGTGTTTGACATTGGGACATGGAGTGGATCTGCAAGCGAAAGAAAAAATCGTATGATAAATAAATTTGGTTTTCGAACGGCAAATACATGTGTGGGTATATAACCAAAGTAGCGCATATGTATTTACCTATATTTAAATTTCCTTGGGCTTCGTCGCTTATCTTTGCTATTGTGATATTGTGGGCAAGCATAACCCTGACGGCAGAGACGTGGTGGCCGCTTACATGGTTCGGTTTTATAATTAGTTAATACATAATTTGTATCCTGCCATTTTGGATCCTCATTCATTAGATTACGTTCCTTGTCCAATGCATTTTGTGCATTTGCACCTTCCAGTGCCAGTTCGGCATTCTGCAGCGATTCCAATTCTTTAATGTCATACACTGGTGGGCGTTGATCGGCGTGGCCGTGTGCAAAAGCGCAATGATGCCCATTTTTAACACAAAATCCTCGATTATCTGTATCGTGTACGCACATGCAAGTTTTATAATAACGCAAATGATATCGACGTTCGGTATCGCCGGCGGTGCGATGCAGGAATGGGCAACTAGAAAATGATATGAACAAATTGTTATATAAATGACATAAATCGTATATAACATATTAGATGTTTCGAATGCGAGCTGATACCACAAGGATTACATATGTCGTTTTTGTAAAAGCACTGCGCCAAATGGTAGCTCTCGATCTTTTCGCAGAAGCAAAGAAATGACATCGGCATCTCTTATCGCTTAGGCATTTTGACGGCAGTAGAGAAATATCCGTTTCCCGCAAACGCACCTAATTCCTCATCTGTTTATTTAAATTTGATAAAAAAAAAAATCGGCTCAAATTCGCTTCTCCGGTAGCGCTGATATGAAAATAACAAAAACAAAAGTACCGTATAAACAGAAAGTCAAGTACGATACAAAACAGCGGGTGGAAATGTGTATGCCCGTACACAGGTGTGTGTGTGTAAATGCATGGTACAGAAATGAAATAAAAACAAAAACACACAACGTTTTCGCACGAAATATGAGCTAAAACAGAATAGCAAACAAACAAAAACAAGAAAGAAAAACAAAAGCAGATAGCGGGTAATGACGAAAGCATCGAAAGCAATAAAACGGAATTGAGGGATGGGAAGTAACGAATAGCCAAAAAGGAAAATATTGAAATAATGGAAACGCAATTTCTAACTGGGGCAATCAACCAAACAGAGGGGGCGGGAAGTCTATTTCAATATATATAAATATGTACATACATGTACGCAATTAAACCCGTATGCTGGCTGATTTGAGACTTTTAAAAGTCCCCGGATAATTGATTTCCCATATTTATGAAGAATGGTACCTATTAAAATAAAAAATAATAAATGCACTAACAAACATACTTACTCATCACCATCCGGGCAAATGCCCGTTGTCTCATCGTATTTGGAACAATAATTATCGGCACTGTAATTGAAGGTGCCATCACGTTTACGTACGGGACGACGGCGTCGCTGATTTTGGAAATGCCAATTGAAACAGACAAATGGTCGATGCTGATTGCATTTATGTTGCAAAAATGATTGACACTGTTCGACACGGAATTCCTTTAAGTACCTACAAAAAAAATCACAACGGTAAAAAAAAATAGCGAACACATCACATACACAAGAGTCAGAATTGAGATGAAAACCCAATTGCAGAAATTAGATATTGCACATCTATTTCAAGTTCACTATATTAGGCACATTTTTTTTTAAATTATTTTAATATTAAATATATTATTTACGTGTAATGAGATGGTTTTTCTTGTTGTGAATTAAGCACCAATTTACTTGCATCATTCGCCATTTTGTCACTTATTTTAAATGGGCAAAGCAAATAAGACGAAATGAAAATGAAGCGGAGCAAAATTGTTGTTCGCAAAGGCCGCTGTTACGCCATGATCAAAATGACCATCGAAAAGTACACTTTCTCATTTTTCGATTTTTATTCTCTGTGAAAGATTGGTTGCACGTTGATTCGGCGTCAGCCAAGAATTATCTAAATAAGGGTATCGCAGTATATAATCTGATTGAAATTGTGTATGTATACTAAAAAGTGCGAATGTCAGACAAAACCAATTGGGAAGAAATTTTACGTTGAAATTCATTTCTCTTTTCTTTCACATTGACATTTTTAAAGAAAACAAACACACGAAAACGAAAGTATGTAATATAACCATCTTTGGATAAACCTTGGCGTCAGCACGGAATCACCCTCAAAATTGAGAATGGGAGTGTGCTCTAAATGTCTCCCTCTCATTTGTCGCTTTAAGAGCCTATACACACTTGCGACTCAATCGATTTAGTCGGGCTTTGATTTGCATGGGAATGTATGGAAGCATTCACTCTACATTCAATTAGTCGAACAACTGAAACAGTTGGATTTGCATACAACAGCCCAATTCGACTAAATCGATTGAGTCGCAAGTGTGTATAGCAGGGATGGGCACACAAACACATTCAAACAATCTCCGAAAATTAGTGTGTATTGGTGCGCCTACTGTAGGCCAAAGTGGAAAACGACAAACAATAATCAGTCTGCATGCAGATGTTGAGCGAGCAGGCTCATGCTGCGCACGCTTTGCGAAATTATGAAACAACGTACGTATAAAAATACATACGTATGTATGTTATATGCAAACTCTTGATAGTTTTGTTTGTTGTCTGGCTTCTGCAAATAAAACAAAAGAATTTCAAGCGACGACCACTTGCTTTCACGACAGTCGAAGGCAAATTAATTATTTTTGCTAATTGACGATCGCCTAGTCCCATCGTAAGCGCTCGTTTTACGCTCTTTATTTGTCTGTATTAGTGGCAATCGGTGAGTATACGTGTGAATCGCAAACAGCTGGTCTGCCCGCGGGCAAGAGGCTGCGCATCGCTGGTGTATAGGCTCTAACGGAAAAGCAATAGCAGAAATATGAGAATGGTCATTTTGATCATGGCGTAACAGCGGTCAAATATGGCAAGCAAAAGGTTGGAATTAGTGCTGCCAGATGATTGAGAATTGGAATGATGGAGTAATGATAGCCCGTTGTTACGCCATGATCAAAATGACTTTTTCTCGCTTTTTTCGATTTTTATTCTCTGTGAGAAAATGGTTGCAAGTTATTGATTCGATGTCCACGCCGAATCATATATGTCACACGCACAAAAAAATGTCTGTTATGCGACCTCTACACGGGTCGATTTTTGCGGACTGGGAAATTGACTTGGCAAATTCGATTTTTGTCGACTGGTTGAACGATATGAAATATAAATGATGTATTGTGGATCATCAATACATCATATTCCTACCCTGTCGGAAAAACAAGCAACCAAAAAGTATGAAATATAAATCTTTTATAAAAATCAGTAAGAGGGACTTATTTTACATATCGAAATTCTGTGTCCCCAAAAGACAGAAATAAATGAATTCAAAAGTGATGTATTGTGGAACGATTTTCCGTCATCACTTGTCAAATTTGGTTTGGAGACAAACACTGAAGTTGGCGCATATTAGCCGAAACCGGTTTGTCTGCAAACCAAATTTGACAAGGAATGACGGAAAATCGTTCCACAAAACATCATATTCCTACCCTGTCGGAAAAACAAGCAACCAAGAATTTATAGATTTGAAAGTATTTATGACAAAAATTTTTATTTTCAAATATTTTTGATTTTTGTCGGTGAAAACCCAAAGAATTTTTAAGGTTGGCAATTATTTTCAATCTTTGATTTCCACTAAGGGCCTTTCACATTGCTCGGTACGACTTCGGATCGACATTTTTTCCTCGGTGTTTTCAGCTACCGAAACGATGTCGCGTTGCAGTGTTTTTCACACTTGTCGGAATACTTTCGGGGCGTAATCTTCAGAAAATAATAAAACAAACACCGAAATTTACAATATAATATTTTATAATTCAACAAATCACTCATAATAACAATAATGTCTAATAACTTGCTACATTACCTTGCTTTTCTTCTTTTATTACGCCGCAGAAATGTATGCAATAATTCCTCAAATTTTACTGACCGGTCTTACCGCGTTGCGGTTTCGGTATACCGTTAATCCGCTCTGATTTCTTGTGTGCAACACTAATGAGAAAGTGCCAATTGAAAAACATGTGGTCGATAAGAGCGCTTTCACATTACTCGGTGCGGTATTGGATCGACATTTTTGGTTTTTACCGAAAGTATACCGAAACCTTACCGACCACATGTATTTCAATTGGCACTTTCACATTAGTGTTGCATACATGAAATTGGAGCGGATTAATTTCGGTATACCGCAGCGCGGTAAGACTGGTCAGTAAAATTTGAGGAATTACTGCATACATTTTTGCGGTGTAATAAAAGAAGAAGGACGAAGTCAGTAAAAAACTCGTTTCGGCTATAAATGTAGCAAGTTATAATGTCTTCGTCTTCGCTAGAAGACATTATTGTTATTATTGAGTGATTTGTTGAAGTTAAAAAATTTGTTTTGCAAATTTCGATGTTTGTTTTCCTATTTTCTGCCGATAACGCACCGAAAGTATTCCCACAAGTGTGAAAAACACAGCAACGCGGAATCGTTTCGGTAAGCTGGAAATACCGAGCAAAAAATGTCGATCCGATGTCGTACCGAGTAATGTGAAAAGGCCCTAATAATACGAGTAGAAAAAAATATATGACGATAGTTTGAATTTAGCTTAACGGCCTTATTCCGGTGTGGTAACATAATTTACTTTACTGGTGAAATAAAGAATCTGGTACTTTAAACACTATTTTCGTATTCTGGCAGCAGAAAATTAAGTTACCACCTCAATACGTGGTAATATTTTGTTACCATTTTCAACCCGATTCAATTCCGTTCGTATGGAAATGCTTTGACAGCGTTACCATTTGTGCCAGAATACCAATTGAAAAGATGGTAACAATTTTCAGCAACATAAATTACCAGTAAAGTAATTTTCCGGTAACGCTCGGAATAGCAGTGTAAACAGGAAGGTGAGGCCATGGTACAATAACTTAGAGGTAGGCGCACGGGCGAATTCAGAAACTACTTTTTTTATTTCCAAAGGTAGAGTGTAATGTCAAAATCCAAGCGAATTATAATCATAGCCAATAGGAATGAGCGAGTCCCAAGCGAATTCAGATTTTAACCACGGCGAAATATCATTTTGACATTACACTCTACCAATTACAATAACAAAATACATGGGGATTTTCTGAATTCGCCCCTGCGCCTACCTGGTATATCTGCCTTGGGTGAGGCCGATTTTCTTTTGCATTGACCCGTATAGTTCGGTTATGACCGCAAAGGCAAAGCCATTGTGAATAACAACTCTTTCGAATTTGTTTTCTATACTCACAATGAAAGTAAACAAATAAAGGGTGGAAATAATAAAAAAACAGCTGTAAAAAATTAGAACCGCTGTCGGCTCGGCTTGGAATCCACTAGGAAAAAATGTGATATACATACCAAGGACAATATAAAAAAGTTTGAACGGGTGAAATCAAAATATTTAATTATATTACGCCATTAAAAATGGCAAAAAATTATCCTGTTATCAAAGAATTGCCAGAATATGTAAAGGATATATCAGATACCGGAGAATGCTCAACTTATTTACCAGTAAGTATATGGGCACCTCCAAATAATTTATGTACATGCACTTGAGCAATTTCTAAATAATTATGATTATAGACAATAGCAACAAAAGCAAAAACCGACGAAGAAATTAAAATAATTCTACGGCACATTGTTGCTGTAATCGAATTTGAGATTTCTGCAGAATCTAGAAATGATGCGGAAACGGCCCCCGCCAATCAAGTGGTTTTAAATACTGCTTATCGAGCTTACTTCAAAATATTACAGCAGCATGGGCTTTCCTTATCGGCCGCAGCTGCCTTACCACAACCAAATTTATTGTATAGGGAAGAATGTGATTTTCAAATGCTGTATGCTATTTTATTAACGGATTCAGCGAAAGTAATTACAAATAAGAAACCTGAAAATCTTTTGGCAGTATGTACAAAAGCTTTAAATGGTGCCGTCGAAGAAGATTGCAGTAGTCTTCTATATATATTAAAAGCGCTAAATTTGTTATTGGATAAATTCCCCCAACTCAAGCCGAATATTCCATTAGAAAATATCTACCATACCATGCAAAGCAATCGCACGGGCATGCGAGATGAGTCAATGCAAATCTTTGCCAAATGTTGCAGCAGCCAAAAAGCTTTTGCATTCGATTATTTTCAAGTGATTATACAATTTTGGCCATGGACAAATCGTTATAAGTTCTATTTGCTTAGCTGTATCCTGAAACATTACAAACTGGAAGAGTTTCTAAGCAGAATGCAACGATGCGCAGATGAGTTCTATGCCGGTCTGCGTTTAAGTTTGAGTCATAAGAGTCTTTTAGCCGCCAGTCAGTTCTTGGTAAGAGCATTAAGTGCGCAAAACTCCGAAGAATTGCTCCATCTTTCTGCAAATGTGCTTCTACATGGTACAATTAACGAGATTAAACATTTCAATTCTTATTGGTATGCACGCATAGAACAAAAGGATCGATTATATGAAGTTTTAAAAATGCAGCCTGAATTAGATCAAATTCTTGAGTGTACCAGCACGAAAGTTGGCCGTAGGAAAGGCCATGAAGTAATTAACTCCGCGAATGATCTATCTTCAACAGTTAAGGCCGCTGAAAGCCAAACCATAAGTCTTACAGGCACAGCACCAACATCAACTAAAACTACTACCACGGAGTACTTTCGATCCACACTTATTTTCAGGCTGTTTTCACGTCAGATGCTACAAATGTCTAAAGTACAGTTTTACCAATTGTGTAACAGTTTATTAACGAACTGTTTTCAATACGATATCGAAACACAAATACTGGTGTATAAATTTCTTGTAGAAAATTTGGCCATTTTCGCCAATAAGGATTGGCTAGAATTTACTTTGGCATTTATAAACGAGCACAAATGCGTTGATAATGCTCAGTATCGTAACGAAATTTTGGCGAAAATACCGCTTGTAATTAATTACGCTGCTAAGGTCTTTAGTAAATTGAATAATGATGGGAAGACAACTTCAAAAGGCGCAAAGAGGAACGAAACAGATCTTTATACTAGCAATATTACCCATTTGGAAATGTCCATGTCGGCGGGCTGTTCGTACTGGAACAATGCCCGGAATACGGAGGAGCTTGTGATTGGGAACAGCGATGATTTCAGCAATCGGGACGAGTCAGATTTGTTTCACATTCAATTATTTTTCAAGCAATTGCATCTTTTAATACAAACTGACATGTGTAGTGCAATATATCAACCAAAAATATTTTCCTTGCGCCTTCTGGATATTCTCCTAAAATCATTGTATGCCGATAATTTAGAAAAGAATACCAAAAACTGTTCTTTATCTCACAATCGAAAACTTGGCCACTTCTTAATTGAGCGAAATATTTTTGAAGTGGAAAAATTAAGTGCTGATCTCTTTAAACTTCTCAATGACCCTTTGGGCTATGACGATGCATTGGACTTAAGTTTGCAGCTACTGCGACAGATAGGCTATGCCGATGTTGCAAAAAGCGCGTGTTTATGCATGGAAATCTGTAAAAGTTGTGATGTGGATGAGTGCATGCTAAGCGGCCACTACGCACGCGTGACCGTTAATTGTTGTAAACGCATTGGTAGAAATGACGAGCTCTTCGAGTTGCTGAAATTTGCAGGTGAAAGCTTAACACACGCGATTGATGGTTTTCGCAAAGATCCTCTGCTGGTTTGTAAAACCCAAAATCATTTATTTGGTTATATTAACGTGATGGCAGAAATTGTTCAAAGTGATGTTTGTTTAAACACTGCCAAACAAAATGAAATACTTGAACAACTGGAGCAGTTGCTGAATATAGTTTTAGAATTTTTGAATGTATGCAAAGCTGATCCCATGCAGGCTGCGCTGGATGCAGCAGCAAGTTTTCAAGATATGGACGAGAGCTTGGGTATATTGACGCGTAAAAGTGCACACGAAGCGGCAGATTATGCAGAAGCTAGACGGTTTTTGCTTATGTCCTTTTGGCTAACATTGAAGGTAGTTGTTACATAGAATAGAACTGTACATTTTGTCGCTTTTATTTTTTCTAATACTCAACTTGCAGTCTGCTTGTGATTTGGCTACAGAAATTGGCTGTAAACATGTTGGCAGCGCTGAGCGAAATTCCACAGATACTCAAGTCTTGTCACGCTGCTTGCGCATAAATGTAGCCGTGCTGACACGCTGTAGACATAAGGGCGCCATTGAAGCTGCCGGTGTAAGCATAGGTTGGTACTATTAAACTAATTCATACGCGGCAGACTATCTCTCACCTTCCCGTTTGCTTACTTCCTTGCAGGTAAACTAACCAAAAGCATAACCTTGTTGATGCCCACCACGTCGGAGGCATACAAACTGTTAGAAAATTGTGTGGATCTGCTGTACGACAACACCAAACAGGTGAGCGTGACACGACGTGGCGCTGGTTATTCATTAATGATGTTGCACATTGTCAAAAATGAGCAACAACGAACGCGTCCACTGCTGAAGCGTGTAATGCTCAAATCTGCCAAATTACTGCATCCCAATCGAACGCAGTGCGATGTGACAAGCAAACAAGCTGACAATTTCGATCGTTTGGAGGCTTTATTATTACACTATCTCGGCGTGCTGGTGCGTGATACGGAATTGCGTGATGCACTCGCTGCTTACTACAATGACATTCTCTTGATGACCCTGAAACGCATTGAACATCCCGATTGGAGCGAATTTAATGCGGCATTGCAGCTCTTCGGCGCTCTAGTGCCCAAAATTGTTGGTCAAATATTGGCTAAAGATTTTGATGCAGATACGGCAAATGAAAATTTAGATATAACTTATGATGAAATAATGCGAAAACTGCCTACAGCGTGTGATTACATTCGCAATTACTTTGCGACAGCAACAAGCGATAAAGAGGAGTGTAAGAGGAGCATTGGTACACGCACTGCCGTACTCTTTTTGGGTTTCCTTTCCAAAGTAAAATATCTACCAAAGGCAATGGCAGCTGCTGTTAGTCCATTTTTGGAAAGTATACGTGAACTGATGTGGCATTTATTGGCGCATCGTTGTGAACGTGTTCGCACATTGGCTGCATTATGTTTTGTGCGTTCGCAGGATTTTAGCATTCAACTGCCACAAGCGTTAATTGGCATTACGAAGATATTGGAAGAGGTAAGGAATGAAAATTTCTTTATGGGTTTACTCTCTGCACTCGAACAAGGTTTGGCGCGTTTAAAACATGAAAGTTTGCATACGAACAATGTAGGTTATGAGCAATTTTTACAAACTCTACGTTTGTCGTTGGCCAATTTGGAATTGTCTACTTATCAACGTAAGCCATTTACAATGGGCAAGTTACTTGATATATGTGTTATGGTGGGTTTAAGTAGGGAGTGTAAAGTAGTAAATGCGCTGCTAAAGATGCCATTCAATAGCGATGACATTGGCTATGACATTTGGCAGCAGAGTTTAGCTAAGCTTTAGATAGAGCTTGACATTTTTAGGATTATTAAATAAGCATTTAAAGTTAAAAAGCTTTAGTAGCTTAAAGAGGCTGTAGGCATTCCTTACATATTTATGTAAGTATTTGGATATGTATGCTATATATATCTAGGTATACATAATATAATATAATACAATGGCGCTATTATAACTCTGACGAGTTTTATAGCCGAGCTTCTCTCCCAATTCGAGGTGTGCTCCTTTTTGTGTTTTTCTACTAACCAAAGTTTTATGCCGGCTCTAGGTATACATAATATTTAATTTTGTACTCTTCGTGTTGAATATATACAAGTTTCAATTTAATTTCGATTTTTATTGACTTTATTTAACAAATTTACTGTCGAATCTTAAATTCATAACTTTAAATAACAAAATTCAGGCACCTTTTGCGTTTTAATTAAAAACTTCCATAACCATGTTGTAGTTACATGGCTTGTATATATGCATGTATGTTAATACATACGTATGTACTACATAAATTCATTTGCTATTTAGATCAAGTTAAAATATCTAAAATCGCTTAATGCAATAAGTTCAGAGCATTTTGTAAATAAATAAAATAAAAAACTCATCCCTCTAGTGAACGATTTTTACTTGTACCTCTTCTGTTTTGTTATAAAATTAAATGAGTTATTAAAATTTAGTTAAATTAAAGTTTTTAAAATCGAAATAGAAATAGGGAAAAATGGCAGTTGAAAATCGTATCATTGCACTTGTTCTAACACAGCTCCTTAAAAGTTGCTTCATTTTGACGGATCTTTATTTGTACATTATTTATTATGAAATAGTCTAAGCAAAACGACTTTTGGTTATCATAAAAGTTGTTAAGGTACATCTATATATGTTAGTATAAGTAATATCAGAACGCGCAAACTCCGGTTTCAGAAAATATCAATTTGTGTTCTAAGTCCCATCAACGTTTTATTTGACTTGAAATATACTCATATTCTGCACAATATCCCTTTTTAAATAAAATAAACATGTTATTTATTAAAAAACGCACAAGCATTAAATTGTATAAAAAAGTATTAACTATTTGGCTTAATTGAATGGCAATACATATATATGCACATATGTATGTACTATAATAAAAAATAAAAACCCCAGATTAAGTAAATTTAGAAGTAAATAAAAAAGGCAAAGACTTTCTTAAGCACAACAAAAAATAATTAGCCGCGTCAAATTAATGCTATATTACGCTCTCGGCAACATCCATCAGATCAACTGAAACCATCATCTTGTTGTTGTTGTTGTTGTTGTTTTCGCTTTTCGTGTAATTGCGCTTGTGACATTTGTTGTAGAGTACGACTCAGAATATTACGTAATATATGCGGCTTGCAATATTCTTCCAACCAAGGTATTACACCAGTTGTCAGTTGTTTAAAATTATCCATTGGTATATGTTGGAATGTTTCAAACATTTCTTCCATTATTGCCTGAAACTACAAAAAAAAAAAAAAAAAAAAATTTCTTGTGCTCTTTGAACATCCGGACTACAAAAAAAAAATTGTATCAGAAATTTTACCACTTGAAATTTCGTCTCATCCGTTAGGCGTTCCTCCTCCGGACCGGGATTTGCTTGCTGATGTTGTAACATGTGCTCATAACTTTGCTGAATAATGCGCAAAGCGGCCACCTCTTTTTGCAGGGCAGCGCTTTCTTCCTCTTGCTTTTTCTTTTGCAAATTCAAATAACCAATATAGTCGATGGATTTTTGCAAAATAAGCGCTTTGCTCAGCTTATAACCACATGCCGAATCATTTTGCTGGCATGTGGGCACTAACTCTTGCAGACTATCATAACCTTTCTTGATGGCGTCACGCCTTTTTTGCTCCGCTTGTGTGTGCGCTTCACGACGCCGCTCCTTGTAGCTCAACGTCGAGGATGAGGGGTGAGCTGTATTGTTGTTACGTCCATCGCAGCTGTCTTCGTCTTCATCTTTATTAAATGTTAAAAAAGCAATAACAAAAAGTTGAGATATGTATGTACTTGAATTGCATGTTATTTTTTTGATTACCTGTATTATGAGCTGAAGAGTTTGGTGTGTGTTGTATGCTTCCCTCGTGACTTTCTTGTGTATTTGTCTCCACATCCTGTTCCATAGGAGCTACAGAGCTGTTGAAGTTTTGGTGGTGCTGATCATCTGGATGGTGCGTATTATTACCTGTTGGTATGTCTTCAATAAAGGTGAACAATTATAAGACAAAAAATTTACCAAATTCGTTTTGTGCGGATCTAAGCATTTCCGCCATTTTTTGTTGTTTATAACCACACGTTTTATTTTTGCCAAAATAATAATTTCTACGCAAATACCAAGTGATAAAAATTACTCGCTATCAGCAAAATCAGAAAGTAAATTGACGTAAGTTGGTCCAAGCTTTTGATGTTGCCACCTTTTTGTCGACGTCCAAACACGGAGACACGAAGTTGAGCAACCCGCTGCTTTTGTTCGTTTGTTGGTGAGAAGGCGACGAGGAAAGGAGGGGGGGCACCAAGTCATCGGTGCTCGGACAACACGCTTTGTGCAGCAATTCTTATCGCCAGTGACCAATCAGAGCGTTCGAAGAATGCCAGAACAAAACATAATGAACAAAAGTTGGTCAGCGACGAGTTGATGTGTTTGGACAAATGGAAGACAGAACAGCGGCACAAAAGAGAATCGTTGGATAATTTCGCGGCAGAGTTGCTGTGTTTGGACACGGACTTTGTAATCTATATTAGGGTGGCAGGAAATTGCGAAGTACTTAAATACCATAGCAATCATGATACAACTATACAGGTAGTAACATAACAACAGCTGATTTTACTTTTTTCATTTAATTTCCCTCGAGTGTCAAACTTTCATTTTGTTTACTTCCTGGCAAGGCAGATCTAAGGAGGTAGGCGCATAGGTGAATTCAGAAACTTCCTTTTTATTTAAAATGGTAGAGTGCAATGTCAAAATCAAAGCGAATTCACATCATGGCAAATAGGAATGGGCGAGTCCCAAGCGAAATCAGATTTTCACTAAGGCGAAATATTATTTTGATATTACACTCTACCAATCCCAATAGTAAAATACATGGGAAATTTCTGAATTCGCCTATGCGCCTACCTTCCTAGATCTGCTTTGCTTCCGGGTCTTTTGACGTTTGAGAGGCAGCGGATTTCAATATGGCGGCCATGCTACTATCTGTATAGTTGTATCGTGATAGCAATCAAGAACATTAATAACTTCCAAAATCTGCGACTAATACAACGTTCACGTTGAAGAGTTAACTAGAGTTAATGGTTTTGAGTTAATTGATAACTGTCAAGTGTTCACTTTGAGGGATTTATGTAACTCAGAGTTTAATTTGACATTTGCTAGGTGGCCGCAATACTACATACATAGATTTGCTGCGGATCTTATTTCAAAATCACATGCAGATTGACATAAGCATCTCAAATCATCCGTCTATTGCGATCACCTGGCTGTCCAAATAATGCCAATGTTTCAAAAGTGCTACCAAATTTTGGGAAAAGACAGGGTTGCATTCCATTAACTCAAAATAAACTCCAAATGAAAGTAGAGTTAATTGGAGTCAGAGGCGATTTTATCAAAATAATTTGTATGGTTAACTCAGAGTTAAGAGTAGAGTTAAGTGGTTAACTCGAAATGCCCACTTAACTCTAATTAACTCTTCAACGTGAACATAGTATAAAGGCCCTTGGCAACTTACAATCTGAATTGAGAGGAAGTGTATATGTGTGAGTGTCGGGTGATTGACGCAAATATCAAAAATTATTGATTTTCGTCGGCGCGAACCGACAGCGAGCCGACAACAAGTACATGTAGCACGACGGCTGCCGATTGCACATCCACATATCGTAAAAAATAGGGTTTCACATCCATAAGTGTGTACCAGGATTGAATAATAAAAGTTCTCACATCCCAACATACATACATACACTCCATGTAAATTGTTTGTGTATTTTGTTGTTCTTCCGTTAAAATCTTATTTGACATAAGCACCACCATAACAGTCGAATAAAGTTAAAAATCAGTTATTTAGTAAATTAACCTGTATTGATTATCCTTGGTGTGTACTCCATTTAAAGGTGAAACCGCACTGGGCAACAACTGCACTGCAGATGCGATTCAATTTAAGATTCTTTGTATAGGCTGGTATCGACCTCTCAAGAAACAGCTTAAGAAATTTTTGGATTTATTTCTTGAGTAAAAAATAGTAGTAGGCAAGAAATTTTGACGTTTAGTAATCCACCGTGAATACCAAGTGAAATGAAGATGAGCATCAAAAACGTAAACAAAAGAAACCTTTTTGTAAACATAAGCAATTAGTAAGTTCTTAAAAAATATTAAATAAAAGCTTTAAATATATGTATGTTTTCAATAGTTTTATTTTGTTGTTATTTTAGGAAATCATCGAAAGCGACGAGGATGACCTTATATTACTGGTAAACTGTGGTATATCGATAGCCGGAATAGAATAAAATATGAGAAATCGATGCTAACTATGCCCTTGCTTCATTAGAAAAATTGTGCATTCTATTTTTCGTTTCTTTTTTGCCATTTTCACTAACGATTTTCATGACACGCAACACACGTGAAAATTTCTTTAAGAAATAAATGCTCGATGATATATTTCTTGGCAAAACCTGTGTTGCTGTGTTCGCATAACGTTGAAAAATAGTATTAAAAAAGTGTACTAAATTTCTTGAGAGGTCGATACCCGCTCAAGAAAGTTTCACAAGAAAAATTTCTTGAGCATTTCTTGTACGTCATTTTATATGAAACTTTTGCGTTTCTTGAGAGGTCGATACTAAGCTTATGGATTTAAATGGGGCAAATCGCACTACGCTGCAGTAGCGATGCACTGTGCGACACCTCGCGACGAAATTGATCAACTAGGCAAAACTGTCGCGCAATGCGTCTGCAGTGAAGTTACATAAGATTTTAGAGAAATAAAAATTGTTCAGCGAAGTGTCGCACAGCAGCAGTTATAGTACGGTATACCACGAAAGTCGCGAAGGAATTGAATCGCATCTGCAGTACAATTGTCGCCCAGTGCGGTTCTAGCTTTATACGATATATTTGCACAGGTACATGTTCCAATTACCAGGTCGGTCCATGGTACATACACAAAAACATGCCGTGAGCTGAATGTCAAACGGAATGTCAAAACTGAAAGGAGAACGAAATAATTTGACATTCAGCTCACGAGCGAATGATGGAGAAACTCCGAGAACGAAGAATTTGACCAATAGTAAACACGAATGTATGTATAGAATATGCAGAAGCAGAGAAATTGGATAGCTGTTGAAGAAAAAGAAGAAGTCAGGTGATCTGAAGAGCCGACCTGTATTGGTGGATCCTGCACAGGTAAATAAATTTCTTTAATTAAGATAATAAGGTAACATTGGTCGAAAACTGTCTTCGTGTCGCGCCGATAGGAATTTCGCAGACAAATGGAAAAATTATCAAATGGTTCATTTGGGTGCGGAGTATTAAAAAATAAAATCGTCTAAAATAAAGATTTTTAAAATTTTGGGCATATATTTCTTTGTTTATTGGTATAGTAATAAAGTATAAAACCAACAAAATGGGCTTATTATATGGAATTGGCATAAGGATAATCAATTTTGTGATATTCTTTCTGATCATAATTTTACTGCCGGGTCTGCCACCGCGCACAACATTTCCGTACAAGGCATTTCAGTAAGTCCAAAGGTTTTCTATTAGCAAAATAAAGTAATAAAGTAATAAATTAATTATTTAATTATTTTTGAACTTAGGATTGCACCCAGTAAAGAATTGAAAGGTGCACTGGAGTTGAATCAGCATTTGGATGGAGCTGAGAGGCTTTTGGAGGGGCGTGTCTATGGGCCGGAATGTTTGATTGCTCGCAAGAATGAAATTTTTACCGGCATACATGGTGGAGAGATTATTAAATTAACAGCCGATCATATAACACACGTTGCAAAATTTGGACAACCTTGTGGTATGTATGATCAATATACATATATATGTATGTATTTATAACCTTATAGGAACCTATTAAATTAATTTCATTGCTTTTGTTACTCCCTTTCATCAATTAAGAGGAAATATATGAGGAAGATCGTTGTGGCCGTCCATTGGGTTTCGTGTTTGATACGCAAGGTAATAATTTGATTGCAGCAGATGCTTATTATGGCATATGGGAGGTTAATCTCAATACCAATCAAAAGAAGCTGTTAGTATCGCCACATCAAGAACTACCGGGCAAGGATATAAATCGCAAGGCGAAATTTTTCAATTCGGTCGCTGTCGATCAAAAAGGTGATATTTATTGGACGGATTCAAGTTCTGATTTTCCGTTGAATGATTTGGTATACACAGCTTTTGCGAATCCATCTGGCCGGTGAGTTTTATTTTATTATACTTTTTATATTAATTATTTTTAATCAGAGTAATCAGAAAGAAAAAGATTAGAAAAATATTTTTTACAAGAGCTTGTCTCCTAATTCAGTTCGAAAATCGTCCAATTAGGTATCATTGTAGAATATAAATGACACCATGGCTCCTGTTTTCTTATCGGAATATTCTTTCTATATAAATATGTATGACGATCCTAATAGTATGATCTAATATAGAATAGGAGAAAGTTTCAACATACATATTTTGCATATTTTATGAATCTTTTGTGCGTAGAATATGGGATTGAAACCGGTTTTTCTTTTTAGCATATGTATGTATGTTTGTGCGTTAAGTATCTAGTTTTATTTGTTTCACGCTGAATTATTTCCAACACTGTATACGTCTCAATTATTATTATATAAATTCGTGTGTATGTAATTCATCACGTCATTGTGTGTATAAGCTATGTAAATATATTTATAGTCTATAGTCTTTCGACTTTCTACGTGAACGTACTATGTATGCATGTCTAAATCTATGTACATAAGTATGTATGTATATTTATTCAGTCCAAAAACATATTTATGTATATGAATACTGAAGAAGAGATAGCCAAATATTTGCTAGGTTGTTTATTCAGTTGGAATATCGCTGATGTTTTCAAATATGATGACATTTTCAAGGTCAAATTTATAACAGATATTAATTAAGTTCACCGCTGTGGTGCAGTGGGTAGAGTGCTCGCCTGCTATGCCAGAGGTCTCGGGTTCAAACCCCAGTCCGAGCAAAACACCAAAAATTTTTTCTAATTAGTAAAAATCCAATTATTGGGTTTTTTAAGAACAGCGGTCACCTCTCGGCAGTGGGCGGCATACCCTCCGAGAGTATTTCTGCCATGAAAAAGCTTCTCACAAAAATGCATTCGCCGTTCGGAGCCGGCATAAAACTGTAGGTCCACCCAATTAGTAGGAAATAACAAAAGGAGCACACCTCGAATTGGGAGAGAAGCTCGGCCATAAAACTCGTCAGAGTTATAGTAGCGCCATTGTATTATTTATTATTATAATTAAGTTCACACTTAGCGGATATTCCGCTTTTGGGACAGCTTTATTTGGAGTAAATATTTTCTAGGTATCTTTATCTTTCTTAATTAACTTTAATGTGCCATAAATCTTAAAAAATATATTTGTAAGTATGTGCCAATATTTTTATTTTTTTTCTTTTCAGTCTCTTCAAATACGATCGCGCAAAGAATGTCAGCAAAGTATTGCTAGATGAATTATACTTTCCCAACGGTTTGGTTCTAAGCCCCAATGAGGATTTCGTAGTTGTTGCTGAAACTGGAGCAACGCGTTTGCAAAAGTATCACTTAAAGGGACCCAAAGCCGGACAAAGTGAAATATTTGTGGAGGGTTTGCCTGGTATGCCCGATAACTTAACACCGGATGCCGAAGGTATTTGGGTGCCACTCATAATCGCGGTCGATAGTGAACATCCCAGCGCATTTATAATGTTTGCCAATTTCCCAAGGATACGATTATTTTTGGCACGTTTGTTAAATCTCTTCGAGCTGCCATTCCGTCTAATCAATCAGGCATATCCAAATAAATTGGTCAAACGATTTATACATTTCATTGGACATGGCGAGAGTACAATGTTTCTGGTGCCAAAACGTCAGACAATCGTGCGATTGGATTGGAATGGTAATATTGTTGGGTCATTACATGGCAGCGACAATTCGATGGGCCGTGTTTCGCATGTTTTGGAATTTGGTGATCATCTTTACTTTGGTTCGCCGTTTAATCGATTTTTGGCACGTATCAAATCGCCAAGAGCAGCAAAACAGCCAGAGATTAAAGTGAAAAATGTGAGGTATGAGGGCGCTGGATTAGAAGCTTCTGTTAAGCCTCAAGCAACCACTACGCCAAAGCCAAAGCCTGCTACTGCTAAACCACTAACAACAACAACAACTACTACTACGACCACGACTACGCCTAAGCCAACAACACAAAGAACGACTACCACAACACCGCGTCCCACTACGACTACGCCCAAACCCACTACTACAACAACAACCACAACTAAAAGGCCTACAACCACAACAACAACCACAACTAAAAGGCCTACAACTACAACAACAACCACAACTAAAAAGCGCACAACAACAACAACAACACCGAAACCAACTACAACAACACAAAAACCGACAACAACTGCACCACCAAAGCCCGCAACCGCTCAACAGCCAAAAGCGAAAGCAACACCAGCACCGCGAACCACTACTGCTGCACCGGATACGAAACAACGTGTGCCGCCAAAAACTCCAGCACCAATTAAAGAGGAAATACCAGATGATACGAAACCACCAAAGCACGACAAACTCAGAGTTATCACGAAAACTGGCGAACACATCGAACTTTAAAAAAATGCAACTAACAAACAATCATTAACCACTTGCATAAAACCATACATACATATGTAAATATGTATAGATGTACATCAAATGTATGAACAATGCATATACCATTCCATTTTATGGTATCATTCCTCATCAGTCATCATAAAAGATGGTGTTTGTTGAAGCACGACAAACATACATGCATACATACATACATGCAAAGCACGAGCCAAACGCAAGCTTGTAATTATTGCGCCCACTCAGCGGTTTAAGCTCGTAATAATGAGTTGGCGATATTTTAGTAAATATGTATGCATTTATGAACAAAAGCGGAAGCGTTAACCTTAATTTACTACATTCCAACAATTGAATACATTTTTTTTCAAATAAATTTATATTTAAAATGTATTATTGCGCTGTTAAAAATCTATACTTATTTATTAGCACATACTAATGTACTATATTTTCTTTTTTTTTTTTAATGCAAAGCGTTATCTTTGTTCAAAATATTCCATGCTTTTAAGCGTAAAGTTAATAAAGAGTTTATTAGGGTGAGGTATTAAGCGAATTAGTGATAAAAAACACTTTTTGAATAAAAATAAAACGTATATAATAAAGACTAGTTAAAACATAAACAAAATCGAATGTACATACATACTCGTTTGATATGCTGGTTGAAGAGTCAATTTAATTTGCGCAAAGTAATCTCAATATTTGTATTTTTCTATTTATTAATTATGAGCATTTTAGGTTCGTCGTAGATTTTTTACTTACTTAAATATGTACTAGATTCTAAATCATGTCAGAGTGTATATATGCTTGATATAATGTAGGTACATATGTAGTTTTTTTTCTTTGAATTTGAGCTGTATTAAAAATGCAATAAATTTTTCCATTTACTGATTTGAAAACAAAAATTGTAATTTATTTGATAAGCGTCGTTTTTCTTTTGTTTTCTTTATTATAAATATTAAATTAAAATATATCTTTAGCAAGCTACTTAAGCTAAAACCATTGCTGGTGACGATAGAGTGAGTAATATTCACTTTTTTTTTTTTTACTTAAAATAAAATATCAGTCATTGGCTGTTATTAAATATTTACAAACATACAAGTTTACATAAAATTATAAAGTTTACATAAATTATATCATTCAAAGACAAACTTTAATTCAAGCTTAAGTCGTGACTGTTTGCATGTACAAACATCTCTACAAATGCCTATGCTAAGCAGGCTTTTACATATATATATACATACATGAGTGCGCATGCTGTTCTTCGGCTTTTCGCAAACAAATCATTACTGCCATTTGCGCGTTTCATTTGCTGCTTTTCGCACTCTTCGCTACCTTTGGACGGCTTGGCGGCTCAGCTGGATCGGTCCAATGCCAATCGGTATACATAACGCATTGGTGTTTTGTATCCATAAACAATTCAGATTGGGGACATTTTCTTAATTTTGCTGGACGTCCTTGTGCCTCACATGTCCAATATTTTGTAGGATCCCAGAAATGGCGAAACATGGCGTTAATCTCATGCAATGTCTGGCAGCCGGGTTCACCATCATAGTCGGCAGTGTGTTGATGTGCTGATGCCATTTTTGATGATTTGGTGAGTTATTTACTAGGTTTGTATGTATGTTTTTACGGAACCAACTCTATACGTTTACAGCAAAATGCCGCCAAATTCGTTCCGTCTGAATCGTTTAGGCTGTGAATTGCTTGTGGAAGTGCTGGAAATGGAAATTGAGATGTTTGAACTACTTTAATATTGCTCTGCAGTTGTTACATAAGTAAATCAATAGCTACATACATATATGATAGGTTCAGAACTAGATATGCAAACATATACCAACTTAAATACATATATAATACAAATAGTAAAAGAAGTTTCAATAAAAGACACAGACCTACATACATATGTACATATGTATGTAGGTACATATGTATGTACTGTATAATTTAATATAAAAAATTGCTCTTTTATTTTTGTGTGATTATTGCGATTACTAGTCTCTCCAATGACTGCCGGTACTACGTTCTGAAGCAAGCCCAAGCTACATGCAACTATGTCTTACGACTTGTCCGTGAATTTTTTATGCTCTCGCTAAATCATAAAAGATCTTCATATGTAAATATGTATTTACAATATTCTATAACAATGGCATGTATATAGTATGTATGTATGTATCAATAAAAGTACACAGTAGCACTTTTGACCAACGTTTAATTAAGCCGCGAGTACTCCCTTGCGAGTTCGCGACTACCTCCTTTTCCCTCAATACTTTTGTATGCATATAAGCCAGACCTGGGTAATATCAAGTACCAGTACGACTTGTCACAAGTACATTTTAAAGGAATTGTATTGGTACTGGTACTGGCATTCCCAAAAAGTTCAAGTACAAGTACAAGTAATTGCAAAATAATTGAAGTTTTAGCAAATACTTCAAATATTTGAAAAGAATTGAAAGTACTTGAAAATAATTGAAAAATGTACTTGATTCGATTTGTAAGTAATTGAAAGTACTTGAAAGGAACTGAGTGTCTGAACAAAGCCAAAGTATTTAAGTACGTAATAGTCCAATTACTACTCAGTATTATACTGTGTTCATGCTGGATTTGAAACGCCACATTTTGAATTTTCGAAGATGGCTTTTCGAGAAGTGTTCATGCTGCCGCGTTTTGTAAATGCGCATTTGAGAAGTTCGAAGTAAACGGAGTTAATATCCCAGATTACGCAATCAGGTGTTGATGTTTATTTTTTTGTTTTGTCTAATTAAAAAAATAGAACAAGAATTTGCAAAATATGTAATAATATAATACACTAATTTTACAAACCAAACGTACCAACCGCTTTGGTATTAATTTTGATCTCTGTTTTGTTTACTTTCGTTCATTACATGTAGAGTGACGTCATCATGGAGCTCGTGTGCCCATGCTCATGCTGCTCTATATGCGTAATCTTGTAGGTATTTCGTTCTTGTATTGCCAGAGTGTTGCCACTATTTTCCATTCGAATGGCAAATTTTTTCGAAGATTTCAGGGTTGCTTTCTGCGTTAGCATTCAAAACGCAAAAAAATAGTTGCGTTAAGTTGCATTTTGGTAGTGGCATTTGTATGGAGAAATGTAATATTTAATGTTGCGTTTTGGACTAAACGCAAAAATGCCTCCGAAACGCAAAACGCAGGCTCACCATGAACATGTTATTACCCAGGTCTGATACAAGCATCTAATTTTGTGTAATAACTTATAACATTATATGCACTAGGCAGGTGAGTAACAGAAAAAATGGAGTAGCTTTTTTTTTAATACTTTTGTTACACCCCACAATCGAACAATGTTCGCATTTTTAAGAGTGTACTCTTTTATTGTTCATGTGGGGAGATCTTCCCTATTATAGGCGCATTTCTGTCGTACCCAAGCATGAAAAGAATACTCGCTTATGCATCAAATTACCTTCAAAGCAACAACACCAACTCGACTATTTTAAAAATACGAGTTCGCTTCTCTGATTATATTATCACGGCGATAGATCGGCGTATCCGAATTCCCAGGCCAATCACATCTCATTAGCGATTCGCGCATTTTTATGTTCTCAGATCGTTGGCTTAGAGAATATATTCTAGAAAACATTCTTCTGCGAATCCGTTTCGAATTCCCCACGATATCATCCGAGCTTTTAAATTTCTTGCGTGAAGTTTTAAAGGGTAAATTAAAGCCCAACAGGGAATTTCGTCGTGTAAAGCAATATTCAACAAAATTAATAATAATATACAATGGCGCTATTATAACTCTGACGAGTTTTATGGCAGAGCTTCTCTCCCAATTCGAGGTGTGCTCCTTTTTTGTTTTTTCCTACTAATTGGGTGGACCTACAGTTTTATGCCGGCTCCGAACGGCGAATGCATTTTATGTGAGAAGCTTTTTCATGGCAGAAATACTCTCGGAGGGTATGCCGTCCACTGCCGAGAGGTGACCGCTGCTCTTAAAAAATCCAATAATTGGATTTTTACTAACTAAAAAATGTTTTTTTGGTGTTTGGCTCGGACCGTGGTTTGAACCCGAGACCTCTGGCATAGCAGGCGAGCACTCTACCCACTGCACCACAGCGATAATTGATTTTTCTCGACTCCATCTCCAACTCGATACGAGTCCGAAAAATAACATTCAACTCCGCGAATTCATCTCGAATTTGCCACGATATCATCCTCGCTTTTGTATTTATTGGGATGGTATGTTATAGTCATTCGATATCGATGATTTTCTTTGACAGCAATTTTTGCACAATAAATGCTGCAAATACAAAATTTCAGAATTTTAGCTTCATAAATGGAAGTGTTATTCCCCACAGCGTAGACGTTCATATGCAACTTGAAAATTGTTTTTTTTTTTTTGCTTCCAGTAGTATCCTATGGCGTATGAGTAACCTTGAGATTGCTTAAAGTTGAGTTATACCTACATAGAGCTCCAAAAAATAAGAAAGTTACTCGAAAAGGATTTGCTACAAAATTTGTTACACACTAAAGTTTAATTTTCTAATGTCCGCATATACGCAAGTATTTTTATGTTATTAAGGTGGTAAATTTACACACTTATCTTTTCGGCAATAGAGCAACAAAATGCTTTTCACTTCACTACACTTTTTTCTTCACAATAATTACCTTTAAATTTAGCACCTCAGTAATCCCTTAAATGTATTCGTAGGCACAGAAAATTATGTATTTGTTAAAATATCATTTGCTACTAAAAATGAGCCGCACAAATTTTTAGTTGCAACCGCTGAAGCTAATTTAAATGCGCGATTTTCTTTCTTGTTTTTTTAATTACAACATAGAGGCACGTTTGTACTTGTCACAGCAAAAATGCAAAAAATGGTATTACTATATTATATATTAATTTAGAAAATGTACACTAAAAGCAAGAAAAAAAAATTAAATATGTAGAAAAAAAATGCGCGTGTTAGAGATCGCAGCGCAGCAGAATTGGTTAGAATGCTTAAAGTGCCTCTGATGTAGTGACTTGATGATTCTGCTGCGCCGTCTTTATATTTAACCCTAAGCTTGTTAGCACGTTTCGTTTGCTTTTACTTTTTTTTGTTTCTATGCCGATTGTGATTCACTTCGTTCTAATTAAAAAAAAACAAAAAAAAAAAAAAAACAAGTTCGCGCGAAATAATTATTTACGAGAGTGAGTTGAAATTTAGGGAATACAGATTTTTTTTTTTAAATGAACTAATGAGCTAGTATGATTAATACATATGTATATTTATGCACATGGTATACATGTGCACAAACTAATGTGCGAATTACCCACATATGTAAGTAATAAGCGAAATATCGATAGGAATTGTTTTTTAATTATTTTAATATTCTCAAATACTAATAAAGCACATTATAAAATATTACTATGCATTTATTGTATAACAAGAATGTGTGAGTGTCACGTGAACCCCGATTACACTTATTTATTTTTATAGGTACTCGTAGTACCTACCTACATTCCTATATACCTACACATTGTGCATGCATCCACTCATGTGGTTATTGAAGATAGCATTTCTAGGAGCGTGTCTCCAGACGTTAAGCTTTGCAAAAGCAAAAAATAATAATGAAATAAAATAAATGTAATAGTAAAATTGAACTAAAAAGAGAATTTACATAATATTCCAGCAGTAGTACCTAGTACTATTTTTGGTATTCTTAACTTGTATTAAACCATTGGTAATATCACTTATTCATATGTACATTGTTCATATATACATACATATATGCAAATATTGGTGTGAGATATTTTGTTCTTCTAGAATTCACGGACAATTGCTGAGCGCATTGCATGAGACATTTCGCATGTGACTCTCTAACCACTCTAATCACTAAAGGGCCCTTTAGTTTCTAATAAGCATGTTTGATAAGAATATTTACTTCCAGAAAACAATTATACATACAAATACATGCATATATACCTACATGTACACTGCAGTCAACGCAATTAGGTGCAAATTGATTTAGAACTAATTAGCCGTGCCGCCATCTATCTTTTTGTTTTATATTGCCAGTCTCTGCATCTTCTTTTTATTAATTGGCGCTTAACCGTCTAGACGACACTAGTCGAGTCTAATAAAGCGCGCCGCAAGTCGTTTCTGTATCGTTTCGTTCCAATTGGAAATACCAAGGGAGGGCGATCAGTCTTCAACTGATCTTCCCAACCCAGTGGAGATCTCCCTTTTCTTATGCCTTTAGCGGGTTTCGTTAGAAATACTTTGCATACTTAATAATTTGCTAACTAGTAAGTGTAGAACACTATGCATAGCTCCGAGGTTGAACGTGTGAGATGTGACATTTGATTAATCCAGCTACTCTATACATATGTACTTACGTATGTATTATTTTTTTTTTTAACGAACATTCTGGGATTTAGTGAACTAAATAGAGTCGACTGAGTGAAAATTCACACATCACTTTTGCTGACTAATCACCATGATACCATTTTACTAACTAGTCAGTCAATTCGCCTAAATATTCTAGTTAAGTAACTAGAATCTCTGATGGCCAAATTGTGCTTTCACCACAGGGAATGTTTATATCTATAATCTAGGGTACGTTCATGAAAATTTATAATTGCAGCAGTACAGCAACCCCGTTGCTTATTTTGCTCTTGCGTCCTGATACTCAGCTGATATATTGCTATAACAGCATTATTAAAAGTATTTGCAATTAATTTGTGTTATTAAAATTACATTATTGCATATTCCATTAAATATATAGCAATCATGCTTACCCTTATCTTTCCATTTTTTTAAAGCAAAAATTGCAGACACAAATTTTCTGTTGCCGATTATTCAAACAAACTGCACGGTTGATGTGTCAAACGAACGTTTGACTTTTGCAGGTGTTGCCACAAACACGCGAAGAACGTGATACTTGCAACACTGCGGCTCTGATTGCCGTCGCGAACGTACCCCTATGTACACCTAAAGCATGTGCTTTTAGTTATGAAATTTCCGTCTGGGCCGCAAGTGTCACGCCAATGATGCGTGTCTGTCTGTTCATGAAAAAGTTTAGCCGTGATAATGAAAACAGAAATCACACATCATTTTACGAGCAAATACATACTATGTACATAAATATGTACATATTATATACGAATGTTCCTCGTGCTTATTCTACGTCTACTTTCGGTGTATGAACCTTATCGGCCTTTGTGATGTCATAAGTTGGTGAGAGCGGCATGTTTTATTATTAGGGTGTGTTTAAAGAGCTCACTAATTTTTCTGAGAGCTGGTAATATTTGTAAGACATAACGTCATTCTCTACATACTATCTAAGAAAAAACTATTCATGCACGAGAAAAAACTATGTATGTACATATATTGAGGTTACATCCATATATATTGATAATCCTGTCTGATCCATAAAGTATGTAAGTCATATCCATATAATGGGTGTCATATCCACAAATTTTTTTAATAAGTATTAGAGCTCTAGATACCCGGGTATCGAGCAATTCGAACAGATCGAGTTTGCTTGAATCCAGTTTGTTGTTCAAATGCCTGTAGAAATATACGGGTAATAAACAAACAAACGAGTTCTCGAGCATTTGAACAGCATTTGTTCGGGCTACTCGGAAATTTTCAGAAAAATCGAGAGCTCTAATAAGTATATAAAAAAATATGGATATGACTTCCATTATGCTTTCCGAACTTTCAGCAATTTCTTTGCATTGTTTAGCTGCAAGAAAAATACTTTCCAGAAATACCTTTCACTTTCAATTGTTACATCGAAAAGTGTTTTACTTTCCTTCAATATTTGGGCCTATACATAATATACATATGTACATATATGCATAATACATATGTATTTATTTTAGATTTTTTCACTCTACTCTTTGGGACTGAAAAACTCATTGTCATTAATCTAAGAAAAATGCTGACAAGGCATTATTGATATTATGGGCCCTAAAGCTTTTATGAAATAAACCAGAGTAGGTAATTGCGAAATAGACCCTGTCAAAGGTACTGCCCATTAGGCATATAACTTTTTACAATTTTTGCAAATACGAAAAACGGCATACCATAGTCGAATAGAGCGTAAAAAAGTATGAACCTCATTATTTTTTTTTTTCGCGAAATTGCAAAAAAGTTTCCGCGCAAAACGAAATTACTTTTTTATCAGAACTGCTGAAAAAAAAACACGTTTTTCTTCAAAATAATTGATATTTATTTAACTAATAATCTTCCTATTATTCCAAACGCCTTTTAATGGACCTAAGTGAAGTGCCCCACCCACCCCAAACTAATTTTTCTTCAGAAAATTCTGATTCAATATAATAATAACATATCTGTGCGCGGAACGTTTTTGAACCGAAATCACCTAAAAAAGTGATATTCATTACTTGTACAATATTTGCCACCACGTGGTGGTATGCCAAATTTTCCGTCAACATTTGTTATATGCCTACTGCCCATACATATTTGTATAATAAAACAATTTTTTGCGTATATTAGTACATACGATTCTAATTATTACGCCGTGCGACGAAGAATGAACGGAAATATTCCCAAATAAATTTTAATACCGACAAATATTATTTGTTTACTTGCTTACATATTTAATTTTTGTCATTAACTGGTGATATTAATAATATTAAATAATAATTAAATTGTAACAATAACAACAACAATAACAACAAGAAAGAGTGATAACAACTAGCAGACAATAAGGCAATTTTAAATGCGTAGATAGATTAGGGTAGTCCTTAAAAATAAAACGAACGATTTTATTCCTTCGCGGTGAAAAAGCATGGTCAAATATATCACATTTAAATCTTGGTTCCGATTTGGACGGCTAAGTGATATCGCGTGAAGACTCAAAACATTAAATAACATTTTTTTCTACATACATATCTAATTTTTTAAGTCTTCATATCGCGCCCTAAATCGTAGTGTGACACAACTCCACATTTTTTTAAATCGTTTTTTTTTTCATAAACTGGTACAAAGGACATATTACCAGTGTTGCCTCAAAAAATTTGGTATCAAAAATTGATACTTTCATGGTTTTTTTCGTATCACCGAAAATTTTTTGGAAAAAAAAACTTAAATTAATCAAAAAAGCTGTTTTCGGGCTGTAGGGTTAATTTAACTTTGTTTTTTATTGATCTTGTTGATCATGATTTCTATTGTGAAATTTGAAATACATAACTTCAAAAATTTTCTTCAGAGAATTTTTGAAACTTAAAAAATAAACAACGAATTTTGTTAACGTATAATTTTAAATAAAATTTAAAATAAAAATATAAAAAAAAAAAAAAAAAAAAAAATTGTGATTAAAATTCCATATATATATATTTTTTTTTTTAAATTTTATTTAAAATTATACGTTAACAAAATTCGTTGTTTATTTTTTAAGTTTCAAAAATTCTCTGAAGAAAATTTTTGAAGTTATGTGTTTCAAATTTCACAATAGAAATCATGATCAACAAGATCAATAAAAAACAAAGTTAAATTAACCCTACCAAAGTTAAATTAACCCTACACGGGCTTTTAACCCGTATAACAAATTGATACGGCAATTTTTTTTTCGTATCACAGAAAATTTTTGAAAAAAAATTAAAATTAATAAAATAAGCTGCTTTCGTGTTTTTAACGTGACATCGTTTTTTTTATTACATTTACCAATATAAAAATATAACGATAATGAATAGTATCATTTTAGATTTTTCGAATTCAATTTATTTCAAGAAAATCATAAAGGCTATTAAAATAATGGTTAATATAAAACATAACGCCCTTTGCTCATGCCTGCCATGGGTAGTGATGCCTACTATACAGTTTGATAAAATGTTGCCCATTTTTGGTATTTTCAAGACTTTCACAATACATATTTTTCGCGGCAAACACAGGTTGTTACAATTTTTAGAAAATTTTAAAAATGAAAAAGAATAGGTTAATATTCTTTCATTTTGATTAAATCGTATCAAAACTATTTGATGTTGATTAAAAAGGTATCAAATTTGTTCTACGTCAAAATAAAACGTATCTACGTATCTTGGGCTTAAAAAAGTATCACATTTGATAAGATTGTATCAAAACGGCATCACTGCATATTACTAGCGACAGCCAAAATTCTTACAAAATGTTGCGTATACGCCACGGCAATACATATACATAGAAATGTATGTAAAACTAGCTTAGAATTTTAAAGCAAATTACATGCATACTTTGAGACTATTTTTCCACTATTTATAATAAAATTTCAAACGTTTTCTCTGCGAAAGTAGTTAGAGCAGACCAGAAGGTGTGTGCATGCAAAATTTTAAGCCAAAAACCCTTATGGTTCAGGCTGTAGGACGTTTAGTTTTATTTTATGAAAAATAAAATAAAATTCACTGTAATTTTTATTCTTGAGTAAAAAAAATTAAATTAAAATTACACATAATCGTTATGCTTTGAGGGAAAAAATAAAAATCAAGTGTAATAATTATTTCTGATGGATAAAAGTAAAAATCAAGCAATAATAATTATGATTGAGTAAAAAATAAAACTCAGGCTGTAAATATTACTTTCGATTTTTATGGATAAAACTCTTAAAACAAAAATCATTGCAGATAACCACAGAGTATACAAAGATGAATATAGTGCTATATGCAAAATTACTTTTGTGATATTGGGAACACTCTGATTTTTTTGATCACAATTTTAAAAATAATAATTATTTTTCATCCTTGGAAAAAAGTTGTTTGACTCTTGAAAATTTTAGAAATTTTGAGTTGTGTGACTTTATGGTTTAGCGTGCGATATGGTAACCTAAACTTTGATTCCTGTGCGATACGCACTAATCGCCTCCGAGCGAGTCCAAGTTTGATATGTGGTATGCTCTTACACGTACTAGATTAGCATCGACCTATGGCTGAGCCTAAAGAAATCTGATGTAAAATTTGTTCTCATACATTTAAGAACCACCTTAATCTTCACATGCATACATACATACATCAATTTACATATCTACAGTACAAAGTTCCGCTTCCATCAATTTATGACTGCAACAATAAAGCCACTCCGGCTAGAATCCATTTCGCCGGTCTGTCGCGTGTTTTCAAATTGAATGTCCAAACGTAGGTGTTGCCACGTAATCTGTAATGAATTAGAAATTTTCGATTTTTTTTTTCATTATAAAAATTTATTATGGCATACCTTTAGAATACCCTTAAATCTATATGTACATTTATATATATTATATGTACAGATATACATATGTACATATGTAGGTATACATATATACATATATTGGTATATGCAAGTATATACATATGTATGTAGGTATGTATGGCTAAGAACTAATTGAATCTTACCTTGTCTTGTAGAGTGGACATTCATAGCTACGATGCAATTCCTGTTTCTCTTGCACAATCGATTTTATATAAATCACTGGCATAGCACAGAGCAACTCTTTCGGTGGTAATGGTACAATTGAATTAAGCTGACAATCCCAACTGGCACCATCCAAGTAGAGACCATGCACTAGTGCACCTTCAATTGGGGGCAAGCTGTTGATGGATGAATGGTTGAGTGTAACGAGGATGATAATAAATATTAGGACGTATGTGGCACATACTACATGACTTAAACATTATTCGTTGTACTACTTAAAGAGAGTGTGAAATAATTTTTAATAGAAAAGGGCTTTTACTAGAAAAGGGCTTCCTTATAAGAAGTTCGCAAGTAACGAGAATTAATTTCTGGCTAAAATTTCGCTTTCATATATGAAAATACCCAACAACCACTGCACTAGGTACTTACTAGGGATTCCAATTTTTCCGATTTTTACGATCCCGGGATTTTCGAGATTTTATTTTGTAATACCGGGATCCCGGGATTTGTCCCGGGATTTGGACATTATTTTCCCACATTTTGGGGTTGAAAAAAGTTAATATATATTTCGAGGAACGCTACAACTTTAAAGTGCAAAGAAAAATTTGATTTTTATTGCCATTTTTATTATTTCATTAGTAAAAAATTAAAATAGGATCGTAAAATCATGCATATTATTTAATTATAAAAGTTACTTTAAAAAACGCAACCAACAAAGAAAATACATACATTTGGTGAACAAAACATTTGCCTCTACAGTTGGTACTTTTAAGATATTAGTAATAAAGCTTGTGATCATTTGATAATTTCCAATAAAATTTTTTAGAATTTAACGACGTACTTCGTTTAAGCGAATATTTCCACGCTTGCCGAAAAACACTGAAAATTAATGCAACATTCGAAAAAAACTAAAAATCGGATGCATAAATTTTTAGGTGAATGCGAGTATACAGCTGCGTATTTTATTTTAGTATGTAATGTGAAATTCTCAAATAAAATTAAACTTTTTCCTGGTATTTGCTAATTTTATTTTTTGAATTTTGTTTACATTTTCTTCCATTATTTAATTTTCATGGGAGGAAATTGCAAAAAACTTTGAGAAATAAATGACCAAAAATCAGGAAATGGAAATTATCAAATGAATTTTACCACAAGAATTCTAAACATTTTAAAAATATCAAACGTACGTTTCCTTACAACACGTATATACTTCACAACAAACAAAATTTAATTACACTAGGTACAGCCAAGAAATATCTAAAAATTCAGGTATGGGGGAGGATAGGTATAGGACTGCTGAGCTCGAAACTATTTTTTTTTAATGTTTTGTATTGTTAGGTTTTTGAGATAACAGTAATTTCGCACGTTTTATGCAATAGGGATTTAACTCAAAAAAAATTTTTTTTGGGAAAACGCAAATAAACTTTTATAATTTCAAATAGTTTCCTTCTACGGCAAACTACAAAATCACTTTTATTTCCGCCATTTTTATCTTTTTGAGTATTTTATAAGACTAGACTCAAAGGCACGACCCAGTTATTGAAATATATGGCAAAATCCCAGAAATCGAAAATTTCGAGTTAAATCCCTATTGCATAAAACGGGCGATTTGGTGTTTTTTTGGTTATCACTTCACTCAAAAATTATTTTCGGAAATCACAAATGCCATAACCACAATTAAGAAGGCTAATTTTTAAAAGAGTAAAACTTTGATGTATTGTGGAACGATTTTCCGTCATCCCTTGTCAAGTTTGGTTTGGAGACAAACCGGTTTCGGCTAATATGCGCCATCTTCAGTGTCTTCTTTCGTTCTGAGTTATTTTCTGTAAGTTCGATAGCATTTATAGTAACTACCTTCCGTCGTTTTGTTCAGGTACTTCGTGTTCATGTGATGTGTTCGTGCATTCGTGCGTTCGGGTGCCGTGTGTGTGTGTGTGAGTCTGTGTTGTGTGTTTAGGTATGCAAATCTATTTTTTTTTTTTTTGTCATATTTTCATTATTGTACCCTCATTAACCAAGTAGGTAAAAGTCCGTTATTGTCCGTTTGTGTGTTGTTTTGTTTATGTCGGTTTTAGGTCTTTTGTCCTCTTTCGGGTATATTAGCTTAAGCGGTTCAAATAATGTATCCGATGCGGTGTTTATTTGTTCATTTATTATTTTACCTACGAATGTTTTTTGTTTGTATATCTCCATATTTTCTAATATGTTAAGTCGTCTTCCTTTATGCTGTATGTGGAGAATTTTAGCTGTTTTTCCTATTTTCATGGGTGTACACTTGTTTTCTGCCATGTGGTTGGCGAAATTTGATTCCACTGTCGTTGATGATTTTCTTATTTTCTTATTGTAATCCCTTATGTGTTCTCGATATCTCGTCTTGATTTGGCGTCCTGTTTGTCCTATATAACTGTTTTGGCATTCGCAAGTCAATTTGTATACGCCTTGTTTGTCAAATAGGTCTTCCTTATTAATGTTGTTTCGTAGAAGTTTTCCCATATTGTTCCTCGTTTTAAATGCTGCATTAATGTTATATTTTTGGAAAACTTTAGCCAACTTGTAAGATGTTGCTCCGGTATATGATAGGACTGCCCATTTCTTCTCTTCTTTTTCTTTGGTTTCTGACTTTCTAGAATTTATGTTTTTTTGTATTTTCTTCACTAAACTTTTTTGATATCCGTTGTTCTCTGCGATTGTGTATATTGTGCTCAGTTCCTTGTTGTAAGCTTCTTTTTCTAACGGGGTTCGTTCAAGTCGTGTTAATAAATGTCTGAAAGCGGCGTTCTTGTGCTGTTGAGGATGGTTAGATTTATTGTGTATTATTGCATCTGTTGCTGTGGGTTTTCTGTATATTTCGTAAGTAAATTTGTTAGTCTCTTTGTTTATTTTAATTGTTAGGTCCAGGTAGTTGATTTTTCCATTTTTCTCTGTATCCATAGTGAATTTTATATTTTTGTGTTGGCTGTTGAGGTGCTCCAAAATTTGTTCTTCTTTATTTCCCGATATTAGGCAGATGACGTCATCTACATACCTGGCATAAAAATTTACTCCCAAATTTGCCGTCAGTTCTTCCATATAAATTTCCTCCAAATGTTGCATAAATACTTCCATAAGGATAGCTGATGTGGGGCTACCCATGCCTAGTCCGTGAGTTTGTCTGTATATTTTATTGTCAAATTTAAAATAATTCTGGTCCAGGGTTATTCTCAGCGTATTTACTATCTCTGTAGCAATGTCTTTGTTCGTTTTCTCTGTCAGTATTTTAGTTAAAGTTTTTAGTGTTTCTGTCGTTGGTATCGAAGGGTATAGATCCTTCACGTCAAATGATACCAGTTTTGAGTCCTTGGGTACGTTCAGGTTGTTCAGTTTGTTGACTAGTTCCGTCGTGTTTTTGATTGTGTATTTATTGGATAGGTCTAGTTTCTCGGTTAGTAGCTTGTTTAGGTGTTTTGATAGTCTATATCCTGGTGCCGACTTATGGTTTACTATTGGTCGCATAGGTGTTCCTGCTTTGTGGATTTTAGGTAGTGCGATCAGTGACGGGGCCGATGGATTCATTGCCGTGAGAGTGTAGGTCATCTTGTTGTCTATTATATTCTTTGCTTGTTTTATTGCACGCTTTATTGCCATTTGGTATTCTTCCGTTGGGTCTTTCCTTATCACTCGACAGCCCATTTCTTTGATGAGTTGACCCGTTTTTGCGGTGTATTCCTCTTCGTCCATTAGCACCGTTGTATTTCCTTTGTCTGCTTTTGTTGCTATCACCTTATTATCGATTAGTTTCTTCCTTAATACTTTTGCCGTTTTATTGTCGTCCGTTGCCATTTCATTTCCAGCAGCTTTTATACTCTTTTCGATTATGCGTCTGCATAGATGCCTTGCGTGCTCCTGTTCTTCGTTTGGTACTAGTGATATGGCCATCTCCGTGTCTGCAATAGTATTCTCTACGTCTTTTTTTCTATCGTAGCTTTCGATATTGTACTTCAAACCTTTTTGTAGTAGCTCTGTTTCTTTGGCGTTGATGGAAAGATTTGTTAAGTTAACAAATCTTGGATGGAATGATGTTTTGTTCTGTTGTGAGCCTTTTTTGTTGTTGTTTTGTTTTGTGTCAAGGTCCTCCAGTTTTTTGTTGAGTTTTTTGTATTTGTGTTCCATGGCCTTTTTGATCTCCTCCTTTATAGTGTCTAACGTTTCCATAAGGCAACTAACTAGGTTGTTTTCCATCAGCTCCAGGTGGATGCGTAGTAGTTCCTCATTTATGCGCTCCTTCTTTGCGTGTTGGTTCCTGATCTCGCATCTGAGGAAGCTGTTCTCCGCTTTCCGTATAATTTTGCGTTTATCCTCGCTGTTCACTTTGTGCCCTATTTGCGCGTATTTTGGAATGAGTTTGGTCTTTAGACATTCCTTGTTAAACCATATGTTGGCTTTTGTGTTGTGTATTTTCTGTAGCCGCCTTTTGTAAGCTGTCAGTAGAATATTTGTCCGGATTTGATGTGCCTGACTGGCATTATTAATAACTTTTTGGTTGCTTGTTTTTCCGACAGGGTAGGAATATGATGTATTGTGGAACGATTTTCCGTCATCCCTTGTCAAGTTTGGTTTGGAGACAAACCGGTTTCGGCTAATATGCGCCATCTTCAGTGTCTTCTTTCGTTCTGAGTTATTTTCTGTAAGTTCGATAGCATTTATAGTAACTACCTTCCGTCGTTTTGTTCAGGTACTTCGTGTTCATGTGATGTGTTCGTGCATTCGTGCGTTCGGGTGCCGTGTGTGTGTGTGTGAGTCTGTGTTGTGTGTTTAGGTATGCAAATCTATTTTTTTTTTTTTTTGTCATATTTTCATTATTGTACCCTCATTAACCAAGTAGGTAAAAGTCCGTTATTGTCCGTTTGTGTGTTGTTTTGTTTATGTCGGTTTTAGGTCTTTTGTCCTCTTTCGGGTATATTAGCTTAAGCGGTTCTACTGACAGCTTACAAAAGGCGGCTACAGAAAATACACAACACAAAAGCCAACATATGGTTTAACAAGGAATGTCTAAAGACCAAACTCATTCCAAAATACGCGCAAATAGGGCACAAAGTGAACAGCGAGGATAAACGCAAAATTATACGGAAAGCGGAGAACAGCTTCCTCAGATGCGAGATCAGGAACCAACACGCAAAGAAGGAGCGCATAAATGAGGAACTACTACGCATCCACCTGGAGCTGATGGAAAACAACCTAGTTAGTTGCCTTATGGAAACGTTAGACACTATAAAGGAGGAGATCAAAAAGGCCATGGAACACAAATACAAAAAACTCAACAAAAAACTGGAGGACCTTGACACAAAACAAAACAACAACAAAAAAGGCTCACAACAGAACAAAACATCATTCCATCCAAGATTTGTTAACTTAACAAATCTTTCCATCAACGCCAAAGAAACAGAGCTACTACAAAAAGGTTTGAAGTACAATATCGAAAGCTACGATAGAAAAAAAGACGTAGAGAATACTATTGCAGACACGGAGATGGCCATATCACTAGTACCAAACGAAGAACAGGAGCACGCAAGGCATCTATGCAGACGCATAATCGAAAAGAGTATAAAAGCTGCTGGAAATGAAATGGCAACGGACGACAATAAAACGGCAAAAGTATTAAGGAAGAAACTAATCGATAATAAGGTGATAGCAACAAAAGCAGACAAAGGAAATACAACGGTGCTAATGGACGAAGAGGAATACACCGCAAAAACGGGTCAACTCATCAAAGAAATGGGCTGTCGAGTGATAAGGAAAGACCCAACGGAAGAATACCAAATGGCAATAAAGCGTGCAATAAAACAAGCAAAGAATATAATAGACAACAAGATGACCTACACTCTCACGGCAATGAATCCATCGGCCCCGTCACTGATCGCACTACCTAAAATCCACAAAGCAGGAACACCTATGCGACCAATAGTAAACCATAAGTCGGCACCAGGATATAGACTATCAAAACACCTAAACAAGCTACTAACCGAGAAACTAGACCTATCCAATAAATACACAATCAAAAACACGACGGAACTAGTCAACAAACTGAACAACCTGAACGTACCCAAGGACTCAAAATTGGTATCATTTGACGTGAAGGATCTATACCCTTCGATACCACCGACAGAAACACTAAAAACTTTAACTAAAATACTGACAGAGAAAACGAACAAAGACATTGCTACAGAGATAGTAAATACGCTGAGAATAACCCTGGACCAGAATTATTTTAAATTTGACAATAAAATATACAGACAAACTCACGGACTAGGCATGGGTAGCCCCACATCAGCTATCCTTATGGAAGTATTTATGCAACATTTGGAGGAAATTTATATGGAAGAACTGACGGCAAATTTGGGAGTAAATTTTTATGCCAGGTATGTAGATGACGTCATCTGCCTAATATCGGGAAATAAAGAAGAACAAATTTTGGAGCACCTCAACAGCCAACACAAAAATATAAAATTCACTATGGATACAGAGAAAAATGGAAAAATCAACTACCTGGACCTAACAATTAAAATAAACAAAGAGACTAACAAATTTACTTACGAAATATACAGAAAACCCACAGCAACAGATGCAATAATACACAATAAATCTAACCATCCTCAACAGCACAAGAACGCCGCTTTCAGACATTTATTAACACGACTTGAACGAACCCCGTTAGAAAAAGAAGCTTACAACAAGGAACTGAGCACAATATACACAATCGCAGAGAACAACGGATATCAAAAAAGTTTAGTGAAGAAAATACAAAAAAACATAAATTCTAGAAAGTCAGAAACCAAAGAAAAAGAAGAGAAGAAATGGGCAGTCCTATCATATACCGGAGCAACATCTTACAAGTTGGCTAAAGTTTTCCAAAAATATAACATTAATGCAGCATTTAAAACGAGGAACAATATGGGAAAACTTCTACGAAACAACATTAATAAGGAAGACCTCTTTGACAAACAAGGCGTATACAAATTGACTTGCGAATGCCAAAACAGTTATATAGGACAAACAGGACGCCAAATCAAGACGAGATATCGAGAACACATAAGGGATTACAATAAGAAAATAAGAAAATCATCAACGACAGTGGAATCAAATTTCGCCAACCACATGGCAGAAAACAAGTGTACACCCATGAAAATAGGAAAAACAGCTAAAATTCTCCACATACAGCATAAAGGAAGACGACTTAACATATTAGAAAATATGGAGATATACAAACAAAAAACATTCGTAGGTAAAATAATAAATGAACAAATAAACACCGCATCGGATACATTATTTGAACCGCTTAAGCTAATATACCCGAAAGAGGACAAAAGACCTAAAACCGACATAAACAAAACAACACACAAACGGACAATAACGGACTTTTACCTACTTGGTTAATGAGGGTACAATAATGAAAATATGACAAAAAAAAAAAAAATAGATTTGCATACCTAAACACACAACACAGACTCACACACACACACACGGCACCCGAACGCACGAATGCACGAACACATCACATGAACACGAAGTACCTGAACAAAACGACGGAAGGTAGTTACTATAAATGCTATCGAACTTACAGAAAATAACTCAGAACGAAAGAAGACACTGAAGATGGCGCATATTAGCCGAAACCGGTTTGTCTCCAAACCAAACTTGACAAGGGATGACGGAAAATCGTTCCACAATACATCATATTCCTACCCTGTCGGAAAAACAAGCAACCAAAGAGTAAAACTTTCCTGAATTTTACAACTTCCTAAAAAAAACTTAATTTTAAAATCAAAATTTTTTCAAAAATCGCAAGTAATTAACAAAATTTTGATTTCGACCAGCTGTCACTCAGCGAGGTTATGTCCAATTACTACAAGTTGTACATCGACAATTTTAATTGTCTTTCGCACGAGGTACTGCTTGTGGTTATCGCATTTGTGACTCCGGCGAAAATAATTTTTCAATGAAGTGATAACAAAAAAAAAACCTAACCATACAAGAAATTAAAAAAAAAAATCAGTTCTGAGCTCAACAGGCCCATATCTCTTCTCCCCCAAACCTGAATTTCTTGGTATTTTTTTAATTATTTGTAGCCTAGTGTTATTAAATCAAAAATATTAATTTGCCTTTTTATTTCTGCCTTTTTTATTCTGTCAAAAATATCACACTTTTTCTGCATTTTCCTCGGACTGTCAAATTTTTTTATTCTCTTCCACAAAAATTCCACACATTTTTCAGGGCTGTTTGTTTTATTGAAAAAATGTAAAACAGGCCCGACTAAGGGGCAACATTTTCTGTTCTTAGCACAAGTAAAGCGTTGCACTATTTTTGTTTCATTTATCACATGAAAAATGCACCATTTTCATAGGGCACAGGGGACATGTTGATGGCAGCATTGTCATGTAATAATGCAAGATTTTCGTTCAGAATAGGAAACGCTATTAGTATACAAATCTGAGACCAATAAAAATTATATAAAATACAATTTTTCTTTGCTATAATAGGGGAATATTCCCTTTATTTTATCCCGAAAATCCCGGGATGAAATTCTAGCAATCCCGGGATTTCCGGGGTGTCAAAAAGGGCTTTGGAACCCCTAGTACTTACCCTATATCATCCTTTTCCTTTTTCGTCACCTCACAGCAAAGGCACATACGATCCAATGGCAAGTCATGCTTTCGTGCACTTTCCTGCATTATGGCTGTGAGGAAACTTTGTGGATTAAATAGACCACCCAGCCAAATGGTGCAAGGTAATTTAAAATCATTCAGCCAACGCGACAACTCTTTGATGCGATGCAAGAGATCGGCATACCAATTTTGCAAACCCAACATGCTGGGATAAGCTAGTTGTGCCCAAGTTAGCGGTACACTATCGTAGAAGATCGCATGATCCAAGCGTTCCATGTCAGACGTTATGGTCAATTCGCCCTTCAAACCCAACAGCAGTTCACGCAGGGAGCGTTTAATTTCACATATCAACGCATTCATGCGTTCACACTCCTGCAGCGCCACCACCACAAAAGGTGTCTTACGTTCTACGCGATTCAGCAAAGCCTGCAAATTGAATTCATCCTGCATTTTATCCAAAAAATCTTCACTCATAATTTTAACCAACTCTTCGCGTGGTGCTCCACAATTGCTGCTAAGTTCAGATTCGCGTGGTTGCAGCTCGAAAATGGTCTTAAGCAGCTGTTCGGATGCGCTGGTTAGGAAGCCTATTTCGGCGTTGGCATGCAGACCATAGAGCACCGGTGATTCGGCCGGTAACATTTCATCGATGTAATTGTGATAACCTTGATAATCTAGATTGGGTGGGGCGACGAAACCGGGAGAAAGCTCAAAGTCGCCATCGATTAAGTCCTGCTGTAGCAACTCTTCCAGATATGTGCGACAGAGACGACGATCCCAATCGTCTGTTATATGACCGCCATACATTATTTCGCCAAAGAGATAACGCAGATCCTCCCACGGTATACGGCTACTTCCCTCCAAGTAATTATGCAGCACATTGGCCGAAATGATGAGATCGCTGACATTGAAGGGATATACCTTATTCCAGCCTTGTGGTCCAAATTTGCAACGTTCACCCGCAACGGCATGAAAGTAGCAAAGCGCAAAAAGTATCGACTTGAATTCGGCTTCTTGTGTGCAAGTCTCCAAAGTTTCCTGCGAAAAATTATCCCAAGCCTTATGCAGATTAGCGGCCATGCCCGATGGTGGCTCATTGACGATTTTTAACGATGACTCAAGTATGCCTTGCGGTATGATATGGTACTCGGGGTTGGGTGCTGGTTCAGCGCTTATAAATAAACGAAAATCAGAATTGTACTGAGCATCGCCCTCGTTGCTGCCCGCATTCGCCTCATTCTCTGCGGCGATGCGTTCGATTAGTTTCTCGAGTGTTGGAAGCCAATTGACAACTAAATGAATATTTTGCAATACGATCCATTGATTCTTGTTGTCTATGGCATTGATAATGGCTGCTTCTGCCAGCTGCTCTTGTCCCTGACCCAATGAAATGTTGATTAGGGTATCCAGATCGGTGCGAAAGCCCAAATTTTCGCCCAGTTGTTCTACATCGCGTATCGGATTGACTCCGGGTGAGAGTATAAATAAAACTGGTGTGTTTGCGTTGATTTCCTTGAAGATTTCCATAAAGGTGGGTGTTTGGGCTTTTGTATATTCTTTACCCATGGTCAGTTCTATAAATAATCTGTAAGAAAAATTTGTTTAGTTAAAAAGTTAATAAACAACATAATAACGTATGCATCTATAAAAAACTGTTTATGTATAGTCGAGACGGATAGTTTCTGCCAAGAAACAGGGAGGAGTAGGGGAACTGTGAGCCCATAATCTCAGAAGCTCTTCGTAAGAAGCTTTTTCATTGAAAAGGCAGAGTTTGACCTCAAAAATCTCAGGCGTCTTAAATCCAGAAGTCCATTCTGGTACTCACCTCATCGCATACAACATTCGGTCCGGCCGCAAAGCGCGCATAATGCAAAGTTTCTGCAGCGGCGAACGATATTTCCACTCGCCCGGGAATTGTTCACGTTCAGGTGCTGCGTTAGCCAAAAATTTACTCCATCTCTTGGGATAATTTTCCAAATCTTTGTCGATGCCATAAAAATGTTCAATAGAACCCAATGACTTAACACCGCCCCAAGCTTTCCGACTTACAAAATCCAAAGGTGACAATGAATTCGGATCGTGCGGAAAGCGCAGCAAGAAATCGAATTCATCTTTAGAAATCAATCCAGCAGCGCTCTGTATACGCAACACCATATGCGAAGTGAAGGTCAATTTATCGGCTTCGAAGAGTCCACGCATCGTGTACACGAACGTTTGCAACGTAATCGATGCCACCAAATTGTGTACGCGACGTTCATAATTTTTGCACTTCGGAGCCGTACCGATCGCTTTCTTGAACACATTCATAAACGATTTCAACGAAAACTTATAAATCGGATTTATGCGACTGAGATCGGTTAGCACGAAATAGAGTATGGCTGCACGTTTGGCTGCCGCACGATACATATTTCGCGCTTCGTCAATTTGTGCGCTCGTTATGTGCGCCTCTCGCACTTTCATCTCAATCTCGTCAACGGTGTGCTTAGTCGCCTCCAAATTGATGACGAGCGCATGATCATCCAAGACATTCGTGCTGGCCGAGGCTAAACGTACGAGTAGCTCATCTTCCAGTGCCTTCAGTGCGATTTTGAATTTATTTTGTTGTACTGTTACATCGATTTTCATTTGTTCCAAATCGGGACGTTCAATTTTCACCACTTCGGCTAATAATTGTTCTTCCAGTCCGTCTGGTGTGACGGTAAAGTTGATGAGAGTAGTTTGCGCTTGAATTTCGGGTTTGTAGTGGGGATTTGGTAGTTTCGTGTGCAAAAATAAACGAAAATTGGAATTGAAATCCATTTCTTTGCCGGCTATGCGTATATAGCGGCCCTTTTTGATGAGAGCTCGACTTAGCAGTGGTTCGAGTACAGTATCTATTGTTTCACCAATTTGCTCGATCAAAACGGGATCGCCATTGGCCATAGACTTTTCGAGAATGTCTAAGAAGCCCTTATGGGTGAGACGTATTATCACTAGTGTATCGCCGTATCGATTTTTGATCCATTTAATGCCTTGACTGTTGGTAAGAAATAGAATAAGAGAATAGATATATGTATGTAGATACAATATAATAATATAATACAATGGCGCTATTATAACTCTGACGAGTTTTATGGCCGAGCTTCTCTCCCAATTCGAGTTGTGCTCCTTTTTGTTTTTCCTACTAATTGGGTGGACCTACAGTTTTATGCCGGCTCCGAACGGCGTTTGCATTTTTTGTGAGAAGCTTTTTCATGGCAGAAATACACTCGGAGGGTATGCCGCCCACTGCCGAGAGGTGGCCGCTGCTCTTAAAAAACCCCATAATTGGATTTTTACTAATTAGAAAAAAATTTTTAGTGTTTGCTCGGACTGGGGTTTGAACCCGAGACCTCTGGCATAGCAGGCGAGCACTATACCCACTGCACCTCAGCGGCCACTGTATGTAGATATAGAAAGCGGAAAAATCTATTTATGTATATAGTAATTAGAAATAATAGAATGATTATTAACATTTAGGATCATATGAAAATAAATCTAAAACAAGGAACGGATTAAGCTAGAAAAATGTAATTTTTGTTGTTTGCTTTTCCGTTAGTGTGGATTGTGCTGGAATTTCCGCCATCCCTTATCAAGTTTAATTTGGTTATAAACCGGTTTCGGCTATGTGCCATCTTCAGTATCTTGTTTCGTTCAAACCTCATAGCAAACAGCCAAGTCTGACGATAAGCATTTTAAGTCATACAATTTTAATATCCATTACATCAACTTATGAACTTATCTTACTCACAGTTGCGGGTCAATCATCAATGGCCAGCGCGTGGAGTGCGTTAAAATTGTTGCATTTTCCGTTGACATGCGATCGACCGGTAATCCTTCATTATTCCAAGTCGCAACCTGTGCATCGTCGGTGAGTAATGCCAAAGGATCAACGTCAATTGTGTATGGCACAAGAGGCTGCTTATGTAGTCATGAAAATGAAAAGAAGCCAACAAAAAAAGCAAAAAAAAATAGAAGAGAATGAAACTCGATTAATGAAAGAACCACAATTTAGTTGCCAACCACAATTTGGTTGCCATAACTCAATATGCACAGAATTAAATTTTTTTTCATTTTTTTTTCAAACATCCACTCCACTTGTGTTTACATATTTACCTCAATTTTAGCAAAGCTTGTCATCCACATCTTTTGTTGCAACTCCTCTCGATAACGTCTCGTAAAGCAGCCAACATATGACAAGAAGGAGGAAATTAACAAGATATCACCAGGTAGTGTACCAATTTTTGCTTGTAAGCTACTTAAAGCCAACAACAAACAGCATTAAGAGAAACAGTGAAAGAAGGTTGGTCGGTCAGTGTTGGCGCCAACAGTCATGGCAGCGGCAGCAAAGGACATTGAAAAAAGGTAGAGCAAACAAAAAAATACTTTTTAAAGTACCTGGTTATAATTTCATAATAAATACTTATGTACTAACATACATATATGTATGTACATTAGGGTGGTGCTTAAGTGTAGAAAATAAAGTTTACATCAGATTTCGTGAACCAAAACCACAAGATAGTCAAACTTATATATATATATATATGAGTCGTAGTTTGTTCGGCCACTTAAAACTTGGGTTGTGGCACCTGCCATACAAACTTAATTTTTCATGCTGAATATCGCTGGAAGTGTTCATGGTAGGACCCTAGAAATTAGTACGGAGATAAACATGACAAAATCATGAGAGGTATTGGAAGAGGGGCGTGGCTCCTCCCATAAAAACTTATTTCATGCTGAACATCTCTGGAAGTGCTTCCCGTAAATAACAAAACTTGGTGGTAAGATAAACGAAATCAATGCAAAACTTATGATAGAAATTTGGAGTTATTGGAAATGGCGGTGTGGCACCCCCGATGCAATTTTTGGCACTAAGAAACCCTGAAAGTATTTGTGGTAGAATATTAAACGACATATCCATGAAAATAAGTCTATATTTAAACCCCGATTAAGACCTCCTATTTGATACCAATATTAACTTAAAAAATAGAGAGAGGGATAAAGTTAGGGATAGTGGTAGGGATAGGGGGGTTTCTCGCGGATAATATATGTATGTATGTATATTATTTTATTTCAGAAAATTTGCAATTTTTTAGTATTCGCAGTCATAACTATGGATCCTAAGATAACGTTGAGCAACACGGTAATCTAAGACTTTTTCTTTAGCCCTTATATGAACAAATTTCAGGCAGAGCGTCTGGCGGATCAGTTAGTTTATCATATATAAATTTTGCTACCGATTTTGATCCATTAAAGCACAAATGTCAATGTTAAGATTTTAATTATTTTTAATTTTTCGAGTCGTCATAGGCTTTACAGAACTTTGACGCCCGTGCGAGACGCTTTAAACGTTTTCAATCGGGAACAAAATTTTTATGTGATAGCTTTTATTCTTCTATTAGCGAGTGTGCCGGCGAGACTGAGAAAGTTCGTTGATTTGATTTTAAGAACCACCCTACAATATATATGAACATATACATATGTACACATCGTATAAGAGTCATTGAAAGTGTCGGCTACGCAAGCGGAAGTCAAAGTTAATGCGCTTAAGTAACGGGAAATTGAAAAAATAATGACTTGGACTTTAAACAAGTTAAGGTGCGATGAATGCTGATGGGCCAAATGGGCAGATGCTTCGTTGGACATTGCCATGTAAAAGTGCAGGTATGCATGTTTGCATTGATTGTAAGTAAATAAAAGATATGGTTCTTTTAAATATTTAATTTTACGAAATTACATTTTGGTTGGCAGGTATTAATTTTCTTTCTTAATTAAAATTTAAAAACAATAGCAGCCCATGGAGGAAATACAGATGCAGATAATAAACGAAATCTATCCGATGCTGGGCGTAATAAATTTAAGTTCCGGAAACTATCCTACGTTTTTCGCATTTAGAAAGCTCGTAAATAGACGTTTATAAGCCTCGTTAACTGTAGGCACTTGAATTCGATTTTCTAATGGTTTATTATATTGTATTTACACCATCTCTCCCTTATTTTACCTCTGAACCGACTCCTTCCAGCGCACATTCTCATTGGCCAGTCCATTAATGAGCCGATGCGCCAGATCTATGGTGAATGCCGTTTTATCCGCTTCGCGTTGACACATTTGCTTAGCAGCAACAGCTTCTTCGAATTCCGCTTGAATCTCAGCCAATTTCATTTCGAATTCACCGATTTTGACCTTCAAATATTGCAGACGTTCACGTGCCTCTTGCAATTCCCTTTGTGAGTCCTGCAATGCTTGCTGTTTCGGTCCGACAATAAGAAATACCTGATGATAGCGATGTAAATTGATAACCCAAGCACAGAGACCAGCTGCCGCCACAGACTTTTGTACTACCTTTTCCGGACTAAACTCGGGATCCTGTAGGTAGGGGAGTAGGAAGAAAATGGAAAGGAATGAAAATGAAGACATGAAAATATAGTTTAAAATTAGTAAGAACTACCCAACAACACACCTTCAAGTACTCCTGCAACACTTCAATTATATTCGCATGTATGCTATCCTTATTGTAATTGACCAAATCGTAGAGAAACTGATCGACACGCACCATCATTAATTTGGCCGCTTTCCAGCTGCGATCTCGTGGTATTTTGCCATTTTTGGCTAACAAAACCATAACAGCTGCGCACACATTCACCACCGCCTTGGGTGGTGAACCGAACGATTTGAGTTCAGTCAGATTGTTTTTATTCAAAGTATTTAGCGCTGCTTGAGCGGCAACAAGTGCTGGTTCGGCTTTACGTAAATCTTCCTCACACAGTTTCGTTTTCATGCAGACATCCTCTTCAATAATGCGTACACGTTTCTCCTCTTCGGACGCAGTCCACTTTTCACGTTTCACCTTCTCACTCTCCGCACTAACGATGACGATTAGCTTATCTGCGGCAGCATTTTTTGCCGCCAATTGTACTTCTTGGATAGCTAATTGGTCCTGTAAAGGGGGGAGGGGGGTAGGATGGTGTTAAAATAGAGATATATCTTTTCTTTGTATAGATTCTGTTATATCCTAGGCTTGAGTGATGATTGGTGGCCGCTGTGGTATAGTGGGTAGAGTGCTCACCGGACATCCAAAGGTGTCGGGTTCAAACCTCCGCCCGGACCAACACCAAAAATTTAATTTAATTAATTTTCACACGTACATGCGAGTCACTCTGCGCTCTCACTCTCACAACTTTGCCGACCATTCATTAAAACCCCATTATTGGGGTTTTAAAAACAGATGTCACCCCTCGGCAGTGGACGGCATACCCTCCGAGTGTAATTCTGCCTTGAAAAGGCATCTCACAAAAAATGTATTCGCCGTTTGGCATAAAACTGAAGGTCCACCCAATTAGTAGGAAAAATCAAAATTAAGGAGCATGCCTCGAATTGGGAGGTTGGTTGGCTAGAGTGGCGAGTTCCACAGACTTCAATCAGCCCCGGAGCTCGGTTTTGATACCACGACACGTGACTAAAGAACCAGAAACCAGAAGAAAACAGTAAACTAGCATATCAATTCGGAAACCAGGCAGGTACTACGCCCTATATATGTACATCCTGTTGAGTTTAGGTAACTAAGAAGCCCCTCAGGCCTAACGTGCTTGAGTTCAGAGAGGTTGTCGAACAAGGGCTTATCAAGGAATTTCGTTCTGCCTTGGCAGTGCAAAGAACACTCGCAAAGCAGGTATTCCACCGCCTCCTCCGCTCCTGGGAGATTACAGCTGCGACACAGACTGTTATGATCCACTCCCAATCGGGCCGCATGGATACCAATAGCCCAATGTCCCGTGAATAGCGCAGAAATAAGCGGGAAATGTCCCTCCTGTCCATGCATTCTATGGCTGAGGATTTCATTTCATTGTATCAAGGCCACAGACTTCTGCCGACTCTGCAGATCTGCAACCGCCTCCATCTCGTTTTAGCGTCCGCGAGCCAGTGCCGCGAGACTCTGTCCTTGATGCAGCCCAGCACCAAGAACCTCTTCCGCCTCGGCGGCATCTATAGCCGAGCCCTGCCTGGATATCGATGTGTCCCGGCACATAGATCAGGGATACGCTATGTCGACTTGTTAAGCCACGACCCACTCTTTACACTACCTGACCGAGCTTGATGATACCGTTATAAATCCGGGAGCCCTCAGAGCCGTCTGACCATCCGAGAAAATTTCTATCTTGTTTCTGGCATCGGTACTTTCCTTTGCAGATAGGGCATTGAGGAAACCATGAGGTGCCGTTTCCTTGACAAAAAGACCAATGGGCGGGGTATTGCAAATCACATGCAGAGCCTTCGTGGGGCATGATTAATCGCCCCTTTGATTGCAACGCAAGCAGCTCACCGAACTTTCCTTAACATATCAGCCATGTACTACTCACCTCGGTTGCTCTCCACCACAGCAGTGATCCGTAGGTTATGGAGGGGATTATAAGAGGTCATAGCAGAAAGTGGTTTAGAATCCCATTGCAATGGAATGTTAAAAAAAAAAATACAGCCTTTGGTTCAATCTGAAATTTTATCATAACAAAGATTGGGGTATTCCGATGAACACATGCGCGATTTAAGGTAGTAAAACAAAGGTATTGAGGAATCCGAATTTTCTAATACATACATATTCGTAAGGCGTCCTGTAAATGACATTTACCATCACCCATCTATGTATGTATAATCATTGAAGTAGTCCTTGTTGCTGCCTAGGCACATCAATCGTTTTACCTTTGTAAGCTGTGACAATGTCCTCCTCACTACGATGGTATTTGAAGTGCTCACCAGCGAAAATTCAAAATTAAAAAAAAAAAACGAGATAAAACGAAATTGCGCTTGTGCCATAACCATTAAATCTCGAGATCAAATTTATGGTCAAGTTAACTATTGCTCTCAATCGCATTTACGCAATTTTATTTTGATTTTTTTTTCGACTTTTTCATTAAACGTTACATACTCTGCGAGTACATACGTGCGTCGAGAGAGAGTGTTGAAACACAAATTGATTTACCACGCTATTTCGCTTGGCCAACTCGCTTTACTTTCTACTTACTTTTCTTCTCTGAATTTCACTCATATGAAAGTGTTTGATATGAAACACTACACAAGGCACTTAGTCGCGTAGACAACTCAATTACGAGTACTAATTGAAAAGCGGACTGTCGATTGACCGGCCACTCTTGGTGCGGTTGAGCTGGTTGGTTGGCTATCCGAGGCAAGGTACGAGCAACAGTATCAAGGATGTGCACCAAGGATGTGCGTACTGCATTCGTATGTACATATGTATTTGGGTATGTATAAATTTGAGTGTTGTTGCGCATCTTTCGGTTTGTGTGCGTGTGTGGCGAATGCGTGTAAATTGCAAATTTGCATTTCATACCTTTAGTGCATCTACTTGACCAGCACACTCAGCCAATTTAGCCATGCCGCTCTGTAAACGTTGTATACGTCCTGTGTGTTCATCATTCTTCTCCAGCAACAATTTGCGATAGAGGAAAATGTATTCGAGAAAGGTTTTCGGTGTCGTATAGTTGTAACGTTTTTCATTTTGCAAATAAATTTTCGAAATCTGATTGACTGTGTGGTGAATGTAGGCCATAAAGCAACCGATAGGTCTGACCATGTTGCGCTGCAAATGGATATACAAGTACATATGTACATATAGGTAAGTATATGGATGTACATACGTGGATATGTGCATCGAAATCAAGGTGAGCAGAAAATTGAAAAAGATATTGGTATGACAATGAAATATTGTTTAATGCTAGAGACACACATCGTAGTATAGTAGAAATATTGCGATCTATACCACATAGTATGTGTCACTCTCATATTGTAGTGTAATTGAAAATTTTCATAGCAAAGCCAAATCATAGTATTGATATTATAATATTCATACCACATGTGTGTCTGAGGCATAAAGGAGACTAAGTTCATGTGTAAACGAGCATTATATACCCAGTAGTCGGCTGTAATGAAATCGAATTGTTCGAAAGCAAGTTTTTACGCTCATTTAATACCAGCTTTAAGATAGTATATCTCATAAATCAAGTGAAATTTCTTTACCCAATTAAATTACACACACTACTGGGTATAGGCGAAAAACCCCCTTAGAGAAATCATATACATTAAACTCACAGGTAAAATTTGCATATCAATTTCGCCCAGAAACTTCTGCGCTACCGATTCAAGCGCTACCTTCGGCCATTCATGAAACCAATCGATACTCGTGCGGCTAAGTATTGCTGGGAATTTTCGCGCACGCACACGCAATGTCTGACCGACCGGCGAAAAACATAGCACCACCTTCAGTAGACGCCTTATTTTCTCGATGAAAAAACGCCAACAATTCTCTTTCGTATCAAGTGTACCACTTTGCTTCACCTCATTACGTATACCATTAACGATAGTCTCCAATTGATCCTCATTGAAGAGTTCGGGTATCTCACCCGAGGCCAGCAGATCATTGATAAGCATCAATAGAGATTCGTCGGGTATTTGTGCGTCGGACATGAGAAATACCGATGCTACATTCTTCAAGCCAACTTTCATGTAAAGTGTAGCGAATTCTTCTTTTAAATTTTGCAAACCAAAACCACGTTTCAATTGTATTTGAAATACGCTGAGCGATGAAATGAACGAGGCGAGGCGTGCGAGTGTTTGTTTGCCTGAACCGCCAACGCCGATAAGTAAGGCATTGCCGCGTGGACTTTCGAGTATGCGATTAATGCTGGAATGAAAAAGTGGGAGAGCGTAGAAATACTAGTGAGAATTGCAACTAGAGACAACCCAGCAAACATTATCGGAGCCTTCATGGAGACCGATATGAGTCCGAAATATGTGTATAATATACGCTTTGAACTTTTCGAATCCGATATTGGTCCGAAATATGTGTGAAATATGAGCTTAAGAAATATTTTTTTTTCTATTTTTTTTTGTTTTTTAAAATGATAATTGTAATTCATAGAGGCTTTTTCGAAAATCGAAAGCAGAGATGTAGAATAATTATTATTTCATTTTCAAATTATAAAAAAGTCTCACAAATTTCCTTCCGAATTATAAAAGTCTTTTGTCAATATTTTTCTTCTGATGAAAATGATAAAAATTTTCTATAATTATTATTCAGAAACTTATATTTTAAAAATCCTTCCATAATAGTTATTTCAAATATATTTTTTTTAAGTCTTCAAAGACTTTTATATTGAGACAAATTTGAAAAAAGTCTTTGCGTAATTATTATCAGTAACAAATTGTTTTTTATATCTTCAAAGACTTTTTCATTGAGACAAAGTTCAAAAAAGTCTCAGAGAATTTTCAATAACTTTCATATAAGTATAAAATAAGAACAACTTTCATATAAGTACTTCAAAATTCAAGCAAATTTCCAATTTGAAATAGTATGAAAGATTTTTATTGAAGATATAAAAAATAAATTTGTTACTCAAAATAATTACTTGAATATATTTTTGAAATTCGTCTCAATGAAAAAGTCTTTGAAGACTCAAAAAACAATTTGTTACGGATAATAATTACTCAAGGACTTTTTTCTAATTTGTCTCAGGATGTGTGCCAATCGGTAGCATTTTTCTCTATGGGAAAATGAGGTAGAAAATTTTACCATGTTGAGAAGGAAAAAACAATTTTGCTGTGCCAAACGGAAGAGAAAATTTTGACAGTTACAAAGATAAACTTTTGGGCGAAAAAGAACAACGATACAATTTGAAAACGTAAAATGAATATAATTGTTAATGGCAATATTGATGGAAGCAGAAGAAATGTATTCATGTAATGATCTGATGTTATTTGGTTTTTAAATAATTGTGTTACTTGTATATGTATGTAATTACAAAATGTCAAAATTTTACCTAGCCCATTGAGCTAGGTAAATTTCTGACGCTAAAATTCACCACGAATACTGCCAAAATTTTACTCCCTTATGTCAAAATTTAATTTTTTCTACCGATTGACACACAGCCTCAATATAAAAGTCTTTGAAGATATAAAACAAAATTTCTCATTTATAATAATTACAAAAAGACTTAAAAAAAATATCTCAGAAATAACTATTATGGAAAGACTTTTAAAATATGTTTCTTTCAATAATAAGGCTGTGTGCCAATCGGTAACATTTTTCTCTATGGGAAAATGAGGTAGAAAATTTTACCATGTTGAGAAAAAAAAACACAATTTTGCTGTGCCAAACGGAATAGAAAATTTTGACAGTTACAAAGATAAACTTTTGGGCGAAAACGGACAACGATACAATTTTAAAACGTAAAATGAATATAATTGTTGATGGCAATATTGATGGAAACAGAAGAAATGTATTCATGTAATGATCTGATGTTATTTTGTTTTTAAATATTTGTGTTACTTGTATACGTATGTAATTACAAAATGTCAAAATTTTACCTAGCCCATTGAGCTAGGTAAAATTATGACACTAGAATTCACCACGAATACTGCCAAAATTTTACTCCCTTATGTCAAAATTTCATTTTTTCTACCGATTGGCACACAGCCTAATTATTTTTTGATTTTTATTGATGTGTAAACATCTTTGCTGTAGCTATGAGTGATTTCGAAAAACAGGTAAAGTATACGCGTAAACGTAAATGACCTTTGTGTTAGTGCACTGCTGCGTCCGTGTGAATCGCTTGGCATTGTCAGTGGTAGGTAGGTAGAAAGACATGTACTTACAAATGCTTGCATGCATAGCCGTGCAAATGCAAATATCAACAACAACAGCAACGAAGCGAAGTGAAGTTGTTGTTGTTGTTGTTGTTTTCTGCAACAATTCGACAAATAGGCAAAATAAAAAGGACCAACCTGTTTGAACATGTATGCAAATGTATGGATATGCACACCTACATCTACCTATCTAATTTTCTATGCAATATTGGTATCAAATGAAAGGTTTTGAGCAGGACTTCGATATGAAGCTCTTTTCATTGTGACCCCTAGGCCGGGTCTCCAGATATGGGTCAAAACGAGGACCCGGATGATCCTTGAATGTTTCCGATATTGGTATCAAAGGTGTTCATCAGGGCTTCTACATGGAGTTCTATTCTTTATTATGTCTAGGTCGGGTCCCGAGATATGGGCCAAAATGAGGACTGGATGATCCTTGAATGTTTCTGAGCAATATTGGTAACAAATGAAAGGTGTTGAGCAGGGCTTTCACATAGAGCCCTATTCATTATGAGTCCTAGGTCGGGTCCCCAAATATGGGTCAAAATGTGACCCCGGATTAACCAGGAATGTTTCTGAGCAATATTGGTATCAAATGAAAGGTGTTGAGCAGCCCTTCTACACGGAGCTTTACTCTTTATGATTCCTAGGCCGGGTCTCCAAATATGGGTCAAACGTGGACTCGGATGATCTTGCATGTTTCTGAGCAATACAAAACAAAACAACATAAAAAATCAAAAGTCAAAAACCAAAAACCAAAACAAACAAAAACAACAAAATAGTAGCAGTCACAATGACAAAAAATTACCAAAACGATAGTCGCCTTTTAATCCATAGAAAAACAGGAAAAAAGGAATAAGGAAAAGGGAATAAATATCCGATTTCGAAACAGTTTACACATCAATGTTCATGAATACCCGTCATTCACGCTTTAATTTTTTTTTCTCTTATAATAATTACAACTCTGATCGAAAGCATAAAAGCAACATCAAAGTTCAATACAATGTTTAATGACCCACTATATCGCATGTTTTATTCAATAGAGATTTAACTAAAAAATTTTTTTTGGGAAAACGCAAACCAAATTTTATAATTTCAAAGAGTTTCCTTCTACGGCTAACTATAAGATCACTTTTATTTCCGCCATTTTTATCTTTTAGAGTATTTTACAAGATTAAACTTAATGGCATGAAATATATGATAAAATCCCAGAAATCAAAAATTTCGAGTTAAATCCCTATAGAATAAAATGGGTGATATGATGGAATTGGATAGAATTTCAGGTTGATGTTAGGTTCGAATCCGGAGGAGAATACAAAATGGAGAATAATATAAAGCAAACAGTTAAGGCGATGAAGGTTGCATAATTAGAGAAGAGGAGAACAAGCGGAGGTGAACTTGGAAACAGACTGCAGACAGAAAATTGGGCCAGGGGACAGAAAATGCAAAAAAAAAAATTGTTTTTGGTTTTACTAGTGATAAAAGAAGGAAAAAGGAGTCATAAATATGAGTCCAATTGAAGTCTTTTATGACTCTTATTCAGCTTTTATTATGTATGTATGAATTTAGGCTCATATCGGGCGACCAGCTTAGGAATAGAAATACATAATTTGGGTCTCCAAAATGAGTTCATAATGAGGGTGAAAGCTGCGATTTAGGATTCTTTTCTGACGCTTTTATGACTTCGAATATCTACTGGGAACTCTTTGATTGATATTTACTGTAAAGGCAAGTAGTGCTGAAATACATACGAGCATATGTATACGACTTACCGACACACATGAATCATCGCATCTTCGAACAACACCAAATTCATATAACCTACCACCTCATTATAATTGACTTGCGCCTCTATTAGCAATTGATGCAGCTTATCCCAGCTACGCAATGGCATATATTTCTGATCGACTAGTGATTGTGCAAAATGACAATAAATTAGTGGTTCGGCAAACACGAAATCCTCATCGAAATCCTCAAAGTCCTTCTTGAAGATATCGCGTATGGCCGCCTTAAAAGCTTTAATATCATATTGATCCACCAAACGATCGTGATAGACACGATACGCTTCATGCACATACAAACGTATTAAATCTGTTGGTCTATTACAGATCGCGCCATTATTGGCCAGCATAGCATTGCTGCTGGCAATATTTCCTGCCTGATTCAACGGCATACCGCAACTTAACATTAATCCTTGATAGATATTGCTTAGATCACGCAGATTAAAGGTGTAATGGAATTTGACGGCAGTCGGTAGAAAAGCGTACTCCACACGACGATGTAAAGCGATGCCGACTCTCACCAACAAGTCAGCGATGCACTTGATCTCCTTGCTGAAAGAGTTGTACGGGTTGGCCAAGTGACTGTGTAGGATTGTGCCGAATATACGCTGTAGTGTATGCTCTGTGGGTGTTGGTACGGAAAAGACGCAGAAATGGCGTTGCAGACGTGGATCGATGGTGAAGGAGCCAGCTGTGGGATTCATGCAAGCCACGAACTGACAGTGACGTATGTCTTTGAGCAGTAAACGCTGACGGTCATACCTAGCGTTGAAGGGAAAAGCAGCAGAAAGATAGTAGTTATAGCTATAACTTCTAAAGTAGTTCATTTCTTTCGACATTTCTCACCATTGCCTATAATCCATGAATTGCCGCAGCAGCGTATGTGGCTGCACCGTGCCAAAAACATCCACCTCTGGCATATTCAAATCATTCACGAAATAAATGAGATAACGATTCGCACCACTTGGCGCATAACAACGTCCCGATTTCTTTTCCAGCGGACGTTCCAATATCTTCTGAAGCATCTCAGATGTGGTGTAGTAATTAAAATGTGTGGTTAATACCGAAATGTTGCGTGGTCTAGCTGTTTGGGTTGTGGGTTGCCATTTTGGGTCCGCTATTTGCTTGCCCATTACAGGTATGACTTCACCGCCGCCATGCTCATTTTCATAGCGATTGAAAAGTTCACGAAATATAGCACTTTTACCACAACCAGACGTGCCGACCAACATGCAGGCATGCCTACGATCGATGAGCAGTTTGAGGAAGTAGTTGAGTCGCACAGTTTCCGCTGTGGGCACCAGCAAGCACTGCGAAAATAATGAAGCAAACATAAGTTAGTGTGAGGAAGCGAAAGAGAGCCTCTTATCGCCATCCACTCTCTCACCTGTATAGGCATTTCCGTATCGATTGGATCTATACGACGTTCCGCAGCCAGCTCAGACCAACGTTGAAATTTATTTGTTCGCATATCCAATTGATAATCGAATATGGAATCTTGCGCGGGTAGTTTAACATCTTTGAATTCGCTTGTCCACCATTTGTGAAATTCGCGTCGCCAGTCAACAATGTGATCTTGATGCAGTGCCGAGCCAAAGCCCCACATTGTGGCATAGACAAAAACCAATTCAATGGATTGTTCGAGATTATCGTGCGTGTTGGTTTCACTAAAATTCACTAAACTGTGTGTATCGACAGTTGCTTCCTCGAGTTTGCGTTTCTACATATGCGTGGACGAGAAAATGCGAAGAGAAAATGTTAGAGTTTTTTTGTGAGAGCGCAAATGAACTAAAGAAATTTGTCTAAAGTAGCGGGAAGCTTGTCTCAAAAGTTTTGCAAGTAAATTCCTTGTTGTATATGTAATCATGAAATAGACCTGCTTTGAAGTTTAGTGGAGAGCTTTTAATTTTGAAAAAAGTTATTTAGTGTCACTGTTTGCAAACTTTTAGTCTAAATTTTAAGCTTAGGGCGAGCGAGTGCGATGTCATAGAAAAATCGCTGAGATGATGAGATAATCTACTACTTATAATAGACTTGATTTATACCTTAAATAAGGCTAAATGTAGATGTAAAATAAATTTTAAAACTCAGATTGAAATTATCTCTATTCGCAGCCTATACTCCTATGAGTCACCTAACCATTATTCTATGATATTTACCCTTTTTAGCTCGAACAATAAACTCTCCAATAAATGACAAGTCATTTGTATCATCGCCATCTCACTTATTGGCGTTGTGCGTCTGAATGTACGCTGTCTCGACATTAAACTGGGAAAGTATTTCTCAAAAAGTGCCGTAAGAGTAGCTCTTTCAAGCGGATCACTACGCGTTTCCACCCACGAGAGAACATAACTGCAAATAAATAAAATTCATTGTAATTTATAAAATTTTTCGCTATTTTCTATGAAATGCCTCACTTACGGCGCCCAACCCATATCCTGTGGATTTATATATAAAATACCAGCTCTCGAAACTGTAGCTGGCGTAGCCGCCTTCAAATGCCCCACCTCGAACAATAAACGCATTTCACGTTTCAACGTGATCCTTTCATTGCTGGCCAACGTTAATATTTTATTATCATCCATTAAAGTATTCAAACTTTCTATCCACATTGGATCTATATCACCATCCAGCACAATCCATTTAGGATTCGGCGTTGCCGTGTTTGCTTGCTCGCGCATTATCGACGAGAAAAGGCCATCCTTCCATTCGCGCGTCGTTGCATTAACAACGCCGAATAGTTCATCATTCGATAGCGCTTTGGGATTGAGTACACTACAGATGGGTTTTAAATTTTGCATGCGATAGGTTTCCAGCAATGTTTGCCAAATTTTCGTTTTGCCCGTGCCAGTGTTGCCAACAATAAAAACCGAATGCCGCACATCTAACAAATCTTGCAATTGTACAACTTTCATTAGAAAACCCTCCTCGGGCTGTAGTTTATGCTCGTTGACAGCACGACGCACCGTCTTTTCAAAGTCAAATATACGTTTCCGCGGCACATCCAACATGGGAAATAGATCGCCGATCAGGCCCATGAAAATGGAAACATCCTCGGTGACAATTTTTGGTATATTAAAATCGCGCAAGGCGCGCATGAGCACCTAAAAAAGTGGCATGAAAAAAATCTATAGCGGAACAAAAAAATCGCGGCGGCATCTTACCTGATCCTCCGGACGACTGTGATCGTCTCGCTTCAGCGTGCCCGCAACTACCAACACGGATTTGATGGCACGCAGTCCCCAATCGTAGTGATCCTGCTTGGACAGCAGCTCTCTGCATAGCGTATACAAGGTTATGAATTTGCGTGCAAGCTTGCGAGCATCCTGGAAACCCTCCGCCATTAGCATAATTTCGCAAATGAGCGCAAAGTCAGGCACAACCATAGCGCAAGGACGAAAGAGTGTTTTCAAGTTCTCAGGCAGCTCAGTGCGGCCGGCATAGCCTGGATTGAGTGTTATGAATATGCCAACCGATGGCACCAAAGCGATGGATTCACCCATAAATGTGAAGCGTTTACGATGTAACTGCAAAGATGAAGAAGGGGGATCTTAAAAAAAAAAACAAAAAAAAAAGAAGAAGAAAGAATCAGCTGCTTGCAGGCACCTTAATGGCATCTTGTATTGTCTTCACTTGCACGGCCACCACCGACAGCACCTCCACTGCAATGCGATTGAATTCATCGAAACAACCCCAAGCGCCAGTTTGCGCTAGTCCTTTATAAATGTTGCCGCAAGACTTGTAATCCATTTGCTCAGAGCAATTAAATACATACACCATCATGCCAAGCGCTCTGCCTAGGTCTTTTGTGGTTTCAGTTTTGCCGGTACCAGCTGGACCAGCTGGCGCGCCACCCATTACGAGATGTAGGGACTGTGTGTGTGGGAAGATATGGATTTTTTTATTATTCGTTTTTTATTTTATTTTTATATTTCTTAAAGCTACAGACTGGGACTGTTTTGCTGTGCCATTCGCGGAGAAAATGTAACTCCATCAAAGTTCATATCATTTCATCAAATCGTTTATTGTTTGCACATACTTTCATTCAATTACCTGCGTCAGCGTTATATAACATCGATCCGTTAGCGGTGTAATAACCAATCGCGAAGTATTACCCAAATATTCGTATGCATAACGAAATTCCGCATCACAGATGTTCGCAAAACAATCCTCGTCAGTTGCTGCTGATCGGCACTCTGCCTCTGCCTCCAACATGGCATCATCCCAGCGATGTCTCAGCTGACTTTGCCATTGAAAGGCCAACGCACTATCGACCTTAGTCTGTATGATCTTGCCGACCACGTCACGCGAATGCACATCAATTGTGCAAACCGTCATGATCTTTTGACGATCGCCAGGCGTGAGTTCGCCCAACAGCAAGTTGATGAGTGAATTCAATTGCGTCATCTGACGTTTATGCAACTCCTTCATTGCGCCCTCATAGCCCTCGTCCATCCATGCAAAGGCACGCGTCACATCCGCCGCCCATGCAATTTGACTGCAACACAGCGCCACCTGCGCGGGCCATTCGCGCAGCCACAATTCGCGTCCCTTGTCCGTCTGCGCGTGTAGTGCGCGTCGGAAGAGTTCGTGTAAGGTGCTGCGCATCTGTTGTATGACGGCATTCAACCACAGCTCAACACGTTCGGCACACTCGACGTATGGTGGTGGCGCTTCGTGTTGGTCGTTTGGCGCTACGAAACGTACACGCTCATCGTTTTCCTTCGAATACATGCCGATAGCGCGATATGCACCTGTTTCAGCGCATTCGGCATCATATTCGAGTCGCAGTATTGAATCAAATAATTTGATCAAATGACGATCGATGACATGCGGCTGATTGCCATTGGAGAGTATGTCGAGCAAATCGTTTGAGGATATGAAATAGAAGCGTGGAAATATCAAACGCTTCGTCTCCAAATAATCATTCAGCGCCTTCTCACACACCGCCAAGCGTTGCTGGAGTGTGTTCAAGCTAGCGAAGATCTGTTTACAGCGCAGCACAATTTGCATAGTCACACCAATGCGATTGACCTCTGCTAGTAATTGAGTGAACTCGCTGTCGATCAGCTCAAAGCGTGCAGCGTCAGCGGGTAATTGTGCTCTTATATCGGCGGTGCCAATGAAAATCGCTTCCAAGTATACCCACTTGCGCTGCACCTCGAACCAGCTGACGATTAGCGCATCGATATCGCTGAGTATGCGCTGCCAGTAGCTCAACTTCTGCAATAAATGTTCGATATTCTTTGATGTGGCAATATTTTGCAATTGCATTTGATTATCGTCAAGTGTTTCCATTAATTCTTCTGAAACTTTTAGCAGCTGTACGCTTGCGCGTCGCTGATGTTGCTCCGCATCGAAACGCATGCGTGTCCAAGTCAGCTTGATTTCATCCAACACTTTGGTAACGGTCATTTCTTTGACTGCGCGATCGACGGTGTTTTTAATTTCCTCTTCGTTTTGATGCAACTTCAATTTGAGCAATTGTTCGAGCGTGGTGTTTGCGTTACATTTGAATGAGAGCTGGAAGTAAGGCCATAGGAGGGTTTTTTTGTGATTACGAGATAGAGAAAAAGTATGTATAAAAGTTTGCTTCCAGAACATTTGACAAACAGATCATTCTTAAAAACTAATACCATATCCCAAGAGCGAGTATGAAAAGTCGCATGTTCGTTTTAACAAAAAAATCTCCTTCACATATGTTGCTTCCTTAACAGCAAATTTTAATTTTCTACAAGATAATATACAAAACCATAAAAGTACAACATAAATTAGTTGCAAGAATTTCTAATCAGAAATTTTGTAAATTTAGATACGCCCACTGCACTTACATACGGATGTGATTGAAACAAATTAAATATGGCTTGTCTTCGTACGATTGAGCGCAGCTCCAGACATTTAAATTGTTGTCAAATTAACAAACCGTATCATTTCGTTAGTAGGTATGCAAGTGTCAGCCAAAGGCAATCCATAACTCACTGAGTGCTTTCCTATGGCATATGTATATATGTATGCATGTACATATGTTCTTAATTAACAACAAGTCTTGTGTGTGCTATAACTGAAGTGCTTATTGTGTTGTTCTCACAAGCCAAACATTCTCACGTAATGAATAATTTGCATTTGTATAAATGCCGATACCTGCACGGTAGGAAATTTAATTAATTTTAAATCACTTTATAAACTACTTTATTTTCAATAACAACTAATTGAAAATGTGACTTTTTCCTTTGCAATGAACTGACTTTTTTAACACGGCGATGTCATAGCAAGCAGTCAATTGCCCTATCCTGCATTTGTTTTCAACTACTTTACTAGTAGTTTAAAATAAATAACTTTATCTTGAGTTTCTTTTCAACTACTTTACTTGTAGTTTAATATAAATAACTTAATCCTGCATTTGATGTCGAAATTCAAGAAATGGTAAAAATGCGAAGCAAATTTTCCTTAAATTTTGCAAATTGTTCTCAAGTTGATAAACAATATTTGAGAAACAATTGAATTTATCTTAATTTTCAAATGATAAATATGAAACAATATTTTCTCCGTTTGAGAATTTCGTTTTCAGTGTTTAATGGGAAGTGAAGCTGAAAAACGGTAACCAAAAAAGGAAAAAACAATCTTGGCATACTTAGATCTGAAAACATGTGTTTACATATAAATATGTACATATACAAGAAACTGTCCCGCGCTGCATTTGTTTAAAGCTACTTTAAAATTAGTTGAATATAAATCACTTTTTAATATATTTATTTTTGCAACTAACTTTTTTTTTCCGTGAGGGTGCTTATAGGCATCGCATTTATGCAAGCATAAAGTTAAGACATATTTAATGCAGCTCTTCCGGGCGTAAGCAGCACACAAAATATCTAATATACTCAATAAAGCGTAGTCGTTTGGCACATATGTATTTAGAAAATTTATTATAATTGCAATAGTAAATTTCAGAATGGCACATACATACATACATATATTTATACATAGATATCGTTACCTTAATTCACAAAGGCCCTAATTGACACTTTTTCCGAAACTGCGTTTTTCGCAGATTGTAGTAGGATATATTAAAATACACCTTCCCTCAAAATTTGACAGCGATAGTTACAAAAGTAACGAAGTTATACGACTTTTTAAAAAGCCCTATCTGTATATGCTGAAAATCTATAAATTAAAAGGCCCTAACTACATTTGCTACAATATGCAGTAGTACAAGGTGAAAGTGTTTGGCGTTTGGCAGGCTTTGAGTTATAAATTTTGGACTCCATGCATGCTTAGATGGTTGTATTTACCAAAATCGTAACACTGTGTTATCAAATGCTTAGCTAAACTTTTGTATGGAATATAATGTAACTATAGAACATAAATATTTAGTAAAAGGACATACACAAATGGAATGCGAGGCTACACATTCTCTTATTGAAAGAAAAATTTCTAAAAAACAAATAAACTTACCATCTCAACTTGTACAACTTATCCGCGAGGCTCGAAAAAATCCTAGTCCACTTCAAGTTCACCACCTAGAACATAGCTTTTTTTTAATTTTGAAAATATTCCGAAAATGTACTCAACGATTCGACCTGTATATTCCTAGTGCGTTAAACATATCTAAAATTATATTATGGTGTTTCCTTTTCAGGAAGAATGTCAGGAGGCTCCACAGTCAACATGCTTCGTGCCTTAGGATATGATCCTTCGGGACAAATATTTTATAAAACTGATATAACATCTGAGTACCAGCCTCTACCTCAGAGAGCCAGCAAAAATTTTGAAATAGTAAAGCCCAGCTTATTACATAATCAACAACTTCCAATCTCTAAAAAGAAATGGGAAAATCTATAGGATCTAAAAATATCATTAAATTGCCTAAAATTGCCATTCTTTTTATGAAAACTTACCCTTTAAAAATTAATGAAATTTTCCTATATTATGTATGTATGTATGTGTATTGAAATTAATATAGTATTAATTTTACGATATATGATGTACATTAGATGCGTTTTTTTTCGGCAAAGTTTCTCAGATCTTCCCTCCGGCCACAGAATATGGAAATAGGATGTTGTAGGTTAACTAAGCTGATTTTTTGTTTTTTTTTAGACAAAAAACTGAGTGGGCTACTCCAAAAACAGCGATTTTTTTTTAAATTCCATGATAGGTTTAGATTCATATATGAAAAAAATCACAGAATTAAAAACAAAAAAACAAAAGATACATATTCTCATGTAAAATTAACGGCTTAATGGTGTGCTCAGTTTTTTAGTGCGAGCCATAGGGAAGGTACCAAGATCGCCTAAAGTTTTATTTTTTTAGTCACGAATTTTCAAGTTTGGACCCTGGTATTTCCAAGATACCTTAAATTTCTTTTTAATCAAAATATACAGGAATCTACGCAAATTAATGCAGTTTTCAGAAAAGTTTATTTGATCGAAATCGAGCTTTTTTTGTCCAAGCTACTTTGGTTCAATTGAAATATTCCAAAATCACTTTCATATTGAACAACATTTTTTATTGTTGCAAGTACAAAATTGGCCGCTGTGGTGCAGTGGGTAGAGTGCTCGCCTGCTATGCCAGAGGTCTCGGGTTCAAACCACGGTCCGAGCCAAACAAATTTTTCTAATTAGTAAAAATCCAATTATTGGGTTTTTTAAGAGCAGCGGTCACCTCTCGGCAGTGGGCGGCATACCCTCCGAGAGTATTTCTGCCATGAAAAAAGCTTCTCACAAAAAATGCATTCGCCGTTCGGAGCCGGCATAAAACTGTAGGTCCACCCAATTAGTAGGAAAAACAAAAAGGAGCACACCTCGAATTGGGAGAGAAGCTCGGCCATAAAACTCGTCAGAGTTATAATAGCGCCATTGTATTATTATAAGTACAAAATTCGAAAATTTATTATTTACATATGTATTTTTAATTCTGTAGTTTTTTTTCATATATGAATCTAAACGTATCCTGGAATTTAAAAAAAATCGTTGTTTTTGGAGTAGCCCACTCAGTTTTTTGTCTAAAAAAAACAAAAATCTGCTTAGTTATCCTACAACATCCTATTTTCATATTCTGTGACCGGAGGGGTATGTTAGATCAAAAAAACGCATCTAATGTACATATATATTTACAGTCTAAAATGTTATTTATAATGCGCTTTGAAGTTATTGGAATCAATTGCAGCTAAAAAGTTGAATAAATATTCAAACCACAAAAAGCCCTAACTACAGTTTTTTTTCTAAATTCGTAGTGTAAAAAAGCCCTATCTGACACAAAATTGCCAAAATCCAATGTATCTAAAATTTTTCTTCAAGATCTACTTCAGGGCCTTGTTTGTGCAGAAACTGCATTTTTACAAACTCACAAAAGTCTTTTATTTTCATTTTAACACGTTTTTTGGCTCTCCTGTAAAAAAATTATATTGTCAGTTAGGGCCTTTGTGAATTAAGGTAACGATATTCATTTCTTAGCTCAAATATATTTGTAATGTATGTACATATGTATTTATTAAATGCAGAGAGAGCATTTAATGGAGTTTAATTGGTTATTGGAGCATGTTGAGCCCTAGAGATGAAATAAGCAAATACAAGAAGGGAAAGAGGCAGAGTGAATGTATTTTCTAAGAAATTCAACATCTTAAAGATGCAGTGATAGCAAACACTCGGAAAGAAAGAACGCCGCCTACAGGGCTACATTGTGTGCGGGCGCAACGCGAAGCGTATGGGAGCGTTATCGAACGGCGAAGAAGGAAGAGAGGCGCCTTTTTCGAAAGAAGAAAAGGGAGACTGAAAGGCGCGAGTGTGAAGAGCTTGAGATGCTGGCGGGTAGGAACGATGCTCGAAAATTCTATCAAAATATCAGGCGGATGACTGAAGGTTTCAAGACCGGGGCAAATTCTTGCCGGAATGATAACGGTGATCTGGTAACTGATGTCCAGAGCATACTTAAGTTGTGGAGGGATCACTTCTCCTCCTTGCTAGATAATGGCAACAGTGAAAGTGCGGAAGGAGAAGATGTACGACCCGAATCCCCAATAGCTGATGATGGTAGGCATGTTCCACCACCTGATCATGACGAAGTGCGAATAGCATTAGCTAGGCTTAAGAATAACAAGGCCCCGGGTGCTGACGGCTTGCCAGCCGAGCTATTCAAACATGGTGGCGAAGAGTTGATAAGGAGCATGCATCAACTCCTATGCAGAATATGGTCGGACGAGCGCATGCCCGACGATTGGAACTTAAGTGTGCTCTGCCCAATCCACAAAAAAGGAGACTCCACAGTACGCGCCAATTATCGTGGGATAAGCCTCCTGAATATCGCATATAAGGTCTAAGCAAGTGTATTGTGCGAAAGACTGAAGCCTATCGTCAACAATCTGATTGGACTTTATCAGTGTGGCTTCAGACCTGGTAAATCTACCATCGACCAGATCTTCACAATACGACAAATACTGGAAAAAACCCATGAAAAAGGAACCGACACACACCATCTCTTTGTCGATTTTAAAGCCGCTTTTGATAGCACGAATAGGAATTGCCTGTATGCCACAATGTCTGAATTTGGTTTCCCTGCTAAACTTATACGGCTACGCCAAATGACGTTGACTAACACCACCAGCTCCGTCAGAATTGAGAAGGACCTCTCCGAGCCGTTCGTGACCAAACGAGGTTTCAGACAAGGTGACTCTCTTTCGTGCGACTTCTTCAATTTGATGCTGGAAAAGATAATACGAGCTGCAGAACTTAACCATACAGGAAGCATCTTATATCACAAGAGTGTGCAACTGGTGGCGTACGCCGATGATATCGACATCATTGGCACCAGTGATGCCAATATACTTGGAACAAATTTCCCTACGGCATGCCAAAAAATTCCCTACTTTTCCCTACGCTAACGAAAGTTTTCCCTACATAATTCCCTACGCCGTATTTTCTCTATATTGAAATAAAAACACAAAAAATTGATGCAAATAAAGTTTTTATTCAAAAAGCCACGTATGCATACATAGAAATTGTTATGTTTATGTTCTAAAGTAAATTTCATTCCTAATTCCGAATATCATTTGCATTTTTCTGTGTCGGATCTAGTTTCCGAGTTATCCTGACATGAAGATTATTTATTCATGCCCATATGAGAAAATAGATGTATGTCTGTTTATGCTAAATTCGCAGTATTAGTAATATATAATGTTGAAAAAGTATACAATTTTGGTTCTAGAAATCAATACGAATCGATTGGTACCAATTTTATTCTAATCGCATAAGCCGTTCGTTTTTTATTAAGAAGGACTTTTATTTTGGCTGGAAAAAATAAAAGTCCGGATTTAACTTTTATTCTAGGACTTAAAAAATAAAAGTCCGGATATAACAGTTATTCTTGGACTTAAAAATAAAAGTCCGGATTTAACAGTTATAAGAGGACTTTTTCCCAAAAAGTTAGAAAAATAAAAAGGATGCATGATTGACCCTGTAAAGGTCCTGGAAGTCATTTTGGTGTCAAGGGTGTTCACTTAGCATCATTTTTTGGCCCGGACTTTTTAGACCTCCGAAAAAAAAATAACTGTTAAAATGGGTCCCTGGTTGATACATATTGTAAGATGACAGTGAATACATTTTTATCGCATTTTTGTGAACTACAATCGCCCACTGGTCAAATTTCGACCAGCCCTATTTTTTAATTTCAATTACAACATGAAAATTCCGTATATACTTAAAAACTTTTGCTCTGAGGCCCTGTAAGCAGGTCGAAGAATATATTGCCAGATCAGAACAAAGTACAATTTTGAAATATTGCATTCAAGCATGTAGGTATTAAAAAATTTTTGGTCCTTAGAAAAAATTAATTCGGTGCAAAAGAAACGAAGATCCTTCACTTAAAAAATTCCCTACATTTAGCCAATTTTTGAAAATCTGTCCTTTTTTCCCTACACTGCAAATTTGAGGTCGAATTTCCCTACATGTAGCCTCTTTTCCCTACACTTGGCATCACTGATTGGCACTAACACTCGCGCCGTATGTTCTGCCTTCTCCAAGCTGGATAAAGAGGCTAAGAAAATGGGTTTGGCGGTCAACGAGGACAAGACGAAGTACCTCCTGTCATCACACAAAGAAACAGAACGCCTTGGCAGCCACGTCAATGTTGATAGCTACAAATTCGAAACTGTTAAGGACTTCGTCTATCTGGGAACCAGCATTAACACCAAGAATGATGTCAGCACGGAGATCCAACGAAGAATCGCGCTTGCCAATAAATGCTACTTCGGACTAAGTAGGCAACTGAAAAGTAAAGTCCTCTCTCGACAAACAAAAATCACACTCTACAGGACGCTCATCGTTCCAGTCCTCATGTACGGCGCAGAAGCATGGACAATTTCAAAATCAGATGAGATGGCACTTGGAGTATTCGAGAGAAAAGTTCTTCGTAAGATTTATGGACCTTTGCGCGTTGGCGTGGGCGAATATCGACGGAGATTTAACGATGAGCTGTACGAGCTTTACACAGACATCGACATTGTTCAGCGAATAAAGATACAGCGGCTGCGTTGGGCAGGTCATGTCGTGAGAATGGACGAAGGCGCTCCGGCCAAGAAAGCATTTCTATCGAAACCCGCTGAACGCAAAAGAAAAGGGAGACCTCCATTGCGTTCGGAAAATCAGGTGGACAGCGATGCTGCCTCCCTAGGTGTTCCCAAGTGGCGCCATGCTGCACGAAACAGAAGCAATTGACGCGCTCTGTTGGACTCGGCCAGAATCGTCTAGACGGTTAAGCGCCAATCAAGAAGAAGAAGATAGCAAACACTTACATACTTACTGAAAAATTTTTTCCCAAAAAGTTCTACTACGGCAAAGAAGGTTTCGTGAAAGATGTACATTCTTACGTATTTGCTTACTTTATTTGGATTTGTAATTTCATCTTAGAGCGGTACTCTAAAAAAACTATCCAACAACTTTTCCCAGTTAAATCTCCGTCTTTAATTCAACAGCAAAAGTATTTGTTTTTACAGCAAATTTTTTGATCCAACAACTTTCCGTAGTTAATTCAATGACGGGCGTTGTCTATTCAAAAACTCGCTTGCTGTCAAAATTTTTTTGTGAGAAATCCAACAAAAACAAAAAAGAGAATCAATTTTTTTAAATTTTGTTTTTACAATGATTCATATAATTCATAGATTCTTTTTCGCAAATAGGAAGTATACAATTTAATATAATGTTGAATATTCCCCAATGTGATGCCGCTGGATTGAATTTCAGCCTGATGTCATGGTTCTAATACGGAGAAGAATATAACATAAGAAGAGCAAGCAATGAAGGCGAATAAGAAAAGAAGAAGAGGAGAACAAGCGGAGGCTATCTTTAGTTTCTATTTTGTTGTTTGCTTCAGTGTTTAAAAAACTTGCATAAGTTTCATTTCTGTTGATTTTGATTTTGATTCCGCTTTTAAAAAATCAGAAGTCGCAGTTAATCAATATGAAAAAATATGAAAATGAACGATTTTGCCTGATTTTGATTTTGCGTTGATTTCATATTGCTCAAAATGAAAAGCAGCCAAATATCAAAATTAGCGATTTTGCTTGATTTTCATTTTCTGCTAATTTTGATTTTGTGCTAATTTCATATTGCTAAAATCAAAAGCAGCCAAATATCAAAATCAAGTTTTTCACAGTTTTGCTATTTACGCTTACATGCGCATACGTACATATGTATGTATACAAATGTAATACAGAGGGTAAGAAATTACGTACATACACACATGTGTTCATGTAAGCGTAAATAGCAAAACTGTGAAAGCATTGATTTTGATATTTGGCTGATTTTGATTTTAGCAATATGAAATTAGCACAAAATCAAAATTAGCACAAAATGAAAATCAGGCAAAATCGCTAATTTTGATATTTGGCTGCTTTTCATTTTGAGCAATATGAAATCAGGGCAAAATCAAAATCAAGCAAAATCGTTCATTTTGAAATCAGGCCGCTTTTGATTTTGAGCAATATGAAATCAGCGCAAAATCAAAATCAGGCAAAATCGTTCATTTTGAAATCAGGCCGCTTTTGATTTTGAGCAATATGAAATCAGCACAAAATGAAAATCAGGCAAAATTGTTCATTTTGAAATCAGGCCGCTTTTGATTTTGAGCAATATGAAATCAGCGCAAAATCAAAATCAGGCAAAATCGTTCATTTTGAAATCAGGCCGCTTTTGATTTTGAGCAATATGAAATCAGCACAAAATGAAAATCAGGCAAATTCGCTAATTTTGATATTTGGCTGCTTTTGATTTTGAGCAATATGAAATCAGCGCAAAATCAAAATCACGCAAAATCGTCATTTTAAAAAGCGACGAATATCAAAATCAAATAAAATCAAACATTTCACGACTTTTGCTAATTCCGACTGCAGTTTTTTAAACACTGGTTTGCTTTTCCGACGAACGAAACAAGATACTGAAGATGGCACATAGCCGAAACTGGTTTATAACTAAATCAAGCTTGACAAGGGATGACGGAAATTCGTTCCACAATACATCGGAGGCTATATATTTGTAGTTGGGCCACGGATGGAGAGAAGATGAAGAGAAAAATGCAAAAAAAAATTTATTTTTAGGTGACAAATTTTTCCAACAGTTTCCGTTGTTGACTTAAATATGAAAGTATTTGAATCAATAAAGCTCTTGCCAGACGATGCAATGAAAGTGCTTTCCGAAAGTGTCAAATCATTGAAAGAACTTTCATGAGCATCCACACGACGCAATGAAAGTGCTTTCAGAAAGCACTTTTTACCTCCACTTTCCGAAAACTTTCAGGAATTACTTTTCGTTTGTCCACACGGTGAAAGGGAAATGAGTTTTTGAAAGTACTTTCTGGCAGCTGTCAAATTAAATTCAAACAGCTGTGAGAGCAAGACAGATGTAGTAGAGCAACAGCTTGTTGTGTGACTCACACAGTGTGAGAGCAAACAGCTGTGCGTGAAATGGTGATGGTGGAGACTTTTGTGTTTTTTGTGTTCGTATGAAAAATATAACGTGATAATTAATTATTTTAATAATTGTATTTTGTTTATACATATGTATTTTTATAAAGAAAACATATTTACATGCCGGTTCGATCATTTAGACAACACTCGTATCAGTTAGCAACTTTCAGAAAGTAAAACACTTTCAGATGTAACAATTGAAAGTGAAAAGTATTTCTGAAAAGTATTTTTCTCGCAGCTAGACGATGAAAGTTTTTCGTAAGAAAGTAATTGCTGAAATTTCGGAAAACACTTTCAGAAAGTACTTTTTTGGTGGCTACACGAGAAAATTTTACTTTTTCACTTTCTGAAAGCACTTTCATTGCATCGTCTGGCAGGAGCTTAACGCTCGCACTTTTGAAACAACACCGCAGCGTTGTTGGGCACATTTCGACTGCGGAAAGTTGTTGATTAAACTGCAAAAGTCTTTCGATTTACAGCGTTTATTTTTCAGAGTATGTACATTAGTTGCTTTTTATTTTTTAGTAGCTAATTATGTATATGAAGATTTACATATGTAGAACGATTACTGCACTTTGGATTGCAAAAAATTGCTTATTCGTGCTATAAAATTAAGTTTATAAGCCGAGACTTCAAACTTTAATTTTTACTATAATCCAACGCCATTGGTTTCCATTAAAATAAATTGCAAAAAAACGAAAACAATAAAATACTAAATAAAGGACTTACAAGGTAAAAATATGAACATTGAATTTCCTTTATGTATTTATTTTCATTCTTTGTGCTTAGCTTTATTAAACTTACTTACCAAATATTCCGTAGGGTGTTGCTGTGTCAACTGTTTTTTTTCGCATGCAGGAGAAAGAAGAAAACACGAAAAAAGTTTATATTTATTAACAAAAATATTGAAATATTATTATTTTTTTGCGCGTAAATCTCTAATTCTATTAAAAGCATATTCGGCAGTCGGTAGTAATATATTTTGTGTACCGGTTTATGAAAGAAATTCGATTTCGAAAAATTTTGAGTTGTGTCACTTTATCATTTAGTGTGCATAATGTACCTAGTTAACTGTGTGTATCTGGAATCCTTAAGGATTAGTTAGCAATCTGTCTGTGTATACATGTATGTATGTACATACATATGTATCTAAACGATCAATTTTTGGTGAAGCCGAGCTCACAATGACGCAAGGGATAGAAAATACACCATAATAGGATTTAGGCATTTTCATTTAATTTTACCTGTACCTACATACAATAATTGAATTCACCTTTGTCGCCTGCATTAACTCCAACCAATGCCGTTCGCTGATAGCTGGATTTTGTAGTTCGGTAACGGCACGTAATGATGCCATCAACTCCTTTAGTATGTCCACAATATATATATAAGGCGCCCAGTCACGTACACATTTATCCAAAGTACGTAAATCGCGTGTATATTTTTTACATTCCGTTTCTAATTCATCCGTGTCGATGGTGTGCCATGGAGTGGCATGCCATTCCACAATACAAGATTCAATTACATAAACATAATCCCACAATTGCTGGAAGGAGTAGTAAAAAAAAGTTATTGCATGCAAGGGCGTATTTAGAAAGGGATGCTTTTTGTGAATATGTATAGCTATTCAAGTACTCGTGGTACGTTCGTATTAGGGATTCCAATTTTTCCGATTTTTACGATCCCGGGATTTTCGATATTTTATTTTATAATCCCGGGATCCCGGGATTTATCCCGGGATTTGGACTTTAATTACACAGGCCGAAAAAATTTCCAAAAAATTCTCTAACTCAAATAAAATTCTACTTTTCTAAAGGATTTCGGTGCGCTGATTCTGAATCTGAAGTCGGATTTTCGGTAATATGTGTAGGTTTTGAGATATTCATGTCCAAAGAGGCGAAAAATGCGATTTTTTGCTATATTCACAGCTCAATCTGGTAAATTACTAACTTTCATTAAAAGAATATTGCAGCTATTGAAAGAACGATCATTTCTCTTGAAAACAGCGCTTTGCTTTTTCGGGTATCTTATTCAGATATCTACGTTGTCTTCAAAAGAAATGATCGTGCTTCCAATAAATGTAATCAGTTTTTAATGAGTCAGTAATTTTAAAAATATTGAGGAGTGAATATGGCCACAAACTGCGTTTTTCGCCACCGAAATCCTTTTGAAACGTAGAATTTGATTTCTGTTACAAAAATTTTTCGACCAGTATTATTTTCCCACATTTGGGGTTGAAAAAAGTAAATACATTTTTAGAGAAACGCTACAACTTTAAAATGCAAAGAAAAAATAGATTTTTATTGCCATTTTTTATTATTTCATTAGTAACAAAATAAAGTAGGAATGTAAAATCATTCGTATTATTTAATAATACCTAAGAGTTACTTTAAAAAGCACAACCAACAACGATAATTACATACATTTGGTGAACAAAACATTTACCTTTGCAGTTGGTACTTTTAGGATATTAATAAAAAGGCTTGCAATCATTTAATAATTTCCACTAAAATTTTTTTAGAATTTAACGACGCACTTTGTTTAAGCGAATATTTCCAAGCTTGCCGAAAAATTCAGAAAATTAATGCAACTTCTGAATAGATAAATATGAATTCCAGAGTATGCAGCTGCGTATTTAATTTTAGTAGAGTGTTGTAAGACTATCAAGTCTAATTAAAATTTTGTTTCCATTTTCTTCCAATATTTACTTTCCGTGTGGAAAAATTCCAAAAAACATTTGAGAAATAAATGACCAAAAATCAGGAGATAGAAATTATCAAATGAATTTTGCCACAAGCTAAAAGCTTTAGAAATAGCAAACGTACGTTTCCTTACAACGCGTACTTCAACACAAAAAATTTAATTATTAAAAAAAAATCAAAAATTTTAATCCTTACTTTGACTAATGGCATTTTTTATTCTAGCAAAAATGTCGCACTTTCTTCCGGCTGTCACATTTTTTTGTTCTCTTCCACACAGACTTAACACTTTTTTAGGGATGTTTGTTCTATTGACAAAATATAAAACTGGCCCGACTACGGGCAACATTTTCTGCTCTTAGCACATTGCATTATTTTTGTTTCATCCATCACATGAAAAATGCAACACTTTAATAGGACAGAGGACACATGTTGATAATGCTGCAATGTAATAATGCAACATTTTCATTCAGAATAGGAAATGCTGTTAGTGTACAGATCTGAGACCAATAAAAATTATATAAAATATAACTTTTCTTTGCTATAATAGCGGAATATTCTCTCTTTATCTTAGCCCGAAAATCCCGGGATAAAATTCTAGCTATCCCGGGATTTTCGGGGTGTCAGAAAGAGCGGGATCCCGGGATCCCGGGAACCCGGGATCTCGGGATTGGAATCCCTAGTTCGTATGTATGTATATACATACTTGCCTTTATGCGCTTCACTTCGGCGGCACAATATTGTAATATTGTGGGATCCACAGCATCGATGCCGAGCAAGATCGTATATCGTAGGTAGCGTTGATGCTGAGCAGAAAAATGATCTAAACGCGCGCAAACTTTATCACAGTGGTCGTATACATTAGGGCAGGGCACGGAGAAGAACTGAAAGGGGGGATAATAAGTATTTTTTAAAAGCTTATTGAAAAAAAAAAATTCTGAAATAGGGCGTTTTTAAAATCAGACTTTATTTTGATGAAAGTATAGACCTTTATCCTAAATTAAAGTACGGAAGAACTTTTCTTGCTAGGACCAAATACAGGACCACAATTTGAAATTTAATCATATACAACTTCCAATATACTTCCATAATATTATTGTTTTTAATTCCATTCTAAATAATTTTTTTCTTCATCACACCTCTCTCAAATCATACTCACCGGCAAACGGGGAAAGCGCTTAACATAATTCTGTAAACGACACATAAATATAACAATCATGGCATTAACACGCTTCCTCTGATAACATTGAGTATCCATAAGTGCTTCCGAACGAGCGGCAGCAACATCTTTCAAGTCTTTCCATCGCAACGGCAAATGATCGATTTTACGTAAAAGTTGTTGATCAAATTGCACATTATAAGTTTTCAGCAAAGCAATTATATCCTTCAACGGCTTAAACATATTATCAGCATAATTGGCGTGTTTGCGTATTTGAGCCATAACATCGAGCACACGCAACAAGCGACGAAGGCTTTTCAGGCCGACGGGCAATTGAAGGATATCCAGACCGCGACTGATGAAATTGGTGAGTTCCTTTTGCGAACAAAAAATGAAAATAAAAAAAATAACAAATGCTGAGTGAAAAAGAAAACTTGCGAAAAATAAAACAAAAAAATAACATTTCATTGCTTTTTTATGTATTTCATTTGATGGTTTCAAATTTATTTGAAATGCTCTGTTATTAACACTTACAGTTAAAGTACATTCCACGTAGCGCAACAGCCAACGCTTGTGTAGATGTGACCATTTGCAGACATGATTTAATAGCGCATATTTCAATGGATTCAAGTCAATGCTCAGCCAACCGTTAATACGCTGCTGGCCGGCGAGTTGCTCGATTGCCTCGTGATGTTCATTGTAGCGATCAATCTTGTATACGTACATGTGTGTGTGTGTGAATTTGCGCAAAAAAAGATGAAACTGTGAATTCAAATCTGAAACTCGCATAAATGTGCAAAAATACATAGATATGTATGTATATGAAGTTATGTATAAGGATACGTGCAAACAAAAAATTAATTGAAACCGAAACAAACTCTGAAGCATCTGCGTATGCCTTAAGGCTCATTCACACTATGGGTGATTTGATAGGATTATTAGATTATTGAAAGATAAGAGTTAGCTTAAGATTAGTATTTTGAAAATTGTAAGGATTTGTATGTTGATGCTCATATATATTAGAAACCAAGGTTTTCGAGTTTTCAAATACAAGTTTATGTATGTAGATCGATTAGAACCAACTGACCATTGGATTAGTAACAAGTAAGACCGCGGCCGTGTGAGGTGTTACGTGATCTGATTTTTATTAATTGTGCCTGAAAATTCTCTGGGTTATGCATATATTCAAATATTTATTACAGAAAATAGTTTCATGTTCGTAGTTCTTTAACGAGAGAAGTGGTGTCTCAAAATGTCTATATACATATATCAATGCAATCGGTTGTATGCTTTAATGATCTAATCTTGATAAATATCAGTGTCGTTCTTTAGACCGAAGTGGGCACAAATACCGCTCTTTAAATGAAGAGCTATACACCAAAAAAATCTATATCTGAATAATCGGTCGTATCCTATAGTGTTCCAACATGATCGGTTCTCGCGAATAATCAATGAACTGATCATATTAAGAAATGTCAAAAGCTGTACATTTACAAGTTTTTAATAACTGCCATTAGTTATAAACTGATATCTATACTAATTATATAAAATTGATTGTATGGAAAATATATGTAACGCGATAACTCAAAAAGTAATGCCTAGGCCGGGTCTCCATATAAGGGTTAACAGGTGGACCGGATGACCCTCGAATATTTCTGAGCGATATTGCTACCAAATGAAAGGTATTGATGAGGACTTCGACGTATAATTATGTTATTTGTGATGCCTGGGCCGCGTCCCCAAATATGGGTCAAAATGTGACCCCGGATGAACCCGGAATGTTTCGGAGCAATATTGGTATGAAATGAAAGGTTTTGAACAAGGCTTTTACCTGGATATGGAGATATTGGTCAAAATGTGGACCCGGATGTTTTTGAGTGATATTGGTATCAAATGAAAAGTGTTGGGAACGGCTTCAATATAGAGCTGGAGTAATGGCTAGACCAGGTCATCAAGTGGAGCCAGATAACCCCGGAATAACTTAACTTGACCTGACCTGACTTGACTTGACTTGACTTGACTTTACTTGGCTTGACTTGACTTGACTTGACTTGACTTGACTTGACTTGAATTGACTTGACTTGACTTGACTTGACTTGACTTGACTTGACTTGACTTGACTTGAATTGAATTAAATTCAATTGAATTGACTTGAATTGAGTTGACTTGAATTGACTTGATTTGACTTGAGTTGACTTGACTTTGGTTAACTATTATTCTTCATTGCGAAGCAACGGGTATTTGCTAGTAGTTATATATAAGAGTTCAATTAGGATATCTTAGTATTTTGTTTGATGCCTTTAACTTTTCGAAAGACTGTCTTTCGGCTAGCATGGAGTTTGTTGCCCAAATATTTTGTAGTTCTCCTATCGTATTTCCTAGTCCCTTCAAAGTATTACTGTCAAACTGAAGGGAAAATGGGGCCTCTAGCATAAAAGAAATGGTGAACTGGACATGCGTGGAACAGATTTAATTAGAATCTACTGGCTCAATGCATTACCACACAGTCAATATGGAGGAGAACAAAGGGTTCCTTTCACGAACGTTTTTTTCTTGGCAACAAGTTAATGCTTCATTCACTAATGAACATTCTTACTTAGAAAGTACCTCGAAATATTGGAGATATACACATGTAGCAGATATTAGGTAAGATGAAAAGCTTGAAATCTAGAAAAATATTTCGAGTGAGTGTTCTGTACTAGTAAGTCGGAGGACTAAATGTTAGGCTCCATTCTTTCAAAAACCTCAATAACTGAACGAAATCCCCTGACAGTGCCTGGTATCCAATCAAATTCGAACTAAGATGTTTAATGCACAGTTTGAAAGTGTTGAGTCTGAGTAAAATTAATTTGTATGCCTTTAGCGTAATTTTGATTCATCTTCTATTTAAATATTTTACACCACCAATGAGAACCGACTATTAATCTCGCAATTTTAACCGAAACCAATTCAATAGATATAGATATTCACACATGAATGTATGTACATAAATTAGAGTTGGAAATTTTATATTCGAGAATTATTGTTCAGTTTTCACTAAAATACTACGTGTGAGTGATATATTTGAATGGGTTTGCATGTCCGCACAAATACATATGTATATGTACGTATGAATGAATACACGTATGTAAATATATACATACATTTATATCTAAATATGAATGCTGAGTGACACAGGTGCTTTTCGGTATTGGCCATTTCATTAATATAATAAAATACACGCTTCGATTGTCCAATTCAGGAAAATAGAAATTTGTACGAATGAACAACAGATCCATATGAACCTACACATAAACTATACATGTGTGCTCATATAAACCATTTGATTGTAATAGATGTATTTATATATGTACATATGTATGTATGTATGCACGTACCACTTATTTTGGATATTCTAACCAAATGCGTTTGAAGCTTATATAGACATTTATCAGTCAGATACACATACCCTATAGAAGGAAATTTAAATGCACGTTACTAAAAATATTTCCCGGGGGAGCAGCGGAGAATGTTTAGACTCTGGAAGGTACTTCGTTTCTTTTTGATTTATTAGCTGTTGAATAATTTAGCTCTTTGAGTACCAGCAGCATTTTCATTGTCGAATCTTTTGTTATGTAAAAATAAATATAATCGCCACTCAAATGTTTATACATAATTGAACACAAAAAGTTCACCCCTCCAAATTTGTTGCGCCTCTGCCTCTGCTTATGACCATGAGACCAATAAGCAAGTAGGCATAGCAAATTCGATAAATAAGCAAAGTCCATTTCAAAGTGTAATGTGTATGTGTGTGTGTGTGCATGTGTGTATCGAGCATGATTTTAGGTAAATCGGATCGAATCCTGGCAACCAACCGCCGCCACCATTCGGTTAGAATGAGCAAAATTAATATTGTTTAGGCATTCAACTGAGCCTAAGTAACAGAGCTGCAATGAAAAAGGGAGTGCCACATAATCCCCAAAAAACAAAATCCCCAACGCACAAAATCCCCAAAAAAAAAAAATCCCCAAAATCAAAATCCTTAAAATCAAATTCCCCAAACACGAAATCCCCACATTTTTTCGGGGATAGCGTCACAAAATCCCCAAAAGATGACTAAATAAACAACGATGAAGATCATATTTAAAAAACCGCATGCCGAGTCTTATCTGAGCTCTGATACGTAATAACATATATGTATACATACATATAAAATACATATATATCCCTGCAAAAATTCGGAGTACTCCATTCGCTAATTCATGGAGTTCTCGCTAATAATGTCGAAAAAATGTCGAATTTTAATTTACCGAAATAAAAAAGTCGCAAAATGTCGAAAAATGTAGAATATGTGGACAAATACTTGGCGTGTTTTTTCTTTATTTTCGGTAGGTGGGTCGGCTTCGATATAATGCGCCCTACAGGGTATCTAAGAGATTCCATATTTTATAAAAAATATGATCATCTAAATAAATGAAATGAATAAATAAAGGCGAAGGCCGCTTGCGCTGAAATGTGTACTACGCATAAGGACATCACCGCCACGGTTATGGCACACGACCGGACTTGGATGGCGTAGCCCAGGGTTATTTTTTATAAGCGCGGCGGAAGGCCGCCAGTGCAAAAAGGTTTTCTACTCAAAAGTACTGTGGATTGCTCTATACGTTTTATTCCAATCCAAAAAATTTTCTACTCGCGCACATTTTACACATCATTAATTTGACATTATTTCGATATTTTTTTCGACATTTCGTACCCAACCCTATGTAAATATGTAATCATAAGTTATTGAGATGAATTTATTAATAAACATTTGTGAAATCATCACGTATACAATTCTTTTGAGTTTCAGTTTGAGAAATAATGTCCAATGTAGAATTCTCATATTCTGTGTGAAATAAATTAAAATTAGGTTAGAAATCGCCGCGATTTCTAACCTAATTTTAATTTATTTCACACAGAATATGGGGATTTTGTGTTTGGGGATTTTGATTTTACGGATTTTGATTTTGGGGATTTTAATTTTGGAGATTTTGATTTTGGGGATTTTGATTTGGGGATTTTGATTTGGGTATTTTGATTTTGGGGATAACGTGGTAAACCCGATGAAAAAGCGTGTGAAAATGCCGGAATACTTAGGCTTATGTGTGTGGCTAAAATGGGCTGAGTTCCCCTTTGGAAAAATATGCTAACTAAATATGTCGAATATTACTAATTCACAGCTGAGGTTAAATAGGCGTATATGTACACATGTACATTAGACCGTATCGCAAAAAATAAAGTTCGCCGTACGCCCCCGCATATGATGTCTTTTTGGAAAACATTTCCGGAAAATTTTTTAATTTTTTTTTGGACGCCGCTAGATGTCGCTAAAATTTATTTTTCTCATATCTTCGGTATTTATAGTCCGATCTCTAAATTTAATACACCAATGACTTTGGCTTGAAAGGGCTGCTTATAGTTTGGAATATTATTAACCCTATGTGCGCCATTGGGGTCACTTCCACCCAGTACTTAGTTTATACCACCCTAATGTACCTTTTTTATGTCTGCATGTTAAACGTAGTCAAAAATAATTAATCTTTTGCAAAATAGTTATTTCGATCGCTTGAGCACAACCCGAAATAAAACACGTTCAACATTCTGAGGAATATAAGTTTTTGGGTTCCTTTGGTCTTTTAGGTTAATTTTACAGAAAAATTTTCTGAGGAGACCCCTAGTAAAATTTGATGCCAAATAATTTTCTAGAACATTTTAACCCTCTAGCGACTTTAAAAATGCTATTTTTCCTGATTTTCTAAAAAAGGGGGTCAAAATAACCCTTTATTGGCGGTGCTAGAGGGTTAAATGTTCTAGAAAATTATTCGCCATTAAATTTCAGTAGGGGTCTCCTCAGAAGAAATCTTTGTAAAATGAACCTAAAAGACCAAAGGAAGCGAAAAACATATATTCCACGGAATGTTGAACGTGTTTTATTTCGGGTTCTACTGAAGCGATCGAAATAATTCTTTTGCAAAAGGTTAATGATTTTAGATTACGTTTAAGATGCAGGCATAAAAAATTGCATTAGGGTGGTATAAACTAAGTACTGGGTGGTAGTGACCCCAATGACGCACACAAGGTTAATAATATTCCATAGTATAAGGCGTCCTTTCAAGCCAAAGACATTGGTGTATTAAACTTAGAGATCGGACTATAAATACCGAAGATATGAGAAAAGTAAATTTTAGCGACATCTAGCGGCGTCCAGAAAAAAAAATAAAAATTTTCCCCAGAAATGTTTTCGAAAAAGACATCATATGCGGGGGCGTACGGCGAACTTTATTTTTACGTCCCTATAAGGCGAGACGGCCTAATGTACATACATATGAACATTCGAATGACCAGTCATAAATAAAGTGAGTTAGCAGTTGGCTATATTTGGCATACACTTCACCAATGGATAGTAATTTTGACCGCATCTTGTGGTACTAAAATGGCTGCAATATTTTCTTGTGATATTTTTAGCACAAATTACTTCATTTCGCAATAGTTGTGTATTATTTTATACATCCATGCATATATTTGTAATGCATTTTGTTACCTTATTTATGAAGACTTGTGCGCATATGTGTTTACATTTAATTTTCATTTTATTGGGAACTGGCCTGTCGTGGTTTCTAGATGTAATAATTTATGATTTTCGTTTAATTAAATTTTTGTTTTATTTAGCTTGCTTTTAATTGACCTTAGAATTTCTATGGCCCAACTCATATGAAAAAAAAAACAAAAAATGTAGAGTGTATTTTATTTACTCTTTGCAATGCAACAGTTCCTTAGACTCTCAGACTACGCCGATTCTCAGCATTTCGCAGATAGCAACTCAGATGCTTTGTCTCTGCACAACGTGGACCCTGGTATTCAGTAGATATTGAGACTATCAAAAACTTATATTCCAAACAAGTACATATAAATGCCTTCAACGACTTGTTGGGAACACTTTTGTAAATCATGCTAAGCTTAGCAAAGAAGTTTAAATAGATAAATATGGCAAATGAAGCAGATTTAAGAAAGTTTATTTAGAGATATTTTCATAGAATAGGTGGAAATCTGCTTAAAATTTAAATTAAGTGAATTAGTAAAATTTTATACATATGAGAGTTTGCTGCAACGTAATACACCATCAAAATAAGACATATTTGCTTAAGTCTAAACCATACTCTTTAACTTATGGCATGTGGTGTAATATGTAAATTTAAAATTCAGCAGCTGTTCTTACCTGCATTTTAAATGCCTCCATAATGGCATAACCCTTACCAGCCTGCGGCTCTTTTTCGCGCGCAATTTCCAAAGTATTTTGCAGCACTTGACAACGCTGTTGTTGCCATAGAAAGGCATATGTCTCAAATTGAGCTGCAAAAAGTTGAGCATCACGAATGGTTTTTGTAAGTGCAGCGCGTATTTCGGCATTAAGTTTACGTAGCTCTGCATCAGTGATATCTACGATGGTAAGAGAAGAAAGGGAGCAAATAAGTGAGGAAGCGCAAAGGAGATTTAATATTTCGGTATTTGAAAAATCTTATACCATGTCTCCACATAACGTGTTTTGCTCTTTTTTCTGCATTCGTTCTCTCAATCTTGGTTCGACACGGAAACCAGTGCCGAAACTCGCTAATTTCCATACAAATTTCTGAGAGCGAGTGAAGAATGAAACACTTGATTCGTTCTCAATCCTCTTGCCAACCCCGATAATATCGATGCCTTTTTATACTCAGCTGTACTAGTACACAGAGTATTATAGTTTTAATCACATAACGGTGGATTGTAACAGAGTGAAATAATCGAGATAGATATAGACTTATATATATCAAAATGATCAGGGTTAAAAGAGAAATCGATTTAGCCATGTCCGTCCGTCCGTCTGTCCGTCCGTCTGTAAACACTCTAACTCGCGCAAAAATTTAGATATTTTGATGAAATTTGAAATGCAAGTTGGTATCGATACTGGGACGGTTGGTATTGAAAATGGGCGAAATCGGACCATGACCACACCCACTTTTCCTATATAGAAATAATCGGAAATTTGGTATCTCAGTCACTAATATAGCTAGAGCGATGAAATTTTACCCACGAGTTGAGCTCAGGCCCCTAGGAAGAAATTTGATGAAATTTTGGAAAATGGGCGGTGCCACGCCCACTTATTAAGGGGCAAACATTGAAAGTTTTATGAGTCATAAATCAGAAACCGTTGAAGATATATCGATGAAATTTGGTACACGTGATATACTTACTTAGTCAAATATTTGGACGAAAAATTTCCGAAATCGGTTGAGGGCCACGCCCACTTTTATATATGGGTCTTATAAAGTGACCTAATAAAAACATTTTAAGCGATATCTCTGTCAAATATAAAGATATATCATTGAAATTTTATATCAGGAGTCCAACTGCGGACATAAAACGAAAAACACAAAAATTTTGGAAAATGGGCGTGGCACCGCCTCTTTTTATAAACAGGAATATACAAGATTTTTGAGCCCATAACTCGACAAATAATTTATATATAATGACGAAACTTGGTGTGTACACTTTCATTACTTGTGGTAATACACGCTCAAAATTTTAGCGAAATCGGTTGACGATCACGCCCACTTTTATATATGAGAACTATAAAGGGGCCTAATAAAAACATTTTAAGTGATATCTTTGTCAAATATAAAGATAATTCATTGAAATTTTGTGGCATGACTTCCACAATAGACCGGAAACAACAAATAGAAAAATTTTGGAAAATGGGCGTGGCACCGCCTCTTTTTACACAAAGGGATATACGAGATTTCTTAGCCTATAACTCGACAAATAATTGAGATATTATGACGAAACTTGGTTTATACACTTTTATAACTTGTGTTAATAGCCACGCAAAAATTTATTGAAATCGGTTTATGACCACGCCTACTTTTTAAGAAAGATATTTCTGGAACACCCTTTGGGAATTTGTAACGTGACATCTTTGTAACTAGAAGTCATAAAGGAATGAAATTTTGCACAAAGTATAATATTGATATGCTTAGTTGGATGACTGATAAAATTTTAGAAAATGGGCGAGACTACGCCCACTTTATGCAGCACTCGCTTTGTATTAAGTGCACCGTGTTTCCATCAAACGCAAACAAACAATGAAAGCATACAGCTGAGTATCTAATGTTCGATTCCACTCGAACTTAGGCTTCCTTACTTGTTTAATTTGGTATCGAAAATCTATCGCAATCTCACACAGACAAAAATAAAAACGCAAAAATAACCAAACATACAAACATTTAAGAAGAACAATGAAGAATGAAGAATGAGAAATATCAAACTGAATAACGATCAGCCACGTGGAGACGGGTTATTTAGCGGGATTTTTCGCTACATTTTTCGCTGGGGAATCAAGTTATTTGGAGACCGGCTTTAACTTTCAGATATTCAAACTGCGCTCTGAGCTTCCCCGTTAGGGGAAAAAGAAGACTTCTGCAAAATACGGTCTACATACGAGCAACTTCACTTTCAATCAGGGACCGTAACGATTATAATTTTTATAAAAAAAATCATTTTTAATCGTTATAATTTGATTTTTATTTTTTCGATGAAATTTGATTGATATTTAATGATTTTTATTTTTTCGACCAAAAATAATTTTTATTACTGGATTTAAATTTTTCCAATCAACTTTAATAAATATTTATTTATTCTTTTTTCCGATCATAATAAACTCTAAAAACTTGTTTCTTTTGTACCATACGCTATATTATTAATACGCTAACATAAATTTTGTTCTCAAATAGAACTGCGCCAATTTTAATTAAAATTGGTTGGAAAATGCGTCCATAATCGCCGTTGGAAAATTACTGTATGAGTCTTGAATAATTTTGAACAGAACGGAACAGAGCTATGACAATGTGCACGCATAGGTGTGTTCGTATGGGTATTCCAAATTTACCAAGCAATTCTGAACACAACATGTACAATTTTGGCAATCGTCAACTTCAGGCCATCAAATATGCGATTCACTAACGTTTGAAAAAGGTTATTATGATCGGAGAAAAAATAAAAAAATATTGATTAAATCTTAATGTTGATAGGCCATGATTTTCATTATTAATAAATATTTTGAAAACAGAGCTTTTTGGCCGATTGAATTTAAAGGTAAATAATTATTTCCTTTGTCCTCCTACGCGTTTCGACGGTATTATCGTCTTCTTCAGGGAGTCTAGTTTTATTTTGAAAAACATTAAAAGATACATAACAACATATTATTACAAATAAGTTAATTCACAATTCAGATTTAAATTTTTCCAATCAACTTTAATAAATATTTATTTATTCTTTTTTCCGATCATAATAAACTCTAAAAACTTGTTTCTTTTGTACCATACGCTATATTATTAATACGCTAACATAAATTTTGTTCTCAAATAGAACTGCGCCAATTTTAATTAAAATTGGTTGGAAAATGCGTCCATAATCGCCGTTGGAAAATTACTGTATGAGTCTTGAATAATTTTGAACAGAACGGAACAGAGCTATGACAATGTGCACGCATAGGTGTGTTCGTATGGGTATTCCAAATTTACCAAGCAATTCTGAACACAACATGTACAATTTTGGCAATCGTCAACTTCAGGCCATCAAATATGCGATTCACTAACGTTTGAAAAAGGTTATTATGATCGGAGAAAAAATAAAAAAATATTGATTAAATCTTAATGTTGATAGGCCATGATTTTCATTATTAATAAATATTTTGAAAACAGAGCTTTTTGGCCGATTGAATTTAAAGGTAAATAATTATTTCCTTTGTCCTCCTACGCGTTTCGACGGTATTATCGTCTTCTTCAGGGAGTCTAGTTTTATTTTGAAAAACATTAAAAGATACATAACAACATATTATTACAAATAAGTTAATTCACAATTCAGATTATTTTCCCATATATTATTACATATATACATAAACATAAAAGACTTTTTACTTACATTTAAACTAATCACGGAAACTTAAAACATTTTTGTCGAAAACACATCTATCCACATCTTAGCACAACTACATATTTATACCTATACTGCTTTTTGACATTTATTCTATTATTTAATTATGCTTCTATAGGCGCAATTAATGCTGTCAACATCTTCTTTGAAGTTTACTGCGTCTTGTATTCGTTGTTGTATGCGGAGACTTTCCAATGTTAATCTTGTTTTGTTCGTCTTGTTTTGGCTCTATGTCCAATATTTTCGCGTTGTCAAAGTCCGCTGTATGTCCAGTATTGGTCAAGTGTTGTGCTAATGCTGTTGTTGTCTTTTTGTTTCTAACGTCTGTTTTATGCTCGCCTATTCTAACACCTAGTGCACGTTTAGTGGTACCTATATATGTTTTGTTACATTGTTCGTTAATGCTGCCTTTGCATTTTATTTCGTAAACTACATTGTGTTGTTGTTCTTTAATAACTTTATCTTTTGTTTTGCTAAATATTTGGTTGAGTGTGTGATTCGGCTTGTGTGCGAAAATTAATTTGTCATTATGTATGCATTTTTGTAATGTGTTGTTATCCGTTAAACCCTGTATATATGTAATACCCCTAAAAACTTTGTTATTGTTAGTCGTTTTTACATTTATTTGGCGTGTTGTTTGTTTTTGTTTTATTGTTGTTAACCACCTATCTATCACTTTGGAAGGGTATCCGTTTTTTGTTAAAATGTTTCGTATTTTTATATCGTTGCCTGAACGCCTGGTCGCTCAGCGCGTAGATCTTATTTATAAAATTGGTCACAGTGTTCTTCTTTTGGGTCCAGGGATGGTTAGAGTTGTAGTTTATCATTCGCGAGGACGCTATTGGTTTCGCATACCAATTCGTCAAAATATTATTTTTGTTTCGAAATATTTCTATGTCTAAGAAGGCTATCTTGTCGTCTGCGAAACCAATAGCGTCCTCGCGAATGATAAACTACAACTCTAACCACCCCTGGACCCAAAAGAAGAACACTATGACCAATTTTATAAATAAGATCTACGCGCTGAGCGACCAGGCGTTCAGGCAACGATATAAAAATACGAAACATTTTAACAAAAAAGGATACCCTTCCAAAGTGATAGATAGGTGGTTAACAACAATAAAACAAAAACAAACAACACGCCAAATAAATGTAAAAACGACTAACAATAACAAAGTTTTTAGGGGTATTACACATATACAGGGTTTAACGGATAACAACACATTACAAAAATGCATACATAATGACAAATTAATTTTCGCACACAAGCCGAATCACACACTCAACCAAATATTTAGCAAAACAAAAGATAAAGTTATTAAAGAACAACAACACAATGTAGTTTACGAAATAAAATGCAAAGGCAGCATTAACGAACAATGTAACAAAACATATATAGGTACCACTAAACGTGCACTAGGTGTTAGAATAGGCGAGCATAAAACAGACGTTAGAAACAAAAAGACAACAACAGCATTAGCACAACACTTGACCAATACTGGACATACAGCGGACTTTGACAACGCGAAAATATTGGACATAGAGAGACGAACAAAAACAAGATTAACATTGGAAAGTCTCCGCATACAACAACGAATACAAGACGCAGTAAACTTCAAAGAAGATGTTGACAGCATTAATTGCGCCTATAGAAGCATAATTAAATAATAGAATAAATGTCAAAAAGCAGTATAGGTATAAATATGTAGTTGTGCTAAGATGTGGATAGATGTGTTTTCAACAAAAATGTTTTAAGTTTCCGTGATTAGTTTAAATGTAAGTAAAAAGTCTTTTATGTTTATGTATATATGTAATAATGTATGGGAAAATAATCTGAATTGTGAATTAACTTATTTGTAATAATATGTTGTTATGTATCTTTTAATGTTTTTCAAAATAAAACTAGACTCCCTGAAGAAGACGATAATACCGTCGAAACGCGTAGGAGGACAAAGGAAATAATTATTTACCTTTAAATTCAATCGGCCAAAAAGCTCTGTTTTCAAAATATTTATTAATATTGATTAAAGTTGATCGGAAAAATTTAAATCCAATTATAACAATTATTTTTGATCGAAAAACTAAAAATCGTAAATAATGGTTATTTAAAAATTTAAAAAATAAAAATCTTCAGAAAAATGATGAGGTCATATTTGGATAGAATGTGCTAAAATCATTATATGGGCATACTTGCATTTTATTGTTAACGAAGTTTTTATAATGATTTTTTCATCCGAAGAAATGAAAATAACGATTAAAACCGGTCCCTGCTTTCAATCTTACAAAGACAAAAAAAAAAACAATCCAAACTACTGAAATTTTTATACCTACTCGATTTTCGAGATTTGAAGAACTTCTCAAACCTTCCATGAACTCATAACTGAAGCTCTGCGCTACCATGACTATAATTGAGTTTGTTTTTCTTTTTTTGGAGCACTTGCGTTTTAATCGAATTGGTCATATGCATACATACATATACATATGTATGTATTTAAGATTTTACCTGTGTGTGTTTTAAATATAAAATATTTACATTCTCCTTTCCTTTACTTCACCTGTCACAAAAATTGCAGCCATCGCTGCTCCATCTCCTGCCACGTCCTCACTAAACTTCGTCGAAATGCCACGGCGTCCGATGTTGCGCGCCAACTGTTGCAGTTGCAAACATTTTGCCGCTGCTACTTGATGCAAAGAGGTCATATTCGTCTTAAATTTCCATCGCTGTTGCTGCTCTGCTTCACCTTTGCTGCTGCCATTTTCATTCGCCGTCTTTATTGCTTTACATCTTAAGATGCTTTCGTCTTGAGCCGCCGTCATGTAATCATTATTATTTTTATTAAATTCGACAACATTTACTGCCAAGTCACTTGCATCTGTGGTAGAGCTGGTGGTGTTGGTGGTGGTGGTGGTGTTGCTAGTGGTGGCATTGTTGTCTTTGCCATTAGCTGCATTCTCACCCTCCTCGTCACCACTTCCCTGCTCGTATTCGGCGCTGTCCTCGTTTTCATCAGACAGTGCTTTATCGTCAACAATTCGTCCTGGCATACATTCGTGGCTAGTCTGTTGTATGTCCTCCAGCAGTTGTTCGACAATTTGTTGAAAATTATTTTCTTCACTCATGTTAAACGATGGCACGAAGCGTATTTCCGTATTTGTATGCACCGCATTTGTGGCAAACGCTACAAAGTCGGTAGCTGTCTTCACCTTCGTCTGCATCACTGCGCCACCTGCGCCTTCGTTGGTCTCTTCATCCAACTCAACTGACACCAGCTCTAATTTCACCTCAAAAAGTGGCATTGCGGTTGCCATAGACATTACAGTTTGTTTGCCTGGATGATGATAAATGCCGGTTGTTGTTGTTGTTGCTATTGTTGGTGTTGTTGTTGCTGTTGTTGTTGTGTGTATGTGTGCAAGTGTAGCGCCCTCCGTCATTGTCGTCGTCGTCGTCGTCGCTATTTGTGGGCGAAATAGTGAGAATTCTTGTCCGCTATTTACTGCCGACGCGCCCTCTTGATTATGAGGCGCATGCAATATCTCTGACTCTTTGGTAAGCCCTTCATAGCCAGCAGGTGTGTGAATCATTGTTGTTGTTTGTGTTGTTGTTAACGCTTCAATTTTGTTTGCTTGTGCCATTTGCTTGTGAAAATACTCCAAACTGTGTATGCAAGAAAAATGAAAAGAAAGCGTGTGTGTGTGTGTGTTAATAGAGCAGAGGAGGGAAAGAGGCGAGATGGAGTAGTTGAAGTATGCAGTATGGGCCACCGGGTGCAACAGAGCGTATGAGTGATGTGCAAATTAAATTGAGTGCACGCTGAGTGAGTTGCACGCGAGCGTTGCGTTGCAGGCAAATAACGGTGTGTTGTTGTGAAAAGTCGTGGCGTGAAATGTGAAGCATTTAAGTGTGTTAAAATAAACTTAAAAGCTGGAAAATAAGTGAGTGCTTCTTTGCGGGCAGGGGATGAACTAAGAGTCAAGAGTGAAGGTGAGTTTGTTGGCATGCCTACATACAGACTACATAGCATGCCTACCTCTCTTTAATTTCGTATGCACATATTTTGTTTTTAGCAGGCAAATTTATTCGTATGTACGAGTATGCAGTTGCTTTTGCAAAGAAAAGTTTTAACTTTCTGCTAAATTGTTAAATTTGAAATTATAAAAGGCACTGATGTAATGCAAGAAAATAATTTGAATAGCATTTAAAGTAATTTTTGGCATAACTAATTTGCATGAAACAGAAAAAAGAACTTTAGAATAAATATATTTTGAATTTAGCTAGCTTTGCTATTTGTGTGTTGAAATATGTATGTACTATATGTTGCGATGTGATTGCATAGAGGATATGATGTGACAGAATTTGTTATATGATGTGATGTGTGGTATAATGTGATCTCAGTTGGCTGGTGTTGATGTGTTCTGTTGTGATGCCGAATCATGTTATGTGATCTATGTGATCTGACGTGATATTATCTGATGGGATGTATGCTGGTGTGATGATTGATGAGATGTGATGATATCTGTTCAATTTAATTATGCAATACATAGTATGTATTGCTATTTAATAAATAGTATTTATGTGGTGAAATACTTGGCGTTTTCGATTCGCCATCAAACAAGCGAGGTCGAATCGAACAAAAATGTTTGAACCCATAATGAGTAGTAGCCATAATCGCTAACTGGTCGATAAAAATTTCCCTCTGCTCGCTATCATTCACATATAAATTTCACAGAGGGAAATTTATAGCCAGCAGAGAAATTGTGAATCGAAAGCGGCTACTATATGATGCGATGTGACAGCATTTGGGATATTATGTGATTTGATATGATGTGATCTCAGGTGCATTGATGTTATGTCTTCCGTTGTGATACAGTCGTGTGATCATTAACATTGTTACATATGTGATCTGACGTGATTTTGGATGGGTTGTGTGGTGATGTTATGATTGATGTGATACATAATATCGCACCCTAAATCATAAAGTGGCACAACTCAAAATTCAAAAATTTTCAGGAGCGCCAAAAACTGTTTTTCATTACAAGCAATCGGCAAAGGGCCAGTTATAATCGTTATTTTTCGGTCGAAAGAGACAGTTATTCAAAATTTTTTTTTGGCAATCGCTAGAGATATGTTCCGTATACCCGTTTATGAAAAAAACTCGATTTCGAAAAATTTTGAGTTGTGCCACTTTTTGATTTAGGGTGCGATATGTATTACATATGTTTTGATGTGATTATTGATGTGATATGTTGTCATGTAATATGTCGTGATGTGATGTGATTATTGATATGATATTTTGTCTTGTGATATGTTATGATGTGATGATTGTTGTGGTATGTTGTGATGTGATGTCACGATTGATGTGATATGTTGTAATGTGATGTGATGTGATATGATGTGAAGTGATGTGATGTAATGTGAAGAGAAGATATCTGAATTGGTGGGATGATGAGATGTGATTTGATGTTAAGTGATCTTATATGATGCGATGTGATAATGCATAGATATTCGGGATGATGCGATGTTATTTGGTCTGATACGATATAAGATATCATTTGATATAATTAGATCCGTATAATATGATGTGATTGTGTGATGTGTGAATTGATGGCATGTAATTTGATCTGATGCGAGGAATCTTATGCGACATGATTGTATGAATTGAAGTGATCTGACGATAATTGATCTGAATTGGTGTGATTTATGGTGTTGTAATAATAATAGATGTAAATTAACGCAAAGTGATTTGAACTTATAAAGAAAGTTCATACTATTGCATGTGATTCATTGATATAAAATTTTATTCAGTAAATGAATGCTGTGCTTAAAAGGTTCTATGCAATGCCATACAACTTGGCACATAACCAAGTGTTGCCAAGTTTTTGAAAAAAAAAACGAACATTTTATTACCTCACTTTTATAGCCATGCGCAGTTCTCGACTAATCAGTGCATCAACACCAACCAGATATTTGTTGTAATTGCGTCTTTGTGTGGTTGGAAATTTTCGTAAAAACTGCAATGAAAACACAAAACAACAAACAATTGCATCATATGATCTCTATCATTCGCTCGCTCTTTCTATCTCAGCCAAGCACTAACTCACCTCCTGTATGTTTTGTTCATCACATCCATCCATTCCAACACGCTGTTGGTCATAATCGAAAAATAAACAAAAATTGACAATCAACAGACGACTCAATAGACGCCGCGTTTCAATGCATTGCAAACGGCGTTGTCGTAAACGTTCCTGCTGTTGTTGTACGTCTAATAGATTGCGCCCATAGACAGTACGTTGATAGAGTGGCTCACGACTCCAACGGCGTATGCTGCGTATAATGGCATAGAGATTGCGTTGGGTTTGTTTGAGGCGTTTAAAGAGTTGGTGTGAACGTTCGTAGATTTCATTCATCAGTGTAGTGTCTGTGTGGGTGTTTGTGTGTGTGTGTTGACAAGCATCAAATAAAGCAGATACGAGAAGGTTATGTGTTAGTTGCATTGGTAAATTCTCAAGTGTAGAGTTCATTTTAGAATTTTTGTTGGGTGTCAAAGAGCTGCAGAACTAAACCATACAGGAAGCATTTTATACCACAAGAGTGTACAACTGCTGGCGTACGCCGATGATATCGACATCATTGGCACTAACACTCGCGCCGTATGTTCTGCCTTCTCCAAGCTGGATAAAGAGGCTAAGAAAATGGGTTTGGCGGTTAACGAGGACAAGACGAAGTACCTCCTGTCATCACACAAAGAAACAGCACGTCTTGGCAGCCACGTCAATGTTGATAGCTACAAATTCGAAACTGTTAAGGACTTCGTCTATCTGGGAACCAGCATTAACACCAAGAATGATGTCAGCACGGAGATCCAACGAAGAATCACGCTTGCCAATAAATGCTACTTCGGACTAAGTAGGCAACTGAAAAGTAAAGTCCTCTCTCGACAAACAAAAATCACACTCTACAGGACGCTCATCGTTCCAGTCCTCATGTACGGCACAGAAGCATGGACAATTTCAAAATCAGATGAGAGAAAAGTTCTTCGTAAGATTTATGGACCTTTGAGCGTTGGCGTGGGCGAGTATCGACGGAGATTTAACGATGAGCTGTACGAGCTTTACACAGACATCGACATTGTTCAGCGAATAAAGATCCAGTGGCTGCGTTGGGCAGGTCATGTCGTGAGAATGGATGAAGGCGCTCCGGTCAAGAAAGCATTTCTATCGAAACCCGCTGAACGCAAAAGAAAAGGGAGACCTTCACTGCGTTGGGAAAATCAGGTGGACAGCGATGCTGTCTCCCTAGGTGTTCCCAAGTGGCGCCATGCTACGCGAAACAGAAGCAATTGGCGCGCTCTGTTGGACTCGGCCAGAATCGTCTAGACGGTTAAGCGCCAATCAAGAAGAAGAAGAAGAAAGAGTTTATATGCAATGTGAAAAGGCTCTGTTCTTGATATCGGAGAGGCGCGGGAGGTTCTTGTACCCCTGGGTATCATCAAGGGCCGAGCCGTTCGACTCTGGTTGGAGGAGGCAAAAAGTAGATGGAAGCGGTTGCAGAGCTGCAGGTTCTGCAGAAGTCTGTGGCCTTCATATAATTAAATGCGATTCTCAGCTATTCTAAAGATGAACAGAAGGTACATTTGCCGCCTCTTTACAGAACATTGGACCATTGGTACACATGTGGTCCGGTTGCGATTGAAACACAATACCTTGTGTCGTAGCTGCAGTCTTGCTAGGACGGAGGATGGTGGCGAATCTGTTATGCGAGCGTCCTTCGCACTGCCAAGGCAGAACGAAATTTCTTGTCAAACCTTTCTTCGACAGACTCTCGGAACTCAATGACGTCAGGCCTGAGGAGCTGCTCAATAACTTAAAAATATTTGTATCAGTGATAGTATGCGCTTAGTTCGACAAGTTCGTAGAAAGCTCATTTGGCTCTCATAGGTAAAAAGTGGACCTCAAATGTGATTAAACTTATTCCTAAGTATATTAAACTCTTTGCAATATTTGGACATACAAAATACTCACCATATGAACGCCACGTCAGACGAGCACATGCTTCCTCCACCCGCCGATCGATCGTATCCACTTCATAACTTATTAGCTGTAATTTCGCATCAGTACCAATGATGCCATTGTCATCATCATCATCATCATCGCCATCAATATCATCATTACCGACACCAACCAAGCGTTCAGCGCTAGAAGATAAACCGCGTATACCATTATAAAATTCACCAATTTTGATTATTTTCACTTTGCGTTGCCAAAACTCATCTCTTTCCTCATACAAATCCATCAAATTACAATCCAACGCATATTGCTCCGCTGACTGTGCCGCCTCTGATGTTGCTGCTGCACTCGCCGCAGCTTCTATGGCTTGCACTGTCTGCGAATCCTCTGCTGTTGCATCGGCAGTCACGTTACGAGCTGCTTCAAGCAACGTATTGCTTTCGGCGATTGGCTGAAGTTGAATTGGTTGAGTTGGCGCTATTGAGGTTCTGCGGCTGGCGCTGCCACTTTGGCTGCTTACGCGTCGCATAAAATTTACCTGCTGCAGTGCGAGCAAATACTTAGCTTCCTGCATAAGTCCAAATAAATCCGATGAGAAATTCATTTGCAGTTGCTTCGCATTTCGCTTTCGTTTTTGTTCTGGTTTTGTCGCAGCTGGCATTTGTGCGTCAACGGCTTTGATGTTTTCGATGGGATTTGGTTTGTCAAGGTTGTTGTCACTGTTGTTGTTGTTTTTGTTTTTGTTGTTATTGTTTTTGTTGTTATTGTTTTTGTTGTAATTGTCGTTGTTGTTGTCCTCGTTGTTTTTGTTGTCATTGCTTTTGTTGTTGCCATTGTTTTTGTTGTCATTGTTTTTGTTACCGTTGTTGTTGTTGCTGCAGTTTTCATTGACTTGGTGTGATTTTGCTGCCAACACTGCGGTGATTGCACCTTGAAAATTCGCACCAAAACTGTGATGTGCACTCTGTGCGCCCGTTGCACGATCAATGTTGTTATTGTTGTTGGTGTTGCTGCTGCTAAGCGTGTTATCGCCAGCTCTCCAATTTCGCCCAACATTGCTGCCTTCGCCCCTACAACCGCTAGCCACCATCATCGACATTACATGCGCATCCAGGCCTTTGGCAATTCGTTTGTCTATTGTCTGTTGCCAATTGTGCCAGATTTTCAATTGTAAATTGCAAAGCTTTGTTGTCAAAATATCGCGTCTCGTATTTAGTCTTTCATAGGCGTTTAATGTATTAGCGGCTTCTCGCCCCTCTTCGGCTAAAGTCACACCATCATGCGCATGCTGCTGATTGCTGTATTCAGCAGTGAATTGATTGTCGTTGTTGTTGTTGTTGCTTGTGTTGCTGCTTTGCATTTCATCAGCACTTTCAGCTTCGTTGTTGTTGTTATTAAAGAGCCTAGAAAGAATGTGCGTGTTAATTGATCCTACACCAAAAAAGAAAAAAAAGGATGTGTAAAAGGAAAAAGGTGCGAAACGTTCAATCGATTGAAGCTTGTAAGGAATGCGTAATTGGTTTACTAGATGCATTCACTCTACACAATATCAAGTAAATTGAGTTTGAAATGTTTAAGAGATTTCTTCGAAGCTATTTGCTTTTATACCCTTTTTGTTGAACCGAATTATCTTCTTTGAAATGTCTCTTTTAGGTCGCTGCCATATTACTAGGTTAGCTTAGGCTTAGGTTGGTCAGGATTCAGCCAACATGGTATTGTACGCGTTATATTAAACCTGGAATGTGGAACTTCGCAAGTTTTAGTAGTATGTGTATTTCCTGATCCGCAGTGTCTTCTAGGGACGAGAAGTATGCACAACCGAGGCAGCTAAAGCGGAGTCTGCAAAAAGCTGGACATTGACAGCGAAAATGGTCCAGAGTGGCAACAGAATCAAGTTCGTTGCATTTGAACGCATGATATAGTGTAAGACAGTGCACTATTAGTATGCCGACCAACACGCTACAGTCTGCTCTAGGAAGTGTAAGTAGTTAGTTTGCCGTTTTTACGTTGTGTGTCGGCTGATGTTGGCGATCTTGTAGGATGAGAGGATGTTTCATTAGGAATTGCCTTTGCATATCAATGCCTGATCTCTTTGAGTTTTATGGTCGCTGTCGCGGTCGCTTTGATTGCCGCCTGGCTATCGATGAAAACGTTTAAACGAGAGTTTGAGGACGTTAGTTCAGCTGCAAGTGTCGCTGCTTTTGAGACAGCATACACTTCAGTCTGAAATTTTGCTCAGTAGTCTGAGAGACTAAAGGTTTGTTGCATTCCAAGCATCTAACAAAACACTGCAGCTCCCACTCTTGCACCCATTTTTGATTCGGCTATAAATAAGTTGAACGTATGGCGATCGGGTCGTAGTGCTTTCTTTCATCCAACCTGTTCTATTATTATCCATGGTCCCCTGTTGAGGTCGGTTTGGGGAGTAGCGTAGTCCGAATTTTGGTTTGGTGCCCGTATGTTGCTGTGTCCAAAAGGCCGTAGTCTAAATTGTCCTCTTACTCTAAGCCTTAGCTTCGCAATTTTAGCTACGCTTTTAGTCACAAGGTACGCAGAGTACAGGTTGAGTATTTTATTTAGCGCTGCTGAGGGTGTTGTGCGTGGCGCTCCTGTTGCACGTAGACTAGAGGGGCTCTGCAAATCTGATTTATTGCCCATTTGAGTAATTAAACCCGTGCAGACCCAGGCCTATTGCAGACCATAGCTCGGTCCTGTCTTTAGGAAGCTCAGAGCAATCAGTTAAGTGGACTTTCAACAGAGATTCCATATTATCAGATATTTCCATATTATTAGAGCTGCAGGACCCATCATCTTTACGGATTTGAGAGCGAGTCTTTTGGCGCCTTAGAGATAATCTTCCGAAGTCTCGATGCTTAGGATATTTTCTCGATGTCGCCGTAGAAGACTCATTCCAAGAGCTTCTTTTCGCTTTCCTTATCTCATTTTTGTAAGTGCAGGGTAAGGATTTGCTCGGATAATGTAATTTCCCAGAGGAATTCGGGACACCCTGAGTTATGATTTTTACTTGCTGTGCGGGCTTCATTCTGATTATGGTTCTTTACGGTTTTTGAGGCCAGATACTTAATATCATGCTTCGTGGTTGATTCCTTCTTTATTTGAAAGACGTTAAATCTTGTAAAACTTTCAATGTGTAATTACCTCTTTACCATTTAAACTAATACCAAAAACCTGCCTTTGGAGAAAACAGAGCCAAGTGAGACTTACTGTGTGCTTTCCAAAAGCGCTAATCCAAACAGCAAAGTATCTGCAAATTTCAATTGTACTAATTGACTTCATTAATAAATTCAAGCATATTAATACAAAATACTTTAATGGCACTTGCAAACACTACGAACTAATATCAACAAATCTTAGACATTTGAGTCTACAACATTCACACGCACGTTACGCGATGACCTCACTGCCGCCATAGTTAAAGATAACAAGAGTTCCAATTCCAATTTAAATTCTAAATGAAATCAATGCTGTCAAATAATTGCTGCGAATTGCAGCGAACTAAATTCCAATCGATTGCAAGTCGATGGTGCGCGCGCTACATGAACTCAAAGCATCGAAGAAGAGTCCATGCGTTCCCCACAGCTACCCCCCCTCGACTACACAATGTTACTGCAACAACAGCATTTCGGCATCTGGTTACTTACATTTTCTTTATAAAGTTATGCAATTCACGGCATGCCAGCGTGTCTATGCGTTGCATATGCTGTTCCAGCCACATCAGTGCGCCGGCGGTGGGTGGGAAGCCGCGTGGAATCGGTATAGCCGGCATACCGCGAAATTCAAATTCCAACAAAACCTCGTGTATTGCAAATTCCAGCTGTTGTAGCTCTGCATTGTAGATATGAAGGAGATGTGACTCGACGACACGTAGCTCCGGTAGAATTGTGCGACGTTGTAGAATGCCATTGCCAAGCATTATCGTTAGCTGCATACATACGTACATGCATACATAGATATGTATATATGTATATTTAAGAATGATTGTGGTATGTATAAGCAATGCCAATGCCATGAAATGAGCGGGAGAGCAGAAGGGAGAGAAATTAAAATTGGTTCAACTATATAACCAGTTGGTACAAAGTCATGCTCATATACGAATACATACTCACTTTGGTTAATTGTTCCCAATTTTGGCAATCCTTGTAAGCCAACACAAATATTGTAGCTAATTTCTGTTCCAAAGTGCTTATGTGAATGAAGAAATTATGTAGTTGGCGTTTAAATAGCGACCAATTGCTGTTGTTGCACGGCAGCTGAGTAGTATCCAACAGCGGTGTATTAAATTCACTTAAAGTCCAACGCTCGAACAAGTCCTTAAACTCAATGTGTACCTGTGTGGAAGGCATAGCTGGATGTGTTTATTGCATTGAAAGTAAGTGATAAAATGGATTCGCTTTAATTTTGATGTGAAGTTAAGCTTGGAAGGCTTTCTGTTAGCTTAGGTTAGGTTAAGTTGAGGTAGCTGCCTTCGCAATTCCGAAAAGCGGGGGCACACTTTGACCAGATAGGCCCATTGTGATACCACATGGCAGCCCTAGATACCTTTAAAAACCTTTCCGGTAAGATGGATTTAAATATAGGTTGAAATTAGATGCCCACAATGCTAAATCAGTGCGTTTGTTTAATAAAGTGCAGAAAATCTAGTATATTTGCATTTTCCAACTCCGCCAGGCACTCGAAGAAGTGTTTATAGCAGGGACCGAAAATAAAAATTATTTTTTTTCGATGTTATAAAACTCCAGGGCTATATAGTGTCCTTGGGCAAAATCATTCACTTTACCTTCATCCCAGGACCTCCAGAATCAATAAACTGGACCCTATTAATTTTTGTAATTTTTTTTTTTAAAAAGCCAGCGATAAAATAAAAATTTGGTGTTTTATTTTTTAGCACCAGCGATAAAATAAATACATGGTGTTTTATTTTTTAGCACCAGCGATAAAATAAATACATGGTGTTTTATTTTTTAGCACCAGCGATAAAATAAATATAATAATATAATACAATGGCGCTATTATAATTCTGACGAGTTTTATGGCCGAGCTTCTCTCCCAATTCGAGGTGTGCTCCTTTTTTTGTTTTTCCTACTAATTGGGTGGACCTACAGTTTTATGCCGGCTCCGAACGGCGAATGCATTTTTTGTGAGAAGCTTTTTCATGGCAGAAATACTCTCGGAGGGTATGCCGCCCACTGCCGAGATGTGACCACTGCTCTTAAAAAACCCAATAATTGGATTTTTACTAATTAGAAAAATTTGTTTGGCTCGGACCGTGGTTTGAACCCGAGACCTCTGGCATAGCAGGCGAGCACTCTACCCACTGCACCACAGCGGCCACATACATACACACACATAAATACATGGTGTTTTATTTTTTAACTCCAGCGATAAAATAAATATCTGGTGTTTTATTTTTTAACTCCAAAATAAAACTCCAGGGCCAATAACTAGCGAACCACTTAACCGAATTGCATAAATTTGGTATCAGACGAAAGGTAATTCAGTAAGCTTTTTAATGGTACCACCCATGCCAAGGTTACCACTCAAACAAAGGTTGCCACCTATTTTTTAAATTTTTCCCAATTAAGTATGGGTGCCACCAATTAAAAGCTTACTGAATGACCTTTCATCTGATACTAAATTTATGCAATTAGGTTAAGGGGTTCGCTAGCTATTGGCCCTGGAGTTTTATTTTGGAGCTAAAAAATAAAACACCAAATAAATAAAACTCCGAGTTGACTGATTATTTTTGTCCAAATAAAATATTCCTCCAAATATAAATTTTTTCTTTGGCGTTTTATTATAAAAGGAATAAAACTCCCGGTCCCTGGTTTATAGAAACAGCGATACCTGGCTAATGACAGTGACCGACAGCGGCATAGATAATGCTCAACTCTTTCAATATCTTCCACGTCTCTGCAGCTGCGACAAAAGTCGTTTTTATAGAGGCCCATATCAGAGGCATGAATGCCCATGAGGCAGTGGTCTGTAAGAAATCCCATCAGCGGATCTATGGAGAGCCGGTTCAGATGTAGCACCGATGCAGATCTGCCCTCACCCAGTTTAGGCCAGATTTGCCTATAAATCACAAAAGTTTACTCCCTGGCCCATCTAGCTTTGGCCTATTTAATTACGTGAGATATCAACGAATGCTTGCATGAGATCAGGAGAGCGGGCGGGTCATCCAACCCGCAGTTGTGATTTCCTGCAAGTTTGTGCTCTACCTTGCTATCTTATCTGCAATGCAGTTACGCTGGACGTCACTATGGCCTTGGACCCAAATGACGTTCAGATCACACTTTTCGGCTAGTTTATTTATAGATTCCCTGCATTTCATTACCACTATAGAATTATGACAGCTTGGCTGTAAGAGAAGATCTTGATAGACTCAATCTGCTTCGCATGTGGCTATTAGCTCAGTCTAATAGACACTGCCGTGATCAGCTAGACGCAAACTTACTTTGAGGTGAAACTTTTTACAGAAAATTCCACATACAACTCCGTTGTCAGTTTGGAGCCGTCCGTGTAAGGGTTGAATGTGTTAAGATCGGAGTTTTACAAATTGCTCCACTCACTCCTCTTCGGCATACTCGTAGAGTATTTGTTGTCCCAACAGAACGCTGATATTCTGTTAGCTTCCTGAAACTGCAAAAAATTACCAAATATGCACGACTTACCTTCCGTATGCGATCATTCAAATATTTGCCACGCAAGCCACCGATTTCGATTTTCTCCAAATTTTGAAATGAAACTGCTGCCTCGAATAGTTTACGCATATCAGTCAATTGCGCCAGAAAACCATCCAGCGTATTACCGAAGACGTGCTCGGGTGAAAAACGCCACAGCTCGTGCGCTGTAGTGCTGCTGATGTCCGCTGAATCCGTGGGTGTGATTACGTGTGCAGCGCGCGAAGTAGATGGCAAAGCTGGAAGTAATGGTTGATTACAGGAATATTTTTCCTTATACTCTAGCAGACGGTATCTAGAAAGTTGATAGCGGAATGGAAAGAGGTTGGGAAAGAGAGCAATGGAAAGAGAGCGTAAGAGAAAGAGTGAAAAATTCAGCGCACAACTTCTTTCTCACACAATCAACAATTGCTTAAACATACTTAAATCTCTCCAGCACCTCAATTGATTTCATTATCTTCGACAAGCCTTCATCGGCGTCACCCTGAAATAGCAGTCGAAATTCCAAATCTTCAGCAGCACGTCGCACCAACAGCTGACAAATGCAGCGCAGCAACACCGTCATTCTCTGAGTGCTACGATAGTAACGTGCATTCGACCAAATCAGATGAACTATATGAACCAAAGGATCCACCAATTCAACGGCTGCATGAAAGTTGACAGCATTAAAGGCGGTAGTTTGTCGCAAGAGCGGCTGCAACCACAACGTATTGTCTTCGGCCTCATGCCAAGCGAATACCAAACGTTTAAAGATCTGCACAAATGTTTCATAGTAGGGTGAGTTTATGCGCTCGAGAATGTGCGTGAGCGTCTTGTGTGTTTGTGTGCGTAGTTGTTCATAAATATTTTCCAAATTCTGTTTGCGACTTGCCCAATAGGCGATTTCTTGCGCCGGTACCATAACAGGCACAACACCTTTGGATTGTTGATTTGGATGTCGCGCTGTGTGGGGAGAGCTGCTGGCAATGCAGGCGGATTTTTCGTTGAGTATTTCATGTATTTGTGTTGTCCAATTGATGTACATCTCTTCGAGTGCTAAACGAAATTTTGGTTCGAGCGCTGGTGTGAGATTGCTGAAAGTGATGAGATTGAAGATTATTGAAGATATTAAATTGTGAATACAAAATTAACTGAAATACTTAGTTTATATATTTATGTATTCGTATATTAAGCTTGAAATGGAATGGAATTGTGGTAGACCAAGGAAACTACGTCTTTCCCAAGCACTCAGGCACATTTTCCCATTGCACTTAAGGCTTTTAGAAAGAATGGAGATGTAGGAGAAAAGGTGGGAAAGTGGAATCAGAACTCCTCTGCAAACTTTGCAGATACTCTTATGAATCTGTGAAGTTTGTCGAGTGGCAAAGAATGTGGCATCTACCATTCTCAATACATCTAACCCGAGAGTAAACAATCTTAGTTTAGCGAAAGCCGGAAAGGTGCAGAGATAATGCTATTTGTCGTCGTCGTCCTCCTCTAGGCAGCGATAGGCATAATGCGCTCTTGCTGATGCCTATGCTGGTCATGTGCTGTTCCCTGGATTGTGCCCTATAATTAATCCCACAAGGGCCCGAAGCTCCCTCCTTCTTTGCTTGAGGAGCCTCCCTGTTACGTCTTTTAAGCAAGCACTTTGTAAGTTTACAGAAATCTCTAGAGTTTCAGCGTCTCCAATGGGGTTTCCCCATGGAGTCCCTGATGTACTTCACAGCAGACTTGGGCATTATTCGAATAAATTTTTATTTAGATAATTATTTGAATAAAAATTTATTTTTCAAATTTTATTCAGATAAATTCCCTACGAATAATTATTCTGAGGTTTATTCTAGAGCTCTGAACATTTTCGAGTAGCCCGAACAAATATTGTTCAAATGCTCGAATAGTCGTTCGTTTGTTTATTACCCGTATGTTTGTACGGACATTTGAACAATTCGGGCATTTTGAAGTTTGTTTTTTTCTTTTGTTTATTATTTTTTTTTCTTCTTCATATGTAGTTGTTTTTATTTTTGTTTTTCGATACACATTTTTTTTGTTTGTAAGCTCGAATGCTCGAATGTTTGTACGGGCATTTGAACAACAAACGGGCTTCAAACAAAAACGTTCAATTCGCTTTGTCCGATATCCGGGTAGCTAGAGCTCTAGTTTATTCGTTATTTCAAATAATAAATAAATACTTAAGGCGGATTCATCGTTCGAGTTCAGAACTTTTTTGCCATGTGGTTGTTGTTGTGTTTTCGGAGTGTGAGAGGAATTCCGAAAAGTTCTGAACTATTTTTATTAGTTAACTCAAATTCAACTTCAGTTCTGAACTCGAACGATGAATCCGCCCGGCTGTTTAGCTTAAACTTAAGATTAAACTTAAGCTTAACTCCACTTACTTTATATTTTTTAATGGTTTCTCGATAGAAAGAACCAGAAATCGAATTCGTACAAGGAAGCGCAGAAGTACATGATGCCCTGAGGACAAAGCTATAGAATAAATTTAAATAGATCAGAAGAAGGGATTTGAAGGGCAATACTTAGCAAGGGTACTATCAGAATTTTTGCATGGATTTTCGATATCCGTCAGCTGTTGTGTCGGACAGTTCTTTATTTTTACTGAAAGAAAACCTAAACCAAAAACTATTTTTTTTTTCACCCCATGCTTTTAAAGCTTAAGTCCTTTGATCACAATTTTCCATTTAAAAGTTTTCTGCTACTTCTTTTTACTAATCCACTTTTACGTTTTACGTTCCACCGCAGTATCAGAGGAATTTCTAATTATTTCCACTCACTAACTCACCTTAATTAACTTTCGTCTGACTATTGCAAATAGTTTACCAACTGATTATTGTATTTCGATTTTTCATTCGTCTGTTCATCACATTCGGCGTTGAATGTAAAAAGTTGCTAACTGTATTTCACTCTTCGTTCGCATTGCATTGCATTTTACTCTAACCTCCAACTTCTAACTACGTTTCGCTTAGCTTTCACTCGCTTGTCAATCCTTATTTTGCCCTAAGAGAGTTAAAATATACGCTGAATGATTGTTTATTTATTTTTCTTTCGTATTGACCTTCGAGGTTGCATTAGCTAGAAGCTAGAAGCAGAGAGCAAAAAAAAAAATAAGAGAATGGCAGGAGTGGGATGTTATAGGATAAATAGTTCGTGTTTGAATCGATTAAGGATTTGCTGTGAGTGTATGCTTTACCACGAGCCACCAACGCAGTGTGTCGAAATGATGATTGAACCCGCAGCACCGCACAAATTTGATTAAAATGAATAGTATCACCAAGCAGCTGTCGGTTGTCCTGCTGATTGCTGCAGTCTCAATGTTGGAGAAATTTAAATTTTCAGCAACATCAATAATGTAAATATTTGTCTATACTTTGGTTGTGGGGCGATTAGATTGGAGGGGGTTTGAAAGCTTTTTTGTTATTGTTAAGAGTTCGGCCAGCGGCAGGACAATGTCTATGCAGCGGAGCTTGCGTACAGTGGGTTGAATAAAGTGAAATTAAAAAAAATTAATTGAAAAACAAAAAACATAATATGAGTAAATTAAATAAAGTGTACAGAGATTTTCAATGAAAAATATATTAGCATTAAATTTCGCGGCATAATTTATAATAAATACACTTTCCAGCCAGCCAGAAGAGTTCGCAAAGCGCTACGTTAGTGTGCGCTCAACCTCGTAGGGAGGCTCCGAAAAGGCGTCCAATAGATAAATGTGATCTTTAAATTATATATAAAAAAGTGTTCCTTTAGGACTTCTGAAGAGATGAGTTTCCGCAGTTTCAAAACGCTTCTTCAGTTAACCCGCAAAGCATACTGCTTTAACGAGATGTTTCGTATCTACATTAAATAATCCAAAAAGTACTACAAATGTAGATTTCGAAATTTGTATATAGCATTTCCTGGCCAAATTAAACTTTTTTCAAGTCAATTGAAACTTTTTTCAGCTCAAGTGAAATTTTTCCAAGTCAAGTGAAACTTTTTTCAGCTCAAGTGAAATTTTTCCAAGTCAATTGAAACCTTTTTCAATTAATATTAAACTTTTTTCAATTTCATTTCCACTGAAAAAGTTTCAATTGAATTGAAAAAGGTTTCATTTCAATTGAAAAAGGATTCACTTGACTTGAAAAAAGTTTAATTTGACCCGAAGATACTATATAAATTACAACGAAATCGCACTAGTGATGGGCGAGTCCGAGATGTTTTATTCGATTCTCTCGATTGTTGAAACATCTCGAATGCTCTCGATGGTTTTCATTCGTATTCGAGTCAAGTCGTAAATGGCCGTCAGTCGAAACAATCGCTAAAACATCTCGGACTCGCCAACGATTCCTCTCGTTTTCAAAGCAACCCTACAACATCTCGGACTCGCTGCAAAAAATACATATGTAATAATTGTTGTTGCCGCTTGAATATTAAAATTGCTTTACAAAACATACGGAGTGGTACAAATCTATTGCCGTTGTTGCTACTCGTAAAATTCATTTGTTTCATAAGCGTATCACTTCAGAAAATTTATTAATGTTTAAATAATTAATTATTATTATTATGCACGACACTGTTTTAGTTGTGATTGCAATAATGCAGCGTCTATGTATAGCATATTTTTCAATTTGGTTAATTTATTTATGTATTTGCCTCACTTCCATTAAAAATCCTACTTTCTTTATCAACAAACCTCATTCAGTTTATTTTATCAACTAAAACATATCATCAAAACAACAGCCGGCCCGCCGACTCGGAACAATCGCAAAAACATCTCGCTTGTGTAGTCGAGATGTCATCGAAACAACCTACGACTCGCCGACTCGGAACAATCGCAAAAACATCTCGCTTGTGTAGTCGAGATGTCATCGAAACTACCTCCGACTCGCCGACTCGGAACAATCGCAAAAACATCTCGATTGTGTAGTCGAGGAGCGAGTCAACTTTTGACTCGATTGTGATTTTGCAACGATGGCGATTCTCTCGATTGTCTAAACATCTCGGACTCGCCCATCACAAATCGCACACTGTGCCTATTAAAAATATTTTTAAATGTTCCACCAAAGTTTGTTATTGTTTTTATTTCTGTGAACTTAACCTCTCCCATCTGCTTAAGTAATCCATTTACAAATAATTTACATTTCTGTGGTACGAATTTTCACTTTTGCTAGATTTTCAGTTATGCTTAAGTTGGCAAAATCACTTCAGCTCAGGCATAACAATAACAAGACGAACAGCTAAATATTATCAATACAGATAAAAAATTAATGAAAATGGCGGGCTTCTGCTTAAGTATTAGCCTCATAAATTGAATAGATAAAACTGGGTAAGTTTCGTGGTAGAATGTGAACTAAACGCATTAAAAAAATGCACACGGCAAACGGGCTTAAGTAGTGAAACGACACGAATTTATATCATGCAAAAGACTTGGACTACTAGTGACTTTGCCGTTACAACACAGCAACAAATGTTGACAACATCTGTAAAAGATTGCACACTTTTTTTTACATCTTGATGCATACATACATATGTATTAAGCCCCATAATATCTTTATCTCAAGTGTCTTTACGTGTGTTCATAAGTTTTACTTACTTACCCTTGATTAACTTGCGCAGCAATTTCATCGATAACTTTTGGCGCAACTAATAATGACAAAATTGTGCGATTATTGGTTTTGCCTTTAATCTGTGGAGAATTAAGAATATAAGAATAAAAAACTTGAATTAATTAGCAATGTTGTTTAACTTTGTTAACCAAATTAATGTATGGATAATGCTTGGTAAAGAAAGTATTGCATATTTGGGATATAACAAAAGTATGTAGTTAATTATTTGTTAATTAGGTCATTTGTACTTTTGTTATACATAAGTAAGGTACTAAATGCGTTAGTGTTTTTCTGAACAGGAGAGATTACCATATGTTTCCAATGCTTGCGACTAGGGAGAGAGCAGAAGTATGGCCTTTGGTTCTCACGGTAGTCGTGACTAAGTAGGTGAACAACTCGGATTTTATTTGACCAAAGACTGCCACTTTGGCTGCTCTTCTCAGAACTTCTGGGTGTGTTACAACAAGAATAACTGTAACAATAACAACAACAAAAACATCAACAACAACAACAACAACAACAACAGCATTGATAACTTAGTGTTGTGTTCTGGAGCAAGTTTGGCTCATTTGATATTATCACACGTTTGTATCAGCAAATCGGTATAAGAAGTTTTAAATGTTTCATAAAACCTCCGTGAATTGCTGAAATATGTGCAAAGATTGAAATAAAAGTAAAGAGAAATCGCTTATTAACTAAAAGCTCATTTTTCTCGTTAATGTAGCTTAACCCGCGTCTTCTTTATTTAATAGTACATTAAACAGTTCTGAAATGTTTATTTTAACATTACTTCGTATGTAGGTATAAAACAAAATAGTTTTTATGTATGCTGATTACATACTTGCATATGTTTAAATATGCATATATACATGTTGTTATTTACAACAACAAAATTAGACGATAGTTAAGTAAACAAAAGGCGGGCATAGAAACTTTCGCCAATTAGCCAATACTAGCACGCACATGTCCGCATTATTTGAGTCCTTTTTTTATTTCCCTGTGGCACTTCCGTCGCATGGAAACTTCTAAATTACATTAACGTGCTATAATCATAGGTAACTGTGTACATATGTATGTTACTTGCTTTCAAAAGGGATAAGGTTTAGTTGCATCTGATACTTATAATATGAAACCTTCAGGCAAATTATAATTACAGAATAAATTTTGCTCATACTCTGAAAAAAAAAACGTTGTAAATCTAAAGAATTTTGCTGTTAAATCAACTACTTTCCGCAGTTGAAATGTGCCCAACAACGCTCCGTTGTTGTTTCAAAGGTGCGAGCGTTGTTGATTTAAGTCAATAACGGAGATTGTTGGAAAAAATTTTCACCTAAAAATAAATTTTTGTTTGCATTTTACTCTTCATCTTCTCTCCGCCCGGTTCCCAACTGCGAATATGTAGCCTCCGCTTGTTCTCCTATTCTTCTCTCCTTCTTATCATTCACTGGTTGCTATCTTTATTTCTTATTCTGATTTTTCTTCTTTATTTTATATTCTCCTCCGGATTCGAACCATGATATCAACCTGAAATTCTATCCAATCATCACATAGTGGAACATTCAACATTATATTGAATTTTAGTAACCTATTTATACTTCCATTTCCTAAAAAGGAATCCATGAATTATTTGAATCATTGTAAAAACAAAATTTAAAAAAAAATTGTTCTCATTAGTTTTGTTTACAACGGAAACTGTTGGGTCAAATACTTTTGCCTTTAAATCAACAACGGGGGGAAAATTGTTGCTAAAAATAAACTTTTTTTTGGATTTTTCTCTTCATCTTCTCTCAATCATTATTTTTTTTGTTGGTTTTCTCACAAAAAAATATTTTCTCACAAAAAATTTTTTAAAGGCAAGCAAGTTTTTTGAATCAACAACGCCCGTTTTTGAATAAATTGTTGGATCAAAAACTTTGCTGTAAAAACAAATACTTTTGCTGTTGAATCAAAGACGGAGATTCAACAGCCGAAAGTTGTTGGTTTAACTACGGGTATTTTTTTCAGAGTACATACATACTCGTATTAGTGGTTCTATCTGTTTTAAAACATTATTGTATATGAAAGCTTTCGGATATATAGTACCTAGATATTTATGAATATTAATTTAGTTATGTTGAAATTTGTATATCCGCTAAGCTATTTAATATGTAGGTATGTAAGAGTATATTTATAAATCTTGCCTTGAGGATTTTAATAAATTTAATAGGCTGCGTATCGTTGTCAGCTGAATTGCCATAGATATCGAGTAAATTAGTTCATTAATTGCAAAGATATTTTATTTAAGTTTAGAATTTGAAAGCACATATAATTCCAAAACGAGAGGTTGTCGAAGAATGGCCTGCCAAGGAATTTCATTCTGCCTTGGCTGTATGAAGGACACTCACATAGCAGGTATTCCGCCATCTCCTTCACTCCAAGAAGATTACAGCTGCGGCGTAGAGTGTTATGCTCCAAACCCTGTCGGGCCGCATGGGCAAAAAATAGCCCAATGTCCTGTGAACACTGCAGTTAAGCTGGAAATGGCCCTTCTGCCCATACTTAGAATGGCTGAGGAACACACCTCATTGCATGAAGGCCACAGTCGACTGCAGACCCTGCAGGTATGCACTCCATCTGGTTTTAGCCTTCTCGAACCAGTACCGGGAAATTTTGGCCCTTGAGAAGTCCCAGGGGCGCAAGAACCTCTCGCACATCTGCCACATCAAGAGCCCAGCCTTCCTGGGCAAACTCATCAGCCATTTCATTTCCCTGAAATTCGCGGTGCCCCGCCGCCCAAATACGCTATACGCTATGTCGACTTGCCAAGCCCCTGAACCACTATCTACACTGCCTGACCAAGCTTGACGATACCGTTACAAATCCCAGAGACTTCAGAGCCGCCTAACTATCCGAGAAAATTCCTAGCCTGTTTCCGACAACGGCACTTTCCGCTGCAAGTAAAGTCTTGCAGGCGAAAACTTGAGATTGAAAAGTGTTCGCCGTGTCAGGGAGCCGGATTGATATGGAAGTGTCCGGTTGAGTTGCGAAGATACCAGTTCCCACTCCGCCCGCTATTTTGGAAACATCGAATCTCTGAGCGAGTTTACTATCTACTCAGTCCTTCCTAGATGGAAAGATGACTTTATAGTTATGTAGCTCTCGGTGAATAGGTTGGTCGCAACCCTTAATTGCGACAATCCACAATTTAATGAGTAAATATACTTACATACGACAAATATAGGGACTTTTTGTTGTTACTAGCCTAGGAGCGTATCATAATTTAGTGGTCTCAAGGATTGAATTAAAATAGAAACCAGAAGATTTGCGAAATCGATCAGTTTGTTATCATAATGGAACTTTTCGTCCTAAACGAACTTTGTATCTGCATTTTCTTACACCATATACCTTTATGTTCCACTGGACTGATTGCACGAGTATACTTACTCGCCTCTCAACTTTCGTATTATTACCAGGAATACTAACATGATGATGGATTACTTACCGAACTACCGGTAACTAAAAGCCTCCAGGAAATATGAAATCTCTTTTGCGCAATAATTTCAAAAGCTTAATTTCTGAGTAAGAACTTAGAGTTGAACTTATGTAATAACTAACTTTGCATATTCATACAGATTACTACGTCCATACATACATACATGTACAAAATTTCAATTTCAAACTTAACTAACTTACCTCAACGAGGGTGTTGCGCACCTCCTTAATGCGTATTTGCAAATCCTTTTGCACTTGCTTTGGCCACGATTTCCGATTGTGTGGGCACTCTAACAACGGTTGAAATATTTCATCGAAGAGCAGCGACAAAGTTTCGATTTTACTATGGACTGGCAGATCGCCGCAAAGTATTTGCGTACGGAAATTATCTGCGGTCAACGGTGTGTTCGCGCTTCGACGCACAAAGTAAACACATTTGCCGCGCGGCACTCCGTCCAGTGTTGAGAAGCTGCTGGACGGTGGCGGCACTGGCAAAGTCAAAGGTATCGGCAACATCATTACAGCGGCAGCTGCAACATGGGCAGCCGAGGCGGCAATAGCTGCTGGACTTGTTGTGTTGGCACTTGTTGTTGTTGCTGTTGTTGTTGGTTGGCCAATATCATTTGCTGACTTTGCTGTTGGCTCCCCTGTTATGGTTGATGTGGCAACCATTCTTGCATCGCCCGATCTCGACATTGGCTCGTTCGCTGCAGCTGCAGCAGAAGTGCACGGGTCGATGATGGATGATGACGGTTGAAATGTAGTTGCAGCAGTTGTTGTTGCTGTCGCTGTTGGGCTTAAGAATGACGTTGCTTGCACTTGCATTGCGTAAGTGTGGTGTACGTCGCTGAGCGCCGTTTTGGGCACTAAATATCCGCCATGATTGAGCGTCATAACTAGAAAGCGCTGCTTTGCGTTATTCAGCCAATCAAACATAATGACCTGTAAAATTATGAAGGCTTCGCGACTTAGAGAATGTCAAATGGTAAAAGCGTTCTTTCTTTTGCTGAGAAAATGAAGTTTTGGTGGCAATGAAGTTTTGTTTGCAAAAAGCGCAAAATATATCAGGTTCAGTTGGTGATAAATGATGACATTTGGAGTTTGCTCAAATCCCGTTTGGTTAAGTGTATGATGCAAGATTTAATTTTGGGAGATGGAAAGTTTATAAAAGAATATTTTCGCAGACAGATGGCGCTGGTGAGAGAATAAACTTTTTTTTTTGCTGAAGGCAGTATAAACTTTATACTATAAAGTTTACTGATTGGTGACAAGTTGTTTTGGGCTATTTATATATAAAGCAATATGCTTCAAATAAACTTTAATCTGGTCGGGAATGTTCTTTTTTAATATCCGTTGTAATTAACTCCACGAATAATAAGTTGTATTGGAGCCTGAAAAAGCTCAGTGTTGAACATTGCTTCGAATAAGTCAAAGTTCTTCAAAATTTAAACCAAATTGCGCTAACTACACGGCAGTGGGTTCTAAGTACCAGAATGACCCGTATTAGATCGCCTGGAGACAATGACGTATGTATAAATAGATGAAGGTATTTACGGATGAGAGAGCTTGGTAACATCGATGGACCGATGGACGGATTCGAATTGCTAATTAGCGGACCTTAAGAATATACAATTGAACGAATTTGTGTAGTAGGTGGAAAGTACTAGAAGGTCGTTGGACAGGATGAAGGTGATACTGCCAAGAAAGTATTTCTATCGAGACCCGCTAAAGGCAGAAGAAAAGGAGGGCAGTGGTAAGACTTACTCGTCCTCCCTTGGTATTTCCAATTGGCACCAGGCAGCACGAAACAGACACGGCTGGAGCGCCTCGCCCAAAATCATCCAGACGGTTACGCACCAAGTAAGAAGAAGGAGAAGTAGATGTAGAGGAAGATTAACTGACAGGTGGACATACCAAAAAATGGGTTCTTTTAGTGATAAATATGAATATGGATATGGAAAAGGGGAGTTCTTTGTAAATCGCTAATTTACAAGAAGTCAGCTCGGAGCCTTTGTGGATAAGCTGAGGGAGCGTTTTGGCACTCCGAAAATGCTAATTTAAAGAGTCCAAAAAGACAAATTTTGCGCCTTTTTGCCTTTTCGCACAGGAAGTCCTAACTGAGACCAATGCTTACTGAACTGGCTGGCTGGTCGTGAAATTAGGGAAGATAAAATAAACGGAAGGCTGGGTAAATTTACGGTTGTATGGATGGCTGAAGTTCTGATGAATGTATGAGTGCATCTATGGATAAGTTTTCTGTACGCGCGGTCGTACACTTATGTACATGAAACGCAAATCAAAATGAAAATTTCCAACAGTCACTTAATTTTCATTTTGAGTTTTGCAAAATTTTCAACGCACTTTCCAGCATTCAAATATTGCATCTATGCAGATATTTATGTTTGTACGAGTACATAAAATATGTATGTATGTACATATGTAATGCAACACTTTTGATTTGCACAAGCACACAAACTCATACACGTTTATGTAGTACATGCAACCTACACGAAAGGACTCATTGGCCATCATGCGATTCCACTTGTCCTGCTTCAGGCGTAACGAACTCAATGTGAATGAGCTGATAAAGTCCAAGCGCGGGTCACTGACGACGGATGCGGCTGCTGCTGCTGACGACGATGAAACCGCACTCAACGCACATCCTGCTCCTCTTCCTCCTCCTCTTCCACCTTCCGCATCATCTGTGTCCAGTTCATCGATAGTGGTAACAGTGGCGGCGGTGCTAATATTGGTAGCGGTGGACATTTCGACACTTTACAACGATCAAAGTTGAATTGCAAACAAAAAAAAAGAAACAAAGAGTTCTTTTTTCAGTTTGCCACCACCAACAAATTACATATGTAAATTACACGATCCGCGTCTAAACGGTTGCACACTTACTTTGCGAGCTGTTAACTATAAAATGACCGCTAATGCCAATTGTGGCAATAGCAAGCAACATGACGGTATAGAGCCAAAGTCAAAGAGCGCAGTGATGGTTGAGGGGGAGTATGGTTGGCGGTTGTTGGTTTATTGGATGTTCATAGGAACTCAGCTGTTGGCAGCTGTGCTAGAATGTGGAGGCACGTCGATGCGCAATATGGTTTTATGTTAGTAGGTACATACATATGTACGCTATGTACTATGTTCTATGTTCTATGTGAGTTTGTGTATTTGTGTGGTATCGATCAAACTTCAAATTTTTAATTTGAAAACTGTGTGAAATGCGAATGCACAGGAAACTTTGCTGCAAACGAGGAGCCGGCAATGTGGGAATATACCGCAAGCAAAAGCACAAGCTAATCTGATGCTAAGGGCATACAGCCATGTTTACATACATACATACTTATACATATGTGCCAGTGGCGGCGCTAGCATAAAACGGCTGGGCAAGCCTATGTATGAGGCACAGCCATTAGCCATTTATGTCATTTTCATTGCTGTGTTACCGTATGAAGGTTGGCAAAAATCCCGAACTGAACCCTCCGAGAGGGTGCCGACTGGTAATGGCCACCACAGAAGCCCCGTGCGTTGTCGGGGGGTGTCCAGCTGAGATCAGGCGTCAGTGCTATGTTTCCTTAGCTCCTCAATAGCTTAGGGACGTTGAAATGGTGTTTGATCATGGTTTCAGGGTAGGGGCCGGATCAAGGTGTTATGCATACCGTGCTGACGATCAGCCTGGCTGGGGGCCCCTAAAAATAGCCCAGTCTCGTACGGTGCCCTCTGGGTACCGGGCCACACCCAGTTGTAATCTTGGCCTTACCCCAGGCATCGCGGATCTCTGCCCGGGGCTGACGTACCCCTTCTCCGCTACTCGTGGGTTTTTAAGTATGGAGAATACGAAAAAAAATAATTTAAACGAGACCGGCACTCGTAAACAGCCGGAAGGGTCAACACCCGTTCATTCGGGGGCTTGTGCGATGCAGGGCCCCTCTACCAGCTGCGCCGCGGCTATTGCTAGGGAAGATGAAGCTCGTAGGCTTCTGGTGATGCCGATGCCTACCACTTCATCTAGAGTCGCCCAGGATGGGGTGGGGTCTACGGGGGGATCTTCTTCTGTCAGTGGAGGTGTTCCTAGTATGCAGCTCGCTACCGGGGCGAACGCCAAAGCTGGGGAGAAGACCTCTCGGACGACTCCCGCCACACCCACTGCGTTTACCCTTTTTAAGGATAGGTTACCCTTATCCCATGCTCGAGGCTGGCATAAGAGGGTGGCCATAAGGATCTTGAAGAGATTCCACGATGTCCCTGATCTGTGCACCAAGGCGCTGCCTGGTGATGTTATGCAGATCAGGGCTGAAATTGATTGGGCGAGAACCATCTACCCTAATTTCTATAGGTCCGTTCCGGTGCCGGCTCCGGCTTAGGTGCAGACCGAAGGTAAACGCAACAGATCGATGGAGGTTGCGGTGAATGCCCCAAAACGGGTTAGGACGCAGGGCCCCTCCTTTGCGGAGGTCGCGCGAGGCAGTATACTCCTGGGGGTCCTTGAAACTAACCCAGATATGGAGCAAAAACTCAAGGATAACTGGAAGTGGGTCAAGCTTGAGATGACTAGCTTCTCAGTTGCGCTGGTGAGGGAAAACCCTGGTCCTCCACCGTCTTGCAGAGAGGTGGGGTGGTACCAGGCTACAGTCAAGTTGGTGGCGTGCGACGACCAACGTTCGGCAGACCTCTACAAGAAGGCTGTCATAAGGGTAGGCGAGGTCTACCCGGGTGCGAGGCTGAAAGCCGTTGATTTCAAGGATATCCCGTCTAGGCCGAGGGCGAGAGTGTGGATTCCGTCTAAACCTGGCGATCCGGAGGGTGTCCTGGAGATCATCAGGACCTTCAACCCCGAACTCCCGGCTCACAACTGGCGAGTGATGAGGTTGGAGCACACCTCCAAGGCGTCGCTACAGGCCGTCCTCATATTGAATAAGGAGTCACTTCCCTTTCTTGAGCGAACGGAAGGCGTCATTAAATACGGTTTCGACACCGCGGTAATTAAGGTTTACTCAAGTGACCTGAAGGCGGCTACGGACCTTGATTTGGAGGTTGAGCCTGAGGAGGCGGAGAGCGGGGAGGAAGACGACGCGGAACCTGTTGATGTCAGTCCGATGGATGATATGGAAGCAGGCGATGCGGCATCAACCTCTTCACGCCTATCCGGCCATTTTTCGTGTGGTTACACTGGCGATGAGCTGTTGTCGGACAAGGATGACAGCAATGTTACGGTGGTTGGGGTGGACAACGTTGATAATGGTGCGGGTCCTCCAAATAAATCTCCACCATAGTAAGGCAGCGTCGTCTGCGGTGCCACGCCCACTTATTAAGGGTCAAACCTTGAAAGTTTTATGAGCCATTACTCAGAAACTTTGAAGATATATCGATGAAATTCGGTACGCGTGATATACTTACTTAGTGAAATGTTTGGAAGAAAAATTTCCAAAATGGGTTGAGGGCCACGCCCACTTTTATATATGTGTATTATAAAGTGGCCTAATAAAAACATTTTAAGCGATATCTCTGTCAAATATAAAGATATATCATTGAAATTTTATAGCAGGAGTCCAACTGCTGACATAAAACGAAAAACACAAAAATTTTGGCAAATGGGCGTGGCACCGCCTCTTTTTATAAACAGGAATATACGAGATTTCTGAGCCCATAACTCGACAAATAATTGATATATAATGACGAAACTTGGTGTGTACACTTTTATTAGTTGTGGTAATACATGTTCAAAATTTTAGCGAAATCGGTTTGACGACCACGCCCACTTTTATACATGGGAACTATAAAGTGGCCTAATAAAAACATTTTAAGCGATATCTTTGTCAAATATAGAGATAATTCATAGAAATTTTGTGGCATGAGTTCCACAAGAGACCGGAAACAAAAAATATAAAAATTTTGGAAAATGGGCGTGGCACCGCTTCTTTTTAGACAAAGGAATATACGAGATTTCTTAGCCTATAACTCGACAAATAATTGAGATATTATGACGAAACTTGGTTTATACACTTTTATAACTTGTGTTAATAGACACGCAAAAATTTATTGAAATCGGTTTATGACCACGCCTTCTTTTTAACAAAGATATTTCTGGAACACCCTTTTGGAATTTGTTAGTTGCTCAACTATCCATTTTACTTGAAAGCACCCAACTAACATCGAAGGGAGCAGCTGACATAGCCCTCATCCAAGAGCCATGGGTGGTAGGGCGGAAAATCTGTGGGCTGAAGGCAGCTGGGCTTACACTGGTAAGTGGGGCCACAAATGGGAAGCCAAGGGCTTGTATCTTGGCCAGATCTAATCTGAATGTTCTTTTTCTTCCACAGTTCAGTGATGAGGACACCACGTCCATCTCAATGTTGGTCAACGGCTTGGTGTTGACCTTGACCTCGGTCTATTGCGGACACGATAGGCCAGTACCTACCCCACTAGTCTGCAAGATAGTGGGGGATACGCTTGGAGCGGTCGTTTTTGGTGGCGACGTTAATGCACACAATTCCGCCTGGGGGAGTGGAGACACCAACGAAAGGGGTGAGTTACTTTTAGAATTTATCCTATACCATAATATTAGTATATGTAATAATGGTTCTGTACCTACGTTTGTCACTAAAAATCGTAGGGAAGTCTTGGACGTCACCTTGGCCTTGAGAGGCGGGGAAACCATGGTAAAGAACTGGAGGGTGCTTGATGAGCACTCCTTTTCTGATCATCGGTTTGTTCGCTTCGACCTGGATAGGGTGCCGGTCAGGATTGTCGCCTATAGAAACATTAAAACTGCCAATTGGCACTTGTATAGAGAGGAGCTTCATAAGAGACTCTCGGGTTTTAGTTGCCATACTCCGACCAGCTCTAAGGAGCTGGATGATATGGTTCATACGTTTACGAAGGTTTGTGGGCAGGCGCTGGATAAGGCCTGTCCCTTGAAAAAGCCGAGAGGCAAAACGAAACCACCATGGTGGAATCTGGATTTAGACTCGGCTCGCAAGAGGTGTCGTCGGTCGTTCAACCAAGCTAAATCCTCAGACGATGTCGAGAAATGGGTTGAATATAAAACGCATCTTAGAGAATACAAGAAGATATTAAGGTCTTCTAAACGATCCTCGTGGAGGGAATTTTGCAGTGGCTTGGAATCGGTGTCGGATGTCTCAAGGCTTAGGAAAATTCTCTCCAGTTCTCCACGAAGCGCCCCTGGGTGCTTGCTAAGGCCTGATGGGTCGTGGATGGACACTGGTGAGAGTACCCTGGACCTTCTTCTGAGCACACATTTCCCAAGCTCTGCTGACGAAGTATTAAACATACGAGAAGGGCGCGATAATCGGCCTGTCAATGATGATTTCATCAATACTGACGGTGTGTGTTGGGCAGTAGGGACCTTTAAGCCCTTCAAAACTCCGGGTCCTGATAGGATGGCGCCAATACAACTGCAGCAGTCTATTGAGCTGTGCAGTCCGTGGTTGCTAGCCATTTTTAAGGGAGTATGTGCTCTAAATTACATTCCTCATTTGTGGAAGAAATCGACGGTCGTTTTTATACCTAAGGCTGGTAGGACATCTCATACCAGTCCGGGTGACCTCAGACCGATCAGTTTGACGTCTTTTCAGCTTAAGGTGTTTGAAAGACTTATGGATTCTCATCTTAGAGAAGATTTAGATGGTAAAATCACAAGATCCCAACATGCCTATATGAAAGGGAGATCCACTGAAACAGCCCTACATGCTGTTGTTACTCAAATTGAGAGGTCTCTTGCGCTCAAGGAGTTCTCACTGGTTGCATTCCTGGATATAGAGGGTGCATTCAACAACGTTACACCATCGGCAATAACTGGAGTTCTGACGAGGCTAGGTGTTGATCTGAGGATGGTTGCGTTGATAAAACAGTTGCTGGTACATAGGGAGGTTCGTGCTGAATGGGCCGGGGTGTCAGTTTCTAGATACGCCAATAGAGGTACGCCACAGGGTGGGGTTCTCTCCCCACTTTTATGGGTGGCCACGATTAACGAGCTGTTGTCCGTCTTGGAGGAGGATGGCAGCGTTAAAGTTGTAGCATATGCGGATGATCTTGCACTTATAGTTAGTGGCAAGTTTCCACAGACGCTATGCGATATTATGCAAAGTAAACTTAGACTGGTGGATCACTGGTCTAGAAACAAAGGCTTGGGGATCAACCCAGCCAACACTGAACTGGTACTGTTTACCAGGAGGTATAAACTTCCTGCTTTGCAACTGCCAGTTCTTGCTAATACTACCCTAAAATTAGGGACTACGGCAAAGTTCTTGGGGGTAATTTTGGACAAAAAATTGTCTTGGGCCCCTAACTCTGTGGAACGTGTTAAAAAGGCAATGGTTGCCCTCTACAGTTGTAGAGGAGCCGTTGCGCGTAATTGGGGTTTGTCACCTAGAGTGTCGCTGTGGCTTTACACCGCTGTGATTAGACCAATCCTGTTATACGGGGTTCTGGTGTGGTGGAAATGTCTTGAAAAGAGCTCAACCCTTCTTAGATTTCAAAAGGTGCAAAGAAGCGCGCTGATTTGTGATGATTTTGATTGATGGGTAGGCAATGCGCACTGTTTTCGGCACTGCGCTTAAGGGAAATCCCGGGGTGGAAGGTAAATGTAGGTGGTCACGCTGAGATCCTTAGCTTTTCTTTGACGAGTGCAACGGACTACTGTGCACCGACCACCATTCGCGGGAGCAACTTCGATGTTGTTATTCCGGATAGGGAGTTTTGGTCCAATGGACCTCCGGGTTTGCCGGGCGCCCTCCATATTTATACTGATGGTTCGAAGCTGAATGGTAAGGTGGGTGGTGGAGTTTTCGTAGCCCAGACGGGTACGAAACTCTCCTTTAACCTTCCGGATCATTGCAGCGTATTCCAGGCAGAGGTTGCTGCCATTCAAGAGGCGGTTGACTATCTTCGTAAAGGAGTCCTCATGCACGACAATATTTACATTTGTTCAGATAGTCAGGCTGCGCTGAAGGCGATTGGGTCTGCTACTTGCAAATCCAGGACTGTGGAGGGTTGTCGCAAATCTCTTGACGAAATGGCTACGCAGGCTTCTCTAACGCTGGTATGGGTGCCTGGACACTGCAATATACCAGGCAATGAGATGGCAGACGAACTTGCAAGAGGGGGCACATCTGCTCCGCTTTCGCCATCTTGGAAGGGTTTAAGAATGCCGCTCGCTACATGCAAGCTCAACATTAAGGAATTTTTCCGTGCAGAAGCGGGTGCTAGATGGAAACGCCTTAGCACCTGCATTCATTCCAGACTCTTATGGCCTGATTGGGATGCGAGACGTACTAAAGGGCTACTTCTTCTAAAGAGGAAAGACCTGGCGCTCACTGTTGGCCTGATTACGGGCCACATCATTATCGGCAGACACGCTGAGAGATTGGGCGCTCCTTTTCATGACTTCTGTAGGAGCTGTAGGGATGAGGAGGAGCCTGAAACTGTAGAGCATTTGATGTGTGAATGTCCCGCGCTGTGGACTAAGAGGCTAAAATTTCTGGGGGCACCCCACTTTTCTGGCCTCGGCGATTTGGCCGATTTAGAGCCTGTAAAAATCCTGAGATTCGCTGAATCCACTTTCTGGTTCGAGTAGGGGTTTAGATCCTTGTGGTATCACAATGGGTCCTTATGGGCCTAAGTGTGTTGGTGTGTACCAACAGCCACTATTACCTAACCTAACCTAACCTACCGTATGAAACTGAATGCATTGGAATAAATCGAGATAATGAAGATGATGGAGAATGATTAAGTTTTAATATACAATGGATAATGTGAAGATACATATGTACATTAGATAGGGTCGAAAAAAAAAGTTGTAAAAGTCCGCCCCTAAATTTCAAGCTTATGTTAAGGGTTAAGGGACAAAAAAAATTTTCTTTATCCTTTGTTATTTATAATCCGATTTTTAAAATTGATACGTCATTAGTTTCGTATTTTGAAGCTCTACACTTCCTTCTAATGTCCTTTTGCGCTCTGAAGTCGTTTTCACATAGTTGGGTCAGCTAACTTATTTGTAAGTCCATGAATTATCCTCTTTGTTTTGCCAAATGAAAGTGCTTCAATATTCATGATAATGTTGCCTTGAAACGGTTTTACTAAATTAATAAGCAAAGAAGTTACGTCACGGCGAATATTTCACGTATGTAGCTATTATTTAACTAATTTTTTAAGCATTTCAGTATATGTAAGGTTGTAAAAGTCCGACCCTAAATTTGAAGCTTATATTGAGAGGATTAAAGAAAGAAAGTTACAATAAAAAAACGATATCGGCGATATTTCGCGGAGTCAAAAAAAAAATTTTTTTTGTGTCCCTTAACCCTCTCAACATAAGCTTCAAATTTAGGGGCGGACTTTTACAACTTTTTTATTTCCTATGGGGACCAACCCAGTCTAATGTATATATGTATATGATTTTTGTTGCTTTAGCCTAGTACCTACTTTTGGTTAGCACATAAACAAGCCTGGATTAGTTGAAAGCAAGTTCAAGCTCTTCATTAGTAGAACCTGAATTACCTACAAAAGCAGAGGAGAAATTATTATGCGAACCATTTGGGAAGAATTCAACTAAATGGTTTGCTGACGCCAAACTTACAGAGAAATCTCTAAATCACACGAAAGCGCAGAGGTATTTTTAGTTTTCTTATACCGACGGCAATTTCAGCAGTAGCAAGTGGATTTGCTTATCATAGCACTATAAGAGAATATATCAAAAATGGCTGCTTTAGCTTAACTTTTAAGCAGTATTTGAAAAACTGACGTCGAATTAGCATAAGTCGTGAAATGTTTGATTTTATTTGATTTTGATTTTCGTCACTTGTTAAAAGGACGCTTTTGCCTGATTTTGATATTGTGCTGATTTCATATTACTCAAAATCAACAGTCGCCAAATATCAGACTGTGAGCAGAACTGATGAATATGAAATCACGAACGCCAAATCCAGTTTCTAATTCGTAGTATATAAATTTGATGTGAAAAATAAAAAAAGTGGTTTCCTACTTTGTTTTTCAATTTAACTCTGAAAATCAGAGATGTAGAATAATTATTATTTCATTTTGAAATTATAAAAAAGTCTTACAAATTTTCTTCAGAATCATAAAAGTCTTTTGATAATATTTTTTTCCTGCTGAAAATGATAAAAATCTTCTATAATTATTATTCAGAAACTTATATTTTAAAAATCTTTCCATAATAGTTATTTCAAATATATATTTTTTAAGTCTTCAAAGACTTTTTATATTGAGACAAATTTGAAAAAAGTCTTTGCGTAATTATTATCAGTAACAAATTGTTTTTTATATCTTCAAAGACTTTTTCATTGAGACAAAGTTCAAAAAAGTCTCAGAAAATTTTCAATAACTTTCATATAAGTATAAAATAAAAATAACTTTCATATAAGTACTTCAAAATCCAAGAAAATTTCTAATTTGAAATTGTATGAAAGATTTTTATCGAAGATACAAAAAATAAATTTGTTACACAAAATAATTACTTAAAGACTTTTTTCAAATTTGTCTCAATATAAAAGTCTTTGAAGATATAAAACAAAATTTCTCATTTATAATAATTACAAAAAGACTAAAAAAAAATATCTCAGAAATAACTATTATATACTTTTAAAATATGTTTCTTTCAATAATAATTATTTTTTGATTTTTATTTTTTCTCTTATAATAATTACAACTCTGCTTAAAATAAGCAACTGACTTCTCTTTAGAGAAAGCTAAAAAACAAGCTATGTATATTATTTTCTTTTCAAAGCCTCGTAGAAGCCCAGGTGTGGAACTGTTAAATAATGCTCACTAACTCAGGTTGTGGTGTGAATGGCTGTACGAACAAAGTACACGTGAATGTTGTTGGCGAACTAATGTGCTATGAGAACTTTAGTAGTGAAGTCAGTGAAGAACTTAAATAGTAAACACATTTCAAGCGTAAAACAAACATATTTTAAAGAAATTCGTAAAATGAAATGAACGAAAATATTTAGGCATGCCGTGCTTTTCGGCTTGTATGAAGCGTCCGCCACTGATATGTACGTAAGTATGCCCATATATATGTACATATATATATACATACATATGTATGTACATATATGTAGAAACACAAGTCAAAAAGAAGCATTAGAATTTTCAAAGAGTTTTAGAGTTTTACAATTTTAATGCCACCGCACACGAGCGAGCGCTGATGGAACCCAACAAGGTAATTGGGGCGCAGAAACATACAAATTTATTGCATACGCAAACATGTGTACATACATACATAAAGGTGTATGTGTAGATATGTGCGATGGTATATTTTTGTTTTTTTGTGCCTGTGTTTGCTCACCGAGTTTGAAGCAATTTCCGGCTATTGCCATCATTCAGCGGAAATCGGAAGTGATGGCTCGGAAAATTCCAAAGCAATCTAAACAGCATACATACATGCCTTCATATAACTCATTTTATTTTCTTTTTTTTATTGAATAAAAGCTACACTACTGCGCTTGACGGCAAAGCTCAATTCTTAACTTCATTTTATGTATGTGCGCGCGAGCGTCAGCGTCAAAGATGGCGGACGACGGCGGCACTTAAAACCCGAATCATGAAAAATGGGCTCAAATTAAAGTTAAGTTCACACAAAAAGAAAAAATGCAAAGAAAGTCACAACTGCAATACAGACAAACAGCGCTCGAAACCCACCACTCACGCCCCTTATCCCACACAAAAGCCTCATAAACTTCAGCGGCAAACATCAAACAATAAATGCCATCGCCAGCTTTTCGTTTCAAGCTTACCACGCAGCTAAGTAATACTCGTATCCAAATGAACTCACTGGCCGACTCGCTTTGTGGTTCCGTGTGGTGGTGGTGATGTGAGTGTATGCAATCCACCGCAAGTACAATGACATTGCGCGTCGGGGTTATAAATGTGTTGCATTCACATAAATTACTCACTTCAGCTGCAAGAGTGTGATGGAGCGGGAGGAGCGGTGAGCCAGCAGACAGCGGCCTGAGAGCAACGAATATGACGAGGCAATAAGCATTTACTGCGTAGCATTCCAAAAATGCCAACTGCAGACAACCGCAATTGTGTATATAAAAGGCAATGGCGCAATTTTATATTTGTGCTGAATTGAAGCAAGTTTTTTTTTTAACTCGAATTTTATACCCGGTTGGAAATATACTTGTGGTTTCTGAAAATGAGCCAATTCTATTTTAATGCTTTTGTTGGTGGCTAGTCCTTTATTCATCATTATGTCATTCATTCTTATATTCTTTCTGCTCGCAATCTACTTAACCTCTAATTCATTAAATAGTTCGATTTTATTTTTTATTTGTTCATCTCTGCACATGTCCACCATCATTCACATATCTGTCAGTCCATCAGGTATTAGTCCGTTCATCCATACTAGTGTTCAATTATACATACATACATACTAAGTCCACCCAGTCATCCACTTTCTCTTTTGCATTTATCCACTCATCGTCAATCAGTCCATTAGCTCATCCATTGTGTAAACTTTCCTTTACCGCATAGCCCATGATCACATGATGTACCAAAATTTTAGTATATGCACTCAGTAAAGCATATTCTCTTTTTTACTCATTTCACTTTAATTTGATTTCACTAGTTTAAGTGTTTTTTTGTCTTCTTCATTTACTCATTACAATTTTGTTCAACATTCAACCATAACAGACTGCTAAAGCCAAATGCGGGTCATAAGGTATTCATTCGGTGTTACCACAATTACAGTAATTTGTGGTTAGCAATATTAACTGGACTCATGGCATACAACTTACATATGCACACACATCCATAAATCTATGTACGTACCCTGCAAAAAATGCGATTAATCCGGGACATGTCCGGGATCAATCGCAAGGGAGCATGTGAGACTAATACAATTTTACATCCCTTTATATGGAGTAATTGATCGCATTTGTTCGAGCATGTCCTATGAAGAGACTAATTGTATAATTTGTATACCCGAACGGGTACAAATGTAGATTAATCACTAACATAACGATCTTTTACAAATGTAGATCAATCGACCCCATCCCGGACGGCTGCAAAGGTAGATTTTTGAAAGTGGTTAGCCAAAGCTATTTTCTATAACAATCTTTTAAATGTTCGTGCATATTTAAATAAAGATTATATAATGCAGAGTTGTAATTATTATAGGAGAAAAAATAAAAATCAAAAAATAATTATTATTGAAAGAAACATATTTTAAAAGTCTTTCCATAATAGTTATTTCTGAGATATTTTTTTTAAGTCTTTTTGTAATTATTATAAATGAGAAATTTTGTTTTATATCTTCAAAGACTTTTATATTGAGACAAATTTTAAAAAAGTCTTTGAGTAATTATTATCCGTAACAAATTGTTTTTTAAGTCTTCAAAGACTTTTTCATTGAGACGAATTTCAAAAATATCTTTAAGTAATTATTTTGAGTAACAAATTTATTTTTTATATCTTCAATAAAAATCTTTCATACAATTTCAAATTGGAAATTTGTTTGAATTTTGAAGTACTTATATGAAAGTTATTTTTATTTTATACTTATATGAAAGTTATTGAAAATTTTCTGAGACTTTTTTGAACTTTGTCTCTATGAAAAAGTCTTTGAAGATATAAAAAAACAATTTGTTACTGATAATAATTACGCAAAGACTTTTTTCAAATTTGTCTCAATATAAAAGTATTTGAAGACTTAAAAAATATATATTTGAAATAACTATTATGGAAAGATTTTTAAAATATAAGTTTCTGAATAATGATTATAGAAGATTTTTATCATTTCAGCAGGAAAAAAATATTATCAAAAGACTTTTATGATTCTGAAGAAAATTTGTAAGACTTTTTTATAATTTCAAAATGAAATAATAATTATTCTACATCTCTGATATAATGTTTTACTTTTATAAAAAAAATCTCAATAAATAAAGAAAATTTGTAAGTTTTGAGTATGCATTATATGAGCGTAGTGTAAAGAATTTTTCAAAGGATATGCTAGGTAAAATTTTGTTAAAATTATTATTCATTATTAGCCGTTTTCGATTCACAATTTCTCTGCTCGCTATAATTTTTTATCTGTCAAATTTATATGTGAATGGTAGCGAGCAGAGGGAAATTTTTATCGACCAGCTAGCGAGTATGGCTACTACTCATTATGGGTTCGAACATTTTTGTTCGATCCGACCTCGCTTGTTCGAAGGCGAATCGAAAACGCCGATAGTTATTAAAAGAAAGGGCGTTCAATTGCTTTACTAATTATTATACAATTTTATACAATACATTGCACATTTTTGTAAAATTTCTACCGTTAATGAATCTAGATTTGTAACCGTTCGGAATGAAAGCGATTAATCTGCATTTATACCCGTTTGGGAACAATCGGGGACTAATTTTGGACCGATTGTTCCAAAAAGAGATCAATCCGGGACAAATCACTTTCGGGATTAATCGCACATTTTTTTGCTGGGTAAAAATATGTATGTATGTACATGCACGAGTGCGCGAAACTATACATCGCCAAGGGCATCACAGCATACAACATGTCAGTCACAGTTCACAATGGAATGTGAATAGCGCGCTTTAAAAATTTCCCTGACAAGTTGGCAACACTTGGTCAAGCAGTGCGAGTATCTAAGAGTTGTTTTTTTCACAGCGCATACGTTTTGTGGACAATGTAGGTTGGTTTTGACTTGAAGGTCAGCTAATTAAATTGTAATAAGATAAATAAATAATTTTTCTATTTGGCTGTCTATTTTGGAGGACTTAGGGTCGGTTTCACCATCTCTGGTTAAGTACTTAATCAGAGATTTTTGCGCGGTTAAGCAATTTATTTCACAGCTTGCCATACAATTTACGTCAAACTAACCAGCTATTAAATTAACCGGAGATAGTGAAACCGACCCTTAAGCGTAATGAAAGAGCTGTTCGTATATCAAAATTTATTGGATCTTGTGGCGTTGAAACGAATAAATATGCTGTTAATTTACCTGTACATAATTTTTAAATAGATTTGAAGACACATCAGTCATGACTCATGACACGTTATCTACAGTTCCCTTACTTCTCATAATTATCAGAGTCACACTGAGATGGAACCGTAACGCATCAGCGGTGTTGTGACGCGACACCTTTATGGGGCCCATGTTCGTACATTTGATGAAAGTTTAATTCTAAAGAGAAATTTTTCTGAGATTCTAACGCTTACACATACAGAAGTAGTGTATCTAGTCTAATATAGCACGAATGGATGACGGTGCTCCGGCTAAGAAAGTATTTCTATCGAAACCGCTAAAGGCAGCAGAAGCGAAGGAAGACCTCCACTGCGTTGGAAAGATCAGATGAAGACTGATTCGTCCTCACTCGGGATTTCCAATTGGCGGCAGCCAGCATGAAAAACAGAAACGACTGGCGTACTTTATTGTACTCGGCCAAAATCGTCTTGAGTCTAGGCGGCTACGCCCCAATTAAGGAAAAGAGCTCAAATTAAGCGAAGGAGTAAGCCTTAAATTTTAGTATATATTTATTGTGGACTTTTGTTATAATGTAGCTTTTGTTGTAATATAGTTAGTACGTGCTGCCAGACTGTCATTTGAAAGGGTTTTTTTTTGTTTGTGCTCTCGCTAGAGTAAATTAGGAATGAAAATGACCTAGCATTGAAATAGCAGGTTAAAGCTTTCAAAAATTTAATTACATTTACTACATATTCAATTAATCAAATAAAATTAATATTGCAAATTTATTCTCATAAAACATTTAAACTTTAAAGCAATTAAAGATTAAATTGGAAATGTGTAAACAAAATGTGAGTGCGAAAGCGTAACTGATATAATATTCCAGTGGTTTCCCTTTTTATATCGCGTTTTTAAGCTTTTTTCGCTAACTCACAATGTAATTACTTTCACATTCCCTTTAGTGTAGGCAATTTATACTAACTATTGAAATTCAAGTGGATAAGTTGATAATAAAAAATCCTAATCAGTAATTTATGACTTACATCAGCAATTTAGCTTATAAATATGTATGTATATATGTAGTAAATCTATATCAGCAAATTGAAAAATTCATAATCCCATATAACACATATGTATGTATGTATGTTTGTAGATTAATACTTTTGCATTGCCTTCAGAGTTATAAATATTGATAAACCCATAAACTTCCACAAATATGCTTTTGTAAAAACTGAAATTAGCCACACAAGCATTTTTCACAATATTTATGTATTTCTGCGTAGTACAAGAACAAAGTAAATAGCATTAAAAAAAATTCAAGAAAAAGATATTTATTTTATTTGGTTAATTCATATTTGTCTATATGTACTGGCAGTACGAGCACTACGTGGTTTGTTGCGTCATACTCTTTCGCTCTTCACTCAAATTCAATGCGAACGGACACACTTAAAATTGCCATTAAAGCCATTACCATTTTTTTGTCCATAATTTGTTTGAAAGAAAATACACTTGCTCTTTGTATGTATTTTCCTTAGTATATTTTTTTATGTTTTTGTACTTCGTTGTAGCTTTTCTTAGATTTGTAGTAGCAAGCAAACACCGGCCAATGTCCATTTGGCAGCCTTTTCTTTCGTCTTCAAATTGAATGTCCAAACGAAAGTGGGACCGCGCATGCTAAAGAAAATAGAGTAGAAAAGAAAAAAGTTAAAACACTTTTATTTAAACTAGAAGAAAGAAAGAAATTTGATTGCTTGTGCGTGATTATCAATTTTTTAGTTTTAGCGCTGTTGGCTTTGACTGTTTTGAAAGTTTTTAATTTTAAAGGAGTTAAAAAAAATTTAATTTATTTTTTGAGGCAGAGAAGGAAAAAGTTCTTAGACAAAGTATGGCAAATCTAGTATGGAAATGTGTTTTTGCCACGCTCGCTCTGTTCGTGGGAAGAGGAAAGAGGAGCTGCAGGAATCATGTTCTTCGGATTTAATTGATATGTATAACTGGCCTTAGTTTCTCTGTAAAACTTTGTTGAGGATTTATAGTCCAATCTCTAAGCTTAATGCAAAAATATATTTGGCTTGAAAAAAACGGTTTCCACTTAACCCTATGTGCGCCATCGGGGTAACTATCATCCAGTACTTATTTTATACCGTTCGGTAGTTTTTAGGTAGTTGTTTTTCAACGCCACCTCCATATAAAAACGAAAGGAAAAGTTCAGATTTTAGAACTACATCTCTACTGAATATTCAGTAGGAATATGTGCAGTTTTCCAGCTGATCAATACTGCTGGGAAGATATCAAATCACATTTAAAACCCAAAAAACATATGTATATGTATGTACAAGCATGAACGTTACATACTAAAAATTACTGTGAAATCGATTAAGGAATATGTATATTTGCTTTGCGAAATATGGCCATCCATTTCCTGCGAACACCACGACAGAGAGCATAATATAGAAAAATAGCTATGCTAGAGAGTAGAGCGTTGAAGGGGCAGAGTGGTGTTCAATTATTTTCGTTTCAAGATATGAAAAGTGGTATTGCTATTGTGAATTCAAAGGACACACACGCACACAACAAAAAAAAAACTTTTTTAAAAAGACTTGGTCCTTCTTGTCGCTCCTCTGCATTCTGCTGCCGCTGATGGCGCACTGATGGCCGATTATGAGTTTCATTGTGAGCAAAAGCTTGCAAACAATCAACGTCAAATGTTGGCGACAGCAAAAGTAACGAACAAAAAAAAATGGCAGGAAAATAGTTAAAAACGAAAAATTGTAAGTGGCAAATGTGACTGCCAAATTCAACATCAGTAAGGAGGAGACGTTGGCTATACAGTACATATATGAGTATGAGTGTGAGCAAAAAGTAAACATCAGCTCGTACGTACGCAGACTTTGTGGAGCCTCGTTAAAGTACACAATTGGTAGATTTAACTTCTGTCTATTAGTTCGAATAAAGAAACACATACTTGCACATATGTATGTACCCTGCAGGGAACTCAATAACTAGTGAGCCAAATTTCTAGTTCCGAACTAGCGAAAAGGTGCCAAAAGGGAACTAGATCAATTGTAGTTAGACCCTCACCAGTTCAGAAGGAGTGAATTGAGTGACCATTATAAGACACACTTTGATTTGTATGCAATTTCGAAGTGACAAAAATTCTATGAAAATTTTTCGTTCGTTCAATTGCCGTCGGCTTTGTACATTTCAGCAATTCTCAGATGTTTAGTGAAGCATTTTATATAAATAGTTTTCTATTTGCATCTTGTATGAAATGGAATGTTCCCCTAATTATGCTTTTCCGATCCCTCAGGCTTATTTTTAATTTGTTTTATTTTATTACTTTTTAAATATTATTGGAAATTTTTATTAAATAAATAAATAAAAAATATTATTTAAAAAAAAATAAAAAAAAAATTATCATCCACCTTGACACCGACAGGATTCGAACCCGCGCTCCTCAGATTGAAAGGCACATGCGTTAGCCAGTCGCCCTTCGCGCCACTTACATGAAGTGTGTCAAAGGCTGCACTTAAGCGGCAGATGTAAAACTGTAGAATTTGTAGGTACTTGTAGCTAGTTCAGAACTATCGAAATTGTGCCAATAAACGAACTAGTGTAAACTGTAGAATTTAGCACTAGTTCGGAACTATCGAAAATGTAGTGCAGAGAGTGACAATTGACACCGCCTAGGACATCGCCGTGTTAAATTCGCCAGTTGATAACATGCAAAAGCGATTTAGCTCGCACTAGTAGTGTCGAAAAATGCACTAGAAGCGACCTAGTTCGGAACTAGAGATTTTCCCTACAGGGTATGTACAAACATATGCACATATCAACTTATGCATGTTGAAGTGAGTCGAAATCAATATGTAGCTATTCTCCAATTCAGTGCACCACCAAACCCCACCAGTATATTTTAATTGAACTATTTTTGCTGACTTTTCTGGGAAATCTGAAATTACTTTTAAATGTTATATGGAGTCAACACCAATTCAAAGGCAGAATGACCAATTCATTGAAAATGCTTTTTTTTCTTTTAACTTTTTCATTTGTAAAGCTTCAGTTGATTACGAAATGAAATGTGTGGTATACTAACATAGTGGCTAATGAGTTGTGTTACTTTCTGCATATGTATTTAAGAGTTTATACCCAGTTGGGCGAGACAAAATTCGAATACTTTTTATACAAAGAGTCTTATAAACCCCAATGATCAAGAGAATGTAAAAACCACGGATCGTCAGTATCTTTTTTTGATTTTTAAATTTCAGGTACCATATGAAATGACATGGCTTCAAATTGAGTAATTTATTAAAATTTTCACAAAAAGGTTGCCACCTATTTAAAAAATTTACTCGAAATTGGTTCACCATAGGAAAGGAAGTCAATCGAAAGGAAAGGGGAAAGTGAAAGGGGAAAGTGAAAGGGGAAATGAAAGGAGCGGAAATTGCGAAAGAAAAGGAAACGAAAGGGAGAAAGGTAAGAGGAAAATGTACGGAAAATAAAAAGGATAAGGGGAAAAAGAAGACGCGCATAAAAGAGTGCGAAGAAGACAAAGAGAAAGAAAACTGAAAAGAGAAAGAGGAGTGCGAAACATTGGTGTTTTAGAAAATTATTTGACATAAAATTTCACTGTGGGTTTCCTCGGACAAAACCTTTGCACAAAAAATTTATAGATATAGAAAACAAGTAAGGAAGCCTAAGTTCGAGTGGAATCGAACATTAGATACTCAGCTGTATGTTTTCATTGTTTGTTTGCGTTTGATGGATTTTATATAAAGCGAGTGCTGCATAAAGTGGGCGTAGCCACGCCCATTTCCAAAATTTTTGTCAGTCGTCCAACTAAGCATATGAATATTATTCTTTGTGCAAAATTTCATTCCTTTATGACTTCCAGTTACAAAGATGTCACGTTACAAATTTCCAAAGCGTGTTCCAGAAATATCTTTGCTAAAAAGTAGGCGTGGTCATAAACCGATTTCAATAAATTTTTTCGTGTCTATTAATACAAGTTATAATAATATATAATACAATGGCGCTTATTATAACTCTGACGAGTTTTATGGCCGAGCTTCTCTCCCAATTCGAGGTGTGCTCCTTTTTGTTTTTCCTACTAATAGGGTGGACCTACAGTTTTATGCCGGCTCCGAACGGCGAATGCATTTTTTGTGAGAAGCTTTTTCATGGCAGAAATACACTCGGAGGGTATGCCGCCCACTGCCGAGAGGTGACCGCTGTTCTTAAAAAACCCAGTAATTGGATTTTTACTAATTAGAAAAATTTTTTGGTGTTTTGCTCGGACCGTGGTTTGAACCCGAGACCTCTGGCATAGCAGGCGAGCGCTCTACCCACTGCACCACAACCAAGTTTCATCATAATATCTCAATTATTTGTCGAGTTATGGGCTCCGAAATCTCGTAGATTCCTTTGTCTAAAAGGAGGCGGTGCCACGCCCATTTTCCAAAATTTTTCTATTTTTTGTTTCCGGTCTATTGTAGAAATCATACCACAAAATTTCAATGAATTATCTTTACATTTGACAGAGATATCGCTTAAAATGTTTTAATTAAGTCACTTTATAGTTCCCATATATAAAAGTGGGCGTGGCCGTCCACCGGTTTCTCTAAAATTTTGAACATATATTACCAGAGCCGTAGCGAGGGTGTGGCAAACGAGGCATTTGCCTCGGGCGCCAATAGAGAGGGGCGCTGAATTTCGGTAATATTAAACAAAATTTCACAGAAGTATTTTTTGAAAAAACATAATGAAAAAATAGGCGTTCGTTTGCCAGGAACCCGCAAGGTTCTGCCTTGATCATCAGATTTGTAAAATTTTTTCAAAAGTAATAGGTATGTATGTATATGGGCGCCCTTTATTTTTAATGTAGTGAAATTGAAAGAATATTTAAATTAGAATGCTTATGATAGTCGATTATTCATACATTTATTTGAAAGTTGTGATTACCGATAAAGCGCGCTCATGCGTGCATGTATAAAAAAAAGGTACGTACATTTGCAAAAACTGGCAAGATAATAGGTCCGTTCGGCGGCAGCAAATTGCAGCAATTTGCAAGAAGGGAAAAATATGTTTTGCTCTCCCGAAGAGAGAAACTTATGCAAATTTACTGGCATTTCACCGAACAGAACTTTGTCAAAATTTGCAGAAAATCAGCTGTTTGTTTTTACTCACAAGTGCATAACAAAATTAAAATTTTACGAAATGGAATCGAAGGGAAAGCTAAATGTGCAGTGTTCTATAATAATATGATATAATACACTGGCGCTATTATAACTCTGACGAGTTTTATGGCCGAGACTCTCTCCCAATTCGAGGTGTGCTCCTTAACTTTCGTTTTTCCTACGAATTGGGTGGACCTACAGTTTTATGCCGGCTCCGAACGGCGAATGCATTTTTGTGAGAAGCTTTTTCATGGCAGAAATACACTCGGGCTGAACCCGAGACCTCTGGTATAGCAGGCGAGCACCCTACCCACTGCACCACAGTGGCCACTGTTCTATGTTCTGCACAAAAGCACTGTGGATTGGTCCAGGGATAAATCCAGAAAGGGAATTCTGCCGGCTGAGGGTTATCTTTTTAAAGCGCGGCCCAAGGCCGCCAACGCAAAGAAGTATTTCCTCGGTAATAGTGGGCAGTTTTGGTGTTTTGTTTTGTGGATTTCACAACTTTAACAACAAGTATCTCATAAACTATAAGTCTCCGGCAAGTTTTTATTTCTGTTCTGACATCTGTGAAAAAGTCATTTTTTTTTTCGGGGCGTGCGTCAATAATGGATAATTTTCCCATTTAAGTAGTATATGTACCTCCTATTTGCGATTCAACAACGCAGAATCCCGAGAGTGCAGACGATGATCCCACTGCGCTGTAATTAACACGTTTCCTTTTATCTGGTACCTTATTAATAAATTGAATCATTTAAATAAACTTTATAAATTAAAATAATATAATTTTCTCACTTCATTTTCTATTGAATCACGCATATTCCCGATTTTCTTAGTTTTTTGACTTTGAAATCACTTTCGACTTTTTTTTAAATTGCAACCATATGATCACAAATCATATGTTTTTTCAGTCTACTGAACTTTGCAACGACAAATTTCGTCAGTAAAACTTTGCAGCTTTCTTCTTCTTTGAACTGTCAAAATTGCGCTCTCTTCTGCAAATTTTGACTGAGTTTTTGCGTCAAAGAACGCGATTTTGCAGTTTTTTCTGCAATTTGCAGGAATTTGCTGCCGCCGAACGGTCCTAATGTAATAACAGCAAGAAATCTCGATAAATAGAACATTTCTTATAACATTAATGTAGGATAATATTAGGGAGTCGACTGTATATGCATATAGCGGCGACACCTGTTTGTCAACAACCAGCTATTTACGTCCGAATAATTACATAGCTGATTGGTCGATTGCGCAACCCTTTCGCGTCGCTAGGAATGTAACCAGTGGTTAAAAAATTGCACGAATTTTCATTCTCTTGCTTTTGATTAGGGCACTCGGACACACGATGGGCATCAAAAGCTAATGCCGTAAAATCATTGAATTCCCAAATTGAGGCAGTTCTTGGAGTACTTCAAGATATAATGGCCAATCCAAATAATCCTGACAACAAATCATCTGGCAAAAATCTGATTAAAAATATTGATTTAGGGTTTCTTCTTTTCCTCGACGTCTGGGATCAGATATTAAGTCGGGTTGATCGCGTTACGAAAGCTTTGCGAACGATAATTTTGACTTTGGAAAAAGCTGCACATTTGATTCAGGGTTTGAAAAACTCACTACAAGAACTTCGCGACACAGAATTCAAATAAAATTTTAAGCGTGTTTCTGCATTAGCTACTAGTCTACTAGCGAGCAATGTCAGCAAGCGGTCAAGGAAGAAAAAAAAAAATTGGAATTGTATGAAGGAGAAGACGACGCACCCGAAATTCCGGATAATGAAAAGTTTCGCATTGACATCAACGAGTCAGTTGATAGGTTCATAGGAGGTATAAAAAGATAATACAGGCCGACAAAATGAGACCGATTTTTTTGACCATAAACCAGACCATACTTTCCTAAAGGTTTTCGATGCGCTGAATTCAAATCTGGACGCAGAATTGCTCTATCACGTCAGGATTTTGAGATATCCTAACCTAAATGTGCAAAAACACCGTTTTTGCCTATTTTTGAGGTTATATATAAACGACAGATTTTTTTTTTTTAAAGCGCATACAGCATCTTTCTTTTACGAATGGCGTCTTTCTCTTACGAATGGCGTTGAAACTTTAAATTGCTCTATCTTAGCGAAAAAGAGATATTTGAGCAAACTCAATGCCATTCGTATGAGAAAGACTTCTTCTTTAAGATGCTATGTGTGCTTTAAAAAAAAAATAAAATCTGTCGTTTATATATATGTACATAACCTCAAAATAGGCAAAAACGGTGTTTTTTGAACATTTAGGTTAGGATATCTCAAAATCCTGACGTGATAGAGCAATTCTGCGTCCAGATTTGAATTCAGCGCATCGAAAACCTTTAGGAAAGTATGGTCTGGTTTATGGTCAAATTTCTTGTCGGACTGTGTAATGGATGTGGCCAATGATTTCAGATTTTTGTCTGGCGAGTTTTTGAAAAATGAGTAGCACCGAAGTGAAAAAAGCAGCGATGGATTTGGCAATCAAATACGAAAAAGACATCAATGGCGTAGAATTTATTGAGAAAATTTCAGATTTCAAGCACGCAGCTTTGTCAATCATCCCTGATCGTCTCGAATCCACGACTGTTATAGAACTACTTCAAATTATTCAAGATTATGGTTTAAAAGCATCATATCCAAACGTTGAAACTGCTTTCAGAATTTTTTCGACGATTCCTGTAACAATCGCTACGTGTGAACGTAGCTTTAGCAAACTCAAACTCGTTAAGTATTATTTGAAATCAACAATGTAGGCATGGGTAACACTGCGCTGCGCGGCGCAATTGCGCTAACACCAACCCTGGCGTTATTGCGCTAACCCCGATTTGGGAAATGCGCCAACTCATTATAGCGCCAACTCAATATTGCGCCAACTCAATTTTGTAATATAAAACCGACTCAATTTCGTGCGCTAACACCAGTACCAATATAGCGCTAGTGTAAAATGGCGCAACCACAACGCCAATAACAGCACCATAGTGTATGTATACGTATGACACCGTCACAATTATGTATGCTTGATAGTGATCTATGTGACTCTAATTTCCAGCATATTTTCACAAATATACGGAATATGTTTCCAAATGATTATGAAAATTTTAATTAATTGTGCCCTCGTATATGTAAGCAGAATTGCGCCAAAAGAAATAAAACGGGGATGGTGAACAGTAACAAGCGAAAAAATGTTATTTATCGATTATTCCATGACAATTGCGCTAAAGGTGTTATTGCGCCAGTACCGTGAGTTGGCGCCACGAGTGGCGCTGGAGTTATTGTATCAGCGCCAAAAAAATTGCGCCATTACCCATGGCTACAACAATGGGCCAAGAAAGAGTGTCGAACTTGGCTATTTTATCGATAGAAAACGAAATTGCCAGTAAAATTGGTTTCGACGATATTATTAACGAATTCGCTTCTATTAAGTCAAGAAAAATTCAATTGTAAATGTTAGAAGAACATTTTTTTAACACAGTATTATATGGTGAATGCTACAGTATTAACAAATATATATATGCATGAATAATTTGTTCAAAAAAATTTGCCATTTATTCTTATATAGAACAAGTTTTGTTGTCCTGCTTTTTGAACAGGGGGCGCGGGAATAACAAGCTTGCCTCGGGCGCCAAAAAAGCTCGCTACGGCACTGTATATTACCACAAGTAATAAAAGTGTACACACCAAGTTTCGTCATTATATATAAATTATTTGTCGAGTTATAGGCTAAGAAATCTCGTATATTCCTGCTTCTAAAAAGAGGCGGTGCCACGCCCATTTTCCAAAATTTTTACGGTTTTTGTCTTATGTTCATAGTTAGACTCCTGCCATAAAATATTAATGATATATCTTTATATTTGACAGAGATATCGCTTAAAATGTTTTTATTGGGTCACTTTATAAGACCCATATATAAAAGTGGGCGTGGTCGTCAACCGATTTTGGAAATTTTTCGTCCAAATATTTGCCTAAGTAAGTATATCACGCGTACCGAATTTCATCGATATATCTTTAACGGTTTCTCAGTTATGACTCATAAAACTTTCAATGTTTGCCCCTTAATAAGTGGGCGTGGCACCGCCCATTTTCCAAAATTTTTATGTTTTTTGTTTTATGTCCATAGTTGAACTCATGCGACAAAATTTCAGTGATAGATCTTTATATTTGACAGAGATATGGCTTAAAATGTTTTTATTAGGTCACTTTATAATACACATATATAAAAGTGGGCGTGGCCGTCAACCGATTTTAACTATTTTCCGTCCAAAGATTTTCCCGAGTAAGTATATCACGCATACCAAATTTCATCGATATATCTTCAACGGTTTCTGAGTTATTACATATAAAACTTTCAATGTTTGACCCTTAATAAGTGGGCGTGGCACCGCCCATTTTCTAAAATTTCACCAAATTTCTTCATAGGGGCCTGAGCTCAACACGTGGGTAAAATTTCATCGCTCCAGCTATATTAGGGACTAAGATACCAAATTTCCGATTTTTTCTATATAGGAAAAGTGGGCGTGGTCATGGTCCGATTTCGCCCATTTTCAATACCAACCGTCCCAGTCTCGATACCAACTTGCATTCCAAATTTCATCAAAATATCTCAATTTTTGCGCGAGTTAGAGTGTTTACAGACGGACGGACGGACGGACGGACGGACATGGCTCAATCAATTTCTCTTTTCACCCTGAACATTTTGATATATATAAGTCTATATCTATCTCGATTATTTCATTCTGTTACAATCCACCGTTATGTGATTAAAACTATAATACTCTGTGTACTAGTACAGCTGAGTATAATAAAAATAATACTGGTCGACAAAATTTCAACAAATTTTTGTTGCAGAAATAAAATTCTACTTTTCTAAAGGATTGCGGTGCGCTGAATCCGAATCTGAAGTCAGATTTTCTGTGATACGTACAGATTTTTAGATATTCATTCCCAAATGGGCGAAAAACACGTTTTTTGGCTATATTCACTCCTCAATATCTTTTAAATTACTTACTTATTTTAAAAATTGATTTAAGCTATTGAAAGCTCGGCCATTTCTCTTGAAGACAAGGTTTTAATTTTTCGGATATCTAATTTAGGTATGTAGTAATATGTTTTTGCACAATAAGGTATTTTTCGTCGAAAACAACGGCAGCATTTGTAGCATGTTATAGGCGCAATCAAATTTTGTAGTTGCTTAGCAGAACAATTTTTTTTACGAAGCCACTTACAAACGTCCATAATATAATAAACTGCCTAAAAGCGTGCTTCAAAATTTTTAATTATTTTTGTATGGAGAAAATATTCCAAAACTAATGAATAGAGCTCGGATAATAGGTGAAAATAAAACGCCTAAAATTATGCTACGTAATGTTTGTGAGCACATCTAGTGGCAAGTTTAAAGGTGGGGCGCATTCGGGTCTAAGCCCCCCGTGAATGCCATTGGATTTTTTGCTTACTAGGATGCCAGTAAAATAAATTATTAAGGTTTTTTATGGGTTGCACGTGAAAAATTGCAAAGAAAGCTACAATAAATAAATATAATAATAAAGAATAATAATAAATAAAGTATAATAAATAAATAATATATAAATAATAAATAATAAATAAATATATAATTATAAAGAATAAAGAAAAAAAATAAAAATTTGTAGTGACTCGCTTAAATTTGAGACAAAATCTTAGCACGTGAAAGAAAAACAATTGCAGTTTCAAACCAAATATATTTTTAACCGAAAATGAGGCAAGTCTATATTAGCAAATGGAATATATAATACAGCTTTTTAGTTGTCTCACTTTAAACATATGCATATTTTAGGTAAAAAAATTTTGATTTGAATCCCCTATTTTTTCTTATGACCATTTCAGTGTTTACATTTTTCCAATTGGTTACTCGGCATAATTCCATATCTGTAAAAATGCAAATTTCTCTTGTGGTAAAAACGGTTCTACATTTTTGTTTATGAGTTATTGGAACATTAACTATGCCATAATTTACTTACTTTTCCCAAATTTTATTTTAATTACAGCTAGTTTTGTTTTGCTTTCAAAAAGCTTGACGATGTACAAAAATATAAAATACAAAATTGAAATAAATTTTGTTTTTTTTTTTAAACGCAAGACGTATGAGTGTTCTTCATACTTTTTTTCAGTAAAAATGTCAAAGAAACTAAGTCCCTCTTTGGCTTTATTTCATTACACACCACTGTATGTTTATTCAAACTGCAAATTTGTGTAACATGATTAAGAAGTTTTCTAATAAAATCTTCACCCACCATACCAATATGCTACCCCTTTATATTTAAATTAATTATATTATATTAATTCCGCCACTGAAAACAAACAAAATTTACAAAATGTAGCATTTTTTAGGCGCTTGATTTCACCTATATTTCCGAGCTCTACTAATGAAGCTTAATATGCAATACTGCAAGTTACAAGAAAGATATCTGAAATACTAAAACGGTTTCTTCAAGAGAAATGTCCGCGTTTTCAATAGCTTTAATCAGTTTTTAAAATAAGTAAGTAATTTAAAAGATATTGAGCAGTGAATATATCCAAAAATCGCGTTTTTGGCCTCTTTAAACATGAATATCTCAAAAACTGTACGTATTACCGAAAATCTGACTTCAGATTCGGATTCAGCGCACCGAAATCCTTTACAAAAGTAGAATTTGATTTCTGTAACAAAAACTTGTCGACCAGTGTAATCAGTAACTGGATATACGCTTAGTTTTATATTTTATTAATAAGAAACTAGGGGCTAAAAGCCTATACATATATATTCTGCAATTTTTAAAGGGAAGTCTCTTAGTCAAGTAATAAACTAATTTGTATTAGATTGGCAGATAAAAACGAGTCGAACTTCTTACGCGGAAGCTGAGATAAACTTTCTAAAAATTTTTCAAATTTAAATGGCAATAAAAAGTTCAAATGTGGCAAAACGGTTTTGAGGTTTTACTATATGAGTAGTAGTGTTTACACTCTCAAATTGTCGCACAGTTTAATTGGTCGAATTTTCGACCACGGACGATATTAGTTCTTACTAATTTGTTCTTAACTCCATTAATACGCATCCAGCTATCTGTTATTCCAATAGCATGCCTGTTCTTCTACACACTAGTCCGTCATTTTATCAGCATGTAGGCCTCTCCGTTTGTTAATTTGTAGGTTCGTTCGTCCCTTCGTCTGTTTAAATTTATGAATGTTCATATGCTTGTTCGAGCACTTTTAACGTTTCATCCCTCTGCTGGAACAGCATGCTCTGCCTTTTTATTCATATTACTATGCGAAAAAACCATCGGTATACATCAGCTCGTAAACTGAAGCTCCCTTAGTTTTACAGGAAAATCATCAAAAGCGGAACATTACCAATTGAAGTCGAAGTTAGCGCTAAATCTTATCAGACCCAACATAACTACATATGCGTACACATTATCTTTCCACATCACAATTCAAAGCGTACAATAGATAAGTCGTAAGTAGGATGAGTGATAAAAACGAAAACGTAAGGACTTTTGGCACTTTGCGAAATTGAAAATGTAAAAATGTGCCGAAGTAATGAGTGGAGATTATAAAATGTCACAAGAAATTAGTGGCAGGAAATGCGGCAAGTGGATAAAACGTATTGTAAATGAAGTAAAGAAAAAGCAGTAGGCATATTTGGATTAAAAAAAAGTTGTTGGGGTAAGTGAAACTTTGTAATTGAGCATATCCATGGTAGAAGAAGGAAGGGGAAGGGTAAAAATTTGTTTTTGGAATTCTTTGTACATATTTTTTAGTCTTTCCAAAGACTAAAAAAATGTTCCTTTCGAAAGATTGTTATATGTATTTGGCAAGAGAGTTGCCAGAAAAGCGCTATAAATCTTAAAAATACCGAGACGAGATACGAGATCCTTGAAATAATTTTTTTATAAACAAGAAATGCTGAAAATTTACCGTATCTTATACACCGGACACTCATATATATTTTTCGTATCTTGCTTGTCCAGCAAAACGGCTTTGATGAAAATCACAGGCATGGCAGGGAAAAGCTCCTTGAGAAAAGCATCGGCTATTGTACCCAATTTCATATCCCAGCGTGCGCCCTCCATAAACAAACCATTTACATAGGAACCTTCCTTGGGTGGAGCGCTAAAACAAAATGGAATAATACAAGAAGCATAATATTTTACGAAAGCAATTTGAAATTATCTCTCCCCCACCCCCTCCCGCACTCCCTCTTCCATACTCACTTAATTTCCTCCTTAGTTTTCTTGGTTACATCACAATTCAAACACATACGATCCAAAGCCCACGAATTCTTACGTGCCGTCTGTTGCATAATTGCGGTCAATAAGCTCTGTGGATTAAAGAAGCCACCCAGCCAAATGGATGAAGGCATACGGAAATCGGCTACCCACCCTTCGAGTTCACGTAAACGCAACATTAAATCGGCAAACCATGATTGCAGACCCAACAAACTCGGATAAGCCAATTTTGTCCATGACTCAGGCACTTGATCCATAAATAAGGATTGCATAAGAGCTTCCATAATTGAGGATATGGTCAGTTCACCCTTCAAACCCAATTCCAGCTCATGCAGCGATCGTTTTAGCTCATTCATCAATATATTCATGCGTTCACATTCTTGGAAGGCCACTATAATGTACGGATTGAGATCCTCAGCGCGCGCCATCAGTTCCGGTATGTTGAAGGGTGCAGGTATCTTATCTAGCAAATCTTCCAACATTCGCTTAACCACATCTTCTTGCGACTGCGCTTCACCGCTGCCCGCATCAGCGCCGGCAATGCGCGGTTGCAACTCAAAAACAATACGAAAGAGTCGCTCTGAAACGGTGGTTAGAAAACCAATTTCCGAATTCAAATGCAGACCATAGAGGGTGGGGCTTTCAGCTGGTAAATTATCATCGATATAATTGTGGTAGCCTTGATATTTCAAAATGCCCGGCGCTGGAAAGCCGGCACAGAACTCGAGATCGCCATCGATTAGTTCGGGCTGCATGAACTCCTGCAGGTAAGTGCGACACAGGCGGCGATCCCAGTCATCGGTTATGTGACCGCCATACATAATTTCGCCAAAAAGGTAACGCAGATCTTCCCAGGGGACGCGCGCATTCGCTTCCAAGTAATTGTAAAGCACATAAACTGAAATTGTCAGATCGCCAACATTAAAGGGGTAAACACGATTCCAGCCTTGTGGACCGAATTTGCGTCGTTCCGCCACCACCGCATGGAAATAGCAAAGCGCAAATAATATGGCCTTGAACTCGGTCTCTTTCGAGCACATTTCCAGTGTTTCCTCATTGAAATTGTCCAATGCTTTGTGTATATTCGCCTGCATGCCGGTGGGCGGTTCGTTGGTGATTTTTATAGCCGATTCGAGAATGCCTTGCGGTAGTATGTGATAGGCGGGATCCGCTGCTGGTTCTGCGCTCAAGAAGAGTCGATAATTTGGATTGACATCGAGAAGCGAGGCCTCCATTTTCTTCTCCAATGTCGGCAACCAGCGCGCCACCAAATGTATGTTCTGCAAAATAACCCAGTGACCCTGCCGGGAGGCTGTGTCTATGGCATTTTCCGCCACAATTTCCTGACCCTGCCCCAGCGAAACGCTGTGGAAATTCTCATTGTCGCCATGATAGCCCATAACCTTGCCCAACTTTTCGACATCCTTGAGCGGATCAACACCGGGTGAGAGCACAAAGAACACGTGCGTTTCGGGACTAGTTTCTTCGAAAGTTTTCGCGAATTCAATTGATCTTGCATCGATGTACTTCGCGCCCAGCTTCTCTTCGATAAACACCTGCATGGCGTACGACATGCGATCCGGACGTATGCAACGTATTATGCACAAACGTTGTATTGCCGATTTGGTCTTCCATTCACCTGGCAATTTTTCACGTTCCGGTGTCTCCGAGTCCACATACTTCTTCCAACGCTTGTGTGAACCTTCTATATCCTTATCCAAGCCTCTAAATGCTGGCAAATTACTCAGCGCACGTATACCACCCCAAGCGACATTGGTGAGAAAGCCAAGCTGCGACGTCTGATTGGGCATGTAGGGGAAGCGCAGCAGAAAGTCTAACTCCGCATGCTCAACCTCACCAGCGCTTATGAGAATTTGCATACACATTTGTGTAAGAAAGATGAGCTTGTCCTGCTCGAATAGACCCCTTGAGGTGTACAGAAAACTGCAATAGGTAATCGAATCAATCAAATTCTCAACGCGATCTTTAAGCTTCTCCGCGGGCACAGCACGTTGCATGGCATTGGCGAAGACGACGGTGAAGGCTTTCAGCGAAAACTGATAAATCGGATTGATTTTAAAGAGATCGTTGAGTATAAAGTAAATAATGGATGCGCGTGCCGAAGCGGGACGATACGCTTCACGTGCCGTATCTATTTGCACGGCCGTAATTTTCGCTTCTGCTACTTTAATCTCAATTTCGTCAGCGGTCTTTTTGGTCTTCTCCAAATTCATTACCAATGTGACATCCTCCAAAACATTCTCACCAGCCGATGAAAGGCGTTGCAGTAAATCGTCTTCTAGGAACTTTAGCGTAATCTTAAAATGATTTTGTTGCTGTGTGAGTCGCGTACGCATCACCTCCAAATCGGGGCGTTCCACCTTTACTACTTCGGCTAGCAGTTGATCTTCGAGACCATCGCGTGTAACAGTAAAGTTAATTAGCGTCGTTTGCGCTTGCATTTCGGGCTTGTAGTGGGGATTAGCCAATTTGGTGTGTAGTATGAGACGAAATTTTGGATTGAAATCAATTTCTTTATCGCCCATTTTTAGGCAGGTGCCTTTCTTTATAAGCATACGTCCGAGTAAGGGATTGAGCACTGGATCTACGCTCTCACCAATATTTTCGATAAGTAGCACATTACCATTGCTGACGGCTTTCTCCACCATGTCCAGATAGCCTCTCATTGATAGACGGACGATCATTAAATGACTGTGATATTTTTGTTTGACCCATTTGATGCCTTGCCTGTGGGGGGAGTAAGTAAAAGAGATATAGTTACGAGATTGACCTCAATGATTTTTATTGGCCGCTTTTTTTTTTGATAAGAGACTCTCCAAGCGAGGAATGCTAGGTCGCTTCTGATTAAAAACTTAAGCATGAGGAAAAATATTAGAATAGCTGAATCAAAATACCCATAACCTAGAGTTATGAGACTTGTTCCATAGACCTACATGTTTTGAAGCTCAAATATTTATCTTTAGATCCCCGAAAGCCTCAAGACTAACCCTGTAGCTCTTACAACGATAACTAAGTTTAGCAATCACAAGAAAAAGTATTCCTACCGACATTCATCGGTGTAGTAGGTGAGGAATAAAGTCCCTAATGGTAAATAGTGGCAATCTCTGTATTTCCTAAAGCTTGGTTTTCTGCCACAAAATAAAAGGGAGCAAGGTGTGCATAATCAGCCGATCTGCAAAATGGAGCAAGGATATTTCTTTCAAAGAGCTTCGACGGATAACGGACTTCCTTTACAGAAGAATTTACAAAGTGTTGGACAATACAGTGAGAATGAGTTTTCGAACTTTTCCTGCGCAAAATGTTCCCAAGAAACCTATTTGAAAGCAAAAAATAAAGGAAGAAAATCAGAAAACTCACAGCTGTGGATCAATCATTAGCGGATAACGATCCGAATGCACCAAAATGGCCGCATTTTCCGCTGACATGCGATCACTCGGCAAGCCTTGGTTATTCCACTCAGCGATTTGAGCATCATCACAAATCATTTCGAAGGGATCACTATCCTCCGTAGATGGAATCTTTGGCTGTAAATGAGAAATGAGAGCAATATATAATTTATGACAGCCTTTGCGCTTTTAAATGCATTTTTTGTACTCACATTGCTATTTTTAAAAGTTGGCAACCACATTTTGTGCTGCAATTCCGTGCGATATGGGCGCGTAAAGCAGCCAACATACGAAATGAAACATGAGATGAGCAGCATATCGCCGGGCAATGTAATTTGGCCTTCCTTCAAGCTGATGGAAAAGAAATAAATAGAAAGAATAGAGTAAGGGAGATAGAGAGAGAGAGAGAGACAGAGAGAGAAAGAGAGAGAGAGGTGGAGAGAGGCAGAGGGAGAGAGAGAGAGAGAGAGACAGACAGTTAGAAATACTTTAAAAAGCTTGTAAAAGAGTTTCACATATTTACCTCTTCACGGATTCCGTCCAACGTATCTTCTCCGAGGCCAAACCGCCAATCAAGCGATTAGCCAAATCAATTGTGAACGCCGTTTTGTCGGCCTCATCCTGACATTTTTGCTTCTTCGCCAAAGCCTCATCATATTCCATCTGCAGCACATTTAATTGCTCCTCCAACTCATTGAGACGATCATTCAAAGCTTGCAGCTTATCGCGCGCATCCTTCAACTCTTGCTCGGCCTCCACCAGCGCACGCTCCTTTGGCTCAACAATCAAATATACATCATAAAAACGATTTATATTTATAACCCACGAGCAAAGGCCAGCAGCAGCTGCTGATTTTGCCATAATCTTCTCCGGATTGAATTCGGGATCATTGATGTATGGTTGCAGAGCTCTGATAATGTCCGGATGTATGTGTTTCTTATCGTAATTCACCAAATCACCGAGAAACTTGTCAACATTGCCCATAAGCGTGCGACAAGCTTTCCAACTGCGATCTTTCGGTATTTTTCCTTTGGAAGCGAAAAGCACCAAGACAGCGGCACATACACTAACAACCGCTTCGGGTGGTGAACCGAAAGATTTCAATTCTGTTAGATTATTCTTGTTTAGCGTGTTGAGCGCCTCCTGTGCGGCTATCAGTGCGGGTTGGGCTTTGCGAAAATCCTCCTCACACAGTTTAGCTTTCGCTGTGACATCCTCTTCGATTTGGCGTACATTCTTCTCTTCCTTCGTGGCGAATGCGCGCTCTTTGGATACTTTTTCATTTTCGGCGCTCACAACCTTGATCAGATGATCGGCCTCTTCGTTTTTGGCTTTCAGCTCGACCTCTTGCACCTTGAGCACATCCTGTAGGGCGTCAACTTCTTTTGAACAGCTTGCAAGCTTAATCAGACCATTCTCCAGGCGCATGCGCCGATCTTGATTAGCCTTGACTTTTTCCTGCAACAGCTTGGCATACAAATTGATGAGCTCGAGAAAGGACTTTGGTGTGGTGTAATTGTAACGTTTATCGTTTGCCAAATAAACTTGCGAAATATCATTGACCGTCTTATGCACATAAGCCATGAATTTGGAAACCGGATTCGCCAAACTTTTCGGCAGCACTTCGATTTCCTTGAGGAAACGCAGCGATACCGATTCGAGCGCCTCCTGCGGCCATTCGTGAAACCAATCGATAGTTGTGCAGTTGACGAGCGCGGGAAATTTGCGTGCACGTACGCGCAATGTGGCGCCGACTGGCGAAAAGCAGAGCACCACCTTCAGCAAACTGCGCACCTTATCAATAAAATATTTCCAACAATTTTCACGTGTATCCATTATACCCAGTTGCTTGACTTCATTGCGCATGGCACCGATTATATTTTCGACCTCATCGTCGGGAAAGAGCTCATGAATATCGCCTGAGGCGAGCATATCGTTAACGAGCACCAAAAATTGTTCCCTCGCCACCTCCGAATCGGTCATGAGGAAGCAGCAGGGTGTCGACTTCACGCCCGCCTTCATATACAACGTCGACAAATTGGCCTTCAGATCATTGTTGTTGTAATCTTTGGTGAGTTGTATTTGAAAGACATCCAACGAAGAGATAAAGCACGCCAAACGCGTCAACGATTGTTTACCCGAACCGCCGACACCAATGAGCAGCGCATAGCCGCGTGAGGATTCCAATATGCGACTTATGCGACAAACATGCGACATGGCATCTTCGAACAGCACCAAATTCAGCGCGCCCACAAAGTCGTTGTAACGCTCCTGCGCTTCGGTAAGCAAACGATGTAGGCGCACCCAATCGGGTACGGTTGCATATTTTATATCGGACAAGCCCTTTGCGAAGTGACAATAGATGAGCGGTTTGGCAAACACGACTTCGTCCGAGACATTCTCAATCCCTTTGCGCACCATATCGTTTAATAGTTTTTGGAATGTGCCAATGTCTGCGTAATCAACCAGTTTGTCGCCATAAACACGATTGCATTCGTGCACCCACAGCCGTAGCAGTTGGTTCGGATTGGGGCATGTTTCGAAATTGGCATACAAAACGCCCTTAAATACAAAAGAAAAATAGAGATGAACTTGTGCAATAAACGCAGAAGTGGAATACATATTTGGCAACTTACGGTGAAGATATTGGCGATATCGCGTAGATTGAAATTGTAGTGGAATTTAATGGCCGTTGGAAGGAATGTGGCAGCGACCTTCTGGTGCAAGGCAATTGCAGTTTGTACCAAAGACTCGCCTAGGTTTATTACAGATTTATCGAATTTGTGATGTGGCGTTGCCAAATGTTGCGATAGAATCGAGTGTAGAATGTGAAAGAGCGCATCTGTGCCTGGGGCGCTGGAAATTAAGAAGTTTAAATCTAAAGTTATATAAACAATAATGAGTTTAACTGGAAGGAATGGGAGCGTTTGGAATCCCAAAAATGCGCATTTAAAGAGTTCTAAGAAAATGGTTTTTCATACAACTATTTTAAAAGGCTCAGTGGAAAGCCCTTTGTAGCAGAAAGTCTTAGCGAATTACCTTTAGGGGTGCACATATGAAGGAAGACTTCATTCATGTGTACTCAGATAGGTCTAGGACATCAGAAGGAGTTGGAGCTGTGTTTTCTTGCAGTGAAGTGGATATCAGCACTAATATTAGGCTGCCGGATCACTGCAGTGTCTCTCAGGCAGAAGTATTAGCTGTAAGGAGGGCAGCAGATATGTTAGTCTGTAATCCCTTAAGAAGGGACGTATTAATTTTTAAAAGTATAGATAGTCAGGCGGCTATGAAGTCGATACTGTAGCAAGGCATCTTTTCCAAGTGTGTAGCGGACTGTAAGGAAGCCTTAAGGCAAGGAGATAGTATTCTCATTTTGTACTGGATCCCAGGCCACAAGGGGATAGACGGAAGCTGATGAGCTGGCACAGAAGGGTGCAGGTCTCGGAACAGAACATAGAATGGACGTTCCGATGCTACTCTGTGAAAATAATCCTAGGTACTATATACGTATGTATATGATGGATCAGTCCGATAAAGCGTAGAAGCAATCGCAGGGCTGTAGGGTGTCCAAAATTATAAAATTGTAAGATCCGAAGCTAACAAAATTGTTGCTATCCCGGAAGAATACAGACTTATAATCGGGGTCCTCACAGGACAGTGACCTTTAGCATCAAATGCGTTCAACATGGGACTAGTTGATGAAAGTGAATGTAGGGGATGCGGATTGCAGAGGAGACTATGTAGCATGTTCGCTGCTCCTGCTCTACGTTTTCTTCAGTGTCCTGGAATCTGTATCCAAAATGGTATTTGCCAAAGGACGTGGCTGTTCTTCACTTTGAGTGTAGGCTTTTAACGTAATTTATGTTCTATGAATTTTCTGGCAACACTACGGATTTATCTACTCTATCAGCGGCCATTAATGACCAGCCAGTCTAACCTAACCTAACCCTTGGGACTCCTCTGGTTGGATGTGTATAAACGAAAAATCTTACTTACTTCACAGCAAACGAACAGAAGTGCCGCTGCAAGCGCGGATTTATCGTAAACGAACCAGCCGATGGATTCATGCATGATACAAACTGACAATTGTGAATGTCACGCAGCGTCATCTTCACACGATCATACCAATGGTGATAGTCCATGAATTGACGTATCAGCGTATGCGGCTGCACCGTACCATATTTATCCACCTCTGGCATATTCATATCATCCACAAAGTACAACATGCGCTTATTACCCTGCGGCCCGTAATTACGGCCGGCCTTCTTCTCCAGCGGTTTCTCCAACACACGCTGCAACATTTCGGATGTGGTGTAAAAATTGAAGGGCACATTTTGTATGGCATATTTATCGGTGGGCAGAGCATTCAGCTTCGAACCCATTATAATGGTTTTACCCGAACCGGCAGCGCCAATAAGCATCACCGGATGATTGTCGGCCACTAGAATATCCATGAAGTAGCGTAGTCGTGTGGTCTCCGAGGTATGCACCAAATTCGCCTGCAACGGCACATCGGGATCCAACTCGAAGGATGGCACCAATTTGGTCCATGGCATAAAGTTCTTTGTTTCATGATCGACATAATAACCGAATACATTGTTGCCGGGTGGAAATTTGACCGCTTTAAATTCGTTGATGAACCATTTGTGAAATTCATTGCGCCAATCGATGATTTGGTCTTGAAATAGCGTCGAACCGAAACCCCAAATAATGCTGAATACAAAATAAATTTCATACCAATCTTTCGGGCATTCGTTGGGCACATTTTGTGGCGTCAACATGCAATCGAGCAGGAAGCAAGTCATTTGCAACATGGCTATATTCGAAATGGGCGTAATGCGCTTCAAACGCTTATTGAACACATCCAACATGGGCGGCACATACTTGTCGAACAGAATATTCAGAGTGGCCACCTCAGTTTGATTGGGTCGCGTATTCAACCATGATTGTATGAAAGGCGACCAGCCCAAATCCTGTGGATTGATATACAAAATACCAGCACGCGATACAGTGGCCGGTGTTGCTGTCTTGAGATTTGCTATCTCAAAGAGCAGCCGCATCTCCTTCGTCAATGCAATGCGTTCGTTGCTCGCCAATGTCAACACTTTATTATCATCCATTACCGTATTCAAACTCTCAATCCACATTGGATCTATATCACCATCCAACACAATCCATTTCGGTCCAGTGCCACCCAAATTTGCTTGATCACGCATTATAATCGAGAATAGACCATCTTTCCATTCGCGTGTTGCCGGATTGACAATGCCAAAGAGTTCATCATTGGTCACGGCTTTCGGATTGAGATCATTATAATATGGCTTGCGTTTTTGATTTTGATAGGTTTTATTTAGCGTCTTCCAAACTTCTGTCTTGCCAGTGCCCGCAAAACCTATTATAAATACCGAGTGGCGCACTGCAAAAAGTTCTTCCAGCTGCACCACCTTCAAAATGAAACCCTCTTCGGGTTGTAGTTTCAAATCGATTGTAGACTTTTTGATGACAGCTTCAAATTCCAGCGAACGTTTGCGTGGCACATCCAAGTTGGGAAATAAGTCGCCAATTAGACCCATGAAAACTGTTACATCGTCTGTGACGATTTTCGGTATATTGAAATCACGTAAAGCGCGCATGAGCACTTGATCTTCGGGGCGGTTGCGATCATCGCGCTGTGAACGAGTGCAAAGAGAAGTGTGTGAGTTGTTAATATTGGTTTGAAAAGACTGATTCTCTAAGCTGGATAAAAAGCCTAAAAGTGTTGTGTTCAGCGAGGTCTTACGAGAAAGTACTTTGTCCTCACATATTGCGCTTTGGCAGTCACGTGAAACCGTGAGGGACATGTCTTTCTTTTAGCAGGGGAAAGCATCGAAAGCCAAACTGCAAGGTTTTAACACGCTAAACCTAAACTAGGAACCCCCGAAGCCACTCCTACGGAATCACCGGACAGGTATTAGTTGGTAGATGAGCAGCTAAGACCTTACGTCTTCACACAACAGACAAGACCTACCTTCATCTGAACACTTCAGTGGGGCTATTATTGACGCAGATGCGTCGCTAACTTCCTTCCAAATTAAAGAGGACTTATACATAAGTGCAGTAAAATTTTCCACCGAAACTACTGTTCCCGCTATTGAATTAAGCCGTAATCTCACATCTTCGTAGTGAGGACAATTAAATAGTATGCGCTCTGCCACTTCTTAGACACTTAGTTGGGACACATTGGACAAAAGGGACTACCATCACGTTTGAACGTAAATAAATACGCCCTCAAATAAGCATGTCCGCTTAGGAACTGAGTCAGGTGGAAGTTGAGTTCCCCAGGCTTTATATCTGCCCAACTCATTTCTATCTATAGCAGAGATTCTACACCCATCGGTAGCAGTAGAGGAATGGGAAATAAAAGATTCTGTCGTAGATTCAGAATTTAGTTGTGGGAATGGGGTTTAAACATGACAAAAATTTCTGCTCAATTTTCATTCCACAATCAATTAGATTTTGACGACAACACTCAATTAGTAAATGCTGCACAGCGACACCGCTATGTCACTCTCAACTTAAACATGTCACATATTGATAAACAAGCTCAAAAAGTTCATCATACACTTTTAAATGACTTTAGCTCTTCAATAGAGAACTCTTGGATAGAGAACATTAAATGAGTAGTAAGTACAACCGGCGGTTCAAAGATCGCACATAAAATCCACAAAACTAAATTAGCGCTTGTGCACTTAATGACGCCGAATTGTCACGAAACGAATAACGCAGTTGTCCTCTCGTCGCAATGGTCCTGGTAGTCATAGTTATTAATGCTGCGCGTTGCACAAATGTCTTGTGTGCGGGTGTACGTATGTATGTATGCATGCAAGTTTATTTGTCCGTATGCACTTTCTGTATCGCATTACCGTGTGCACTTGCAAACTTTTAATTAAAATGCAGCATTCACTGACTTCGTGCGCACAATTTTTCCGTGATACAACGTATCTACTCCTAATAGAACGTAGTATGTACAACGTGCAGCTGAAACTTTGGCTTAGCTAACCGTTAATAATATTATAGCTGTACTCGTTGTTGTTGTTGTTATTTGGCTTTTTGTGAGTTCGACATGTTTGTTGTAGGTACGTGTTTGTTGGCCATTAAGTGCCAAACAGAGTGTATGTGGGTGCTTTGGTAATCTGGAAGGACTCGCGCTGCTCAAAAGCTAAACAGGAAGGTGTGCAGATAACAATTGCTTACTCAATAAACTAAAACATGACTTGACGACTATTTCAACTGTCTTCTGAAATGTACAGACATACATACATTTGTATGTACATATATAGCAGTGGTGGCCCTAGCAGAAAATGGCTGGACAAGCCTATGTATGAAGTAGACATATACGCCGCCGATTGACGCCGCCGCCGCCGCGCCGATTACCTTCATAATCGGCCGCCGCCGCCATAATCCGTGAAATCGGCGTATCGGCGCGGCGGCGTGCGCTGGCGCGCCATACCCGTATGGAGCGAGATGTGTACATATTTTCCTAGTTTTTCTAACTGCTAAAGTTCTTCAAAATTAAAAAAAAGGAACCAATCGACGTGTTTTGACCTCAGGAACACGAAGCTGAATGCGGAAATGTTTTATTTTTTGCCGGTTAAAAGTTATTAACAAAAGCTTTGGCTGTTCCCTACTTTACTACCCTCAGTCCTAAAGAATTTAAGCTACTGGAAAATTTCAGTTCGTTGGCTTACATAATTTTTTCTCAGATACGGAACTTTTCTGGGATCTCTTCCATTTAGTCCTACTTATCGAGGTCTGTTGCTAATTGTTCTACTCAAAACTGCACCATTTCAACCCTCCTTGATATCATTAGATGCCGAAAATGATCCCAAACATGCCTCCAGAATCGAAAACTCATAATTTGAACGTAAGAAAGTTGCTGTTTTTGAGTAGCCCTCACAGTTGTCGAACCTCAGCCCTATAGGGAATATTAAAGAAGACGATGGGGGATCAAAAATGGAAAAATAAGCAAGAGATATGGAAAAAAATTAAAGAAGCTTGGTACTTAATACCAGTTGCAAATTGCGCTGATTTGGTCAACCCTATGCCACGAAGAAGTATGGAAGTTATAGAAAATAAAGGAGCTTCAACTAAACATTAGTTTAAATCTAGCTGCAGCAGTAATATTGTAGTTTAGTTGAAAAAACAATCGAATTTAAAGTTTGTCCCTATTATTATTTCCAACTTAAATTATACATTTCATTATTTTTATTCATAAAAATTAAATTATTATACAAAAACCACCCCAGAGTCATTGAAGCATGTCCTCTCCGTGTAAGCATCAATATATGGTAATTATTATTTGGTCTTAAAATTAAATAAATGGAGAATTGCAAAATTTTGTTCCTATTATTGTTTCCAACACTGTATATACATATATTTATTTTCAAGTGCCTTATATACATATATATATAAATATGTACATATGTAAATATATGTATGCATGTTTATTATCATACAAAATAAGCAAATGAATTTAAATTTACCCTTACATATGGATTTGTGTATATTCTTTAATATTTATATTCTTTATTTTATATTTTAGTTTATGTAACAATTGTTTTTTGCTGTTAATAAAAAAGTTTCAAAAATTTAAGGTGAAAATTTGATTATTTATTCCATTCAGCCAGCGCTATTAAGGTAACTAAATAAAACTAATATTAGAACAAGTAAGGAAGCCTAAGTTCGAGTGGAATCTAACATTAGATACTCAGCTGTATGCTTTCATAGTTTGTTTGCGTTTGATGGAAACACGGTGTACTTTATATAAAGCGAGTGCTACATAAAGTGGGCGTAGCCACGCCCATTTTCAACATTTTTATCAGTCATCCAACTAAGAATATGAATATTATTCTTTGTGCAAAATTTCATTCCTTTATGACTTCTAGTTACAAAGATGTCACGTTACAAATTCCAAAAGGGTGTTCCAGAAATATCTTTGTTAAAAAGTAGGCGTGGTCATAAACCGATTTCAATAAATTTTTGCGTGTCTATTAACACAAGTTATGAAAGTGTATAAACCAAGTTTCGTCATAATATCTCAATTATTTGTCGAGTTATAGGCTAAGAAATCTCGTATATTCCTTTGTCTAAAAAGAGGCGGTGCCACGCCCATTTTCCAAAATTTTTATGTTTTTTGTTTTATGTCCATAGTTGGACTCCTGCCATAAAATTTCAATGATATATCTTTATATTTGGCAGAGATATCGCTTAAAATGTTTTTATTAGGTCACTTTATAATACACATATATAAAAGTGGGCGTGGCCGTCAACCGATTTTAACAATTTTCGTCCAAAGGTTTGCCTAAGTAGGCAAATCACGCGTACCAAATTTCATCGCTATATCTTCAACCGTTTCTGAGTTATGACATATAAAACTTTCAATTTTTGACCCTTAATAAGTGGGCGTGGCACCGCCAACTTTCCAAAATTTCATCAAATTTCTTCTTAGGGGCCTGAGCTCAACACGTGGGTAAAATTTCATCACTCTAGCTATAATAGTGACTGAGATAGCAAATTTCCGATTTTTTCTATATAGGAAAAGTGGGCGTGGTCATGGTCCGATTTCGCCCATTTTCAATACCAACCGTCCCAGTGTTGATACCAACTTACATTTCAAATTTCATCAAAATATCTCAATTTTTGCGCGAGTTAGTGTTTACAGACGGACGGACGAACGGACGGACATGGCTCAATCGATTTCTCTTTTCACCCTGATCATTTTGATATATATAAGTCTATATCTATCTCGATTATTTCATTCTGTTACAATCCACCGTTATGTGATTAAAACTATAATACTCTGTGTACTAGTACAGCTGAGTATAATAAGGATTGTGATTTGTAGATTTGGGGCAGGCGCGCCGGCGCGAAAAAGCACGCCGGCGTCGCCGCCGCCGCCGAAATGTTTTTGGAATAGCGCCGCCGCCGCCGGAATCACTGTCGGCGTATATGTCTAGTATGAAGCATAGCCATTAGCCATTTATGTATGTAATTTTCTTTGCTGTATTATCTAAAAGTCTGATTGCGCTCCGTCATTGAATTAGATTACATTCGGTTTGCATATTTTTTTTGTTGTTTATATTCAGACCGTATGAAACTCAATGTATTGGAATCGAGAAAATAAAGATGATGAAGAATAACTTAGTTTTGATATACAATGGATAATATGAAGATATGTATATATATGACTTTTATTGTTTTAGCTGCTTTTGGTTAGCACAAATACAAACCTGGCTCGGTCGAAAGTAAATTCAAGTTCTTCACCATCAGAACGTGAATAATGTACAAAATCAGAGGAGAAATTATTAGAATTATTTGGGAAGAATTCAACTGAATTGATCGATGACGCCAGAGTTATTTTTAGTTTCCTTGCACCGATGGTAATACCGGCAGTAGCAAGTGGATTTGCTTACAGCGTTACTATAAGAGAATATCTAAAAATGGGTGCTAAACTTTTAAGCAGTGTTTGAAAAACTGAGGTCGAGATAGCAAAACTCGTGAAAGTCGTTGATTATATTATTGGTTTTAGGCCATTTTTTCAATTTAATTTGATGCTTTTTCGAGCTTTTTGGCTGGTGAAATTAGAAAGCGAAACAGAGTTTCCTTTTTCTCTCCTACGCGTTTCGGCGAATTTTTCCGCCTTCCTCAGGTATACTGTTTATTTAACAAATAAAACAATACATTATTATATACTACAATTTGAAGGAAAATATATACATAAATCACTAAAAATTGCACAAGAAATAATAAAAACTAGTAAACCCGGCCACGCGATGCTGTGGCTTTCAATTACACTGTGCGACAATTTAAGGGTGAAAGACCACTTATTGCCACATTTGAAAATTTTTTGATATACCTTCATAGTAACTGATTATTTTTATTTTCTGTTAACCTAGATTTTTTATACAAAGATTTTGACCGAGGAGCCCCTTAGTGAAGTTTTGTGCCGAATATTTTTCTAGACTATGGTAACCTTAAAGCGACCTCCAAAAGGCCATTTGGCGCGCTCCTCTTTTTCTTTCTAGTTCTCTTTCTCCTCCCCTCTCCCCTTTATTTGCGCTTTATTTTCCCTATATCCATTTTATTTTCCGTATTCTTTCCTCTTTCGCTTCCTTTCCTTCGCCATATCCGTCCCTTTCATTTTCCTCTTCCCTTTCCTTTTATTACCCATCTTCAGTGCTAGGCCTTGCATCACACTTCAAATTTAAAAATGAGATAAACTGTAGCGCAAAAATAGATTTTTGACCAGGTGGCAACACTTTTTGTAAAAATTTTAATAAATTACTCATTTCCATGCTAAGCCCTTTCATATGACACCTCAAATTTAAAAATCAAACAACTACAACGTAAAACAGCATTTTTGAACAGGTGGCAACCCTTTTTCTAAAAATTTTATTAAATTACTCATTACCAGGTCAAGCCCTTTCATATGACACCTCAAATTTAAAAATCAAACAAACTATAGCGTAAAACTGAATTTTTGAACAGGTGGCAACCCCTTTTCTACAAATTATAATAAATTGCTTATTCTTAAGCAAAGCCCTTTCATGTGACACCTCAAATTTAAAAATCAAGCAAACTATAGTGTAAAACTGAATTTTTGAACAGGTGGCAACCCTTTTTGTAAAAATTTTAATAAATTACTCATTTTCAGCTCAATTCCTTTAATATGGTACCTGAAATTTAAAAATCAATCAAACTATACAGGAGAATTACATTTTTAAACAGGTGGCAACCATTTTCAGAAATATTAAACCTTCCTGCACATCTACAGGTCAAGCCCTTTCATCTGACGAAAATCGGTATAACGGTGTAAAAGTTATGGTGCTTACAAAAAATCGCTTAGCGTAATATATATAAAGGTAATAAAACAATTTTGGACTTTTGACTAATTTAAATTATCCTACTCCTAACAACATTTAAACGGATATACGTTGATTTTATTTGATTTTCATTTTCGTGGCGTTTTTTAAAATGACGCTCTTGCCTGATTTTGATATTGTGATGATTTCATATCAATCAAAATCAACAGTCGCCAAATATCAAAATCAACGCTTTCACAGTCTGATATTTGATATTTACGTTTGCATGTATGTACATTAGGGTGCGTTTAATTTGTATGAAAAATTTTAAAGTAAATAAATTATTATTATTATTATTAACAGTTTATTTAATAAATAAATTACAAAATAAACTTAAAGTTAAGGCACTAGCAACTAAAGGCTTTCAGCCATAAAGTAAATAAAAAGACTGTATCGCCCCTTCAATCTGTAGTAACATGGTCAAAGATATCACACATAAATTTTGGTCCCGGTTAGTGGCGGTTAAGGCGTGGCGCATTGAGATTAAAGTTCAGATTACCATATGCGACACTAAGGCCCGGTTTCACCAACGTGACTAAAGCTAAAACTAAGTTTTGACTTAAGTTAGCCCAGATTTGGTTGTTTTGGTTGCATTTTTTGCCATATTCGTTCTTTTGGTTGTTGAATTTGCTAAAGCGACTCAAATTCTTAGTTTATTTTTAGTCAAGACAAAAGCTGACTAACTTGTGACTTAGCTCAGTTGCATGGTGAAACTGAAAACGTACAAAAATCGGCTTAAATAAGTGGAGACCGGTTGGTGAAACCGGGCCTAAAAATGTAAGTCTTCTATGGCAATCTGAAAATTGACCCCCTTAAAAGACCACTAAACCGTCATCAAACGGAGCCAAAATTTATATTTTATGTGAACTTAAGTAGTGTACTCGGTGAAGAACTTAAACACGTAAAACGTAAAATAACAAGATTTTAAAGAAATTTGTAAAATTAAATGAACGAAAACATTTAGGCAGTCTAGGCTTTTTGCTTGCAAGAGGCGTCCACCACTGGTATATAGTATGTATGTATGTGGCATAACTGCAAATGGCTTTTCGGCAACTTTGTGCGGCCATAATATCACGACTAAATTTCCAGTGTATGAATTTGTATGCAATAAAATATGATTCGAAAGTATGCGAGTATATGATGGCTGCTGTGTTAAAAGTGATGGTAAAGCATCTTTGAAATTCTGTTGCAACGTAAACTTGTCCCTCAGTGTTTGAGATATCTACTTGAATTTTGGTTAGTACTTTTCACACATAGTATACAACCCCGCACAGCGCGCATCGCCAGCTATAAGGACACTCTGAATGAATGGCGCACCAGCCTCTTTCATCTTACCTTCTACGTACATACATAAAAGCTGATTAAGTAATTTGAAAAGTTTTCGCCAAATTTCCTTTGGCAAATAAGTACACGCTTTTATAGAGGAAATTAGTTGCACAGATACGAAAAAGATGTTGTACTGCGTTGGTGGTATACGTAATTAAACTGATATACATATACACATATGTATGTATGAATGTTAACACAAAATAGAGAAACTTACACGCAACGAACCAGCAACAACCAACACCGATTTAATCGCACGTAAACCCCAATCATAATGGTCTTGCTTCGACAACAACTCCTTACACAGCGTATAGAGTGTAATGAATTTCTGCGCTAGTGGACGTGCTTCCTGGAAACCCTCAGCAACCATCATAATTTCGCTGATGAGCGCAAAATCCGGCACAACCATGGCGCAGGGACGATAGAGCGCTTTCAGATTTTCTGGCAATTCGGCGCGTCCAGCATAACCTGGATTCATGGTGATAAACATGCCGACTGTCGGGCGGAGTGCGATGATCTCGCCGAGGAAATTGAACATGACCTTTTTAGCCTACGGAGGGGGGAAAATGAAAAGATGAAAATCAGAAAAAAATAAGGAAAAGAAGAATTCACTTTCTTAGTAATTATAATAGAATTGTGATCAGATCTACCGCTACCACCTGCTCCGTCTAGCATGCCTTACCTTAATGGCATCTTGTATGCATTTCACTTGCACCGCCACCACAGACAGCACCTCAACCGAAATGCGATTGAATTCATCGAAACAACCCCAAGCGCCGGTCTGTGCGAGCCCCTTGTGTATATTGCCGCACGACTTGTAGTCCATTTGCTCCGAACAATTGAAAACGTACACCATCATACCCAGCGCACGACCCAAGTCCTTCGTGGTCTCAGTCTTTCCAGTGCCGGCAGGTCCAGCCGGCGCGCCGCCCATCACCAAATGCAGCGATTGAGTTAGCGTTATATAACAACGATCGGTTAGCGGCGTGATCACCAAGCGCGGCGTATTGCCCAAATATTCATAGTCATATTTAAATTGTGCATCGCAAATATTCGCAAAACAATCGTCAAATTTCAAATCCCAGCGATGGCGCAGCTGACTTTGCCACTGAAATGCCGTGGCCACTTCAACCTTAGCCGCAATAATCTTGGCCACCACATCACGGCTGTGCACATCGATCGTGCAGACGGTCATAATTTTTTGCCGTTCGGCTGGCGTGAGATCGCTCAGCAAGATGTTGATTAAATTATTCAGCTGCGCCACTTGTTTCTTGTTGTAATCTTTGATGGCGTTCTCATAACGTTGCTGCACTTTGGCGAATGCGTCATTGGTTTCCGTAGTCCACCAGATTTGCGTGGTGACCAGCGCTGGCTGTGCCGGCCATTCGAAGATCCACACATGACGCGGCTTGTGTTCGTATGCCTTGACGGCGCGCCGAAAGTGATCGCGCAGCGTGTCACGCATTTTATCCGTTACACGGTTGAGCCAAACCTCCACCTTACCACTGCAATCACAATTTTCCAAAAAAGGCACAAATTCTTCGTGCTCCTTGGCAATCATGCCGATCGCCATTTTCGTGTCGGCAATTAAATTTAGCCGGCCCATGGAATCGTAGAGTTTGGTTAGATGACGGGAGACCATTTTGGGATTATTGCCATTCGATAGAATATCCAAGAGATCGGCAGAGGACACGAAATAGAAGCGTGGATATGCCAAACGTTTCGTCTCCAAATAATCGTTCAGCGCCTTCTCGCACAACGTCAATTGTTTGAGTAGATGTTCGAGTTGATCGTTGAGCTTACTGTGCGGCCGATTGCAGGCGCGCACCACATTTTTATCGGCATTCATTTGACTCAACAGCTGCTTGAATTCACGATCGATATTATCGAAACGTTTCGAGTCCTCCGGCAATTGGGAGCGTATATCTTCGGAGCCGATGAATATGCTCTCGAGATATTGCCATTTGCGTTGCACCTCAAACCACGAACCAATTATCTGATCGGCATTGGACAGCTTGTGTTGCCATGCCGTTACCTCTTGCTGAAAGTAGCCGACATATTTGGAGGATGCCATATTTTGTAGCTGCACTTGATTCTCTTCCAATGTCTCGATCATTTCCTCTGATGCCTTCAGCAATTTCAGTCCCGTACGTTCGTGTATTTCATTTTGGAACTCCATGTGCGCCCATGTATTGGCAAGATCGCGCAACATTTTCTCCATCGCCTGCTCCTTTACAGATTTGTCCACAATGCCCTTAACCTCCTCCTCATATTCGTGCAAATTCAAATCAATCAGATTTTTCAGCGTCGTCGAATCATCCATGCTAAATTTGACGCCCGTCTTTTGCATCAACTCAATCCAATGACGATCGCGTATTGCGGGATTTTGCAATTCGGTGACAGCGCGTAGTGACGTCATCAGATTTTTCAATTGATTTTCGGTGTTTATGTACGGTTGCCAATCGCGCATCTCTTTGCCCAAACCACGCAACTCTTTGCCGAATTTTTTACACTCTTGGTCCATTGATTCAATATCGATTTTCTTCCATGGCGTCTTCTTCCATTCATCTATCGTTGTTTGTATTGTGATGGCAAAGTCCCACATCACCTTCAGCAAATGCAATTCGCTGCGACAGCGCTCAATTTTGCTTGCATCCGGTCCTTGCAATTCGAAGAGTATCGCGGATGAGGAAAGCGATTTTTGGCGTTCTTCCAAAGCGCTTACTTCCAGATCGGCTTCATCGATTAGTTCGTAGGGGTTGGCGCATGGCACTTGGAAGAACTATTTTGTGGGGGTGGAAAGAAAATCAAGTTGAATGTGAGTTCTTATATGGGCAAGGTCTCTCTCTCTCTCTTGTCTCCTACCTTTTTGCGTAGAAAACGTTTGCGATATTGCGCAGCCAATGCATCACAAAGTATAATTCTTTTCTCGATCAGATCCACTTGATAGGATTGTATGGGCGCAATGGTTTGCCTAACAGCGGCAGCGTTCTTCTTTATTTTCATCCATTTGTCTGGCAGTTCGTTTAGCTGAAGTAAGGAGAAAAAATTAGGAGAAAAAATTAGTTTGGAAAGTATTGAGAAGAAAAAGTCCACAAAGGAACATCTGGAATGCAATGGAAAGGAATTGCAGTACTTAGGCAGGGAAAAACTTTGTCTTTCCCAATCACTCAGGCTTATTTGCGCATTGTACTTAAGGCCTTTAGAAAGGCTGAGGATGTAGGGAAAAGGGTGTGATATGGGAATCAGCGTTCCTCTGCAAACTTCGCAGATTCTTTAATAAACCTGAGAAGTTTGTCGAGTGGTGGTAGAAAATTTACATATTATCAATACATTCTAGCCGAGAAAGCGTAATCTTAGTCTATCGAAGGCCGAAAAAATGCAGTGAAAATGCTCTGTGCCGTCGTCGACCTCCTCCACACAAGATAGGAGGCATAGTGAGCTCTCGATGCTGCGTATGGTGGCCATGTGTTATCCCCATGGATTGTGTCCTGTTATGTACCTCTACCATCGCTGTTATAATTACGATAATGGTCTCTCGTATCGTTCATGTCGTTCTGTTCATAGACCCTGAAATGAATAGCTTACCTGCGCCAACACCTTATCCTTAAAATCGTAATTGTACAACTTCAGCAAATCGACAACTTCACGCAAGGGCTCGAACATGTAATCGTAAATGAATTGTTTCTCATTGATTGTATTGAGCACGGAAAGAATTTTGAGTAAACCTTCAAAGTCATCTTTGTTGAGTTCGATTTTGAGCGCTTCATTTGCTTCGTCCACAAAGTCCTCCAGCTCCTAATTTAAAAAAAAAAAAACAAAAAACAGGCTTTTAAATAAAACCATTGCATAATAAAATAAATAATAAAATAAAACTCAAAGCAACTTCACCTGCAACGATTTCACTACTCTATCGACGAGATCTTGCTTGAACAGACTGATCCATTTGGACACTTGATTGAGTACGGCATTTTTGAAGCCTTTCTTATTCAAACGCAACCATACATTGAAATCACGGTAGAGCTCCCATTGGGAGATCGCATTTTGTAGTGCAATGAATTTGTCCAACTGAAAGATGTGATAAATGAGAGAAGGTAGACAATAGATAGATGGACAAGATAGTTATTTCGCAGAGAAGAAAGTCATTAGGCCTTCTGGCAACAATTATGCCTACCTGCTCTTTATAAGCACTTAGCGGTGGATATTCTTCTTTCAATGGCTTCACACCCGATTCACCTTCAGCCTCAAGTTCAGCTGCGCGCTCCGCCGATGTTAATGGTCGTCCGTATTTTTTCACTTCGGCCAAATATTGCTGTTTGTTTGAGATCCATATGTATGAGTATTCCATGGCTTTGGAATGGCTACGTATTTGTTTTAATGCCCATTTTACTTTGCTAATAATTTCATTGCGTTGTTTGTGTAAATCACTTTTGTCTTTTAGCTCATCTGTGAAAACAATGTTTGTGGAAAAAGTTCGAAATTATAGGTGTGATGGTTTCCTCGGGAAGTTCATTTCTTAAACGGTTATCTTTAACAAAAAAAAAACCGTAGAATACCAGTATGAGTTGATAGAAATCCCACGCACTTCTCTTTAATACCTATTTTACATTCAATGTTTGAGAAAAATTCTCAAGGTTCACCTTCGCGTTCGGTATTATCAAGGTCTATAGCAGACCCCGGCAAAAATTATGGTAGATATTGTGTGGGAGATCCCAGAGCGATTGGCGCTACATTGGTTAAAATGTGTGTGATGTTTCTCAGTAACTCACATGAGTCAAAAAGCCGGGGTCTGGTCTATAGTGTATGATGTCTAGTTCAGGCTACAGCTAGGACTAGCCAAATGGCTGCTAGTGCGACTTTATTACTCAATTTTTGGAAAGAGTGTTAGCCGTCACATAAACAAAAGCCATAGGACAACCTTCAAGGTTCTGTTCTTTCAAAGAATCTACAACTTCTTGTATTGTGATAGACGTTTGTAGTCTTAATTTGCCCAATTTTCAACAACCCTACAGTTTCTCAGCAACTTTTCCTTCATCACACAAACACATTCTTTACTTACCCATAAATGTCGCCACCGCTTCACCTTCACCTGGCGGATCTTGTGCTACACGCGGCAACATGCCCATCATGCTGTACATATTTTCAATGAGTTGTTCCACATGCATTACAAAACCATGTGGTGAACTTGAATCCAAATTCTTAAAATATGCCACAACCTGTTCTTGTAATTCCATGAGAATTTCAAAAATGGGCGCATTATTCTCATAGGCATTCTCGATTTCCATACGTAAATATGTAATGCTTGTGATTACAGCATCCAATAGTTCGTAGGCGATTTGCTCATCCACATATTTTTCATATTCGCGAAATTGTTCACGCTCCTCTTCGTTGAGTGTTTGTAGAAGTTCATAGCGATGTTGTGGTGTAATTAACTGCAGTGCAGGAATAAGAAAAATAAAACCATTTCCGAGTAACATCCGGAGTGAATTGAAAATAGACTGTATGTAGGTACCTGTTCTTCGGAGCCTTCTTCTCCTTCTCCTTGTCCTTCTTCCTCTTCAACTTCATCGCTCGCGGGTTTGGCTTCACTTGCAGCACGCTTTTGTTCTTTGAGTTCTTTCTTTGCTCGTGCATTTTTAGTCGACACTTTTTCGGTTTTGTCATCGCGCTCCTGTTCCTTTTCCTTCTCTTCCTGCTCCTCACCAGCCTCTTCCTTCTCCTCATCCGCCACGCTACTACTCTCTTCTTCGACTTCATAACGTTGTGGTATATTGAAAAATAACTTTGCATTCTCATACATTAACTGATCGATTAGTTCTTTGGTCGCGTCTGCTTGCCGCACGCGTCTGCCAATTATTACATTACGTGGTTCTACCTCTAGCAGTGCCCTTGGATTGAGATCTTTACGTTGGAATAGTGGTATCTTGCCCCAAGAGTTAATGCTTTGCTTGATTGCAACCAAATTAGCTTGACATTTCTCGATGCGCTTTTGTAGATGGCTGATTTTGGCGAATACTTTGTTGATGAACTTTTGATCTGAATGAGAAAAAAAGATGAAACGAAATGGTTGAAGTTTAGATTAATATCCATGTTGGTTGATCATTTAATTGACTTTCAGACACGCTTACTGATTGCATCCCAAGTTATAGTGTTGAGCAACGGTTCCATGTAGAGTTCAATTGCTCTCAATTCGGCGCGTATTAAATTCATTTCGCTGGGCTTTGAACGCGCATTAATGTCGTTGTACCATTCAGCAATGCGCATTAGTTTGAGTCGAGCTTGCTGTTGAAGGAAGGAATAGAGAGAGAATATTAAATTCATTGATATTACGAGTTTCGTGTTTTTGTTATTGTTTTTTTTATAATGCCAAAATAACCCCACAGAAGTTCTGCGAAGTATAGCTTGAGTGGCAGGATTTGGCCGGATATAGTCCGGGTCATTGTGACACTTAGACCACACTTCGGATTTTACAGTAGGTACTGATCGGTTGTCAGTTAATATATAAGATTTGTTTTTACGATATACTTTGGAAGTTTCCTACACAGTAAAAAATGATAGTTTATTTATAATATCATTTGGTACTTAATTTAATCATTCTTGGAATTAAATATGAATTTTAATACAAAAATTCTTATTTTGAAACTATGAGAAGTTTTAAAATTTTCTTTAAACCAAAATGGTTTAAAAACAAGAAGTTTTGCCAAAAAAAGGGGTTTTAAATTAACAAGTAAGGAAGCCTAAGTTCGAGTGGAATCGAACATTAGATACTCAGCTGTATGCTTTCATTGTTTGTTTGCGTTTGATGAAAACACGTTGTATTTTATATAAAGCGAGTGCTGCATAAAGTGGGCGTAGCCACGCCCATTTTCAACATTTTTATCAGTCATCCAACTAAGCATATGAATATTATTCTTTGTGCAAAATTTCATTCCTTTATGACTTCTAGTTACAAAGAAGTCTTGTTACAAATTCCCAAAGGGTGTTCCAGAAATATCTTTGTTAAAAAGTAGGCGTGGTCATAAACCGATTTCAATAAATTTTTGCGTGTCTATTAACACAAGTTATAAAAGTGTATAAACCAAGTTTCGTCATAATATCTCAATTATTTGTCGAGTTGTGGGCTCTGAAATCTCGTTGATTCCTTTGTCTGAAAAGAGGCGGTGCCACGCCCATTTTCCGAAATTTTTCTATTTTTTGTTTCCGATCTATTGTAGAACTCATGCCACAAAATTTCAATGAATTATCTTTATATTTGACAAAGATATCGCTTAAAATGTTTTTATTAGGCCACTTTATGATACCCATATATAAAAGTGGGCGTGGTCGTCACCGATTTCGCTAAAATTTCGAACATGTATTACTACAAGTAGTGAAAGTGTATAGACCAAGTTTCGTCATAATATATCGATTATTTGTCGAGTTATGGGCTCAGAAATCTCGTATATTCCTGCTTCTAAAAGGAGGCGGTGCCACGCCCATTTTCTAAAATTTTTGTATTTTTTGTTTTATGTCCATAATTGGACACCTTCCATAAAATTTCAATGATATATCTTTATATTTGACAGAGATATCGCTTAAAATGCTTTTATTAGGTCACTTTATAATACCCATATATAAAAGTGGGCGTGGTCGTCAACCGATTTTGGCAATTTTTCGTCCAAACATTTGCCTAAGTAAGTATATCACGCCTATCAAATTTCATCGATATATCTTCAACGGTTTCTGAGTTATGACTCATAAAACTTTCAATGTTTGCCCCTTAATAAGTGGGCGTGGCACCGCCCATTTTCCAAAATTTCACCATATTTCTTCATAAGGGCCTGAGCTCAATACGTGTGTGAAATTTTATCACTCTAGCTCTATTAGTGACCGAGATAAAAAATTTCCGATTTTTACTATATAGGGGAGGTGGGCGTGGTCATGGTCCGATTTCACCCATTTTCAATACCATCCGTTCCTGTCTTGATACCAACTTACATTTCAAATTTCATCAAAATATCTCAATTTTTGCGCGAGTTATCGTGCTCACAGACGGACAGACGGACAGACGGACAGACGGACAGACGGACAGACGGACGGACATGGCTCAATCGATTTCTCTTTTCACCCTGATCATTTTGATATATATAAGTCTATATCTATCTCGATTATTTCATTCTGTTACAATCCACCGTTAGGAAATCAAAACTATAATACTCTGTGTACTAGTACAGCTGAGTATAATAAAGTCTTAATGCCGGAAACGCAATTTGGCGTTAGGTCGGTCGCGCGTTGATCGTACCTCAAAGCCGCTTCACACTGACATTCGATATTAGATGTTGGATTGCAAACATGTTCACTGCCACTAACATATTTTGTTGAATTTTTTCATAAATTTTACAATTTTTCATCGAAAGAAAACAATTCGAATTTATTTAATGTCAAACGCCCGACTTAGTAGAGAAATGTTCAACTCAGGCGTTATACAGGGTTGCAATAAATATACGATATTACAAAAATTTTACGATCAAACGCTTGAGGTCACAATGCGATTTGCTTCATATATTTCCATACATTTCTACTCACTTATCAGAAGCGCGACCGACCGAACGAAATTGCGATTCCGGCATAAAAAGTATTAAAATTCAATCTTTCTCACTTTTGGTTTGAAATCAAAACCAAAAAAATATTAGAAAACATTTGTCAAAATATGTAAATACCCAGCCAACATTTTTTATCGTGGAAGTGACGAAAAAGTAACTTTGAGACGATTAATTCAATCGCGGAAGATATCGTTTTCTCAACTTTTTCCTATCTTCGTTCGGGAAAAACTGTTCCCCGTCAACGTCACCAGGTGTATAGTAATCTTGATTGCTAGGTCCACGCTCAGGATTGGTATCCATAGCATAATTATTAAATTTATAACGAAAATCGCAGGCAATTAAATTTATAAATTTTTCATCTTTCATTTATTTATTTAAAAAACTTAATTTGATTTTATTTTTCTTGCCAATACAGAAAATATCTTTTCTATTCACACCAAGAAGTAAGGTGTGCGATAGCAATGACATTTGTTTTTGTAAAATAGAAACTATCTTTCGAATAACGCCTAGAAGTGCCTCAGACGTATCGTATTTTAGTTAGACGAGAAAACGATCTTCCAAATGCTAGCAGGGTATATACAAAATGTTATTAAAGTGAAATGGGTGCGATGCAGAAATTAAATTTATTAAAACAAATTTCCCGAAAAGCGAATTTTTCATGCCTGGTGGAACAATTGTATCAAGTAAGTATTTGTAATATTGTATATATATACATATGTATATGTGAAATAAAATAAGCATTTCTACATACATGTTTTTGCTTTAGATTTAATACCAAAAAAGTATAGTATTTATTCCAATTTTCGGATAGATCTTATACCATTTCAACTAATTTTAATACCAAAAATATTCTAAAAATAATTAAAATTTGGTTTTAATTTAATTCCAAAAAAGTATTAATTTGACCAAGAATAATTTCTGTCTCCCATATTCTCTTCTTTTTTCAAACCAGAATGGTTTTAATTTTATACTTTTTGGCATTGTTATATATAAATACCAAAATGGTATTAAAATTAAACTAAAATTTTTACTGTGTAGTTGTTCGACGAAGAAAGAACTAAAATGAATACCCAAAGCAGATTCTTTGTTGTTTGTTTTTTTCCGACAGGGTAGGAATGCGTTCTATTATGGAACGAATTTTCGCCATCCCTTTTCAAGTTTGATTTCAGAGATTGGTCATCTTCGTTATAATTCGTTCATAAAAAGGAATACGTTCCACAATACGGAAATTCGTTCCCCAATACGGAAATTCATTCCCCAATACCTGTAAAAAAGGTATTTAAATTTCTTGGTATTCTGCTTTCGGCTTTTTAGATCTTCAGCTACAAAAAACAACACAAACCCATGTTCATGTGTCTTTATTTCCAATCGAGCCCCTTAGAGCTTTGTGTATCGATTGAAGTAGCAAAAAATTCAGTATGGAAATTTTTTGATTTAAGATCTCTTTGAAGGCAGTGACTTAACTGTTCGCTGTAAACCCTGTAACACATTTCAGAACAAAGCTTTAAGAAATCGAAGTCATGTATTAGTTTTAGAGTGGATGCTAGTGATTCGTGAACCAACAAAAATACTTCTTTACTCTTTTAAATGCCAGAGGAGTATGAAACGTCCAAGAAGATGAAAGCAAGAGAAGAAGAAACGGTCCCCCCACTTTAAGGTATGAAGTACCTAAGAAATGGCAAGATAGCTAAACCACATCTGCAGCCTTTGCTTTTCCCAACATTACCCAGAATTGCAACACTTATAAAATTATGCGCATATTTACCCACAGTTCCTCATCACGCTCATAAAACTGCGCCAAATCTTCGGGCACTTCACACTCCATAATGCGCAGCACTTTAATATCCTTCAAGGCGTTTGTCAAATCATCGGTAAAATTCACCGATAATATACCATTTTCATTCTTTTGCAATAGCGTTTGCGTCATGCCATGTGCAATGTGTTGCCGCACAGTGGTATACCACTCCACGAGTATGGTCTTTTTAAGATCATCGATTTCGTCAAGCATTTGCTGATAGATGGTGAGCGTTTGCTCGCCGTGTTCGTTTTCGAATAGACTACATAGAATGGAAGATAAAAGGGTAAACAATAAAGTAAAAGCTTTTATGTTGAAAAAAATACAGCAACTCACGGATAATCGTAGAGCTCATAATCCGACATGATCCAAGTGATGCGATGACGCAATTTGTGTAGCCAAGAAATAGCGCCAGACACCTTTGGAAAGCAGTCATCGGTTGGCAGAGACTGTCGGGGGGGGGGGGGGGGAGGGGGGGGGGGGATATAAAATATGAATTTTAGACTTACTTGTAATTCATATACTGCTTACCAAAACTCCACCTTCTCGGTAAATACGCGCAAAGTTATTAAAATCTTGTTTAACAGCGTGTATTTCCTCAGCCAAATCATCTACGAGTATATGCATGTGTGGATCCAATTGCTCGCGTATTATCGGTCGCAACAACAAAGTGCCGCACAGCATCAAATCATGCGAGTCAAGCAAAGCCAACTCAAATTGAAATGCAATACGCCGTTCCAGTTCTTCGGAGAATGCCTTAAATTTCTTCACATCAAGCTCAAATTGTGCAACCGATTCGTCGGGATCGAGCATATTGTAGGTGATGCTATTTAACCAATCGCGATATTTGTTGCTGAACTCTTCCAAAATCTTAACCAACGCAGCAGATATTTGACGTCCCTTCAAGCCGCCAACAACCACCTTTTCGAGCTTGAGAAAGTCGCGTCCCGTATCGAAGATCTCTTTCATTACATTCAAACGCTCAACGAAACGATCTAAACGATCGTAAATTGTTTTTGGATGCCATGTCCAGTCTTGTGAGTTGAATTCTGTGCCGAGTTTGAACTTTTTCAAAGTGGAACGACATTCATCGTAGATTTTTCTGTTTGGGTGGTGTGGTAGAATTGCAGTGTTTATCTTTTTAGAGCTGGAACAAATTAAGTTAATACAAAAACATTAACATTTCACTTACTTGTAATATTCGATGTGTTCAATATTTGTCACAATTCGCTTGTAAGCTTCATCCACATCGCCAAAACAACTCTCCGGCTCTATGGTTTGTATAACATTTTCGATTAGCGTATTATGCAGCGATTCAAAGAGTAAAACCATATTTTCGAGCGTGTGAAAATACTTGGAATGACCCCAAACAAGACCAACGGTGAGCAGGAGAGGCCGTATATGTGCGCGATTCTCGTCCATGCGATTCACCTCGAATGTTTCCACCATTTTGCGCTATCAAAATAAATAAATTATATTAAAATTCATTCAAAACAATTAAAACGGTGTCATCGAAAGCATCTCACCAATGGCGTTAGATATTTAGTTATGTCACGCGCTTCCGCCAACGATTGCAGCACGACTTGCACAATTTTTCTAAAAGTGCTCTCGAAAACCGATTTAATTTTTTCCAATACAAAACCAATGGTTTTAATGCGCTTATCGCCCAGTTGATCGGCTAAATTTTCCAAATTTTCCAAGCGTGTTTCCCAGAAATTGAAGATGTATTCGGGTTTCGGATGTGATTCCTTGTTATAAATATGATCGCGCGCTTTCACCACGACCAAATCTTCGACGGAATCGAGCCACTTGACTACCATAAATTCCAAAGAATGTCGCAGCAGACTGTTGAATGAGCTGAGGTCACTGCAGAAAAGTTTGGATGGTCGATAATTAAGAGAAGTGGTTAAGTAAAACTAATTGGTTAGAAAAAAAAAACAGCCCATCTGTGATGCAACTTAAAATCCTTACCCAGCTGCTATCTGCGGTGCACACGCCATCACCTCATCAATGCAAATGGGCAATGGTAAAATCGTGCGATTTATAACAATTCCTTTCATTTGTGCTATGCCATTACGTAAATCCTGTGATTCGGTTTTCATATCATTCACTATGACCGATGTCCAACCCACTTGATTGACCGGATTATTGACCAACGGAAAAATGACATCATCGCAGAGTACAGAGAGGTTTTCCAGATAATTTGGCAGAATATCGCCAATCATAAGTTTCTAGTGAGATTAATAGCAATACAAAATAAATACGAGTACAATGTGTGTATTCTTATTTTTTTTATATCTATTAACTTACGCTATCCATATTCTCCAGCGTGAGTTCAGTTGGCGTTGTGCAACGCATAAAATAAACAACTTTGCTGCGTGGCTTGGCGGGAAAATCAAATGATGGCGTTAAGAGTGAAGCTATATTCAAGTAGAATACCAAACATGGCTGATTGGGATCGTTTAGAAAGGTTTCAATTATTTCCTGTTTTGGGAGCAGATAAGAAATGTGAAATAACAAAAATGGTTATCACAGAAAGAGAGGTTTGGAAAATGTTCCATTATGGAAGCACGCCCCGAAAAAAAATTACTTTTTCAGGGGGTTGCCCAGCCCAACAATATGTCCTAAACTATAAGCCTCGGACATGTTTTGATTTCAGTTTTGGGATCAGTGAGAGCCCCTCTACCAGCCGGAAAATGTGATTTTTCTCGTCGCGCGCTTTCGTAATGGAAAGTCGATCCAAGAGGTTAAAGCTTAACACCAGCCTTAGGCAAAAGCACATGTTTTTCTATTTTTCCATGTTAACTTACCTTTGACTCTGGCACTCCCATCAATTTTTGCCAACGCTCATTTTTCAAACGTAATGTTTTCATTACATAATTATTAAAATAATCGAAACGTTCGTCGATTTTCTCCTTTTTCTCTTTTTCATCGGGTGATGCCATGCTGAAACAAATTAGCGGCAGTGCTGGTCCTTATCAAACCACTTACTTATTAGAAATAGGATAATATGAAAGTTAACTCTTCTTACTTATCGCACTGGAAAAACCCCGACTTCGACCGTTGCACTCACTTTTATTGTGCTCAACCCTTCCTTTTAATTTTTTTTTGGTTGCTGATCGGTCTAGTGTTAATATCAAATTATTTACTGCTTAATATAAAGCAGTTTTGTTGTTTTCTGACTTCTTTCTTCCAATATTTTTCGTTATTCTTTTATTTGAATGTAATAAATTTGCATGCGTTCGGTTTGAAAAATTTTTTCGTTTTGAAAATTGCTAATCAAAATTTTTGAATTAAGTTTGATGTGTGTCAATCATTTTGTCAGAGTTTCATCACGCCATTTTCCCTATTTCCAGCAGGGATGATTTACTTAGTAGTGTAATATGTGATTCTGAATGTGCGAATCAGCTTGCTCATGAGGTACGGTTTATCTTGTTCCAAAAAGCATTGTTCTTTGAACGTCGCTATCAGAACCAAGCAAATAGTGGATTGCTGTTTGAACCATATCAAACATTCTCAGCAACCGCTCATGGGCATGTCGCTAGTTCTTATTCTTCTATTTCGAAATCAATAGTGGACGCAATTAACTCTTAATCCATCATCACTGGCATCTCCGGGATAAAAAAGAAGAAAGACATAACGGTTTTCAAGTCATTATGAGTGAAAATATTACAAAGTATTTTGTCATGACTAGACTGCGGATCTTTATGCAAAAAATTTAAAATGCTTTATTAAGTGTTATATTGATTCAAAACTATATATTCGCATTCCAAAACGAATTTTCTTGCTCTGTTTTGAATATGCAAAATATATGCAACTTATATGCAAGTTATATGCAAATTAAAAATACACCTTTTTCATATAAAATATAGAATTTTAAGTGATATGCACAATAAGTAAATACAGTTGAATGCAAAAATCATTTGTTGTATGCTGGAACATTTGTTCCATGCAAATAAATAACCCATTAACACCCAAAACAAAACTGTAAATTATAACTAATTTTTATTATAATAATTTTTAATGTAAAGAGATAATTTTAGTTGTAGTTAAGACCACAATATACTACAATTGTTTTCTCCAGATTCTGAATGCCGAAATTGTGACGCTTATCGGTTAATATCAGTTTATATGCTGAAAATGAACGCATTGCTTTTCCCATTGCAAATGCAGAAAAATAAAATGATAAGCTTGTTAAACGCTGAGTGACAAATTATTATTAAAAATTAAGCCATTAGAAATGACTCATTGCAAAATATATTCCATAGAATTCTTCAATTTGAAACAAATTATAGGAGTATGAAAACGCCAAAGTGTCTGTCTCACGATAAAATATATATGCAAATTTTCAATTTGTATGTAAATATGCAAGTTATATGCAAATATGCAAGTTATATGCAAATATGCAAGTTATATGCAATATGCAAAATATGCAGAAATAAATATGCAAATTTAGAATATTTAATTAATAACATTCATTTTTCTCTTTTGAACCATATCGCTATCTCTTCTCCTTAAAAATATGCAATTGCATAAAGATCCGCAGTCTAGTCATGACTCATGAGCTGTGTGAATAGGCTGAATATCTTGGCTCTTTTGCAAAACTGTTGGACAGTTCCAGAGAACTCTCACGAGTGTTCCATAATCTCTTATAATTCCCTTTACTGTCTAAATTTGGTTGCCTTCCATTTTGATGATATACCAATAGATACTTTAAGGTTCATGCTTCATAAACGAGACGAACTCAACATTAATCATAGTTTTTATAAACATAGAGATTCATCATTAGAAGCAAGTTCTTTTATTACACTGAAAATTTTATGCGATATTCACAAATATCTTTGACTAATACATCTGTAGTATATAAAATTTATGCATTTCAATAGAATATACTATATTTTTGTGTAAATGTTTCTGTGTTGTGCTTGGTTTGCCACACTTTCTTTAAAGGACCCTTCAGTTTGGAGACTCTCCTTTAACACACACACTTCTACTTCGCCAGTTGCATTCTGCCTATTCTCCCCGCTCTGCTCATGCCGTGCCTCTTCGTTTTCACGTTTTTGCTATTGCATTTTGTTGGCGTCGATTTCTTACGCTTGACCTCAACAACACTCGAGAGTTTTGCATTATTCTTCGTTTTTTTGAGCTGTTGCTTTTTATTCATATTTTTCTTGGCATTTTGATTACTGCATGATTTAGTGGGTTTGCCACGTATACGAACACCAACAGCAACACCAACACCGGCGCGACCACTGCCTCCTCTCAAGCGCACCAAACTCGCACTTCTTCCGGTCTCTTGCGTCACTGCCCGTATGACCTTGCCGTGCTTGCGCCCACTTTTCAACAATTTTTTCTTCTTCATTTCATTTTTCTGTTCCACTTCATTTTTCTTCTTCACTTCATTTTCCTTGTTGGCGGCGACGATCTTTGTTGTTGTTGTTGATTTTGTTATTTCGCGTGATTTGGTGGAAGTGGTGGCTGTTTGATTTTGATTAGTGAAAGTTTTAGCCGCTTGAGTGATGCTTTCACAGTTACCGAAAACCTGAAGAATGTTCTTATTTATATATTCCAAATACTTGAGTGATGAATAGCAGAGGCCGCACTGCGTTTTCTCGTTGTAGTTGTTGCGTATTAGACTTTCGAGATAGAGAAAATTTTTGGCCATATTTTCGCAATGTGGACACTTAACGGCAGCGTCTGGTGGTTGTGTGGCCCTGCTGCGAAGTGACTTCGCCAGCGGCAGCGCGTTTCTTGCGGGCATTTGTGCAGTATTTGTTGCGGTGGTTGCGGTACGTTCGCTGAGTCCCATTTTCTGGCATATATTCGAGATGGAGTTTTGTGGTACAATGAAATGTGGCTCGATTTCTTCACCCAAGCCCATCATCGTCCGTAGCACAGAAATTTTTGCATTTTTTTCTAACATTTTTATAATGACAATAAAAGAAAGTTTATTGAATTTTGATATTTAAATTACATACATAAATACATATGTATAGAAGTTCGATAATTATCAAAACTTTCTTACAAAGTAGTTTTTGGATAATGATTAATCTACACCTTTTCCAGTTTCAGTTCAGAAAGTTACAATTGAAGTTCAGAAAGTTACAATTACAAACGTTCGAAAATGACTCGATAGCCAATATGAATATCGAACTGAATGAAATGAATTTAGACCCAGCTTTAGTTTTGCAAAGTTCATAATACGTTGGAAATATAGTCGAAATTTGAGAATGTGCTAGATTTTGAATTCAAAATCTAAGGAAAATACAACGGATAACGAATGATCAATTTTGCTTTAGAATGAACTGGCGCTCGTATTTAATGCCAAACTATTTTCAGATTTATGTATTTGTATGCTATACTGAGTGTGCACGCAAATTAGTGCTGGAAAACCATCGATTGAACTATCGATACTATCGATGGGGCCGATGCCATAACGATAATCGATGGTTTTTTTTAAACATCGATAGTATTTTACTTGGTACATAACTACAACCTCTGTTAAAAAATTAATCAAAAAAACTGAGATTTATAATTTTAAGTTACTTGATTGGAATATGTGGGCTGTGAGTATATAAATAAAAGACTAGTGAATAATTTTATGAAAAAAAGTTGCAAATAAAACGGTTTTTTTATTGAGAATTGAGCAATTAAGGTTTTGATTTCGGCTCTTCTATTATTTTGTGGACAACTGTATACGTACAAATGTGTGTATGTAGTATTCTTACTTTGAATATAATATATATATATAATATATTATATTGACTTATTTTTTGTATTGAACTTTTTACATAAACTTTGGTTTTCTATTAATTTTATAATATGTTTCTAATAAAAATTTATATTTTTCTTTTAAATATGGGAACGTAAGTACATACATGCATACATACAGTTGTGTTCAAAATAATAATAGTGCTATGGAATCAATGTGCAACTTTCTCCTAAAAGTTTATTTTAACTTCTTTTTGGTTAAAATTGGGTACAAAAGTAGCATAGATATTCATTTCACGTGTCACAAGAGTTTCACGGTGTTAAGTTGCAAGATACCCGATTTAGAAAGACAAAGGTAGAACAACTCAAAAATTCCTTGTTCAAAAAAATAATAGTATTTTTGTTCTAATTTAAATAAATATTTAAAAAAGGTAAAATCAAGAAATTTAGAATATACAAAATAAAGTAGTGTTTAATATTAGTTCGTGAAACCGTCATTGTCTAAAACACCTTACAGCGACGCGGCGTGAAATCGACTAATCCTTCACAGCGTTTCCTGGGTATTTTTTCTCAACAATTCTTTCCTACTTCCCAAAGTTCACGATTATTGGCTGTTTTCCCATTTCTTGATGTCGCCCCACAAGTTTTCTATAGCATTGAGTTCGGTTGATTGTGCAGGACAGGACATTTCCTCAATTCCTTTGAACTCCTTGCCTATCCGACTCGTATGTTTTGGGTCATTATCCTAATGGAAGGTTCATTCCAGAGAAATTTTGTGTTCCGCATAAGGCAGCATAGTGTTCTCCAAAATACCCACGCAGGCACGTTGACACATGATAGTGTCAATACGATCTATGGGCCCAACAAACTACTTAATATTTTTGACCCACAACGTTTAACTGATTTCTTGCTTTCGTCCGTCCTTTTTTCGAGGCACAGGTTCTCAATAGTATCTCCGTCGTTCACCGAATACTGAATACAAGCCTAGATACACAACCAAAAAGGTTAAACATGGTGGGTTGAAAATATCAGTTTGAGCATGTTTTATTTTTTATGGTCTTGGGCCCATAGATCGTATTGACACCACCATAGATCAACGTGCCTTTGTAGATATTTTTCAGAACACTCTGCTGCCTTATGCGGAATACAAAATTTCTCTGGAATGAACCTTCCATCAGGATAATGACCCAAAATATACGAGTAGGCTAGGCAAGGAGTTCAAAGGAATTGAGGTAATGTCCTGTCCTGCACAATCAACCGAACTCAATGCTATAGAAAACTTGTGGGGCGACATAAGGAAATGGGAAAACAGCCAATAATCGTGAACTTTGGGAAGTAGGAAAGAATTGTTGAGAAAAAATACCCAGGAAACGCTGTGAAGGATTAGTCGATTTTACGCCGCGTCGCTGTAAGGTGTTTTTAGACAATGACGGTTTCACGAACTAATATTAAACACTACTTTATTTTGTATATTCTAAATTTCTTGATTTTACCTTTTTTTAAATATTTATTTAAATTAGAACAAAAATACTATTATTTTTTTGAACAAGGAATTTTTGAGTTGTTCTACCTTTGTCCTTCTAAATCGGGTATCTTGCAACTTAACACCGCAAAACTCTTGTGACACGTGAAATGAATATCTATGCTACTTTTGTACCCAATTTTAACCAAAAAGAAGTTAAAATAAACTTTTTATGAGAAAGTTGCACATTGATTCCATAGCACTATTATTATTTTGAACACAGCTGTATGTATGTATGTACATATATATGCATGAAATGTTTGAGTACCACATTTCCCTTTAACGGGCCACCTACGTACATATATTAAACCATCGATACTATCGATGGTTGCCTTTAAAACTGTCGATGGTCCATCGATGGGACCACTATCGATGGTTTTCCAGCACTAACGCAAATCCTACAACTGCTACTATCCAATTGCAGAGACACATAAAAACTTTAGAAGAATGGCTTACTACGTGGAGAATTAAGGTCAACGAATCTAAATGTGTACAAGTAACTTTTAGCCTAAAAAAAGACACATGCCCACCAGTCTCTATAAATGGAAAAATGATAACTCAGAAAGACTTCGTTACGTACCTTGGAGTCACATTGGATAGAAGAATGACTTGGAAAAATCACATTGACAAAAAGATTATGCAAACCAAGTTGAAAATAAGCCATCTGCAATGGTTAATTGGTCCAAGTTCCAGACTGGGATTAGATAATAAGATATTAATATTTAATACGGTTTTAAAACCAATTTGGATGTATGGAATACAACTATGGGGCTCAGCATCGAAATCTAGCGTAGAGAGAATTCAAAGGCTACAGTCCAAGATATTAAGAACAATATGCAAAGCTCCTTGGTATGTAAAAAATTCAATTATACATAGTAACCTAGAGATAAATACGGTGACCGAAGAGATAGAGAAAATGCAAACAAATTATGCAAAAAGATTAGCCAACCATCCTAATTCATTAGCAAAAAGTCTCCTAAAGCAAAACTATCCTAGGCGGTTAAAAAGAAAGGATGTAAACCTCAATTGTGCATAAGGTCATATTCTGTTAGACCAATATCTCGAAAGTAACGTAAAGTAAAGATAATTATGAACGTCGCCGAAGCGACCGACCAATGGCCATCGCGATGAACGGCACCTAGTCCCTGGCGTTCATAGTACAGGCTAGTGGAAATAACGTAAAATACAATAAACGTCGCCGAAGCGTCCGACGAACGGCCACCGCGATGAACGCACCTAGTCCCTGTTGTTCATCGCGCCAGCCCGCGCGAAGACAAACACCTCTACGATCACCATGCTATGGCTGTACATATAAATGTAAATGAAAACTTAAACAGTTTATCCACTCTTGAGAAAAAAAAATATATATATATATAATAATAATAATAATAATAATAATAATAATAATAATAATAATAATAATAATAATAATAATAATAATAATAATAATAATAATAATAATAATAATAATAATAATAATAATAATAATAATAATAATAATAATAATAATAATAATAATAATAATAATAATAATAATAATAATAATAATAATAATAATACTAATAATAATAATAATAATAATAATAATAATAATAATAATAATAATAATAATAATAATAATAATAATAATAATAATAATAATAATAATAATAATAATAATAATAATAATGATAATAAATAAATAAATAATAATAGTGACCTAGACCAAGATAAAACTCCATTACACAACTAGGTTAATATTACACTCCTATGTTAAGATACATGCCATATGTGTATATGTAAAAAGACTCTTTGCCAACTTTCTTATTTGTAGCATTGGCAACAAATAATTTATTGTATTAGTTTGTAAGATTTGCGAAATTATTGTTATTTTCTAAGCAAGAAAGATTCAATAAAAACAAATATGATGAAAAAAAAAAAAAATGTATTTATTTTTCGAAGACAAAGAGATTGCTTTACAATCGTTTTCTAATTGCTAACCAAGCTTAATTTAAAACTTATATACATAAGTGAACAAAAATATTTAAACACCTTTGTAAAATCAGATAAATTATTAGCTTTTATTTAAATTTGAAAATGGAGCTTACAGCAAATTCTTTATTTAACAGTAATGCGATAAATTTTCAAGATTTAATAAAAACTATCGTAACTGCAATTCAATTAGTCTAATTAGTTTTCTTGCTGAATTCATTTTGTAATTACATGCTTTCTCTGTTTTCAACAAGATAAGAAAATTGATAAATGAGCCATTTTTGTTTCGCTTTAAATAAAGAGAATTGAAAACATTAAAATATACAGCTATACATGCAAATGTATATACATACATACATACATGCTCTTAAATATTATCGTGAAAAGTGTAATGCAGATAGCAGACATTTTATTTGCTTAAGCTTTTATTGTAGGGTATAGGTACTGTGATTGTAGGATATTTCGCTAGTCTCGTTGTGTTCTTTATTAATTTAAGGTTTAAACAACTTTCTTTGGCTTAATTTATGCGTTAGAAATGTTAACGATTTAATTTCCTGCTTTTTAATTTTCTTCTTTTAATTTTCCTGATTTTTAATATCACAACTTAAAATCTCTTGTTTTATGAATGATTTTAACAAGTTACGTATGGTAGGACTAATCAAAGTTCGTTAGATTAAGTATATAAAATATGACATAGATACATAAAATATACATATTTCTCATTTTCCGAAGCATCACAAAGGCTAATAATAACCATTTAAATATGTTAAACCTTCTATTACTTACTTTTCTTACATTTTCTAGTTAGATATTATCTGACGCTAAATTTCCATATGCCGAATAAAAATTAAACTTTAACTGTCAAATCAAACTTTCGTTAATAATTATTAACATTATAATGTGGAAAAGCTATACTTTATTTGCCAGCGTAATGTAACACTTATTACCAGATCTACCTTACTCTGTAAGCGAAATTTGAGTGAGAGTTCAACCACTTCATCTTAAAATACTTCACTGTTACTTTTCCACTTGTTGCATAGTTTTCACTTTTTTCGAACTCGTTTCGGGAGAACTTTCAAAACACCATGCACGTTGGAAAAACAGGGATTGGTCATAAGTTGGTTCTCAATTCGATATTAACATTGGATATCGAAGGTCAGTTTCGAACGCTCAGCAGAATGTTTTTTTTTTTGGGAGAAAAATCTTGCGAAACTATGTTAGTGCCCGAATATTTATGTATGTATGTACTTATGTACATATATAAATCTCATACATTCCTATATATATGTACATATATACATATTCATCTTCTCTGGTTTCCCCATGGTAGCGTGACAATATTGCATGTACATACATATGTGCTTGTTTAATAAATTGTAAGTGCTTTTTAAGTAATCAAAAGTCTACCTCACAGGCTGCTTATTCATATTCCTTAAAATAAAGTTCAACGTCATTCATTTGGAAAATTGACTTTGAATGGTTTTTAACACGCTTTTATTAGTTTCACCTGTATGTATATATGGATGTAAAGAATGCATACTTTTAGGCGAAGGCGTGTGTGTGTTCATACACTTCAGTTTTTCAGTGCGAGATGTGCTCATTTCGTTTGCACTCTTGTAGGCAATTTCTCTCGTTGGTGCATGTGAGTATTTCAACAGGAAAAACCACTTCACTTCTGCACTCATGCTCATTATGGCATGATTTTTTATGGGTGCTTTTAACAAAAATATGAAACACAATACTACATACATACATACATACACACATACATACATACATACCTTCTTGATTCAACAGCTTTTCGAGTGAAAAATTGTGTGTAAAATATTGGACTGGTGTTAAAGTTTTCTTTCCCAAACTCGTCGCACAATTAAAATTTGATTGAGTGTACGATATTAAAATGCTCTTCCCATAGCGCTTTATGGGCAGTACTATGCAATATTAAATAAATTATAGAATTCAGCTTATCAGCCGTCAATCTGTTCTAATTATTCAAAAGGCGAAGAATCATTTGACACGTGATTGCTGTGCCCTAGAGCACATCTTCAAATTCATCTTCATGTGATTTGCTTGCCAAAACGCTAGACACAAGGTCAACAAGCGTCCACTCAGTGGGTCATTGGAGCAATCAATCCAAAAATTGTTAGAAACAACGGAACCAGCAGTAATATTTAAGTTAAGAGTGGCCATTAACAAAGTGGCCAAAACAATTTGACTAAAATAAATAGAAAAGGTATGTAGGTTGAAAATGTTTCGCAAAAGCCATCAAATATCTTTTGGACAAGTCAATTGTTTACGGGAAAAAAAATTCAACAAGAAATTAAAGCTACTTGACTCTTAGTTATGTATGTTGGTAGTTGTATGTATGTGAATATGTATGCGTGTGCTTGAATTTTTAACTTTTATACTTTAGCTTATTCGCCGAAGAATGGGCATGTACGAGTATGTATACATATGTACGTGATTGTGTGCGTGCTTGTGCGAGGATAAATTGTTCATTTGCGGCCCAAATTGATATGATGTGCTTGTTGTTGCTATCGCTGGCGCTTGACCCACAAACGAAACTCATTATTTTCATTGTTCACGTAGCGATAACACGTAAACGACTACGACGGGCGCATTACTTTTCTTATGCCCTGCTTTCGTTTGGCATTGACACGTTGAATGCATGTACATATGTACATACCTTGCAGATAATATAGGCGACAGTCTAGAACTAGAGAGTTCACAACTAGCACACAACTGGTTCTAAAGGCACGCAGAGCGTGACAGTTTATTAATGTGACTTTATGAAAAATGTATGTTTACAGCTTTTACTTTAAAGTTGAGCAACAACAAATGTTGCACTTTAGAATAATGTTCCTCTTTGCTGTTGTTTGCTGGGTAGTACCAAATGAAGGAGGATAATTGTATGGTTAAGTTTCAAAAACTAGGTAGAATTTTATATATCTAATGCCACAGTGGCCGCTGTGGTGCAGTGGGTAGAGTGCTCGCCTGCTATGCCAGAGGTCTCGGGTTCAAACCACGGTCCGAGCCAAACACAAAAACAATTTTTCTAATTAGTAAAAATCCAATTATTGGGTTTTTTAAGAGCAGCGGTCACCTCTAGGCAGTGGACGGCATAACCTCCGAGAGTATTTCTGCCATGAAAAAGCTTCTCAAAAAAAATGCATTCGCCGTTCGGAGCCGGCATAAAACTGTAGGTCCACCCAATTAGTAGGAAAAACAAAAAAAAGGAGCACACCTCGAATTGGGAGAGAAGCTCGGCCATAAAACTCGTCAGAGTTATAATAGCGCCATTGTATTATATTATTATTATTATAATGCCACATTAATTTTCAATGTTTTAAGAGGATTATATTTGTAAAGCGCGGCCAAAGACCGACGATTTTTGTACTAGTCCTGAAGTGCTTCCTTTTGAACTAGCTCCATACTAATGATTTTTCAACTATACAAGGACTATGCATATAGGAAGTAGTTTAGAATGCGTTCCAAAGATCTGAAGAGGTGTATAATTGCCACTTCGTAGGACATCGCCGTGTTAAAAAAGACAGTTGAAAGCATTCCGTTGGGATAGAAAGAGAATCAACACTGTCTCTTTTTGAACTAGTTCTGCACTAAGATGGAACTAGAGCGATTTGCTGCAGGGTATGTACATATGTAAGTACATGTGTGTGCATCTTTGTATGAATGTGTTTGGCTTAGCGTAAGTGTTGAAATTAAAATTATGTATAAGCTATAACGAATAAACCTTAAGTGAAAGAGAAAACAAAAATATAAAACAATAAAAGGCATTATTTGTACTATAAGTAATATAAAAGGAAAACAACATCAATGATAGAAATGTTCAATTAAAACTATTTTTTTGTTTTGGGGTTTGCTTTTCGTTATTAATTACTGTTAATTAAGAATTTTCTTCAGTTGTATTATTCTTTATTTGTTATTTCCCAGCAGTATTTGAGGTAAGGAGGTGCATATTCAGTAGAATATTCAGTATGAAAAATAACCTGAAACTGAGTTCAAAATTCATTGCTGAAAAAATAACTGAACACGAAGTGAAGCCATCAGGTGTATTGAAATATATGCTATGGAAGTTCCCCTGCGTATTCAGGCCTTTTTTCATACAGAAACTCTCCCTTCTCTTTCTGCAATTTTCAGGTAGTTGATTTTCGACGCCACCCTTATATAAAAACGAAAGAGAAAGTTCAGATTTTAGAACTACATCTCTACTGAATATTCAGTAGAAAATATGTGCTGTTTTCCAGCTGATAAATACTGCTGGGTTACTTTGATGGATGACTTATTGTGGCAACCGTTCGAAAACAACCAACATGCTATAGTCACAATAGAAACAAGTAAGAGCGCATCTGTCTTGGGCCGTACCGGAGACTTCATACCTTTCATGAATGGGTCTGATTTTGTTTAATTTACAAATATTTTGACCTTGACAGTTCACAGTAACATCGTTTAGGTTCATATGGGTGAAAACAGTACAAAGTTTTATGTCCTTATTTGTTTAAGTGCAGAAGTTATAGCCGAAAATGTCTATAGCTGAACAATCGGTTATATGGCAGCTATATATTATAGTGATCCGTTTCGGCCAAGGATGCACCGCAACGTTAATATTAACGATAAACGAAATGTTAAAGTCGTTTCTGTTGAAACGACTCAGTTTTTCAACGTTATAAAAATTATCAAAATAATTTCTGTTTCGTTATCAACGTCAACGAAACTCAAGCGTTAACGCTGAAAAGTTGAGCGCTTTATATTACTGAGAGAATTTTCACTCCAACGAACCAGCGCTCTATGTTTATCATTGAGAGCATTGTTGCTCTACGCTACTACTAAGCACTCAACTTATTGTGAGAACAGAAAAAACGCTCATTTCAATGATAATTTCAACGTTAATTTTCGATTCAACGAAACCGATTTCCTTTTTGTTGATTTTGTTTCGTTTAAAACGTTAACGCTTGCACTTTATAGGGCCCTTCCACGATCAAATATTTGATCAAATCGTGTATATGTGGTAGTAAAATTGTCTTTGTGTTTTTCACACGTACGTGTTTGATGCCGATTTGACTGAAATCAAAAATTTTTGTTTTCCATCAAATTGGATGGCTATTTGACGTGTGTTGTGGATGCGTGTAAGGTGCTGTTTGATCAAATTTCAGTGCCAAATTAGCATTTGACGTGTGTTGCAACCATTTGATCAAATTTCAAATGTAAATAAACGTGTGTTGCATTATATGCTAACGCAATATATGCAATGCAATCGTCAGTGTCACTCATTTTGTGCTCCAAAATTTAATTCTATAAACAAATTAAAAGAAATGTCAGCATTAATACGTGATAAAATATCTATTGTAAATAATAGAAAGCTAGAATGAAATTTCATGGGCTATTTGATGAGCTATTTCACAACGATTTGATCAAATTACACAGACACGCGATTTGATCAAATGATTTGATCGTGTAAGGGCCCTATTAGTTGCGGTAACATAGCATGTTAACAAACGGAAAAATATTTTGATAGTTTGTTGAGCATCCTTGGTTTCGGCCGATTCCGACAAATGATCAGCTTCCGCTAAAAATACACTCACATTCCAAATATCAACAAGAAGCATTGGTATATTTTTTGGTCGTCCCGTCGTGCCTTCTTCTGGTAATTTCAAGATTTGTATTTGGCACAAAGTTATAATACCATTTTATTCTCAGAAAATGTAACAAAAGATGAATTTTTGATGTATTTTAAAGTAATCTCTCATTAAAATTTACTTTCGAGAAGATGTTGGATTTGGAGTTCATACACATTTTTCAATATCTTCCGTTTTCATAATTATTTTTTTTTTGTATTGATATGTATTACGGTTGCTGCTTTTTCAAGTGGCTAATCGGGAATAGCTACCTTCGTTTTTTATCCTGATATAGAAATAGTTGCTAAGTTTCACCTTTCAACAAGAAAAATTACACAAGAATCGACTTAGTAATTACCTGTCATTTGTCAATGAAACGTGTTATCTTAAAACATTGATCTGTAGTACTAGGCTAATGTTCAAACATTCCAAAATATTTGCCCCGTTCCATAACCAAGTAAGGCTTTTACCTTGACCTACCAACACTATTGTGCTTTCCCTTACTTTGAACTTTTATCAACATATACATCAATTTATATATCTGTAAATATGTCAACGCTACCATACATACACGCATATGTACATATATTCCTATATATACATACATATATACATATAATTTGGGTATACCTACCAAATTCAACAAAGTTTAGCAGAATTGGCTTAAATTATCGGCTTCAATAAGCATATTGAGCTCATCTATGCTATGGTTATGGTTACAATCTTGATTGCCAATCAAAATCGGAAACATTTCGTCATTGGTGAGAGGTGGTTACGCTTACATTGATGATTGGAGCGCACATACACAACATAACACATGATAATTACTGAGCACATACACAACATAACACATTATTACCTCTGAAACCTCGTTTGCTGGCTGCCTGTTTCACACAGCAAGTTTGCTGGATGTGAGAGTCCGAAAATTCTCTCACCGTCGGAGTGCACAACAACAATTACACGGTGCTCGACCAGCTTGATTGGTAGCATAACCAGGCCATTAGGAAAAATAATCAGTTTCTGCTTGCCCAGAATGGTATGGCTGTAGTACGTAGTAAGAGGTGTCAAAAGTTAAAACAGTACAATTGCATTGCAATGCCCACAATGTGTAGCTGTGTCTGTAGCGTGTAGTTGTGGCTGTAGTAGAAGTAGAGTTAACTTTAACTTTGTAGCGCGCTACAGTGTGACAGCTCAATTTTTTAATGACGGAAATTCGAAATGAAGGACGAAGAAACGGAAAAATGAATTGAACTTGTAAAAAATAATGAGTTTTTATGGAATTTAAGGAATACCCTGTACAAAAATATAAAAAAGATGACATATATGAGATACACTGAGCTACACCATTGTGTTCACATTTTCGAGCGTTGCCACAAAATCAGTCATCAGCTGATGTAGTAAGCTATGTAGTCCGTAGCTGTAGTACAACATTCTGGGCAAGCAGTTTGCCTTCGACTGGCGTGAAAGCAAGTGGTCGCTAGGTGATCGTCGCTTGAAATTCTTTTATTCCATTTGCAGATGCCAAACAACAAGCATATGTATGTGTATACGTACGTTGTTTCATAATTTCGCGAAGCGTGCGCGCATGACCCTGCTCGCTTAACATCTGCATGCAGACTGATTATTTTTAGTGATGAGCGATATATCGCAAACGGTGATTTTTTCACTGTCAAAAAATCACAAATCGCAATTGCGATCACTTTTTCAAAATAGCAGTTCATTACTTATTGGCAACTGCTATCGATGTAGCAAGTAAGCAGTTCACCTATGTGAATCGCAATCGCAAAAGCATTATAAATTTCTTTTTGTTTACACTTTTGAGCAGACCACATACGTACATATATAGAAATATAAGAAAAAAAATTATTGAATTTACAATTTGTCTTTGAAAAATATTTACAAACAGCGATATTACTGCGGAATACGTTGTTGTTGCTATCATTTTGTTAACATAAAATAAAGACAGGTTATATCGCTCAGAAAACGCAAAATTAATCTCTACCGGTAACTGATGATTTTATACCAGTCCATGCAATCGCAATAGCAGTTTAAAATCACAGTGATTTAAAAATAGCAATCACCGAAATCACAGATATCGAAAAATCGCAGTTTCGCTCATCTATAATTATTTTTAGTAATTTTTCACTTTATCCTACAGTAGGCGCACCAACACACACTCATTTTTTAGTAATGGCTTGAGTGTAGTGGTGCCCAAGGCTGTGTATAATGTTCTTACTTATACAAGTACGTCCTTACGATTTATCGCTTTCATATTGGAATATTAAGTAAAATGTGAGACAGTTCTATGAAATAAAAACATTGTTTTAAAGCCGATATGTGCTTTTTTCTCTGCTAAGGCAAATAGCAGACCGAAGTTATCTATGTACGTATGTAGCCTATACATATATGCTTGTATTCGAAATACGGTGGACTAAACTTTTAAATGTTTTATATTGATTATTGGGCATCTCCATAAGACAAAATTTTGTGTACATAACCGTCGTCTTAACATAAATGTGAAATGTCTCATGTTCAGACAAAAATTTCAGCCAACATTGTTTGACATGAGCTGTCAGGTAACTGATTTGACAAAAAAATTTTCATTTCAACCAACCAACCATTCACAGTGACAACATCTTCATATTGCATGCGAAATTTCGGATGGCGTTCATTTTATTTTTAGTATTTCGAACGAAATTCATAAATAAAAAACACAATTTTTAATTTCAGCGAACTCATATTATATCTACATTGGATGCGAATTTTTTTGATGGTTTTTCTTATAGTTATAGCACCACGCAGCTCTTTTAAGTGCTTATATGCAGTGAACATGCTTATTCGGCGTCATTGGACAAATTACTTTCCCGAGATATGAGCTGCCCACGCATAGCAGACAATTTTTGGCGTGCACATGACAATGTCATTTGTGTAGACACGTTTTTGTCTTGTGTACATGCGGCGTTATAAAGCTGATTAGAAAGAATTGGAAAAAAATTTCTGTGAATGTATATAAATATGTACGTGAATTTTCCTATTCACAATTTTTATACCCATATATTTTTATTTAATTTAGACCCTTTTGTATTGCTTCGTCTCTTTCACCATCGCGTTATTTTCGGTTGTTGATTTTCAGTCTTCGAATTATTCGGGTATCTACTCTCCATCGGAAGCTTTTTAGCAGCCTTTCAGTGATGGTGAGCGCCCCACAGAGTGAATGCTAATGGAATACCTTGCAGAGTCTTCTGTGTACTGTGTAAATCAGAAATGTTTCTCAGTAAATCGTATTTATGATTACAAAAAATTGCTTGGAATTGGGTATATGTTATTTTTAATCTACAAAAACTTGCGCCATTCTTTTCTCTGACATGTTTATTCTGCAGAATTTTTGCATACAAATACTTTGATAACTTTGAAAATGCATAGCCATACACATACATACCCACATACATACACAGCAAATTCATATACATACAAGTAACACATACAAATCGTCGTTAGTGAAAAGGTGTAAGAAAGTCACTTGGAAAATTGAAAACACTTCGAGGAAAGTAATCACACAAAAGGGCAAACTCAACAAAACAACAAAAAGGTGCAAAAAGGAAAGTTTGAGTGGAAAAGCGCCGAGCGAAGTATGCGTATGCACCGCTTGACCGAGCCTATATTTATGTTTATATCAATGGCGGGCCTTGCATAAATTTGCTGGGCAAGCCTACGTAAGAAACATGGTGCAGTGAAATAACGCCCGTGGAATTAACGCCCGCGGGCGTTATTTCCCAAAAAAAAAGGAAATAACACCCGCGGGCGTTTTTTCCTTTCTTGAAAAAGAAATAATTCCCGCGGGCGTTATTACGTTTGATCCACGGGCTTTATTTCTCTTTCGGAAGGGCAATTAAGCCCGAAGACGGGCTTTTTTTTAAATATGGTGTATTAGGGAAAAAAGCGCCGCAGGCGAGAAATTGGAATAAAAAATCGCGCGATTTTTAATTCCACTTTTCGTTTTTTTTTTTTTTAAATATGGTGTATTATTATTGGAAAAAGCGCCGCAGGCGAAAAATTGAAATTAAAAATCGCGCGATTTTTAATTCCAATTTTTCGATTTTTTCAATTTTTTTTAAATCCCCTTCTAAATACTCAAATACTCAATCAAACTAAAAAAAGCTTCAGTAAATTTCTATAATCATTTATTAGTAACAATTTTCAAGGAAATTAAAAATCGCGCGATTTTTAATTCCAATTTTTCGATTTTTTCAATTTTTTTTAAATCCCCTTCTAAATACTCAAATACTCAATCAAACTAAAAAAAAGCTTCAGTAAATTTCTATAATCATTTATTAGTAACAATTTTCAAGGTCTCTAAGTAAGTAAATATTTAAATACGCAATCAAAATAAACAAAACTTCATTACATACATATTGGCACTTTCAGACCACAATCTAAACAAATACTCATATAGAGTTTTCAACAATTTGACGACAAACCGGGCACAAAATATTTCTACTGCCATTTACGATTGCAACCTTACTGTGCTCTCCAAAGCAATCCGCACACAATTTAAAGTGATTGCATGGGCTTAAGAGAACATCGCGTGGCTTGGTAAAACAAATAACACACAACAACATGCTTTGACTCTCGCAAAAATTGTCCGCCGTTTCTTCATAGTCAGAACAATCCATTTCGGATACATCAATGTCTTCTGTGTCACATGTCTTATTTGCGGGATTACTCATTCGATTCGCCTGCGGCGATTTTTCCAATACTAATATACCATATTTAAAAAAAAACGAAAAATTGGAATTAAAAATCGCGCGATTTTTTATTCCAAATTTTCGCCTGTGGCGCTTTTCCCACTAATACACCATATTTAAAGAAAACCCCGTCTGCGGGGTTAATTGCCCTTTCGAAAGAGAAATAAAGCACACATCGCCGAATAGGGCGCGCGGGCGTTCTTTCCCTTTCTGAATGGAAATAAAACCCACGGGTTTAATTTCGTTTTATTCGCAGGCGCTATTTCTTTTTCAAGAAAGGAAAAAACGCCCGCGGGCGTTATTTCCTATTTTGGGAAATAATGCCCGCGGGCGTTAATTCCACGGGCGTTATTTCACTGCACCAAGAAACATCGCCATTTATATAATTTTCTTTGCTATATTATCTAAATGTCTGATTGCGGGTCCGTCATTGACTTTATTAAATTCGGTTTGCGTATTTAGTTTGTTGTTTATATTCACACCGTATGAAACTGAATGTATTGGAATAAATCGAGAAAATGGATAATGAAGAATAATTAAGTTTTGATATAAAGTGGATTATATGAAGATATGTATGTATATGACTTTAATTGTTTTAGCTGTACCTAATTTTGATCAGCAAATCAACAAGCCTGGCTCAGTCGAAAGTAAATACAAGTACTTCACCAACAGAACGTGAATTAACTACAAAAGCAGAGGAGAAGTTATTATTAGAATCATTTGCGAAGAGTTCAACTGAATTGATTAATGACGCCAAATTTATAGGGAATTCTCTAAATCCCTGAAGAAAGCGCAGAGTTATTTTAGTTTTCTTATACCGACGAACATTTCTGCAGCAGGAAGTGGATTTGCTTATTATAGCACTATAAGAGAACTTAATTAGTAAAAACATATTTCAAGCGTAAAATAAAGAGATTTTAAAGAAATTCGTAAAATGAAATGAATGAAAATAATTACGCAAGCCGGGCTTTTCGGCTTGTATGAAGTGTCCGCCACTTGTATGTATGTATGTATGAGTTTATAGTAGAGCTTACGATTTCTCGAGTTTATACCTACTAGTGGTATAACGCCGACGCACACTGGGTGATAGCGGCCAAAAATAAAATCGAAATTAAAGTATTAGCAAATCAAATTTTTTTGAAAGTGATTGACAGATATAACAATTTGTAAAAAAAAAGCTTATATAAAATTTTTTGAGTCTCGTTTTGTTTAGCCGTACAGGGTGTTAAAAACTGAGCAAAAAATATTTCCTTTTATTTCTCAACAATTACACCTTATACAAAATGCTGTAACTCATTCAATTATTAACGTATGTAATCGAGTGATACATCGTTACATAGATATTGATTTGGCCTTTGAGAAACAATAAACCTTTTGTAACCAGCGGTAACTCTTAGATTTATATGAACGTTCAAATATTGACAAAAAAAGTCGTAAAAAAAAATTTTGCTCAACTTTAAACAAAAAAATAAAAAAAATAAAAAATATGACCTCCCCAATTTTTTCGTATGTTTTGAAATGATATATTTTTAATCAAACTGCATTTTAATTCTTGAAATCCACCTGCGCTTTTCGCTTAAATAATCTTTTTCCCATTTGACTAAAAGTGCCTTTTTCAAAACGCAATAATTAGGCTACTTTTGACATTATGAAAAATCTTATTCTTAGGCGACTAATCGAATAGTTTGTTCACCGTGTTGTAGGCAATGGTTCACACTTTCAAATTATGAAAGAATTTTTTTTATCAGCGTTATCATTATTTTTTTGCAGCCTTTTTCTTTTCGAACAGAAAAAAAAATTGTGTAAAAATTGGAAAATTTCAACATGAAATAAAAAAATACAAAATATGACCTCTCCAAATTTTTAATATTTGGTGCTAGTGAACGTGCTTTATAAACAGGTGAAGAAATCTTAAAAATTCGTTTGCGCTTTTTTGTTTTATGAACTTTTTTATGGAGTGAGTTTTTCTAAGTTTTCATACATTTTTCCCATACAAAATCCCCAAAAGTATGCTTCAAAAAGTATTAATAATTTTGTATAGGGAAAATTTGCCAAGTTAATGAAACTTAAACAACAATTTCTCCAATTCTAATAAAGATATCTGAAAAATTTAAACGCCATATTCAGGGGGATGGTTTATGCTTTCTAACGGTGTATTTGATTTTGAATAAAAAAATATTACATACAAGATATTAAGCAGGGAATATAGTCAAAAACGTGTTTTTTTGCCTAATTGGACATGAATATCTCAAAAACTAGAACCAATTTGAAAATTCTGACTTCAGATTCAGATTCAGCACACTGAAATCCTTTAGAAAAGTATAGTTTCATTTGTGGTATAAAAATTTTTTTAAATGTGATTTTTTTGAAGGAAAATTTTATGATGAATGCTTATAAAATGCTCAAAAGTGCATATATTTTTAATTTGAAAACCATGGAATACTTTGCGCTTTTTCCAAAATGATTACTGTATATTATTTATATTTAAAAAATGTGTGCTCTTATTAAAATTGAGCATTTTAGCTATAATAGTTAACAAAATATTGAAATTTCAAAAATACCGTTATATGGGAGGGGGGTGTATTTGTGGGCCGATTTTGTTCAAATTTTCACAGTTTACTATCTTCAATCAAGAAAGCTTAAGTTCCGAGTTTAAAGTTTCTAGCTCAACTATTACTATTTTTGGCCGCGTTTGTATGGAGGTGCCCCCACTGTGCGACGGCGGTTTATAGTTAAAAAAAAAAAAAAAACTAACAAAAAAAAAATACAAAAAGCATCTACACAAGCGAAAGTAAAAGTTTTACCTTACTTTCGCAACCAAAACTTTCTACTGTTGTTGTTTTCATTTCATTTCGTTTTGTTTTTTTTTTTTTTTTTTTTTTTTTTGGTTGTACTTTTAGATGCCTTTTGTTTTTGTCCACTTTTGCTGAAATTTCAATATTATTTCCTCTTTGCCGTTGCCCTTTATTTTTTGCCAGCTCTCCACCATACTTACTGCTTTTTCATTCCAAGTGTACCGGCATTGGTACGCAAAGCACAAATGTGCACACACATATACATATAAAAATGTACGCAAATACTGAGCAGCAGATGAAAATTTGTGTTTGTGTGTGTATGTAGAGTGTAAAAAATAAAAACTGTAATACAAATTCGAAATGTGGCACAAGCCAAGAAGGAAAACGAACGGAAACACTTCGGGGCGTCAGCGGGACTTTGAAGCCCAAAACGGAACATTGGAATGGTTGCTGCGCCTGCTGAAGGTTAGATGAATTCCTAAAGTCGTTTATACATACATATACATATTTGTATACTTGTCTTGATGTTTTTTTGTATGTCAGCAAACCAGAATTGAGTACGCCAAAAGGAGGTCAAATTTACATTCATTTAATTCTTCTTGTTTTTCCGTTTCGTTGGTGTTGTTAAGATGGCTGGCATAGCACAGCGGAGGCAAGAGTCAGCCGTTACCTCCATCGTACGCGCGTCGTCTACATCCATCTGTGTGTGTTGTAAGATTATCCCTGTAGGAAATTTAATTAATTTTAAATCACTTTAAAAACTACTTTATTTTCAATAACAACTAATTGAAAATGTGACTTTTTCCTTTGCAATGAACTGACTTTTTTAACACGGCGATGTCATAGCAAGCAGTCAATTGCCCTATCCTGCAGTTGTTTTCAACTACTTTACTAGTAGTTTAAAATAAATAACTTTATCTTGAGTTTCTTTTCAACTACTTTATTTGTAGTTTAATATAAATAACTTAATCCTGCATTTGATGTCGAAATTCAAGAAATGGTAAAAATGCGAAACAAATTTTCCTCAAATTTCGCAAATCGTTCTCAAGTTGATAAACAATATTTGAGAAACAATTGAATTTATGTTAATTTTCAAATGATAAATATGAAACAATATTTTCTCCGTTTGAGAATTTCGTTTTCAGTGTTTAGTGTTTTCTATTGTTCTCCAATAATTTTCATTTGACAGTTTTCTCGCTCATTTTACAGTTAGCTCTTCCCAGCGTTGCCGTTTGGGCCACTGAAATGGCAATTTGAACCTTTTTTAAAGCCAGGCCACCTGAACCCAACTTTTTGAAAATATGCAATATTTGAACCTTTTTAAAAATTCGGGCCACTTTTGGTCCTTTTTTACTTTCAAAACAATAATTAGTAATAATTTTTAGTTTTTTCTAAAATATAAGAACAAAAAACCTCTTTGTTACTATTTTACTTTGCATTGGCAACTCTCCGTTTTGAAAGGTTCTTTATTTAATCTGTTTGCCAACACTACCCACCCTTTAGTACTTTGAAATTTGGGCTGTTCGTTAAGATAATGAAAACGCACGGAGCAGCCCAGACACACACAAACACATATAGCGTTGGTTGATCCATAGGAAAGTGCAAGAAACGTAGGAATTTTACCACAATTCACATTCTTTGCACTCATATTCGCTCTTTTTTGGATAAAATTTCTACGATTCTTGCACTTTCCTACGGCTCAACGAACGCTATAACAGTTTTTTTTTTTAATTCTTTTCCTTTCTCGGGTTATTCCGTCTGCTCAACGAACGATCATATTAACGCTGCGTTAGTGTAGAGAATATTTTAAATTCCATTTTCTTTAAGCATTAAATAAACTACAAAAATATATAGAAATGTGTTTTAGCTTAAAAAAAATTGGGGCCACTTTTTTTTATTTTTTGGGCCACCTTTTGAAATTTTTGAGCGGCAACAATGGCTCTTCCGCTTAATTGACTTCAACGACGCCAAAACAATACATTTGCTTTGCAATAAAAAAAAGAAAGGTTTTTTTTCTAGTTTCTAAAAAATAAAAAATAAATTTTTTCTTTCTGAAGTGAAGCTGAAAAACGGTAACCAAAAAATGGAAAAAACAATCTTGGCATACTTAGATCTGAAAACATGTGTTTACATATAAATATGTACATATACAAGAAACTGTCTCGCGCTGCATTTGTTTAAAGCTACTTTAAAATTAGTTGAATATAAATCACTTTTTAATATATTTATTTTTGCAACTAACTTTTTTTTTCCGTGAGGGATGTTATGGGCTGCGTCAGACGGCGGTGCACATTAAGCTAGCGTTCTAGCACGCTGTCGAGCTAACAATCATAACAACAACATACACAAAAAAATGGCGTTGCTAATTCGTCTTTCGACGTTGAAAAAGTACAAGCAAATTTAGTACTAGTTCGGAACTATCGAAAATGTAGTGCAGAGAGTGACAATTGACACCGCCTAGGACATCGCCGTGTTAAATTCGCCAGTTGATAACATGCAAAAGAGATTTAGCTCGTAATAGTAGTTGCGAAAAACACACTGAAAGCGACCTAGTTCGGAACTAGAGATTTTCCCTACAGGGTACTTGCAAACAAATGTATGTGTAGGTAATACCTACTAGGTATATATTTTCTTAATGTTACTTTTGCGTTTTGTGGATCCTTCGCTTTTTATTACTTGAGTGTTGTTGAAGGGGTTCTTATAGCCAGTAGTGTATAGATTTGGAAATCATTCATAGAAAATTCTTGTTTGTTGTAGGACAGAACTTAGCGCTACGTAAAAATATTAAATATCACAAGATGCTGGTATTCGTTGTTATAAATATAGAAGCTAAGAACTTGAAAAGCTGTGTATGACATCAGAAAAGATTTCGTTTTCAAGAGCAGATTGAAACAGAAGCAGCGGGGCTCGTGGATTGTTAAAAAAATATCGGCGCTGTTTATAAGGCAAGAGCACAAGGGAACATGTATTGTCCTAGAAGGCCTTTCTGGTCGGCAGAGCTGAATACATACATACTAAGGTGGAGTGAAACATTTTTTTGGAAATTCAATTTGTTCCAAAGCCAGAACGGCACCTTTCTAGCCCAGTAATAAGCCTGTAAAATTTTATTGACCTACTCGCATGTTTAGAGGTGCCCCCAGCATCATAAAGTTGAAAAAAATAGTACGATCTGGTACAAATGTGAAATTTCTAAAATTATAAAATCAAAAAACGAAGTATGAGGATTGATAAAGATGGCTAAGCTCAGTATTAAAGTGAATTTTTTTTTATTTGGAAACAACAACAACAAACGTTTTTAAAGGTCAAAGTTTATATTGAGCATTTTTTAAATTGCAATTACTTAAATACTGTTGAACCGATTTCGAATACTTTTATACCATTTGATAGGTATTTTGATTCCCTTTAATTTGATATACATTTTATGTGGGTTCCATAATACCCCCCTTGCGGGGGTCAACCCCCTTTTACCCTCCTTACTTTTCATATATAAGATATATATAAAATTAAAGGGAATCAAAATATCTATCGAATGGTATAAAAATGTTCGAAATCGGTTCAGTAGTTTTGAAGTAATTGCAATTTATAAAATACATAATATAAACTTTGACCCATAATAACTTTTGTTGTTGTTGTATCCAAAAAACAAAAATTCACTTTAATACTCAGCTTAGCCATCTTTATCAATCCTCATACTTTGTTTTTTGATTATATAATTTTCAAAATTTCATATTTGTACCAGATCATGCTTACTGCTTTCAACTTTACGGGGCTGGGGGCAGTTCAAAACGTCATCCTATCGCCATAAAATTTTGTGGGGTTCATTAACTCGTATAAAGGCAACTTTTCATTGCTGGTACGTTCAAAAAAAGAACAAAAAAAAATCTCCATATGATTTCACTCCACCTTAATACATACATCTATCCTGACTGATTTTACGTTCTGTAAAGAGCGCCGAATATTTTTTCGCCTGTTTCAGTGTCAAGGGTCTACTTGTGAAATCATTTTTAGGAATCAAATTGAGTTAAGAATGGAGAAGAATTGTAGTTATTCGTTAGTAATGGCATGTCTCCACATGACTTCATCCACTCTTATAATCGGCGTTTGCTCTCTCGAGCGTCGTTCGCTCTCTCAATCGTCGTTCAACCTAGAATTCAGTGCCGAACTCCGCTAATTTCCATACTCGAAATTTAACAGGATTCATTCTCAAAAATCTCACCAAACCCGATAAAATCGATGGTTTCTCCAATTTTTTTTATAGAAAATCTATCGAAATCTTACAACCAGACCAAAACAAAAAGGCAAAAATTAGCAAAAATACATATTATCTATATAATAATAGGCTAACATTTTTCCCATACTGTAGCATGTCAGAAATATTTGAGCACATTCAACTCGTAATTTAAAACACAAAAATATGGAATGCACTAAAAGTGCATTCAACCTATCTCATTTATTAAAATTTATAACGTAAACAAACAACAGCCAAATTTTATGCTGACGCCGTATTTCTGATTTGTCGCATTTGCCTTTAAGCTAAGTCGTATGTACGTATGTATGTGCACGGGCACTTGACTACACATTAAATGCATAAGCCGTACATATGTACATACATATCTACATAGCTAGTAAGAATTAGTGTAAATATGTATTATAGTAAATAAGTAGTACATAAGAAATTTTGTGTATAAAAGGGATTGATTTTGTTCAATAAACAATCAATTATTGACTCGCTGTCTTAATAGCGAGACCACAAAATACTTGTTTTATTCGCCGAAGAAAGGGCGACAGAATATGGCGATCCTGCCAGTTAAACAGGATCCTGCCAGTTAAACAGGATCCTTGCCAGTTAAACAGGATCCTTGCCAGTTAAACAAGACATCCTTGCCAGCATCCTTGCCAGACAAACAGGATCCTTGCCAGTTAAACAAGACATCCTTGCCAGCATCCTTGCCAGACAAACAGGATCCTTGCCTGTTAAACACACCAGGATCCTTGCCATTGATCCTGCCAGATCCTGTCATTAACCAGTCGTTTACACTACATGGTGATGGACGAAGTAAACGCAATATTTGAGAAATGGGAAAAGTATTTTAGTGAGCGGCAGACAGAGCAACAAGCCCAAGAAGAAGAACAACAAAATAAACCCGAACAACAACAAGAGCAACAAGCCCAAGAAGAAGAACAACAAAATAAACCCGAACAACAACAAGAGCAACAAGCCCAAGAAAAAGAACAACAAATTAAACCCGAACATCAACAAGAACAGCAACAGCAGCCAGAACGACAAGGTCCTAGAGCAATTACAATCGAGGAGTACAGGCGACGGCAACAACGCCCAGCTCGCAGAGAACCTGCACAACCACAGAAACCTTTATACCACAGGAGACGTGGTGGTAAAAAATACCAAGCGCGGCGACGAGTTGCCGAACTCTACCAACAACTAGTATTCGCAGATTCTATTGCAAAACGGAAGCATATAAAAAAACTAATAGCGATTGAAAGGCTTACTAATGGCCTTATTAACTGATCACTAACTAATCTTATGGCAACCTTGCGGCTGCCTATTGAAGGGCAAGAGACCAAAAATCCTTGCCGTGTCAATTCTCGATACTAAAAATTTTGCATTTTTACATATACACATTTTTCTGGCCTAAGCCATAACAATACTAATTTTAATGATTTAATTAAATAAATAAATATATATACATACAAAAATAATTATTGTGATTATAATGCCTAAATCAAGGAATTCAGTAGGCTCACTTCCTAAAGAAATAGAGAACAGGGACTTAATAAGGGAATTAGAATCCTTAAGGACTCTTTGGCGTATCATAGGCATGACTAGGGAACCAACATTAGAAGACGTCATTAACCCCACGACAAAAATAGAAGAAACACAACGCATGTTTGAAAAATTCGGTATTTTCAGATTTTAGGAATTTTTTTTTTAATATTCAATCAATATGGGTGGAACAACATCAAAAATTGATAAACCCAACGCAAATGTAGTTAACTCCATAGAAATTGATCACAGCGAAGCTTTAGATTCAATAAAGCTTATTCTTCTTGTTATTGCAATTGTATCTTGTATAAATTTATTTCTAAAGATTTATTCGGTACACAACAAAATTTTAAAAAAGCGATATATTAGTCGTGCAAATGGATTAGACAAGGTATAAAAATCAATACCGAATAGATCCTTTTCAATGGATAATTGGGATAATATATATGCATCACTACTAAATGAAAAATCAATTGCAGAAAAATCATACAAGTGCATTAACAAGAATGTTTTTATTAGAAGAGAAACAATTATTAAGCATTTAGGTTTTATAATAGATGCATTAAATAGAATAGGAAACGCCTTGAGGAATATAAATAGTAAGCTTACAGCCGATCATCAAAAGCAGGCATACCAAATATACCTATACGTCAGGGATAAACTTGTTTCATCGCTAGCACGATACGAGATTGAAGAACAAGTACCCACGTCATTCAACAAAGACATAAAAATTGACACAAATTTATTACTACCGGACTATCCAACGGAAGCCGAAAACAAAAATTCTTCAAACGATAAAGAAGAAACTAAAACTCATTCAGAAAGTACCAATAATTCAAACACATCCACAATGCCTCAGACAGCGGTAGATTTTATTAAAACAGCTTCATCTGTCCTACCAGAGTTTGATGGCAACTCAGAAAATCTAAATAGCTTCATAGATGCACTCGACATTCTTGACCAAATCAAGGATACTCATGAAGCACTTGCAGTGTCTATGATAAAAACAAAACTAAAAGGCACAGCAAGAAATTGTATTCAGAATGAGAATACAATACAAGATATAAAATTAAAATTGAAAAGATCAATCAAAGGCGAATCAGTAGAAGTATTAACAGCAAAACTGCTAAACATCCAACAACGCAGTAAAACAGCCAACCAATATACTACTGAAATCGAAAAATTAACAAAATCATTAGAAGGAGCATATATATCTGACGGGTTAACCTCAGATTTAGCAGGAAAATATGCTACACAAGCAGCTGTAAAGGCTATGTGTAAAAATTGTTCTAATGATAAAGTAAAACTAATCATGCAAGCCGGAACGTTCACCTCAATGAACGAGGCAATTTCAAAATTTACAAACAGTTGCACTGAAGTAACAGGCAACCCAAACGCAATATTGAATATAAGACAACAAAATCATTTCCGCGGCAACTTTCGTAGAAATTTTCCAAATAACAATTATAGAAATTATCGATCTAATCAAAGATATAACAATTTTAACAGATCAAACAACAATTACTCACAAAGACAAAATAGGAATTTTGGTAACCAACAGCGACAAAATAATCGCAACAATACCAACAACACTCGCAATGTACGTAATTATACCCAGCAGGAAAACCAACAAACTCCACTCCAAACATAGAAAAAAAAATTTGTGTACTAAATTTACACCTAAACAGCTACATATCCACCAAAACAACTTTAAATAATTCAACTTCAACTCTCCTAATAGATACAGGAGCTGACATATCACTAATAAAAAAGGGTCAAATTCAAAATGATGTTAAAATTAATGAATTACAAAAAACAGATTTAAAAGGCATTGGTCAGGGTATAACAAACACTCTTGGAACAGTTAAAACAGATTTAAAGGGTGACGATCTTTTGATTCGACACAAATTTCACATAGTAGAAGATGACTTCCCAATCCCATGCGACGGAATTTTGGGACTCGATTTCATTAAAAAGTATAATTGCATTTTAGATTACCGAAATAATGAAGATAGACTTATATTACGACCATATGATTATCCAGAAAATATAGCAATTCAAATGACAAATGAACCAACCATTAATTGCATATCATTACCAGCTAGATCAGAAGTAGTTCGACAAATTCACATAAAAAATAACAATACTGAATTATTCATACCACATCAACAATTAGCAGAAGGAATTTTTATTGCCAATTCAATAGTAAATCCAAATCAAGCATTTGTTAGAATTATTAATACAACAGATAAAAATGCAACTATTCAAAATTACAATATTAACACAGAAAACTTAGACGACTACATAATTATAAATAATAAACAGAAAAATGAAGCAAATAATAAAGAAAAATTAGAAAGATTAAATAAAAATTTCCCATCATTTGCTAAATCTCAACTTAATACTTTATGTTCAGAATTTATTGATATATTTGCATTAGAATCAGAACCTATAACCACTAATAATTTTTACAAACAAAAACTTTATATGAAAGACGACAACCCAGTTTATGTAAAAAACTATAGAATACCAGAAGCTCACAAACAAGAAATTAATAAACAAGTAAATAAGCTAATACAAGACGACTTAATAGAACCATCAATGTCAGAATACAATAGTCCTATTCTACTAGTACCGAAAAAATCACTCCCAGGTAATAACGATAAAAGATGGAGACTAGTTATTGACTATAGACAGGTAAATAAAAAATTAACTGCAGATAAATTTCCATTACCAAGAATCGACGATATTCTAGACCAATTAGGTAGAGCAAAATATTTTTCTTGCTTAGATTTAATGTCCGGTTTTCATCAAATAGAATTAAGCCCAGAATCCCGAGATATAACATCGTTTACAGCAGACAATGGTACCTACCGTTTCAAAAGATTACCTTATGGTCTTAAAGTAGCCCCAAATTCATTTCAAAGAATGATGACTTTAGCATTCGCCGGTCTAAAACCATCACAAGCATTTTTATATATGGACGACTTAGTGGTATTAGGATGCTCCGAAAGGCATATGATTAAAAACTTAATAGATGTATTCACAACTTGCAGAAAATACAATTTAAAATTGCATCCAGATAAATGTCTATTTTTCAACCAAGAAGTTACTTATCTTGGACATAAATGCACAAGTAAAGGAATTTTACCTGATCCCACTAAATACAAAATAGTTCAAAATTATCCAACTCCCAAGAATGCCGACGAAGCTAAAAGATTCGTTGCATTCTGCAATTACTATAGAAGATTTATACCAAATTTCGCGGAATACTCTAGAATATTAACAAGACTTTGTAGAAAGAAAGTAGTATTTAATTGGACAGAAGAATGTGAGAAATCATTCAACTATCTAAAAAATGCATTAATTAGCCCAAACATTTTACAATATCCCGATTTCAATAAAGAATTTTACATAACAACAGATGCAAGCGGATACGCCTGCGGAGCAGTACTAAGTCAAGAATACGAAGGAAAACAATTACCAGTTGCTTATGCCTCTAGATCTTTCACAAAAGGCGAAATAAATAAAGCAACGATTGAAAAAGAATTAGCAGCCATTCATTGGGCCATCACTTATTTCAGACCGTACATCTACGGCAGAAAATTCACAATTAAAACAGACCATCGACCCTTAACTTACCTTTTTTCGATGAAAAACCCATCATCAAAATTAACTAGAATTCGACTAGATTTGGAAGAATATGACTTTGGGGTGGAGTACATAGCAGGAAAAGAGAATTATGTAACAGACGCACTATCGCGTATAGATATACAAGATTTAAAAGAAATGTCAATTGAAGCATGTAAAATATTGAAAGTTACCACAAGATCGGAAACTAAGGAAAAATCCAGTAATAATATAAAAAATGAAGAAAAATGTCACAATGAGAACCCTATAATATACGAAGCGCTTAATAAATGTGAAGTAAAAAAGCTAGCTCAGCTCGTTTTCGACCCCCCGAAACTGCAGTTCAAAAAGGGAAAGAAAATTTGTAGCGAAATAAATATTGATAATTTAATTGTTGAGGCGAAGATTGATTTAGATCAATTCTTTGCCAGGCTTATGAAAGAAGCCGGCAATTTGAAAATAAACAAAATACAATTGTCCTTAGGAGACAAATTGTTTAAGAATAATTATACTCGAGTAGATAAATTTAAAGATAAAGGTACCAAAGTTCTCAAAAATTTAATCATTGCATTAACTCCGGAGGTTATGCATGTGACAGATAATGAAAAAATTAAAACTATTCTTCATAAATATCACGATGATCCTGTTAATGGTGGCCACCCAGGAATCAATCGTACAACAAATAAAATAAAACAAAAATTCCATTGGAAAAATATGAAAAATGACATAAAACAATATATTAAAAAATGCGATCATTGTAATAAAAATAAAACAAGAATACATTTAAAAGATCCAATGACTATAACCGAAACACCAACTAAGGCATTCGATGTAGTTCAAATTGACACAATTGGACCATTTCCAAAATCATTGAATGGAAATGAGTATGCAGTCACCATAATATGTGACTTAACCAAATATCTAGTAGCAATTCCAATTGAAAGTAAACACGCAAAAACAGTAGCCAAAGCTATATTCGAACATTTTATTCTCATTTATGGATGTATGAAAACAATACTGACAGACATGGGAACCGAATATAAAAATAACGTTTTTCAAGAACTAAGTAAATTGTTAAAAATTGAACACAAAACCTCAACACCTTACCATCATCAAACGTTAGGCACTGTTGAACGTAGCCATAGAACATTCAATGAATATGTACGTTCATACATATCCATTGACAAAGACGATTGGGATGAGTACCTCAAGTACTTTACTTATTGTTATAATACAACACCTTCAACAGTTCATGGTTACTGTCCTTTTGAACTAATATTCGGAAAACCAGCACCGACATACGAATTTTTACAAGAAGATACAATCAGCCCACTGTACAACTATGAGGCTTATGACAAAGAAGTTAAATATAGACTTCAAATAGCACAAGAAAGAGCTAATAGATTAGTAAGACAAGCAAAAGAAAAACAAAAAATTTACTACGATAGGAAAATTCAGCATAAGGAAATAAATATAGGAGATTTAGTCTTAGTAAAAGATGAAACAGGTCATAAATTAGACAGTAGATATAAGGGACCCTATAGAGTAATAGGTATTGATAAACATAATAACTATAGTTTAATTCCCTATAGAGTAACAAATATTAATAATCACAATAATTATTCACTAAGCTACATGAATAAGAAAATCATAGTACATAAAAATAGACTTAAACCTATAGAATAAGAAATTTTCACTTTTTCCAATAAATGTAAGTATGTAAGCACAAAACAAAAACTGAAATGTTAATTTTACCGAAATAAATAAATAAACACAAGCAAGTAAAATAAGCAATCCATTAAATGTAATAGAACGCTCATACATTGACCCTACAAATGTATAAGCATTCTTTTTAGGAAAGGAGGTGTAGCATGTCAGAAATATTTGAGCACATTCAACTCGTAATTTAAAACACAAAAATATGGAATGCACTAAAAGTGCATTCAACCTATCTCATTTATTAAAATTTATAACGTAAACAAACAACAGCCAAATTTTATGCTGACGCCGTATTTCTGATTTGTCGCATTTGCCTTTAAGCTAAGTCGTATGTACGTATGTATGTGCACGGGCACTTGACTACACATTAAATGCATAAGCCGTACATATGTACATACATATCTACATAGCTAGTAAGAATTAGTGTAAATATGTATTATAGTAAATAAGTAGTACATAAGAAATTTTGTGTATAAAAGGGATTGATTTTGTTCAATAAACAATCAATTATTGACTCGCTGTCTTAATAGCGAGACCACAAAATACTTGTTTTATTCGCCGAAGAAAGGGCGACAGAATAATACAAACAATTGCCAGGCTGTTTAGCACATTTAACATACTCATATCCACATAAAATTAATATGGATGTGTTCGTATGAGTGGGGAGCAGTGCATAGGCATATAATTTTTTCTATAAATTATCTACTTTGTTTATAATTAATAAATACAGTTTTTAGTTAAGAGTTAAGAAAGATTGCCGCTTTAAAAATATGCATGCTTAGTTTTTCTTCAACTGATATGCAAGAAAGTGTTTGCTTAAGTGCGCACGCTTATGTCATTGCAATATTTACACATTTATGTATGTAAATGAATATAAATGTATGAATATTAACGTTTCAACCGTAGCAAAATACATATATTTTTTATTATTAAGTGAATAAGCCGGACCGCTTAAGTTGCGCAAAAAATTTGAATTATGAAGCTAAACCAAAAACGCTTTTTTATTATCTATATATTAATAGGCTAACATTTTTCCCATACAAACAATTGCCAGGCTGTTTAGCACATTTAACATACTCATATCCACATAAAATTGATATGGATGTGTTCGTATGAGTCAGGAGCAGTGCATAGGCATATAATTTTTTCTATAAATTATTTAATTTCTTTATAATTAAAAAATAAAGTTTTTAGTTAAGAGAAATAGATATCGTAAACGTGTTTACAAATATCGTAAACACAGTTGAAGAGTCGCTTTAATTTAAAAGCGCTCCCTCTATTTTATATGCATTGGCCCAGTTTACGCTCAGATCAAAATCAACGCGGCCAAATATCTCCTATTGCTTTTCCATTAAAGCAAAAAATAAGAGAGAGGCCGGGAGAGCACACTGAGTAATTTTAATTTTGACTAAGGCATATCTAACAGGTAGGCTTTGCGGCGAATTGAAAAACTTCTTTTTTTATTTAAAAAGGTAGAGTGTAATGTCAAAATCAAAGCGAATTCACATCATGGCCAATAGGAATGGATGAGCCCCAAGCGAATTCAAATTTTAACTACGGCGAAATATCATTTTGACATTAAACTCTACCAATTACAATAACAAAATACATGGGCAATTTATGAATTCGCCACCGGGCTTACCTTCCTAGATATGCCTTGAATTTGACCATGATTTCGCGTCGGACCGTGATCAAAAGGGCAAATCGGTGTTGCGGTACAACTTTTGGCGCTCAACTATTTGATATGGATGCCACACTTATGTAGTTTAGAGTGTGCCAATAAAAAAAATATAAAATAATATCTGTGTGTATGCTTTTTAATTATTTTCCTTTAAATTTTTGTCTTAATTTCACTTTATTCGCTGTTATCCCTTTTTTATTTTCATTTATTTATGATTTTATTTCTTTTTATTTCAATTTTACTTAATTCGTATTTATTTTATTTGAGGTGCTTTTTAATTACTTTTATAATACTTTGAGTACTAAGTTTGGTAATCCAATACAAAGTTGAAAAAATAAATTGCATGGTCGAATTTCGAGCACCGGCGATACTAGTATGAATTAATAGACTGCTGAATATAAAATTAAATCTTACACTTTTTCTACGTCGCAAACTTTCAGCCAACCAAATTCGGTGCGCTCCAAATTAGGTGCGAATAAGGACTGCCAAAAGAATCCCTCGACGGAGCGCTATGAACATAGAGTAAAAAAGAGTCCGAATTAGCTGCTCAAGAGAGTACAAAGAAAGACCTTGGCTATCTGTAGCAGCTTTTGAGAACTCCGAGAACGCTCACTTAAGGAGTCATAATGGATACACTCTTTTAGGAGCCTTTTCTGATCAACCTATGACGGTGAAGGCTCCGCACAGGGAGTTGTAACGGAGCTCCCTGCGGACTTCTCTGATTGTCTGGGAGGTTTAAAACAAGTCGCAATTCAACTATAATGAAGAAGAACAAGAATGAGAGATGTCAAACTGAGCAGCGATAGCTACGTGGAGGCGGGCTAGTTAGCGAAATGATTATCGAGATAGTTCGAGAGGCAATTACCAGGGACTGTAACTATTATGAGTTATATCCAAAAAGTTGATTTTTAATCATTATTTGCTGAGTTTTATTTTCTGCTCACAAAACAAAAGTTATTTCTTGAGTTTTATTTTTCTATCAGAAAATAAAAGTTATTTGTTGAGTTTTATTTTTCCCTCAGAAAATAAAAGTTATTTCTTGAGTTTTATTTTTCCATCAGAAAATAAAAGTTATTTTTTGAGTTTTATTTTTCGATCAGAAAATAAAAGTTATTTTTTGAGTTTTATTTTTCCCTCAGAAAACAAAAGTTATTTTTTGAGTTTTATTTTTCGATCAGAAAATAAAATTTATTTTTTGAGTTTTATTTTTCGATCAGAAAATAAAAGTTATTTTTTGAGTTTTATTTGGCGATAAGAAAATAAAAGTTATTTCTTGAGTTTTATTTTTCCCTCAGAAATTAAAAGTTATTTTTTGAGTTTTATTTTTCGATCAGAAAATAAAAGTTATTTTCTAAGTTTTATTTTTTTGCTCAGAGAATAAAATTTTTTCAGTTTAATTTTGGCTGCAATTGTAGATTTTGCCGTATAAATAGGTAAAGTAGGTCAATAAATTTTTATTTTTTTTTTTATTTATAAACTTTACCTACGTGTTAATGTGGCAAAATCGACAGCTGCAGCTAAAATTAAACTGAAGAAACTTTTATTCTCTGAGCAAAAAGATAAAACTCAGAAAATAACTTTTATTTTCTGATCGAAAAATAAAACTCAAAAAATAACTTTTATTTTCTGAGGGGAAAATAAAACTCAAAAAATAACTTTTATTTTCTGATCGAAAAATAAAACTCAAAAAATAACTTTTATTTTCTGATGGAAAAATAAAACTCAAGAAATAACTTTTATTTTCTGATCGAAAAATAAAACCCAAAAAATAACTTTTATTTCCTGAGGGAAAAATAAAACTCAAAAAATAACTTTTATTTTCTGATCGAAAAATAAAACTCAAAAAAAAAACTTTTATTTTCTGATGGAAAAATAAAACTCAAGAAATAACTTTTATTTTCTGAGGGAAAAATAAAACTCAAGAAATAACTTTTATTTTCTGAGCAGAAAATAAAACAGAAAATAATGATTAAAAATCAATTTTTTTATAAAAATCGAAAAAATAAAAGTTAATGCACCTAGAGATAGTCTGCGTTACGGTGGTTACATCTGTGTACTTCTTTTGCGTTTAGCATTTCTTCTTCAGTATGATTTTTTTAGTCAAAATTAAAAAAATAACGATTATTTGCAATCCCTGGCAATTACGTAATGTGCAGACAAGCTATAAACATGTAAGAATGTGAGAAACGTACACTAAGCGAGAGAGCTTCACAGGATCTCCAAGGAAAGCAATATGGAATGAATGGGTTTTCAGTTCAATGAGCCCAAAGGCGATTGCCGGAACGAACTAGGATTGAAATTATTATTTGTTTCGCACATTAGAACGAATTTGAGTTCGCCAAGCATTTTGAAATAAGAAGAGATGCAAAGCAGTTGATTTTATTAAATTTTCCTTTCTTGTTTCCACTACTGGCTATTAAATGTGTGGCTCTACGCGAAATGAAACATTGTTTTTCCTTTTTAACTTCTTAACTTTAAACACTTCTTGTACTGCCGTCGGTGACGTTATTGTGTTGCTATTTTCATTGTCGTTTTTCTTTTTTTGCGCCTTCTTCTTCTTATTTTTTTCTACGTTCTGACAATACTTCTTTCGCTTTCAGCGACGGGGTGAAGGATCAAAGAAAGTTGTTGTGCGCTAACCAGGTCATTGCGATTGAATTTGGTCAATGGGGATCAGCTGATGGAGTTTATATGTATATATGTAGGTGTTTAATATGTATGTATGTATGTATGTATGTATGTATGGATGCATGTATGAAGGGCTTTGTGCCTGCTTGTTGCTTTTAAGCAAATACAAAACAAATCTGTGTTATGTACTTAGTTCGATGAGCGCGCAAACAAAACAAAAACAAACTTCAAGTGTTGCCACAAACGGAAAACCCAACTCGAAGCTAAAGCAAAGGCAAAGTAGAGACTTAAGGGCTTAAAATTCTTATTACTTGTAGGTAATAACAATAAATACAATACACGCGCACGCACACATTCGCGCAAGTGACGCCACCCTGCAAAAAATGCGATTAATCCGGGACGTGTCCGTCCCGCATTTGTTCGAGCATGTCCTATGAAGAGACTAATTGTTCAACTTGTATACCCGAACGGGTACAAATGTAGATCAATCGCTTTTATCCGGAACGGGTACAAATGTAGATCAATCGCTTACATCCCGAACGGGTACAAATGTAGATTAATCGCTTTCATCCCCAATGGGTACAAATGTAGATTTTTCCAAGTTGTTCGCCAAGGCAATTTTTAATAACAATCTTTAAAAAATTGTAAATGTTCATGCATATATAAATGAAGATTATATAATGTTTTACTTTTGAAAAAAAATCTCAATAAATAAATAAAAAAAAATTTTAGTTTTGAGTATGCATTATATGAGCGTAATGTAAAGGATTTTTTCATAGAATATTTTAGGCAACATTTTGTTAAAATTATTATTCATCATTGTTATTAAAAGAAAGAGTGTTCAATTCGTTTTACCGGTTGTTCTACAATGTTTTAAATACATTGCATATTTTTGTAAAATTTCTACATTTAAGGAATCTAGATTTGTACCCGTTCGGAATGAAAGCGATTAATCTACATTTGTACCCGTTCGGAATGAAAGCGATTAATCTACATTTGTACCCGTTCGGGATGAAAGCGATTAATCTACATTTATACCCGTTAGGGAACAATTAGTCTACATTTATACCCGTTCGGGAACAATTGGTCTACAATTAGTCTACATTTATACCCGTACGGGAACAATCGGGGACTAATTGTGGACCGATTGTTCTCGAAAGAGATCAATCCGGGACAAATCTCTTCGGTATTAATCGCACATTTTTTTGCAGGGCATGAAACTAAAAATAACAGAACTCAGAATAAAGATATACATATGTAGGTATGTATGTAAATGGCAGAGAACGCGTGTGAATATGTGTGTGTGTGCTACTTTTATATGCGTGTATGTAAATAAAATTTTTATTTCATTTGTGTGGCGCACACAAAACAACACACACACACACATGCATTTTGTACGTTACACTTAGTTTTTCCAATAAATCTTTAAGTTAGCCGTTTAGCCTAAATTTTTTTCTGCTTTAACTTTTCTACTTTTTTTTAGCTTCTCTTCGGCGGCCTTAGCAAGCGAGCGCTTTAATATAAATTTTGAGTGTTTGTGGTTAGATTTTCTGTTGTTGTTGTTGTTGTTGCTACCGCTGCTGTCATACTTTGCTGTGCTGGCTTTGATTCGGTTGAAGTGCGGCGAATTTGTTAGAGACCGCAATCAATTTTGAGTTTCTCCTCACACCTGTCGCCCTCCTCGCTTTTCTGCACTTTTCTTGCCCTTCTCGCGCATTCTCGCGCCTTCTTGGCTTTTCAGCTTTTCAATCAGCTTTCTTGGTTTTCTTTTGCCTTCCTTTTGCTAGTCGCTAGTGAGTGTGTGTGTGTGTGTAAGTGTGGTTTAGTTGTGGCTATAGTAAATAGGTGCCAAATGAATTTGTGGTCGGTCAGTTTGTCAACGTATGTTGTTTGTGTCACACGCGGTTTGGTTACTTATACGCCATGGTGGGCGACAGTTCACCTTGCAATTTCGGTTATTTAACTAACTAACTTGAAGTTCTGTGTGTGTGCGTGTGTATTTACCGCGTTATAAGACTTATTTATTTATTCAATTATTCTTCCATATATACATACATACATACATACATACATACATACATACATACATACATACATAGATGTATTATCTGTCTGATCGTAATATGGTAATTCTAATGTTGACATTAGACGTTTTGTACGCTTGTTACGTTTAGTTTCGATTGGAAAGCGAGCGTGAAATGATGAAAAGTGCTTCAGTTAAACTTTTTGTAAGAAAAGTTGTTTAGTAAGCGATTTAACTAAAGTTCATAAGTAAAATCAGTGACTTTCAATATTAGCTGCATTTAAGATGTTTAAGGTTCAATACTAAATTCGGTTTGTTTGCTTGCTCTTTTTGCAAACAAAATTTAACAAAAAAAAACCGAGCTGCTTCAAAGGTAAGTTTACACACTTTTAGCTCATAAATTAATCAAGTATAATAAATTATTTTTAGCAAAGCTCCCAGATTTAATTGCTTTCAGATTTCAAGCATCAAATTCAAATGTCATAAGAAGAAAAATAAATAAAAAATGCTTTTTGGCTCACGATATTTCCTTTGGTCTTAATATTCTTAAAATTGTGATGTATGTGAACATATGAAGCTGGTTTTGTATATACATATACCTATGTGTGAAACACGTTAGTTTTGGTTAAGTGATATATAATAGACCACCCACTAATTTATTTAGAGCTTAGGAGTGAAAGATAAGACTGGAATAGATCTAAACTGAAAAATGGTTAATCGCTAATATCTCTTACGGAAGTAATCTATAGAAAGATAAGATTATGAATATTCGTGTGTAAAATATACCTAGGAATAAATCCTGCGTATAAATATTTCAGCTACTGTTTTTTTTTTGAAAGTCAACATAAGTACATTTGGAAGATTGTTTAATGAAAACTGACCATACCGAGTCTTTTTCGATCCCCTTTGCTGATTAAAAAAAGAATTTATCACAAATTGATCATGCTAAGGAAAAAAAAAAGAAATATTCCAGCCTAGTACATAAAGCTATAATTAAAAAAAAAATCAGAGAATTTTATATTAGATTTCGGTATTGATGGTTGCGAATGTTCCAGAGCAGGAACATATGGATATATGTCTTCCGCGTTGCCGTATATGAGAGTGCCAGAATGCGCATATCAATTTTTATAGGAATTCAATTATGGATTGCAATTTTTTTATCTTGCTTAATATTATTGTAGGCTAAAAATTTGTTTCAAAAGTTCCAACCAAAATGTGGACTGGCGGTGACCGTGGAAGTTCTTTCTGCGATATTGTTAAAGGTAAGGCTAAGGGTAGAATACAATGTAAGAGGATATAAAATGGGAAAGAACTGCGGGTAAAATGAACCAAAAATGACAGGAAAATGAGTAGAAAAGTATTAGAAAATGATTAGAAATTGATCAGAAATTTACTGAAAAGCGACCCAAAAAAAGATTCGAAAATTACCAGAAAAACGAAGGAAAATGACCCAAAAAAGATTCAAAAACGATTCAAAAATAACCAAAATAAGATTCAAAATAGAAAAAGATAAATTCGAAAAGGACTCGAAAATGATTAAAATAAGAATCGGAAACGACTCCCCAAGAGGAGTTGGACGTATGGTACCATTTTGTACCGAAGAAAGACTCTTTTATGAACAGAAAATGAGCGCATTTTCCATTATTTTAAACGTGCATAGGAAAAAGACGAAAATGGCTGGAATATGATCAAAAAATTCATAAAATGCTATGTGGGTAAATAGATTAGAATGAATTAGAAAGTTTTAGAATTCAAGGTAGTATTATGCGAATTACAAATTAAAAAAAATTCACATAAAATAAAAAAAAAAAAAATTTCATAAAAATTTTCTCCTCTTCTTCATTTAAATCAGGGCTGCTCATCTACAAATTTTGTATATGCACTGAAAAATTTTTTTGCTCATTTAAATTTTTTTATAAATTCCAATAAAATATTATTTTAGAATTTATTTTCAACTGGTAGTATCACATACATAAAAATTTTTTATATTTTTTATATGAAAATTTTTTGAATACAAATTTTTTACAGTGCTTTCATTTTGTGAATTTTTTTTTCATTACACATTTGTTATTGTAAATTTCGATTTCTTACGGCAGTGCTCGAGCTCCTATACAAAGTGCCTTTGCTCTGCACATTCAATATGAATCATAGGCACATCCATATAAAATTTTTTGTATATCTGAGTGCTTATGGGAGTGCAAAGAAAATTCTATTTTCATATTTGAAGTGAATATATGTATATGTGCCTATGATTCGGAACAAAACAAAAACAATTGTGCTTTGAGTGCCTATGAGGTGAGCAGCCCTGATTTAAATTACCTACCTGAAATAGTTACTCATACGCCCCGTCATACAATTTCTTTGTAGGAAAAAAATAGAGAAGGAATATGAGTATACATATGCGGTTATAAAAGAAGGTATTCTAAGCAAAAGTATTGCAGATCGATATATATGTAGATATTTCTTCGTCTTCGTTGTTTAGCAAATTGAAGCGCTTTTCAAGGTTGCTTGCAAAAAAGCAACTAATGGTGTATAACAGACAGAATTAGCTTAATAGATAAGTACCATTTTACTCCCTCTATCAGCTTAAATGCACGTTTGCATTCCTTAGCAAATCTATTCCAAATATACTAATACAATTCTTAGTGGCACACACACAAAACGTAAGTCTCTAAATCCTTCTTCCACAATCTCAACACCGATCATAACAGTGAAGTAACGTGCAGCAACTAATATACATAAATATATTACATGACTCAAACTCATCACAAGTAACGCTGCAATCACTTACGTGCTCCTTTCAATGAATAAAAGCTGCCAACTACAGACACATTCCTTTAAATTCTTTTTTGTATCCATAGCTACTTATTTTTCTGCTGCAGTTCTTTAGCTCCGCTCTCAGCCAAACGTCGTGTGGTGTGTTCAACATTATGTTACGTTAGCCAGTAAATTGTGCCGTCTTAATTATTAAGCGCTTTCAAATCCAAAGTCGTGCTTAACTAATGCTTAATACACACATATGTACACATATATATATATATATTTACATACATACATACATACCAACAGCATTTAAAGTATGCCTGGCAAAGCGTGTGCCGCCACAATTTCATTTGGTCACATGTTTTTTTAACTCAAAAGGGCAAACGCAAATTTTTGTAGCGTTGAGAGAGATATTTAAAAAAAAAAAACAATGTATTTCAAAGTCAGTCAAGCTCAGGCAACACAGCATATCGTAAGCAAGTTTGTTGTGAAACTGTAAAGGTTGTTGTTTTTGTTTTTGGAATTTTTTGCTGAGATTTTGCCTCTGCCTTTAGCTTTGAGTGGTAAGTGAGTGTCATTACTATACTCGGTCATATGACAAGTGGCATGCCACCCATGCAACAAAAACAACAACAACAACAACAACAACAACAGTCACGAAATAAAAATTACATCTTGCGATGCAACTGCACAGAAGATACCCAGTTGTGCGCCTTAAAAATATGAAATTAATTAAAAAAAAAAATAAATAAATAAAACTTTAAGTGAACAATTTTAGCATTTTTCTTGACCAAGCGAAGCAAATAACGCTATAACTCAAATAGCAAACTTGAAAAATAAAGCCGCTAGAGAATTTGGACCATATTTAATTACGGCGTATCAACACCTTCCCGAGATATATGTATATAGGCCCGTATATGGACCCAGATGGCCCCAAAATGTTTTGTAGCAATACTGGTTTTAAAACAAAAGGAGCTGATCAGAGTTTCCATACATACATATGTACATACATATATAGTTCATGCTATGTGGATATCTCAATCGGTTCCCGAGATATCTGAACCGATTCAAATGATATAGACGGATATGTGGAGCCTTATGGTCCAGTACTATTATGTGAGTGTTACTCTACATAGACAGTGTATGTACTTGAAAACTAACCTGGCAGCTGCCATGCGAAATAATTCCCAAGGAGCCAATAGGTTCTGAGAGTTGTTGGAAAGGTGTTGATATGGGTCAATTCTTGTTTACACGGATGGGTCGAAAACGACAAAGAATAGTGAAATATGCCGTATAATGTATGGCTCTGCTCAGTGCTGACAGACAGAGAGACTAGGGAGAGTTTCTGTTTATTTCATGCAGCCTACGGTTTCGGCTGCTAGAAGCAGTAGATTAATTTGAATCAGGTTCTGATTTCATATGAGATCCGTGCATATTTTCTGGCACCACTATCAACCTATTTAGTTTGTGAGCTGTTATTACCCGCCAATAAATATGATAAAAGAAACGTTAAGTGAACAAATTTAATATATACTTTGATCAAGCGAAGCGAGCCGCTATTTATGAATATCCCTACAAACGCTTTACATTTTTCTCGCTAGTCTTCAACTCAGGTTTTCATCTCTTCTGTCGGTGATTTCGGTTAAATCTCTGCACTTGTTACCATGTATGTATGTATGTTTATATGTATATTGGGGTGGTCCTTAAAAATTCAATTAGCGATTTTCTTCGGTCTCACCCCCTAGATCGCTAAGTTTTCTGAGCTTTGATCCCTGTGCAACACACCTTAAGTCTCTCCGATCGGGACAAAAATTTATATGTGGTATCTTCGACTATATAGCATTTTCAAGTCAAATTAAATTTTTTTCAAGTCAAGTGAAACTTTTTTCAAGTCAAGTGAAACTTTTTTCAAGTCAAGTGAAACTTTTTCCACCTCAAGTGAAACTTTTTTCATTTGAATTCAATTTTTTTCAATTGAAATGAAACTTTTTTTCAATGGAAATGAAATTGAAGAAAGTTTTATTTCAATTGAAAAATTTCAATTCAGTTGAAAAATTTCGATGTAATTGAAAAAGATTGCACTTGACTGAAAAAAAAGTTTCACTTGACTGAAAAAAAGTTTCACTTGAGTTGAAAAAAGTTTAATTTCACCTGAAAATGCTATATTAGCATTGACCTATGGGGTTGGTGAGAAATATGATATAAAATTTGTCTCCATAGATTTTGGGACCATCCTAGTGTATATCAGAATTTATTTGCATTGTACAACTAACGAACATTGTTAAATAATTACAGAGGAAAAGAGTAAAAACGGCGGTAGCAGCAAAAGTAGTAGGGACAACTAAAACCACAACAACAGAAGTACAACAAAAACAATTACAATAACAACAACGACAACAATCAGCAATCACAATAAAATATAACAGCTCGCATTAACAAAACCAACAAAATGAACCAAACCAAAAACAGCAACGACAACAACAACAACACAACAAACTTTTCCCACCCAATGTTCGCCATTTATTTGCAATGTTTTCCTTTTATACTCAACGTGTTATTCATTCATGCAGCCTTGTTTGTTGCTGTCAAAATGTCAGCTCGACTGCTAGACAGCAGCAGTCAGTATGCGGTTGTGAGAGAAATTGTGGTGGGTTGTGTGGCTGTGTGGCAGAGTGCGGTAACAACTCAAAGGCGTTTGCAGAACGGAACAGCACCGAATCGAATAGAACAGAACAGAACAAAGCCAGCCCAAAAGCGGCTTCACTCGGTTTTCTGTTTTTTTTTTCATCATAACATAAATGTTCTGACAAGTGCACTTAGTGCGATTTTCATTCAAACACACACACAAACATACACATATTTTTATACATAGATGTGTGTTCACATCCGCAGCTACATTTGTTTGCTGGTATGTCTGTATGTATATATGTCTACCTATATTAAAATGCCAACAAAAGCATAGCAAACATATCGCACGTCAAGCGATGCAAACATTTTCTCTGCTGAGTTCAACTTGACAGGTTGAATTGTTTAAAAAATGTGCATACAGTTTATCTATATATTAATAGGCTAACATTTTTCCCATACAAACAATTGCCAGGCTGTTTAGCACATTTAACATACTCATATCCACATAAAATTGATATGGATGTGTTCGTATGAGTGAGGAGCAGTGCATAGGCATATAATTTTTTCTATAAATTATTTAATTTCTTTATAATTAATAAATAAAGTTTTTAGTTGTGTACCATTTTTGATTTACTTCGTTTTTGCTTCGTTGGCAAATGTGTCCACTATCTATATATTAATAGGCTAACATTTTTCCCATACAAACAATTGCCAGGCTGTTTTGCACATTTAACATACTCATATCCACATAAAATTGATATGGATGTGTTCGTATGAGTGAGGAGCAGTGCATAGGTATATAATTTTTTCTATTTAATTATTTAATTTCTTTATGATTAATAAATAAAACTTTTAGTTAAGATAAATAGATATCGTAAACGTGTTTACAAATATCGTAAACACAGTTGAAGAGTCGCTTTAATTTAAAAGCGCTCACCACCGGGCCTACCTTCCTAGAACTGCCTTGATTTTGACCATGATTTCGCGTCGGACCGTGATCAAAAGGGCAAATCAATGTTGCGGTACAACTGGAATTTGGAAAGTGTTGCTTATCTCCGCGAAAAGGAATAATTTTTGTACCAATACAAAGTTGAAAAAATAAATTGCATGGTCGAATTTCGACCGCCGGCGATAATAGTTATTATTATTATTGTTTCACGTAGACAGTGTGAGCGTGAGTAAGTGATACTTTGGCTAGTTATATCTTTCGCCTTTCACTTTTGCACACATAAGTTTATATGCATGTATATTGATCGTGCATTTATGTATTGTCATCACGGATCGAAAATAATTATTTTTGTACATATCAGGGACATGAAATGGCATTATAACTTTGCGTCGAAACATGGTTGTTGTAATGACACCAGAGAGAGAGTTTATAGACTCAACAAAATACATACATGTATACCGATATGATTAGAATAATGAGTTGAGTCGATAAAGCCATGCCCGTCGGTCTGGCTGTGTAAACGAAAACTAGTCCATCAGCTTTTTTGAGTTATCTGATCGAAATTTGGTGTACTGGTGAATTTTTATAAGCAATTGATAATTAACATTTTCTATTTAATTTAATGATCTTTATACGTACATACATATGTATAAAGATACAAAGATGAGAAATTTTTTTTTATTTTTTCAAAGAAGAAAGTTGTAACACTTTTTGAACGCCGTCTAAGCATGGACCAAAAGCACTTCATAATTTATGTTTTTAAAAGGTTTATTCAATAGAAATACATACTTTGTTCGGACTAAAATCCTTTTTTCCTTACCCGCACTTTGATGTTGTTTCCATTTCATTTCTGTTACCGCAAATTACCTTTACTTACCATTTTGATGCATTGCTGTGTTAGTCGCTCCTCTACGCTTGTTTAGAACTGCATACATACATATGCATATCGTAAACTCCTTGCTGCAAAATATTTGCAAGACATACATATGTTTTATACATTTTTTTCTGCATAAAAAGTTGTGTATGGATGAATGTATGTATGTAGATCATTTTGGTTTTCATCAAATTCATTTAAACTTTCATCAAAGCAAGACTTTAAAGCGATTTAATTTCTAAGTTTTGTAACTCGGCTCAGTTTGCGACGATTTTCTTAAGTTTAATAATAACTTCCTTTTCAAACAAAAATGTTATATGATTTCTTTGCAATTTGAATAGACCGACATGACGAAGTGTTGGTGTGGGTGTGCGCCAGAGGACGTGTATGAGTGGGTGAGTGGGGGTGTGTGTTACGCATTTGTCTCCGTGAGTGTGTTTGTTGGCGTGAGTGTGTTAAGTTGGCTTTGCAGGCAAATTCAATCTAAAAAGTTCAAGCGCGCTCACTTGCATTCCTACACACATTGCATATCTTATTTAATTCATGGTTGTATGTACTCATATATTTAAATACATCTGAGCATTTCCACGGCATAGGAAGGAACCATCGTGCGATTTTAAAACTAATTGTCCTTTTATTATAAAGAAATTCGAGAATGTATAGGATTTATAAAGAAACATCACCATCATCAGGAAGATCATCATGAACATCATCATCATCGTCATCATCATCATCATCATCATCATCATCATCATCATCATCATCATCATCATCATCATCATCATCATCATCATCATCATCATCATCATCATAATTATGATCATCCACATAAATTATTATCATCATTATCACGAACATCATCATTATGATCATGCACATAAATCATTATCATCATTATCATCACCATCATCACCATCATCGTCATCATCATCATCATCTTTAACATCATCATCAGCATCATCATCATCATCATCACCACCACCATCATCATCAACAACATCATCACGATCATCACGATCATCATCATCATCATCATCATCATTATCATCATCATCATCATCATCATCATCATCATCATCATCATCATCATCATTATCACCAACAACCACAAACCGTTTAGCTCTCGTTGACATTTTCATGGAAATACCCATATGTTTGAATGCGTATGCATGTATTTGCCCATGATATTAGTTTGAACTTTTTGAATAGGGAATGACATAAAGTGGAAATTTTCCACTAAAGTCAGCTGAAATTGAACTAAATTAAACTGCGTGCGTTGCTGCTGCCGTTCCTGGCGCTGCTGCCACTGCAGCTACTTGCTGTTGCACGCATTTTCACGCACGTCAGTAGAGCTGCAAAACTATCGATGGCACTATCGATAGTATCGATAGTTTTTTTTTCGTGTCACTATCGATAGTTTTTTTCCACTATCGATGGTTATCTCTATTCATTCTTGTAGTTTTGTCCCAAGAGAAGAATACTGAATGTTAGGGAGGAGTTGGATTTCGATATCAAATTGGTCAAATTAATACCCCAGCGGGTTAGGGGGCTTAGAATATACGCTTCTAACGATATATAACTTGTAGTAATTGAACCACACCTCGCTAAATGACATCTGGTCAATGTCAAAATTTTTAATTTTTTCCGATTTTTGAAAGTTTTGATTTTCAAATTAAGTTTTTTATAAAAACTTAAAAATCAGAAAAGTTTTATTTTTTTAACACGCTTTTATTAGTTTCACCTGTATGTATGTATGTATCTATGTATGTATGTATGTATGTATGTATGTATGTATGTAACTTCATCCCATCCTAAAAGTTGTAAACATTTAACTAAAGGCGCATTTCTGTCGTACCCAAGCATGAAAAGAATACTCGCTTATGCATCAAATTACCTTCAAAGCAACAACACCAACTCGACTATTTTAAAAATAGTTGGTGTTGGTGCTTTGAAGGTAATTTGATGCATAAGCGAGTATTCTTTTCATGCTTGGGTACGACAGAAATGCGCCTTAAATTAACTAAATTATTATATCTTTCAAACATTCACTTTTTTGTATTCTCTTTATTATTTCTATTCTCCTCCGGATTCGAAACATGACATCAACAGCCCAACGGCATCATATAGTAGGACATTCAACATTATATTTTATGCTTCATTGCGGCTTTTATGTTACCTTTCTTCAAAATAGCCTCAATGAATTTCAATTCACTCCCGTATACAAGCCAATAAGTAACAAGCATGCAGGGTACGGAAAAACTCACTCACGAACGCTCAAAAATACATTCTACTCAAATCACAAACAAATGTTCAAAGAAAAACGTATAACCACTCAAATAGCGAGCGAACTAACGCACAACAGCCAGCGATCGCTCATAGCGATGGCGATAAACTCAATGCATAAATTCACTAAAAAAAAAATGAAGCTTATAGCTTTCTGTTTTGGGTTTGTTGTATTTGCAATGAAATCAGCCGCAAGTACAATGTACATACATACATACGTATGCAGAGCAAGAACTGGTTTTGTGTTTTGTGTAACAACATTCTGTTTTGTCATTGTTGTGTTTGCAATAAAAACAATCGCATGCAAAGCAAGAACTGGTTTTGTTTGTAACGAAAAGGAACCCTAATTACATTTTTATACAATGTTTTGCAAACGTGAGGTGAAAAAAATTTCTCTAAAAAAAAAAATAAAAAAAAAAAATAAAAAAAAAAAATGCGCCACTCGGGACTCGAACCTGAGCTCCTTGGTCCGTAGGCAGCATACCTCACCATTAAGCTACAAACGTATTCGGAGCTTTATTGTCTAAATTCGAATTTATTCAATCTGGTTTCTTTTTTTTTTGTTCTTTTCAAATGCTTCACCTCAACTTCTCTTCACTTTCTGATTGTGAAATATAACAAAACGTTTGGGAAATTTTGTATTTCCAAACTAGTTTGGAAAACCTTGAATAAAAGGGTTTGGAAAATATTGCATAATAAGCTAGTTTACTTCACTGCATATTGGGACTTTTGGTAGAAGTTATAAATACATACATATGTATGTAGATCTATTTCGGAGAACACCACATCCCATCAGACTTCTTTTTACTTTTATTCTTGCGTCCGCATAAAACATCCTTTAATGAAAAATTTCACTAAAAATTCAAAAATAAATAATAGCTTAAAAAACTAAAAAACACGCTTTAATCTTAAAAATCGTACTAAAAATTGAGAAATAATTTAATTAGAAACAAAATGATGAACGAAAATATAAGTATTTAAGGAAAAGCGTGGGACTGCTCAATAATATTTGAACATTAAAATATTCGATTCGTACAACTAGTACAAAAATATACCTAGTTGCGAAATTAAAGAGTACGATATATGAAATCTCAAAAAAGTCAAAATAAAATTATTAGTAAAAAAACACCGATTTTAAATATTTTTTGACATACTGAGCACCCCACGCTTTTCCTTAAATACTTATATTTTCGTTCATCATTTTGTTTCTAATAAAATTATTTCTCAATTTTTAGTACGATTTTTAAGATTAAAGCGTGTTTTTTAGTTTTTTAAGCTATTATTTATTTTTAATTAGCCCGTTTAGTTGTTAACGTAATATCAAGGATATCTGATAAAAACATTATTTTTAGCGATTTCTTTCATGTGAAACAAAAAGGATATTTTATGGACGAAAAACTCGGTTATATGAATCATCCGTGTATAGGGCGTCGTTTTACAACTTTTTTTTGCAAAACACTATAGACTTCTTGCGCGACCTTAAACTTCTCACATTCAATGGTACTGCCTTTAAAATAAGAAACAATTTGTTCGCACAGCTAAATTCAATAAAGGTGCAAAACACGGTAACTCGCATGGAACATGGTGCAAGGTTTCCAATATATTAACTGCGGAATGATTTGTATCTGACAGCAGCCTTTGTGTCTACAGTACAGCTACTCGCAATTTGAAATCTTCTGATAAAAAATGACAAGCAATAGTTAAGTAATTTTCATTATACCTATTTTGCTTGGTTTTCCGACGGGGTAGGAATATGATGTATTGTGGAACGATTTTTTCACAAGAGATGACGAAAAATCGTTCCACAATACATAAGTATCTATATCTTTAGCTTAAGGGCCGTTTACTCAACCTCTGATTAACGCTAACCCTATGAGAGGGTGAAGTCACAAACAAATTTTATCTTTTGTCTATACACGGATGAGTCATCTAACCGAGTTTTTCGTCCATAAAATATCCTTTTTGTTTCACATGAAAGAAATCGCTAAAAATAATGTTTTTATCAGATATCCTTGATATTACGTTAACACTTAAACGGGCTAATTTTTAAAAAATAAAACTTTTCTGATTTTTACAAGTTTTTATAAAAAACTTAATTTGAAAATCAAAACTTTTTCAAAAATCGAAAAAAAATTAAAAATTTTGACATTGACCAGATGTCATTTAGCGAGGTGTGGTTCAATTACTACAAGTTGTATATTGTTAGAAGCGTAACTTCAGCGAACATAATTTTTGAAAAAAGTGATAACAAAAAACACAAAATTACCGTTATCCCAAAAACGTAACCATACAAAAATTAAAAAATTAAAAAAAAAAAAAATTGTTCTGTGCTCAGCAGGCCTATACCTATCCTCCCCCATAACTGAAATTCTTCGTCTTTTTTTTGATTTTTTGATTTATTTAAAGCATAGTGTATTCTACATTAATGAAATGTTTAAACAGTGTGCCTTTTGATTATCGGTATTTTACATTAATGAAATGTATAAACAATGTGCCTTATGTACTAGTCAGCGCCAAAGATGCTAAAAAACAAATGTACCACTTTTAGTTTTATTACTATAGCGTTTTCAAGTCAAATGAAATCTTTTTCAAATCAAGTGCAAATTTTAAATTGAAAAAGGTTTAATTTAACCAAAAAATGCTATATATATAAGTGAAGTATTTAATTCCTATTTGTTGTTCTTTTGTTAATTAATTAATGTTATGCGTTAAAAAAAAAATTAAAGACTTTGAAAAGGAAAATCTAAACAAAACCATCCCTCTTTTTATACTCAGCTGTACTAGTACACAGAGTATTATAGTTTTAATCACATAACGGTGGATTGTAACAGAATGAAATAATCGAGATAGATATAGACTTATATATATCAAAATGATCAGGGTGAAAAGAGAAATCGATTTAGCCATGTCCGTCCGTCCGTCCGTTTGTCCGTCCGTCCGTCTGTAAACACTCTAACTCGCGCAAAAGTTGAGATATTTCGATGCAATTTGAAATGCAAGTTGGTATCGAGACTGGGACGGTTGGTATTGAAAATGGGCGAAATCAGACCATGACCACGCCAACTTTTCCTATATAGAAAAAATCGGGAATTTGGTATCTCAGTCACTAATATAGCTGGAGCGATGAAATTTTACCCACGTGTTGAGCTCAGGCCCCTAGGAAGAAACTTGATAAAATTTTGGAAAATGGGCGGTGCCACACCCACTTATTAAGGGTCAAACATTGATAGTTTTATATGTCATAACTCAGAAACCATTGAAGATATATTGATGAAATTTGGTACGCGTGATTTACTTACTTAGGCAAACGTTTGGACGGAAAATAGTTAAAATCGGTTGACGGCCACGCCCACTTTTATATATGTGTATTATAAAGTGGCCTAATAAAAACATTTTAAGCGATATCTCTGTCAAATATAAAAATATGTCATTGAAATTTAGTCGCGTGAGTTCAACTACGGACAAAAAACAAAAACACAAAAATTTTGGAAAATGGGCGGAGCCACGCCCACTTATTAAGGGGCAAACATTGAAAGTTTTACGAGTGATTATTCAGAAACCGTTGAAGATATATCGATGAAATTTGGTACGCGTGATATATTTACTCAGGCAAATGTTTGGACGAAAAATTGCCAAAATCGGTTGACGACCACGCCCACTTTTATATATGGGTATTATAAAGTGACCTAATAAAAACATTTTAAGCCATATCTCTGTCAAATATAAAGATATAGCATTGAAATTTTATGGCAGAAGTCCACCTGCGGACATAAAACGAAAAATACAAAAATTTTGGAAAATGGGCGTGACACCGCCTCTTTTTAGAAGGAGGAATATACGAGATTTCTGAGCCCATAACTCGACAAATAATTTATATATAATGACTAAACTTGGTGTGTACACTTTTATTACTTGTGGTAATACATGTTCAAAATTTTAGCGAAATCGGTTGCCGACCACGCCCAATTTTATCTATGGCAACTATAAAGTGGCATAATAAAAACATTTTAAACAATTTGTTGGTTATATTTTTATGCCAGTAGCAGCACTGCTATGTATGATCTATAAGAGAGTGTTAATATGTTAACTGAATAACAAAGAAACTTCCAAATACTCACTCTCTCGCTCTCTACAATTCGGGTCCAACCATTCAACTTCGTCAAGCACAAACGGTGTTGAGGGCGATGGTAACAACAGAGCCCAAGTCATAAAGCTTCGTAAATATTTTTACTTTTTTTTTAGATATGAATTAACCAATATTTTCGTTAATATAACAAATATACACGTTGGGGAAACCAACTTTCTGTTTGATATTGATTGTTACCAAAATATTTGTTAATGGTACAATGAAAATGTTCATATTACATTCTTTCCTTTTGACATGAATAAATCAACCAATAAAACATTAACCAAGAAGTTGGTTGAAAAAACCATTGTACTTTTTTCTCTGTGTATGTATATAGAATTTTCTATTAAATTAAACCTTAACAAGTAAGGAAGCCTAAGTTCGAGTGGAATCGAACATTAGATACTCAGCTGTATGCTTTCATTGTTTGTTTGCGTTTGATGGAAACACGGATTATTTTATATAAAGCGAGTGCCGCATAAAATGGGCGTAGCCACGCCCATTTTCAAAATTTTTATCAGTCATCCAACTAAGCATATGAATATTATGTGAAATTTCATTCCTTTATGACTTCTAGTTACAAAGATGTCACGTTACAAATTCCTAAAGGGTGTTCCAGAAATATCTTTGTTAAAAAGTAGGCGCGGTCATAAACCGATTTCAATAAATTTTTGAGTGTCTATTAACACAAGTTATAAAAGTGCATAAAAAAGTTTTGTCATAATATCTCAATTATTTGCCGAGTTATAGGCTAAGAAATCTCGTATATTCCTTTGTCTAAAAAGAGGCGGTGCCAAGCCCATTTTCCAAAATTTTTCTATTTTTTGTTTCCGGTCTATTGTAGAACTCATGCCACAAAGTTTCAATAAATTATCTTTATATTTGGCTAAGATATCGCTTAATAGTAACAAGAAATTGGTTGAAGATTTGAACGAACATTTTGTTATATCAACAAATATCATGGTAAATATAACCAAAAACACTGTCTAATATATCAACAATGGTAATGGTAATATTAAACAAGTGTGAAATTAGTACTATTAACCAACTTTTGGTTGATTTTTCTCTCAGTGTAAGTGAAGTATCTAATTCTTATTTGATCTTTTATTTGTTTTGCGTAAAAAATTAAAGACTTTTTGGATAGAAAACTGTAAACAAAACCATCCCTCTTTTTATTTTAGTGAAATATTCGTAAAAAACTATCGATAGTATCGATAGTTTGTTTTTCGACTATCGAAACTATCGAGTGGTCCGACTATCGATGGTTTTGCAGCTCTACACGTCAGCGTCTTTCCGCAGGCGCCTCACACACATATGCACAGACATCGCATGTGTTAAGCCAAAGTTCGAAATAATGAAAACAGCTCGGAAAAGAGAAAAGCTGAAATAAAAGTTTTTCGTTTGCTCTTGCACTTTAAAGTTATTGAAAGTAAGGAAAAAATAACAGTGAAAGGAAAGAGTGAGTTGGGTGTTCTTCAAACAAAATTTCTTATACTTAGTTGTGCCAGCGAACTACCGTGTCGTATACCAGAATAAGTACTTCACTGAAGACTCAAATAAAACAATCTAGCATTCGGACTAGCTTCATCGTTTTGCCTGATGTGAGAACAAGACTTCAAGTAAAGGGAAGTTTGGCCTTAAACGGTAGAAATTGAATAACCAACACACTCAATTTTCTTGGTAGATAATATAAATTAATTCAAAAGCCGAAGACATTTATCTTTCGCTGGAAAAAAAATTCAATTCAAAGTTAAAACTCACAGCTGGGTATATATTATGCGTTTACGTATGCAACTAAGTCCATACATGTGCCATGTTCTCTATGCCTTGCAAGGAAATGAAATTGAGCATGAAATGAAGCCTGGAAGTGAGAGAGAAAGAAATGAAGTAGGAACAAGCAGCAGAAACGCGAAATAAACAAGCAAAACGGAAAAAAGGATTCGCAAAACTTTTAAATAAATTATTTCATTGAAAGAAATTTAAAAGTGCTGCTGGTTATTTAAATAAATGAAGGTGCTGCTGCAGGAATCAACGGTAATTAACAAAACAAGAAAATGTAGCCTTGAGTGAGATGAAGTGAAAAAAAAAAATGCAAAAAAAAAAAGAGATGAATTGTAAAGTTCTTAGTACTAAACGAAACTAAACTTAATTAATTAATTAACTCATATTTGGATAAATTTTGAATTAATTAGAATAAATATTAAAGCTATTTTGAGTTGGAAGAGATCTTGGCCGAGAGGAATTCGTAATTAGTAGGGCATGGAAATCTATGCAAATACATGTTTTTCTTAGATTTAGGTAGAGCAAAATAAATAAACAATCTTTGCGAATCGTGAAATTGTCTTAAAAATGGCATTCAAATGTTTTTCCCTATTTTGCATATTTTGGTCATATATGCATATTTTTACATATTTTGCGTTGTTTGCATTTTTTTTATTACATATTTCGCATTATATTGCCTATTTTTGTAATTTGCTAGTTGACAGTTTTATACAAACGAAATTCATGCATAACAGTCATCTGACGACGAATAGAGTTTCGTGTGAACACGGCTATTATTAGTATTTTCGATACGGTGCATACCTGTCGACAAAGAGCCGTTTTCAAACATGCTCCTATTACCTCTGTGGATGTAGAACGTTCGTTTTCTATGTATAAGACCTTTTTTCGACCGAATCGACAAAGCTTTCTTTTTGAGAATTTGAAAAAAAATTTCATTGTGTATGCTAATGAATTGTTAAATAAGGATTAACCTTTACAATTTATGAAATGTTCAAGACTGAATTTATGTACATATCTATAAAAACATACATACATATTGCTAGCTTAGAGTGCAAATTTTGTAAGTCCTTTTTTCAAACATTGTAGGAGATACAAAAAACAAAAAATTAACAAATTTCGAAATGAAAAAAAAATTCTGTTCATGTAAATATTTTGGACTTACACAATTTTCTTCGCTTTTTGGACTTACATAATTGCGTATCGCTGAATAACAACGATTAGAAATATGACAAGTATCACAGACTAGTTTAGCGTGGTGTGTATTTGATTTTTCTAGCGATCTACATAAAAATACAGTTTTTCATAAAAAGTGGACTTACACAGTTTGCACTCTAAGCTAACTATATGTATAAACGTACAACGTAAGAGCAAAATTGAATTAAAAATGTTTGTACCTAATTTATTTAACTATTGTAACTTCAATAAGCATGAATTATCTGAAATTGAAAAAATTTGAATTAATGCATTTTTTTTTGATTTTTCATGCATATTTCTCAGTTTTTGTTGCATTTTTTATGCGCATATTTTGTATTTTTTAGTACATAAAATTCCATGCGCTAGTAATTAGTTTGAATGAGCTTTAATGGTGACTTACATACATATGTACATATGTATATATGAGTATATACCCTGCAGCTAATAAATGGGTTAGTCCGGAAAAACGACAGTCTAGAGAGTTCACAACTAGTGCAGAACTGGTTCTGAAGTGATGCAGAGCGGGACAGTTTATTAATGTGACTTCATGAAAAATGTAAGTTTACAGCTATTACCGACCCCTTTAGAACTAGTCCTGAAATGCTTCCTTTGAACTAACTCCGAACTATGGATTTTTGAACTATTCCGGGACTGTACATATAGGAAGTAGTTAGAACGGTCACTTCGTAGGACATCGCCATGTTAAAAAAAGACAGTTGAAAGCATTGTGTTGGGATAGAATGAGCAGTAACTCTGTCTCTTTTTGAACTAGTTCTGCACTAGCCTGAAACTAGCGCGATTTTCTGCATGGTAGATTTCTATATTTTCTTTTAATCATTATCAAAAGTACATTGGAGATGTTTTTAGTGGTGGAGGTGTTTTGTGTGGTGAGTTATTGGAAAAGATAGCCGCAAGTTTTACACCAGATGGAAATACAAGGCCAAGAGGGCAGTATTTATGTGAGTATGGTAATGATATGGAGCAGAGATATTTGTCGTAATATTGTGGACCCTTTGAAGTGACATGGTTAATTTTAGAAACAATGGACACATATTTTCGTTCGGTAAGCAAAGCTAAGAGGCTTCAGTTTTCTTCGATTTTCCTTGGCCCATTTGGCATTACTGAATGTGGTTAAAAGACAGTTTAAATAGAGTGCTTGAATTATTTGTCCTTTTGAGTGTGTATTTTGCATGGCCACTGTAGTGCAGTGGGTAGAGTGCTCGCCTGCTATGCCAGAGGTCTCGGGTTCAAACCACGGTCCGAGCAAAACACCAAAACAATTTTTCTAATTAGTAAAAATCCAATTATTGGGTTTTTTAAGAGCAGCGGTGACCTCTCGGCAGTGGGCGGCATACCCTCCGAGTGTATTTCTGTCATGAAAAAGCTTCTCACAAAAAATGCATTCGCCGTTCGGAGCCGGCATAAAACTTTAGGTCCACCCAATTAGTGGGAAATACAAAAAGGAGCACACCTCGAATTGGGAGAGAAGCTCGGCCATAAAACTCGTCAGAGTTATAATAGCGCCATTGTATTAATATATTATTACTATATTATTTTGCACGGCAGTGATGGCCAAGTGAACCGCACAAGGTTTCAACATGAACTTATGGGAGTGAAAAGAGGCTGAATAATTGTGATGGTAGTAACTCATAATAATTTTTCAACAGGTACGTTATTTATTTATTTATATCAGACCCCTGCAACATTATGAGAGAAATCGTTTGGGAGAGTGTAGAGCGATTTGCGCTGTATTGGTTAGAATGTGTGTGATGTTTCTCATTTACTCAAATCGAGGTGTGATTTAGATAGAAAATATTGCAGTAAATCTTTTGTTCTATTACACTTTAACCCTCTAATAACATTAAAAGGTGTCCACTATTACCGCTTTAAAAAAGCTGTGCCCAACTGCCTTATGAGAAAACATTTAAGTAATTTCCTTCGTCGCTAAGATTTTCTGCAACAACCAAAAACCGGAAAAGAGCAAATCAGAAACGCAAAACTCAGGGACTTTCAACCAAATAGCCTTGATTTAATTATTTTCAATTGATGTGATGAAAGTGCTGTGCGAGATTTTCAAGAGCAATTAAAATTTTAATTTACAGATTCTTTCGTATGTACTACATAATAGCATTTACATTGCATTTGCGCGAAAGATATCGGAAAAAGAAAAGAAATGTAAAAACAGGACAAAAAATACACAAACAACTAACGACAGTTTACGACAATCAGCTCAACGCAAGCAATTGCATTGCAATTATCGCCTTAATGCATTAAGAATAATTGTTGGAAAGTAAGTGACTTTTAATGGCGAACGGATGGACAATAAGTAGAAGGAGAGGGTAAGAGATATAGAGTGAGAGAGATAGGGAAGGGGAAGAGGAATAGAGAGGAGAGATGGGAAAGTAGAGAGAGAGAGAGAGAGAGAGGTTCAAAAAGCGTTAGTTGTTGCTTAAATTGTAGGAATCATTCATATATATTTTTTTAAGTGTTTAAATGGGAAGCCTTTGTATGATAATGCATTCATTACAGTGTACTGCAACAGCTGATTCATTTAAGCTTTCAAGATATGTTGTTGAAAAAATTCAATACAGCAGCAGCGCTCAAACTCTTTTACTCATACCAGTTGCCCGTGTGTTAATTAAGCTCGCCTGTCACTTTGGAATGGAAATACAACGTATAATTACTTTTGTGAACAAGTACTGCTTTGTCATTTCCCACCTGTTATACCGCGCCGAAGCATATCAACATCAAATAAGGCTGAAACTGAATTCAACTTCAATATTACAACGGAAGTCAAGTAGCTTGAAAATCTAAGTAGCTCGTTGCAGTACTCTGCCCTTTGCATTGTAATTTTACATAAATATGTATAAGTATTTACAAAATATGTTTAATTATACCGCCCATGCGCATGCTTTTCAGCACAAAAAATATCTGTATTAATGCATTTCCTTACTCATTAAGATTTATTATTTTTTTAATTTTTGTTTATTTGTCTTAACGTTTTACAGCAAGCGACCTTGAATTATCGTACTTTTATTACATTTTTAATTTTGCAGCAAAGATTTCTTCAGAAATGGGAATCTATTTCTTTTTTTTTTTTTAGTTTTTTCCGATAGAGTAGAAGTACGGTGTATTGTGAAAGGAACTTGCGTCATCCCTTAGCAAGTTTGATTTGCTTATAAACCGGTTTCGGCGATATGCCATCTTAAGTATATCTTTTTGTTCTCCGAGAATGAGAATCTCTTTGCTGACTATTTGCTTTTTATATTCAACATTTTAAAACTTTTTTTTTATATTCTAGGAGTCAGTGCATGCCTTTCATATTCAATAAACATGCAAACATTTCTTATTATATATATTAGTAAAAATTGTTCTCTTCACCGAAATTTAATTTCATTAGTAACCACTTTCCATGGATTGCTGAAAAGTTATTTGAATGCTATTTCTACGAAAGAGCTGAACAGTAGCGACGAACTTAAATACAATTTCTCTCTAATCGTCTTTGAAGCAACTCAACATTTTCGCCCTTACATAATACAGTCCAGCGGTGGCCACTCAGTGACTCTTTTGACTCAGTGTGACTTCCAACAACAAACGAAACGTGCGCTATACTAAAAAAAAAAATATATATTAGAATCGATCAACATGCAATGCGTAAATATGAAAACATTTTTACTATATGGAATTTACTTAACGATTTTCGTCCATTTTTGATTTTCTGAAATCCGTCTTGGCGCATACAAATCAAATTCCGGAACATAAAAATTGATTGTAGAGATTTATTTCTTACTCATCTGTTTATTTTTCTTCTCCAAGTTTCTTCATTTTTCTTCTTCTTTTTCTTCTTCTTCTTCTTCTTCTTCTTCTTCTTCTTCTTTTTTCTTATTCTTCTTCTTCTTCTTCATCTACTCATTCTTATTCTCCTTATTTGTCCACTCCTTTTTCTTGTATACTTCCGAGAGCTCTTCACAGAGTTTTGTGGAAGAGTTTTTACTCAGAAAAATGAGAGGAATGTTAGTAAATCGCTCCCACTTCTCATTTCTGTACGAAAAGTATGACGTTGTTGTCGAGTGACTCCGTTATTTAATTTGTGCGGCCATCCTTGGTATAATCTATCTACTTAGCCTATTGCTAGTTAAGTCATTCTTACTATGCACACATATGACTATATCTAAGTTTATGTAAATATGTGTATATAGGCTTTTTGGTGACCGTAAGCTCTATGCCGTCGGCTTATTACGTTTATGGCATGGGGTATGAGTATAAGTTTATGGGTGTTGGGTGTTGTGGGCATTATATGAATGTGGATGGTTGGAGCTTTCGTGCGTGTTGGTCACCACATATTGATTGCTATGGCTACAGTGTGGGCCACTGCAATAACCCACACCTCTTTTGAAATGGGTACTTAATTATGCCCAATAGGAAATTTTTCAAAGCAATGTTATGAGCATGTGAGTGGGTTAAACGTGTGAGAGACACGGAGAGACAGATTCAAACACGGTGAGTGAAGCTAACCATGGGAATGAAATAATGCATTTTCTATAATATTGTGGATCTGTTGAAGTCAGTTTTTTGTCTAAAAAAAACCAAAATCAGCTTAGTTATCCTACAACATCTTATTTTCATATTCTGTGGCCGGAGGGAAGATCTGAGAAACTTTGCCGAAAAAAAAAACGCATCTAATGTATATGTATTAGTCAAAGAAGAGAGCCTTATGTTGCTAATTATGGAGAAAAATGAGAAATCTATCATGTTCTTCGCTCCTTTTAAGGCTCTCTTTTTGGTTAATGATTTTACGTAGAGCCATATATCAACGCCTGAGTAAAAGATCACCCTATTTCAAAAGTTGTTTCAAATACGCCATATTCCAGAATTTTCTTCAATAACGCCTTATTTCAGAATTTGTGTCAATAACGTCCTATTTCAGAAATTAACTCAAAAACGCACTATTTCAGAGAAAGTTCCATATATATTTCTCTGAAATAGGGCGTTTTTGAATAATTTTCTGAATTGGGACGTTATTGAATCAAACTCTGAAATAGGACGTTATTGAAGAAATTCTGAAAAGGGCGTTTTGAAACAACTTTTGAAATAGGGTGATCTTTTACTCAGGCGTCCATATGTAAGTCCTTAAAAAGTAACTCTAAGCTCCAGATCAACCAAAGCTTTTATCACATCCTTGCATGGATTTCTGTAGCATCGGTGATCGTCGTTTAGGCTTACGAGTCTTCTACAAATAAAAAAATTTTTCGAGGTTTTGCTCATGATCTCCAGAGAACCTGATTCATTTTTCCTAATTCCTTTTTGGCTATTCATTCTCTTGCTCGTGCGCCAATCGTCATTAGTGGAAAGTAAGTCACGAATATAAGCTTTTTTAAATCCCTCTGTACATGGCTCATTATTTCCGACAGGTGTGTTCTTGCAATTTATACATAGTATGTATACACTGAGAGAAAAAAAATATATGGAGGGGTCAAAGAAATTGTTTACCTATTTTGAACACTACTTTCTTTGTTTTGAGTAAATTTTCCTTAAAACATGATAAAAGGTTTATAAAATATTGTTGTTACATGCGTTACCATGGTTTCATATACTTGCTTTGAAAAAATTCATACATTAAAATAATGAAAAATTCTTTAAGCGCCATTCCATTCCCAACTTTCCTTGTTTTGAAGACTTGATTTCTTTAATTTTGAGAAATTAAATTCCCATACAAATCCCCATGGCAACGAATTTGTTTGAATGTTTTTTTATGTTTTTTCCACATTTTTGAGAAAATTTACACAAAACAAAGAAAATTTTGTATTGGGACGCGTGTTCAAAATAAGGAAAATTATGTCTTTGATCGAGAGAAATTTTTTTTTTGAGTGTATACAACCACAGCCATGCTCTCTCTAACACCAATTCGAAGGCAAAAAGCACAAGAGGCTTACCATTTGGTGCCTGCAACTAACTAAGTACACAAGCCTTTGTTGCATGCAATGTTGTTGGCTAAAGTTGTTAGCATATGGTAGATATGTTAGAGTAAGTATACATACATATACATACATTCTCATTCATTGCACAAATACATTTACTACAACTTCACATATGTATGTATGTATGTCCGTATTAGAATTGAAACGCATGCGAGCGGTTGGCTTTTATTGTGTTGTTGGCTTATATGTATACACCTTGCAAAAAAGTTTTGCTTATTGTTGACAAATCAGGTCTAAAAAAGGAGTACGCTGGCAGCTCCGCTTCTGTTATGCACTCACTTTTTCTGATCTTAACTTTCTAATACTTATCTAGGCCTTATTTTCAGTGTCAATTCAAATAAGGTAGAACTTGTCCTCTATACTAGGCGGTATAAAATACCACCGTTAAATCTACCAGAACTAAATGGCGTTCGCCTGACCCTGGCCGACAAGGCTAAGTTCCTAGGGGTAGTTCTGGACAAAAAGCTGAACTGGGAGGATAACATCATTCAGCGTCAAAACAAAGCATATATTGCTTTATACACATGCAAAAGAGCCATAGGCAAAAAGTGGGGACTTTGTCCCAGAATTGACAGGTGGATTTACACTGCGATCATTCGACCAATCCTGCTATATGGGGTCGTAGTATTGTGGCCCGCTTTGAGCAAGGCGTCAAACCTTAACGTTCTGAGCAGAGTCCACAGATCTAGCATGATCAGCATAAGTGGAGCACTCAGGACGACGCCTAGTGAAGCTCTGCAGGCCATTCTAGATATCTTGCCATTAGATTTAGCAGGTTTTCAAGTAGCGGCTACGTCAGCTCTACGTTTAAGAGAGTCATCCGGATGGCATACAAAATCCACAGGACACTCTAGCATTCTAAGCAAATTAGGTTTTCTACCCGGTAGTACGGACCGCTGTACTACTACAATAGTTGCAGACAGCAACTACGAAACAAGGATTCCAAAAAGGGATGAGTGGGAAGAGCCAAATCGGTGCTATCCAACCCCAGGTAGCGTTTCCATCTACACCGATGGCTCGAAACTGGACAACAAAGTTGGAGGTGGAGTCTTTTCACATGACTTGAATCTACAGCTAGCTTTTAGACTACCCGACCACTGCAGCGTTTACCAGGCTGAAGTGTCAGCTATAATGGAGGCTGTCAACCGTATAGGACATGAACCTATCCACAGGGATCTATTCATCTTCAGCGACAGCCAAGCAGCAATTAAGTCTCTTGGCTCCAACTCGTTCAATTCTGAACTAACACTGGACTGTCGCCGATCTCTGCAGGAGATGGCCAAACAGACCCGTTTGCACCTCGTGTGGGTCCCGGGACATAGGGATATCGAGGGAAATTGTAGGGCAGATGAGCTTGCAAGGCAAGGCAAGGCACTACCGAGCAGGTTCTTCCTGACAAAGAACGCATAGGTATGCCGTTTGCCACATGCAAGTTAATGCTTAAACAACATATCTATAAACTAGCAAGCGATAGATGGCAACAGAACCCAGTATGTCGAACATCAAGACAAACCTGGCCGAATTGGGACCACAGGCGATCTCGTCAAATATGTACTCTAAGGAGAGAGGAAATCTCGAACCTTGTAGGGGTGCTCACAGGACACTGCCTCATCGGGAAACACGCAGAGAGACTGGGTGCACCCTACCGTAGATGCTGCAGAAGCTGCAAAGATGATGAGGAAGAGGAGACAATCGAACACCTCATTTGCCATTGCCCTGCTCTTAGCAGCGCCAGACGACGCTTTCTTGGGACACCTTTCCTGGAGAGCCTATCTAAAGTCGCGGTTGTCGACATAAAGGACCTGGTGAATTTCATTAGGTTATCAAACTGGTTTAAAAAGGAGGGTAATCTGTTTTCTTCTTGTGGTATCACAATGGGCCTATGCACTGGCCTAAGTGTGCCCCTATGGCAGCCTTTCTAACCTAACCTAACCCTAGGCCTTATTTCGCATGGCGGATAAGCCTTTGGAATAAGGTGTGCTCTCAGAGAGAGAGTACTCCTTATGGCCTGATGACATCAACACAGGAAAATTAGCCTTATTTTAAGCCTTATTTTAAGCCTTACGCCATACAAATTTGCTACCCTTATAATTTTCAGGCCTCATTTCATTTGCCTTTAAATCTGTTGTTTTAATTCTTAAATAAGGCTTAAATTTTTTTGATGGGCATACATTTGTACATACATTTATGTGTGTAGGTATGTGTTTCTATATGTACTTGTGTGTGTGTGCGGTTGGCTTACCCTGTAAAAATCATAGGATTATATGATCCATTTTGTGGTAGGTAGGAGTACTTTCAAAGTGATCATAAACATAGACCCAAGCAAGCGACTCGTTTATCTGCATCGGCTCGAAGTTAGCCGAACATTGCTACAAAAACCGAATGTATGTATATCGCGATAACGACGAAGCAAGTGCGTACATTTGTATGTATGTATGTATGGATGTACATATGTATGCATGCTCGTTTGAACGTGCACGATCTAGTAATAAATAGACATTGAACGCAACACAACATGTTGGCGATTGCGCTAGAAAAATTTTATTATTTTATTTTTATTAAAGAAAAGCTTACTTATATATGTATGTAATCCTAATAATCAAATTGAATTGGCAGTCGTTCAAATCTGTTCAGCGATTATTAAATTTCATTAATTTTAGTACCTACTCCATGGATTAATCCCATGTAGGTACTCCATGGATTAATCCCGTGTAGTTACTCCTTGGATTACTCGGGTGTCATGCGGAAATCGGAGTATGTGATCCCTGCCTAGGACATCGCCATGTTAAATGGACCATATTTTTTATATGAAATGTGACAGGTTGAGGAGTACTCGGTTGGTCTACAGCGAGTACTCTATACACGCGTGCATGGAGTACTCGGCTTTTTTGCAGGGTAGCTTTTTCGTTTGTTTGTATGCATATGTGGTTATTTTTCCTTTTTGTTTTCGCTTTATTGGCGGTAGTTGAAAATTCTCCGCAACTAAACGAATAGTTGAAAGAAATATTTCGAGCGCAAAACAGAAGTTTTTATAACGTTTTTACATTCAACCGAATCGAAATGCGCCAGCGGCCAAAGCACAATAAAAGATTGTAAATTTCGTATTAAATAAGTGTTTTTGTATGAAGTGAGTGGGTGGGGTTTGGTGAGGTTTACGCGGAGGTTTGCGGCAAGTTTAAGCCTTCAGCTCGGTTGGACGGTCGTTCGGTTGTTCGGCAGCGGCAGGAATGGTCAAATAGTGCGTAAAGCAAGAGCGGATAAATTTTCAATTGTTGTTTTTGTTTTGTGGTATTGCTTTTTTTTGTAGTTTTCTCAACTCGTACAACAACAAACTCTATGTGTAACTTTTGCGTCAGTTGTGCGTGGCAAATTAACAAAAAAATGCCAAAAGTGACAGAAAAGCAAAAAAAAAAAAAACAAAAGAAAACTATTCTCTCTGTGTGTGGTGGACCACAGAAGCAAATAGCAATGGACAAAGAAGAAGAAAAACAAAAAACAACAAAAAATGAAGTAAACCAAAATTGTTTTGAGTTGCCGCGGTTCATTGATTTGCCAAAGTGACTTGCGTAAAATGCGTTAAACCGCAAATGAAATTGTTGCAAAACCGAATTTCACTGGAAAGTGCAGTGCAGTGTATGCGTGTGTGCGCGTGTGTGCGCGTTTCATTGTTTCAATTGAGGAGGAAGTTCTTGTAAATTAACAAAAATCTGTGACGATTTTTTATTTTTTCTTTTTACTTGAAAGCCACTAACGTTTGGGAAACGCAATAAAAATTTAAAGTTTTTAATCTGTTTAATTTTTCCATATATGTATGTATGTATGTATACAAATGCATATGTAGTGGATGTGCAAGTGCTTATACGTGTGTTTTTATTGCTTTTTTGTTTAGCCTCAAAAATATATTGACCATGACATGCGCTCTAGCACTCTGAGTAATTGTATGGAGTACCTACATTTAGAGTGTACTGACCACAGTGTGGCGCTTTTTTGTTGCTTTCAATTTACTTTGCTTGACCTTAAGAAGCTAGAAAGCCGTACAAATAAAGCGGCTTCTCTGACGTTTGCCTAGTTATTCACAAGGGTTTACGTAATAAAGCTTTCAACTTTATTAACACTGCATTAGCTTGGCTGTTCAACCCCCAATGATTGTTATGGGCAAGTTGTACTGAATAAGTATTTCAGCCTGATTAGCACATATGTGTGTACATATGTGTTTGTAGAGAAAGGAAAAAAAAGAAATAGATAAATAAAATAGTAAAGTTATTTTTGAGTGTAGCAAAGGCCTCATGTACTAATTTTGAAGGTCTCGCGTAGTGGGAAAAAGCTCTCATTTGTAGTTAATACTGGCCATCCAAGCATTGGTAAGCACACAGAAAAGTTTGGAGTTCTCCATAATTACTTCTGTAGAAATTGGAGAGATAAAAAGGAAGAAATTGGAGAGGAATTTGAAGGAGTAACTGTAAAAAAAAATTATTGTGGAAATGGCTGCACTGTTTTTTTGTTTTTGAGGCTAGAGTTGTTGGAGTTTCAGGTGATACAAATGACTGGATTTAATTAGAACCTAGGCAAATTACACTGTGGAACAAATTTAGGTCAACAAAAGTTAACTCGGTTCTGAAAGTTGGGGGTGAAAATAGAGGCTAAATTAGAAGACCCGTATCGCGGCGTTTGCTTAGGTTAGTTCGAATTTGTTTTTAATCGACCTTTGAACTTTGCAGGCAAATGCCGATTTTCAGCATATTGTTTGTATGGTTTTTTTGCTATAACTCGTCGACTAATTGAGATTTTTGCACATTGGCAGCGCAGTAGATACAAGCCCATTTACGGGTATAACATGCATAAAATATACCCGTGCAGATGCATTGCCCGACTTGACTGTATTTACATGATCGCCTATAACTTTTCCATTTTACCATGGATTTTCTTCGTTGATAGCTTATTTTTTTGCTAATAGAATGTAGCTTCACGCAAGGGAGTAAAACCGAAGGTGAAAATTTTGGTTTTAAAGATATTGCCTGACAAAGTCAATTTTTTCTTTAAAAAATCGAAAAAATTCAAATTGAATTATCAATATTTCAGAAACTATAAGAGGTAGAGAAAAATGTTATAGACCCTTGTATAGGAAATTTAATTTTTAAAAATCTCAATTAGTCGACGAGTTATAGCAAAAAAACCATACAAACAATATGCTGAAAATCGGCATTTGCCTGCAAAGTTCAAAGGTCGATTAAAAACAAATTCGAACTAACCTAAGCAAACGCCGCGATACGGGTCTTCTAATTTAGCCTCTATTTTCACCCCCAACTTTCAGAACCGAGTTAACTTTTGTTGACCTGAATTTGTTCCACAGTGCTATAAGGCTCGCTGGCTCGGCATGTTGGCTTGAGTAGTGGTTGAGGCACTTGTGTTATTATACACTGAAAAAACAACTTACTCAGATTATGGAAAAGTGGGAATGATTCGGCGCTAAAGACATATTTCCATATTTTGATGTACGATTTTCTTCAAATCAAGGAATAAAAACCACGTTTTAAAGAAAATTGTACATCAAAATATGGAAATATGTCGTTAGCGCCGAATCATTCCCATTTTTCCATAATATGAGTAATTTTTTTTTTTGAGTGTAATTGTATCTTTTGGCATAAGTGCGCCCCTTAGGAACTTTAATAACCTGACCTAAGTTCGATTAAGTTGAGGTGGCTGCCTCCGCAATTCAAGAAAGCGAGAGAACACTTAGACCGATTTGGCTTTTTGGCACTGGTTTCCTAGATCACATAAAACCTTTTCGGAAAAATGGATTTAAAACCGGGGACCGGGATTTTTATTCCTTTTAAAATAAATTCAAAAGAAAAAAATATTTCTGGCTCTTTATTTTATTTCGACAAAAATAATCGTTAAACTTTGATTTTAATTTTTCGAGCCAGCAATAAAAATTATTTCTATCCTTTAAAACAGATTAAAAATTAGCTAAATCAGCGCGTTTGTTTAATGAAGCGCAGAAAATCTAGTATCTTTGAATTTTTCAGCTTCACCAGACACTCGAGGAATCGCTTATAAAAATCGCTCCTTCCTGGTCATCGACAGTGTAGTTCAGTGGCACAGAAAGTGTTAAACACTTTCAATTTCCTCCAGCTGCTGCAACAAAAATCGGTTTTATAGAGGCGCGTGCGAGAGGCATGAATGCCCCTGAGACAGAGTTCTCTGTTAGAAGTCCCACCAGTGGACCAATCGATAGCCGGTTCAGTTGAAATACTGATTTCGATCTCCGCCCATCCAGTCTAGGCCAGATGTCTCTGGGAATTACACATGTGGACTCACTGGCCTATCTGGTGTAAGCCGGTCTAATGTAGTGAGATTTCAAGCAGTGCTTCCATGAGTCAAAGTGGTGTACCACTCCACCCGCAGTTGTGATTTCTCTTCCTTGATAACTCATCCACAATGCAGTTTCCCGGGCCAAATGGCCTGAAACCCAAATGACGTTCCGGTCGCACCTTTGGGCTAGTTTGTTTAGAGATTCCCTACATCTCATTGCTACCATGGAATGGAATGAAATTGTGGTAGGCCGAGTGAAACTATGACTCTCCCCAGCAGTCAGGCAAGTTTTCCCATCAGGATCAGGATGTAGGGGAAAAGGTGAGATAGTAGAGTCAGGTTCGTCTGCACACTTCCCAGATTCTTTAATAAATCTGAAAAGTTTATCCAATGGTCGGGAAAGTGTATCGGCCATCCTCAATATAGCCGACCCGATAATGCGCACTCTTAGTCTAGCTAAGGCCGGGAAGTTGCAGAGAAAACGTTCTGTGTCTTCGTTGTCCTTCTCCAGACAATATAGGCATGAGCTCTCGATGTTGCCTATGGTGGCCATGTGCTGTCTCCATGGATTGTGTCCTGTAATGAATTCCACAAGTATCCGAAGTCCTCCTTCTCTGCTTGAAGGGAAAGTTTACTACCTCCCGGTTAGGCTTTTTCAGAAAGCACTTTGTACTTTTAGAGGAATGTGTAGAGTTGCAGCGTCTCCTGTGAGTTTCCCTCATGAAGTCCCAGATGTACCTCACAGTGCCCGCTAAACTTGGTCCTGTTATGGGCTACGATCCAGTTGGTTATTCTGCTGATCCGCAGTTTGCCAATTCATTGGCCAGTTCGTTACCTTGAACACCACAATGTACGGGTACCCACATAAGGTGAAGTTTATTCCATTGTGCTACGGAACCAAGGCTCAACCTACATTCGTGAAAAATTTTTCAAGAGATTCGTGCAGTTTACAGTGCCTTCAGTTACTACAAATACAAATTTGGTATTCACACTACCTCTTCCCTATTATCCACTGCGCTGCTTTTAGTATTACATAAATAAATGATTGAAAAACCGTCGCCATTGTAACTAAAGCATACTGGCACCTAAAGTCGTCCTCCAGTTGCCAGCCGGATCCAGTACCATATTCTGTTATTCGATCCTCCGATCCAATAGAGTTTCTGGATATTTTCGTTGATCTCTTTGATCTCTTGGGGGAAAATCGACAGTGCATTGTCTGCCAAAGGATACTCGGGGTCTTTCGGGGGCTTGTCGTTTGGTGCAAGTAACAAAGGCTATTGCCCTGACAGCCTGCTAAACAATTCCCCATGCTCCGAGCTGCAATCTTCGTGCCACAACCCGAAGGAGTGTGGTCGACACATTGTTTTCATAGCCTCCTCTTAGATCACCGAATCCAGAGGGAGCAGTTTCAATAGGCCTTAATAAATTAACCTAGTATGAGCTACCAATACCAATGCAACTTTACTACTAATAAGAAAGACACATTTATTAATTTTTTTCCCTTTTGTTCCTTTTCCAAATATCCACCCTTTTAGTAGGTTGTCCATATTGTTTAAGTTAACTTGTTTAAATAATCCATATCACGCATCAATGCTTTAAAGAAATGTGCAAGTAAACATGCTCGCACATTCTTTCTTACCTTGGGCTTTTGTTGCCTAATAATAAATAAACCGATGTAAAAACAAGAGCAGGTTTGCAAAGAAGTGTGCACACACGTGTACTGAGACTATATACATATATGTATATTCTCTTATTCTAAACGTTTTTGGTCTACACAAATGCCACAAAATGAACATAAATTGGTGAGCCACATTGTAAAAACGTCAACAACCCAAACAACCCACACAACCAAGCAACGATCTACAACACATAACCGTTAACAGCCAACAACAATCAACAACAACAACCCAGCAAATGTGTGGCACATCTAAAAATGTTGGCGAATGAGTCAAACTCAGGTTGCACATATGTGGCTAATGCAGCACATGTAGAATATGGTGATATATGGTGGAATGAGAGGCACACAGGCGTTGATACAAACAAAGTGACTTTGAAATATTTTTGTACTCGTATATACACACTGAGAGCTCTGAATTGAAAGGGGAAGCAAAAAATAAAAAAAGAAAGAAAATCTAAGTGAAGCATTGACTAAACAAACATTTCAAAATGCCACACAGCATCACATCACCACACAAGAGCACACCGGCGGGCAACACTCATACGCCCAGGTGTACATAAGCACATAAAATGGGCAAATAGCTACACATATGTATGTATGAATGTACATATGTATGTATTTCCATTATGGCAGGCAGCACCTTTTTCTGACGTTTCAACATTTGTTTTGTTGCTGAGAGAACCGAAAGTGGCATTTTAAGTAGCATTTCAATTAAGTGTTAAATGGTGGAAGCCAAACGCTGTGAGTGTTGGTATGTGTTTGTTTGCAATGAAAGGCATCACATACATGCGTATGTACATACAGAGGTGTGTTCATAGCTCGCAAGCTGTTGTAGATATGAATTTTGTGGATGCTAAGTAAAATACGTATATGAATATTGAAATATATTTACACGCATCACACAATTATATATGCATATATACATACTTATTTACATATGTATGTACATATATTAGGGTGGTGCTTAAAATCGAATAAACATTTTTTTTAGTCTCACCCTCTAAATCAGTTAAAATACGGTCAATGATACCACATATAAATTTTGGTCGCACAGGCGCCAACATTCAGATTAACCCTAATCACCGAATTTTAAAAAGTTACGTAAAACCGAAAGTGAGACTCTGAGGCTCACCTATGGGGAAATTTTGAAATACATAATTTTTGTATTTGTTTTTTACTTTTATTTATGCAGAAATGTATTCAGAAACATTTTAAGAAAATTTTTTTAGTATATAAGGATAAACAAGTAAGGAAGCCTAAGTTCGAGTGGAATCGAACATTAGATACTCAGCTGTATGCTTTCATTGTTTGTTTGCGTTTGTTCGATATAGGGTGTATTTTATATGAAACGAGTGCTGCATAAACAGGGCGCAGCCACGCCCATTTTCAAACTTTGTATCAATCATCCAAATAAGCATATAAATATTATTGTTAGTGCAAAATTGCATCCCTCTATGACTTTTAGTTACAAAGGCTTCACGTTACAAATTCCAAAAGGGTGTTCCAGAAATATCTTTGTTAAAAAGTAGGCGTGGTCATAAACCGATTTCAATACATTTTTGCGTGTCTATTAACACAAGTTATAAAAGTGTATAAACCAAGTTTCGTCATAATATCTCAGTTATTTGTCGAGTAATAGGCTCGTAGATTTCTTTGTATAAAAAGAGGCGGTGCCACGCCCATTTTATAAACTTTTTTTATTTTTTGTTTCCGGTCTATTGTAGAACTCATGTCACAAAATTTCAGTGATAGATCTTTATATTTGACAGAGATATCGCTTAAAATGTTTTTATAAGGTCACTTTATAATACCCATATATAAAAGTGGGCGTGGTCGTCAACCGATTTTGGTAATCTTTCGTCCACACATTTGGCTAAGCAAATATATCACGCGTACCAAATTTCATCGATATATCTTTAACGGTTCTGAGTTATGGCTTATAAAACTTTCAATATTTGCCCCTTAATAAGTGGGCGTGGCACCGCCCATTTTCCAAAATTTTTATATTTTTTGTTTTATGTCCCTAGTTGGACTCCTGCCACAAAATTTCAGTGATAGATCTTTATATTTGACAGAGATATCGCTTAAAATGTTTTTATTAGGCCCCTTTATAGTTCCCATATATAAAAGTGGGCGTGGCCGTCAACCGATTTTGATAATTTTTCGCAAAAACATTTGCCTAAGTAAGAAAATTACGCATATCAAATTTCATCGATATATCTTCAACGGTTTCTGAGTTATGACATATAAAACTTTGAATGTTTGACCCTTAATAAGTGGGCGTGGCACCGCCCATTTTCCAAAATTTTTGTACTTTTTGTTTTATGTCCGTCTTTGGACTCCTGCCACAAAATTTTAGTGATAGATCTTTATATTTGACAGAGATATCGCTTAAAATGTTTTTATTAGGCCCCTTTATAGTTCCCATATATAAAAGTGGGCGTGGCCGTCCACCGATTTTGATAATTTTTCGTCCACACATTTGGCTAAGTAAATATATTACGCGTACCAAATTTCATCGATATATCTTTAACGGTTTCTGAGTTATGACATATAAAACTTTCAATGTTTGACCCTTAATAAGTGGGCGTGGCACCGCCCATTTTCAAAAATTTTTGTATTTTTTGTTTTATGTCCGTAGTTGGACTCCTACCACAAAATTTCAGTGATAGATCTTTATATTTGACAGAGATATCGCTTAAAATGTTTTTATTAGGCCCCTTTATAGTTCCCATATATAAAAGTGGGCGTGGCCGTCCACCGATTTTGATAATTTTTCGTCAAAACATTTGTCTAAGTAAGCAAATTACGGATACCAAATTTCATCGATATATCTTCAACGGTTGCTGAGTAATGACATATAAAACTTTCAATGTTTGCCCCTTAATAAGTGGGCGTGGCACCGCCCATTTTCCAAAACTTCATCAAATTTCTTCATAAGGCCCTGAGCTCAATACGTGGGTAAAATTTTATCACTCTAGCTATAGTAGTGGCTGAGATACCAAATATCCGATTTTTTCTATATAGGAAAAGTGGGCGTGGTCATGGTCCGATTTCGCCCATTTTCAATACCAACCGTCCCAGTCTCGATACCAACTTGCATTTCAAATTTCATCAAAATATCTCAATTTTTACGCGAGTTATCGTGCGTACGGACGGACGGACGGACGGACGGACGGACGGACGGACGGACGGACGGACGGACGGACATGGCTCAATCGATTTCTCTTTTCACCCTGATCATTTTGATATATATAAGTCCATATCTATCTCGATTATTTCATTATGTTACAATCCACCGTTATGAAATCAAAATTATAATACTCTGTGTACTAGTACAGCTGAGTATAAAAAGGAAATTTCATAAAATAGGGGGATAATAATGAACTACATTTTTGACAAATTTTAGTACTTGTTGAATGTTTATTACAAACGTTTTTATTGCATCCGTTATAAATTTGTTTGTACCCACACAATGATAAATACTATGAATCAAATCAATATGAATATATTTTTCATATGATCGCCCCAATTATATTTTTTTGCATTCAATTTTAAAATTTTTAACGCGCGATGTTTGTGGTGAAATTACTTACGCATAAAATCAGCTGATCGTTCGTTTTTCTATCTGAACGCACCTTTTCCGTAATTTAGGATCTCAGTAAAAAGAAAAATGATAAGATTTAAATTTTTTTGAAATTGCTGACTTCACCGGTCTTCTAAATTTAATGACATCCTATGTTCTAAAGACCTATGATGAAATACGACGAATTTACCAAAATCCGGGGAAAGTGTGGTGAGTTCACAATATAAAAACCTCGCTGGATAAATTCTGCAAACAACGGTTTCAAAATTTAGTTGAATTCTAGTAATTTAAGCTTATTTCGATTAAGATACTCAAGGTGAGTCTGTGAGGCTCACTTTCGGTTTTTCGCAACAATTTTATACGATTGCAAAAAAAATATGGTTAAAATACGTAAACGGCCCAAAGATCACAATTATTTCGTAATTTATGTACACAGATGGAGGAATACCCAAGGTTTCAGACAAAAATCTTTTTTGGTTTAGGAACAATTTTCTTTTAAACTTTAAAGTGAGACTGAGAGGCTCACTTTAGAGGACTAGGGTTAACATATGAATCCTGAAAAAAATTGCGCTAGTTCCAGCCTAATGTAATATGTAAGTAATATTACTTTGGTTAATGTACGTTCTTTTAACCAAGTTCCATTTGGTACTACCCAGCAAAACGGGACATTATTGTAAAGTGCAAAATTGGTTGTTGCTCAAGTAATAGCTGTAAACATAAATTTTTTCATAAAGTCATAATAATAAACTGTCCCGCTCTACATCTCTTTAGAACCTGTTCGGAGCTAGTTGTGAACTCTCTTGTTCTGGACTGCCGTTTTTCAGGGCTGTCCCTTAGAGCGGTAAAATTTCAGACAACCACATGGGACCCCTGTGCGACACCCCTTAACCCTCTCCGATCGAGACCAAAATTTATTTTTGGTATCCCTCAGTACAGTACTATCGATTTTGGCTATTAGATATAAAAAAGTTAATTTAATTATTTGCTCTTTTTATGGTAATCTGAAATTTGAGCCTTCTGCTACACCCCTTATCCGAACCTTCTCCGATCGTGGCCAAAATATGTATGTGGTATCTTCGACTATATTAGCATCGGGCCACGAGGTGAGGTTGAGGATATATGCTATACAAATTGTTTCCATACTTTTAGGGAATCACCCTAATATATATGTATAAAGACGCAAATGTGGGCGTGGGTATGTGTTTTCTTTTTTGATTGTTGGTTTAGGTTATTTGTATAAATATTGCAACATGTTTACACCCATTCATTCACTCAACCGCATACTCACCTTACTTTTTACGCTTTTATAATCAAGCAGCATACCACAAGCACGTTATACATATATACATATACATACATATATACATACATATATCTACATATATGGCTTAGTATGCTGTTTTTGTTGTTGCTACTATTCTGCTGCTGCTATTATTGCAATTATAGTTTGTTGTGTTTGTTATAAAATGACAGCTGTCAGTTTTGTGTTGTAGAAATTAGCCATTTTCTATTAAATTTCCTCTCTATTTACATACATACACTTGAGAAGTGGAATATGTTTTTACGAAATATTCTCACTCACTTTTGTGTATGCAAAAACTCAAAAGTATACACATGCATGCACATGAACAAGTGTATTGAGCAGACGAAATGTTGCTTATTTGTAGGTGTCTACATACATACATATCTACTAACAACTGATATGTTTGCATCTTGATACTACATATAACGCAGCATTAAAATTAATGTTGTTGCTGTGTTGGCGAATGTTTATTTGGTGTACATAATTTGGTTGTGTGTGCATTGCATTTACAAACATATAAACGCATAATGTTAACGCGTCCGAAAGTTGTGCAGGGCGTATACGTAACATTTTGTGTATACATATTAGAAGGCTGCACGAATGGATTCGAAACGGCCAACAAAATATTCGCGGCCGTCCAATTACAGTACCTACTTGTTTCTGTCGTTTTAGAATAAACGCAAGTAGAGCACAACCAGAAACAGAACCAATACAATTACTTATTCGTAGCGACAATTACATGACCTTAAAAGGTTCTGCAAATAGTGTACACTACTTGCGAATACTTCGAATATAATCGAAATATATGTATGTACATACATATTTTCATAAACACACATCCAGACGTTCTGTTCAGCAAAATTACGCTGCTAGTGTGAGTGTGTGTATGTGCATATATGCATACACACTAGGGCGGGTCGATTGGTAGGGGCCAAAAAAAAATTAACAGGGACACATCGCAATTATAAAAATTTGGGTAATTTCAAGCTTTTTTGCCCAATAAACCATATGTCTAAAATAAATTTCGAACCAGAGCTTTTTACGATCTACATATTTCCAACTGTTCTATATATTTTAAAATAATTCGGTAACCAATACTTCGATTCTTTTGATTTTTTCGGCATTAGTTAAGAAACTTATTTGGCATATTAAGGTGGTTTTATGAAGGAAATAAATTTCTCCCGAAATTCACGGAACACCCCGATTTGGAATATAATACGGAAATCTATACCTAAAATTTTTCCTTAATATATTAAAATTTAGAGGTCGTGCAAATTCCTCCAAATTTCTTTCTCCTTTTATATCAGTGATGATACATAATTTTTTTCAAAGTCCTTAATGAACAAGAAAAACATTTCTTATCATTAAAAAAGGGAACATATGTTTGTTGGGCTTTTATTTTTTGGTCCACCTTAATGCCATATGCACACTAAATAAACAAACAAACCAAAGAAGCAACAAGGTTTTGTGAATACTTCATAACATGGTTATTATTATGTTCTATTCTATCGTGGCGAATAGTGTACACTAATCGCTCCAACAGAGCAAATAGAAATAGTATTTGTATTCCAAATGAAAAGTATGGGTTATATTCGTATCTGCATTGGAATTGTGCTGTGACTAATTGTACAATGCATAGAGTATTCGAAAATATAGAAGAGGCAAATGGTATTGTGCAGAGGTCTAATACATATTTAGTATACATATCCAAGCATATGCATGCATTATCTTGAGATATACAGCATACTTAGTTGCGCTGAAATGATTCATTAATTCACACTTGAAACTTACAAAATAAATTTACATACATATGTGCCATGTGTGAATACGTGCCGACTGGCTAACGCCCACAAATCAACGGATATCTTGCGATCTGTTGCGCGTGAGTTTTCGAGAAGCGTATATATGAAGCTTTTCACTAAACGTGCATGAATTTTAGTAATTTATACACTACTAGTAAACCCTGCCACGCGATGCTGTGGCTTTCGATTACACTGTGAGACAATTTGAGGGTGGAAGACCACATATGGCCACATTTAACAATTTTTATACTCAGCTGTACTAGTACACAGAGTATTATAGTTTTAATCACATAACGGTGGATTGTAACAGAGTGAAATAATCGAGATAGATATAGACTTATATATATCAAAATGATCAGGGTGAAAAGAGAAATCGATTGAGCCATGTCCGTCCGTCCGTCCGTCCGTCCGTCCGTCTGTCCGTCCGTCCGTCTGTCCGTCTGTCCGTCCGACTGTAAACACTCTAACTCGCGCAAAAATTGAGATATTTTGATGAAATTTGAAATGCAGGTTGGTATCGAGACTGGGACGGTTGGTATTGAAAATGGGCGAAATCGGACCATGACCACGCCCACTTTTCCTATATAGAAAAAATCGGAAATTTGGTATCTCAGTCACTAATACAGCTGGAGCGATGAAATTTTATCCACGTGTTGAGCTCAGGCCCCTAGGAAGAAATTTGATGACATTTTGGAAAATGGGCGGTGCCACGCCCACTTATTAAGGGTCAAACCTTGCAAGTTTTATATGTCATAACTCAGAAACCGTTGAAGATATATCGACGAAATTTGGTACGCGTGATATACTTACTTAGTCAAATATTTGGACGAAAAATTTCCGAAATCGGTTGAGGGCCACGCCCACTTTTATATATGGGTCTTATAAAGTGACCTAATAAAAACATTTTAAGCGATATCTCTGTCAAATATAAAGATATATCATTGAAATTTTATAGCAGGAGTCCAACTGCGGACATAAAACGAAAAACACAAAAATTTTGGCAAATGGGCGTGGCACCGCCTCTTTTTATAAACAGGAATATACGAGATTTCTGAGCCCATAACTCGACAAATAATTTATATATAATGACTAAACTTGGTGTGTACACTTTTATTACTTGTGGTAATACATGTTGAAAATTTTAGCGAAATCGGTTGACGACCACGCCCACTTTTATATATGGGTATTATAAAGTGACCTAATAAAAACATTTTAAGCGATATCTTTGCCAAATGTAAAGATAATTCATTGAAATTTTGTGGTTTGATTTCTACAATAGACCAGAAACAACAAATAGAAAAATTTTGGAAAATGGGCGTGGCACCGCCTCTTTTTACACAAAGGGATATACGTGATTTCTTAGCCTATAATTCGACAAATAATTGAGATATTATGACGAAACTTGGTTTATACACTTTAATAACATGTGTTAATAGCCACGCAAAAATTTATTGAAATCGGTTTATGACCACGCCTACTTTTTAAGAAAGATATATCTGGAACACTCTTTGGGAATTTGTAACGTGACATCTTTATAACTAGAAGTCAAAAAGGAATGAAATTTTGCACAAAGAATAATATTCATATGCTTAGTTGGATGACTGATAAAAATGTTGAAAATGGGCGTGGCTACGCCCACTTTATGCAGCACTCGCTTTATATCAAGTACACCGTGTTTCCATCAAACGCAAACAAACTATGAAAACATACAGCTGAGTATCTAATGTTCGATTCCACTCGAACTTAGGCTTCCTTACTTGTTTGATTGTCATTTTAAATTTGACTTCCCCTTAAAACCGGCAGAATATGAATGGGCTGGGCTTACAGAATCTTATTAATAAAATATAAAATGAAACATATACCAAGATAGTTATTGTTTTTTTTTTTTATTTTCTGTGGACCTAGATTTTTTATACAAAGATTTTGTGCCAGGAGCTCCATAGTGAATTTGTATGCCGAATAATTTTCTAGAATATGTTAACCTTAAAGTGACCTCCAAAAGGCCATTTGTCGCAGTCCTCTTTCTCTTTCTAGTTTTCTTTCATATGACATCTCAAATTTAAAAATCAAACAAACTATAGCGTAAAACTGAATTTTTGAAAAGATGGCAACCATTTTTATAAAAATTATAATAAATTACTAATTTTCAAGCAAAGCCCTTTCATATGGTACATGAAATTTAAAAATCAAACAAACTATATCGTTAAAATGAGATTTTGAACAGGTGGCAACCCTTTTTGTAAAAGTTATAATAAATTATTATAATAAATATCTTATTTTCACACAAAGCCCTTTCATATGACACCTCAAATTTAAAAACAAACAAACTATAGCGTAACACTGAAGTTTTGAACAGGTGGCCCTTTTGGTAAAAATTTTAATAAATTACTCATTTTAAGCTCAAGCCCTTTTATATGGTATAGCATTTTCAGGTCAAATGAAACCTTTTTCAAGTCAATGAAACTTTTTTCAAGTCAAGTGAAACCTTTTTCAAATTAAGTGAAACCTTTTTCAAATAAAATGAAACCTTTTTCAATTTAAGTGAAACATTTTTCATTTTAAATGAAACCTTTTTCATTTCAAATGAAACTTTTTTTATTTCAAATGAAACTTTTTTCAAATTAAATGAAACCTTGTTTAGTTAGTACAATAACATTCTTATATAAATTTTTTGTACACGGCTTTTACACATCGAAAGTTATTGAACTTTGAATGTTAGTAGTGGTAACTATGTACAACAATATATATGTACCTATATATATATATATATATATTTGCAAAATAGTCACAACAACAATTTAATTGTTTAGTTTGTTGTTGGTTTCATTTTTTTATATATGTACTAAAATTAAGTAGATCAAGCTCTTTCAGCCCAGCAAACATTCTTGAAATTCTCATAATTTGGAGTCTGATATGAGTCCGAAATATATAGGTGTGACATATGTGGTATAAAATAATAATAATATAATACAATGGCGCTATTATAACACTGACGAGTTTTAAGGCCGAGCTTCTCTCCCAATTCGAGGTGTGCTTCTTTTGTTTTTCCTACCAATTGGGTGGACCTACAGTTTTATGCCGGCTCCGAACGGCGAATGCATTTTTTGTGAGCAGCTTTTTCATGGTAGGAATACATTTGGAGGGTATGCCGCCCACTTCCGAGAGGCTGCTGCTCTTAAAAAACCCAATAATTGGATTTTTACAATTAGAAAAATTTTTTGGTGTTTGCTCGGACTGTGGTTTGAACTCGAGACTTCTGGCATAGCAGGCGAGCACTCTACCCACAGCACCACAGCGGCTTATGTGGTATATAAGCTTAAGAAATGTTTACTGACGCTTATATGAGTCCGAATGTTTGCTGGGATACAAACAATAAAACAACAAAAACATTGAAATGCAAAAAGTTCTGAGGTGATGTCGAACTTTTATACATATTGCTAGCTTAGAGTGCAAATTGTGTAAAATATTTTGAATTGTTAACTTTCGAAAAAAAGCCGTGTTCAAAAAATTCATATAAGAATATTATTGTATTAACTAAACAAGGTTTCATTTAATTTGAAAAAGGTTTCATTTGAAATGAAAAAAGTTTCATTTGAAATGAAAAAAGTTTCATTTTAAATGAAAAAAGTTTCACTTAAATTGAAAAAGGTTTAATTTTATTTGAAAAAGGTTTCACTTAATTTGAAAAAGGTTTCACTTGACTTGAAAAAAGTTTCACTTGACTTGAAAAAGGTTTCATTTGACCTGAAAATGCTATACCTGAAATTTAAAAATCAATCAAACTATACAGGAGAATTAAATTTCCAAACAGGTGGCAACCATTTTCAGAAATATTAAACCTTCCTGCACATCATGTGACATCCCATTTTCGAAAATCGGTATGAAGGTGTAAAAGTTATGGTGCGTACAAAAAATCGCTTAGCGTAATATATATAAAGATTATAGCGCAAAATTGGGACACTTGAATAATCTATAATTTTGTGAATTTGGTGGGAATTTAAATTTTTATATGCCTTTAATGAACATGAAATGGTGTTATAACTTCCCGGCAGCTAATATAAGGGACAGCGTAGAACCAGAGAGTTCACAGCTAGCGAACTGAAGAGTTCTGCCGACTGAGGATTATCTTTGTAAAGCGCGACCAAAGACCGACCATTTTTGAACTAGTTTTCAACTACATACATATCTCCGAGCTACGGATTTTTGAACTATCCCAGGACTGCACATTGGTCCCAAATCCAAAATTCTTGGCATAACCCCAATTTTTAAACTTTTAAGTGTTCAAAAAAGGCATGCATTTTCCAATAGTACATAGACTATTGCACCTAAAAACCAGTTTAATTCAATACATCTGGCTACCATTAGTTTCTGACAAGCCATCAAAATCAGCTCTTTCGCCACAATAATATTAAAGTTTTTTCGTATTTTTTTTGCTGTGAACTTTTTAATATTGGAAAATTAAGCTTGATTGAAAACAAGTGCACATTTCTATGGATAACGTAGGAAAAAGTAAGTAGAATTTACTCTTACAAAGTTTTTCCATGTTTCTAAGTGTATTAGGGTAGCTTTGAAGTGCTTTGCGAAAGGTATATTATGTTAAAAAAAATTTATAATTTTTGTGTTTCATAGACAAAAAGTTATATTACTACACAATTCTTCACAAAAGTAAAGACGCTATATTATTAAGTAAAGTGTATTTAATAAAGCCATGCAAAAATATTATTGCCGTTTATTGCCGTTTTTAAAAAATTCGATATTTTTCCAGTGAACTTCTATCTCAGCAATTCCGCGCTAATATAGTATGATGTCGCTGCCTTAACCACAAAAAGTGAGTTGCGGACGTTACTTATTATACTATTTCGTAATCTGCTATGAAACACGCAAGTTTTAACGGGTCTTGCGTTAAGAAACCCCTCAAAAAAGTATTTCGACACACCCTATTAGTGGCTAATTATTTCGAAATTTAAATTCGCGTATTTATTTGAAATTTACCTTAACATACATAAATATATAGAACTCTGTATTCTATTACGCTAATTTTGACACCTTTTGTGATATAGTATCTCAAAAGGAAATTTTTCTCGTACCTGGAAGGGCCACCCTACTGGCAGTCACGGTGGGCGTGGTCTGATTGATCAGATATTTGCTATTTTTCTTCCATATGCCATTGCTATAGGATTTGTCAACTTTCAACTGCGTAGCTGTATTAGTTGAATTTATGCCAAAAAAAATGGAATTGGGACCAATGTGGACTGTCCATATAGGAAGTAGTTCTAATGCGTTCTAAAGTTTTGCAGAGGGGGATAATTGCCACTTCGTAGGACATCGCTGTTTAAAAGAAACTACATTTGAAAGCATTGCGTTGGGATCGAACGAGAGCCAAGCCTGTATCTTTTTGAGCTAGTTCTACACTAGCCCATTTGCTGCAGGGCAGCGTTCAAAATACAAAACATGCAAGTACGAGTAAATTTGATCAGAACAAGGAGTATAAATGTCTGATCTTTTTGAGATTCATTGTAGTTTAGAGAGTGAAAGTTATTTTCCACATTCACATGTGCTAGTGATGTGCCGGCTTTGGCTAACATATCCGCCCTCTCATTTCCCTCGATGCACTGATTCACACACATAGAGGTAGTCTTCGCTGCCGTGGTCAGTTTGATTACCACCTGAGTGTCGATGAAAATATTTATACGAGAGTTTGAGGACGTTACTTAAGCCGAAAGTTAAGCTACTTTTGAGGCAGCGTAAACTTCGGTCTGAAATATGCTGCAGTAGTACGGGAGTCTAAAGGACTGTTGTATTCCAAGCTCCGGAGAGAACACTGCAGCTGCCACCCTTGCGTTCATTTTTGATCCGCCTATAAATAAGTTGAACTTATGACTATTGGTTCGTGTGGTTGTTTCTTCAATTCGTCCTGTTCTATTATTATCCGTGGTCCCCTGTTGAGGTCGGTTTGTGTTGAAAGATAAGCTCGTTAAGAAAGCCACTGAAAAACCTTTTGCAGCTCCAAGCGACACAAAATTTGTACAAAAAAACCACAAGAACTCCAGTAAAATTCTCGCCTGGAGCTACACGTGGCCATCAACGAATTTATGCCGCTGTATTTCATTCTTCAAGTTTTCTTCGTAAATATCGTCGTTTAAACTTCACAACCGCCTAAGTGAAACTTTCATAACCGCTTTAAACAAAATTGAGATTTGCGAAACTTTAACTGCTGACACCCAGCTCAATCGATCCATAGATACCATAAATTTGGTATTTGGAAAGCTCGAGAAGTCCTACATTTCCTTATTAATTTTTGGCACAATTGTCGGTTAGGCGGTTATGAAAGTCTCACTTAGACGGTTATGAAGTTTAAACTAATTATTTGCTACTGTAACTAATCTGAACTTTGAATCCTGTGTGTGTGTGCAAGTCTTTGTTATTAAGAAACTAGCAAATACCCGTCCCACTTCGCTGCGACAAATCGCACTATGCCACTCCCTTCCCTATCGGTCTCCCCACCAGTCAGCATTTCCCGTTCCCCCTATCTGTTCCTCCTCTTATACTACTCTCTCTCTCTCTCTCCCCGTCTCACGTTCCTTATCAACAACTTTCCTTGGCCATCAGGTGCACATATCGGTGTACATCATGATTACTAATATATTTTGGATAACCGACTGGAAAATTGGAATGGAATGAACTCTCTATTGAAGCTCTGATTGATACCTTTAATTTGATACCAACAATGCCCAAAAATATTTCCGGGGCTATTTAAGCCCATGTTTCGGCCTCAATCCCGAGAACCGATTGAGATATCCGTATAGTGTAAAATATATATTGATACCCTGATCAGCACCTTTAATTTAATACCACTATTACGAAAAAATATTTGGGGTCATCCGGGTCCACGTTTTGGTCTCTATCTAGAGAACCGACTGGAAAATTGGAATGGAATGAACTCCCTATTGAAGCTCTGATTGATATCTTTAATTTGATACCAATAATGGCCAAAAATATTTCGGGGGCTATTTAGGTCCATGTTTCGGCCTCAATCCCGAGAACCGATTGAGATATCCGTATAGTGTAAAATATATATTGATACCCTGATCAGCACCTTTAATTTGATACCAATATTACGAAAAAATATTTGGGGTCATCCGGGTCCACGTTTTGGTCTCTATCTAGAGAACCGACCGGAAAATTGGAATGGAATGAACTCCCTATTGAAGCTCTGATTGATACCTTTAATTTGATACCAATATTGCGAAAAAATATTTGGGGCCATCCGGTCCACGTTTTGGTCTCTATTTGGAGCACCAACTGGAAAATTGGAATGGAATGAACTCCCTATTGAAGCTCTGATTGATACCTTTAATTTGATACCAATAATGCAGAAAAATATTTCGGAGGAATTTGGGTCCATATTTTGGCGTATATCTCGGGAAGGCGTTGAGATACCAGAATTAAATGTGGTCATAATTTCAATCTAATACCAGGTGATCATTGTGTCAAAATTTGAATGTGATCGGCCCGGTAGTTTCGGCGTCCATAGGTGAACCTAATAGCTTAACCTTTCATTGGGATGTTGATATTCGCTTTCATACATACATTCCCCTTTTGCATACGATATACATATGTATTTTATTGTGTTTTTACATACTTAATATCTATTGTGATTTTTCGCACAATTTCATTTTATCAACTGACAATATTTCTTTGCGTTTAATGTATATCTCGCTACGTTTTCAATCGGTTTAAGATATGTACTTGTTGTTGTTGTAATTGTTGGTGATCATTGATAATACATATTTGCTACAAAGTTTGTCGTGTATTGTATTCAAATATATATGTAGATAAAAATGTATGCATCCATGGGATGCCCGAAAATAGTTATTTTATAAATAAAATGTTCTGCTTGCTGTCACAAATGGAGGTGAAAGTGAAAAGTGTTTATATTTATGTATATTGAATATTATTGAAAATAAGATGAGTTTATTTCACTTGCTTACATTTTATCTTATTATACTCAGCTGTACTAGTACACAGAGTATTATAGTTTTAATCACATAACGGTGGATTGTAACAGAATGAAATAATCGAGATAGATATAGACTTATATATATCAAAATGATCAGGGTGAAAAGAGAAATCGATTGAGCCATGTCCGTCCGTCCGTCCGTCCGTCCGTCCGTCCGTCCGTCCGTCCGTCTGTCCGTCCGTCCGTCCGTCCGTCCGTCTGTAAACACTCTAACTCGCGCAAAAATTGAGATATTTTGATGAAATTTGGAACGCAAGTTGGTATCGAGACTGGGACGGTTGGTATTGAAAATGGGCGAAATCGGACCATGACCACGCCCACTTTTCCTATATAGAAAAAATCGGAAATTTGGTATCTCAGCCACTAATATAGCTAGAGTTTTAAAATTTTACCCACGTATTGAGCTCGGGCCCTTATGAAGAAATTTGATGAAGTTTTGGAAAATGGGCGGTGCCACGCCCACTTATTAAGGGTCAAACATTGAAAGTTTTATATGTCATAACTCAGAAACCGTTGAAGATATATCGATGAAATTTGGTACGCGTAATTTGCTTACATAGACAAATGTTTTGACGAAAAATTATCAAAATCGGTTTACGGCCACGCCCACTTTTATATATGTGTATTATAAAGTGACCTAATAAAACCATTTTAAGCGATATCTCTGTCAAATATAAAGATCTATCATTGAAATTTTGTCGCATGAGTCCAACTATGGACATAAAACAAAAAACACAAAAATTTTGGAATATGGGCGGTGCCACGCCCACTTATTAAGGGGCAGACATTGAAAGTTTTATGAGTCATAACTCAGAAACCGTTGAAGATATATCGATGAAATTCGGTACGCGTAATATAATTACTTAGTCAAATGTTTTGGCGAAAAATTATCAAAATCGGTTGACGGCCACGCCCACTTTTATATATAGGAAATATAAGGGGGCCTAATAAAAACATTTTAAGCGATATCTCTGTCAAATATAAAGATCAATCACTGAGATTTTGTGGCAGGAGTCCAACTATGGACATAAAACAAAAACTACAAAAATTTTGGAAAATGGGCGGTGCCACGCCCACTTATTAAGGAGCGAATATTGAAAGTTTAATAAGCCATAACTCAGAAACCGTTAAAGATATATCGATGAAATCTGGTACGCGTGATATATTTACTTAGCCAAATGTGTGGACGAAAAATTACCAAAATCGGTTGACGACCGCGCCCACTTTTATATATGTGTATTATAAAGTGACCTAATAAAACCATTTTAAGCGATATCTATGTGAAATATAAAGATAATTCATTGAAATTTTGTGACATGAGTTTTACAATAGACCGGAAACAAAAAATAAAAAAGTTTGGAAAATGGGCGTGGCACCGCCTCTTTTTAGACAAAGGGATATATGAGATTTCTTAGCCTTTAACTCGACAAATAATTGAGATATTATGACGAAACTTGGTTTATACACTTTTATAACATGTGTTAATAGACACGCAAAAATGTATTGAAATCGGTTTATGACCACGCCTACTTTTTAACAAAGATATTTCTGGAACACCCTTTTGGAATTTGTAACGTGAAGTCTTTGTAACTAAAAGTCATAGAGGGATGAAATTTTGCACTAACAATAATATTTGTATGCTTATTTGGATGATTGATATAAATTTTGAAAATGGGCGTGGCTGCGCCCTGTTTATGCAGCACTCGTTTCATATAAAATACACCCTATATCGAACAAACGCAAACAAACAATGAAAGCATACAGCTGAGTATCTAATGTTCGATTGCACTCGAACTTAGGCTTCCTTACTTGTTTTATTTTTTCATTTAGAATTTTTAGTATCAAAAATGCAATCTATTTTAAATACACCTGAAGAGGAACATAAAAGAAAAAAAAAATAAAAAAAAAAAAAACATTCTAAGGCTTATAACAAATTGCGTTGTATTGATTGTACATATTGCGTTGTACTTGACGAAGGTGAAAAGCAAAATGCTTTATTTATTTAGAAAGTTTTGTAAAGCTTAGGCTTTATTGGGTACGCAAAATATTTACTTGCGTTGTTTGTATTAAAAATTTCAAATTATACGCGTTTACATAAGCTTTTCTTAAAAAAGGTAATTTCAACGGAAAAAAATTAAATGCTTCCACTGCGTCATAATATCAAATTTCTTTCTTCAAGCATATCGCATCTCCTTTAAGTATTTTCTCTACAATTTAAAAATAAATTTGTCCACCTTCTCATATTGCTAAGTTGGTTATTTACTTCAAAGATTTCAGCGACAAGCAAATGTAAGAGAACGCATATTTTTTTTGTCTATTTCTGAACTTATTATTAAATATTTGTAATACATACATATTTCTTACAAATAAGCACATACGCGCACTCATACGCAGATTTGGGCATTCATTAGCATATGATCAAGTCTTGTTAAGCAATAAATTTCAAGAAGATTGAGCATTTGTGTAAATTTGGCATTACAAAAATAGTTTGCGAACGAACACCTTTACAGGGATAAAATGTAGACCCAGAGAAAGAAGTACCACAGGAAGCACTCCATGTGGAACGCTGTGGTAATGTGCATTTATTTAGCTGTTGTTTTTAGTAGCGAGAAATATAAAAGTATCACTAAATTTCGATATAATGTTGATATTATGGCGTTGGATTGAATTTCAGGTTGATGATAGGCTCGAATCCGACCGGAAAACAAAATAGACAGAAGTATAAAGCAAACGCTGAAGGCAAAGAAGGACTGGAAAAGATAAGAATAATACTTTCTCACGACATGACCTGCCCAACGCAGCCGCTGGATCTTTATTCGCTGAACAATGTCGATGTCTGTGTAAAGCTCGTACAGCTCATCGTTAAATCTCCGTCGATACTCGCCCACGCCAACGCGCAAAGGTCCATAAATCTTCCGAAGAACTTTTCTCTCGAATACTCCAAGTGCCATATCATCTGATTTTGAAATTGTCCATGCTTCTGCGCCGTACATGAGGACTGGAACTATGAGCGTCCCGTAGAGTATGATTTTTGTTTGTCGAGAGAGGACTTTACTTTTCAGTTGCTTACTTAGTCCAAAGTAGCATTTATTGGCAAGCGTGATTCTTCGTTGGATCTCCGTGCTGACATCATTCTTGGTGTTAATGCTGGTTCCCAAATAGACGAAGTCCTTAACAGTTTCGAATTTGTAGCTGTCAACAGTGACGTGGCTGCCAAGGCGTGCTGTTTCTTTGTGTGATGACAGGAGGTACTTCGTCTTGTCCTCGTTAACCGCCAAACCCAGAGAACTGGGTCAGGGAAGGAAAATGAAAAAAAAAATAAAATATTTTTTTGGTTTTACTAGCCACAAAAAAAGGAAAAAAAGAGTCATAAACATGAGTTAAATAAGGGTATTTTATTACTCTTACTCAGGCTCATATGATGTATGAAATTAGGCTCATATCGGGTGAGCACCTCAAAAACAGAAATATGTACATACATTTAAAACTCCACTCATAATGAGTGTGAACGCCGCGGGTTAGGATTACTTTCTGATTCTTCTATGACTCAGAATGTTTGCTGGGATATTCATATGAGTATGAATGTACATATGTATGCATTTCACTTTCTTTGAAATCAATTTAAAATGAATTTTATTCAGTTTCTGCTTTGTTGCGCTCGAATTGTAGTGAAGACTATTTTCCGCACGATTAAATGGCTCACATATGCCCATACACACACAGATACATACATGCATTCCCGACGGTAGCCTGACGGTAGTACCGCGGGGTTCGGTACGATGACAGTAGGAGGTTTAGTGCTGGTTAAAGTACCACACTGACGGGGTAAAGGCTTTCGATGCTTCCTCCTCGTAAAAAAAAAAAAAACAAACGTTGCACAGGTTTGGCTATTTGAGTTGCGCGTTTTCGGGATTTGAATAATAACGCTTGTAGAAAAAATCTCTGCTTCAGAACTGAAGCGCGCCTACTAAGTAATGCAAGTTTATACTCTTTTCCATATATCTATACTTATATCTATATCTATACTATCTATATCTATACTAATTATATAAAATTGATTGTATGGAAAATGTATGTAACGCGATAACTCAAAAAGTACTGGACCGATTTTAATAATTCTTTTTTTAAAATGTCACAAATGGTAAATTCTCGACAACCATGTACTTTTTTTTGCGCATTTCTGAGAGTTTAATAATTTTTTCCCGGTTTTAAATTTGGAAAAACTCAAAAAAGCGCAAGCATAGACATATTCGTTTGCTCATTTGCCGTGTTCAGTGGAGGCGTCGCAGTCGTGCCAGGCAGCGCAGCGCAGACGACTCATATGTTTGTTGTTTGTCTCGGTGGCAATCAAAAACCTGTTTATGGATGCATTCTATGCTATAACTCAAGAACGCCTGCACCTAAACGTGCCATATTGGTATCAAATGAAGGGTGTTGAGCAGGACTTGAACACAGAGTTATTTTCATTGTGATGCCTAGACATCCAGTCTGGGTAAGAATGTGGACCCAGATAACTTCGGAATGTTTTTGAACGATATTAGTATGAAATTAAATGTATTGAGCAGGGCTTTAACACAGACCTATTTTCATTGTGATTTGCGTGCTGGGTCTCCTGATATGGGCTAAAACGTGGATCTGGATGACTTCGGGATGTGTCTGAGCAATATTGGTATCGAATAAAAGGTCTTGATCTGGACTTCAATATAGAGGTATTTCAACAGTGATGCCTAGGTCGGGTCTCCAGGTAAGGGTCAACAGGTGGACCGGGTGACCCTCGAATATTTCTGAGCGATATTGCTACCAAATTAAAGGTCTTGATGAGGACTTCGACGTAGAATTATTTTATTTGTGATGCCTGGGCCGGGTCCCCAAATATGGGTCAAAATGTGACCCCGGATTAACCCGGAATGTTTCGGAGCAATATTGGTATGAAATGAAAGGTTTTGAACAAGGCTTTTACATGGAGTTCTATTCATAATGATTCCTAGACCGGGTCCCCAGATATGGGTCAAAATGCGGACCCGGATGTTTTTGAGCAATATTGGTATCAAATGAAAAGTGTTGGGAACGGCTTCAACATGGAGCTGTAGTGATGGCTAGACAAGGTGCCGGAATAACTTAACTTAAATTAACCTGGCTTGACTTGACTTGACTTGACTTGACTTGACTTGACTTGACTTGACTTGACTTAACTTGACTTGACTTGACTTGACTTGACTTGACTTGACTCGACTTGACTTGACTTGACTTGACTTGACTTGGCTTGACTTGACTTGACTTGACTTGACTTGACTTGACTTGACTTGACTTGACTTGACTTGACTTGACTTGACTAGACTTGATTTGAGTTGAGTTGAGTTGACGTGACTTGACTTTGGTTAACTATTATTCCTCATTCCGAAGCAACGGGTATTTGCTAGTTAATAATAAAGCTTGTGATCATTTGATAATTTACAATACAAATTTTTAGAATTTAATGACATACTTCGTTTAAGCGAATATTTCCAAGCTTGCCGAAAAATACTGAAAATTAATACAACATTCGGAAAAAAATTAAAAATCGGATGCAGAAATTTTGAGATGAATTCCGAGTATACAACTGCGTATTTTATTTTAGTACGTAATGTTAAATTCTCAAATAAAATTAAACTTTTTCCTGGTTTTTACTAATTTTATTTTTGAAATTTTTTTGCATTTTCTTCCATTATTTACTTTTCTTGGGAGGAAATTGCAAAAACCTTTGAGAAATAAATGGCCAACAATCAGGAAATAGAAATTATCAAATGAATTTTACCACAAGAATCCAAACGATTTTAAAAATACCTAACATACGTTTCCTTACAACGCGTATTTCACAACAACAAAAATTTAACTACACTAGTTTATAGCCAAAAAATATCTAAAAATTCAGGTATGGGGGAGGATAGGTATGGGACTGCTGAGCTCAGAACTATTTTTTTTTAATGTTTTGTATGGATAGGTTTTGAGATAACGGTAATTTGGTGTTTCTTTGGTTATCACTTCACTCAAAAATTATTTTCGGAAATCAAAAATGCGATAAAATTGACCCAAAATTATTTACATCTTCTGTATAACCCATATACCAAATATGACTGATCTGGATCAAATATTATCCGAGTTATAGCGATTTTTAAAAATTGTTCCCAAGGGGGAGTGGAGGGGCCGACACCCCCTACTTTTCCAAAGGTATCTACATCTTCATCTGTATGACCCATATACCAAATATGATTGATCTGGAGCAAATATTATCCGAGTTATAGCGATTTTTTAAAATTTATCCCAAGGGGTGAGTGGAGGGGGTGACACACCCTACTTTTCCAAAAGTATCTACTTCTTCATCTGTATGATCCATATATCAAATATGATTGATCGGGATCAAATATTAGTCGAGTTATAGCGATTTTTTAAAATTGTTCCCAAGGGTGGAGTGGAGGGGGTGACACCCCCTACTTTTCCAAAAGTATCTACTTCTTCATCTGTATGATCCATATATCAAATATGATTGATCGGGATCAAATATTAGTCGAGTTATAGCGATTTTTTAAAATTGTTCCCAAGGGTGGAGTGGAGGGGGTGACACCCCCTACTTTTCCAAAAGTATCTACATCTCCATCTGTTTGACCGATATACCAAATATGATTGATCTGGATCAAATATTATCCGAGTTATAGCGATTTTTAAAAATTTATCCCAAGGGGGGAGTGGAGGGGGTGACACACCCTACTTTTCCAAAAGTATCTACATCTTCATATGTATAACCCATATACCAAATATGATTGATCGGGATCAAATATTAGTCGAGTTATAGCGATTTTTTTAAATTGTTCCCAAGGGGAGTGGAGGAGGTGACACCCCCTACTTTTCCAAAAGTATCTACATCTTCATCTGTATGACCCATATACCAAATATGATTGATCTGGATCAAATATTATCTGAGTTATGACGACCATAACACATACTTTTCTCATTTACATATAATATTAATAGGATGTATGTACATATGTACCAAAGTATGTACCAAGGTATGTATATAAATGAAAATTTCCATATGCATTTTTTTGTCTACGGTCATATATATGTATATAACATACTCTTTTTTAGGTGGCTCCATACATACATACAATACTAGCAAATGAGTTTTATTTTGGGACGTAAAAAATAAAACTCAGTAAATAACTGTTATAGATGAGTTTTATGAATAAAAGTCTTTCGTAACAGTTATTGATGGACTTTAAAAATAAAACTCACCAAAAGAGTTTTATTCAGGAGTGATATGATAAAACTCAATTATAACAGTTATTTATAGACTTTTATTATAAAAGCCCTCGATAACTGTTATTTATAGAGTTTTATAATAAAACTGAAAAATAAGTGTTATTTTTTTAATTTTTTCGATAAAAGTCCCAAAAAAAAAACGTTTATTGTCAGCATCAAATCGTCGCGATGAAACAAAACGTTTGGTGTATTTTATATGACTGTATCACATTTCCTTCATATTAAAGTTTTGCATCAAAGTTTTGATCGTTATTTGCGGTCCCTGATTTTTATATATACCGCTCAAAGCTGATTTTACCTCTTTAATATTTTTATATATAAATCTATATTTAGAAAAAAATTATGATTTAATTGTCAAAATCAGTTAGGTACATCGTCTGAAATCGCGTTTTTTTAAAAAAAAAAAGGTCAAAAAAATTTAATTGCTTATATATCACAAACAAAAAATGTTGTCGTCAAAAACAAAATGAGGTGTTTATTGGTGTCACAAAGAGCCTTCCAAAAACGCCACTGCCGACCAAAACGGAAATATTTTATGTGGCCCGTTTCAGAAATTCTTACCCATTTGTAAACTAGTGTTATTGGGTTTTGAGAAATAGCGGACACCACTCGGTAGTGAGCGGCCTTAAAACTCGTTAGAGTTATATGTTTATGTCAGGGATTACCACACCAATACTTTCAAACATTGTGCATGTGTTAAAAGCACAAAAGCTCTTGGCTACACTCAAAAGAAACTCAACCATTGTCGAAAATTAAAATTTTTAAATTGGAAATGGATAGTATTTTTCATGATACAAGAAAGAAGGTAGTGTGAACGTCAAATTTTTGTCGCCATATTAACCACCTGACAATTATATGGATTATGACATTTCGTGCTGCCATACTCAGTGCTAAAAATCCTCCATTTATGTTATTTTTTATTTCCATGGTAACCATGGTATCGATTGCAACAAAACGAATTTTTTTAATTTGAATATTGATATATATATATATATAAATACCTACGTATATTTACGTATTAAATTCTTCATAATATCAGATCACAAATAATTATATAAAAAATAAGATTTATTCTTAAAATAAGTTGCGGCAAGTTTGTGGAATATAGTACATACTACAATCCCACTACACATGCTGTGAATTTCATTGAAAAATTTCAGTGGTTTAGAAATTATGAATATTGGCGAGACTTATGTACTTGTAACCGAAAAAAAAGTGCGGTTGATGGCATGGTTATATGTAGAGCTCTCGATTTCTTTTGAACATTTTCGAGTAGCCCGAACAATTGTTGTTCAAATGCTCGAACAGTTATTTGTTTGTTCATTACCCGTATGTTTGTACGGGCATTTGAACAACAAACGGGCTTCAAACAAAAACGATCAGATCGAATGGCTCGATACCCGGGTATCTAGGGCTCTAGTTATATGCAAAATTTATTAGTAAATAAAATATTTAATTTAGATGAAAAGTTAGTAAAAAGATTTTTTTTGCGAATAATCTATTTCAGAATTAGGTAAATAATAAAATAAAGGAAAATAAAATTAGTAACGTAAGTAAAATCTAAGGAAAACTGCAACATAAAAATTTAAATTAAATTTACATTCTTATATAACTGCTAAACAATTTTCTTAATAAATATATTTTTTAAATGTGGAAAAATTCTTGTATAAAACATTGAAACCAAATATGTATTTATATATATCGTCGATCCGGAAGAAGAAAGACGCATGCCAGTAATTTGTCGAAAAAAAGGCGCATTAAAAATATGTCGGGGAAGAAAGACGCTTTACAAAACATGTCGACGAAGATAGACACATTAAAGATATTTCGACGAACAGAGATGGATTATAAAATATTTCGACGAAGAAAGACGCATTAGCATTATTAACTGCGAAGAAAGACGCATATGCATTAATATTGACAAAGAAAAATAAAAAATCGAATACATCTTTCTTTCCTAAAAAATATTTAAATGCTTCTTTCTTTATAGTAAAAAAAATAAAGCGTCTTTCTTCGTTATCAAAAAAAAAAAAAAAAGAGTTTTTCTTTCGAAAAATATTTTTAATGCGTCTTTCTTTGAAAAAAAAAAAGTTTGCGTCTTTCTTCCTCAACAAAACACTTTGCGTCTTTTTTCTTCTATAGCGACGATATAAAGAAAATCAAGAACTCTTAACTTATTCATAAAAAATCGAAAAGTTTTCAAATATTGAAATATAATGGACGTTTTGATAATATTTTTCGACTTTAATAACTGCATAAATCTATTTTATTTTTTATGAATAACTTATTTTTTATTTTCTATGGAAAGCTTTTTTTTTTAATTTTTTAAAATGTTAAAATATACTCATTACATCGGCTGATTGTTGTCTTTTATTTGTTTTGTTGATTAGCATATGTGAAAAACACCATTTCATTTAAAATACCCAATATTTTGTTCAAATATACCCTCAGCCAAAAAATTTTGATTGGGCAACGCTATCCTAAATTTTTGACTTAAAATAAGACGTCAAAAATCCATATTATAATCAACAAGTAAGGAAGCCTAAGTTCGAGTGGAATCGAACATTAGATACTCAGCTGTATGCTTTCATTGTTTGTTTGCGTTTGTTCGATATAGGGTGTATTTTATATGAAACGAGTGCTGCATAAACAGGGCGCAGCCACGCCCATTTTCAAACTTTGTATCAATCATCCAAATAAGCATATAAATATTATTGTTAGTGCAAAATTGCATCCCTCTATGACTTTTAGTTACAAAGGCTTCACGTTACAAATTCCAAAAGGGTGTTCCAGAAATATCTTTGTTAAAAAGTAGGCGTGGTCATAAACCGATTTCAATACATTTTTGCGTGTCTATTAACACAAGTTATAAAAGTGTATAAACCAAGTTTCGTCATAATATCTCAGTTATTTGTCGAGTAATAGGCTCGTAGATTTCTTTGTATAAAAAGAGGCGGTGCCACGCCCATTTTATAAACTTTTTTTATTTTTTGTTTCCGGTCTATTGTAGAACTCATGTCACAAAATTTCAGTGATAGATCTTTATATTTGACAGAGATATCGCTTAAAATGTTTTTATAAGGTCACTTTATAATACCCATATATAAAAGTGGGCGTGGTCGTCAACCGATTTTGGTAATCTTTCGTCCACACATTTGGCTAAGCAAATATATCACGCGTACCAAATTTCATCGATATATCTTTAACGGTTCTGAGTTATGGCTTATAAAACTTTCAATATTTGCCCCTTAATAAGTGGGCGTGGCACCGCCCATTTTCCAAAATTTTTATATTTTTTGTTTTATGTCCCTAGTTGGACTCCTGCCACAAAATTTCAGTGATAGATCTTTATATTTGACAGAGATATCGCTTAAAATGTTTTTATTAGGCCCCTTTATAGTTCCCATATATAAAAGTGGGCGTGGCCGTCAACCGATTTTGATAATTTTTCGCAAAAACATTTGCCTAAGTAAGAAAATTACGCATATCAAATTTCATCGATATATCTTCAACGGTTTCTGAGTTATGACATATAAAACTTTCAATGTTTGACCCTTAATAAGTGGGCGTGGCACCGCCCATTTTCCAAAATTTTTGTACTTTTTGTTTTATGTCCGTCTTTGGACTCCTGCCACAAAATTTTAGTGATAGATCTTTATATTTGACAGAGATATCGCTTAAAATGTTTTTATTAGGCCCCTTTATAGTTCCCATATATAAAAGTGGGCGTGGCCGTCCACCGATTTTGATAATTTTTCGTCCACACATTTGGCTAAGTAAATATATTACGCGTACCAAATTTCATCGATATATCTTTAACGGTTTCTGAGTTATGACATATAAAACTTTCAATGTTTGACCCTTAATAAGTGGGCGTGGCACCGCCCATTTTCAAAAATTTTTGTATTTTTTGTTTTATGTCCGTAGTTGGACTCCTACCACAAAATTTCAGTGATAGATCTTTATATTTGACAGAGATATCGCTTAAAATGTTTTTATTAGGCCCCTTTATAGTTCCCATATATAAAAGTGGGCGTGGCCGTCCACCGATTTTGATAATTTTTCGTCAAAACATTTGTCTAAGTAAGCAAATTACGGATACCAAATTTCATCGATATATCTTCAACGGTTGCTGAGTAATGACATATAAAACTTTCAATGTTTGCCCCTTAATAAGTGGGCGTGGCACCGCCCATTTTCCAAAACTTCATCAAATTTCTTCATAAGGCCCTGAGCTCAATACGTGGGTAAAATTTTATCACTCTAGCTATAGTAGTGGCTGAGATACCAAATATCCGATTTTTTCTATATAGGAAAAGTGGGCGTGGTCATGGTCCGATTTCGCCCATTTTCAATACCAACCGTCCCAGTCTCGATACCAACTTGCATTTCAAATTTCATCAAAATATCTCAATTTTTACGCGAGTTATCGTGCGTACGGACGGACGGACGGACGGACGGACGGACATGGCTCAATCGATTTCTCTTTTCACCCTGATCATTTTGATATATATAAGTCCATATCTATCTCGATTATTTCATTATGTTACAATCCACCGTTATGAAATCAAAATTATAATACTCTGTGTACTAGTACAGCTGAGTATAAAAATGACAATGTCAAAGTGAAATGGAACTACCTTGTTTGTTTGTATCATGGTATTTTTATTCCTAACTTCACAAAAAACCACAAACAAAAAAAATTAAAATAAAAAAATATGAGACGAAATGCAAAATCATGATTCCTAATAAAAATATTACGTAAAAAAATCCAAACAAAAAAACCACCCCCAACACACAATCATTTACAAGCATTCAGAGACTGCTCGAGCAGCACTACCTACTAGCTCAACAGCTCAATGCTGACTGAAGAGAAATTTGCAAAATTTCTTTTCGTGCACGAAGAGTTCTGTAGTGTCGGTGTGAGGCTGTCGGTGTGAAAGCTCTAAAAAGCTTGTACCGCGTGCATAACTAGGTTCTGAAAATGCCTGGTTTATGTTTATGTTTATTCATAGCGCTGGCTGTGCATAAGACTATTGCCTTTTAAGCACATCAAAAATGTATACAATTTCATTCACTAATACATTTGAACTTAATATTATCTTAAACTAAAGGATCAATTAGAGAAAGAAGCAACTAGAGAGGAAAAAGGACCAATGAAGTAAAGAAAATAGAACTAGAGAAATAGTACAAGTTTAGTAGCTATAGTATATTGAAGTATTTCATCAACTCACACTTAAAGCGCCTAGCATCCGTTTTTAATTTTATATGTAGCGGTAGCGCATTCCATGCTTTTACAACACTGACAAAAAACATTCGAGACGATACCAGATAATTGTGTTTTGGAACAATGAGGTTACAAGTCCTCAACGACTGTGCGAAAGTTAGTTTTTCAAACAGGTATTCTGGGGTCTTTTCACGAATTAATTTATGCAAAAATATAATGTTTCGGTATTTAAAGAAATCAGAGAGACTGCATTGAAGTATCTTAAGGCTATACTGTGAAATATGGTCAAACTTTCGTTTGGAGAACACGTATCTTGCGCTACTGTTTAGGACCATTTGCAGTTTTTGTTCACTAGCGCTATCCAGACGACTATAAAGAAGCTCGCAGAAAGAAAATAGTGGAATTATAAATGTTTTTATTAAGCACATTTTTGTGTTTTGGGTTACAAATGCCGACGTTTGCCATAACTTTCTCAACACAAAATAACATTTTCCTATTGTAAAATTTATGTGATCCGAACACCCAAGACTAGTATTTACTTTAAAACCAAGACTGGTAACAACTTGATTGATTATATGAGCGCCATTGTATTATTCTATTATATTTAGCCACCACTGTTGCTTGTTTTTCTTTTTTAATAACTTCTGTTGTTTACGAATTAATTAAAAGTGAATAACAATCCTTATTTGCTTAGGACACATATTTAGTTACTTCTACGGTGAACTTAGAACCTTGACGTATTTTTTTCACGCAAAATTTCAGTTGTTTATAAAACGTGTAGAGTGAATAAATAACACTTTATTTGTACATATGTTCAATCGAAAGCAATTAACTATCATTGTCCTCTAATTATTTGAGTAACTTAACAAAAAAAAAAAAAATTAAGCGTCAGTAACAACGTTATTTGTTTAAAGGTACAGTGAGACGACGCAATGAAAGCACTTTCAGAAAGTGAAAAAGTAAAATTTTCTCGTGTATTTGTATTTGAAGTGTAAAACTTAAATGCAAAAATCATTGGATTATATGGCGAAATCATCGAGGGGCGCCAAAAGTTGACAAAATAATCTGAGAGTTGGCTATTTTCAAATTTCGCTGACTTTTCTGCTTAACCTAATACATAACGTCGTTTAAAGTGCATTTTTGCGTAAGAGGTATTTTCATTTTCGCGTAGCGGACATTGGTTGAACTTTACAGGAGAGCAAAAAAACTGTTTCATTTCAAAACCGTTCCTTCTTTCTGCGTACAAACTTAAATTTAAATAGTTACGTAGATCAGTTTGTTGGCTAAAACATCAACTTAGTGTAAAAAAAGAAACAAATTGAATTATTAGGACTCTTTTTTTTTATACTCAGCTGTACTAGTACACAGAGTATTATAATTTTGATTTCATAACGGTGGATTGTAACATAATGAAATAATCGAGATAGATATGGACTTATATATATCAAAATGATCAGGGTGAAAAGAGAAATCGATTGAGCCATGTCCGTCCGTCCGTCCGTCCGTCCGTCCGTCCGTCCGTACGCACGATAACTCGCGTAAAAATTGAGATATTTTGATGAAATTTGAAATGCAAGTTGGTATCGAGACTGGGACGGTTGGTATTGAAAATGGGCGAAATCGGACCATGACCACGCCCACTTTTCCTATATAGAAAAAATCGGATATTTGGTATCTCAGCCACTACTATAGCTAGAGTGATAAAATTTTACCCACGTATTGAGCTCAGGGCCTTATGAAGAAATTTGATGAAGTTTTGGAAAATGGGCGGTGCCACGCCCACTTATTAAGGGGCAAACATTGAAAGTTTTATATGTCATTACTCAGCAACCGTTGAAGATATATCGATGAAATTTGGTATCCGTAATTTGCTTACTTAGACAAATGTTTTGACGAAAAATTATCAAAATCGGTGGACGGCCACGCCCACTTTTATATATGGGAACTATAAAGGGGCCTAATAAAAACATTTTAAGCGATATCTCTGTCAAATATAAAGATCTATCACTGAAATTTTGTGGTAGGAGTCCAACTACGGACATAAAACAAAAAATACAAAAATTTTTGAAAATGGGCGGTGCCACGCCCACTTATTAAGGGTCAAACATTGAAAGTTTTATATGTCATAACTCAGAAACCGTTAAAGATATATCGATGAAATTTGGTACGCGTAATATATTTACTTAGCCAAATGTGTGGACGAAAAATTATCAAAATCGGTGGACGGCCACGCCCACTTTTATATATGGGAACTATAAAGGGGCCTAATAAAAACATTTTAAGCGATATCTCTGTCAAATATAAAGATCTATCACTAAAATTTTGTGGCAGGAGTCCAAAGACGGACATAAAACAAAAAGTACAAAAATTTTGGAAAATGGGCGGTGCCACGCCCACTTATTAAGGGTCAAACATTGAAAGTTTTATATGTCATAACTCAGAAACCGTTGAAGATATATCGATGAAATTTGATATGCGTAATTTTCTTACTTAGGCAAATGTTTTTGCGAAAAATTATCAAAATCGGTTGACGGCCACGCCCACTTTTATATATGGGAACTATAAAGGGGCCTAATAAAAACATTTTAAGCGATATCTCTGTCAAATATAAAGATCTATCACTGAAATTTTGTGGCAGGAGTCCAACTAGGGACATAAAACAAAAAATATAAAAATTTTGGAAAATGGGCGGTGCCACGCCCACTTATTAAGGGGCAAATATTGAAAGTTTTATAAGCCATAACTCAGAACCGTTAAAGATATATCGATGAAATTTGGTACGCGTGATATATTTGCTTAGCCAAATGTGTGGACGAAAGATTACCAAAATCGGTTGACGACCACGCCCACTTTTATATATGGGTATTATAAAGTGACCTTATAAAAACATTTTAAGCGATATCTCTGTCAAATATAAAGATCTATCACTGAAATTTTGTGACATGAGTTCTACAATAGACCGGAAACAAAAAATAAAAAAAGTTTATAAAATGGGCGTGGCACCGCCTCTTTTTATACAAAGAAATCTACGAGCCTATTACTCGACAAATAACTGAGATATTATGACGAAACTTGGTTTATACACTTTTATAACTTGTGTTAATAGACACGCAAAAATGTATTGAAATCGGTTTATGACCACGCCTACTTTTTAACAAAGATATTTCTGGAACATCCTTTTGGAATTTGTAACGTGAAGCCTTTGTAACTAAAAGTCATAGAGGGATGAAATTTTGCACTAACAATAATATTTATATGCTTATTTGGATGATTGATACAAAGTTTGAAAATGGGCGTGGCTGCGCCCTGTTTATGCAGCACTCGTTTCATATAAAATACACCCTATATCGAACAAACGCAAACAAACAATGAAAGCATACAGCTGAGTATCTAATGTTCGATTCCACTCGAACTTAGGCTTCCTTACTTGTTTTCATGTGCGGTTGTGCAATTTTTATTTGGCACAAAAATCATGCACAAGCGGTTATGAAATGGCAAAATGTTCAATATAAATTCTTTTTTTTAGTATTTTATAAAGAAAAAAAGTAACAAAACTTAAACTTATATTAAATTTAAAGCTAAAATTAATATTTTTAATTAAGAAAACGTTATTTTGTTTACACATTGCCGGAGAAGTCGTAAGGTAAATGTGGTAAATTGTCATAAAAGCTATGACAATCGTAGGGCATCACTCGTTTTAAGTGTTTCAAATCTTGATATTTACTTTTTGTAATTTTGAGGTGACTGTTGTGGATTGGATTAGGAACATCCGTGTTCTATCTGGTTTATAACCTGACTTGAATGTCTTATAAATTTTCGCATAAGAATCATGGCCTACAAAAAACATGTTTTTATCGCAATGTAATACATTAATTTTTATACACAGCTGTAATAGTACACAGATTTAAATATTTTTTTATGAAATTTCGTATACAGGTTCCTATCCAGACTGGGACGGTTGAAAATGGGCGAAATCGGACCATGACCACGCCCACTTTTATATATGGGTATTACAAAGGAGCCCAATAAAAACATTTTTAGCGATATCTTCGTCAATTATAAAGATAATTCAATGAAATTTTGTGGCACAAGTACCAGATAGATAGAAAACCATAAACAGAAAAATTTTGGAAAATGGGCGTGGCACCGCCTCTTATTAGACAAAGGTTTCTACGAGATTTCGGAGCCCATAATTCGACAAATAATTGAGATATTATGACGGAAATTGGTGGACTTATTTCTACCACTTGCGGTAGTATATGTTCAAAATTTTAGCGAAATCAGTTTATAACCACGCCTACTTTTTAGTAAAAATATTTCTCGAATCCCTTCAGAAATTTGTAACGTGACATCTCTGTAACTAAAAGTCATAAAGGGATGAAATTTTATAATAACAAGAATATTTATACGAATTTTAAAAATGGGCGTGGCTGCACCCACTTTATGCGGCACGGGCTTTATATAAATTGCACCGTGTTTCCAGCAAACGTAAAAAAACTATGAAAGCTTATAATATTTGGCTCCACTCGAACTGAGGCTTCCTTTCTTGTTTTGTTTTTTAATTTTTGATACCTTTAGTCATAATTTGGTTGGGAAAATTGTAAAGAAAAAACGTAATATCAGAGCTTACCAATTAGCAACTTCATTTAATTTGTTTAAAATAATACCTGCTTGATATTTACCTGACATTATTTGTTTAAAATATTTAACTTTTGCTCCCTTTCATATAAATTCGCCATTTAATTTATTTATCTAATAACATATAACTTCGCTTGTATGAATGAACTGAAATCATACGCGATAATGCTGCCAAATTTTAACAATACTCTTCATAAGCGATTATGAAATTTACTGTTATTATGCGTTTTTGTTGTTAGAATTGCAAAGTTTTGGTATGGGTCGATAGAGCTGAGCGTCAGGAACTCAGGGTTGGAAACTCTCATTTTTGGCAAAAATGTCCCGTACTCGAAAATGAAAATACCTCTTACGCAAAAATGCACTTTAAACGACGATAAGCTGCGTTTTTTTAACACGCTTTTATTAACTTCACCTGTATGTATGTATGTATGTATGTATGTATGTATGTATGTATGTAACTTCATCTCATCCTAAAAGTTGCAACATTTAATCAAACATTCACTTTTTTGTGTTCTCTCTATTATTTCTATTCTCCTCCGGACTCGAAACATGACATCAACAGCCCAACGGCATCATATAGTAGGACAGCCATGGGCGATTGAGCCCATATGGGTATTTACCCGTACGGGTCGCGTTGACTCATTGCATGGGGAAGGTGAAATAGGTAAATGTACCAGCTGGTGGGGAGAAGGGGGAACTCAAACTGAGCATATGGTTGCCACACTTGGTAATTAATTCCAAAATAGGTATTTTTTTGCGGTTGGCAATTTGGTAACTATCAAATGATTTTAGTATTTTTCTTTTTCAATATGATAAAATTATTCTAAGGTATACTTAATTTGTTAATGTTAAAAATGTTTTTTTTTTTTTTTTAATTTAAAAATTAACAAGTAAGGAAGCCTAAGTTCGAGTGGAATCGAACATTAGATACTCAGCTGTATGCTTTCATTGTTTGTTTGCGTTTGTTCGATATAGGGTGTATTTTATATGAAACGAGTGCTGCATAAACAGGGCGCAGCCACGCCCATTTTCAAACTTTGTATCAATCATCCAAATAAGCATATAAATATTATTGTTAGTGCAAAATTGCATCCCTCTATGACTTTTAGTTACAAAGGATTCACGTTACAAATTCCAAAAGGGTGTTCCAGAAATATCTTTGTTAAAAAGTAGGCGTGGTCATAAACCGATTTCAATACATTTTTGCGTGTCTATTAATACAAGTTATAAAAGTGTATAAACCAAGTTTCGTCATAATATCTCAGTTATTTGTCGAGTAATAGGCTCGTAGATTTCTTTGTATAAAAAGAGGCGGTGCCACGCCCATTTTATAAACTTTTTTTATTTTTTGTTTCCGGTCTATTGTAGAACTCATGTCACAAAATTTCAGTGATAGATCTTTATATTTGACAGAGATATCGCTTAAAATGTTTTTATAAGGTCACTTTATAATACCCATATATAAAAGTGGGCGTGGTCGTCAACCGATTTTGGTAATCTTTCGTCCACACATTTGGCTAAGCAAATATATCACGCGTACCAAATTTCATCGATATATCTTTAACGGTTCTGAGTTATGGCTTATAAAACTTTCAATATTTGCCCCTTAATAAGTGGGCGTGGCACCGCCCATTTTCCAAAATTTTTATATTTTTTGTTTTATGTCCCTAGTTGGACTCCTGCCACAAAATTTCAGTGATAGATCTTTATATTTGACAGAGATATCGCTTAAAATGTTTTTATTAGGCCCCTTTATAGTTCCCATATATAAAAGTGGGCGTGGCCGTCAACCGATTTTGATAATTTTTCGCAAAAACATTTGCCTAAGTAAGAAAATTACGCATATCAAATTTCATCGATATATCTTCAACGGTTTCTGAGTTATGACATATAAAACTTTCAATGTTTGACCCTTAATAAGTGGGCGTGGCACCGCCCATTTTCCAAAATTTTTGTACTTTTTGTTTTATGTCCGTCTTTGGACTCCTGCCACAAAATTTTAGTGATAGATCTTTATATTTGACAGAGATATCGCTTAAAATGTTTTTATTAGGCCCCTTTATAGTTCCCATATATAAAAGTGGGCGTGGCCGTCCACCGATTTTGATAATTTTTCGTCCACACATTTGGCTAAGTAAATATATTACGCGTACCAAATTTCATCGATATATCTTTAACGGTTTCTGAGTTATGACATATAAAACTTTCAATGTTTGCCCCTTAATAAGTGGGCGTGGCACCGCCCATTTTCAAAAATTTTTGTATTTTTTGTTTTATGTCCGTAGTTGGACTCCTACCACAAAATTTCAGTGATAGATCTTTATATTTGACAGAGATATCGCTTAAAATGTTTTTATTAGGCCCCTTTATAGTTCCCATATATAAAAGTGGGCGTGGCCGTCCACCGATTTTGATAATTTTTCGTCAAAACATTTGTCTAAGTAAGCAAATTACGGATACCAAATTTCATCGATATATCTTCAACGGTTGCTGAGTAATGACATATAAAACTTTCAATGTTTGCCCCTTAATAAGTGGGCGTGGCACCGCCCATTTTCCAAAACTTCATCAAATTTCTTCATAAGGCCCTGAGCTCAATACGTGGGTAAAATTTTATCACTCTAGCTATAGTAGTGGCTGAGATACCAAATATCCGATTTTTTCTATATAGGAAAAGTGGGCGTGGTCATGGTCCGATTTCGCCCATTTTCAATACCAACCGTCCCAGTCTCGATACCAACTTGCATTTCAAATTTCATCAAAATATCTCAATTTTTACGCGAGTTATCGTGCGTACGGTCGGACGGACGGACGGACGGACGGACGGACGGACGGACGGACGGACGGACGGACGGACGGACGGACATGGCTCAATCGATTTCTCTTTTCACCCTGATCATTTTGATATATATAAGTCCATATCTATCTCGATTATTTCATTATGTTACAATCCACCGTTATGAAATCAAAATTATAATACTCTGTGTACTAGTACAGCTGAGTATAAAAATTACGGGGTATTTCTCAGCATATATTAGAGAAATTAGGTATGTGGGTATCTTTATACTCAGCTGTACTAGTACACAGAGTATTATAGTTTTAGTCACATAACGGTGGATTGTAACAGAATGAAATAATCGCGATAGATATAGACTTATATATATCAAAATGATCAGGGTGAAAAGAGAAATCGATTGAGCCATGTCCGTCCGTCCGTCCGTCTGTAAACACTCTAACTCGCGCAAAAATGAGATATTTTGATGAAATTTGAAATGCAAGTTCTTATTGAGACTGGGACGGTTGGTATTGAAAATGGGTGAAATCGGACCATGACCACGCCCACTTTTCCTATATAGAAAAAATCGGAAATTTGGTATCTCAGTTACTAATATAGCTGGATCGATGAAATTTTACCCACGTGTTGAGCTCAGGCCCTTATGAAGAAATCTGATCAAATTTTGGAAAATGGATGGTGCCACGCCCACTTATTAAAGGTCAAACATTGAAAGTTTTATATGCCATAACTCAGAAACCATTGAAGATATATCGATGAAATTTTGTATGCGTGATACACTTACTTAGGCAAATGTGTGGACGAAATATTACCAAAATTGGTTGGCGACCACGCCCACTTTTATATATATGTATTATAAAGTGACCTAATAAAAACATTTTAAGCCATACCTCTGTCAAATATTAAGATATATAATAATAATACAATGGCGCTATTATAACTCTGACGAGTTTTATGGCCGAGCTTCTCTCCCAATTCGAGGTGTGCTCCTTTTTGTTTTTCCTACTAATTGGGTGGACCTACAGTTTTATGCCGGCTCCGAACGGCGAATGCATTTTTCGTGAGAAGCTTTTTTCATGGCAGAAATACTCTCGGAGGGTATGCCGCCCACTGCCGAGAGGTGACCGCTGCTCTTAAAAAACCCAATAATTGGATTTTTACTAATTGAAAAATAGTTTTGGTGTTTGGCTCGGACCGTGGTTTGAACCCGAGACCTCTGACACAGCAGGCGAGCACTCTACCCACTGCACCACAGCGGCCACGATATCATTGAAATTTTATGGCAGGAGTCTAACTGCGGACATAAAATAAAAAACATAAAAATTTTGGAAAATGGGCGTGGCACCGCCTCTTTTTAGAAGCAGGAATATACGAGATTTCTGAGCCCATAACTCAACAAATAATTTATATAATTTATATATAATGACGAAACTTGGTATGTATACTTTCATTACTTTTGGTAATACATGTTCAAAATTGTAGCGAAATCGGTTGACGACTACGCCCACTTTTACATATGGGTATTATAAAGTGACCTAATAAAAACATTTTGAGCCATATCTCTGTCAAATATAAAGATATATCATTGAAATTTTGTGCATGAGTTCAAACAAAGGAATATACGAGATTTCTTAGACTATAACTCGACAAATAATTGAGATATTATGACGAAACTTTGTTTGTACACTTTTATAACTTGTGTTAATAGACACGCAAAAATTCATTGAAATCGGTTTATGACCACGCCTACTTTTTAACAAATATATTTCTGGAACACCCTTTGGGAATTTGTAACGTGACATCTCTGTAAGGAGAAGTCATAAAGGAATGAAATTTTGCACAAAGAATAATATTTATATGCTTACTGGATGACTGATAAAAATGTTTAAAATGGGCCTGGCTATGCCAACTTTATGCAGCACTCGCTTTATGTAAAATACACCGTGATTCCATAAAACGCAAACAAACAATGAAAGCATGCAGCTGAGTATCTAATGTTCGATTCCACTCGAACTTAGGCTTCCTTACTTGTTTTATGACTATTCTATAATCTGAGTTTAAATTATTTTGTAGTACTCCCGTTTGTGAAATTATGTCCCGTTACGAACTTTTTCATGACCTTCTAAAAATCGAACGAATGCATATATTTTCAAGCTAAAACCATCAATGGAGAGCTACATTATTCTATCTTGATCTCCAATCATTAATTGCAAGTATAACCGGACCCTTAGCGTCTTCATCTGAACCAGTGTTGCCGCTAAAAAATTTCAAAAAGTGTGAAAAAGTGGCCCGCAAATTTTGTTAGCTAGAAACACATTTTTTATATTTTTGTGATTTATTTAATGCTTAAAGCAATTCTCAGGTTAAAGAACAGTGTTTTACTAAAACCAAGTAAAACTAGAGCAGACATATATTGAATTCAAGTGCATGTATAATATACATAAATAAGTTATAATTTAATGGATTTCAAATTTAGTTCTCAGATATTTGACAACCAAGTTTTCTTCCGGAATCCACGAATCTAAATCACCTGACGAATCTTAGAGGGATCTAAGGGAAAACAGTTGTAGTTACATCCATGCTTAAAATTTTTTTTGTTTCCAAAAAATAAAAAAAAAATAAAAATTAATCTGGGCCTGTGCTCGTTAAATTAAACTAGTAAACCCTGCCACGCGATGCTGTGGCTTTCGATTGCACTGTGAGACAATTTGAGGCTGGAACCACATATTGCCACATTTGACAATCTTTTTTATTGTCATTTTAAATTTGATTTCCCCTTAAAATTGGCAGAATATGAATGGACTGTAAGCCCATAGAATCTTATTAAGAAAATATAAAATGAAGCATGTACCTAGATAGTTACTGGTTATTTTTATTTTCTGTGGACCTAGATTTTGTGGGAGGAGCCCCATAGTGAAGTTATATGGCGAATAATTTTCTAGAATATGTTAACCTTGAAGCGACCTCCAAAAGGCCATTTATCGCAGTCCTCTTTCTCTTTCTAGTTTTCTTTCATATGAAAAGATGGCAACCCTTTTGGTCAAAATTTTAATAAATTACTTATTTTCAGCTCAAGCCCTTTCATATGGTACCTGAAATTTAAAAATCAAACAAACTATATCGTAAAAATGAAATTTTTAAGAGGTGGCAACCCTTTTGGTAAAAATTTTAATAAATTACTTATTTTCAGCTCAAGTCCTTTCATATGATACCTAAAATTTAAAAATCAAACAAACTATAGTGTAACACTGAATTTTTGAACAGGTGGCAACCCTTTCTGTCTAAATTTTAATAAATTACTAATTTTAACGTAAAACCCTTTCGTATGACACCTCAAATTTAAAAATCAAACAAACTATAACGTAAAACTGAATTTTTTGAACAGGTGGCAACCCTTTTTGTAAAAATTTTAATAAATTACTCATTCTCAGCTCAAGCCCTTTCATATGACACCTCAAATTTAAAAATCACACAAACTATAGCGTAAAACTGAATTTTTGAACATGTGGCAACCCTTTTCAAAAAAATTCAACCTTCCTGCACATCTACAGGTCAAGCCCTTTCATATGACACCCCATTTTCGAAAATCGGTATAACGGTGTAAAAGTTACCTCCCAGCAAAAGCCTTCTTCATTACCCAAGGTTTTACTTCAAAGCTTCGTTTGTAAAGAAAAAGGTTTTCTTGCATTTCTTCCATTTATTTCAGGGACTTGTAACGCGTTTCGGTTTCGGTTTCTGTTACACAGCTAAGTAACGAAACAGAAACAGAAACAAAACCTCTTTGTAACAAAAGTCGTAACAAAACTCCGAAACGTTTCCAGCAGAAACAAAACCTGTAACGAAACTAAATTAATTTTGTTCCTTGTAACAGAAACAGAAACAGAAACGAAACTCCTTTGTAACAAAAGTCGTAACAAAACTCCGAAACGTTTCCAGCAGAAACAAAACCTGTAACGAAACTAAATTAATTTTGTTCCTTGTAACAAAATCCGTAACGAAACTAAATCCGTAACGAAACTAAATTAATTTTTGTTTCTCAGAAACAAAATTAATTTCGTTTCTCAGTATCAGAAACAAAATTAATTTTGTTCCTTGCAACAAAAACAAAGCCAGAAACGAAATTAATTTCGTTTCTCAGTATCAGAAACAAAATTAATTTTGTTCCTTGCAACAAAAACAAAACCAGAAACAAAATTAATTTTGTTTCTCAGTAGAAAAACTATATTTGCAGAACATTAGGATGGACTTGTTATTTTTAGGTATATGTATAATATACATACATATATCTATATGTATGTCTGTGGTAACCAACTAAAGTATGGAATAAGACACTTACATTTTTTAAATATTATCGTAAGGGACATTTATTCAAATACGCTTATAAAAATTGAGAGCGAAATTATCGTAAGGGACAAAATTATGATTTTTTCGCAAACTGCAAATTTTTTCAAGAAAAAAGATATCATGTTCAAGATATTAATTAACCATATAAACGCGTGTTCAATTTCATTTAAATATACCAGTAAAAAACAGTGAAAAAAAACAAAAAAATGCTCTCCTGTAAAATTTGCTTTTGTCCCTTACGATAAAGTCGCACAAAGGGGTCGATATGAAGAAAAATACAACTGGGTGACTATTAGGGTTGTCTTTTTTAATTTTTTTAAATGATATATAAAAACGCTTCATATGCATAGAACAACGGATTGTGAAATGTATACATTAATTGTTATCAAGAAATATTTAATTTTCTAATAATAGCTCATTCAGACTACTTTGTAGTGCAATTTCTTCATCATCATGATTTTTATAAGACGTCGAAGCAGTACAGGATGCTTTGGCGGGTGTAATATCGTTTCGTATGGATAATGGGATATCCGACTTGCGTTTTTTTTTTTCGTGTATTTGCTTAATCAATCAAGCCTTATTACATTTCTGTCAATCTATAATTTCTCGCAGCCAATTATAGTCCGAAACAAGTTTCTAATAGGTATTAGTTAATAAAGCAAATTATAAGGGTTTTTTTTTTAATTTCGCCTTAGTAAATTTTGACATATTGTCCTAACTCCAGTTGAGTTAAAAAAAAAGGAAACGTGAGTAAGAAGTACTCATGAACATTGATGTGTAATCAGTTTCGAAATAGGACTTTTATTCCCTTTCCCTTATTCCTTTTTCACTGGTTTTCTATCGATTAAAATGCGACTATCCTTTTTATAATTTTTTGTTGCCATTGTCACTGCTACATTTTGTTGTTTTGTTTGTTTTGGTGTTTGGTTTTTGATTTTTAATTTTTGATTTTTGATTTCTGATTTTGATTTGTTTTGTTTTGTTTTGCTCAGAAACATGCAAGATCATTCGGATCCACGTTTGACCCATATCTCGGGGCTCCGCGTAGAAGGCCAGCTCAAAACCTTTCATTAGATACCAATATTACTCAGAAACACACAAGATCATCCGGGTCCTCGTTTTGACCCATATCTCGCGACCCGACCTAGGTATCATAAAGAATAGGGCTCCCTGTAGAAGCCCTGCCCAAAACTTTTCATTAGCTACGCGTAAACTTTACCTGTTTTTCGAAATTACTCGTAGCTACAGCAAAGATGTTAACACATCAAAATGCCACAGGTATACATATATATATTATATACCTAAAAATAATAAGTCCATCCTAATGTACGGCAAATAGTATTATAAAATTTTTTATAGTTTTGCCACTGAGAAACAAAATTAATTTCGTTTCTGGCTTTGTTTTTGTTGCAAGGAACAAAATTAATTTTGTTTCTGATACTGAGAAACGAAATTAATTTCGTTTCTGGCTTTGTTTTTGTTGCAAGGAACAAAATTAATTTTGTTTCTGATACTGAGAAACGAAATTAATTTTGTTTCTGAGAAACAAAAATTAATTTAGTTTCGTTACGGATTTAGTTTCGTTACGGATTTTGTTACAAGGAACAAAATTAATTTAGTTTCGTTACAGGTTTTGTTTCTGCTGGAAACGTTTCGGAGTTTTGTTACGACTTTTGTTACAAAGGAGTTTTGTTTCTGTTTCTGTTTCTGTTACAAGGAACAAAATTAATTTAGTTTCGTTACAGGTTTTGTTACTTATTGTAACGTTACAATCTTTTGGTTTCGAATTTAGTTTCTATCCTTTAATGTTTCTTGGAACAGAAACGCCAGAAACGAGAGTTTCGTTTCGTTACGAGTTTTGTTACAAGTCCCTGATTTATTTTATATTTATTTGGGTTTTGAGTTACGTCGCTTTTCAATTCAAGAATTCAATTTTTTCAAAAAAATTTTATTTTCAATTTGTTAGTGTAATTTTCAATTTCATATGGGAAGGGCGACGCCAACGTAGCACGCCAACTCAAGCACATTCATTTGAAATTTTTTATACCTGAGGGCATATGGCAGGGGAAGAAAATTTTATTTTTTATATTCCAAGGGCAATTTGTATCTGTGCCTATGTCTGGGGGGAAAAACAAAAACAAATGTGATTCAAGGGCATAGGTATGAGCATCTATGTATTAAATTTTTGAACAAGAAATTATACACCATTTTTTCCAATGACATTTTGACCCACTTTGTGGAAGTAGAATTTGAAGAAATTTTGACCAGACATAGAATCAATGATGGAGATTCTAAATATGCAATAAAAAAATAATGGCGTATGAGCACATACGCTATTGTTATATTGAGGGGACGATATATAAAGATAAATTGAAATAAAAATTTGTTCTTCTGAACGTCCCTACAATTTATTCGCTGCTTGTGTTTAATCATACAATAATATGTAAATATGTACATAAGTATGTGCATAAGTTAGAAACGAATTATAGTAGGAAGGAAACTAGCAACAAATTTCTATCAGATGTCGAAGGCAGGCAATGGCTCAACGGTTAGAACTGTAGTCATTGTACTACAAAGGGTTCAAGTTCGAGTCTTGGCAGAAGCAAAAGTAACCTGATGCACACAGAGAAAAACTATTGTAAAATTACCTTAAAATCGCGCATAACCCAAGTAAAAACTTAGGAATAATTGACTTACTAAGTTTTTTCGTCATTTTAACGAAAATAACTTAGTAAAAGCTTGGCAAAGTTTCTACTTGGGTAATTTTGACAAAGTCTTGTTTAATATTCCCAAGTTGGCTTAGGCAAATTTTTAACCAAAATACTTAGTCAGCTTATTCTCTGTAATTTGCGTTATATTCAACGGCGTGCCTTTGGCTGAGTGAACAACTTAGCGTTTTTCAGCTACACTTTTTATACCAGAACTTAAGGAACAAAAATACACATTATTTTTGAACTTAAGTTGTGGTATAAAAAGTATGTTGAAAAAATCTAAGTTTTTCACGAAAGTACTTTTGCTAGTCTTAATGCTACGTATGTAGTTTGTTTATAAATGTAATGAAATACTTTATTTAAAAGTTTGGTATGCATAAATGACATCTAAAATTTGGTGCAAAGTCAAATCCAAGTTTCCTTCCATTTTTTTTTTGATAATATCCCAATCTCTGATATATTCCAGTTCACCGCCTTCATGTTTGTGCGTAGAACGCCTTTATGCGTTGGTGGCTTTCCGAAAAACTTACCTTTTCAGAGATTTCGGAACAAATCAAAATTTGCCGGAGGTTGTTAAATCTGTAAAATTAACCAAGCTTTGTTTCTGCCGATCGTATGTAAGTTCCCCAAACACTTTGTTGATTTTCACATACATAGTTTTCAAAGTTCATATAAAACAAAAAAGTACCAAAGCTAAATTAGTCAAAACAACCCATTTTTTGGTAGCCAAAGTGCTTGGGTAATAAATCAACTAAGCTTTGTTTTCCAAGGACGGGTATACGAATAAATTGTGTAAGTACTTTGGTAAGTTGTACAAGTTTCTTGGGCCCCATACAATTTTTTTTACCTAAGTCAACTTTGTTGGATTTACTATAGTTTTTTCTCTACGATATGTAATATGTATGTATGTATGCATTTAAAAATTTTTATCTCAAATTAAGTGTTAATTACTATCTATTACTATTTATAATGTTATTTACAAATTTTTTCAGTATTTCAATATCCAATCTGGTATATATACCTGGCGTTGCGGGATTTTCGCAACCCAAAACTCCAGTTGCCACTCCACAAAGCCCCCCGTTGACGACGGCAGGGGCACCCATGTCACCATAACATGTACCCGATCCAACATTGCTACCAGCACACACATGCCAATCCGTAAAATATATATCAGTATGAAGAGAATAAGTACGGTAACAATAGCTCCATTCCCTAACGTTCACAGAACACCTGCGTAATTGTTGCTCGTTGTTAACAGATAGTTTAGTAATTTTACCCCAACCGCTCACCCGCAGTTCTGTGTCATCATGCAGCTTAGTGTCGCAGAGTTTTATTGGACATATTCTTGGACTAACGGGAAAGCGATCATTTATTTCAACAACGGCAACATCCATAATTCTTGTTTCACGATTATAATAATCAGGCCAATAATACCTTTTTACTGATTGGTGTTCCTGTGCATGTCGCAAATCGCTGACACCGGCTACCACAGCTAAATTTCTCGATTCCTTACCGTATACGCAATCCACTGCCGTGACCATATGCTGATAAGATACTAGTGCGCCCGAACAAATATAAACCAGATTTTCGTGCAATGACGCCATGTATGTGCCCTGCATTATATTAGCCACCTCGCCATTAGAGATGCGGAAATTAGTATTTGTGGACGTCGTGCACCACGCAAAGCTCAATATGAGCGTCAGTGCCAGAGAAATGCTGCTCGAATTCATTACTTGATTACTTTTGGTACGAGATATGAAGAAATTTGCCAATTACGCCACTATTTATAGGTAAAATGCAAGGTATTTTAGGGGGTTTCGGGCGAAATTGGTAATGTTGGTTTATATGTACGTATGTCTGTTTACTAGACTGTCTTTTTTTGTTAAGTATTTAAGCATCACTGTGGTCTAGTTGGTAGAGTGCTCGCCTGCCATACTAGAGGTCTCGAGTTCTAAACCCAGACCGGGCAAACACCAAAAAAAGTGTTTCTAATTAATTAGAATACAATTACACTATTTTACGGTAAAAAATAGGGATCACTAAAAAGACACAAAATTACCGTTATCTCAAAACCCTAACAATAAAAAAAAAATAAAAAAAAAAATTGTTGCGAGCTCAGCAGATCCATACCAATCCTCTACCATACCTGAATTTCTTGGCATTTTTTTTCAAATTAATTATTTGTAAACTAGTGTTATTGGGTTTTTAGAAATAGCGGACATCCCTCGGTAGTGAGCGGCCTTAAAATTATAATAATAATACAATGGCGCTATTATAACCCTGACGCGTTTTATGGCCGAGCTTCTCTCCCAATTCGAGATGTGATCCTTTTTGTTTTTCCTACTAATTGGGTGGATCTACAGTTTTATGCCGGCTCCGAACGGCGACAGCATTTTTTGTGAGAAGCTTTTTCATGGCAGAAATACTCTCGGAGGGTATGCCGCCCACTGCCGAGAGGTGACCGCTGCTCTTAAAAAACCCAATAATTGGATTTTTACTAATTAGAAAAATTGTTTTGGTGTTTTGCTCGGACCGTGGTTTGAACCCGAGACCTCTGGTATAGCAAGCGAGCACTCTACCCACTGCACCACAGCGGCCTTAAAATTAGTCAGAGTTATATCAGCGCCATTGTATTATTCTATTATATTTAGCCACCACTGTTGCTTGTTTGTCTTTTTTAATAACTTCTGTTGTTTACGAATTAATTAAAAGTGAATAACAATCCTTATTTGATTAGGACACATATTTAATTACTTCTAAGGTGAACTTAGAACCTTGACGTGTTTTTTTCACGCAAAATTTCAGTTGTTTATAAAACGTGTAGGGTGAATAAATGACACTTTATTTGTACATATGTTCAATCGAAAGCAATTAACTATCATTGTCGTCTAATTATTTGAGTAACTTAACAAACAAAAAAAATAAGCGTCAGTAACAACGTTATTTGTTTAAAGGTACAGTCAGACGACACAATGAAAGCACTTTCAGAAAGTGAGAATGTAAAATTTTCTCGTGTATTTTTAAGCGATTCACACGCCCACCAAAAAATCTAAGCCCTATTTAAGAATTAAAACAGCTGATTTAAAGGCTTACGAAATAAGGCCTGAAAATTATAAGAGTAGGCGTATCGTATGGCGTAAGGCTTAAAATAAGGGTGATTTTCGTGTGTTTATGTCATCAGGCCATAAGGAGTACTCTCTCTCTCTCTGAGAGCCCACCTTATTTCAAAGGCTTATCCGCCATGCGAAATAAGGCCTAGCTAAGTATTAGAAAGCTAGGAGCAGACAGAGTGAGTACATAACAGAATCAGCGCTGCCAGCATACTCCTTTTTGGATCCGATTTGTCATCAATAAGCAAAACTTTTTTGCAGGGCGGACACAGCGGCACACCAACACACTTCAATGCAAAAATCATTGGATTATATGGTCCATTTGTGGTAGGATGGCGTACTTTTAAGATAATCATTAACGTAGCCCCAAAGGACCGACTCATGTATCTGCATCGGCTCGTAGTTAGCCGAACATAGCAATGAAAACCAAATGTTTATCGCGATTACGACGAAGCGAGCGCATGCATACGTATGCACAGTATCGTATTGAGGGCGAGGCGACTGATGCGCTTCCCTCAGGCGAAATCACCGAGGGGCGCCAAAAGTTGACAAAATAATCTGAGATTTGGCTATTTTCAAATTTCGCTGACCTTTTTCCACTTAACCTAATACATAAGCCGCGTTTTTTTGTAAGCGGGCTGCACTTGGTATCGTAAAAACTAAAAACGAATTAAATTTAGTTTTTAATTAATTCAATATTCTAATAATAATTATAACTATAATAAAAATAATAATGATTACAAATCATCTGTATGCACTTAACTTCATAATAATTAACATGCACATCCATCCAATCTTTTCTAAACAACATGATATGTCTGTATTGTATATTATATATATAAATATGAATATTAATAACAATATATATGTATATAAAAGTATAAATAGAAATAATACAGCTCACCAAAAATAATGTTGGAGTTAACGTCTTATGCTCACTAAAACTCCGGCCTATCTCTACAATAAACTCATTTTTCCAAAATCTGCTCGTCTGTGTGATCTAATTGTCCCGATATTTAACTCCATCCCTTCCACTAGACTTTTCTTTGTGAACACTATTCGCGTTGATGTGGCCGCTGTGGTGCAGTGGGTAGAGTGCTCGCCTGCTATGCCAGAGGTCTCGGGTTCAAACCACGGTCCGAGCAAAACACCAAAACAATTTTTCTAATTAGTAAAAATCCAATTATTGGGTTTTTTAAGAGCAGCGGTCACCTCTCGGCAGTGGGCGGCATACCCTCCGAGAGTATTTCTGCCATGAAAAAGCTTCTCACAAAAAATGCATTCGCCGTTCGGAGCCGGCATGCTGATGACTGATTTTGTGGCAACGCTCGAAAATGTGAACACAATGGTGTAGCTCAGTGTATCTCATATATGTCATCTTTTTTATATTTTTGTACAGGGGATTCCTTAAATTCCATAAAAACTCTTTATTTTTTACAACTTCAATTCATTTTTCCGTTTCTTCGTCCTTGATTTCGAATTTCCGTCATTAAAAAATTGAGCTGTCACACTGTAGCGCGCTACAAAGTTAAAGTTAACTCTTAGAATCTAAAGTTTAGATCACTGATGGGCGTTTTGACTCATATGAGCAGTTACTCTCAGCACACGTATTCTTACGCTCTTATTTCAGTTGCTGTTGAGAGCGAAAAATCAATTGAGTCACAGTGGTGTTGGAACAGAATTTTCATGTCAGTTGTGTTTCAGCAAGCAAAGGGATGACACGTATCGTCGCTTTGCTTTTATTATTAATCCATGGAGTACCTACATTGGATTAATTGATGGAGTACCTAACAGTTAGCCGAACATAACAACAAAAACCTGATGTTTATCGCGACGACGACGAATGGCGTGCATAAATTCAAACATATGTATGTAAATATGCACATATCGTCGTCGTCGCGATAAACATTTTGTTTTTGTTCTGTTCGGCTAATTACGAACCGATGCAGATACATGAATCGGTCGTTCGGGCTATGTAGTGGTCACTTTGAAAGTACTCTAACCTACCACAAATGGAGCATATAATGCAATGATTTTTGCAGGGTGCTTGTTTTCATACGTACGCCCGCACATCATTGGACAAACGTCTGTTGTCCACAACAATCTGACATCAACTGATCGAATTCTGGCGGCTGCCGACAACGCTCTCTAACTAATACACATGCAACTAATAATTTCTTTGCATGTATTGGAATGCCGATAACTGCTTTAGATACTACCCTGCAGGGAACTGAATAACTAGTGAGCAAAATTTCTAGTTCCGAACTAGCGAAAAGGTGTCAAAAGGGAACTAGATCAATTGTAGTTAGACCCTCACTAGTTCAGGAGGAGTGAATTGAGTGACCATTATAAGCCACACTTTGATTTGTATGCAATTTCGAAGTGACAAAAATTCTATGAAAATTTTTCGTTCGTTCAATTTCCGTCGGCTTTGTATATTTCTGCAATTCTCAGATGTTTAGTGAAGCGTTTTATATAAAGAGTTTTCTATTTGCATCTTAACTTGTATGAAATGAAACTTTCATAACTTTTTGGTTTGGTTGGAAATTTTCCCCTTATTACGCTTTTCCGATCACTCAGGCTTATTTTTAATTTTTTTATTTTATTAATTTTTAAATATTGTAAATTTTTATTAAATAAATAAATAAAAAAATATTAGTTAAAAAATAAAAAATAAAAATTATCATCCACCTTGTCACCGACAGGATTCGAACCCACGCCCCTCAGATTGAAAGGCACATGCGTTAACCAGTCGGCCATCGCGCTACTTGCAAGCGGTGTGTCACAGGCTGCACTTAAGCGGCATATGTAAAACTGTAGAATTTGTAGGTACTTGTAGCTAGTTCAGAACTATAGAAAATGTGCCAATAAACGAACTAGTGTAAACTGTAGAATTTAGTACTAGTTCGGAACTATCGAAAATGTAGTGCAGAGGGCGACAATTGACACCGCCTAGGACATCGCCGTGTTAAATTCGCCAGTTGATAACATGCAAAAGAGATTTAGCTCGCACTAGTAGTGTCGAAAAATGCACTAGAAGCGACCTAGTTCGGAACTAGAGATTTTCCCTACAGGGTAAGGACTAGGCTAAGGAATGTGATTACCAACATTATATTATACATATGTATAAAACTTTTTGTTGTACTTAAAAGAGCTCAAATCTTATTGTACTAATTTAGGTTAATGAATAAATGAAATGAAATGAAATTCTGATGATGATATTGATAATAACTTTTTGATAAAAATGTAGATAAAGTTGATGGTTGTAATATCGCTAAAGATTGTTGAAACGAAATTGATGTTGCTTTTCGTTGTAGTAGTTATAGGTTTGATTGCACGTTGTTGTTAAATCGGTCGTTATTATTGCTGTTAGATGAATATTTGTTGATGTAGTTACTGCTTTATTGACAAATTAAATGCGATTACGAATTATTTGCTGTTGTAGCTGTTGTTGTTGGAGATATGTCAATTGCAGAAAAAAATCGTGGCTAAAATTTTCAATCTATATTTTGAATTTTTAGTTTCGGATAATTGTAATCATTGATTGTTGTTTTCGTATTTAGATTAATTGCCGTTGCGGTTTCTGCATTGTTTAATATACATATGTGATTAAATTCGGATTTATCAAGATTCCGTTAAAATGTTCAAACTTTTAATTGTTGTGTTGTAGTTGACGATTTCAAATATTAATGGCACAGCTAGTCGACGCAAGAAATTAATATACATATGTATATTCGTTCAAATAATTAGTTCGCAGGATCGCCAAAATGTATTGTATATTTTTATTTTTTTAAAAATTAAGTTCATGTTATTTTGTTGAAAATTGAAAATTCAATAATACAATTTTTATTTTTTTGATAAACCAAAATTTCAAAGAATAAAAGATAAAGTATTTAACAAATAATTGAAAGTAATTACTTAACAAAGTAATTCCTACAATGTCCACCTATTTATTATAGAGAAAACGCTGTGTCCCCTTTTTACGGATTAATTGTTATATCCCATTTTTACGAAAAAAATGCTTTATCTACTTCTTATGGAATTTTTTTGTTTGTACACTTTTTATGGAAAAAAAATTTTTCTCCACTTCTTACGGAATTTTTTTTTTTTTGTACACCTTTTTACAGATTTTTTTATAAGTCTCCCTTTTATAAACCCAAAAAATATGTACACTTTTTACTGCCGGCCTTTCATATCGTCGGCCCCCTGCCAGAACCACGAATGTGCAATTTTTCCAATTTTGAGGTAAGAGGTTTTCCTGATCAATCTGTGCATGCTCTACATTTTAGTAAAACCCCCTCCTTGAAAATAAATTTCAAAAAATATATGGGGCACATTCGTATTTCTGGCCCAACAAAAAAAAAAAAATCCAGTCTAGTCAAGTCAAGTCAAGTCAAGTCAAGTCAAGTCAAGTCAAGTCAAGTCAAGTCAAGTCAATTCAAGTCAAGTCAAGTTAAGTCAAGTCAAGTCAAGTCAAGTCAAGTCGAGTCAAGTCAAGTCAAGTCAAGTTAAGTCAAGTCAAGTCAAGTCAAGTCAAGTCAAGTTAAGTCAAGTCAAGTCAAGTCAAGTCAAGTCAAGTCAAGTTAAGTCAAGTCAAGTCAAGTCAAGTCAAGCCAAGTTAATTTAAGTTAAGTTAAGTTATTCCGGCACCTTGTCTAGCCATCACTACAGCTCCATGTTGAAGCCGTTCCCAAAACTTTTCATTTGATACCAATATTGCTCAAAAACATCCGGGTCCGCATTTTGACCCATATCTGGGGACCCGGTCTAGGAATCATTATGAATAGAACTCCATGTAAAAGCCTTGTTTAAAACCTTTCATTTCATACCAATATTGCTCCGAAACATTCCGGGTTAATCCGGGGTCACATTTTGACCCATATTTGGGGACCCGGCCCAGGCATCACAAATAAAATAATTCTACGTCGAAGTCCTCATCAAGACCTTTAATTCGGTAGCAATATCGCTCAGAAATATTCGAGGGTCACCCGGTCCACCTGTTGACCCTTACCTGGAGACCCGACCTAGGCATCACTGTTGAAATACCTCTATATTGAAGTCCAGATCAAGACCTTTTATTCGATACCAATATTCAGACACATCCCGAAGTCATCCAGATCCACGTTTTGGCCCATATCAGGAGATCCAGCATGGAAATCACAATGAAAATAGGTCTGTGTTAAAGCCCTGCTCAATACATTTAATTTCATACTAATATCGTTCAAAAACATTCCGAAGTTATCTGGGTCCACATTCTTACCCAGACTGGATGTCTAGGCATCACAATGTAAATATCTCTGTGTTCAAGTCCTGCTCAACACCCTTCATTTGATACCAATATGGCACGTTTAGGTGCAGGCGTTCTTGAGTTATAGCATAGTATGCATCCATAAACATGTTTTTGATTGCCACCGAGACAAACAACAAACATATGAGTCGTCTGCGCTGCGCTGCCTGGCACGACTGCGACGCCTCCACTGAACACGGCAAATAAGCAAACGAATATGTCTATGCTTGCGCTTTTTTGAGTTTTTCGAAATTTAAAACCGGGAAAAAATTATTAAAGTCTCAGAAATGCGCAAAAACAAGTATATGGTTGTCGAGAATTTACCATTTGTGACATTTTAAAAAAAGAATTATTAAAATCGGTCCAGTACTTTTTGAGTTATCGCGTTACATACATTTTCCATACAATCAATTTTATATAATTAGTATAGATATCCTAAAAGTACCAACTGTAAAGGCAAATGTTTTGTTTGTAATTTTCTTTGTTGGTTGCCTTTTTTAAAGTAACTCTTATTATTAAATAATACGCATGATTTTACGTTCCTATTTTATTTTGTTACTAATGAAATAATAAAAATGACAATAAAAATCAATTTTTTCTTTGCACTTTAAAGTTGTAGCGTTCCTCGAAATATATATTTACTTTTTTCAACCCCAAAATGTGGGAAAATAATTAAGGTCCAAATCCCGGGACAAATCCCGGGATCCCGGGATTATAAAAACAAATCTCGAAAATCCCGGGATCGTAAAAATCGGAAAAATTGGAATCCCTAGTGTGTATATAGAATATGTGACGTTTAACGTAGCAAAGCGGGTGTAAATTGATCAGCGCGTCGGAGAAGCGCTGCGTAAAGCACATTAAGTAACTTGAAAGCGCTGTAAATTGAAAGCGACTCGAGGCGACATTGGCTTTGACACTTTCCTCTTCGCATGCATACATATTTGAACGATATCCGCCGTTGCTGCCTTATGTTGGCATAGGGTATTCCAAATCAGCTTACGCAAATCCACCGTCAATGATTTTCACACTTCCATTATCGTGTGCGATACGCTATACGTTTGTGATAATACGTATGTTTGGTTGGTTTTGTGTTGCACAAATGTTTGGAGAATAAAAAGGCAAAAAAGAAACAAATTTTAACATATGCATGTTTGTATGTGGAAAAGTTGAGCGACAATTCGCGGCATCGAAAATATATAAGAAGGTTGTAAAACTTTAAGCTGATTTTAATGCGTCGTCTGAGTCGAGTGTTCAATGAAGTGAAGTGAAGTGTGGTGAGCGCAAAAGTGGGGCATATGTACTTACATACATATTTACAAAGACCAATTCGCAAAAAGAATAACAACTTTTTAATTTGGCTGCAACGACCGAAATGAGGTTAACTTTGACAAAATTAAAGTTAAGCGATTAAATTTTACATTATTTTAGCAAATATAACAATAGTCGTATAATCTTTAATATATTACCGTTTTAGATGGAAATGCTGGAAATATCTAAAACAAAATAGTGTGGCTTACTTGTTGCAGTTCTCTTGGGTGCGCTTATGTTGGAGCATATAAAGAAAGAAAGATAGCGACGAAAATTGTGAGCGGGATTTCCGTACTTCTGTTTATGTCGGAGCTGTGATAAGGGCTAAGTTCACTAAAGATAATCGTGAAAAAAAAACCTAACGGAAATAGTCTCTTTTATAAAGGGTTAAAATGCTTCAATGAATTACCTGAAAATATCAAAAATTGTGATAATCATTTATTTAAATCAAGGTTAATTAATTACACGAAAGGTATGAATATTAGATAGATGTTTGAAACTGAGTGAACTGGTGTTAAATGTTTCAATTTCAATTTCATACTCCATTCCAAATGTAAAATCATTGTATGTATGTATATATTGGTAATGAATGTATTAATATATTTAAGTAACTTTAACCCTTTCGCGGACAGTCGGTTTTCGAAATGACGTTCCCGTGGGACACATATTTTGTGTCCGGAACTAATAAAGAAAAAATCTGAGTGAAAAAATTAAAAAAATTAAATTTTTTGATTTATAGGGACATACCTTCTGTGAATATATGAATTAGCATTGAATTGCCTTCGGGAACTCCAGGTTTGTCCCATTTCTAGAAATAATGAATGACGGGAAATTCCGTCATGTCCCTCTATTTTTGACATTTTTTGACGGCATTTGCCGTTTTGTCCGCGAAAATGTTAAGAGTTGAATTAGACTCGAAGAGTATAAATAAATAAATAAATAATGTGTATTGTTTATATCGAAGCTGTGGTGTAAGCGCATACTAAAGTATAAAAGCCCGTCTCCACACAACTTAATTCGCATGTGAATAATGTAGCGAATAATATCGCGAAATACGCTGTATCCACGTAGCTGATCGTCGTTCAGTTTGATATTTCTCATTCTTGTTCTTCTTCAATATATGTGAGAGCGCATAGAGAAAGGGACCTAAGGGTAAAAAATTAATTTTTTTTTGGGGCATGGGATCGGTCTCATTAGATGCTCAGATGTTGTCCACATCAAAAAAAAAAAATTTTGTTACCCTTAGGTCCCTTTCCCTATGCACTGTCACATATATATTTTCGCTAATTTTTGCGTCTTTGCTTTGGTCTCTGTGAGATTTCGATGGATTTGCGATACAAAATTAAAGAAGGCATCGATATTATCGCGGTTGACGAGAGTGTTGAGAACGAATAACGTAGTTCAATCGTTATTCGCTCTCAGAATTTTGTAGGGAAATAATCGTCGTTCGATACTCGATTCGAGGCCGAACGACGATTGCGAATATAGGTAAAAAGAGCGAATGACATTATGTGCAGACATGCTATAAGAGCGAGCAAAATTAATTAATTGATTTTCTGTACTCGATTAGCGCTATTCAATATGTACACAGAAAATTTCATTAGTGCCTTCTTTCAAGCTATTCTCTCCTCGCTAGTTTCGCTGCGATATAAACAGTCAATAGCGCTATATGTATACTTGAGGCTTAGAGCGCTAGTACACATGTTTATATGTCTCTTCGCTATTTTCGCAACCTAAGACACGTTAAGGCAAAGTATATCGCCTAACTAACTATACTTGAATTAATATTTGTCACTTTGAAGGTAAGAATGCCACAGGCTGTACGGAGAGGAAGAGCAGCTTTGTTTGTGCAAGTTTCCTTCGAATACATTCATTATTATAATTACTTAATTTTCCTAGCATTTAAGAAAGTAATTATTCACAAATGAACCAACTGGCAAGTTTCCATGACTTAGAAGATTACATAAAATTAGCTTATTCTCTACTAATTATTTCTGCGTAAAAAAAGTAAACAAACAATTTGTTTTTTTTTTTGCAGTGGTGTAGCTAAATTTTTTTTTTTTTTTATCTTGGAAGGACCGTTTTCTACAAAAAAAATAATAATACTGTCTTCTAAAATATGCCTCGTGGGAAAGCGTACTAACCTCCTAGCAATTCTGGTGATTTGGAAATTCGCAAAGTCTATAAAGTATGAAATTAATTTGCCTGATCAACGAGAGATCGACTAACCAAAAAATAAACGCACTGGAACTAGTCAGCCTAAGTTTCTAAAGTAACCAGCTTTTACGCTCGATCGCAGAAAACTTCTGCGACCTTCGAGATATGTATACCGGTGGCAAATCATGCGGAGAAATACAAAGTTCTGCGGAACAAACTATGTCAAATTGTGCTGCAGCATGCATCGGTCTTGCTTATATGTTATAGAGTTACGCTGATATTAAAAGTGGTCTTACATTTAAGATAAATTCATTATCTGTTCCGCTTATATTCATGCTTCCAAACTGAATTAACAAAGGTTCTTATCTACACTTACATGGTTATCATCTACGCTATCATTTCGCTCTTCCCTGATTTAAAAGAAGTGATATACACAAATATGCCATGCGTGCGGTTTCGATCCCCCAAATGCCTTCATTTCACTTTACAGATGCGCCGTCCATGATCTGCCTGCCTATCAACCTGCCATATAAAATGCAATGCCACACTGAGGCTCCACAATAGTTTGCTCATTTCGCTTGCTCTGATTATTACCAACCATTTCACCACGGCTTGGAACTGTTTTAGCACACTATGCCCGCCACGGCGCTTTTCAATGCCAATGAACCAGCCGCAACTGTGCAAGATTTCGTCAAATTACCACTAACACTCATCAGTTTCAATGGCTTCAAACTCTTCAAATGGATTACAGATGAGCCACCAAATCGTCGCATACAAATAATGTTGCGCATCTGTCTCGTCGTCATGGTCTACAACTTTAGCGCCATGCTGCTTTTCTTCGTTTTCAATCAACTGGAGACGGCGATGGATTACATCGCTCAAGTGATCTATTGGGTTTTTGGATATAATGCTATATGGAAGGGACGCACCTTGTGGGTGGGGCGTCATAAAGTCGAATTTATATTGAAGGGACTGATGGCACGGCATCCGCGTACGCCGCAGGAGCGTATGGATTTTCGTGTCGTGGAATATTATAACAAAATCCATGCATACAATAAATTTTTGATTTTGTGGCATATGGGTACAACAACAATGGTGAATTTACATCCATTGGCAACATCGTTGTTCAATTATATGCCGCGTGGGGATAAAGCGGGGGGTTTCGATTATGCTTTCCCGTTTGCCATGTGGTATTTTTATGATGACAAAACGCCTTTTCTCTATTTTATTTCATACGTTTTACAATTCATGGGTGGCTATTATACGTCGATTTTATATTTGGGTGGAGATACGGTACTAATTTCGCTCGTGCATTTGGTAAATATGCATTTGGATTATTTGGGCAGGCAGATTGAGCAGTTGCAGCCGGGGGGTAGTGATGAGGATATGAAAAAATTGGGACCGCTGTTGGAGTATCATCAAGAAATATTGGAGTTAGTAGTATGAGAGAGTGCGAATGAAATAAAAATAATAATAAAAAAAAAATTGTAAGGGTACAGCCAGACGACACAAGAAAGTACTTTCAGAAATTGAAAAATTCAAATTTTTGTTTTTGTTACTTTTAAAAAAACAAATACAAAAATTTTAATTTTTCACTTTCTGAAAGTACTTTCTTGCGTAGTCTGGCTGTATCCTAAGAGAAAGAAAATAAAATAAATTAAACAAAATAAAATAAAATGAAATAAAATAATATAAAATAAAATAAAATAAAATAAAAATAAAATTAAAAAAATAAAACAAAATAAAATAAAATAAAATAAAATAAAATAAAATAAAATAAAAAAAATTAAATTAAATTAAAATAAAACAAAATTAAATAGAATAAAATAAAAATAAAATAAAGTAAAATAAAATGAAATAAAATAAAATAATATAAAAAAATAAATAAAAAAAATCAAATAAAATAAAGTAAAATAAAATAAAATAAAATAATTGTTGGGGTAATTGAAAAAAAATTCAACAACTATTTACAGGGAAGGTTGAGTGTATAGCTATTTCACGAAAAACCATTTTCGATCATCAGCACTCTTTTCGGAAGTGGATGCTACAGGGGATTGAACCCGAGTACGATTTTCGTACATTTGCTATGCAAGTGTTGAATAATGGTTGGCAGCTGACGGACAGCGGGCGCTGTGTACAGTAGTTATATATACAACAGCACAATTTATAATTTAACATTATTGGGTATGTTAGTGAGGTTAGATTGACTAGAGCAATGGCATATATAAGTGAAAAATCCAACAGCTCAGCAGGACCATCGGTAGCCGCAGTGCTTAGCGTTTCGCTAATATTCGACTACTGATGGTTGGAGCGTAGGTTCAAAGCCTGGTGTGCTCCCGAGAAGATGTCTGATGATGAAGAAAGTGGTTTTTCTTCGAAATAGCTATCATATCTACCATCGCTGTATGAGCTAATTGGATTTTTCCGCTTATTCCAAAGTATAAAAATTAAAATAAAATACAATAAAATAAAATAAAGTAAAATAAAATAAAATCAAATAAAACAAAATAAAATAAAATAAAAAAAAAAATAAAAATAAAAAAAATCGTTGTACTACAAAAGAATTTGTTCTTATTGTACTGATAAATTATAATAAATGAAATGAAATGAAATAAAAAAATAATAATAAAATAAAGTATCAAATAAAATAAAACGAAATAAATAAAATAAAGTAAAATTAAATTAAAAAAAAATTAAATTAAATTTAAAAAATAAAAATCAAAGAAAATGAAATAAAATAAAACAAAAAAAATTGAATTAAATTATATTAAATTAAATGAAATTACGTAAAATAAAATAAAATAAGATAAAATAAAATAAAATAAATTAAAGTAAAATGAACTAAAATAAAATAAAATCTAAAAAATGAAAGAAAATAAAATGAAATAAAACAAAACAAAATAAATAAAATTGAATTAAATTAAATTAAATGAAATAAAATAAAACGAAATAAAATAAAAAAAAAATAAAATAAAATAAAATAAAATAAAATAAAATAAAATAAAATTAAATTAAATAAAATGAAATAAAATATGACATCGAAATCTGAGTGCACTAGTTTCACTTAATGCGCGCTCTACAATTGCCTCATTTTTCTTCTTCTTCTCTCTCCGTATCTCTTCTCTTTCTCCTTCTCCTTCTCACTCTGTTTCTTAACATAGCTACGCCGAACAAATCGATTCCATCTTTAGCCTAGCTATATTAATCAACTATTTGGGTTCCTGTTTGGTGCTCTGTCTGATCGGATTGCAATGCGTTATTGGCAACGACTTTGTTGGTATTATAAAATTTGTCGCATTTCTTATCTCAATGATGGTGCATGTTTATTTCATATCATATTTTGGCAATAATCTGATTGATTTGGTAAGCACCAAGAATTACATAACTTTTCTGCTAGAATTTTTCCTTTTTTAATTCAACCCTTTGCCGCACAGAGTGTCGGAATAAGCGATGCCTTCTACAATCACGCCTGGTACCAGGGTAACTATAAATATATGCGCATGTTGGTATTGCCCATAGCACGTGCACAGCGTTATGCTCATTTGACGGCATTTTCATTCTTTGAGATTTCAATGGATAGTTTCAAGTCGGTAAGGTGGCAGGAAGAGAAAGAGATTTCTTTTTGGCTGCTGTTTACATTGCTGCTCTTTTGGTTTTTTTTTACAGCTTTGCACCACTTCATATCAGTTTTTTACACTCCTAAGAACGAGCTTATCGGAGCAGGAAAATGCTATCTAGACCAAACGTGGCACATGAAACAGCAGATTTTCGCGAATCTGTTAACAACTTTTCGTTCGAAACTAAACACTTTTGTGTGTTTTGATTCGTGATCTAAGAAGAAGTGGCGCTTACCTACATAAGTAATATTTTAGAATTTAGTATACAAAACATTGTGTTTGAAATTAGTTTTAATTACTCAATGTATTATATAAACTCTTGAACATGTTCTAATAAAATTTCTTTCTGAAGCATAAAGACTTGTTTTTTTCAAAAGCTGTTGCTCTGTGGTAGATAAGTATCTTCGATATCCAATATAAATATCGAACTGACAAAAACTTATAACTAGCCTTAGTTTTCCAACATGTTTCTCAATCGACTAAAAATAGTGAAGTGCTAGTAAAAATTATGACTATTTTAGTCATCATAATTTAGGTAAACATTTCATAGGCTCTTCTTACTCACTCTATAAATGCATGTATTAAAATTTTGCAACACAATCGTTCTATTGGTCTGTAGGTTTCTTCGCTCTTATACTTTATTATGCGCTTATATCACAGCTCCGATATAAACCGAAGTATGGAATTCCCACTTACAAATTTTCGTTGCTATATTTCTCTCATTCTTTATGGCAAATGCTACACTGTCAATATGAATCGCGATATTTGAATCGCGATTCATATTGATGGTTTGATGAATCGCAAACTGGTGCTACACGTTCAATATGAATATTGCGATATTTTTCTCGCTCTGAGATTCAAAATATTTTACTTCCGTCCTTTTCCCACTTTCACTTTCAATTCGTTTATTTCCAATATTGCGATCCAGATCACGGATTTAAAAATTTCTAAAAATACACGCATTTTGATGGATCGCAAAATTTTCATGCTATACAGTCAATCCGTATTGTCAATATTGCGATCCGGATCGCGGATTTCTAAATTTCTAAATATACACGCATTTTGATGGATCGCAAAATTTTCATGCTACACAGTCAATCCATATTGTCAATATTGCGATCCGGATCGCGGATCGCAAAATTTCTAAAAATTCGCGATCCAGGATCGCGATCCATCAATACTCGATGCTACACTGTCAATATGAATCGCGATCCACGGATTTCATCAATATATATTGATAATGTAGCATCTGCCTATAAGCTCTAACCTAAACCCACCCTTAGATAGGCATGGTCATGAATAAAGAGATATTTTAGAAAAGGTCTGTACTGTGACATCAAGATCTATTATTAGCTGATGGGTGAGAAGACCAAGTGGCATTTTTTACTCTCTTGCTGTTGATCCACTTCCTGGTGACGCAACCAACGTAAATTAAACAGAATCTACACTCACTTCCTTATACCATATTTATATTGCCTACATATATCAATGAGACATTTGCATCCCTGAAGACTATGAAAATATATTTACTCAGAAAATCAGTTTCTTAAAAAAAGTTCTTCATTAAGAACTATGTGAACGCAAATTCATTACATATACGGATGGCAACAATAACCGGAAAAGCGATTATAATCGGTTAATTTCTTTCGGTTAATGGTTAAAATGTATCGTTTTTTTCCTTTTGATTATTTTTTCGATTAACCTTTTTCCTCTCAAGTCGAAATTAATCGACAGGAAATAATCGAAGTTGAGAATTTCCGCCTTTTCATCCGAGTCCGAATTCGGTTACCTACGGTTTTGTGAGTATATCCAAAACACCGCAAAAAATGTTCCCTCCAGTTCCCGAATAGACGATTTTATCGTCATTTTGACGATTTTTCTAAGCAATGACGATTTTTTCGAATAAATGACGATTTGTTTCGTTTATTATATATATATTTTTTTAAGGAATAATTGTAATCGAAAAACTATTATAATCGATCTCCAAATTTATTCGCGATTAATAACACTGCTCTACAGCCAAAAAATACTCTGAACGCGACCATCCTATGTATATGTAAAATCGGTCGCTGATTCCGAAAATCGGGCTCATTTTTAATTCTATGGGAAGGTTTTTGAGATATCGGCAATTTACCGTTATTTGGCCAATGGCTCCACTTAATCCTGTATACCTCTTTAACGCAGTGAGCTATCTTCCTTGGAGTGACACTCAACGAAAGAAAATTAAATTTCCTTTTCATCGCTGCTACAACATTTTCTGTAAATATTGACGATTCAATTTGAATTTTTTCGATTTTTTACGATTTTTTGAAGAAAAAATTGACTTTGTCAGGCAATATCTTTTAAACCAATGTCTTCACCTTCGGTTTTACTCCTTTACGTGAAGCTCCATTCTATTGGGAAAAAGATAAGCTATCAACGAAGAAAATCCATGGTAAAATAGAAAAGTTATAGGCGATCAAGTAAATACATCCAAGTCGCGCAATGCCTCTGCACGGGTATATTCTATGCATGTTATACCCGTAAATGGGCTTTTATCTACTGCGCTGCCAATGTGCTGCTACTGCAGATGTGTAGGTATTGGTATAACATGCATAGAATATACCCGTGCAGAGGCATTGCGCGACTTGGATGTATTTACTTGATCGCCTAGCTCACGATCGATAGCTCACTGCGTTAAAAAGGTATACAGGATTAAGTGGAGCCAGTGGCCAAATAACGGTAAATTGCCGATATCTCAAAAACCTTCCCATAGAATTAAAAATGAGCCCGATTTTCGGAATCAGCGACCGATTTTACATATAGATAGGATGGTCACGTCCAAAGTACAGACAAAAAATTTCATTTTGTGATCCAGTGTAATCGAACGCTTTCGATTAACCTAAAAAGCGGTTAATCGGTTATTTTATTTTTTTTGCGATCCCTAATTGCATATAAAGTGCTGAAACAAGTGCAAAATGCCAACAAATTAAGAAACATAAAATCAACTTAATAAAGTGCTAAAATGTGCGAAATCGCGCGAAAATGACTGACACCCAAAACAACCCACCTTTGAAAGTTCGCCAAACAAGCCAAGTAAATAGGAAACGAAAACGTAAATTTAAAACAAAGCGAAAAGTTCGTAGAAAACGTGAAAGAGTGAAGTGATAATCGAACGTAAACGATAATAATTATTACACAATGGAGGAGGAGCAGCAACATCAGCCGCCAAAGCAAGCGCAGCAGAAAAATGTGACAATCAACGTTGAAGCGGCGCCAAGAAAGCCGCCCCGTTTGAAAGTCAGCAGCCAGGAGGTGATGAAGAAAGAAGAAGAAGAAGAAAATATTTCATTACACCTCGTCGTTGCGGCTGCAAATGCGGGTGCCACGGAAAAACAGCAAAAACAACCGCAAGAAAAAGGTGACGAAACAAAAAAGCAAATAAAATTCCATAGTCCGTTACGGTCAGCGGTGGAGCGAAGAGCCGCCAGCTCTGCTGAGCTGATTACACCAACAACAACAACAACAGCAACAGCAAAAACGTCAGCAACCCTTTGCTTTGGTGGCAATAGGAAAGATGGCGTCAGAGATGCAGCTCTTGCCAAACAGAAGCAGAACAAGAAGAAGAAGGAGAACAAACTAAGAACAATAGCAACAGCAACAACACTAACTTTGGCAGATAAGACCAGCGGCAGCGGCAACCGAAGCGTCACAAACAAGCCAGCAAGTGCAATGAACAACAGTAGAGGTGATTTTCCAAAAGGGTCGACACCGACAGCTACCATAAAGGGTGCCAGCTCGTTGACAGGTCACTGTAAGACAACAGTTGCAATTACAACAGCAAAAACAGCAACAGCAACGGCGATGGCAGCAGCTCAAACAGCAGCGGCTGCAGGCAATACGGTTTCAGGTCGCGTGAAGGTTAGCGACGGTGAGGGCATCGATGTGGAAGGCGCAAATGATGGTTGTGGCGGCGCTGTGAAAAGTCGCTTGGTGCGCGGTTGTTCAAGTCTAATGTATGCGTGTCAACATGGCGACATTGTCGAAGTTTTGGCACAGTTGCGTTCACGGGTAAGTAAGGCATATTATGCGATAGATACATAATACTGTGATACATATTTAGTGGTAGAGTTGAAGCCACATTTTGTGGCCTAAAAAGATTGTACTTGCGTAATAAAAATATTTTTTACATAATTTGGAAAAAACTCTAGCAGAAATATTTCCAGCTATAGTTTCTCCAAAGTATTAGGAATTAAAACAGTATAATTCAATAAGCAAAAAGTAATTTTGATCATCATAGACAAACGCTTTGATATAGCTAAAGATTTCGTAGAAAAGAAGGGATAAACATAAAGGTTAATTTGATTGCAGAAACAACAGAGCACTCACAGAGCTTTCAGGAATACAGGCCAGGAATATGGACCCAGAGAGACCCAGAAATACTTTGAACAATATTGGTATCAAATGAAAGGTGCTGCTCAGGGTTTCAACATAGAGCGTTTTTCATTGTGATGTCTAGGCCGAGTCCCCAGATATGGGTCAAAATGTGGACTCGGATGTCCCCGGAATCTTTCCGGCGATATTGGTATCAAAAGAAATGTGGAAATCAGGGCTTTTATATGACGAGCTCAGAGCAAAAATTAGACATATTTTTTCTCAGAGCAAAAACGAACTATCGTACAAACAAAAACGTGAAAAATAGAAGCTGAACACCATGTCGGCATAACATTTTAGTTCGTTTTTGCCCTTTTTTTTTTTAGAGAAAAAAGGAACTAAAATGTTTTGCCGGCATGTTTTCGTGCTTCGAGTTTTCGCGTTTCTTGTTTGTGCGATAGTTCGTTTTTGTTCTGTGAAAAAATTTCTCATTTTTGCTCTGAGGTCGTCATATAAAGCTCTCTTCGATATAATGTCCAATCAAGTTCCTCAGGGAAAGAGAAAAGAAAGGAGAAAGGGAAGGGGAAGGGGAAATTGTGGGAGAAGGGAAAGGGGAATGGGAAAGAGAAAACGAAAGGAAATAAATAGAAAAGGGAGAGATACAAAGAATCAAAAAGGGAGTGCGGGCGGAAAAGGGAGGGGGAGAAAGAATGGGAGAGGAGGAAGAATACGAGGAGGTATGGGAGAGTGATAGAGGAAGGGAAGAGGGTAGGGAAAACAAAAAGGAAGAAGGGATAAAGGAAACGGAAATGAAAGCTAAAGGGAAAGAGAAAGGGAAACGGAATGGAAAAGGGAAAGAGAAAAAGAAAGAAAAAGGAAAAGAGAAAGAGAAAGGGAAATACTCATTATAAAATAAAAAATATTTTTCATCATTGCAAAGCGGGACGGGTATTTACTAGTTTAATTTAAAATATCTGGAGAGAATTATGGATTATAAAGCATGATCTGTGTGCGACAGAATGAATAACTAAATATTTGAAAAAGTGTATAGAATAGTTTCAAAAGTTTTAAAAACAGTTTTTAAATAGTATGACACCTCTGAATTTTTAGATTAATATCTCTGCGACTTCCAGTAGGGCAAAAAAGTCATAACCGCCGAGCAAGGGCGTATACAGGCCCTTCTTACTCCAATCTGTACTACCTGACGCCAGTTCCCCTGCTACCATCAGCGCGTTCCCAGTTGATTAGCTGTTGTATCTATTCATCTTTGAAAAGTGCAAACAGCGCCTACATCGTTCCATCGTCATCTGTACTCAGTTCCAGATGACCGATTCTATGATAAATTCCAAAAATCTCGGTTGCCACGTCTCCGCAGACACTCGCAACATTGTTACATTTGTTAGTTAGTTAGTTTTTTGGCTTTATTGAGAATAGAGCAAAATATAATTATAAATATGTGCCTACGTATGTATTTACATAAGTCCTTGTTTTATGCGCAAACTTGTATGCACGTCGTCCTTGCACATTAGCCTTCTTGCTCGTTGCGTGGGTTGCGCACACGCGACGGAAGAATCAAAATCAACGCGCTTCCCCAGATATTTGAGTGTTTACAGATTTTTGGGCCTTGTTAGTTATGTACATACATTGTACATTCACACGTGTGTGTTTATAGTTTTCTTTGTTTTATAAACTTCAAACTTTTATGCAAATCCATGCCCTCACACTTTTAGTTGCCAACATAAGGCTGCCATAAAACAATGTTACTTGCACGTTAACGCGATAAAGTAACACATTTGCAAAAAAAAAAAACAATAACAATAACAATCAGGTGCAGATACATACATATTTACATACATATCTATATGTATATATGCTTATTGGGGATGTGCATTTTGCTGAGATTTACGGGATTTTTGCGATTTTATTTTATTATATTGACGGAGGAGGGTTTCAGAACTTTACCGAAGTTAAAAATCACTTGCAGACTGTATTTAAAGTTGCATTACCTTCGATTCATAGAAATTGAAATGTAGTAGGGAATTAAGGGTTAAAAAATAAAATAAAATACAAATCGGTATTTCGAGCTGCGCATCTCTTCAACTTACCTACGTCAAAAATTTGTGTATGTATGTATGTATACTTTTTAAACAAAAGTTTTTTGTATAGTTTAACAACTCTTTACCTTGGCTGAGGTAATATTTTCTTGAAGAGCAAACAAATAAACAAACTAACAAACAAGAAGCATGGCAAGTCATAAAAGTTGGTGCGCGACGTTGTCAAGTGTTGCTTGCCTGTGCACGCACGCGCACAACACCCCACACCCCCGCACAGGTGTTGGTAATTATTTAGCATGCTAAAATATTCACGGCTGATGATAGAGCGTTACAACGCCAGGCATGTGGTCGGTGACTCTCCCACCCCATCCGGTTTGGATTGTAAATATTTGGGGTTGCGATTTCATATTTGGGCGCACAATCACGTCAACAAGTATCGCTTTAACGTTAACCCAAAGTGGTTGCCTTCCTGTTCTCTCTCTCCCCAAAAGATATCCACGCTCGCCCAAAAACACTTGTCTACGTACCCACCGCTTAATCCACTTTTGTTGTTGGTCGGTGGTGGTGGGCTTAGGAAATGTTATACAGGTAGGTAATTGTTGCGGCAACAACAACTACAACAACGATTTAATGACGCACTTGGGTATTCTCGAAAAATTAACCTTATATTAAACAAGTAAGGAAGCCTAAGTTCGAGTGGAATCGAACATTAGATACTCAGCTGTATGTTTTCACTGTTTGTTTGCGTTTGTTCGATATAGGGTGTATTTTATATAAAGCTAGTGCTGCATAAAGTGGGCGTAGCCACGCCCATTTTCAATATTTTTATCAGTCATCCAGCTAAGCATATGAATATTATTCTTTGTGCAACATTTCATTCCTTTATGACTTGTAGTTACAAAGATGTCACGTTACAAATTCCCAAAGGATGTTCCAGAAATATCCTTGTTAAAAAGTAGGCGTGGTCACAAACCGATTTGAATAAATTTTTGCATCTCTATTAACACAAGTTATAAAAGTGTATAAACCAAGTTTCGTCATAATATCTCAATTATTTGTCGAGTTATAGGCTAAGCAATCTCGTATATTCCTTTGTCTAAAAAGAGGCGGTGCCACGCCCATTTTCCAAAATTTGTCTATTTTTTGTTTTCGGTCTATTGTGGAACTCTTGCCACAAAATTTCAATGAATTATCTTTATATTTGACAAAGATATCGCTTAAAATGTTTTTATTAGGCCCCTTTATAGTTCACATATATAAAAGTGGGCGTGGCCGTCAACCGATTTTGACAATTTTCCGTCAAAACGTTTGTCTAAGTAAGTAAATAACGCGTACCAAATTTCATCGATATATCTTCAACGGTTTCTGAGTTATGACTCATAAAACTTTCAATGTTTGACCCTTAATAAGTGGGCGTGGCACCGCCCATTTTCCAAAATTTCATCAAATTACTTCCTAGGAGCCTGAGCTCAACACGTGGGTAAAATTTGATCACTCTAGCTTTAATAGTGACTGAGATACCAAATTTCCGATTTTTTCTATATAGGAAAAGTGGGCGTGGTCATGGTCCGATTTCGCCCATTTTCAATACCAACCGTCCCAGTCTCGGTACCAACTTGCATTTCAAATTTCTTCAAAATATCTCAATTTTTGCGCGAGTTAGAGTGTTTACAGACGGACGGACGGACGGACGGACATGGCTCCATCGATTTCTCTTTTCACCCTGATCATTTTGATATATATAAGTCTATATCTATCTCGATTATTTCGTTCTGTTACAATCCACCGTTATGTGATTAAAACTATAATACTCTGTGTACTAGTACAGCTGAGTATAAAAACAAAAAAAGAAGGTAGACAAGGCGTGGTGTGTTTGTAAAAGGGGAGGATTTATGAAATCTGAATTAGTTCAGGGACTCAAATTATTGCATTGGAATTAATAGTTAATTGCAATTTTACGTGGTTTTTCTAAATGAAACGAAAGTAAGTTAATATTGATGACCTAAATTTTGATTCGGTGAAGTACAAAAATGCGTAGAGGATTTTTATTGAGGTCAACTATAAGTTTTTTGTTATAATTTTCTTATTATTTTCTTTATTAGCGCTTTCGCGGCTAGACATTTTTTCGGCAACCAACAGAGCGCACCAGTAAGGCCAAGAAATACTTCCCTCCCGCTCTTCGTCATGGTTAGAAGTACTTTGAATTTCTTAAATTGTATTAAATACATAAAAGAAGTAGTTATGAAAATAAAAACGACCAAAAAACCAAAAAGAAAAAACATAAAATTATTCTTGGTCTTGAGGACATTTGTATGGAATCAATATTATGTCTTTATATAAGAAATACTTCAAAAATTTTGCGGACAAAATTTGTGGCTATACCTCATACTCCAGGAGTGCTGATTATTTCGCGGTATTTGATAAGAGATTTAGGATAGAATCTGGAGACTAAAAATTTATATTATCGAGGTCTAACCAAACCGATAATCTAATAGACTAACGACTCCAAGAAGACATTCGGGCTTGAGTGCAATATTCGCATTCGAGATGAAGTCCTCAATAGTGCTAGAATATTTAAATTGAAAATTGAAAAGCTTCAAAATTCATAACTGAATCCCGGCCATTGAGCCAATAAAAAGCGAGATATGTTTGCCTATACATACCTATATACAATCAAGAATAAGCTCAGAAAGGAGGAAAGGAAATAGAAAGAAAATTATTTGACTGCGACAGGCAAAGACACTAGATAATGGAATGTTACAAAAAAGGGTTGTTTTAAAGTGATTCACGTCGTCTTTAAAAAAAAAAAAGAAAATACATAAGGAGGAAAAAAATAGAATTCGGGACATGTATGCATGTATTTGATTATAGTGCCACCGGAGCCAAGGTCATTAAGGGGAAACTCCCACCAACTGCAAGAAATTCATAAGCATTAGAGTATCGCACTGAAAATCAAAAATTTACCATGTGGTGTGTACATATGTACATTTTCATATCCATATGCATGTAAAGAATAATAATTGTCTCAAATTTCCAATTCTACAAGGTGATAAATCATTCACTAAATACACACTAAACTAACGGACTAATTGTGCGGAAGAAGGCAAAAAGTGAAGGCCGCAACTGCTTTGTAGATTTAATTGACTTCGAAAGAAAACTTTGTTTGTTGGGTTTTGCCTGAAAAAAGAAAAAAACCCGAATTACGTAAATATGTAATATAATTGACGTTGAAGTTCTTTGATTTCCTTTCAAAATTTAGCATTTTATTCGTGTGTTTCGTTTGCTTTTGTGTTCTAACTAGTCGAGCGTAGTTATCAAATAACAAAGCATTTCGAACAATGGTTGTGCGTGCTTGGCTATTTGACTATTAAAAGTTATGGCAAAATTCAAGGAAATTATGATCATGTATGAACTTTAAATGAAATTCGATCGATTTGGTTTGAGTGACGTTGCGTTAGTGGCGGTGTTTTAAACTTCAAGGACAGAGCTGTGTGAGCTATTGAAATGTTGGTAATAAAATACAAGAGTACGATTACATACATATGTAAAGACAAGCGGACATACATATGTGGATAGCAATACAATTACTATTATTTTTTCGGAATCTGAAAAATTTGCTCATTAGGTTGCGCTTTAACAACACAGGTTATATTAAAATATGTTTCAGCGAACTTAGAATCCACAAATCATACATGGAGAAAACTATATTGATGTCACATCCATATTTATTATTACATAAATCAGACATCAATATATCGTCCCCTCAATATAACAATAGCGTATGTGCTCCTACGCCATTATTTTTTTATTGCATATTTAGAATCTCCATCATTGATTCTATGTCTGGTCAAAATTTCGTCCACAAAGTGGTCAAAATGTCATTGGAAAAAATGGTGTATAATTTCTTGTTCAAAAATTTAATAGATATCTGATTTGACAAAAACTTTAAACTCGATTTTATCAAAACCCAAAAAAAATTATACGCTATTGTTATATTGAGGGAACGGTATGTAGTTGTTTCCGTGTAGGTATTCCGAAAAAATTTGCTAAGCTCCGCAGAGATTTATAAGTTAGCGATATGTGTGTTTTTTTGTTTGTTTTTCCGATAGGGAAGGATTGCGATGTATTTTGGAACGAATTTCTGTCATCCCTTGTCAAGTTTGATTTGGTTTTAAACCTGTTTCGGCAATGTGCCATTTTCAATAACTTTTTTCGCCGGAAATTCACTCCACAATACTTCGTAGTATAACGATATGCATGAAATTTCAATGAAAACTAATGAGGGAGTTGGAGGCAATATTCCCAGTGACTCGTAAGTTTTACTGTCACATTCTCAAACTTGTTTGCAGAAAGCTTTGCAATGTCTTTAAAAAAGTTTAATATTAATATTTGTTGCATTACAAGAATTGCTTTTAAGCAAGAACGTTAATTTATTTTATAATTTTAAGTTTATCCTAGGACTGTTCTCTTTTTTAACTTGATTACCATGCCGAACTTGTAGTCCTGCTCTCAGTTTATTATCAAATACTTAAAGACACTTTTAAAACATTTCATATTACAGATGTTGGTAGTGAAAGTGTCCTCAACTGTACATTATACAACGGTCTTGCAGCTTCTCCAGCAGGACACAAGCTGCTTTTGTTGTTAGTGCGACTTCATAAAAAATTTAATTGCAATCAAAAAAGTTTTTAATTGATTTTGAAAGATAAATGAATGAAGTATTGTATGCCATTGCCGCAAATGCAATTTCAACTGCAATACGCATAATCTATGAGACAATAAATTTGAAATGATTGTGATGTTGCTGACCCAGTTTTGAGTGCGCCATTAATGGGTTAATGGGCTACAAGGTGATTTAGTTTGGTTTGTACCAGAGACGAAGGATGTTGATTGATAAGTATTATTTTTAGTGTACATATCGCACCCTAAATCATAAAGTGACACAACTCAAAATTAAAAAATTTTCAGGAGAACCAAAAAACTGTTTCCCTTTTATAGGCAATGATATGGGAAAAGGCCGCCACAATGCCGCGTATAATAGTTATTTTTCAGTTAAAAAAGGCTCTGATGGGAAAGATTTTTTTGGCAGTTGCTAGAGATATATTCCATGTACCAATTTATGAAAGATGCCCGATTTCGAAAAATTTTGAGTTGTGACACTTTATGATTTAGGGTGCGATATGTTAATTCGATGTAAATATCTATTATAAGGTTGATTGCTTTTATAGCGTAATTCTTAAAACTTAACTAACTAGTGATGCCCAAAGGCATGAAAATGGGTGTTTAATCGTTGAGTAGAATTTCTTTTTTTTTTTCGAATAAATTTATGTGAAAAAGTTAGCAGTCTTCAAATGAAAGTTCTCCATTTCACTCATTGCATTGCGCACTCATTACGTGTTCTTGAACCATTTACTGTTAATTGAATTATGTACATAGATATGTTAAGCCAGAAAATATGTGATATAGTAAATTTGTTTTATGCATGTTTAACCTTGTGCCAAATTTACAATGATTTTCAGCTCTTTTCACATGCCACAACAAATCATAGAAATTAATAAAGCGCACACACTGAGCTTTTCGTCATGGGATATCAAATATCAACATAAATTTCTATAGCTCAAGGTACACACACGCTCATACATAGACTAGTGCTATGTCCTTCATGATATTCATAACAATTACTATGTCTTATTACCCGATTATCACTTATTCAAATCCCGTCTAGTGGAGGGTGAGATATTCATATATTTTTAATTTTTTTGTTTGTTTGTGCATGGAGTTTGACCTAATTTTGTAGGTGGAAAGTTAGCGAATAAGCAACAGCGGTTGTGACACACCTTTCAACGTAGCTGGTGGTTACATATGTACATACTTATTTTCAATACCCATATGTAACTATATAAATACATTCATACATACATACATATATACCTAAGCAAACATAAGATTCTAGGCTGGAAAGCGGCGCTGCATCGGTTGATTGATATTTGATATGTTTTCACATTTTGGCTCGTACAATTTTCCCATTAAAGTTTGCCCTTAGTTTTTCTTTATGTACGCGGTGGCAAACATGTTTACAAAGTTTGTTGTTGTTGCTAGTTAAACATATATATCTGCATGCATATTTTCTCTCTAAACAAAGTGTGTCAATGCCTGCGGAGATGCGATTAGTCTTAGGATAATGAGGGCGCATGCCACACTTTTCACATTTTATATTTGTTGTTTGTTTGTTATTGTTGTTGTTTGAGTTAAGTAAAGCAAAAAAGGAACTGGGCGTAGACAGAAAATATGGAGCATAGCATAGTTACATAGTTACATACATACAGACACGTTCAAAGTTATGGAAAATTGTACAATTTTAACCCAAACGAAGTGGGTTAAAGAATAATTCCCAGGCCAACAGGCGGTAAACTTATGGCGTTTTCTTTTCTGACAAAAAATGTTGCCCTTTAATATCTCAATTATCAAATTACGTAACATGACTTTCTATAAAATGGCTGAATTTGTAGTTAATGGTGCCCCCTTACTTAGTCAGAGGACAATATTCGTTGAAATCACCACACAAGCTTACAAAATGGCTAAGAAAATCAAACAGGGCAACATTTTTTCGAGAAAAGAAAACGGCATTAGTTTCCGCCGGCAATGCTTTTGTTTGAAACGATTTAGTCGTCGCTCAGCAAGGGGCATAGCAACATTGTGGGTGAATGTCGATTGTTTGCGCATATATATATATGTAAAAGCATAATTACTTATACATATGCACGCATGCTTATTGTTTTTATAAGCGGCCGCATTCATTGAGGGTAGAGGTGTGAAACTGTCGATGGAACTATCGATATTTTATTTTTTTAAACACTATCGAAAACCATCGATGGCTTTTTCAAAACCGTCAAAAACTATCGATATTAATGTGTAGTTACTATCGATAGTTTTACAACTTTTACTCTCCATATTGCACATTAGATTATTGCATTCAGATTCTGTTAAGGTCTGCAGTTTTGAATTTTAATTCTAATTTTAATCTTTGATTTTCAATTTCATTTTCACTTTTAATAAGTATGGGGACGCAAATTTATGTACATATATGTATATGTACGTACCTATGTATGCATGTATGCATGTAAATTTTAAATGTTTATTTGTTCCACTACTTTGTGAAAAACTTGAAAAAGATACAATTATATATTATATATAAATAGGAAGAAAGGTAAAAAAATTATTCCTTTTCGCGGAGATAAGCAACACTTTCCAAATTCCAGTTGTACCGCAACACTGATTTGCCCTTTTGATCACGGTCCGACGCGAAATCATGGTCAAAATCAAGGCAGATCTAGGAAGGTAGGCCCGGTGGCGAATTCAGAAATTTCCCATGTATTTTGTTATTGTTATTGGTAGAGTGTAATGTCAAAATGATATTTCGCCGTGGTTAAAATCTAAATTCGCTTGGGGCTCGTCCATTCCTATTGTCCATGATATGAATTCGCTTTGATTTTGACATTACACTCTACCTTTATAAATAAAAAAAGAAGTTTTTCAATGCGCCGCCGAGCCTACCTGTTAGATATGCCTTGGTCAAAATTAAAATTACTTAGTGTGCTCTCCCGCCCTCTCTCTCAATTTTCGCTTTAATGGAAAAGTAATAGGAGATATTTGGCCGCGTTGATTTTGATCTGAGCGTAAACTGGGCCAATGCATATAAAATAGAGAGAGCGCTTTTGAATTAAAGCGACTCTTCAACTGTGTTAAAGATATTTGTAAACACGTTTACGATATCTATTTCTCTTAGCTAAAAACTTTATTTATTAATTATAAACAAATTAAATAATTTATAGAAAAAATTATATGCCTATGCACTGCTCCTAACTCCTACGAACACATCCATATCAATTCTATGTGGATATGAGTATGTTAAATCTGATAAACAGCCTGGCAATTGTTTGTATGGAAAAAATGTTAGCCTATTAATATATAGATTCTTATTCAGCCGACGGGGGGGGGGGGTAAAAATTTAATTTCGCTTAGGCACCTGATCACTGCAGTGTCTTCCAGGCCGAAGTAGGCGGTTCACTGCTTGAAAGCAAGGAAAAGCGAATTTAAATATGTTTAAATATGCTCAGACAGCCAGGCAGCAATGAAATGTAAATCCAGAACTGTGTCAAAATGGTCGCAGATCTCTATAAGAGATCGCTGAGCAGTTTTCCATTTACCTTGTATGCCTGCCTGGATACTGTAACATACCGGGAAACGAGATGACAGAAGAACTTGCTAGAGTGAGCACATCCGTTTTCCTGTTTCCCTTTTATAGGCAATGATATGGGAAAAGGCCGCCACAATGCCGCGTATAATAGTTATTTTTCAGTTAAAAAAGGCTCTGATGGGAAAGATTTTTTTGGCAGTCGCTAGAGATATATTCCATGTACCAATTTATGAAGGATGCCCGATTTCGAAAAATTTTGAGTTGTGACACTTTATGATTTAGGGTGCGATATGTTAATTCGATGTAAATATCTATTATAAGGTTGATTGCTTTTATAGCGTAATTCTTAAAATTTAACTAACTAGTGATGCCCAAAGGCATGAAAATGGGTGTTTAATCGTTGAGTAGAATTTCTTTTTTTTTTTTCGAATAAATTTATGTGAAAAAGTTAGCAGTCTTCAAATGAAAGTTCTCCATTTCACTCATTGCATTGCGCACTCATTACGTGTTCTTGAACCATTTACAGTTAATTGAATTATGTACATAGATATGTTAAGCCAGAAAATATGTAATATCGTAAATTTGTTTTGTGCATGTTTAACCTTGTGCCAAATTTACAATCATTTTCAGCTCTTTTCACATGCCACAACAAATCATAGAAATTAATAAAGCGCACACACTGAGCTTTTCGTCATGGGATATCAAATATCAACATAAATTTCTATAGCTCAAGGTACACACACGCTCATACATAGACTAGTGCTATGTCCTTCATGATATTCATAACAATTACTATGTCTTATTACCCGATTATCACTTATTCAAATCCCGTCTAGTGGAGGGTGAGATATTCATATATTTTTAATTTTTTTGTTTGTTTGTGCATGGAGTTTGACCTAATTTTGTAGGTGGAAAGTTAGCGAATAAGCAACAGCGGTTGTGACACACCTTTCAACGTAGCTGGTGGTTACATATGTACATACTTATTTTCAATACCCATATGTAACTATATAAATACATTCATACATACATACATATATACCTAAGCAAACATAAGATTCTAGGCTGGAAAGCGGCGCTGCATCGGTTGATTGATATTTGATATGTTTTCACATTTTGGCTCGTACAATTTTCCCATTAAAGTTTGCCCTTAGTTTTTCTTTATGTACGCGGTGGCAAACATGTTTACAAAGTTTGTTGTTGTTGCTAGTTAAACATATATATCTGCATGCATATTTTCTCTCTAAACAAAGTGTGTCAATGCCTGCGGAGATGCGATTAGTCTTAGGCACTCTGCACACGGAGCGAACTGCTTTAGACGCGTATTAGATACAACAGACGAAAGCTGTACGCTTTGATGTCGCGCACGTATATTTCAATTGAGGGCTGCACACGAGTCGTCAGCTTCATGCATTCGTCAAAGTATGCTGGCTACATGTCGCTTGGCGTAAAGCAGTGCTGGTAGCTAGGCGTACTACGCTTAGAAAACAGGAAGAAGAAGATGTTTGTTTACATTTTTCCACTTGGTGGAATTTATGAAAGCAGTAAAATTTGTGTAAAAAATCGGAAAAAAGGAGTGTATAATGAAAGAAAATGGAAGATTCCGTAAAATTTCTCATCTTTTCTATTTAAAGCTTCGAAAATTAAAGTAAATACCGTATTATTAATTTGTTTGTTTGTTTTGTGCAGCGAAGTTTCATGTCGCTTCGTGTGCAGATCTTGAGGCGTAGAGAAATCGACGCTACATGAAATGTCTCGTACGCGTCTATGACGATACGCCTCGTGTGCAGAGTGCCTTAGGATAATGAGGGCGCATGCCACACTTTTCACATTTTATATTTGTCGTTTGTTTGTTATTGTTGTTGTTTGAGTTAAGTAAAGCAAAAAAGGAACTGGGCGTAGACAGAAAATATGGAGCATAGCATAGTTACATAGTTACATACATACAGACACGTTCAAAGTTATGGAAAATTGTACAATTTTAACCCAAACGAAGTGGGTTAAAGAATAATTCCCAGGCCAACAGGCGGTAAACTTAATTTCCGCCGGCAATGCTTTTGTTTGAAACGATTTAGTCGTCGCTCAGCAAGGGGCATAGCAACATTGTGGGTGAATGTCGATTGTTTGCGCATATATATATATGTAAAAGCATAATTACTTATACATATGCACGCATGCTTATTGTTTTTATAAGCGACCGCATTCATTGAGGGTAGAGGTGTGAAACTGTCGATGGAACTATCGATATTTTATTTTTTTAAACACTATCGAAAACCATCGATGGCTTTTTCAAAACCGTCAAAAACTATCGATATTAATGTGTAGTTACTATCGATAGTTTTACAACTTTTACTCTCCATATTGCACATTACTATTTCAGATTCTGTTAAGGTCTGCAGTTTTGAATTTTAATTCTAATTTTAATCTTTGATTTTCAATTTCATTTTCACTTTTAATAAGTATGGGGACGCAAATTTATGTACATATATGTATATCTACGTACCTATGTATGCATGTATGCATGTAAATTTTAAATGTTTATTTGTTCCACTACTTTGTGAAAAACTTGAAAAAGATACAATTATACATTATATATAAATAGGAAGAAAGGTAAAAAAATTATTCCTTTTCGCGGAGATAAGCAACACTTTCCAAATTCCAGTTGTACCGCAACACTGATTTGCCCTTTTGATCACGGTCCGACGCGAAATCATGGTCAAAATCAAGGCAGATCTAGGAAGGTAGGCCCGGTGGCGAATTCAGAAATTTCCCATGTATTTTGTTATTGTTATTGGTAGAGTGTAATGTCAAAATGATATTTCGCCGTGGTTAAAATCTAAATTCGCTTGGGGCTCGTCCATTCCTATTGGCCATGATATGAATTCGCTTTGATTTTGACATTACACTCTACCTTTATAAATAAAAAAAGAAGTTTTTCAATGCCTACCTGTTAGATATGCCTTGGTCAAAATTAAAATTACTTAGTGTGCTCTCCCGCCCTCTCTCTCAATTTTCGCTTTAATGGAAAAGTAATAGGAGATATTTGGCCGCGTTGATTTTGATCTGAGCGTAAACTGGGCCAATGCATATAAAATAGAGAGAGCGCTTTTGAATTAAAGCGACTCTTCAACTGTGTTAAAGATATTTGTAAACACGTTTACGATATCTATTTCTCTTAGCTAAAACCTTTATTTATTAATTATAAACAAATTAAATAATTTATAGAAAAAATTATATGCCTATGCACTGCTCCTGACTCATACGAACACATCCATATCAATTCTATGTGGATATGAGTATATTAAATGTGATAAACAGCCTGGCAATTGTTTGTATGGAAAAAATGTTAGCCTATTAATATATAGATTCTTATTCAGCCGACGGGGGGGGGGGGGGGTAAAAATTTAATTTCGCTTAGGCACCAGATCACTGCAGTGTCTTCCAGGCCGAAGTAGGCGGTTCACTGCTTGAAAGCAAGGAAAAGCGAATTTAAATATGTTTACATATGCTCAGACAGCCAGGCAGCAATGAAATGTAAATCCAGAACTGTGTCAAAATGGTCGCAGATCTCTATAAGAGATCGCTGAGCAGTTTTCCATTTACCTTGTATGCCTGCCTGGATACTGTAACATACCGGGAAACGGGATGACAAAAGAACTTGCTAGAGTGAGCACATCCGCTCCACTTTCAATCAAATAACGTGGAAGCATTTAGGCATGTCGCTCACTACCAGCAAGCTCACACTAAAGGCGTTGTACTTCAAAGAAGCGAATGACAGCTGGCAAGATCTGAGTACTTGCAACCATACTAGGCTCTTGTGATCTCACTGGAACGCCAGAAAGACAAAGAGTCTTGCACTAATGACGGGACTATTAACCAATAATACCCAACGGTTTACCCTCCATATCTCGCCCGGTCGACGTGAGGGGCGCCAATCCGCATGACGCACGGATATATTTTTTTTTGTGCCGAGTCGTGCATGTAATCCTAGAGAGGCATACAGAGAGAATGAATGTTCCATATTGCGATTACTGTCGGGCTTGAGAGAACGAAGAGGAGACCGAAACAGTAAAATACCTGCTCTGCGACTAACCAGCAACAGGAAGGAGGCGACTGAAGCTTACCAATTTAGTGAGTTAGGGGATCTAGCTACAATGGAATTTAGGAAAATTCTAAGACTTGTGGAATCCATAGGATGGTTGGAGTAGGGGGCCATCAGATGCACGTGTTTTCACAATGAGACCTTCGGGGCCTAAGTACGCAAAGTGAAAACTAGCAGCCACTGCAATCCAACGTAACCTAAGACATGTTTGTTTTCCAAGTAGAAATACTAATGATGCGAGTTTGTTAACTCTACTACGTACATATATGACGTAGTCATTCATTCAAAAGCCAGCCAAGCTCTACAAGCTCCAAAGCACAAGTACATACAATAAAAGGCTGTGAACGAGCAATTTTTGATGATGGCAAATGCCGAAACAATGTTGGTTGGTGGCTTTAACAACATCCTTTTTTGCTTAAGCTGACTCCACCGAGCTTGTAGTTAGAAAAGTGCGTCAATGCTTTGTTGTTGTTGTTGTTGCAAGTTGAGTGAGTTATATATCTACATATTTATATAGGTGTACATGTGTACCTAGATATGTACATAGGTATAAAAACGAGTACATACATAATAGCTCAACTTGATTGTTTGTTTGGACATTCAATTTTAGTTCTTATGTTTGTTTTTGTTTTACCACAACCAGCGAAGCATCTGCAGCTGCCGCCCCCCTTAGTGTATTTGCGTGAGCTCGGCTCAGCTCAACTCCTTTGCATGCTCAGCAGGCATGATCAAATGCAGCTCAACATGAACATCCACATCCCCGAAGCACAGCAGGTGTGAATTATTTATATTCACTTAAAAGTGAAAAGCACCGGTGTACAACAAAAAGAAAGAAACAAAACAAAAAACAAAAACAAGAACAACTTTTGAAAAGTCAAATGCTAAACTTCAACTGGGAATAACTAAGTACTTGCTGTGTATGCAGTTGAAGTTTAATTATACAGATTTATGCATGTATGTGTGTATGTGTGTATGCAGGGATTTAAATCAAATGCATTTAGATAAGTGCCTTTTGAGGGGGCGGCAGTATTTGTAAGCGCAGTCAGGTATGTGCATATGTATGTATGTATATATATATATATATCGGCTCGACCTACAACTCGTTAGAGTTATATTCACGCGAGTGTACCATTAAGGTTTCAATTTAAGAATCACCCTAATTTCCATATATATATATGGATGCCAAGCCGAAGGCGCTTCTAATATAGGCACCTAAACTCAAGAGAATGAATATAGGGCGTAGGACTTGTCCTGGTTTCCGAATTGATATTCTCCTTTACTCTATTGCTTTACTCTTTTAGTCACGGTGCTTCGCCGCCAATTGGAGTCAGTGGCACAAAACTAGGGAGCAGGAGACAGGCTCGACCTACAACTCGTTAGAGTTATATTCACGCGAGTGTACCATTAAGGTTTCAATTTAAGAATCACCCTAATTTCCATATATATATATGGTACACTCGCGTGAATATAACTCTAACGAGTTGTAGGTCGAGCCTGTCTCCTGCTCCCTAGTTTTGTGCCACTGACTCCAATTGGCGGCGAAGCACCGTGACTAAAAGAGTAAAGCAATAGAGTAAAGGAGAATATCAATTCGGAAACCAGGACAAGTCCTACGCCCTATATTCATTCTCTTGAGTTTAGGTGCCTATATTAGAAGCGCTTTCGGCTTGGCATCCTTGAGAGGTTGTCGAAGAAATGCGGCCAACGAATTTCATTTTGTCTTGGAAGTGCGTAGGAAACCGCTTCCATATGGTCTTAGCTTCCTAGAACTAGTGCCGAGAGATTCGGCCCTTGATGAAGCCCAGTGGCGCAAGAACTTCCCCCACCTCCATATCAAGAGCTGAGCCTTGCCTGCCCAGCAGACATTTCGTTTCCCTGGATGTAGCGGTGCACCGGCACACGGATCAGAGTTACACTGTGACGACTTCCACTCCTTACACTGCCCGACTAGGCTTTAAAATACCATTCCAGATCCCTTAGCCTTCAGAGCCGTCTGACTATCCCAGTAAATTCCTACCCTCCTTCCGACACCGTCACATTCTGCTGCAAGTAGAGCCTTGCAGGCCTCCTGTATGACGAAAAATTCAGATTGAAATACGCCCGCCATGTCTGGGAGCCTAATTGATATAGACGTGTCCAGCTGAGTTGCGAAGATACCCGCTCCTACTCCAACTGCCATCATTGACCTGTCCGTGAAAACAGAAACATCGAATCTCTGAGCGAGTTTACAGCTATTATAAATAAAAATAATTAATTTATTTAAATTTGAATAAGTCAAATTTAAAAATAGTCAAATTCATTTTATTACATTCGCAGATTAAAATTTCAAAAATCGATTTATAAATTTTAGCTTAAGGCACACCCTATCAATGGCAAATGCGTACTTGTGCTTGTGGTAAACATTAAAAAAAATCAAAATAAAGTTTTTTGTTGTTACTGTGTGCGTTTGTTGTTTTGTTATCTTTTGTTTTTGTTTGTTTGGCCGCTTGGTTGGGCTACTCTGCGGTTGGCTGGTTGTTTTGGATAGACGAAAGTTGTTGCTTACAAGAAAATACGCTGCTGCAGCGACAAGAACAATAACAAAAGCAACAGGAACGAGCAACAGAGCAGCGTCAGAAACGACAGGTGAATGCGATTTGATTGTTTGGTATGTTGGCTTTGTGTTTCACTTTTGTTAACGCACACCACTCGCACACGAACTTTTAAGCATAATTTAAGGATCTGTTCAGTTTAGTTCAGCCAAGCGATTGCGGGGGATGTTGCTGGGCGATAAGCTAAGACCGACGAGCCACCAAGCGAAGCAGCCCAACACAAGTACTTATGTACGTGTTTTTGCTTTGTTGCTTGTTTGTCGTTGTTGTTGTTGTTGCTTGTTGAGTTGTTGTTCTTGTCATTTGGTGGGTGGGAAGCGCTGAACAAACGTAAAACCTAAAAGGGTTAAAAATCGAGAATGCGGATGGAATTTTATGTATATGACATTAATTTAAATTGCATTGTACAAATCGTCGCTGCGCCAACAAATTCAGGTACTTATATGTTTTTTTCGATTTTTTTTTATTACATATTTATTTAGCACTATCCGCTAGCCCCATTTCTGCATTTCCCGTTTTCTGATATCTTTCTTTGGTTAGAAGTTATCAAAGACAGCTATATGCTCTCAGTAGTAGAAATGCTCTGTAAAATCAGTTATACATCTACTTGCGTATAATTATTTTTGATTGCAGGTTATTTTTGTGTAAAAAAATTATTTAAAAAATGCGTATGTGACCACTTTTCAAAATAGGAGGTGCACTGGTCAGTTAAATAATGCAGTTCCAAGCTATCGCTAATTGCATCGGACCCTAGCGAAGAATTGTATACACATCTTTCACGATTTCTTACCTCCACTAGCAAATTCAAATAATTTGTAAAAAGAGCTATGTGCTGTAAAACTGCGCAAATGCTTCATGCGAAGTGGGTGGTCAAAAAAAGTAAAAAAAAAATTGCACAAGTCTATTACATATGTGTAGTAGCATTAGTTAACAATTCAAACTAAAAAATATATTCTCTAGGATCACCAGAAAACGGTTTTTTTGCTCTCCTGAAAAGTTGCTGAAAAACATATAGCTCTTTTTGTTGGCGCAGCGACGAAATATAAGTATGTATTTGTATTTAGCCGTACGCATTTGTATGTACATATGTACATTAGAGCGTATCGAGAAAAAAAAAGTTCGCCGTACGCCCCCCCCCCCCCCCCCCATATGATTTCTTTCGAAAACATTTCTGGAAAAAATTTTTATTTTTTTTGGACGCCGCTAGATGTCGCTAAAATTCGTCTTTTTCATATCTTCGGTATTTATGGTCCGATCCCTAAGATTGATACGCCAATCTCTTTGGCTTGAGAGGAGTGTTTCTAACTCATAATTGTATTAACCCTATGTACGCTATTGGGGTCACTTCCACCCAGCACTTAGTTTATACCACCTTAATGTAACTTTTTTTTGCCGGCATGTTAAACGTCGTCAAAAAATATTAATCTTTTAGAAAAGAAGTATTTCGATCGATTCAGTAGAACGGGAAATAAAACCAATTTAACATTCCGTGGAATATAAGTTTTTCGCTTCCTGTGGTCTTTTAGGTTCAATTTACAAAGATTTTTTCTGAAGAGACTCATACTGAAATTTTACGCCGAATAATTTTCTAGAACATTTTAACCATCTTACACCCCTGAAAAAGGGTTATTTTGATCCCTTTTTATACAGTCATAGAGAAATAGATACCTATAGTCAGGAAATAGTATTTTTAAGGTCGCTAGAGGGCTTGATAATTATGTTGAGGCTTGAGTGTAAATTAATATAAAATTGAGTTATGTAAGTGGAAAATGAAAGCACGCAAAAATACTTAAACATGCATAAATAGGTAGATATATGTATGTATTTACATATATACTTGAGTACATGCATAGGTATGTGGTAGGGTTGGCAGTCCTTGTAAATCGGGAGTGGCTTTTCTGGTACTGGTACTAAGTTTCTAAACGGTTAACAGGAAAAAAAACAGAGAAATTGTCCCATACAATTTATTTTACTGCTGTATTAGGTTTGAGTTGTGTTCATTTGCTGGTAAGAGATACCACTTTTTTTAATAATAATAATACCCAACGGTTTACCCTCCATATCCCGCCCGACAGCCGCGAGGGGCGCCAATCCGCATTAGCTAAGTTCCGGGGTCTGCTATTGGTACCGTGACATCACTAAAATACCGAACGTTGGTCATGAAATCACCATACAGATTCTATTAACTAAGCACTGTCGTTTTTCTTCAAATACATATGTACATAATTAAAGGCTTAGCCACGTGCATGTATGTATGTACATATGTATGTGTGTCTGTGCACTCCAGCAACATTTCTGCAAATTCCCCATTATTTGCATAGCACAATATTTATGCTTAAACGCCTGTGACACATGGGGCACAAAGTACCTACATATGTACATATGTGTGTTAATATGTAAATGCATGGAAGAGCAGCATGCTTTAGCTCCCTCCTCAAACTGCTTCTGTCATGTTTCATATCGTTTTTTCAACTGATTTTTTTTTATACTCAGCTGTACTAGTACACAGAGTATTATAGTTTTGATTTCCTAACGGTGGATTGTAACAGAATGAAATAATCGAGATAGATATAGACTTATATATATCAAAATGATCAGGGTGAAAAGAGAAATCGATTGAGCCATGTCCGTCCGTCTGTCCGTCTGTGAGCACGATAACTCGCGCAAAAATTGAGATATTTTGATGAAATTTGAAATGTAAGTTGGTATCAAGACAGGAACGGATGGTATTGAAAATGGGCGAAATCGGACCATGACCACGCCCACCTCCCCTATATAGTAAAAATCGGAAATTTTGTATCTCAGTCACTAATAGAGCTAGAGTGATAAAATTTCACACACGTATTGAGCTCAGGCCCTTATGAAGAAATATGGTGAAATTTTGGAAAATGGGCGGTGCCACGCCCACTTATTAAGGGGCAAACATTGAAAGTTTTATAAGTCATAACTCAGAAACCGTTGAAGATATATCGATGAATTTTGGTAGGCGTGATATACTTACTTAGGCAAATGTTTTGACGAAAAATTGCCAAAATCGGTTGACGACCACGCCCACTTTTATATATGGGTCTTATAAAGTGACCTAATAAAAACATTTTAAGCGATATCTCTGTAAAATATAAAGATATATCATTGAAGTTTTATGGAAGGTGTCCAACTATGGACATATAACAAAAAATATAAAAATTTTGGAAAATGGGCGTGGCACCGCCTCCTTTTAGAAGCAGGAATATACGAGATTTCTGAGCCCATAACTCGACAAATAATCGATATATTATGACGAAACTTGGTGTATAAACTTTCACTACTTGTAGTAATACATGTTCAAAATTTTAGCGAAATCGGTTGACGACCACGCCCACTTTTATATATGGGTATTATAAAATGACCTAATAAAAACATTTAAAGCGATATCTTTGTCAAATATAAAGATAATTCATTGAAATGTTGTGGCATGAGTTCTACAATAGATCGGAAACAAAAATTAGAAAAATTTCGGAAAATGGGCGTGGCACCGCCTCTTTTCAGACAAAGGAATCAACGAGATTTCGGAGCCCATAACTCGACAAATAATTGAGATATTATGACGAAACTTGGTTTATACACTTTTATAACTTGTGTTAATAGACACGCAAAAATTTATTGAAATCGGTTTATGACCACGCCTACTTTTTAACGAAGATATTTCTGGAACACCCTTTGGGAATTTGTAACGTGACATCTTTGTAACTGGAAGTCATAAAGGAATTAAATTTTGCACAAAGAATAATATTCATATGCTTAGTTGGATGACTGATAAAAATTTAGAAAATGGGCGTGGCTACGCCCACTTTATGCAGCACTCGATTTATATAAAGTACCTACACCGTGTTTCCATCAAACGCAAATAAACAATGAAAGCATACAGCTGAGTATCTAATGTTCGATTCCACTCGAACTTAGGCTTCCTTACTTGTTTGTTTTAATTTCACTAGCCAAGCTGTGGTTGCTGTCCGCAAAGTGTGTTTTAATCTATGTAGATGGAACATTCCTACGAATGATGTCCTCTTGGTGCATGTATGTACATATGTACGAGTACATGCATATGTGGCCTATATATGTTAATGGCTTACGTATATACATTTGTACATACTTATGTATACACATGCGCCTATTTATGTGAGTGTAAATATGTATGATACATATGTATGTATGTATGTGATAAATAGTGCGTCCGCAGATACAGTGGGCTAAGAAATTGTCGAGTTGAAATCTCTTATGTGTTTCTTCTTCTTCTATTTCGCGCTCATTTGTCTAAACAGCTTTGGCCGTGTCCAAAAAAAAAAAAAACGCGTCGGTCGTTTCTGCTTTGTGGTAACTGGACACAGTTAAGAACATCAGGGGTGGCCAAGCCATTCTCTCCCTAGTCTTACATAGAGGCCCTATATTTTTCCTCTCTTGGTTATCTTAAGTGGTGCGTAAGCATCTAGGCGATTCTGGCTGTATCCAATAAAGCCCGCCAGTCGTTTCTGTTTCGTGCAGCATGGCGCCAATTTGAAATACCAAGGGAGGCAGCGTCGCTGTCTAGCTGATCCTCTCAACGCAGTAGACGTCTCCCGTTTCTTCTGCCTCTAGCGGGTTTCGATAGAAATACTTTCTGTGCCGGAGCAACTTCATCCATTCTCATGACATGGCCTGCCTAATGCAGCCACTGGATTTTTATTCGCTAAACTCGTTGTCGATATATGTATGCCTCGTACAGTTCATTCCTAAATTATCTTCGGTACTCACTAACGCCAACGCGCAAAGATACACAAATCTTTTGAAAAACTTTTCTGTCGAATATTGGAAAAGGCATATTATCTGATTTGGATTTCCTGTACACTTCGGCGCTATATATTAAAACGGGTGCCATGAGCGATTTGTGGAGCGTGATTTTTGTTCGTTGAGAGAGGACTTCATTTTTAATTGTCCAAAGTCGCAGTTGTTGGCAAGGCTAAATCTTCGTGGGATTTCAAAGTCTAAGACTATTTGTGTATGAAAATTGTTATTATCATTTCATTTCATAAAGCCAAAAACAACCGCAGTTTATTTTACATTCCAGAATCGTACAGAAATCCCATACCGATCACCTTTGAAACCAAACAAGACTTCTTCAATGGAAGGAAATTTAGAAGAGCTTGAATAGTATAGTTACTGTTTATGCCCAGCCACTCCCACTGTAAACATAACATTTTGTATGTACTACTACTGCGAGAATTTATTTGAGTTGAGCAATGTTTGGTTTTGTTTTTTTATCTGTTGCACCCCTCCATTCGGAAAATTGAAAAAATTTTCCATAAATATGTCAGTGGTACGTACATACATACCCAGTAGGACTTGGAATCATCATTTTATGAATCCAGAAGTACTCCCTTGTCAGTACTCCATTACTCCCCTATACTTCTGTGTATAAGCATACAATTTTGTATACTCGCTTTTAACATCGCTATGGACTAAAGCTCTCGATTCTGTTCGAACAATTCGAGCTTCCGATTATTTTGAAACTTGTTTTTTTTTTTTTTTAGTTTTAATATAGAATTATATATAATTTTTTAAAAGTAGGCCCGGAATTGTGGCCCACTCGTTTGCCCCGGAATTTCTTCGAGCCATATTGGTATCAAATGAAAGGTTCTAATGGGGACTTGATATATAATTATTTTTATTGGGATATCTAAACTAGGTCAAAATATGGATACGGCTGGCCTCTGAATGTCTAAAAGCGATAGAGATAGGAAAAGGAAGTGTCATATAGATAGAGGCTTGTTACGAGCCGATGTAGACATTAGTGCTGGAAGCGATATCGATATAATATCGATTCATCGATGTTTTTGAACTTTTTCGATATATCGATATTTTTTTCCGATATTCGATATATCGACGGTCATGGATCCATCACTGATAAACGCGGAAAGAAGCTGGTAAAAGGCAGTATTGCCGTTTTGTGGGTAATTCCCCAAATTTGGAGATTTTTCTAAAATTTGATTCCTATGTAGAAATTCCTATGTTTAAAAGTAATGTAAATACGAACATTTTTTTTTAAATGTTCATTGAAGAATTGCAAAATCAATAAAACACATTTTAAATTTAAAAATTTTTATTTCTATTTTAAGCACTATGAGATTTTGAACCAAAAACTTATGTTTTTTTCCATTCATTTTTATTTTTAATTTAAACATTTTCTTTTTAAATCCCAAATACAATTTAATTCCAAAAATTCCATTTTTAATTTAAAAAATTCATTTCCAAAATAAAATGACTTGGTTGAAAACGTGCATTATAAAAATAAAAATTTTATTTTTGATTTATTTTCTCTGAGTGTAAAAGATATTTAGAATGCGTTATTAATTTTTCTATTTCAAACCTTTTAGTCTTTAACGTTGTTTTTTAAATAACTTAAATGCGAAATATTTCAGTGAACCACTGTAATTGATACCTACTCTTTATGACTGGAACAGAATTTACCTTTTTTGTTTTTTTTTTTTTTTGATTATTGAATTCCCTTTTCAAAAAAGATTTTTGTTCATAATAAATTGAAATATTTAGTTTAAATGTTTATTCAGTTAATTTTTAGAGTAATATAAATGACTGTCACTCTCGTTCAATTCAGGGCGCAATAATGAACGCAGACATTTCGAAAAATAAAGCTGTTATATATAGATAAGTTAAATTAAGGTTTATATAAAGTAGAGCTCTCGATTTTTTTGAACATTTTCGAGTAGCCCGAACAAATGCTGTTCAAATTCTCGAACACTTGTTTGTTTGTTTATTACCCGTATGCATGGTGAAATAAGAGAAAAGGTGTTTGCAATAAAACAAAATGGCGGTGCATTTTGACAACACTCGCACTCTTATAAAAAAATGTTCCCCTCTTGGCTTTTTTCTTTACAAATCGTAACGAAATTCCATACGAAAATTATTTATTGACTCCCATTTTAGTATTTTATTGAGTAGGCATTACTGTTTTTATATTTTTGTTTTGTTTTGAAATTTGGATATACATATATTTTCAATAATACATATGTAAATGTGAAAAAATTGTATAACATTTCGAAATTCCGCGACGAAACAAGAATTAATTAACAGCCCCGTTGATTGTTTTTTTGGTGCCTTCGTCTCACCATTCTTACCATCGCGTTTTACAGGTAAGCTGAAGATCGCAATGACAAGACTTCTTTTCCTCTAATCCCAATTCTTTTATTCAGTTACATTTTGAAATACCGTGGCGAAATCTAATTTACAATTATTAACCAATCGATTACACAATATTGGTTAAGGCGTGTGCAACAACAAACGCTACAAGTCCGGTTTGTGGCATTGTTGGTGGTGGAGTTGGTGCAGCTCGCAATGATGGTAACATGTATGTGAAAGCAGGTGGAACTGCAAGGGTGAAATCATCGCCGCCCGATGACTTGGCTGCATCTTTTCAACCGGTAATGGTGTTGCTGAACAAGCCAGGCGACGAATATCCATCGACAACGTATGTGTCATCACAGAAATTGCGTCGGCAAACGCAATCAATGGAGCCGCGCAGGAATGTTATTAAGCCAAGTCAACCGATCAAAACGTTGCAACAGCGTTAAAAGGAATACGGAGAAGCACGTTTGCGTATATTGGTTCGGCGAAATATCTCGAAGATGGTGTGGGGTGAGTTCGGTGAAATTTGGCTCCTTTATTTTTCTTATTACAGCTTTTTTTTTTTTGTTTATGCAGAATATCAAATTCTACGAATGCACCGTCCACTTCCAACAACCGCAGTTTCTATCAGTACAACTGCCAGCGCAAACAATTCTAACAAAGGCAACAAAATAGCAGCAATTCCAATGCCACCAAATGGAAATCAGCTTGGCATGAATGGCGGCGGAGTCTGAGGTGGTGACAGTGGTGGTGGTGGTCTCGATAGCGGTGTTACTTGTGGACGATTTTGGCCCTAGAAATTCTGGTTCACCTTTAAGTCCATACAATAATTATTATAATCGACTGCAACAACAACAACAGTCACCCTATCTCATGCAGCAGCAGCAAAAAAAATACCAACCGCTTATAATGTCGTTCAATGTCAGCGCTGTTGCCGTTACCGCTTCCATTAGCAACTACGCTGCAACAGCGTATGGTTGCAGCGTATCGTTCGCAGCATTAAGGCAACAGCAGCACTACCAACACCAACAACAACAAGAAAGCATCTTAAGTTTGCCACGCGGACCCGATGGCTCTTATGGTTTTCGGATGCGTCGGTACCATGTTGATGGTGGCGGCGCAAGCATAGGCGGATGTACTACTAGTAGACTATACTACAATTTGTAACACATTTGAAAAAGTTGGACTGGACTAATAAAAAAACAACAAAAGCAACGCGCATTTTCATATGCATGCATGCACATATGTAGGTAATGCTATGCGTTATATAGTACGTTTGGTACGACATAATGCATGCCAATTACAGTGCCAGCCTTCATTGCTAAGATTCGATAAGAATTTACAATTTGCAAATACTGGCGGTATTTTCTTTTTAATTTTATGTATCAATTTTATTTCTTAAAGCAAAAAATATGTTTATGTACCAGAGCTGGGCGATAAGGATTACGATTACAAGATAATTACGATTACGGTAATCGTAATCTTAGAAATTTTGAAATTACGATTACTGTAATCGTAATCGTCGTTACAAAAATTACGATTACTGTAATCGTAATCGTCGTTACAAAAATTACGATTACTGTAATCGTAATCGTCGTTACAAAAATTGCGATTACTGTAATCGTAATCGTCGTTACAAAAATTACGATTACTGTAATCGTAATCGTCGTTACAAAAATTACGATTACTGTAATCGTAATCGTCGTTACAAAAATTACGATTACTGTAATCGTAATTGTCGTTACAAAAATTATGATTACTGTAATCGTAATCGTAAGAAACTTGAAATTACGATTACTGTTCTCGTTTTCTGGGATTACAATGTGTAAAAAACAGTGATATACTTACCCAACATCGTTTTCCAAGAAATAATAATTTTTACATACATACATACATATGTGTTTATTTCTCACACATTAAGTAAACAATTAAAACTGGGATGTGTATTAAGAAGAGAGAAAATTAGCGGAAATAATAAAGATACAAAATTAAGACTGCTGTTTGGATAATTTACATTCAATAATATTCAATATTAGCCTTAGGAAGAACTAATTTTTCAAAAGAAACATCGTAAAGTACATGGCGTCGAGGACTGTTTATAATGACCGCCAACGAAAATAGCCTTTCCACAGGTGCTGACGATGTAAGCGGGGTGCTGAATCTTAAAGATGCTTTCTTTATCAGAGGATATATTTTAAAACAGCCATGGCTACTATCAGCATCGTTCAAACAGCTCTGAACAGCTACATTTGACAACTATGTATCATTGCGGCGAAAAAAATTACATATCAGCTGGTCTGCCGATACCACCTTTCTAGTTGCATCATGGCTTACGTAATAAGCATTTTAAAAATATTCCCCTTTCACAATTTTAATCATATAAAAACACACCAAAGTAGTAAAAAAGTACTAAACTACTCCTAAATTTGTCCCCCTTTTCTACTCCCTTCAAATGCATGACCGGAATAAGAGTGAGACGTTAAACTGCTGTCATTGGCCGTGATATCACCTATTTTTTTTATTTCACCATGCCCGTATGTTTGCACGGGCATTTGAAGTTTGTATTTTTGTTTTATTTTTTTTGTTGTCTTCATATTTATTTTTTTTATTTTTGTTTTCCTGATACAAATTTTTTTGTCTGTAAGCTCGAATGCTCGAATGTTTGTACGGGCATTTGAACAACAAACGAGCCTCAGACAAATTCGATCTTTTCGAATTGTTTGATACCCGGGTATCTAGAGCTCTAATATAAAGGTCGATATATCGATAACATCGATGTTTTTTCTCAAAAATATCGAAAATATCGATACTCGTAAACATCGATGTTTTTCCAGCACTACTAGATATATAGTTACATGAATTGGTACTTTGGAGGATAGATTAATGCTCAATTTGCAAGTACTCAAACCTATCAAAAATGGACCACATAGTACAATAATTTTTGCAGGGAAACGCTTCGTAATTTCAAAGATCAGTTGCATATACATGCATACATATATTTAAGTAGATATGGTTGTAAACACATAACAACCGATATGCATGTAAGCAGGTCGCAAAAAACCTATGTACTTTATATGTATGTACGTACTAACACCAAAAGGCACTGTAATGCCAAAGCTTTCTAAATAAGTCTCTCTCTGCACAGCGCGTGTAATCGCATTGAAGCTGTGGCATTAATAATGGTTCCTCCAGCACAGAACAGCCAACAGAACGGACGTGGTGCGACCGACCGACAGCTTAAAAGAACTCGTATAATAAATGCGACATCAACAGCGCAAATACCAATAGATGGTGTGTGTGTGTGTGTGTGTGGGTGTTAAAAACAATGAAACTAAACACAAATGGGTTTAGAAATGTGTACATATGTATGTGTTCGCTTTGAGTTGATATTTTCTATAACCGCTGGTCTGTAACGAAGCATCAAAAAGTGCTAGCTTGGACTAAGTAGGCAATTGAAAAGTAAAGGCTTGCCTAACAAAAATCACGCTCTACAGGACGCTCATCGTTCCAGTCTTCATGTACGGCGTTGAAGCATGGGCGATATCAAAATCAAATGAGGTGGTAGTTGGCGTATTCGAGGAAAAAAATTCTTCGGAAGATTTATGGATATTTGCGCATTAGCGAGGGCGAGTATCGACGGAGGTTTAGTGATGAACTGCACGCAGAAAACAACATTGCGCAGCAAATAAAAAACCACCGACTTCGTTGGGAAGATCATATCCGTGAGAATGGATGAAGGTGCTCTGACGCAGAAAATATTTCAATCGCAGAATAAAAGGGAGTTCTACGCCCTATATCCATCCTGTTGAGTTTAAATATTTAAGAAGCCACTTATGCCTGACGTTCTTGAGTTCCGGGAGGTTTTCGAAGAAAGTTTTGCTAAGGCATTTCATTCTGCCTTGGCAGTGCCAAGGACACTCACCCAGCAGGTGCGTGCTCTACCATCTGCTCCGCCTCAAGAGAATTACAGCTGATACACACAGTATTATGGTTCAATCCCAATTGGGCCACGTGGGTACCACTAGTCCAGTGTTCTGTAAATACCGCAGTTAAGCGGAAAGTATCCCTCCTGTTCATCTGTATAATGGCCGAGGATCACATGTCATTCTATGAAGACCGCAGACTTCTGCAGACCCCGCAGGCCTGCAACTGTTTCCACCTGGTTTTAGCCTACTCGAACGAGTACCAAGAGATTCGGCCCTTGATAAAACCGAATTACTTTCACAGTTACTTCTCATAACCTTCTGCATTTATTAAAGACTTAAGAAAAGATATAAAGACTTGTCGAAGCTTGCAAACAATCTTAGTTACGACTGTGGTTCACGACCATGGACCTACAGCTAGCGGAAAAAAAACAGAGGTACTGCTAGTAAGCACAAGAAAGGTGCGTGAAAATATATGCATCACAGTGGGGGAATGCGAGATAAATTCGCAGCCATCATTAAAATATCTTGGCGTGGTACTTGATCCCAGATTGAGCTTCAAGGAGCACTTGAACTATGCCGCAGAAAGGCGCAAAAAATATGTGGCGGTCTCGCGAGGATGATGACAAATAAAGGATGTATACGCTCTACTCGACGACATTTGCTAGCCAGGGCAATAAACTCTGCCATTCTCTATGCTGCACCGATCTGGGCCGATGCTCTCAATTATAGCTCGTATGCAAAGGAGTTACACGCCGTACACCGCATGGCCGCTCTCAGAGTTATAAGCGCATTCCGAACAGTTTCAGAGGATGCCGCAGAAGTTTTAGCAAATATTCCGCCGATAGACATTCAAGCTCGAGAATGCAGCAACATTTACAATGCAACGAAACCGGTTCTGATGTCATGCAGAATAGAGGAAAAGAGGAAAAGCCGCATATTGTGGCAGGAACGCTGGCAAACCTCGCTTAAAGGTCGGTGGACGTATAGATTAATTCCTAACATAAACAGTTGGGCAGATAGAAAGCAGGGTGACCTCAACTTCCACCTTACTCAGCTCCTTAGCGGGCATGGGTGCTTTAGGGCGTACTTTATAGATTCAAGCGCGACGATAGTCCTTTTTGTCCAGTGTGTTGCGATGTTGTAGAGGATGCAGAACAAGTGATTTTTCACTGCCCTCGTTTCTCAGCCATGCGTTCACGGTTGAATCAAATAGCGGGAACTAGAGTTACGGTGGAAAATTTGACTACACTTATGTGTGAGTCCTCTGATATTTGGGAGGCAGTTAGCGACGCATCGACGTCAATATTAGCCCAACTGAGATACACTGACCAAGGTAGGCGTTAGGTGTCCTGTTTTGTCCTGGTTGTTTAATGAAGACTTTATGTCTAACCGCCCTCCTACGAAGTATTGCCTGTCCGGTGGTTCCGTAGGAGTGGCTTTGGGTGGGAGTAGGTTAGGTTTAGCGGGTTAAAGTCTCGCACTTTTCGGCTTTCGATGCTTCCCCCTACTATAAAACAAAAAAAAAACATACATATGTATATGTATGTATATCTAGCTCTTAATCAAATCACCACCTTTTCCACTACATGTGTAGAAAACAAAGTTCTGGGCAAAGTTCAGTTTCTCAATAAAATCGACGTGCGAATAACTTGTATCTCAGCGCAACTGGGTATAACAAGCACGCAGTCAAACACACACATCCGAATACACGTAGAATAACAATCGTTTAGAGCCGAAAGCAACAACCGCTTTGCGTCGTCAAATGTCAAGTGACAAGTGTAGCAAAAAATATTAAAAAATACTCAAGCGGAGCGAAATGACATGACCTGATGCGTGCAGAGTGCAGCAGTGCCGCAATTGGATGCTGTGCGTGCTGAGTTTGGTAGCGGCCAGCCGAACAACCGACCGACCCACCCAACAACACAGTCGCACACTTGCTCTCTATTGTCGGACAGTTTGTGCGCCTATAAATATGCAATATAAAATGTATTGTATTTGTATTTGTTTTGCATTTGCATTTGCCTTTGTTGGTATTGCATATTTTTAGCATCAAAACCAAATTGTTCATCAGCATGAGCCATTTCTCGGTTCTGACAAATCGTTTGGCATTGCTCTACTCCACTTCACTTTGCACTGGCATTGTTTGGATCATGAAAATAAAAAATAAAAGATAGGAGCAATATTGTTGGTTTATTTTTTTTTACATGTGTATACAAGCGCATGTTTATGTAAGGCTTATAGAAATATTTTGGTTAGTGTTTGATCACCGAAATTCCAAAGTTGTGGTCAAATGAATTTTGAATTATTATTATGCCGCAAGCAACATTAGCGCTGGAAATTTTCAAAAAGTCTAAGGCAAATATTTTTCTTTAGTTGTATTAGAATTTAATACCTTGATACTTAGAAACACTCTCTTTTGAATTGCTTTTTTTTGCATAACAAAACATCTTTTGGAAAAGTAAGTACTTGACTGCAAGTTATTAAATAGCACTGCCAAGTATTGCAAGCCTTTTAAGTGGATTTCCTACAATAAAAGACCTCTCAAAAAAATTATTTAAGCTTATTATGTATAACAGATGCTATGCAAATACTATTTCTAAAAAAACTGAAAGCAAAATCTTTAAATTTGAATTCGACCAAAGTCGTACTAAAGTTTTAAGTCTTTCTAAATGTAGCATAAATACATATATAAGTACGTACATAAAATGCCTTAAACAATATTCAAATTTATTCTACATCATTGCGTCATTATGCTAACGACAAATTTTTCAAAATAATACTACTTTTACAATGTACATAATTTGCATACATACATAAGTACATGCATGTAAATACTGGTATAAATATATTTATACAGGCACGTAGCTGGAGGGAGGCAGTGAGGTAGCACTTGCCAACGAAACATTACCTAACTAGCAAAAACTCATTCCGCTTTGCTGCTACAAATCACATTATTCCACCGCCTATCAATCTCCTTACCACTCTCCATCTCCTGTTCCCTCTATCTTTTTCTCCACCTCTACTATTCTCTCTCTCCCCTTTCTCCTCTACCGTTTCTATCCACAACATTCCGTGGCCATCCAGGCCCACATATCGGTCTGTATCATTTGAATCGGTTCAGGTATCTCGGGAACCGATTAAGAAATCCACCATGAACTATATGTATATGGAAACCTTTATCGGGGGCTTTAATTTGATACCAAGATTGCATAAAACTATTTTTGGGGTAACAGGGAAATTTAGACCATGGTAAGGCAAAATTGTGAGAGTTTGTGTTGGTGAGCGCAGACCGATTTGCGTTACATTGGTAAGGATGTGTGTAATGCTTCTCACGGGAGACTTTTGACGTTGCCTGATTTAGACCGACCTCAATAGGGGACCACGGTTAATAACAGATCAGGATGGATGGAAGAACGGACTACGAACAAAGCACCATACGTTCAACTTATTTACAGACTTATAAAAGCGTATTATCCAGAGCTTGTAATACAACAATTCTCTAGGCCAGTGTTTGATTTTCCTATGGACGCGTGCGGGAGCTTTTTATAGCTTTCACACCGACAGCATCACACCGGCGAGTCAAAGCACTTCGTTCACGCACAGAAATTTTGAAAATTTCTATTCAGTCAGCATTGAGCTGTTGAGCTAGCAAGTTGTGTTGCTCGAGCAGTCTCTGAATGCTTGTAAATGATTGTGTGTTGGGGGTGGTTTTTTTATTTGGATTATTTTACGTAATATTTTTATTAGGAATCATGATTTTGCATTTCGTCTCATATTTTTTTTATTTTATTTTTTTGTTTGTGGTTTTTTGTGAAGTTAATAATAAAAAAAACTATCCATTTGTAATTTAAAAATTTTAGTTTTCGACAATGATTCAGTTTCTTTTGGGTGTAGCCAAGAGCTTTTGTGCTTTTAACACATGCAGATTGTTTGAAAGTATTAGTGTGATAATCCCTGCTCTAGACGCGCGGACTACTGCAGTATATTTCAGGCTTAGATTTACGCTGCTTCAAAAGCCGCTGAACTTGCAACTGAACTAACGTTCTCAAACTAACGTCTAAATATTTTCATCGACAGCGAGGTGGAAATGAAAGTGACCGCGGCAGCGACGACCACCTCTAAGTGTGTGAATCAGTTTAGGGGCCAAGTTACACGAACTCTGTGCGAGTTCAAGCGTTAGTTCTACTGGGTACCTGTATACCGAAACTAGGGAAATGAGAGTGCCAAAGCCGAGTCATCACTAGCGCAAATGAATATGGAAAAGATCTTCCCCTGACTAATTCTCAAATAGATCAGACATTGATACATACAAGTGATTCACAGTGGAAGACTCTGTCAACCTGCAAGATCGCCAAAGTCATGCTACGGTCATACAACGCAAAAACGGCAAACTACATACCTACTCACACTTCCTAGAGCAGACTGCGGACTGGTGGTCGGCATAATAACAGGGAACTCTCTCACACACGGAAAGAATTTTTTACTAGAATCAATGCTAAGACAAGAAAAATTAGACTTGATTTTGAACTTAGAAAATAATTTCTTAATATCAAGAAAATCCAAGAAAATTGGATTTTAAATAAATAAGTAAACATTTTCTTGCTTCAAGTGAAATTGGATTTTAAATAAATAAGAAAAAGTTTTCTCACTACAAGTAAAAATGGATTTTAAATAAATAAGAAAACATTTTCTTGCTTCAAGTAAAATTGGATTTTAAATAAATAAGAAATAATTTACTTGCGGTAAGTGTTTTTTCTTGATTTTAGAAATAAATAATTTAGAAATAATTTTTTTGTTGCAAGTACATAAAACTTTTCTTATACGAGCTTAAGTAAATAAGAAAATATTAAATATTAAATCAAGTACAAATTTTCTAAAAATATTAAAAACGTAAAAAATAAGGAAAATGAAAACTAATCATGAGGGATTAGGAAACCATAATTAGTCAACGAGTACTTATTTTCCTAGGACTTGTTCACTGAAATGACAACATTTCAATTAATATAAATGAAGATGCAAATAGTGAACTCCTTATACCAAATGCTTCACTAACAATCTGAGAATTGCAGAAATATTCAGAAATATGCAAAGCGGATGGCAAATGAAAAAAATACATGTAACTTTGGAAATGCAAATTCAGCAAGAAATATTTTACTTCGCTCAATAAAACGTTTTCTTATTTATTTTAAATTTTTTTTTTGCTGTAGTTTGTTGTTCCAATTCATCGAAACATAATTTTCTTAAATTCTTCTTGATATTAGCAAAAAGATTTTCTTCATTTAAGTAAATTTAAGAAAAGATGTTCTTATATATTTAAACATATTTTTTCAACACTTTTTATACTCAGCTGTACTAGTACACAGAGTATTATAGTTTTAATCACATAACGGTGGATTGTAACAGAATGAAATAATCGAGATAGATATAGACTTATATATATCAAAATGATCAGGGTGAAAAGAGAAATCGATTGAGCCATGTCCGTCCGTCCGTCCGTCCGTCCGTCCGTCCGTCCGTCCGTCCGTCTGTCCGTCCGTCCGTCCGTCCGTCCGTCTGTAAACACTCTAACTCGCGCAAAAATTGAGATATTTTGATGAAATTTGGAACGCAAGTTGGTATCGAGACTGGGACGGTTGGTATTGAAAATGGGCGAAATCGGACCATGACCACGCCCACTTTTCCTATATAGAAAAAATCGGAAATTTGGTATCTCAGCCACTAATATAGCTAGAGTTTTAAAATTTTACCCACGTATTGAGCTCGGGCCCTTATGAAGAAATTTGATGAAGTTTTGGAAAATGGGCGGTGCCACGCCCACTTATTAAGGGTCAAACATTGAAAGTTTTATATGTCATAACTCAGAAACCGTTGAAGATATATCGATGAAATTTGGTACGCGTAATTTGCTTACATAGACAAATGTTTTGACGAAAAATTATCAAAATCGGTTTACGGCCACGCCCACTTTTATATATGTGTATTATAAAGTGACCTAATAAAACCATTTTAAGCGATATCTCTGTCAAATATAAAGATCTATCATTGAAATTTTGTCGCATGAGTCCAACTATGGACATAAAACAAAAAACACAAAAATTTTGGAATATGGGCGGTGCCACGCCCACTTATTAAGGGGCAGACATTGAAAGTTTTATGAGTCATAACTCAGAAACCGTTGAAGATATATCGATGAAATTCGGTACGCGTAATATAATTACTTAGTCAAATGTTTTGGCGAAAAATTATCAAAATCGGTTGACGGCCACGCCCACTTTTATATATAGGAAATATAAGGGGGCCTAATAAAAACATTTTAAGCGATATCTCTGTCAAATATAAAGATCAATCACTGAGATTTTGTGGCAGGAGTCCAACTATGGACATAAAACAAAAACTACAAAAATTTTGGAAAATGGGCGGTGCCACGCCCACTTATTAAGGAGCGAATATTGAAAGTTTAATAAGCCATAACTCAGAAACCGTTAAAGATATATCGATGAAATCTGGTACGCGTGATATATTTACTTAGCCAAATGTGTGGACGAAAAATTACCAAAATCGGTTGACGACCGCGCCCACTTTTATATATGTGTATTATAAAGTGACCTAATAAAACCATTTTAAGCGATATCTATGTGAAATATAAAGATAATTCATTGAAATTTTGTGACATGAGTTTTACAATAGACCGGAAACAAAAAATAAAAAAGTTTGGAAAATGGGCGTGGCACCGCCTCTTTTTAGACAAAGGGATATATGAGATTTCTTAGCCTTTAACTCGACAAATAATTGAGATATTATGACGAAACTTGGTTTATACACTTTTATAACATGTGTTAATAGACACGCAAAAATGTATTGAAATCGGTTTATGACCACGCCTACTTTTTAACAAAGATATTTCTGGAACACCCTTTTGGAATTTGTAACGTGAAGTCTTTGTAACTAAAAGTCATAGAGGGATGAAATTTTGCACTAACAATAATATTTGTATGCTTATTTGGATGATTGATATAAATTTTGAAAATGGGCGTGGCTGCGCCCTGTTTATGCAGCACTCGTTTCATATAAAATACACCCTATATCGAACAAACGCAAACAAACAATGAAAGCATACAGCTGAGTATCTAATGTTCGATTGCACTCGAACTTAGGCTTCCTTACTTGTTTTCTATAGATTTTGTTAGTGTTCTTGAATAAGAAAAGATTTGTCCCATTTTTGGAAAACTCAATTTCTTAATTCCAGTAATAATTAAGTTAATTTTTCTTATTTCCCTAAAAATTTTCTAAATTGAGTTCAAGAAAGCATTTTTATCGATTCAAGTATACAAAATTTCTTTCCGTGCACCAACGCATGTGTTCAAAATGGGACTGGTGCCAAGTCAGGCATGCACGGCATGCAACGAACCCGATGCTGTTGACACTCTGGAAAATCTTCTCTGTCAATATTAATGTTTGGCAGACTCCGCCTTAGCTGCCTCGGTTCTGCACATTTCTCGTCCCTGGAAGGCATTGCGCATCAGGAAATATACAAAATACAAAAACTTGCGAAGCCCTGCATTCCAAGTTTAATATAACGCCTCCGAGTCGCTGCTGGCAACACTAAGGAGCATTTGTGGTCTATGTGAGGGATCACTGTATCCTGACCAACCTAACCTAACCTAACTCATGATTAAGGCTGCCATGAGATTAATGTCATTATCCAAAATTATGAATGGTAAGAATTGGCGAAAAGGGTACGCATTAGCTGTTGTTTGATTGGTTTGCACACGCACAGAATTTCCTTTGCAAGTAAGCATTTTCTCTTACGTGTTCTGAGAAGGTTGCGGTTTTCTCTTACGGTTTCTAAGAAGATTAACTTGCAACACGTGATTCGATAAAATATTTCTTTGAAGTCTGAATCAACTTACAAATCAGTTATTATACATAAGAAGAAATGGTAGCCTTTACTACAATAAATTGATTTTGCTTCCAAGCGAAGTAATTGTCTGAGGCACAATCGAATTTGTGTGAAATTTCTGCTACAAAAAGGCAAACGTACCGTGAATTCCGCAAGTTAACACCTTTTTACTCTTTCTTTTTCTTTTTTTCTTTTTCTACTTTCTTTTCTTCTTTCTCTTTTACTTATTTTTGCTCTTTTCTTTTTCATTTTTTTTTTTGCACACCCTTTGACTGTTCATTCACTCACTTTTTCTGCTATTTGAACACAAACTATTTATTCTCCAATGCCAATCAGATGTCCTGACGCGCCTTTCATTCATTTGAATTCGTAATTACTAGGGCAACAGAAGATATGCAAATGCATATTTTTCTGTTGCAGTCCTATTTACATATGCTAAATATATATAGGCGTTTTAGCTCAAGACGAAGAGAATAAGCCTAACTTGTTAGGGCATATTTTCGCATATTTAGGTCAAAAGGCTTATTTTTGCATATTTTGACTTATTTGCATATTTTTGGCATATTTTGCTTTAAATTCATATTTTAGCATAGTATTTCGTCATATTTTTCCATCTCACTCGTAATATTGTTTTTATTTACATTTTTTACTCTGGAAACTTTGTTTTGTATATGCGCATACTATTTTCCATTCCCCTTTTTCTTGCAAGTTCAAGGCGAATTTAATAATTTTCGCAATGCAATGCATAGGCATACGTCAGACGGTCAATATATATTGATGAAATCTGTGGATCGCGATTCATATTGACAGTGTAGCATCGAGTATTGATGGATCGCGATTCTGGATCGCAGAATGTTTAGAAATTTTGAAATCCGCGATTCGGATCGCAATATTGGCAATAAGCGAATTGAAAGTGAAAGTGCGAAAAGGACGGAAGTAAAATATCTTGTACCTCAGAGCGAGAAAAATATCGCAATATTCATATTGAACGTCTAGCACTACACGCTACATAGTGACTGAAATTCTTTCTTTTAAATACGCCCCGATAACTTCAGTTGACGTGGAAAGATCTTTTTCTACGCTTAAAAACTTACCGCGACAATCGACATAGTTTTCTATTTGAAAATTTATCGCAAAATTTTATAGTTGACAGCAATTTGAATAAATAAGTATTCAAGTTTTGCACTGGAATTTTGATTGCCATCCACACATAAAATTTTAAATTCATGCACATAAATATATGTATGTATGTATATATTTTCGTAAGTACAAATACTTGTTTTCTTTTGGTAACGAAGATGTGTTTCGCAAATGTGAATTTTTTTATTTCGTCTTTTGAACCTATAAAATGTACCTTTAATAAACATAATTTTTTGTTACAAAGTGTTCTAATTTTATTTAAAACTAATTTTTGATATTTGTTCGAGCCAGGGTTTGAACCTGGAACCTCTTGCAAGAAAGGTGGGCACACAACCTACCATGCCGTATATCTTTTTATTAAGTACTAGCAAATACACGTCCCGCTTCGCAGCGACGAACAAAAGTTTTCTGTTATGATGGGTCTTTACTTTTACCTTTACCTTTACCTTTACCTTTACCTTTACCTTTACCTTTACCTTTACCTTTACCTTTACCTTTACCTTTACCTTTACCTTTACCTTTACCTTTACCTTTACCTTTACCTTTACCTTTAACTTTACCTTTACCTTTACCTTTACCTTTACCTTTACCTTTACCTTTACCTTTACCTTTACCTTTACCTTTACCTTTATCTTTACCTTTACCTTTACCTTTACCTTTACCTTTACCTTTACCTTTACCTTTACCTTTACCTTTACCTTTACCTTTACCTTTACCTTTACCTTTACCTTTACCTTTACCTTTACCTTTACCTTTACCTTTACCTTTACTTTTACCGGGACCATCCATCACCATCCGGGCTCACTACTTGAACCATCTCTGGGAAACCGACTTAAAAAATAAAAATTAAAATATCAGTATGTTGAAGCCCTGCTCGACGACTTTCATTTGATACCAATATCGTTTAGAAACATTCGAGGGTCATCTGGGTCCACGTTTTGACCCATATTTGGGGACCCGGCCTAGGCGACGCAATGAAAATAACTTTATGTTGAAAGCCTGCTCAGCACCTTTCATTTGATACCCATATTGCTCAAACACTTGCTGGGTCACTCAGGGTCAACATTTGGGCCTATATTCCGGGAAGTTACCTATTATGTGCGCTAATACCATATGAATCCACTGTGAAAATTTCATAAAGATCGGTTGATTACTTTGGGAGTCCATAAAGGACACACACACATTCATTTTTATATAATAGATATAAACAAAATTTTAAGGGCATATTTTCAGTGCTTAAACCAAGTTTTAAGAGCATATTTTTAGCGCTTAACCCATATTTTTAAGGACATATTTTTAGCGCTAAAAACGAGTTTTTTAGGGCATATTTTCTGTTGCCCTAGTAATTACATTAAAAGAAGGAATCACGCGTTGTCGTGCTCAAGCTCAGCAGATTTTCCACCATTCTGCGCTTTTCTTTTTCACTTTCAGAATTTCGCTGATAATGTTTTTAATGGAAGTTTTCTTTGTGCGTTTTTTTTTTGCTTTGATTTCGTGTAGAAATTTGAAGTATTTAAATTTTCCCTTTTCGATCTTTAATTAATTCGCAATGTCGCGTTGGATGGCCTGGCTGGTTGCCTGGTTGGCGCTGGTCATTCGTTGTCGTTCCGCTCGCCCACACACACAAAAAGAAAAAAGCGAATAAAGTGCATAAGAAAAATGGCGAGTTTGCGAAAGAGCAATGAGGTGGATGGTAATGGGGGGGCGGGGGGGACGGAAAAGGTTGTTGGTCGCCAGTGTTGCCAGAATATTTTGAAGCTTATAGCTAAATTAAATAAAAAAAATTGCTAAAAATAGCTAAATAATAAATAATTGCTTTAATAATATCGTTAGGAATTTTGAAGTTATTACAACATTTTTCAAGCCTTTTTAGACCATACCTAACAGTCAATAGAGAGTTTAACATAAATAATTGCATTCTATTTCTTTGCTTTGTTTTTATTACGTTCATAACAGAAAATCTACGTTCTATTTCTGTATTACTAAGCGGTAGGATTAGAAAATTAAACACAAAAGATTGTAGTTCTTCAAACGGATTTTCGTTAAGAGCATTTCTAAGCTTTCTTACGTCTACCCAAAACTTTATTGTAGAGGTAGTTCCCTTCCATGGGTATGCGTGTAGTTTTTCCATTGCATTTCTAAAATAGTGATTTCCTCCGTGTTAAAGTGATCCTTTTCATCCTTGAAAGTGTCAAATATTTTTGGCTTATTTACAGAAAAGAATTCAATATTTTTTAAAGATTGGCGGAGTTGCTCAATTAACTTGATAATAAAGTTCTGAAAAATTTTACGAATACACCATGAAAAGGACGGTTCAAATATCGCGTATGCCAATGGTCATTTGCGAATTCAAATAGCAAAATGGGCAACAACAAAATGTATGGCGGAGTTGATTTTGCGTACTGCGAAAACCTTATTGCATCCAAGGCAGATCTAGGAAGGTAGGCTCGGTGGCGAATTCAGAAACTACTTTTTTATTTACAAAGGTAGAGTGTAATGTCAAAATCAAAGCGAATTCACATCATGACCAATAGGAATGGGCGAGTCTCAAGCGAATTCAGATTTTAACTAAGGCGAATTATCATTTTGACATTACACTCTACCAATTACAATAACAAAATACATGGGAAATTTCTGAATTCGCCACCGAGCCTACCTCCCTAGATCTGCCTTGATTGCATCAACCTTGCATATGAATGCACCAATAATCGATAAAATAAGGAAGGCATGCCAGACTATCAACTTTTGTATAGTTTGATAATCATAAGGATAAGTATACACTTTCAAGTTTTCATAAACTCGCAGATGACTCATTAGCTTAAAATGATAAACTGATGTGCAAAATAAAGAAATTAAGAAAAATAGCTAAAAATAGCTAAGCTATTAAAAAAAAAAGCTAACAAAAATAGCTAATAGCTAAACGCCAAAAGTTATAGCTAAATCTAGCTACAAAATAGCTAAAGTGGCAACACTGTTGGTCGCTGTGACAAGCGATTTAGTTTTAGGGAGTTGTGCCTTGTGTAAGTGCAGATGAAAATGAAAGGGTATTTGTTGCAATTACTTGTTGAAATGTGAGAAATTTTGCAATTAAGAAAAATGTCCTGTTCCATGGCAATACGAATTTTTTGTTGTTGTTTATGTTACATTTGTCCTTGTTTTTAGTGTTAAATGTTAGTGTTGATTCTTATTCTTATTGTTGTTTTTTTTCATAGAAATGGTCATGATTTTAATCAAGTACAATTATGTTTTATTTTTAATTAAACAGCACAGCCTAGGCATGTCTTCCCTGTGCATAATTTGCCTGAAACACTAGCAATTAATTGTCGTGTTTAATTTTTTCGAATTTGGCTTTTCTGAATGATTTGGCTTTGTATGTATACATACATACTATATATTTACGTACACTCAAAAAAATTACTCAGATTATGGAAAAATGGGAATGTTTTGAATACAATTTTCTTTAAAACGTGGGTTTTATTCCTTGATTTGAACAAAATTGTACATCAAAACAATACAAATATGTCCTTAGCGCCGAATCATTCCCACTTTTCCATAATCTCCATAAGTTGTTTTCTCACTGTGTGATCCCTCCAAAAAAAAAAAAAATACGCCTTATTTAAAGGCTTAAGATCTAAGGATGTACGGACTACTCTCCCACTCTCTGAGAGGAAACCTTATTCCCAAAGCTTATCGGCCAGTCTTTAATAATTCCTTATAACAAGGTCTTATGTGGTGTCTATATATCTTGCAATAAGAAATATTTTCCATGGGAAATAAGGCTTTGAGAATTCCTTATATAATAAAGAAGCATTTTTTTGCTTAGCTTCATAATTAAAATTTTTTGCGCAACTTAAGGGTTGCGGCTTATTTACTTAATAATAAAAAATATATTTTGCTACGGTTGAAACGTTAATATTCATACATTTATATTCATATACATACATAAATGTGTATATATTGGAATGACATAAGCGTACGCACTTAAGCAAACACTTTCATGCATATCAGTTGAAAAAAACTAAGCATGCATATTTTTAAAGCGGCAATCTTTCCTACGAAAATACGCTATTTTTTACGCTCGCTACACATTGTGCTCTCTTTGTCCAAGTTTGCTCAAAAAACTCAATTTACTCTCCCTATTCGAGATATGAGTGCATAACAAGGCAGATCTATACCGGTAATATAAGCTCAGCAGCTGATTCATTTTCATTTTGGCTAAATTGTCAAATCGTATTGCTTTTATTTTGTTTACTTCCGTCTTGTTTACATTTTCGTACGTGCTTTTTGACGTTTTAGACGAGAGATTTTCAACATGGCCGCCGTGCTGTTACCTTTATAGATCTGCCTTGAGTGCATAACAGAAAATGAAGTATTAAAACGTTTGGAGCAGAGCGAATGAGCGCATAACAGCAAGCAGCGCTATCAGCTTTTCCATTTTGACAGTTTAGGCTTCGGCTTAGGCCAGCCATGATCCAATTACCAGGTCGGTCCATGATACATACACACAAACATGCCGTGAGCTGAATGTCAAACGGAATGTCAAAACTGAAAGGAGAACGAAATAATTTGACATTCAGCTCACTAGCGAAAGGTGGAGAAACTCAGAGAACGAAGAATTTGACCAATAGTAAACACGAATGTATGTATAGAATATGCAGAAGCAGAGAAATTGGATAGCTGTTGAAGAAGAAGAAGAAGTCAGCTGATCTGAAGAGCCGACCTGTATAGGTGGATCCTGAGGCCAGCCTTGGGCACCACTACACTCAAGCCATTACTAAATATTGAGTGTGTGTTGGTGCGCCTACTGTAGGATAAAGTGAAAAATTACTAAAACTAATCAGTCTGCATGCAGATGTTGAGCGAGCGGGGTCATGCGCGCACGCTTCGCGAAATTATGAAACAACGTACGTATACACATACATATGTATTTGTGTACCCACGTTATATGCAAACTTCTCGTAGTTTCAAGCGACCACTTGCTTTCACGCCAGTCGAAGGCAAACTGATTATTTTTCCTAAGCGGCGATCGCCAAGTCCCATCGTAAGTGCTCGTTTTACGCTCTTTATTTGTCTGTAGTAGTGACAATCGGTGTGTATACGTACACGGGCGCTTACTCTCATTTAGCAGGTGTTAAGATTTTGCCCAAGGCTGGCTTAGGCTTATGAATCTTTTTGCAGGGTATGTACACTCAGGGAAAAACGGAATTTTAAAATCAAAAATAAAATTTTTGTTTTCATAATGCACATTTTAAACCGAACCATTTTTATTTTAACAACGAAAATTTTTAAATTGAAAATGAAATTTTTGAATTAAGAATGAAATTTTTCAAGTGAAAAGAAACATACTTAAATTAAAAATGAAAACGAATGTTAATTCAAAAACTCGCTCTTTGTTCAAAATTTATTTTGTGAGCAAATATTTTTTTCTGAGAAATCTAACAAAAAAAATAATGAGAATCGATTTTTTTTATAATTTTGTTTTTACAATGATTCGTATAATTCATTGATTCTTTTTAGGAAAAGGGAAGTATAAATATGCTACTACAATTCAATAAAATGTTTAATGTTCTACTATGTGATGGCGTTGGATTGAATTTCAGGATGATGTCATGGTTCGAATCCGGAGGAGAATATAAAATAAAGAAGGAAAAGGAGAATAAGGAATAAAGATAGCAAACAGTTAAGGGGAATTAGAAAAGGAGTGGAGAACAAGCGGAGGCTATATTTTTGTAGTTGGGACTATTATTGAGAGAAGATGAAGAGAAAATGATATAGAAAACACTGCAGCGTTTTTTTTTTCTCGTAGTGCTTAAATAAAAATAAACATTTTTAAATTTAAAATGTTTTTTCTTGATTTAAAAATTTTACAATGATCATTTTTAAAATAAAAATGTGTGTATTTACATCACTTTTAAATACGTTTTTGCCCATTTTAAGCACGTTTTCATATGTTTTTATAATTTTTTTCCCTGAGTGTATGTATACTAAAAATAATTGCTGCTCTTTTTGTAATTTTATTTCACCAAAGCCTAGTGAATATCTTCAGAAAACATAATTTCCACTGAATTTATTTTAATTATATTCTGAACATTATTTAATAATAACCGAAATTGTGCGAAAAATTATATGAAATCATGTAAAATCATGCGCGTGTATGTAATAAGGGGGATTAGTAAGAGTTTGTCATTGATTTTAATACATTTCTGTAGTTAGTTCATAGCTCAACTTCTGAAAACGGTATTTATAAATTTGCTTCTGAAGCATAGTTTACGAGGTGGAAAACCAAAAAACCCGACGATGCACTTAAACTTATGCTTGAACTGTGGATGACTGTAACGGTCGAAAATAAAAGCAGAATCAGTTCCACTTAGGATCTTATGAGATATGAAAAAGTCATTTCACTTAATTTTATCTTCAACATTTTGAATAAAACATTATAATTATGAAATGCTTATCTTACTTATTAACTCACTGTTTGCCCAATAGCTTGAGTTTTGTGTAAACAAGAATATATTTTTGTACTACTTAATAAGAAACTTATCCAACTCATCAAATTAAGCCACTAACTTACATGTAGTAGTATATCAGAGTTCAGTATCCTCCAAGGCAATCTCTAGAGTCAACTCTAATATACACAAATGCAAATTCAAATGCAAATTCAAACTCAGTCAAAATTAATGTGCGTTTGTATCTCCTCTTACCGCCAATCAAACACATATGTATGTAAGTATAACAGCGTGAACAAGAGAAACTAAATATTAAGTATGTACAAACACACAGAGTAGCTAAAGCAAAACCATCCTAAGCCATACAGAGCCGAGTACCAGCTAATGCATTTTAATCCTTAGCCAAACAGTCAAAAGCCAGAAATCTGTTTAAAGTTTCGTCATTCATATCAAAATACAATTAGAAACTACTGCAAAGCGTAGTATCTAGTAGGTAGACGCATTTCCCCAATTTCACTGTACCACCATAACACAATTGGCTAATGTGTGAAGAACAAAAAAATATGTTTATTATGCTCTATAAATATTGTTCTCTCCCTCTTTCTATCTACCACTCCCTCGCTCTTCATCTTCCTCTCGTTGCCTTGTTCTTGTGGTTTGACTGAAGAATGTTACCGGCATTTAGTTAGACATTTAGTTCTGTCGTACGACGGTTGCACTGCAACCACAATTAATTCAAATCCTGCTAATTTGTGTCAACTTTCCTGTCATTATGCACTTTAACAAATATTATATTATATCCGGCAGGCAGCGCACTATCCGAACAATGCAACTTTGACATGGCGATGCGCTGCAACTTGTGAGCATGTGTGTATACAAAATATACAATGTTGTGGAAAATAAATGCAACGAAATTATCGATTACTGGAATTTGTTGGTGTTTTGTATATTAAACTACATTTGTATAAATTGTATGGCTGAGATTTTTATGTTAGATTGTTTTTTTAGTATAAGAGCCTTAGAAAAAAATTGTAGAAGAACACTGATTCTTGATTTTGGCTCAGTTTGACATTTCTCATTCTTGTTGTTCTTCAATGTAATTGAATTTATTTGCTGTTAACATTTACAACGAATTTTTTTTCTCGATTCCCATTATGAGATTATAAGTACAGATATGGAATGTTCGTTCGTGACATTTTCAGATCATGCATTTTTACGAAGGAGGATCGAAACTTATCGATTAAGTGGAAGTGGAGTGGACCACTGCGAACTCTCTTTTATGTCGGTTGAGAGATATGCATTTGACAGCTTCTTGGGGGCGTTGATACCTCAGTAGAGGACATCAATGAATTTACAAGATGGTGAGCATGTGCTTCGTTTTCTCTGTATTCTGAAGGGCTCGGCAATGTCGTTCGCTACTTCAATTTCCCATATGAGGGATTTTTGCCTAAAAATAGTTAGTTATAACAGTTTAAAAAACTAAGCAACTTGTATAATAAAAGATTAGTGAGTGTGACTGAGTATGGAGCATCCTCTGAATGTCTTTTTTGAAGACTACACTTTGAAATAATTATAATTCTAATTTTTGAGTCAATCGATTTAACAGTATTTGTATAAATAAAATTTAGGCTCTCTTTTTGATCCAGAATGCCACAGAATTTCAGGAAATTAAAGAGCGGGTCACACAATTGACCTTCATGGATCAACATACATACTATATTTCCAAACATGGGAAATGCTTCGAAGTTAAATTCAAACCCTCGTGTTTTCGATCCCAACCAAGAAAGGTTCGGTTAGTAATTTCACCTTCACTAATATACTATATGAAACCGAGAGTCACCAAATCTGTATACTTTAGCTTAGTTGCTTTAATTTTGCACATCAGTGTGTTATTACATGTATTATTCACCCTCCATATCACATATGCACCTACACACATATGTACATGTTTGTTTGCTTAAACGATTGAATGCATGTATGCTTGCGTGTAGTGATTGTGTGACCGTGTGTCCGTATGTCATCGTCGTATGTGTGAATTTAGCAAGTCAATATATGCATAAAACTTTTGCCACAGTCGCCTGACCTGAACCGCACTCACTATGCACTGACATGCTCGGTCGAACCACACAGCAGTTCCTTTTTGGATTGGGAAGGGAGAGAGAGAGGCGCCTATAGTCATAGCAATACGTAGAAGTTCTTGTTGCAGTTACGATTGCTTGCTTTGTTGCAACTTATGGCCATTTGCCACACACATAACATGCCACTCGAGTTTCGAGCGTTTCCTTTCGGCCGAAAATTTCCAAATTCAAATTCATACAAGGAAATCCTTAAATACACTTACACAAACACAAGTACGTACCTACATACATACATAAGGACACATATTTTTCTGCAGGGAACTCAATAACTAGTGAGCAAAATTTCTAGTTCCGAACTAGCGAAAAGGTGTCAAAAGGGAACTAGATCAATTGTAGTTAGACCCTGACCAGTTCAGGAGGAGTGAATTGAGTAACCATTATAAGACACACTTTGATTTGTATGCAATTTCGAAGTGACAAAAATTCTATGACAATTTTTCGTTCGTTCAATTTCCGTCGGCTTTGTATATTTCTGCAATTCTCAGATGTTTAGTGAAGCGTTTTATATAAAGAGTTTTCTATTTGCATCTTAACTTGTATGAAATTAAATGTTCACCTAATTATGCTTTTGCGATTTTTATTTTTTTTTTATTTTATTGCTTTTTAAATATTATTGTAAATTTTTATTAAATAAATAAATAGAAAAAATATTAGTTAAAAAAAATAAAAAAAAAATTATCATCCACCTTGACATCGACAGGATTCGAACCCGCGCTCCTCAGATTGAAAGGCACATGCGTTAGCCAGTCGGCCATCGCGCCACTTGCATGAAGTGTGACAAAGGCTGCACTTAAGCGGCAGATGTAAAACTGTAGAATAGGTACTTGTAGCTAGTTCAGAACTATCGAAAATGTGCCAATAAACGAACTAGTGTAAACTGTAGAATTTAGTACTAGTTCGGAACTATCGAAAATGTAGTGTAGAGGGTGACAATTGACACCGCCTAGGACATCGCCGTGTTAAATTCGCCAGTTGATAACATGCAAAAGAGATTTAGCTCGCACTAGTAGTGTCGAAAAATGCACTAGAAGCGACCTAGTTCGGAACTAGAGATTTTCCCTACAGGGTTGACACAGAAGTGTAGGAGTGAGTGTGCCTTGCCACGGAAGATGAAATTACTTATAGATAAATTTTTAAAATTTATTCAAGCAATAAATTTTGGAAGATTCATGGTTTAGAGAACTACTTTCAAACTGTCGCTGGTTGTACATATGTTAAATTTGTATGCGTGCTACTACAGTCGTGAATAAGACTTATGTATATGTATATACTAGCTGTACTTTACCACGCTTTGTTGTGTCCCACTCTTATTATATGCATTAGAAATGCAAAAACGCTAGGAAGTATCTCCATCTTTTTGATTTCCACTTATTTTATGATAAAATAAATTTAGTTTAAAATTTTCCAAAAAAGTGGCTACCCTAAAATACCTAAATATTTTTAGCGATCATCTTTCTTAAACTCCTTTAACCTGATACCCATATTGTAATATTTAATTGATTTTTATAAAATTTAATTGCGCAAACAAATCGCAGATAGGTGGCAACCCCCAAAAAAGTTTTGTTGCAATGAGAATTTCTAAACCTAAAAAAAAAAAGTAGCACAATGTGCTACAATATTTTTATTTTTTAATTTACCTAGTCACATTTTTTAAGAAGGTGGCAACCCTAAAATAAATATTTTCAGCGATCAGCTTTGTTATGCACCTTAAAATTTATACCTACATATATTGTAATAATTAATTGAGTTTTACAAATTTTATTGAGCAAACAAATCGCAGACAGGTGGCAACCACCAACAAAATTTTTGTTTTGCAATGAGAATTTCTAAACTTTTTTTTTTGAAAAAATGCACAATGTGTTATAATCAGGGACCGTACCGATTATCATTTTTATAAAAAAAATCATTTTTAATCGTTATAATTTGATTTTTATTTTTTCGATCAAAAATAATTTTTATTTCTGGATTTAAATTTTTCCGATGAAACTTGATCGACATTTTATGATTTTTATTTTTTCGATCAAAAATAATTTTTATTATTGGATTTCAATTTTTCCGATCAACTTTAATAAATATTTATTTATTATTTTTTCCGATCATAATAAACTCTAAAAACTTGTTTCTTTTGTACCATACGCTATATAATTAATGCGCTAACATAAATTTTTTTCTCAAATAGAACTGCACCAATTTTCATTAAAATTGGTTGGAAAATGCGTCCATAATCGCCGTTGGAAAATTACTTAATGGGTATTGTATGCTTTTGAACAGAACGAAACAGAGCTATGGCATTGTGCACGCATAGACGTGTTCGTATGTGTATTCCAAACTTACCAAGCAATTCTGAACACAACATGCATGATGTTGGCAATCGTCAACTTCAGGCCATCAAATATAGGATTCACTAACGTTTGAAAAAGTTTATTATGATCGAAAAAAAAATAAAAAAATATTTATTAAAGTTGATCGGAAAAATTTAAATCCAATTATAACAATTATTTTTGATCGAAAAAATAAAAATGATAATATATCAATCAAATTTGATCGAAAAAATAAAAATCATAAAATATCGATCAAGTTTCAACGGAAAATTTTAAATCCAATAATAAAAATTATTTTTGATCGAAAAAATAAAAATCGTAAATAATGGTTATTTAAAAATTTAAAAAATAAAAATCTTCAGAATAAAGATGAGGTCATATTTGGATAGAATGTGCTAAAATCATTATATCGGCATACTTGCATTTTATTGTTAACGAAGTTTTCATAATGATTTTTTTATCCGAAGAAATGAAAATAACGATTAAAATCGGTCCCTGGTTATAATATTTTTATTTTTTAATTTACCTAGTCACATTTTTTTAAGAAGGTGGCAACCCTAAAATAAATATTTTCAGCGATCAGCTTTGTTATGCACGTTAAAATTTATACCTACATATATTGTAATAATTAAGTGAGTTTTACAAATTTTATTGAACAAACAAATATCAAAAATGTGGCAACCACCAACAAAAGTTTTGTCTTGCAATGACAATTTCTATCCTTATATTTTTTTTTTTTTGAAAAAAGACATTATATGCTATAATATTTTTATTTTATTAATTTACCTAGTCAGATTTTTTAAGAAGGTGGCAACCCTGTTTTTTTTTTTTGCTTAAAAATGATACTGGTGTTATAGGAAACAATACGAAAAAGGAGTCATTGAAATCTCTTAATACATTGTTTTTGCAATTTTGCTTCAGTTGGTACAAAAATGTAATTTAAAAGTGAAATTTCGTCTCTATTGCATTCTCATAACCTCAAATAAATCTAGTCTTGCCTCGTGAACACTATTACAAACTGCCAAACTATAAAACCAAGTAGTTAAATATACATAAAAGTAAGTTATTATGTAACTAAATATTTTGTGCCCCACAATTTGTCTCCCGTTTAGTTAAAGAAAAAGCCAATAAAAACTTGTGGCTAAAAGCGATAGCCTGCAAACTGCTGCTGCATTATGTTGGAATGAAAATCGACGACGTAGAGAAGAGGAAGAAGATTTTAATTTGAACTTGTTCTGCTTGTACTTGTTATTTGTCTTGCTTTGCGTTTGCTCCACCTCTTACCTTTCCCTTCTTTGCTTACTGCTTCTCCTTCTTAGTCCTCCTTTTCTAACTCCTCCTTCGCTTCCTCGCTTGTCGCTCTGTTCTACTGGCCGGAAGTCATTCAAATGTCAGCCATAATGATGACAGGCACAACGGTTGCTGGCTGCTGCTGGCTGCTGGATGTACATAAACCGAAATCGCAGTAATCTAACAGTATTTGTGGGCGGGCTAAAGGAGTAGATAGAAAATGGCAAGCACAAATATTTACAATAGAAGATGCATGTCGGTGGAAATGGTATGGGAGGGACATATTTGATTTGGAACTTGTAACCCCATGTTTTGGTTTTGCTTGGTTTGCAAAGGCAAGTGGAATGGCATGCAAAGATTCCAAATAAGTCGTTTTTTCTTTTCTTATATTTTATTTTCTTTAACTACAAACCCCATTCTTTGCTTTCTCCTCGCCTGCTATGCGTGTGCGTTTTGTGTGCTACCCCTCGACCACTTCGAAATCTACAACTTTTGCAATTAATTTCACATTTCGGCAACCCTATCAATGGTATAACGTAACGAACAACAACAACGAACGCGCACATTAACGCTTTGATTGCCTCGACTGCCTCGGCCGCTTGCCGGTTGGCTGCTCTGGTTGCTGCTGCTGCTGCTGCTGTCTTTCCGAGCTGCTGGGGCTGCTTGTAATAAATGCAGTCAGCATATTGCAAATGGGCCGTTAGATGCTTGTTGAGCGCATCCGTCGAAATGCAATTAATTACACTGCTCTACAGCCAAAAAATACTCTGAACGCAACCATCCTTTCTATATGTAAAATCGGTCGCTGATTCCGAAAATCGGGTTCATTTTTAATTCTATGGGAAGGTTTTTGAGATATCGGCAATTTACCGTTATTTGGCCAATGTGTCCACTGTATATCTCTTTAACACAGTGAGTTATATTCCTTAGGGTGACACCAAACGAAATAAAATTAAATTTCCTTTTCACGGCTCCTATAACATTTTTCTCTAACTCTTATAGTTTCTGAAATATTGACGATTAAATTTTAATTTTTTCGATTTTTTACGATTTTTTGAAGAAAAAATTGACTTTGTCAGGCAATATCTTTAAAACCAATATTTTTACCTTCGGTTTTACTCCTTTTCATGAAGCTCCATTCTATTATCAAAAAAATAAGCTATCAACGATGAAAATCCATTGTAAAATGGAAAAGTTATAGGCGATCAAGTAAATACAGCCAGGTCGCGCAATGCCTCTGCACGCGTACATTCTATGCATATTGTACCAATACCTACACATCTGCAGTAGCAGCACATTGGCAGCGCGGTAGATACAAGCCCATTTACGGGTATAACATGCATAAAATATACCCGTGTAGAGGCATTGTGCGACTTGGCTGTATTTACTTGATCGCCTATAACTTTTCCATTTTACCATGGATTTTCTTCGTTGATAGCTTATTTTTTTGCTAATGGAATGGAGCTTCACGTAAAAGAAAATCGGGTTCATTTTTAATTCTATGGGAAGGTTTTTGAGATATCGGCAATTTACCGTTATTTGGCCAATGTGTCCACTGTATATCTCTTTAACACAGTGAGTTATATTCCTTAGGGTGACACCAAACGAAATAAAATTAAATTTCCTTTTCACGGCTCCTATAACATTTTTCTCTAACTCTTATAGTTTCTGAAATATTGACGATTAAATTTTAATTTTTTCGATTTTTTACGATTTTTTGAAGAAAAAATTGACTTTGTCAGGCAATATCTTTAAAACCAATATTTTTACCTTCGGTTTTACTCCTTTTCATGAAGCTCCATTCTATTATCAAAAAAATAAGCTATCAACGATGAAAATCCATTGTAAAATGGAAAAGTTATAGGCGATCAAGTAAATACAGCCAGGTCGCGCAATGCCTCTGCACGCGTACATTCTATGCATATTGTACCAATACCTACACATCTGCAGTAGCAGCACATTGGCAGCGCGGTAGATACAAGCCCATTTACGGGTATAACATGCATAAAATATACCCGTGTAGAGGCATTGTGCGACTTGGCTGTATTTACTTGATCGCCTATAACTTTTCCATTTTACCATGGATTTTCTTCGTTGATAGCTTATTTTTTTGCTAATGGAATGGAGCTTCACGTAAAAGATTAAAACCGAAGGTGAAGACATTGGTTTTAAAGATATTGTCTGACAAAGTCAATTTTTTCTTCAAAAAATCGTAAAAAATCGAAAAAATTAAAATTTAATCGTCAATATTTCAGAAACTATAAGAGTTAGAGAAAAATGTTATAGGAGCCGCGAAAAAGAAATTTAATTTTCTTTCGTATGGTGTCACCCCAAAGAAGATATCTCACTGTGTTAAAGAGCTATACTGGATTAAGTGTACCCATTGGCCAAATAACGGTAAATTGCCGATATCTCAAAAACCTTCCCATAGAATTAAAAATGAACCCGATTTTCGGAATCAGCGACCGATTTTACATATAGATGGGATAGTCACGTCCAAAGTACAGACAAAAAATTTCATTTTGTGATCCAGTGTTATCAATGGCATCTATGCATGTGTGTGTGTGTGTGTGAATGTATGTACATGAGTCTGTTTCTACGGAGCTAACATTGTTTTGAAACGATAGAACTGATGGGATGCGATGCGTGGATGAAGAGCAGAAAAACGAGGATCAGAATGGGAGATAGAAGTAAGCTTTAGCTTTAGCTTTATTGTTAGATGCATACATACATAGTTGGAGTGGCAATAATTGTCGGTCTAAATTGTATACATATTTATATGGCCGGTTGGTGGCTTATATATGTAAGTATATGTACATATATAGTACATATTTGTCATAGCATAGATGAGCAGCAACTGCCTATGCGCTGTTCGGGGCCGGAGCCGCCGTGGTTAACGTCATTTTATAATTAATTAATTATGCCGCTCTCACCCCTGCGTATTTGTTTTTATTACATCACACTTCATTCCAAACCACGCGTATATAATTTAGATGGATGTGAATTTTGCGAATTTGGATTTGTGTATACTAAATGCGATTTTCCGGGGGCAAGTAATATTGAAAAAAAAAAATTTGGAAGCTTGTTCAATTTGACTGCTTTCATTTCAATTGTCGCCTAGAGATAAGGTAATACTGTGCACTATTTCAGCAAAGAAATATGTACATATGTGGAAGATACACCTGCAGATTGCTGACTGGGCAATAGGCCTCCATCTATCCTCCCCGATGACTGTGCCTGGTGCTTGCGTCAGAGCATACTGCGGTGGAGAGACCACGGAGTGCTTGCAAAGGATGTCGTCCGGTCGAGTAGGTCCCCTCAATGGGGGTGAGAGGTGCGAGACAGCCTCAGTCATGGTTCGAGGTGCCTGTCGAAAGGCATAAAACGCATTTATCTTGTCGTGATGGAGGATAAACAGGAGAAAGAATCACCACCCTTTACTATGAGGAGTGGGAGATGGGTATTTCTTGATTATTCGGGTGGCTTTAGCAATGTTTCTGCTGAGGCGCTATTGGAGGGGCTCGAATGGATCGGAATATCCCCAAACATTCGGCGCTGGATCAATAACCTTTTGAGTTGTCGGATGGTGGCGGGTGGGTGGGGCCTTTCCACGATGTCAAGGAGGGCATATAAGAGGCAACCCGCAAGGGGTTGTGAAATCTAGTGGTCAAAAAAATACTTTTCAGAAAATACACAAAATACTAAAACTTGTGAAGTCTTGCATTGCAAGTTTAGTAAAATGCCTCCAATACGTTGTTAGCGACACTAAGGACCATATGTGGTCTATGCGAGGGACCACTGTATCCTGGCCAACCGAACCTAACCTAACCTACACTTGCAGGTTTTGTGTAGAGTTTCCACTCCCATATATATTTTCAGGGATAGCCAGGCAGCTCTAAGCGCTCTGGGATCTGTAAGATATCATAAAGTCTAGTCAGGCAGTGTAGAGAGTCGGTCATGGGCTTAGCAAATCGACATAGCGTATCTGTGATCCGGTGCACCGCGGCACAGCCATAATTAGGGAAACCAAATGTCTGATAACTTAGCCAGGCAAGGCTCGGCTCTCGATATCGCAGTGGCGAAGGAGATTCTTGTGCCCTTGGGCTTCTTCAAGGGCCGAATATCTCGGCACTGGTTCGAGTAGGTTAAAACCAGATGGAAACGATTACATGCGTGCTGGGCCTGCAGAAGTCTGTGGCCTTCACACAATGAGATGCGATTCTCAGCCATTCTAGAGGTGCACAGGAGCAATATTTCTAGCTAACTGCGGTATTCGCAGGACTCTGGTAGCTAGGCGGCCCAATTGGGATTGGACCATAACAGTTTCTGTCGCAGCTGGAATCTTACTAGAGACAGTGGAGCACCTGCTAATTTGCCAGTGTACTTCGTACTGCCAAGGCAGAATGAAATTCCTTGTCACACCCTTTCATCGACAACCTCTCGGAATTCAAGCATATCAGGCCTGATCGTCTTCTTAAATATTTAAACTAAACAAAATGGATGCAGGGCGTAGAATAATGCTCTGATTTCCGAAATGCTTATTCTCTTTTACTTTCTCTTTTCACTGGTTCTTTAGTCACGAGTCGTGGTATCAAAAAGGCGCTTCGGCGCTGACAGTGGGTATCGCCACTCCATAACCCACAACAGTCCTTTTTGCTCGTGATACAATAAAATCTCTGCTTTCTAAAAACTTTAGAAGAAATAGTGGTACGAATGTCTCCTGGAAGCTATTAAATATCTAAACTTTTATATTAGTAGTCCACTTTCAAACATGGCTATGTGATTTTTTTTCGTTTCTGAGTTTTTGATGAATTGGGTACCAGCATGATTTGGTGTATATGTGCATTAAAAATTTATTGCAAAATTATTTCGTATTCTGAAAAATGGCATTAAATACGAATACACTTTCAAAGGTCTCTATGATTTTATTTATACACTTTGAAAAGTCTCTATCTGAAAAAAGTTACTCATACGCCTAAGGTGCACATTGGGGTAATTTCATTTCATTTCATTTATTCATTCATTTTCTTACAATATTTTTACAACAATTCTTAAAATTAACAATTTAATTTAATTTTTATTTGGAATGTAAGAAAAGGTGTAGCATTCTGTAACATAAAACTATGATAGTGTCGAATGCTACCTCTGTATAGAAATTCTAGATTGAATACAATACATTTGTGAGAGATTGGGATCAATAAGTACCCTAAAAAGCTTACAAAATATTTATGTATTTAAAGAACAATATAAAAAAATATAATAAATATAAAAATAAAAAAAAAAATATAAAAAAATAAAAAAAAAAAAATAGCAACATCAGTTTTACTTTACATTGTAGTATGCAGCAAAAGTTCGACTTCATCATAAGAAAGGTCTAGAAGAAAAGTTTTAACATTTTTTAAAAATTGATGGAGACTTTTAATGGCACGTATATTACTAGGTAGCGCATTAAACAATTTACGAGACACTACTGAATAAAATCTGTGAAATGTGTGGTTCTAGAAGGCGGGATGGCAACCAGAGAATGCAAGTTTTTTCTAAGGCAATAGCTTTCAGATTTGACACTGTGCAAATACCCGCATCTAATAAAGAAAATTTTTAAAACTTTGAAATAATATAAGTCTCGGACTGGAAGAATTTTCAGATTCCTAAAAAGTATCCTGGAAGAATGCATTCGATTAACATTGCATATTTTTCTAATAGCCGTTTTTTGTAAGGTTTGAAGCAACTTAATTTTATTTAATGATGCACCTCCCCAGCAGCTGATCCCATATAATAATTTGGAATGAAATAGCGCGTAATAAACTGTTTTTAGGGTTTTATTAGAACAGTACTTTCTGAGATGATAAAAACAACGCAACACTTACACCAAGATATTGAAAATCCTCAACTATCTCAATTACAAAACAGTTTTTACTACAGGCTGCATGAGCACGAAATATACCTGATTTACCTTCAGGACAAAAGAGACTGTGTAAAGTGAATCGATCGCAGTCCGATGAATGAAAGATTATTCTGATATCAGGTGCTATCCTTGCATTGAGGCTAAAATACATTAGTTTGGTTTTACTGCTAACAAGAAGCTTGTGTCTGGCAAACCAGCATCTTATGCGCTTCAATTTCAAAACTAGACATTACTGTCTCAGAACTATAATCATCATATATATTATTTCTAATTGGTGTTTTATAAATATCCCTTTTTCTGCTCACATAATTTACCAAAATTAATAAGTAAGGCATCGTTTTAAAGGTATTAATTAGCTATGCATGCGAAACGGTGTTTTATTGGGCGTGGTGCTTTATATGAAAAGTAAGGGGGGTAAAAGGGGGGTTGACCCCCGCAGCGGGGAGTGTTATGAAACCCACATAAAATGTATATCAAATTAAAGGGAATCAAAATACCTATCCAATGGTATACAAACATTCGAAATCGGTTAAGTAGTTTTTAAGTAATTGCAATTTAAAAAATGCATAATATAAATTTTGACCTTTAATAACTTTTGTTGTTGTTGTTTCCAAAAAAAAAATTCACTTTAATACTAAACTTCGGCTGTTTACCAATCCTCATACTTCGTTTTTTTGATTTCATAATTTTAGAAATTTCACATTTGTACCAGATCGTGCTATTTTTTTCAACTTTGTGGGGCTGGGGGCACCTCCAAACATGCGAGTAGGTCAATAAAATTTTACAGGCTTATTTCTGGGCTAGAAAGGTGCCGTTCTGGCTTTGGAACAAATTGAATTTCCAAAAAAAAATTTTCACTCCACCTTAATATATACGAGTATATCAAAACGATCAGAATGAAAAAAAATGATTGAACCCTGTCCGTCCGTCCGGCCGTATACACTCTAACTTGCGCAAAAATAGAAATATTTTAATGAAATTTGGTACATAGATTCTAATGGGAACAGAGAAAATTGGGGTTGAAAATAAGGCATATGTATATATGTATTTCGAAAAGCACGTAAAACATGATAATTCAATCACTAATAAAGCCCGAGTGATGAAATTACGTTATGCAGTTATGAGGAAACGTGCTGAAATTTTGAAAAATGGGCCAAGAGGAGCAAATTTTCAAAGATTTATAAGTCAAAACTCAGGAACTGTAGCAGATAAATCGATTAAGCCAAGGCAAACGTGTGGAAAAAAATTACCCAAGTCGGCAAGAACCACATATGTACGCACATAAAAATATATATAAAATATATAAAAATATATTGAACATACCTATATAGGAATAATAAAAACATTTTATGCGATATCTTTGTCAAACATATATCTAGGTAATTCATTGAAAGTTCCATAAGGTCCACCAAACCAAATAAATAATAAGTTTTTTAAAATGGGCGTGACAGCACAAACCATACCGACTGGCGCCACGTATGTTTTGTTATTTTTTGCGCAAGATGCGCACGGGTCCGGCTAGTAATAATATAATGGCGCTATTATAACTCTGACGTGTTTTGTGGCCGAGCTCATCTCCCAATCCGAGGTGTGCTCCTTTTTGTTTTTCCTACTAATTGGGTGGAGCTACAGTTTTATGCCGGGCCTACAGTTTTATGCAAATGCATTTTTTATGAGAAGCTTTTTCATGGCAGAAAAACACACGGAGGGTATGCCGGCCACTGCCGAGAGGTGGCTGCTGCTCTTAAAAAAAACCAATAATTGGATTTTTACTAATTAGAAAAAATTTGTTGGTGTTTGCTCGGACGGCCAGCACTCTACCCACTGCACCACAGCGACCACTAGCTATGTGAATTATTTAACATTGAATTCGAAGAAATCTGTCATATTGCGGTTTAATTTTTTTAAATCGTTAAATTCCTTATAGACTAAGCTTACAGTTAATAACAAAAATATACAAATAAAATAGAGCTCGAGGCCGCAGTGTTTTTTCTAATTTGTGGCATAATAAGAAAAAATCACATAGCTCTGTTTGAAAGTGGACTACTCATATGTTTGTGCACTTACATTATTTTCACCTACACCGTTGGCAAAAAAAAATGGAAAAAAAGATGATGAGATATTGCCTTCGTCGAGCCTTAATCCTGTTGTGAATATGTGCTCATATATATATATATATATATATATACTTATGCACTTGCATATATGCATGTATGCATAAATAAGCAGGAAATAATCTTTTATGCTAAAATAAACTTATACAAATTTATGTTTATGACTCAGATTTTATTTCACACTTCGCCCACACTTTGTGTTACGCGTATGTATGTATGTATAAGTATTATTATAATTTCCTTTCTTATTTGCCAGCTACACAAGTGTGAAGGTTAAACAAATTCATTCATATCCTCAGCCTCTCACATTCATGGATATGCATTTTATGTATTATTAAGCTCTTGTTTCTTGGTTGTTTGCCGGCACTCCTTCTTCTTCGCTCGAGTACCGGCGGCAACAACATGTCTTCTTTCTGCACGACTGACTGCCCATAAATGATAAGTGGTATGAATGAGTGAATGAATGAATGAATGGATGAATAAATAAATGAGCGAGTGGAAGGAGTGACTGAATGAACAAGTGGATGGAGTGAAATGAAGAAATTAAGCGGCGCGCGAAGTTAATTGTCGCAACTACTTAAGATTATGCATCCATCCAGCGCATTTCGTATGCAAGATGTACCTACCTAAGTGTATTTAATAAGTGTCTGTATGTACTTGAGTGTGTCTGCTACGTTTGTTTGTACGTTTGTGTGAGACTTGTAGCGTAAATAAATAAGCCAACTGTCTACGGCGTGACGCCTAATTTGTTGACAATTCAACTTTTTCATCAGAATAACAATGACCATATAGGTACGAGTATTAACGTTGACTTTTATACACATACATACATATGTATATACATTTGTAAATGTTCGTTCATATGTGAATAATGTGTATTTGCGTAATTATTTGCATTTCACTTCTTCACTCTGTCTCAAATTTATTTGCTCGTCACACTCTGTACATATGCAGACGCGAGTTAGTCCTGCTGTTGCCATCCTGTTTATGACTTGATGTGCATACACTAATTAGGCTGTATAGAGCTTTAAAGCTTGTGTTGTTGTTTTAATTGTTAACAGGTATTATGCATACACGTGTACAAAAACAAAAGGTATTAACAACAGAGAAGTCGAAAAGTCGACTATGATTTAGGTACATATGTATGTAAATGTGTACAAATGTATATACCCAAATGATAAACGAACCAGATCGTCGTAGTTCGTTTCCAAACAATTTTGTATAAAAGATGTTACAAAGTTTCATTAAGTGCTAATAAATTTTCTATTAAACAATAAATATGTTTTGATCTTTAAGCAAAGTAGCACCTGGTATGAAAAAATAATAGAAAATGATGGAAAAATAAGAAAAATTAACGAGGGTGGTTAGGGAAGAAAAATAAGTTAAAAAATATGTGGAACTAGTAAACCCTGCCACGCGATGCTGTGGCTTCCAATTACACTGTGCGACAATTTGAGGGTGGAAGACCACTTATTGCCACATTTGACAATTTTTTTGTATTGCCATTTTAAATTTGACTTCCCCTTAAAAATTACAGAATATACATTGGTTTAAGTCCATAGATTCTTATTAATAAAATTGTTCAGGCGACATGCCTATAGTGAGTTGAGTTAGTTGCCAATTGACCAGCAAGCGGTGCGGTTGCTTGACGGTCGCAACACAAATATAAAATGAAGCATATAGGTACATACATAGTTACTGTTTTTTTATTTTCTATGGACCTAGATTTTTTATACAAATATTTTGTCCTCCAAAAGGCTATTTATCGCACTCCTCTTTCTCTTTCTAGTTTCCTTTCTATTCCTCTTTATCTTCCTTTTCATATGACACCTAAAATTTAAAAATCAAACAAACTATAGTGTAAAACTGAATTTTTGAACAGGTAGCAACCCTTTTTGTAATAATTTTAATAAATTACTCATTTTCAGCTCAAGTCCTTTAATATGGTACCTGAAATTTAAAAATCAATCAAACTATACAGGAGAATTAAATTTTTAAACAGGTGGCAACCCTTTTCAGAAATATGAAACCTTCCTGCACATCTACGGGTCAAGCCCTTTCAGACACCCCACTTTCGAAAATCGGTATAACGGTGTAAAAGTTATGGTGCGTACAAAAAATCGCTTAGCGTAATATATATAAAGATTGGAAAGTTGTAATGAGTATAAAGATAAAGACAACAGCAACAATATCAGAAGCAAATGAAAATAAACAGAAATTTAGACAAAGCACATCTACTTTTTTTTAACAAAATAAGGTACATATCGTCGGTCTCCTGCCTGACACACGAATGTGAAAATTTTTTTAAGCACGATGTCTGCTCTTTATAGGGTATATGTATATTGATGTAATAACAATAAATATTTGTATAAATTCTTGTGTAAACATACATACATAATATGTACTTCGTTCGTACTGGCAGGAGACCGACGATATGTGTTATATATTTTCCTCGAGTCTTATGAAGGCTTTTATTGATCAAAGTTAATAAGTATTTGGAACACTCGCCTTTTTCGGAAAAACCCTATGACTTGCGAAAGTATTAGATCGAAATTCTTATACCAAAAATCACATTTACTCTTCTCTTCGAACAGCTGGGTATAAGAGAAAAATTAATAAATAAACATCACATATGAACCATATATGTATTTGCATATATACCCTGCAGGCAAAATTAAACTAGTATGAAAATAAACTAGTTGATCAACTGGTATGTAAAGGAAAAAATTCAACTAGTTGGTTTTCTACTAGTTGATCAAATGGTATGAAACGGACAAAGTTATACTAGTTGGTTTTCTACTACTTCATCAACTGGTATGAAATGGACAAAATTGTACTAGTTAGCTATCTACTAGTTGATCAACCGCTTTTAAAAAGACAAAATCATACTAGTTGGTATTCTACTAGTAATATACCAATTTATTTAATAACTGAATATAGCAGTTTGTACAATTCTATCACAAACTAAGCTTTATTGGCGATTTTGAAGTAAATTTACGCTATTATTTAACAAAAGGGTCAGAATAGTTATTACCAATTTGCCAAAAAGAAACAACCATTTCTCACAAAATAAATATTTTTAAGGCTTTTCATTTATTTTTGTGCAAGGGTACACAAGAACAATTACATATGTACATATGTACATATATGTTTGCAGCAGGTGGCAAGAAGAGTTTAATATCATGTTCAGACATAAAAATTAATTAAGTCAATTGGGCTTGATTGAGCATCTCTAGATTTGGTGTTCAGACATATTTAATTTACTTGGCCCATTTAACAGGTGGGCTCAAGATACATACACACATACACGCCGTGAGCTGAATATCAAACTCTCGTGACCTAAATGTCAAAACTGCAAGGAGGACGAAATAATTTGACATTCAGCTCACAACTTTTAACAATCGTAAACACGAATGCATGTATACAATAAGCAGAATAAAAAAAAAGTTTGATAGGTGATGAAGAAGAACAATAATTCAGCTGATCTGACGAAACAACCTGTTTAGTGGACCCTGACGCTAATGACATTTCTCTGAACATGACATTTAATTTTGCTTATGAAACAAACCTTCTAACAGGGTTGCATGCAGAATTGTTCTTCATAAGGAACTCATTAATTTAATTAATGACGAAACAACCTGTTTAGTGGACCCTGACGTTAATGACATTTCTCTGAACATGACATTTAATTTTGCTTATGAAACAAACCTTCTAACAGGGTTGCATGCAGAATTGTTCTTCATTAGGAACTCATTAATTTCTAATGAAGCATTAACTTAGTCAATTTTTGTATGGTAAATTGAGAATCATTGGGCTTGAAAATTGAATGAAGGCTCTTAATTTTCAATTAAGGTTGTGTCTGAACATAACATAAGAGAGTTTAGTTAACTGATTTGGTTTCATCCAAAATCGGAGATTCTATCAGCCAACTGCCGCAGTAATACGAAGCCATTATTCTACCTTACTATACATCTTTGCGTGTACTGTATATAATATGTTCTAAATGTAACTTTAAAAAATACTGATCTAATTAAAGTGAGCTTTATTAAATGAACTAAAATGCTATTTTTCACCTGGATGAACTGGCATTTTTCTAGAATTTTTCTGACTGGTATTATTCTAGTATACCCTTAACTGGTATTTTTCTAGTATGAAGCTGATGTGTTGCCTACTGGTATGAAACTGAGTGGTATTTTTCTAGTATGAAGCTTATGCAAGGGAAGACAATTGCCATCTCGTAGGCCATCGCCACGTTAAAACTACCAGTTGCTTTCAAGTAAAATGGATAGTTGGGCAACTAGATGCCGACATTTTCAAACTGGTAGAATTGTAGTATGCAACTAGTTGTTTTGCCTGCAGGGTACAAACATTCACGCACATCTTCATCATGTACATACATACATACATATTTGCATATGAGTAGTTCACTTTCAAAAGTGGATATGTGCATTTTTCATACTAAACCACAGATTGGAAAAGCAGACGGAGAATTTTGCATGTGTATAAATAAAATCATAGAGACTTTTGAAAGCGTATTCGTATTTAATACTATTTTTTGGGAATACGGAAGGATTTTGCAGTTAATTCTCAATGGACATTATACACCTTTAAATATTGGTACACAATTCAGCAAGAACTGAATATCGAAAAGATTTCGCGTAGCCACTTTTAAAAGTGGACTACACATACTTTTAAACTGTTTACACATCCCTATTTGTAGACGCGGCATAATTTTAAGACAATTTACATAGATTTATCACACATACATAACGTCGTTGAAGATGCATTTTTGCGTAAGAGGTATGTAATTTAATACCTCTTACGCAAAAATGCATCTTCAACGACGATAAGTATGTACATTCATATATGTACCCACCAAAAAATCTACGCCTTATTTCAAGATTATACCATAAGATGCATATAAAGGCTTACGAAATAATGGCCGAAAATTCTAAGCAAACAAAATCTGTATGGGCAAAGGCTGAATAAGGTTGATTTTCTCGTGTTGATGTCACTCTCTACCATTCTCTGAGCGGAAACCTTATTTCGAAGGCTTATCCGCCATGGGAACAAGACTTATACCATGTCTCCACATAACGTATTTCGCTCTTCTTTTCTGCATTCGCTCTCCCAATCTTCGTTCGACCTCGAAACCAGTGCCGAAACCCGTTAATTTCCATACAAATTTCTGAGAGCGAGTGAAGATTGAAACACTTGTTTCGTTCTCAATCCTCTTGCCAAACGCGATGACATCGATGCTTTCTCTAATTTTGTATCGAAAATCTATCGAAATCTCGCACAGACTAAAACAAAAACGCAAAAATAAGCAAACATGCAAACGCTTAAGATGAACAAGAAAGAGAAATGTTAAACTAAATAACGAGCAGCCACGTAGAGATGGGTTATTTAGCGAGATGTTTCCCTAGATGTTTCGCTAGCGAATCAAGTTATGTGGTGTCTACACACTTTACAATAAGGCTTATTCGCCATGGGAAATAAGGCTTAGAGAATTCCTTATAATCAGGCCTGCTGTGGTACTTATATGCCTTATTATAAGAAAAATCTGTTTTTGTTTTGCTTAGTTGCATAATTCAAATTTTTGACGCTCCCCCTTCATTTTGCTCTCGTTGTCCATGTTTGCTAAAAAACTCAATTTACTCTCTCTCTCTATCTGTGATATGAGCGCATAACTGGAAATTATGTATTAAAACGTTTCGAGCAGAGCGTATGAGCGCATAACAGCAAGCAGCGCTGCCAGCGTAATCCATTTTAATAGCTTATGCTTCAGATATGAGCCTAACCTTTTTGCTGGGTATATGCTTGCATATTTATATGTACATAGATACTTTTCAACTTCCGCTTTTTGTGAAGAAGCCACTTTACATTAAATTGCATTTATTTACTTTGTTTTGTTTTTTTTTATTGTCAAGGAGTCAGAGTCGTTGGCATCTGCTGTTGCGTGAAGCCGAAACCTTCAAAATTGCTTCTTCATCAAAGGAATTCCGCAAAAAAATAGACAACATACATGCATACATACATATGTACTTACATGCATATTAATTTCGTTTAGAAAATCTGAATTACCCAAAAACAAGTATTTGTTAACACATTTTTAATTTTATTTATTTTTTAGGTGTACACTTTTATGTTTTTATATAAATCCTTTGATGTGTCATCGGTTATCTTAATCCTTTAATTTTATTAATTAACTTAGATGTGGTGAATTTAAGTAGATTAAATAAGGTTCAAATTGACCTAGAAATATTTTACTTCGGTCAAGAAAACCTTTTCTTATTTATTTTAAATTTTTTTTTTGCTGTAGTTTGTTGTTCCAATTCATCGAAACACAATTTTCTTAAATTCTTCTTGATATTAGCAAAAAGATTTTCTTCATTTAAGTAAATTTAAGAAAAGATGTTCTTATTTATTTAAACATTTTTTTTCAACACTTTTTTTCTATAGATTTTGTTAGTGTTCTTGAATAAGAAAATAATTGTATCATATTTGGAAAACTCAATTTCTTAATTCCAGTAATAATTAAGTCAATTTTTCTTATTTCCCTTTTTCTAAATTGAGTTCAAGAAAGCATTTTTCTTGATTCAAGTATACAAATTTCTTTCCGTGAATGCATCATATCACAAAGAACTCTTAAGATTTAACTTGATAACATGTTTTTTTTTTTAATTTTAATTTTAATTATAATTTTAATTTTAATTTTAATTTTAATTTTAATTTTAATTTTAATTTTAATTTTAATTTTAATTTTATTAAAACTTTTAGTGAAATGTGTATGCAGTAAAAATGCTTGTTTGGAAAATCGCTAAACTCCTTAATATCGACATAATAATTTTAGAACTGAAGACAACAAATACATTTTCCTTAACAATATTTATTGCACAACATTTGTTCTGCTAAATGTTATCTAGTACAAAATTTAAAACATCGCGCAACATGCCTGCAACATGATGCCAGCAAAATTACAGCAACAAATTTAGATTTCACATGCATGAAGCACTTTAAATAGCATTTTGCTTTCAGCAAAATAATCAAATTTCTTCTAAAGAGCTGTTCTTAAATTTGTTTATTTAATTTTTCGTTTTGATTTTTATTCTCATTTGGCACAAATATTGCTGGAAACATGTCACAGTGAGCCAAATGCATGTTGCTGACTATAAAGTTACTACCTATGTGTGTATTAGTCTTAATATTGAATAATAAAGTTAATATGCAGATGCCCAAAACAGCAAGTTAGGTATATCCTACAGCTCTCTTGCTGTTCATTTTAATTTTGGTCAAGTTATAAATTACCTTTGGCTTACTAAATACGTCGAAACTGGTGTGGCTTGGCTTTCTTTTTCCAAAAAAAAAAAAAAACAAACAAACGCCTCTTTATGATGCTCAGCGTTCTAGCAGGCGGACATCTAATGTAGATACTAAGTAAGTGGGATGCCTAAAGACGCTCTTTCACTACAGTTGACTGCATTTTTATTTTTAATATTATATGTAAGGAGTATTACTGTGAGCAGCAGTTAGAGAAAGCAACGGCTATGACAGCAACAGGCTAAAGTGGAAGGAGTGGCAGGATAATGTGTGAAGTGAAATGCACATCAACTCCACCGATGTGTTAGAGAAAGCTATTTTACATACCATTTCAGTCATTGCAGACCCTATGAAGCTGTCCAAATGCTTTATGTTTTATGTTCTATGCGTTTTTAGGGTTGGTTGTTGGCTGTTGAGATGGTTTTAATGGCTATTTAGAGTGAAACGTCAAACTGTCTTTCCACCAAGATGAACTTGCGCAGCGTAGATACAGTTATACAAGCGCCCATTTAGATCAAAACAATCCTCAGTGCTGAAAACTCTAGGGCAGTTTTTATAATAGTGAAAAAAAATATAACAAAAAAAGCAAGAAGAAAAAAAAAACAAATAAATGAGGAAGCGTTGATGCCCGTTGAGTCCCGTTGAGTTGCAAAAAGTCACACCGAAAAATTATGCTCAAAAACACAAAGCTAGCAAAGTGCAGAAAATATGGACGCAACTAAATAAACATAAATATATACATACTTAAATATAGTAAAGGAGAAGAAGAAGAAGGAGAAAGAATCTGAAACAAAAACTTTAGTACCGTAAAGCATTGGAAAGCAGAATTAACGTGCCACTTCGCTGTAGAAACAGTCCGCTCTTTGAGAGTTTTGCCATGGTGACAGGATGATTGTAAATTTTAGTGGAGCAGATGTAGGCGAAGGGACTTGACTCTTATGGTACAAAAGGGCCTATGTATGCATAGAAAAGTAGGAAGTAGCGGGAGGTGGGAAGCTTTCCGGATGTGTATTCTGACATAAAGCAAACGCTTAGGGAAATAGTAAAAAAAAAATAAATAAGTAAACAGCAATGAATCTCGAATGAAAAGACTGTGATGGGCACTTAAGAAACAATAAATAGTAGCAAAAAATTGCAAAAAAAAATAATAACAACAAAAAAAGAACAAGAATAAATAACATTAGAAAATGGCATAATATTTAAAGAGCAGAGAAAGTTAAAGAACGCAACAAAAAAAAAAAGGAGCAAAACATAACAAATAAAATAAGCCGAAAAAGTGCCAACGCCAATAAACGGCACAGCCAACAACGACAATAAATAAATAAAATAATAAAAAATGCTGACACAATAGATAATCAAACAAAAAATATAATGGAGCATAAAAACCAAATCGCGACAAAAGCCAAGTGGCAGCAGCGGCAACAAATTGCGCGCATAACAAAGATGGCAGAAGGAAAAGCCATGATTCTTATTGCTAATGCATATTTTTGTTTTTACTTTTAATTCAACCAAAATGATGATAAGAGAATTTATATTGATAAAAATACTACTTAATAGCAATAATAACTTGCATAATGATAGTAATTGTAATAAAATGGCGACAAGATTTGTAACGATGTCGCGGTTGTGGTAATGTTTTCAAGAAGCTTTCCAGCAAAGACACGATATCAGATCTCCAACCCACTTTGAACTTTAACAGTGAGGTTCTAAACAAGATAATAATGAAGAAAGAACAAGTTGCGAAGTGAGAGAAACATATGAATCTAAACAGATGAGTTTAAATTGTACTCAATTGTCGAATGATTTTGAATTTGTCTGGCCTAGACTTAATTTTTTTTTCGACTCTACTTTTGAGAGGTTTCTTTGTGATGTTTAGGAACACTTGTTCTTCTTCGAAGTTACAGGGATATTAACACGCTAAGTGTATTAGGTTAAAAGCTGTATCGAATGTGTATTTTCTAGAGACGTAACGTTTATAAGAGAAATGGGGTAATAGTCTTATTTAAACTTTAACTTTGAAGAATTTAAAGAACTAGTTGCAGTTAAACATTATTATGAGAAACAATTTTTTTTTTGATCATTGATAACCCTTAAGCAGATTGTTAGTTGTTTTTTCGATCACTCTAACCAGATATTCTGAAAGCCGCAATGTTTTTAGACGCCAGATTTCGTCGTTCGCTACCAGCAAATAAAATGGTGAAGGCGAATACTCACTTGAGAAGCTGGAAAAAAGTCGAAATTTTGGTTAAAAATTCCCTAACCCAAGATAAATGTTATTTCTGCGTAAACTTTTCGCCATACTTTTAAATAAATAATAGCTTAAAAAACTAAAAAACACGCTTTAATCTTAAAAATCGTACTAAAAATTGAGAAATAATTTAATTAGAAACAAAATGATGAACGAAAATATAAGTATTTAAGGAAAAGCGTGGGGTGCTCAGTATGTCAAAAAATATTTAAAATCGGTGTTTTTTTACTAATAATTTTATTTTGACTTTTTTGAGATTTCATATATCGTACTCTTTAATTTCGCAACTAGGTATATTTTTGTACCTACTAGTTGTACGAATCGAATATTTTCATGTTCAAATATTATTGAGCACCCCCACGCTTTTCCTTAAATACTTATATATTCGTTCATCATTTTGTTTTTAATTAAATTATTTCTCAATTTTTAGTACGATTTTTAAGATTAAAGCGTGTTTTTTAGTTTTTTAAGCTATTATTTATTTTTGACTTTTTAGTGAAATTTTTCATTAAAGGATGTTTTATGCGGACGCAAGAATAAAAGTAAAAAGAAGTCTGATGGGATGTGGTGTTCTCCGAAATAGATCTACATACATACATATGTATTTATAACTTCTACCAAAATCCCAACATGCAGTGAAGTAAACTAGCTTATTATGCAATATTTTCCAAACCCTTTTATTCAAGGTTTTCCGAACTAGTTTGGAAATACAAAATTTCCCAAACGTTTTGTTATATTTTACAATCAGAAAGTGAAGAGAAGTTGAGGTGAAGCATTTGAAAAGAACAAAAAAAAAGAAATCTGATTGAATAAATTCGAATTTAGACAATAAATCTCCGAATACGTTTGCAGCGTAATGGTGAGATATGCTGCCTACAGACCAGAGCTGTGAAGTACTGAATATACTTGGTACTTGTACTTGGTCCAAGTACCATTACTTGATAATTAAAAAATTCAAGTATCAAGTAAAATTACTTTATACTGGTAATTGGTAATTAAGTACAACTTTTTCAATTCTTTCACCAATTACTTTCAATTACCACCAATTACCACCAATTCTTTTCAATTACATGGAGTTTAATCAATGAATTTTTTTTAACTATTGTATTTTCTTCTATCCTCTACATAAGATACATCGGATACTAAATATTACAGCCACTAAAGGCAGGAAAATTCCCTTGTAAGAAGTCTTTATTAAATATACATACATACCACACCTGTTAAATAATCATTATTAATCGTAATGATTACCGGTTTGATTGATTATTTTTTCAGGTATCTATTTAATGATTGATTACCCATTGTTTTCAAATTTTAATGATTATTTTGCAATTACCATTAAAAAAAATCAAAAAAAAAATCAAAAAAAAATCAAAAAAAATGAAAAATAATCATAAAAAATCAAAAATAATCAAAAATAATCAAAAAAAATTATATTGATTGTTTTTGATTAGTTTTGATTATTTATGATTATTTTTGATTTTTTTTTGATTTTTTATGATTTTTTTTTTGATTTTTTTTTTTGATTTTTATCAACATCGTTGTAAAGAAAGATGCACATTTGTACGTATGCCGGTATGTATGTAGCCTTTTAAGGTATACTGAGAGCAATAACGCAACTATTACGGACTTAAAGCCTGGTGCTCAACCAACCTCCCGACGCACAGTGGGGGCACCTCCATACAAACGCGGCCAAAAATAGTAATAATTAAGCTAGAATCTTGAAACTCGGAACTTAAGCTTTTTTGGTTGAAGTTAGTAAACTGTGAAAATTTGAACAAAATCCACCCACAAATACGCCCACCTCCCATATAACGGTATTTTTGAAATTTCAGCATTTTCCTAACTATTATAGCTAAAATGCTCCATTTTGATTAGTGTATACATTTTTGAAATATAAATCAAATGCGGTAATCATTTTGGAAAAAGGGTAAAGCACTTCACCGTTTTTAAATTAAAAATATATGCACTTTTAAGTATGTTATAAGCATTTATCATAAAACTTTCATACAAAAAAATCGCATTTCAAAAAAATTTTATACCGGAAATGAAATTACACTTTTCTAAAGGATTTCAGTGTGATAAACCTGAGTCTGGAGTCAGATTTTCCAAATTGTTTCTGAGATATTCATGCCCAAATAGGAAAAAAACACGTTTTTTGGCTCTATTCCCTGCTTAATATCTTTTATATAATTACTTTCCACTCAAATTCGATTTAACCAGTTGAAAGCACAATCATTACCCTTGAAAACAGCGTTTAGTTTCTTCGAATATCTTAATTAGAATTGGAAATATCGCTATTTAAGTTTCACCATTTTGACAAATATTCCCCATACAAAAAAATTTAAACTTTTTGAAGCATACTTCTGGGCATTTTGTATGGGAAAAATGTACCAAAACTCAAAAAACACCTTCCATAAAAATGTTCATAAAACAAAATGGAGCAAACGAATTTTTACAATTTTTTCGCCAGTTTTTAAAAGACATTCAGGAGCATCAAATATTAAAAAATTGAGGAGGTAATATTTTTTGTTTTTTTTTAATTTCATTTTAAAATTTTACAATTTTAACAATTTTTTTTTTATATTCTAAAATAAAAAAGCTGCCAAAGATAATAATTAACGCTGATAAAAAAAATTACCTCATAATTTTAAAGTATGGACCATTTGCTGAAAGACGATAGAGAAATATTCGATTAGTCGCCTAAATATACACGTTTTTGATAATGTCAAAGGTAACATAAATAATGCATTTACAAAAACACAGTTTTAGGCAGATGGGAAAAAAATTATAAAAGCAAATGGAGCAAGTGGATTTTTAAAATGAAAATGCAGTTTGATTAAGAATATATTATTTCAAAGCATAAAAAAAAATTGAGGAGGTAATATTTTTTGTTTTTTTTATTTTTTTATTCAAAGTCGAGGAAAATTTTTTTATCATCGTCATTTTTTGTGAATATTTGAAAATTCATATAAATTCAACAGTGAGCGCTATTTACAACTAAGTTATTTTTTCTGAAAGAGAAAATCATTATCTATGTAACGATGTATCATTCGTGTATGTAGGTTAACAGTTAAATGAGAAAGAGCGTTTTGTATGAGGTGTGTTCATTGAGAAATAAAAGGACCTATTTTTTGCTCAACTTTGGGCACCCTGTACGGCTAAACGAAAAGATACTCAAAAATTTTTATATAAGCTTTTTTATTACAATTTGATGTATCTGTCGATCTCTGTTTAAAAAAATGGTTTTACTCATACTTTAATTTTGAATTTATTTTTGGCCGCAATCACCCATTGTGCGACGGTAGCTCGATGATAGTACCGCGGGGGGAGAGGGGTTCAGTACAACGACAGCGGGTTTAGTGCGGGTCCCACACTGATAGGATAAATGCTTTAGATCAGGGACCGTAACGATTATCATTTTTATAAAAAAAATCATTTTTAATCGTTATAATTTGATTTTTATTTTTTCGATGAAATTTGATCGATATTTTATGATTTTTATTTTTTCGATCAAAAATAATTGTTATTACTGTATTTAAATTTTTCCTATGAAACTTGATTGATATTTTATGATTTTTATTTTTTCGATCAAAAATAATTTTTATTATTGGATTTAAATTTTTCCGATTATAATAAACTCCAAAAACTTGTTTTTTTTGCAAATTTTGTTCTGAAATAGAACTGCGCCAATGTTGGCACAATCGTCAACTTCAAGCCATCAAATATAGGATTCACTAACGTTTGAAAAAGTTTACTATGATCGGAGAAAAAATAAAAAAATATTGATTAAAGTTGACCGGAAAAAGTTAAATCCAATTATAACAATTATTTTTGATCGAAAAAATAAAGATCATAAAATATCGATCAAGTTTCATCGGAAAATTTTAAATTCAATAATAAAAATTATTTTTGATCGAAAAAATAAAAATCGTAAATAATAGTTATTTAAAAATTTAAAAAATTAAAATCTTTAGAATAATGCCTGGTTTTCACTAGGTCATATATGACGTCAAATATTGTCAAACAAATGAAAACGGGTTGGCATATTGTGTCAAATGCGTTTGCAGTCAGTTTTGACCACTCGCTGTCATATAAAATGACAGCCATATGAAAACACTCAAATTGTAGTTTGCCATAGCATTGGGCAACATTTGACAAACAAAATTCATTTGCCAGCGTGTTGGCAAACTTGTTTCGTTTGTCAAGCTCACAGCTGATTCGCAGGGCTCCGGAGCGTGTCAAGGAGCGAAGAGATAAGGAGCTATGGCTTTTTCACGGAGTGGAGCTGGAGCTCAAATTATAGGTAGAAGCTGGAAGTGGAGTTAAAAATCACCAGCTATTTACATATCTATATCTGTGGCCACAAGCAATAACCGCTTAAGTCGACTTAGGAAGATTTTGAGTTACATATACTTCATTATTCTCCTTTTAAAACTCTATATTTCTGTAAAAACCCTATTCTTCTAACTTAATTCAATAAAAAGATATAAATAAAAAACATATACGCTTAACTTACAATAGAGGTATATTAAACTTGCTATATCAGCCAAAGTAGATGTATATACTTAATGAAATTTCTGCATGACATTTTGTTTTATTTACAAAATTTGATCGTAACATTGTAAATGGCTCACTGATTTTGCGTCTATGGTTTTTAATCGATTTTTTTTGATTTGTTAAGAAACGCCTTCGAATAAAAATATAAAAACACGATTTTCTTTGCAATGCCACAAGCACTCAGATATAAAAAATTTTATATGTACATATGTGCCTATGATTTATATTTTATGTGCAGAGTAAAGGCACTTTGTATAGGAGCTCGAGCACTGCCGTAAGAAATCGAAATATACAATAACAAATGTGTAATGAAAAAAAAATTCAATATATGAAAGCACTATAAAAAATTTGTATTAAAAAAATGTTCATATACAAATAAATAAAAATTTGTATGTATGTGATACTACCATTTGAAAATAAATTATAAAATAATAGTGGTCTTCATCTAAAGTGATAAACTAATAAATTTTTAAAGTTTATCTGTTTATCCGCATTTTTACATGAAACTACCTTGGTAAATAATTGTTTAAACTCTTGTCAGTGTCAATTTGATTAATAAATAAAAAAGCCCAATAAAATAAACAAAAAAATGCCGAAGAAACCCACAATTTCTTCTTTTAAATTGAAAAAGTAAAACTGACAATGTGTCAGACTTGAGTTTTACCGAAAATTATAAATTTACGCAACAAAATCGTTCGGTAAAGTGATAAACTTTGCTTAAATATATTTTCATACAAATTTTGACAGATAATTTATCACAATTAATATTTTATCACTCTACAGTTTTTACCAGCAGTTTACCACTTTAGATGAAGACCCTTAATATTTTATTGGAATTCATAAAAAAATTTAAATGAGCAAAAAAATTTTCAGTGCATATACAAATTTTGTAGATGTATTGAGCTTTGTACTTACAATACGAGAGCGTTGAGCAGGCCTGCTATAGAGAATAAAGATATGTAGGTTTAAAACCGAAGATGGTTTTAAAGCGATCCTAGGATATGCCAAATAGTATCGAGTTTACCTTTATCGCAGGTAAGCGTTGGCGTCTCTTTTTATCATTAAAAATTGTCGTATCTGATTTAAAACAGTCTTGAAGCGGAGCCAATATATAAAAAAACGGAGCGAGAACGGAGCCCTATGCAAAAAAAAACGGATGGGAGCTAATGCCTATATGACACTGCGTTTTTTTCTTGTTTTTTTTTTTTTTGGTGTGGAAAACCCACCGAAAGTCAAAATGCAAAAACAATTCTTCTGTAGGTTGAAAAGAGACAAAAACTCCCTCAAAAACAATTTGATTGACATTAAACTCCAACTAAATGAAAATAATATTTATTTCAAGAATTAATTTTTTTGGAAATTTGAATTTAAATTACTGAAATAAAAGTTATGAAACTCAGATGGCAGAGTAGCTGTGTATTTCATGTTATAAAGAGAAGCCATTGCGCAGTATACTTTTTCTTCCGGACTTCTTCTTTCCCCTTACGGCCAAAGCAGAAACTTACAAGAAGCAAATTTAAAATTTGTATTTCCATATATTTCTTATTTTAAATATAATTTATTTTATAGTTGTCAAATTGAAACAATTGTCAGAAAAAACTGCCGAATGTGAAAAAAACCTACCGAAATACAAGGTGGTTCGTTGGTTTCTAACCGCTAGATGGTATTTTGTTGGTATTTCGTTTGGTTTTTTCAATATAGCTTGCTCGCTTGCGCCAACGCAAAACTGTTTTTGACCATCTCCTTCACTCAAAAAAACCTTGTAGAGTACCGGAAAAAAACGTAGTGTCATATGGGCATAAGAGCAGCAAAAAATTTTGGGAGCGGAGCAAACGAAATAATCCTTTGCACCGGGGCCCTGGTTTGTCGAGCGCACAGCTGATTGTGATTGTGCGAGTATTATAAATTTATTTATTTATTTTGTTAATGGTATTTTAATTTAAGAAAATGGAAGAGTTAGTAAACGATTCCCAAGTTTTTGTGCAACCTAGAAATAACACCACCACAGGAAAACCACGGGTGGAGAAAACTGACCTTGCTGTCCGGCTGTCAAAAGCTTTTACCTCACATTTGACATCAGAGATGAAAACGGACTATCAATCATCTGACACCAAAATTTGACGGCAATCTTTGACTCACACTGCTCTATCGACTTCATGTCAGTTTTTGAAACCTAATGAAAACACATTTGACTCAAAATGACATATTGTCATCTAGTGCAGTGATTTGACGTCAGTGAATTTGTCCTAATGAAAACCAGGCTTAAAGATGAGCTCATATTTGGATAGAATGTGCTAAAATCATTGTATCGGCATACTTGCATTTTATTGTTAACGAAGTTTTCATAATGATTTTTTCATCCGAAGAAATGAAAATAACGATTAAAATCGGTCCCTGCTTTAGATGCTTCCTCCTCGTGAAAAAAAAAAACAAAACAAGTAAGAGCGCGGCTGTCTTCGGGCGTACCGAGGATTTCAAACCTTTCATGAATGGGGAAATGAAAAGTTACCTATGTACATAGCCTGTTTTGGTTTAATTTCAATTCTGTGGGTTATTTATGGAAAGATTTATCAGAAAAAATTGTGCCTTAGCTATTTAAATTGAGTAGTTATACCCCAAAATGTCCATATCTGAACATCGGTTGTATGGGAGCTATATGTTATAGTGATCAGATTTCTCTAAAAAGTAGGTATCTCAAAAACATGAGGGAATAATTTGCGTTTATGCAGACGCACATATGGACATTGCTCAACGACTCAGCTCATAGCCCTCATCATATCGAATATATTTTGGTGGGTCTGCCGTATGCATAGATTTACCGTCTGTCCACTTAATCATCCGGTCTTAGCTTACAAAAGGTGGGTGAGCGCAGATGAGAGATTTGAGATGATAGCAATAATTTTAGTGTGGCTTACACCACATATATCGCACGTTTTATTCAATAGGGATTTAACTCAAAAAACAATTTTTTTTTTTGGGAAAACGCAAACAAACTTTTATAATTTCAAATAGTTTGCTTCTACGGCTAACTACAAAATCACTTTTATTTCCGCCATTTTTATCTTTTTGAGTATTTTATAAGACTACACTCAAAGACACGACCCAGTTATTCAAATATATGGCAAAATCCCAGAAATCGAAAATTTCGAGTTAAATCCGTATTGCATAAAACGGGCGATTTGTAGTTACGATTATATACATATTATTATGCTTATAACTTCATGTTTCACTGCATTTTAAATTATATTCTTGCACTTCCTACATTTATGTGCCAAAACCATATATTTTCACTGCATATAATTATGTGCATTTTAAATAAAGTACCCATCTTTTTTGGGCCCATAAGGAGACAATGGAACCATTTATTCTCTATACCATCGTGCTGTTTTCTAATAAAAATTTATTGCAATTTAAACATTTAGATACATAAATAAATAAAGAAATGTATATTTCTTGTATTAGCTAATTCATTTTTAATTTTTATAAATATTAAGGAATATATAACAGTAATCCTTAGTAAAAACTGAGTGAATTATCTCGGATTAATCATAATTTAATTTCCTGTAAACACATTTTCTAAGCATCGCGGAACAATGATACAAGCCTGCGATCTTCCTTTCCCTATAAAGTGAAGGACGTTGCTTCAAGAAATCCCTCCAAGGCCACAGATGCGTTCACGACATACCCATTTTTTCCTCAAATAGGATTATTTGGGAATTTGTATGCGGCTTCGTATGACTACTACATAATAAAGCAGTAGACGATTTGCTATGCTGCAAATAGATTTGCGTAAAGATAATCTCTGTTATAATCAGAATTATTTATTCGCTCTTCCCTGTCCTTATCCTGGACCTACACTGAAAAAACAACTTACTCAGATTATGGAAAAGTGGGAATGATTCGGCGCTAAAGACATATTTCCATATTTTGATGTATGATTTTCTTCAAATCAAGGAATAAAAACAACGTTTTAAAGAAAATTGTACATCAAAATATGGAAATATGTCTTTAGCGCCGAATCATTCCCATTTTTCCATAATCTGAGTAATTTTTTTTTTTGAGTGTAGAAATGAATCTTCCCCAGGTGTAGGAAGGGTTTTTATCCGTATCTAGTACGAAAAAATTCCAACGAGCCAAGGTCTATACAAATTTTGTACTTCTAAATTTGTCGACATTTTAATTAGTGCAGTTGTCGCTGTAAAATACACAATGACTTGGATACACCTGTCCCCATATTTACTGCAGGGTTACTTACTTTAATATGCGTTCACCTACATTTGTACAAACAAACTTTATGCCTCTCTGACCAAACATGCATGCCTACTTGAATACTTATGTGCATGCGTATCCAAATTTCTTTACAAAAATATTGAAAAAAATCAAACCAAATGAAAAAAAAATCATAAAAGATCAAAAAAAATCAAAAGTAATCATAAAAAATCAAAAATAATCAAAAACAATCAAAAAAAATTATTTTTATTATTTTTGATTACACTGGATCACAAAATGAAATTTTTTGTCTGTACTTTGGACGTGACTATCCTATCTATATGTAAAATCGGTCGCTGATTCCGAAAATCGGGTTCATTTTTAATTCTATGGGAAGGTTTTTGAGATATCGGCAATTTACCGTTATTTGGCCAATGGGTACACTTAATCCAGTATAGCTCTTTAACACAGTGAGTTATCTTCTTTGGGGTGACACCATACGAAATCAAATTAAATTTCCTTTTCACGGCTCCTATAACATTTTTCTCTAACTCTTATAGTTTCTGAAATATTGACGATTAAATTTAAATTTTTTCGATTTTTTACGATTTTTTGAAGAAAAAATTGACTTTGTCAGACAATATCTTTAAAACCAATGTCTTCACCTTCGGTTTTAATCTTTTACGTGAAGCTCCATTCCATTAGCAAAAAAATAAGCTATCAACGAAGAAAATCCATGGTAAAATGGAAAAGTTATAGGCGATCAAGTAAATACAGCCAGGTCGCGCAATGCCTCTGCACGCGTACATTCTATGCATATTGTACCCGTAAATGCGCTTGTATCTACCGCGCTGCCAATGTGCTGCTACTGCAGATGTGTAGGTATTGGTACAATATGCATAGAATGTACGCGTGCAGAGGCATTGCGCGACCTGGCTGTATTTACTTGATCGCCTATAACTTTTCCATTTTACAATGGATTTTCATCGTTGATAGCTTATTTTTTTGGTAATAGAATGGAGCTTCATGAAAAGGAGTAAAACCGAAGGTAAAAATATTGGTTTTAAAGATATTGCCTGACAAAGTCAATTTTTTCTTCAAAAAATCGTAAAAAATCGAAAAAATTAAAATTTAATCGTCAATATTTCAGAAACTATAAGAGTTAGAGTAAAATGTTATAGGAACCGTGAAAAGGAAATTTAATTTTATTTCGTTTGGTGTCACCCTAAGGAATATAACTCACTGTGTTAAAGAGATATACAGGATTAAGTGGACACATTGGCCAAATAACGGTAAATTGCCGATATCTCAAAAACCTTCCCATAGAATTAAAAATGAACCCGATTTTCGGAATCAGCGACCGATTTTACATATAGAAAGGATGGTTGCGTTCAGAGTATTTTTTGGCTGTAGAGCAGTGTTATTTTTGATTTTTTATGATTATTTTTGAATTTTTTTTTTTTTTATTTTTTTTTTTATTTTTTTTTAATGGTAATCATTAAAATTACTTTTTTTCTGCAAAACAATTAAAACAATGATTACCAATTAAAAAACAAAACAATTTAATTGATTACTAATCCTAATCGGAATTTAACAGGTCTGATACATACGTACATTAAGGTGGGTTTTTTTTAATATGGTACTTTTTTTTAATTTTGAAATTTTCTCCCATCGTACATATGTATGTATGTTTATACATGTTGTGTTGTATGTACATGTTATGGGCCGCTGTGGTGCAGTGGGTAGAGTGCTCGCCTACGTTACTACGTTGGGGTTGTAACCCCAGTCCGGAGAAACACAAAAAAAATGTTTCTAATTAATTAAATTCCCAATTATTGGGTTTTTGTAAATAGCGGTCACCTCTCGGCAGTGGGCGGCATACCCTCCGAGTGTATTTCTGCTATGAAAAAATGCATTCGCCGTTCGGAGCCGGTATAAAAACTGTAGGTCCACGCAATTTGTAGGAAAAATGTTAAGGAGCACACATCGAATTGGGAGAGAATATATACGAGATCCTCAGATGTAATTACCAAGTTTAAAAAAATATCCCATAATCTTGGACTTGGAAATACGAACAAACACACCACTAGCTTCATCAGCTTCAGTTGAGCGAAAAATTGTATGCACTCGTTTTAATATTTTCTTGTTATTAAACTGTTATCTTATATTTACAATGAAATAAAAAAAAATTAAAGAATTGAAAAAACAACTGAAAAAGAATTGAAAGTAATTGGAAATCAACTGAAAAAGAATTGAAAGTAATTGGAAAAGAATTGCAAAAGAATTGAAAAATGTACGTACTGAGTATCAAGTACCAGTATAATATACTTATACTTGGTAATTGGGCTTTTCAATTACTGAGTACTGGTAATGGTAATTGTACTGGTACTTGGTTTTTTCCAGCTCTGCTACAGACCAAGGAGCTCAGGTTCGAGTCCCGAGTGGCGCATTTTTTTTTTTTTTTTTATTTTTTTTTTTTATTTTTAGAGAAATTTTTTTCACCTCACGTTTACAAAACATTGTATAAAAATGTAATTAGGATTCCTTTTCGTTGATTCAGCACTTACTATTAAATGAATTACAAACAAAACCAGTTCTTGCTTTGCATACGTATGTATGTACATTGTACATGCGGTTGATTTTATTGCAAACACAACAACGACAAAACAGAAAGCTTGTTACACAAAACACAAAACCAGTTCTTGCTCTGCATACGTATGTATGTACATTGTACATGCGGTTGATTTCATTGCAAATACAACCAACCCAAAACAGAAAGCTTCAAGCTTTATTTTTGAGTGAATTTATGCATTGAGTTTATCGCCATCGCTATGAGCGATCGCTGGCTGTTGTGCGTTAGTTCGCTCGCTATTTGAGTGGTTATACGTTTTTCTTTGAACATTTGTTTGTGATTTGAGAAGAATGTATTTTTGAGCGTTCGTGAGTTTTTCCGTACCCTGCAAGCTTGTTACTTATTGGCTTGTATACGGGAGTGAATTGAAATTCATAGAGGCTATTTTGAAGAAAGGTAACATAAAAGCCGCAATGAAGCATAAAATATAATATTGAATGTCCTACTATATGATGCCGTTGGGCTGTTGATGTCATGTATCGAATCCGGAGGAGAATAGAAATATAAAATAGAGAGAACACAAAAAAGTGAATGTTTGAAAGGTATAATAATTTAGTTAAATGTTGCAACTTTTAGGATGGGATGAAGTTGCATACATACCAGAGCTGGAAAAAACCAAGTACCAGTACAATTACCATTACCAGTACTCAGTAATTGAAAAGCCCAATTACCAAGTATAAGTATATTATACTGGTACTTGATACTCAGTACGTACATTTTTCAATTCTTTTGCAATTCTTTTCCAATTACTTTCAATTCTTTTTCAGTTGATTTTCAATTACTTTCAATTCTTTTTCAGTTGTTTTTTCAATTCTGTAATTTTTTTTTATTTCATTGTAAATATAAGATAACAGTTTAATAACAATAAAATATTAAAACGAGTGCATACATTTGCAAATTTTTCGCATGCAACTCCATTAACATGATGAGTTAGCTTTCATTAGTACTAAATTTTCAAAAGAAATGTCAGTTAAGGAATTCCGCCTTGGATTATTTATAATTATGGCTAATGAAAACATTCGCTCAACTGAACCTGATGAAGCTAGTGGTGTGTTTGTTCGTATTGCCACATCCAAGATTATGGGATATTTTTTTAAACTTGGTAGTTACATCTCAGAATCTCATTCAAAAAAATTTCAGCAATATTATTTGATGAAGTAATGTAAAGAAGTGGTTCACTTTGGCTAGTTTCCATATCTATATCACGAAAGTCAAAGAAATCGGTGTCTTCGCATTGGGGAACAGAGTCTTTATAGCCGCATATGTGTATAATTTCGCTAATAATTATTTTTATACTCAGCTGTACTAGTACACAGAGTATTATAGTTTTAATCACATAACGGTGGATTGTAACAGAATGAAATAATCGAGATAGATATAGACTTATATATATCAAAATGATCAGGGTGAAAAGAGAAATCGATTGAGCCATGTCCGTCCGTCCGTCCGTCCGTCCGTCCGTCCGTCCGTCCGTCCGTCTGTCCGTCCGTCCGTCCGTCCGTCCGTCTGTAAACACTCTAACTCGCGCAAAAATTGAGATATTTTGATGAAATTTGGAACGCAAGTTGGTATCGAGACTGGGACGGTTGGTATTGAAAATGGGCGAAATCGGACCATGACCACGCCCACTTTTCCTATATAGAAAAAATCGGAAATTTGGTATCTCAGCCACTAATATAGCTAGAGTTTTAAAATTTTACCCACGTATTGAGCTCGGGCCCTTATGAAGAAATTTGATGAAGTTTTGGAAAATGGGCGGTGCCACGCCCACTTATTAAGGGTCAAACATTGAAAGTTTTATATGTCATAACTCAGAAACCGTTGAAGATATATCGATGAAATTTGGTACGCGTAATTTGCTTACATAGACAAATGTTTTGACGAAAAATTATCAAAATCGGTTTACGGCCACGCCCACTTTTATATATGTGTATTATAAAGTGACCTAATAAAACCATTTTAAGCGATATCTCTGTCAAATATAAAGATCTATCATTGAAATTTTGTCGCATGAGTCCAACTATGGACATAAAACAAAAAACACAAAAATTTTGGAATATGGGCGGTGCCACGCCCACTTATTAAGGGGCAGACATTGAAAGTTTTATGAGTCATAACTCAGAAACCGTTGAAGATATATCGATGAAATTCGGTACGCGTAATATAATTACTTAGTCAAATGTTTTGGCGAAAAATTATCAAAATCGGTTGACGGCCACGCCCACTTTTATATATAGGAAATATAAGGGGGCCTAATAAAAACATTTTAAGCGATATCTCTGTCAAATATAAAGATCAATCACTGAGATTTTGTGGCAGGAGTCCAACTATGGACATAAAACAAAAACTACAAAAATTTTGGAAAATGGGCGGTGCCACGCCCACTTATTAAGGAGCGAATATTGAAAGTTTAATAAGCCATAACTCAGAAACCGTTAAAGATATATCGATGAAATCTGGTACGCGTGATATATTTACTTAGCCAAATGTGTGGACGAAAAATTACCAAAATCGGTTGACGACCGCGCCCACTTTTATATATGTGTATTATAAAGTGACCTAATAAAACCATTTTAAGCGATATCTATGTGAAATATAAAGATAATTCATTGAAATTTTGTGACATGAGTTTTACAATAGACCGGAAACAAAAAATAAAAAAGTTTGGAAAATGGGCGTGGCACCGCCTCTTTTTAGACAAAGGGATATATGAGATTTCTTAGCCTTTAACTCGACAAATAATTGAGATATTATGACGAAACTTGGTTTATACACTTTTATAACATGTGTTAATAGACACGCAAAAATGTATTGAAATCGGTTTATGACCACGCCTACTTTTTAACAAAGATATTTCTGGAACACCCTTTTGGAATTTGTAACGTGAAGTCTTTGTAACTAAAAGTCATAGAGGGATGAAATTTTGCACTAACAATAATATTTGTATGCTTATTTGGATGATTGATATAAATTTTGAAAATGGGCGTGGCTGCGCCCTGTTTATGCAGCACTCGTTTCATATAAAATACACCCTATATCGAACAAACGCAAACAAACAATGAAAGCATACAGCTGAGTATCTAATGTTCGATTGCACTCGAACTTAGGCTTCCTTACTTGTTTTTTCAAACTTGGTTTAAAAAAACGCTTTTGTAACAATATACAGACTGTATAAGCTTTCGAAATGTACCCATAACATGTACAATACAACATAATATGTACATATGTACTAAGGGAGAAAATTTTAAATTAAAAAAAAATTACCATATTAAAAAAACCCACCCTAATGTACGTATGTATATTTAATAAAGAGTTCTTATTAGGGAATTTTCCTCCTTTTAGTGGATATTTAGTATCCGATGTATCTTATGAAGAGGATAGAATAAAATACAATAGTTAAGATAAATTCACTGATTAAACTCCATGTAATTGAAAAGAATTGGTGGTAATTGGTGGTAATTGAAAGTAATTGGTGAAAGAATTGAAAAATTTGTACTTAATTACCAATTACCAGTATAAAGTAATTGTACTTGATACTTTAATTTTTTAATTATCAAGTAATGGTACTTGGACCAAGTACAAGTACCAAGTATATTCAGTACTTCACAGCTCTGATACATACATACATACATACATACATACATACATACATACATACATACATACATACAGGTGAAGCTAATAAAAGCGTGTTAAAAAGACAGTTATTTTCAGTCGCTGGTATTTTCCAGTTTATGATCATTACGTCAAGGCAATGTGGCAAAGAGCAAAAGGCTGAAGCCTAGAGGAGATGGACAATTATCTTGGTTGTCGTTGGTTGTTCTACGAAGAAATGCATTAGGTGTGGATTTCGACACTCAAACAAAAAATGCTTGACAATCAATTTTGCTTTTATTTCTACTTGCTCTCTTTTTTATAAAACTGTGCTTTTTGCGCATGAAGCAGCTTAAAAAAAAAGAAAACTGCTATAAAGTCATAAATATTTTATTTTCATTCTATTGCCGCGTCATTATTACAACGCACATAAACGTACATACACACATACATATTAACATATACATAAATCTATTATTTTTGCGGAAAAGCTGCCGAGCGTACAATTTTGAAACGTTTTCGCGGCGCTGTAGATTATATATGTATGTATTTATTTGATAGACGAACGTCTGAAATTGCGAATTAGTGTTTTTCTTTTTTTTTTTTTTCATTTTATTATTTATGTATGTATCTAGCTTTTTTTTTATTTTAATGCTTTCATGTTTTTTTTTTAAAGGGCGATGACTAAAATTTCATATTATACTCGTACCATCATTCAGAGTTGCATTGGAAGTGTGCGCTGTGGAAGTTTCAGTTTTTATAAAATGACGAAGGTCTGGCAAGCACGGGCTCTCGCTCGTCTTAGTCAAAAGTTAATGCAAGTGGCATAAACATTTATTATTTATGTATGTAGGGCTCAATATGGCATTTTTTGGATAAAATAAAGCATTTTATTGGTAAGTGCGCAATAATTTATTTGATGAATAGAATAAGAAGAAATACATAGATATTCTGTTTTTTTTTGTGTTTCCCAACGCGTGTCATATTTAAAATCGTAAAAAATTGATTACATACCAAAACATGATGATGATTGGTTTTCTTCGAAATATGTATGTAGCTATCACTTCTGCCATCGCTGTATGAGTTGCTTGGATTTTCCGCTATGCTAAATTATTAAAATAATAAGCATTTCTAAGAATTCATAAAAATCAGTTTTTTTTTTTAAGAGGGAAACAATGTCAATCTACATCAGGCCCCAGGAAAATTCACCCGCATGTTCGCACACGGGTAAATGAGAAACATCACACACATTTTATCTAACGTAGCGAAAATCGATCTGCGCTCCCACACATAATCTCTCGCATAATTTTTCCGGGGTGTTTATTATATACTCAGACAGTTTGGCAGTGCTCAATTCTCCAACTGCCACCTCACAGATCCTCAAAAGCAATCAACTGGTGATAGGTTTATGCAATGTTAGTTTCAAAATTTTCAGCACCATATATTTTTGTTGCTATAGTAACGAGAGAAAAAATTACATATTTTAAGACAAGTATTCTCTCATTAAAATCTGAATTTCGAATTCATAATCGAACGTTCCATTCTGCTAAAGTATCGAAAGTGAGACTTAAAAAGAGATTCGTTGTCCGATAATTTTCGAATTGTTAATCAAGTCTAATGTTAGCATATATGTACATTAGAGTGGCCCTTATTTTCGAAAGCCGGAAATTTGCAGGTGTTACCCCCTGATATGTTCTTGTTTAATAAAAAAATAATACCCTAAAAATTTTGGCGCGATTGAACAACTCTAACCCGTGCCACAGCGAGTTGAAGTTGAAAAATTGACAACATCACTTTCAGTAAGCGCTGCTTTTGGCTATGCCGCGATAAATATATGTATGTGCGTAGGTACACCCGGAAAACCAACTCTGAGATGTTTGCAAGTATAAAATTGCATAAAATTAATCAAAATACTTTTATTATTTTACCGTTACAATTGCTTGAGTAACAAGAATCGTAGAAGATGTATGCCCGTATGTAGATGACATTAAATTTTGGTTCTTACCTATAAAGCAACAACAAAAAATCAAACATTTCACTTAAGAGTTATGTATTAATTTAAAATCGTAGTCTATATTCTTTTCTTCCAATGCAATAATTTTAAAACAACTGGGGAAGTTAATTAACTGAAGCACATGCCACACATAGGTACCTTTTCAGCACAGTGAGACAAATTAGTTTTTTACAAACATAGCAAAAGATACTCAGTCGGCATTGGGAAAGCTTGTGTCCATATCGTGGTCACTTTACGCGTAGTTAGCGTAACTACCGTTTGAAAATGCTTCACAAATATAATATCGAGACGGTCCAGCACTATTCAAGATAGAGTCCTCAATGTCGGTTTCCCATTCATCTTCCTCGAGTCATTTTGTTAGAATTTCATCCGAAGAGTCACTTAGAATATTGAAAGTTTCCAATTTTCTACATTTGCACACCATTTTAGTTGAATTCTGATATAAAAAAAATAGTAAGAAAAGTCCCAAGTTGTCACAAAAATCACCTCGCTAAGGTCCCTGGACTGTGGTATTTAGGTTCTTTTGTCTGTGGATACCTAGTAAAATTCTATGGCGAACAATTTTCTATAATTATTTAACCCTCTAACGACCTTGGAAATAATATTTTTCGCGGACTTTCTAAAAAGGAGTAAAAGCGACCTCATCGGGGTATTAGACGGTTAAAGTAGTCTACAAAGTTACAGCTTTTGCTATTGTTTGGGGGTTTTACTACATATGTGGATATTGGTATTTTATTCTGTGTGAGAATTAGATTGCTCAAAAGTGCTGTTGCAAAGTGTTATAGAAAAAAATACAAATTGTCAGTAGCAAACGCTGGCGCAGTGAAATAACTCCCAAATAAAGTAACTCAAAAAAAAAAAAAAAACAAAAATAAAAAAACTGCAAATATTTTCATACAAAATATGACTTATTTCGTTATGAAATAACTCGCATTATGTTGGAACTTATTTCACTTCCTTCTTTGGGAGTTATTTAATTCCTTTTATGTGGGAGTTATTTCACTGCTCCGCAAACGCTTTCAATGGACTTTCCAGAGAATTAAAGTTCTGAATTGTATTTCTTATTTGTGTATGCATGTACGAGAATATACAATTACACTAATAGAGGGCACTTATTTTTAAAATTTCCCACATAAATATGTATGTACGATTACATGAAACATATGCATTAAAAATTTCAATTTTCTTAAATAGTTTATATGTATATATGAGTAAATAAGGATCCATGACATTTCAGTACTTCAATATATAGAATATCAGTATATTTTGTTTATAAATAATTTATTTGTGGAGTCTGATAAATAACACCCTTGTAATCTACTACAATTCAAAAATATAAGAGAATTCGTCCAATATAAACGTTCACCGAACCATATAACCATTGGTTCATTATTTCAACACATTGTGGCACGGGTTAACGTTGACCAATAGAGCAAATATTAAACGGGGAATATTTTCTTTGTACATGAAACCATTTCAGGGGGTAACGTCTCAAAAAAGTAGAAAAAATTTTTTTCTATAGGCGTAAGGGCCACTCTAATGTACATACATAGGCTTCCTTAGCATCTATATATTAATAGGCTAACATTTTTTCCATACAAACAATTGCCAGGCTGTTTAGCACATTTAACATACTCATATCCACATAAAATTGATATGGATGTGTTCGTAGGAGTCAGGAGCAGTGCATAGGCATATAATTTTTTCTATAAATTATTTAATTTGTTTATAATTAATAAATAAAATTTTTATTTAATAGAAATAGATATCATAAACGTGTTTACAAATATCGTAAGCACAGTTGAAAAGTCGCTCTCTCTATATTATATGCATTGGCCCAGTTTACGCTGAGATGAAAATCAACGCGGCTAAATATCTCCTATTGCTTTTCCATTAAAGCGAAAAATGAGAGAGAGGGCGGGAGAGCACACTGAGTAATTTCAATTTTGACCAAGGCATATCTAACAGGTAGGCTCGGCGGCGAATTGAAAAACTTCTTTTTTTATTTACAAAGGTAGAGTGTAATGTCAAAATCAAAAGCGAGTTCACATCATGGCCAATAGGAATGGACGAGCTCCATGCGAATTCAGATTCTAACCACGGCGAAATATCATTTTGACATTACGCTCTACCAATAACATTAACAAAATACATGTGAAATTTCTGAATTCGCCACCGGGCCTACCTTCCTAGATCTGCCTTGATTTAGACCATGATTTCGCGGCGGGCCGTGATCAAAAGGGCAAATCAGTGTTGCGGTACAACTGGAATTTGGAAAGTGTTGCTTATCTCCGCGAAAAGGAATAATTTTTGTACCAATACAAAGTTGAAAAAATAAATTGCATGGTCGAATTTCGAGCACCGGCGATACTAGTTATTATTGTTAGAGGAGAAAGAGTGACTTACATCTTTAAATGCTTAAATCTATGTTTAGTGTTGTTGTTTTTTAAATAATTTTCCCATTGGGGTTATGTTTGTATAAGAAAATATGAAACACAATTTACATAGATAGGTACATATGCATATACATATATTTCATATTTTCCGCGACTTTAGTTTCCTAAATATTCAGCAAGAAAAACTTTCGTTTAATTACACACCTTGAAAGCTAAACAAAAGCTTTAATTAATCGAATTCATTTGATTCCCGCTTAAAATATGCTCCAGCATTTTTTGTTTAACTAATTTGACTAAACTTTTTGTTTTAAATTTGCATTTTATGTAAAGAGAGAAATCAACCGGGAGGGGCGCGCAAAGGTACGTTGCGTTGTTACTTGTTTTCTCGTTCTTGCTTTTATTTCTGTTTATTCCAAAGGTATTACAATTTGCAAGTATATATTTGAATTATTCATAAGTAGGTACCTATCTAAGTTAAAAAATGCTAAGACATGGTAAACAAATATTTTGAGCTTACTTATATTTCTTTCATTAGCTTTGATATTTTGCTGTAACGACAAAATAAAAAAAATATTACCATTAACTGAGATAGAGAGAGATATACAAAATAAGCAAATAGGGCAGTCACCGAAAAAGTTAAACGCAAAAGAGACAAAATGAAACTTTAACTTGTCCTATTTGTTTATTTAAGGCGGATTTCAGAAATTTACATTTTAAGCGCATTTGCATGTTTGTGAGGAGCACGCTCTCTCTCTACCTCCTGCTTCCTAAGTTGCCGGTACGTTTGCGGTAAACATTTTTTTCGTTTAAATATTTGTATCTAAATTCTCAATTCAATTTGCTTCGCTGTGCGTATGATTCCTTTATGAAACATTCCTACGGTAGATACATCTTCTATATATATAAAAATGATTTGGTATTTAATTGTAACGCTAAAATTTGAAAACGGCTGAACCAAATCAAATACTTCCTTAGGGGGGTTTGTTTGTTGTCACCCCGCGAAGGTTTAGTCGAAGAAAAAATTAAAAAATGTTAGGGGGACGTGGCACCTCCCATACAACCTTAATTTTTAAAGCTGATTATCTCTAAACCAGTTCAAGGTAGGGAGCTGAAAATTGGTATAGAGGTAGGTGATATCAAAACCCTTCTCACTCAGAAAAGTGGGGGTTATCAGAAAAGGGGGCGTGGCACCTCCCATACAACCTTAATTTTTAAAGCTGATTATCTCTAAAACAGTTCAAAATAGGGAGCTAAAAATTGGTATAGAGCTAAACGATATCAAAACCATTCCCACGCATTAGAGTTGGGGTTATCGGAAAAAGGGGCGTGGCACCTCCCATACAAACTTAATTTTTCATGCTGAATATCTCTAAAATTGTTTACGCTAGGGACTTGGAAATTGGTGTGGAGATAAACGATAACAATTCCATATTAACGCAAAATAATAGGAGTTATACGAAAAGGGGGCGTGGCTCCTCCCAACAACGCTTAATTTTTTTAGCTGAATATCTTTAAAAGGATTTAAGTCAGGGACAAAGAAACTGGTACAGAGCTATATGATATCAAAACAATTTTTGCGCATAAAAGTGTAGGTTATCGGAAAAAGGGGCGTGGCACCTCCCATACAAACTTAATTTTTCAAGCTGAATATCTATAAAAGCGTTTAAGGTTGGGACCTGAAAATTGATCAGGAGATTAACGATATCAATAGCATGCTTATGAAAAAAAGAGTAGTTTTGGGAAAAGGGGGCGTGGCACCTCCCATGCGTTCTTAATTTTTAAGGCTAAATATCCCTAAAAACGTTCATGGCATGTACATAGAAATCACTATGCAGATATACGATATCAGTACCATGTTCACCCAAAAAAAGAAAAGATTTATCGAAAAATGGGGCATTGCACCTCCCATACGTACTAAACTTTTGAAGCTGAATATATCTAAAAGGGTTGGAGGAAGGGCCTGTAAACCATTATGGAGGTATACTATACGTATCAATACTCTTACTTAATTGGTTAAAATAGCCAATACTCAGTGAAAATAAATATCCGGAACAGAAAACTAAAAATTTTGTGTATTGCGCAGCCTTAAACTGAATACTAAAATTATATATTTTTGAAGTTGTATACACAATGAATAACAATTTTTGAAATGAAATTAATAAAAAAATCTATTTTGGGCAGAACGAAGTTTGCCGGGTCAGCTAGTTTACTATATTACTAATACTTTACTATATTAATAATAATTACTTTTAATATAAACAATTCATTTTTACGTATAGTATTTGAGTATTTCCATTCTCGTCCTGTCATTATGGTATATGGGGTTTGTTAACGTAAATTCAAGAGAGATGTATGTATATTAGGGTGGAGTAATTCGTATGGAGCGCATTTCTCGAAAAATGTGTATAGCATAATCGGTTTCAACGATTAATTCTAAGCAAAAATGCTGAAGAAAGTATATCCGAAAAATGACGTTTGATATCCCGAATTTTCAAAAGAATTTTTTTGATCGAATTTAATTTCCTTTTTAGAAAATTTTGTGTATTTATGGTAAGTATGATAACGGCGATCTGGTAACGGACGTCTAGAGCATACGTAAGTTGTGAAGAACCACTTCTCCTCTCTAGATAAACGCAACAGTGAAATTGCTGAATAGAAGATGTACGACCCGAATCTCCAATAGCAGATAATGGTAGGCATATTCCATCGCCCGATCATGACGAAGTGCGACTAGCAATATCTCGACTTAATGCCCGGAACACAATTGCGACGGGTCAACGGAAAACGAGACAACAGGTTGTGAACAGCTGATATTTTCCGTCGGAAAATCCGTCCGGGCACACACAATTGTGGCGGAAACTGATTTGATGCAGGATCCACTAAATAATGGATCCACTGAAAAATGGATTAATGTCAAACGTATGTACTCTTGTGTCCAAAGGTACAACAATCATAACAACAGTCGACCAAGAAGAGGAAGCATGTTTTGATGTGTGGTATGACCATGCATTATATGGATCCAAATTTTACAGAAAAAATCAACTCTGATCATTTCACTCGGCGAAAAATTAGAAATGGATCTAATTATTTTACAGCCGGAGAATATACCACCGGCGGAATTTCCGTTGCCGCCGCAATTCTGCGCAACAACATACATTTCTATGTGTTTTAATTTTGACTGCGGGTGACCGTCGCCCGTTATCCGTTGACCCGTCGTAATTGTGTTCCGGACATAAGAATAGTAAGGCCCCCGCCACTGACGACCGCGCCAGCCGAGCTATTTAAACATTGAGGCGAGGAGTTTATATGGTGCATGCTTCGATTCCTATCCAGAATATGTTCGGACGAGTGTACACTGCCCAATCCCCAAAAAAGGAGACTTCACAGTACGCGCCAATTATCGTGGGATAGGCCTCGTGTTGACTCTAGACTTGCTACTGTGAGTGAGTTTGTTGGTCTTTCAGTCATGTTTGACGTTTTCGGCGATGTGCCATTCTAAGTAGCACTTCTCGTTCTCACCATAAACTATTCTAGTGACCAGTCTGGCTGAGTGTTTTATATTCAGCTGCACCCGTACCTACCAGCTCTGCCTTAATAGTCTGCCTTCTAAGTAGATATACTCCTTATTATAATTTTACATGATTTACTAACCTCAGAGTTAAGCTTGCATTATGTGGAAACCAAAGTTATTGTGACAAATTCGTCCTTAATCTATCAAGAAAATTGGAGGTCGAGTGTGGCAAGGGCAGGGAAGAGCAGAAGTTGAACAAATTTCACTTAGAATTGTCAGCTATTTATTTAACACGTTGGCTGCCAGTGTATCACCGGTGATCACATCAGAAAACCACCCCCAGGTGCCAGTGTATCACCGGTGATACACGCCTAGGCGCTTAAAATTTAAACAACATTTTAAAATAAAAAAGCAGATGTTCGCGGGGTCATCACAGCTTAAAAGCATGTTCAGATGCGTCGCCAGCATGGCTTTTACTCTAGGTAAAAAATCCCGTTATAATACAAAAAAGCAAAATTAATTTTGTTCCTGGCACCTGTGAGTGGTTTTTTGTTGTGATCACCGGTGATACACTGGCAGCCAACGTGTTAAAGAGACAAAAAAAAAAGGTTGTCTACGGGGCATTAGCCCATATCAAAGGGGCTTTATCTCATTGACTAAAAAAAGGATGACATAGATATATGTATGTACATGCAGGCCCGTATCTAGGGGTGGGGGGCATTGTGGGGCAATGCCTTACCTTAAAATTAGAATGCCCTACCTTAAAAAGGCCAACAAGTCAGATGAATAATTATAATTAAATTTTTTTTGTCATAGTTTGAGATAAAAAATTATTGCGGTTGCAATGTATGATATGGAGAATCCACCCTGCATCACAGATATAATTAAATAAGACCATCGAATTTTTGTAGTTTGGTTAAAGGAATGGTTCATTCCGGCACTTTTCTGACAAAAACTAATCTCACTGTGAGCGAACATCACCAAAAGCGCGGAATTGATTACTAAGGCTGTGTGCTAATCTAAAACATTTTACGCGATGGAAAAATGAGGTGTCTAAATTTTCTATGGTTATCGTTTAATCATTTTCGAGAGTTTTTTTCTCACCTTGACTTGCGTGCATACCCTGCAGAAAGTGCATCTAACTTAAAACTGACTTTAAACTGTTTACAAAGACACTAGTGGTCACTTTTAATTGTATATTTTCTTTGAAAAAGACTAAGTACTTTTATTTGGAAATGGCGATAAAAAAGTCAGTCCTGTGTACTTCTGCATTACTTGGAGGGTAACTATAAATACACTTTTTTTGGGTGAAAAATAATTGATCCCAAAACATATGTAACATCATTCATTTTTAGAAAATTATACAAAAAATACAAGGGGATTGGTTGCAGATGTAACTGTTACATACATATATGTTTACCTTCATGAGATTCGCAAAAAATTCGATATTCTTCTCTTGCTTCGCTTCCCAAATCCAAAAAGAGGAATTTCCACAGCAAAATTCTATCGGTTTAGATATTTTTGAATAAAAATATTTTCATCAGGCGTTTGAAAGCTTTTGTCAATGCACACTTTACGTTTTTTTTGGATATTCCTGCATGACAAAGCAACTAACTTAAAAAGGGTTTCTTGCTGTTTGATACAAATTGATTATTTTTATTCAATTGTCTCAAAATAGCCAGTTAAAAGTCAACTACTTTTAGGAATTTATTTTTTTCTTCCTGAAGGGTACCTACAGGCGACCCACATACCAAATTTAAAAATCTCCACATCTAAATCTGGAAGCTGTACCATCTTGTTGGCTTATTCTCAGTGAGTATTTCTTATGTACTGTCAATAATTATGTGTCAACAAATAGGTATTAAATGTACGGGGAAAATTTTCCAACAGTTTACCACGCGTTGAAAAAAGTCATTGGGGGTTGTAGAGGAGGTCTTCCTGGTTCTAAATACAAAAGTCCCGTCGACCGGAGATGTTTGTAAGTTGTAAAATTTACCAAACAAACCCCCAAAACTGCGTACGATTTCCGAGGAAAGGCACATATAAAAACATGTACATATGTATGTATATATGTGTGTAGAGCACCTTTTTTCTTCGAAAGTCATTTTTCTCGGACCGTGGTTCCTTAATGCAAAGCCGTCCTTTTCGGTAGACAGATGGAAATCTGAGCCAATGTACGGACCAGACATGGGCATCTGCAATTACAAAATTTTTCAATTACAATTACTTGTAATTGTAATTTAAAAATTTCCAATTACAATTACTTGTAATTATAATTGAAAAACTTCAGATACAATTACATGTAATTGTCATCGAAAAGGTATCAATTACAGGTAATTGTGAATGAAATGCATCAATTACATGTAAGTCTTCTGTTATGATCCACCCACTTTGATTGATTTTTATGCTCAAAATAACTATGTATGCTCTTAGATGTAGGTATGTATTAGCTTAGGGATGCGCCAATACCCAAAAAAGTTAACTAATTCACTGTTCAATTACATGTAATTGAACACTATTCGGTAACAATTACATGTAATTGAATACTACTGAGTTATTTCAATAGCAGCATTTCAATTACAATCGGAAAAATGTAATTGGAAAATTTTCCATTACAATTACTTGTACTTTGTAATTGAAAAATATCAATTACAATTACAAGTAATTTTAATTGTTGTATGTAATCAATTACAAAATGTAATTGAGTATGCCCATGTCTGGTACGGACCTAGAGAAAAGTGATATATATGCTGATTTATTTTGGAAGCCATGCCTCGATATAAGATTAATTGTGATACATTATTTACTTCCGCCCTACCTTAAACCAACGCTGCCCTACCTTAAATTTAAGTCTAGCTACGGCCCTGTGTACATGATTTATAACAAAAGGAAGGATACATGTAAGCGCATATGATTATGCTGAGAAAAAAGTAGAGCTGAATGTATGTGAATGCATGTAACTAAGGGGGTTCGTATATGTGGCACATTTTTCATCGACAATAAATTCAATAACCAAGTTTGACTTTTCTATTTACATACATACATAAGTACATACACACATATTAATAGCGGCGCACATATCAATAGAAATGTTTGTAGGCAAGCAAGGATGTGCATACATACGTATGTATGTACATTGTAGATACATGCAGTAGTCAGCCAGCCAGTCAGCCAAGTCGGTTTAAGTGAAAGTCAACTAGCTGGCAGACGGAAGTTCGAAAGCGTATACAACTATTGGAAATCATAAGTCGTGAAAAATTGCTTGTCAAAGTGTTCTTTTCAATTCCTTTTTCGTTTTTTTTATACCTTTCATGAGAATGAAATGGTATTATAACTTAGTGCCAAAAATTTTTTGTCGAAAGTATCAGAAGGAAGCGTGGGGGACCCACCAAAATATATACCGATATGATCAGAATCACGAGCTGAGTCGATTAAGCCATGTCCGTCTGTCCTTCTGTCCGTCTGTCCGTCCGTCCGTCTGTGTGAACGCAAACTAGTCCCTCAGTTTTTGAGATATCTGAATGAAATTCGGAATACAGGTATGTTGTTATATGCAGCTGATCATTTGTCGGAACCGGCCGAATCGGACCACTATAACATATAGAAAACAGCCGATTATTCAGATATATATGAAATTTTTGGATGTAATTTGTGCATAACTTCCCCATTTAAACAGCTAAGGACATGAAACTTTGAAGTAGACGTGCCCATTTTGGCCCAAACAAGGTTACCGAAAATTGCCAAGATCGGACCACTATAACATATAGTTCCACAACATCCGATTATTCAGATATACACATTTTGGTGTATAACTCCTCCATTTTAACAGCTAACGGCCTGCAATTTTGAAGTATTTGTACCCATATGGACCCAAACGGGATTGCCGAAAATTGTTAAGATCGGACCACTATAACCTATACCTCCCCTACAACCGATTGTTCAGATATACACATTTTGGTGTAGAACTCCTCTATTTTAACAGCTAACGGCGTGAAATTTTGAAGTATTTGTACCCATATGGGCCCAAACAGGGTTACCGAAAATTATCAAGATCAGACAACTATAACATATAGCTCCCCTACAACCGATTGTTCATATATGGACATTTTGGTGTATAACTCCTCCATTTTAACATCTAACGGCGTGAAATTTTGAAGTATTTGTACCCATATGGGCCCAAATGGGATTACCGAAAATTGTTAAGATCGGATCACTATAACCTATAGCTCCCCTACAACCGATTGTTCAGATATGGACATTTTGGTGTATAACTCCTCCATTTAAATAGCCAAGACACCATTTTTTCTAATAAATCTTTCCATAAATAACCCACAGAATTAAAATTATAAATTAAACTTAATCCGGCTATGTACATACATGGGTAACTTTTCCCTGCAAGAACTGTGCAGGTCATTTGACAGGTCATATGACCAGCAGGCATGACCAAAAGTTTTGGGATATTTCCTATCACATTCTTAAGGGCATCGGGAACTTTTGTGACCGTTTCATTCATCACGTTCCCGTATGTGTATTTTCAAATTCCATTCTATCCTTATCTATCTCATTGGTTTTGAACTTGGCTAAAAACACATACGAGTGCAAATGTGTTGGTAATATTATATTTTTGTAATAGTGTTAGTACTTTCGGTCACACAATTCTAGCAGGGTTCATTTCCCCACTCATGAAAGGTATGAAATCTTCGGTACGGCCGAAGACAGCCACGCTTTTACTTGTTTTTGAGTGAATTTATGCATTGAGTTTATCGCCATCGCTATGAGCGATCGCTGGCTGTTGTGCGTTAGTTCGCTCGCTATTTGAGTGGTTATACGTTTGAACATTTGTTTGTGATTTGAGCAGAATGTATTTTTGAGCGTTCGTGAGTGAGTTTTTCCGTACCCTGAAAGCTTGTTACTTATTGGCTTGTATACGGGAGTGAATTGAAATTCATAGAGGCTATTTTGAAGAAAGGTAACATAAAAGCCGCAATGAAGCATAAAGTATAATGTTGAATGTCCTACTATATGATGCCGTTGGGCTGCTGATGTCATGTTTCGAATCCGGAGGAGAATAGAAATAATAGAGAGAACACAAAAAAGTGAATGGTTGAAAGATATAATAATTTAGCTAAATGCTGCAACTTTTAGGATGGGATGAAGTTAAATACATACATACATACATATATACATACATACATACAGGTGAAACTAATAAAAGCGTGTTAAAAAAGAGTGCATTTTAGTTCTGCTATAACGAAAGATAAATTATAATTTTAAAATATTGTTATTACGAGTATATTCAGTTTACTTACCGTTAAGTTATTTGCAATAAAATTTAAGATGTATTATACACAGTTAGAGATAATTGCGAAAATATGCGAATTTGAGCATTCAGCCTCCAAATCCGGAAATTAGGCTATATCTCGAAAACGACTCATCCGATTTAAATTCGGATTCTCATATTCGAAATTTTGGTTGAATTTGTTGTGCACATTGGCCCGGCTAATTTTTTGGTGCTTTTTAATTTTCAAAAATCCGTCTTAGTCCATAAAAATCAGATTCCTTAACATCAAAATTAATTTTAGACAAATGTCTACTCAGAGAAATTAGAGGAATACCAATTTCGATGGTATGATATCGATTAATTTCCCTTCATACAAATCGCGCCAGCCTAATACATACACTACGCCTAAATGTCATATCTTATTTGGCAACTCTTTACTTACATAAAATCTTTACAAAAATTTAATTTGTATGTGAAATTGCTTTACGAATAATTCAGTCTTCCACTGTACATAGCCGATAGACATGTATTGTTATTGTTTTTTTGTTTACGTGCACGTGTACTTATGGAGGTGTTTGCACGCAAAGCGTAAGCTGTAAGTTGAATATTTTGTTTAAATGTATGTAATCTTGTTTGTTATGCCTTTGATGCGCTCAGAGTTGTTTGTTGCCTAATTTCAGGCGTTGTAGCGTTGCCAAATTCGAAATCGAAGGCGACAGACTTTAGAGATTTAACATTTCTGCCAGAGTGTACAACAACAAATGAACGATGAATAACAATAAGTATGCATGTAAAAAATTACGTCCATAAATGTCAAAAAAATTAAATGCAAATATTTGTAGAATGTTATTTGATAATGTACGTTTTGCTGTACATACATAAAAATTTCGCATGTGGGTTACGCATTATGAGAGAAAAATGTCATAAGAACATTTTTTATTTATGTACTTATATATAGACATTTTTCGTTTACATATAACAAAAGCAGAAGATTAATGTTATTTATATTAAAAATGGCTGTTTAGATAGCAGCAGCTTTACTTTGTGTTCTTTGTGACTTTTACATCATTTGACTTGTTTATGGGTATGCTTTTAGATTTTCATAAAATAAATATTGTGGACCTGCATAGTCCAAAAAAAAACTATCCCATACAGCGATGCAAACGCGTCTTACAATATCCAAATAACATCCCTGCTGCCCATATGCGAATACCACAATTTACCACACCACACACTACATATGTACATACATATTTGATATGTGAATAAAACGCCCAAATGGGAAAATCCACCACTCCATAGCTACCATGGTTACGGCCATGTGGTCACATAAAAGTTTGTTGAACTAAAACTTCTACGCCTTTACAGCCCCCAGCCTAGCCCTTTGCGCCTATTAGCGTTTGTTTACCAACCATTTATTCAGTTTTTTGTAGCGTCGTTTCGTTAGTTACTTTTCGCGTTCGCGTCTAAACAGCATTTTGTCTCACACTCACGCAGTTTGTTGAGAATTTGCCTGGAAATACAAATTTTGTGTAGAATAAACTAAATTTGTTGGAAACTTTTTTTAAATTTAATTATAGAAAAATTAGCGACTTTGTCTGCATATGTACATACATACATATGTATGTATGAATGTATTTTCATGAAAATTAAATAAAATGCAGTCACCGGAAAATATGTGTATTTGCCGACATTAACACCACAGTTACAATGCATTAGCCTGTGTACGTGTAAAATTGAACGGAAGAAGTGAAAAGAAATAAAGCATAAATATAGGTAAAAATACAAATTAGTTATAAAAAAAATTAAAGCGTGAATAACGGGTATTCATGAACATTGATGTGTAAACAGTTTCGAAATCGGATATTTATTCCCTTTCCTTTTTTCCTGGTTTTCTATGGATTAGAAGGCGAATATCGTTTTTGTAATTTTTTTTTTGTCATAGTGACTGCTACTATTTTGTTGTTTTTGTTTGTTTTGGTTTTTGGTTTTTGACTTTTGATTTTTTATTTTGTTTTGTTTTGTATTGCTCAGAAACATGCAAGATCATCCGAGTCCACGATTGACCCATATTTGGGGACCCGACCTAGGACTCATAATGAATAGAGCTCTATGTGAAAGCCCTGCTCAACACCTTTCATTTGATACCAATATTGCTCAGAAACATTCAAGGATCATTCGGTCCTCATTTTGGCCCATATCTCGGGACCCGACATAGGAATCATAAAGAGTAGAGCTCCTTGTAGAATTGCTGCTCAGAACCTTTAATGCAAAATCGCAAAAATGATCGCAAATTTACGATACCGATCCGAAAATTGTCGCAAATTGGTTACAGAATAGGCCCACTGTTTTTCGAAATCACTCGTAGCTACAGCAAAGATGTTTACACATCAATAAAACGGATTTTTGAATGGGCAGTAAAAGAGTTTTAAAGTACGTACATATACATATATGTATATAAATTAGTGCGGGTCAAATTTTTTGCATCAAAGGCATATCGCGATTATGAAAATTTTAATCATTTCGAGCATTTTTGCCCAAGAAACCCTATGGTTTCTAAAATTAATTTCGAGCCAGCAATTTTTGCAATAAAAAAAAAAAAACTTAAAGCGTGAATAACGAGTATTCATGAACATTGATGTGTAAACAGTTTCGAAATCGGATATTTATTCCCTTTTCCTTATTCCTTTCTTTCCTGGTTTTCTATGGATTAAAATGCGACTATCGTTTTTGTAATTCTTTGTTGTCATTGTGACTGCTACTATTTTGTTGTTTTTGTTTGTTTTGGTTTTTAATTTTTAAATTTTGATTTTTTATTTACTTTTGTTTTGTATTATTCAGAAACATGCAAGATCATCAGAGTCCACGTTTGACCCATATCTGGAGACCCGGCCTAGGAATAATAAAGAGTAGAGCTCCGTGTAGAAGTCCTGTTCAACACTTTTCATTTGATACCAATATTGCACAGAAACATTCCGGGTTAATCCGGGGTCACATTTTAACCCATATTTGGGGACCCGTCCTAGGACTCATAAAATGAATAGAGCTCTATGTGAAAGCCCTGCTGAACACCTTTTATTTGATACCAATATTGCTCAGAAACATTCAAGGATCATCCAGTCCTAATTCTGGCCCATATCTCGGGACTCGACCTAGACTTCATAAAGAATAGACACCCATGTAGTATCCCTGCTCAACACCTTTCATTTGATGCCAATATTGCTCAGAAACATTCAAGGATCATCCAGGTCCTCGTATTTCCCCATATCCCTGGACCCGACATACGAATCATAAAGAGTAGAGCTCCGTATAGGATCCCTGCTTAAAACCTTTCATTTGATACCAATATTGCTCAGAAACATTCAAGGATCATCCGGGTCCTCGTTTTGGCCCATATCTCGGGACCCGAACTAGGAATCATAAAGAGTAGAGCTCCCTGTAGAAGCCTTGCTCAAAACATTTCATTTGATACCAATTTTGCTCAGAAACATTCAAGGATCATCCGGTCCTCGTTTTGATCCATATCTGGAGACCCGGCCTAGGGGCCACTATTAAAAGAGATTCATATGGAAGTCCTGCTCAAAACCTTTCATTTGATACCAATATTGCTCAGAAACATGCAAGATCATCCGGGTCCTCGTTTTGACCCATATCTCCGTACCCGACCTAGGAACCATAAAGAATAGAGCTCCCTGTAGAAGGCCTTCTCAAAACCTTTCATTTGATATCAATATTGCTCAGAAAATTAGATAGGTAGATGAGGTATGCATATCTATACATTTGCATACATGTTCAAACAGGTTGGTCCTTTTTATTTTGCCTATTTGTCGCATTGTTGCTGAAAACAACAACAACTTCGCTTCGCTTCGTTGCTGTTGTTGCTGATATTTGCATTTGCACGGCTATGCACGCAAGCATTTGTAAGTACATGTCTATCTACCTACCTACCACTGACAATGCCAAGGTCATTTACGGTTTACGCATTCACATGTCTACTCGTTTACACATTTACATGTTTACTCGTTTACGCATTTACATGTTTACGCGTAAACTTTACCTGTTTTTCGAAATTACTCGTAGCTACAGCAAAGATGTTTACACATCAAAAGTACTGAAACTCTCTGGAATAAATTAATGCCAAAAATGGGTTCCTCGACCCCAAAAACCCGCAAATACATATTTTGGCTATGAGTCAAGTTTTCTCAAGTGGGTCAGCTAAAATCGAGTTTTCGATATTGTATAATTTATTGATCAATTTCGTAAGCTAACACATATTACAATATCATCCCAAAAGCGTTTTTGGTAGTTTTGATTTTTAGCGAGCTATTCGCGGTTTTATTAATGGTTTTATATTTTTATACTCAGCTGTACTAGTACACAGAGTATTATAGTTTTAATCACATAACGGTGGATTGTAACAGAATGAAATAATCGAGATAGATATAGACTTATATATATGAAAATGATCAGGGTGAAAAGAGAAACCGATTGAGCCATGTCCGTCCGTCCGTCCGTCTGTAAACACTCTAACTCGCGCAAAAATTGAGATATTTTGATGAAATTTGAAATGTAAGTTGGTATCGAGACTGGGACGGTTGGTATTGAAAATAGGCGAAATCGGACCATGACCACGCCCACTTTTCCTATATAGAAAAAATCGGAAATTTGGTATCTCAGTCACTAATATAGCTGGAGCGATGAAATTTTACCCACGTGTTGAGCTCAGGCCCCTATGAAGAAATTTGATGAAATTTTGGAAAATGGGCGGTGCCACGCCCACTTATTAAGGGTCAAACATGGAAAGTTTTATATGTCATAGAAGATATATCGATGAAATTTGGTATGCGTGATTTACTTACTTAGCCAAACATTTGGACGGAAAATAGTTAAAATCGGTTGACGGCCACGCCCACTTTTATATATGTATATAATAAAGTGACCTAATAAAAAAATTTTAAGCTATATCTCTGTCAAATATAAAGATATATCACTGAAATTTTATGGCAGGAGTCCAACTATGGACATAAAACGAAAAACACAAAAATTTTGGAAAATGGGCGTGGCACCGCCTCTGTTTAGAAGCAGGAATATACTAGATATCTGAGACCATAACTCGACAAATAATTGATATATAATGACGAAACTTGGTGCGTACACTTTTATTACTTGTGGTAATACATGTTCAAAATTTTAGCGAAATCGGTTGACGACCACGCCCACTTTTATATATGGGTGTTATAAAGTGACCTAATAAAAACATTTTATTAAGCGATATCTTTGTCAAATATAAAGGTAATTCATTGAAATTTTGTGGCAGGAGTTCCACGATAGATCGGAAACAAAAAGTAGAAAAATTTTGGAAAATGGGCATGGCACCGCCTCTTTTTAGACAAAGGAATATACGAGATTTCTTAACCTATAACTCGACAAATAATTGAGATATTATGACGAAACGTGGTTTATACACTTTTATAACTTGTGTTAATAGACATGCAAAAATTTATTCAAATCGATTTATGACCACGCCTACTTTTTAACAAAGATATTTCTGGAATACCCTTTGCGAATTTGTAGCGTGACATCTTTGTAACTAGAAGTCATAAAGGAATGAAATTTTGAGCAAAGAATAATATTCATATGCTTAGTTGGATGACTGATAAAAATGTTGAAAATATGCGTGGTTACGCCCACTTTATGCAGCACTCACTTTATATAAAATACACCGTGATTCTATCAGACGCAAACAAACAATGAAAGCATACAGCTGAGTATCTAATGTTCGATTCCACTCGAACTTAGGCTTCCTTACTTGTTTTAAATAACTCGGTAACCAATGCTTCAATTCTATTGACTTTTGCGACTTTAGTTAGGAAACTTATTTGGCAACAAGACTTCAAAAATGGCATAACTCAAAAGTTAAATTTTTGAGAATAATCGCTGTTTTTCTCGTGTTTACGTTAGGAACCTACGTTAGTCGAGATCCAGTGATCCCTCACATAGACTATAATTGGTCCTTAGTGTTGCCAACAGCGCATTGGAGGCGTAATATTAAACTTGAAATGCAAGATTTCTCACAAGTTTTAATACTTTGTATAGTTTCTGATACAATGCCTTCTAAAAACGAGAAGTGTGCAGAATTAAGGCAACTAAGTCGGAGTCTGCCAAAAACTGGACATTAACAAAGAAGATGTTGCAGAGTGTCAACAGCATCGGGTTCGTTGCATGCCGTGTACGTCTGACTCTGCACCAGTCCTAGTTATTTTTAACGCGTGAGATGGTGTGAGGCAGTGCTCTCTTAGTATGCCGACCGTCAATCTGCCGTCTGCGCTAGAAAGTGGGAGTAGGTAATTTGCGGATTTAGCGTTGTATGACTGAAACATGACTTTGGCGATTCTGCAGGATAGCAGGGTATTCCACTGGGAATCGCCTTTCCGTATTAATGCATGATCTATTTGTGTTTTATGGTAACTTAGGGGGGGGGGGTATATTTTACGCATTTACTTGCGCTAGTGATACCTGTTATTTTCCTCGATTGCCTGGTGTCCGGGTACCCAATAGATCGTAACACCTTTGTTCACGTAGAGTTCATGCAACTTGGTACTGCATTGATTCACGCATTTAGAGGTAGTATTCGCTGCCGTGTTTGATTTAGTTACCGCTTGGCTGTTAATGAATATGTTTACACGCGAGTTTGAGGACGTCAGTTCAGCTGCAAGTTCCGCCGCTTTAGAGGTAGCGTAAACCTCAGCTTGAAAGTTACTAGAAAAGGCAAGGCAAGGAGACTATTCTGAAAAAAAAAGCATTGTAAATCTAAAGACTTTCGCTGTTAAATCAACTACTTTCCGCAGTTGAAATGTGCCCAACAACGCTCCGTTGTTGTTTCAAAGGTGCGAAAGTTGTTGATTTAAGTCAATCACGGAAACTGTTGCATCAAATACTTTTGCCTTTAAATTAACAACGGAGATTGTTGGAAAAAATTTTCACCTAAAAATAAATTTTTGTTTGCATTTTACTCTTCATCTTCTCTCCGCCCGGTTCCCAACTGCAAATATGTATCCTCCGCTTGTTCTCCTCTTCTTCTCTCCTTTTTATCATTCACTGATTGCTATCTTTATTTCTTATTCTGCTTTTTCTTCTTTATTTTATATTCTCCTCCGGATTCGAACCATGACATCAACCTGAAATTATATGCAATCATCACATAGTGGAATATTCAACATTATATTGAATTTAAAACCCCCTTTTATACTTCCTCTTTCTCTAAAAAGCATCTATAAATTATATGAATCATTGTAAAAACAAAATTTAAAAAAAATTGTTCTCATTAGTTTTTTTAACAACGGAAACTGTTGGGCGAAATACTTTTGCCTTTAAATCAACAATGGGGACTTTTGGAGAAAATTTTCTGCTAAAAATGAACTTTTGTTTGGATTTTTCTCTTCATTTTCTCTCCATCATTATTGTTTTTGTTGGTTTTCTCAAAAAAAAAAAATTTTTAACGGCAAGCAAGTTTTTGAAACAACAGCACCTATTTTTGAATCAATTGTTGGATCCAAACATTTGCAGCAAAAACAAAGACTTTTGCCGTTGAATAAAAGACGGAGATTCAACAGCCAAAACTTGTTGATTTAACTACGTGTATTTTTTTCAGAGTAAGAAATTCTTGTATTCCAAGCCTTGCACAAAACACTGCAGCTCCCAACTTTGCATCCTTCTTTGATCAATCTGTCTGAGTTGCCGTTTAGTTCCCGCATGTTGCTGTGTCCAAATGCCCGTTGGCTAAACTGTCCTGTTACTCTGAGCCGTAGCGCCGTCTTTTCAGCTTTTCTACACTACTTGCAAAAAAAAAAAGAAAAACTATACAACTCTGCTAAATTACATTTTAGTATACCGCTAATTTTTTTTGGGAAGGAATGTAACGACCCCTAGATCTCTTTTTATTGTTCTATGATTCTGCTAATCTGTATTTATTTTCGGAGATTCTCTCCTCATCTTTATTACTTTAATTTTTCCTACAAGCAAGTACCTACCTATAATTCCGAGAAACTTTTGCATACCTTAATTAGCAGCTGACTCATCACAGTCATTTCAATTTAACAGCTATTTTTTTACACTTTTAAATCTGTTAAATTGCTTTTAAAGCCTTTTTTCAATCCTCTTAACAATTGCGTAAAGTCTGCTATTAAATATTTAAAGTGAATTTCATTTAATATACTAGTTATTTAGCCATATTAACATACAAACATACATACATACAAAATCACCTTTTATTGGGAAATATGCTCATTGGACATTATTGGAAAAAAAAAACAACAAACAAACAAAAAATAAATGCACGTATAATTATCCTTATGGCTTTTGTTGGTTATTTGTGGTTTTTGTTTAAGCGGAATTGAAAAAAAAAATAACGTAAAGTAAAATGGAAACCTTTTCATAGTCGATAAAAACGTGTGATCTGTACAACATGGCCATCGCGTTGCGGCATTACCGATAAGACCATTAATTACATGCCTGTGCACGTTTCCAATTACATAAATTCAATAAAAAATGTACATATACATATATATGATACATATATCTATTGTATATATTTCATAATAATTTAATTAAAAAGCATTTGTTTTTTTATCTACGGCGCACACAGTTTTGTAATAATAACGAAAATTTCCTTTAAAAAAATAGTTGCATTTAATGCCTATCTTCTCGTGAAATCAGTGGCGTAGCTGTGTAAAAAGTGCCGTTTGAAGAGTGGAAGGGGGGGGAGAGGAGTATTTAATAGCAATTTAGGTTATACTTGTTTATTTAATTTTGTATTTCTATTTAATTTTTATTGACTGTTGAATATTGAAATTAATTAAACGATATTTAGTAGTCCAATTGTGCAAATCCGTACAATATTAAGCTAGCCTATTTAGGCGTTGCGGCCAGCAATGAAACAACTTTGTATTTGCTCGTTCGTTAAGGCTTAAACTTATACAAATTTGTGTTTAATAGAGAAAAATTAGCTCAGACATATGAGTTGTCCACTCTCTAAAGTCCCTATGTGAATTTTTCATAATAAGCCATAAAAGAGAAAAAACAAAAATACAATTTTGAAAGCGTAATCATATTTAATGCTATGTTTTCAGAACACGGAAGGATTTTGCAATAAATTCTTAATGGACATTATACACCTTTAAATACTGTTACATAATCCATCAAAAACTCAATATGGTAAAAATTTCACATAGCCAGTTTTGAAAGTGGACTACTCATATGTGCGTTCTATGAGAAAACCAGAAATAAACAAATGTAGTGATTACTTCTACCGAATCAATTTGAAGGCATTCTGAGTCATAAAATCTCATTTTATTAGTAATTTTTAAAAAGGCAAGAGGTTTCTTCTTCTTCTTCTTGATTGGCGCTTAACCGTCTAGACGATTCTGGCCGAGTCCAACAGAGCGCGCCAATTGCTTCTGTTTCGTGCAGCATGGCGCCACTTGGGAACACCTAGGGAGGCAGCATCGCTGTCCACCTGATTTTCCCAACGCAGTGGAGGTCTCCCTTTTCTTTTGCGTTCAGCGGGTTTCGATAGAAATGCTTTCTTGGCCGGAGCGCCTTCGTCCATTCTCACGACATGACCTGCCCAACGCAGCCGCTGGATCTTTATTCGCTGAACAATGTCGATGTCTGTGTAAAGCTCGTACAGCTCATCGTTAAATCTCCGTCGATACTCGCCCACGCCAACGCGCAAAGGTCCATAAATCTTACGAAAAACTTTTCTCTCGAATACTCCAAGTGCCATCTCATCTGATTTTGAAATTGTCCATGCTTCTGCGCCGTACATGAGGACTGGAACAGTGTTGCCACAGCCAAAATAAAAAATTTACCAAAAATAAAAAAAAAAAATACCAAAAAATTACCATTTTTTTATAAATAATAAAAATCAAATCTCTGACTATAAATTTTCATTTTAGTGCACAAATATCACATATTATATATCAAACTCTTTAACTAACTTACTTCAAAAGTAAAAAATACACATTTTCTTCAGGAAAGTTACGGTTACAAATAATAATAATAAAACAAAAACACACAACCCGACCAAAATACCGCTGACAACCGTCGAAAACGGCGGCCAATTCACTGATGCTGGATGGTAGGTTGTAAAAAGGAAAAACAAACAGAAAAATTAAACTAAGCAAAATGCAAGGCGGCGGTAGCCTAATTGTTATGCCATTAGCTTACCAACCGAAAAATCCGAGGTTCGAATCTTGGCGGACGCCCAGAAAAAAAGTAGTCTGAGGAAGAGATGTGGTGATCTCCGAAATAAATCTAGATCAAGACTGCTCAGCTCATAGGCACTCAAAGCACAATTATTTTTGTTTTGTTCCGAATCATAGGCACAGGTACATATTTTCACTTCAAATTTGAAAATTAAATTTTCTTTGCACTGCCAGCAGCATTCAGATATAAAAAATTTTCTATGTAGGTGCCTATGATTCATATTGTATGTTCACACCAAAGGCACTTTGTATAGGAAGCTCAAGCACTGCCCTAATAAATCGAAATTTATACTAACAAATGTGTAATGAAAGAAAAACAAGTAAGGAAGCCTAAGTTCGAGTGGAATCGAACATTACATACTCAGCTGTATGCTTTCATTGTTTGTTTGCGTTTGATGGAAACACGGCGTATTTTACATAAAGCGAGTGCCGCATAAAGTGGGCGTAGCCACGCCCATTTTCAACATTTTGATCAGTCATCCAGTCATCCAACTAAGCAAATGAATATTATTCTTTGTGCAAAATTTCATTCTTTTATGACTTCTAGTTACAAAGATGTTACGTTACAAATTCCCAAAGGGTGTTCCAGAAATATCTTTGTTAAAAAGAAGGCGTGGTCATAAACCGATTTCAATAAATTTTTGCGTGTCTATTAACACAAGTTATAAAAGTATATAAACCAAGTTTCGTCATAATATCTCAATTATTTGTCGAGTTAAGGGCTAAGAAATCTCGTATATCCCTTTGTACAAAAGGAGGCGCTGCCACGCCCATTTTCCAAAATTTGTCTATTTTATGTTTCCGGTCTATTGTGGAACTCATGTCACAAAATTTCAATGAATTATCTTTATATTTGACAAAGATATCGCTTAAAATGTTTTTATTGGGCCACTTTATAACACCCATATATAAAAGAGGGCGTGGCCGTCAAACCGATTTCTGTAAAATTTTGAACATGTATTACCACAAGTAATAAAAGTGTACACACCAAGTTTCGTTATTATATATCAATTATTTGTCGAGTTATAGGCTAAGGAATCTCGTATATTCCTGCTTCTAAAAAGAGGCGGTGCCACGCCCATTTTTCAAAATTTTTACGGTTTTTCTTTTATGTTCGTAGTAAGACTCCTGCCATAAAATTTTAATGATATATCTTTATATTTGACATAGATATCGCTTAAAATGTTTTTATTAGGCCACTTTATAACACACATATATAAAAGTGGGCGTGGCCGTCAACCGATTTTGAAAATTTTTCGTCCAAACATTTTCCTAATTAAGTATATCACGCGTACCAAATTTCATCGATATATCTTCAACGGTTTCTGAGTTATGACTCATAAAACTTTCAATGTTTGCCCCTTCATAAGTGGGCGTGGCACCGCCCATTTTCCAAAAGTTTTGTGTTTTTTGTTTTATGTCCATAGTTGGACTCATGCGACAAAATTTCAATGATAGATCTTTATATTTGACAGAGATATGGCTTAAAATGTTTTTATTAGGCTACTTTATAATACACATATATAAAAGTGGGCGTGGCCGTCGACCGATTTTAACTATTTTCCGTCCAAATGTTTTCCTAAGTAAGTAAATCACGCGTACCAAATTTCATCGATATATCTTCAATGGTTTCTGAGTTATGACATATAAAACTTTCAAGGTTTGGCCCTTAATAAGTGGGCGTGGCATCGCCCATTTTCCAAAATTTCATCAAATTTCTTCCTAGGGCCCTGAGCTCAGCACGTGGGTAAAATTTCATCGCTCCAGCTATATTAGTGACTGAGATACCAAATTTCCGATTTTTTCTATATAGGAAAAGTGGGCGTGGTCATGGCCCGATTTCGCCCATTTTCAATACCAACCGTCCCAGTGTCGATACCAACTTTCATTTCAAATTTCATCAAAATATCTTAATTTTTGCGCGAGTTAGAGTATTTACAGACGGACAGACGGACGGACGGACGGACATGGCTCAATCGATTTCTCTTTTCACCCTGATCATTTTGATATATATAAGTCTATATCTATCTCGATTATTTTATTCTGTTACAATCCACCGTTATGTGATTAAAACTATAATACTCTGTGTACTAGTACAGCTGAGTATAATAAAAAAAAACTACAGAAAAAAATGGAAAAAAATAGTATTAACAAGTAAGGAAGCCTAAGTTCGAGTGCAATCGAACATTAGATACTCAGCTGTATGCTTTCATTGTTTGTTTGCGTTTGTTCGATATAGGGTGTATTTTATATGAAACGAGTGCTGCATAAACAGGGCGCAGCCACGCCCATTTTCAAAATTTATATCAATCATCCAAATAAGCATACAAATATTATTGTTAGTGCAAAATTTCATCCCTCTATGACTTTTAGTTACAAAGACTTCACGTTACAAATTCCAAAAGGGTGTTCCAGAAATATCTTTGTTAAAAAGTAGGCGTGGTCATAAACCGATTTCAATACATTTTTGCGTGTCTATTAACACATGTTATAAAAGTGTATAAACCAAGTTTCGTCATAATATCTCAATTATTTGTCGAGTTAAAGGCTAAGAAATCTCATATATCCCTTTGTCTAAAAAGAGGCGGTGCCACGCCCATTTTCCAAACTTTTTTATTTTTTGTTTCCGGTCTATTGTAAAACTCATGTCACAAAATTTCAATGAATTATCTTTATATTTCACATAGATATCGCTTAAAATGGTTTTATTAGGTCACTTTATAATACACATATATAAAAGTGGGCGCGGTCGTCAACCGATTTTGGTAATTTTTCGTCCACACATTTGGCTAAGTAAATATATCACGCGTACCAGATTTCATCGATATATCTTTAACGGTTTCTGAGTTATGGCTTATTAAACTTTCAATATTCGCTCCTTAATAAGTGGGCGTGGCACCGCCCATTTTCCAAAATTTTTGTAGTTTTTGTTTTATGTCCATAGTTGGACTCCTGCCACAAAATCTCAGTGATTGATCTTTATATTTGACAGAGATATCGCTTAAAATGTTTTTATTAGGCCCCCTTATATTTCCTATATATAAAAGTGGGCGTGGCCGTCAACCGATTTTGATAATTTTTCGCCAAAACATTTGACTAAGTAATTATATTACGCGTACCGAATTTCATCGATATATCTTCAACGGTTTCTGAGTTATGACTCATAAAACTTTCAATGTCTGCCCCTTAATAAGTGGGCGTGGCACCGCCCATATTCCAAAATTTTTGTGTTTTTTGTTTTATGTCCATAGTTGGACTCATGCGACAAAATTTCAATGATAGATCTTTATATTTGACAGAGATATCGCTTAAAATGGTTTTATTAGGTCACTTTATAATACACATATATAAAAGTGGGCGTGGCCGTAAACCGATTTTGATAATTTTTCGTCAAAACATTTGTCTATGTAAGCAAATTACGCGTACCAAATTTCATCGATATATCTTCAACGGTTTCTGAGTTATGACATATAAAACTTTCAATGTTTGACCCTTAATAAGTGGGCGTGGCACCGCCCATTTTCCAAAACTTCATCAAATTTCTTCATAAGGGCCCGAGCTCAATACGTGGGTAAAATTTTAAAACTCTAGCTATATTAGTGGCTGAGATACCAAATTTCCGATTTTTTCTATATAGGAAAAGTGGGCGTGGTCATGGTCCGATTTCGCCCATTTTCAATACCAACCGTCCCAGTCTCGATACCAACTTGCGTTCCAAATTTCATCAAAATATCTCAATTTTTGCGCGAGTTAGAGTGTTTACAGACGGACGGACGGACGGACGGACGGACAGACGGACGGACGGACGGACGGACGGACGGACGGACGGACGGACGGACATGGCTCAATCGATTTCTCTTTTCACCCTGATCATTTTGATATATATAAGTCTATATCTATCTCGATTATTTCATTCTGTTACAATCCACCGTTATGTGATTAAAACTATAATACTCTGTGTACTAGTACAGCTGAGTATAAAAAGGTGGATTGGTACCTCTCATATACTTAATGGTGTATTAGCCCAAGTCATAGAAAAATTACCAAACCGAAAAAAAAATTACCAAATTACCAAAACCGGTATTAGAGAAAAAAAACTACCAATTTTGGTTAAAAATAACCAAAGTGGCAACGCTGGACTGGAACGATGAGCGTCCTGTAGAGGGTGATTTTTGTTTGTCGAGAGAGGACTTTACTTTTCAGTTGCCTACTTAGTCCGAAGTAGCATTTATTGGCAAGCGTGATTCTTCGTTGGATTTCCGTGCTGACATCATTCTTGGTGTTAATGCTGGTTCCCAGATATACGAAGTCCTTAACAGTTTCGAATTTGTAGCTATCAACATTGGCGTGGCTGCCAAGGCGTGCTGTTTCTCTGTGTGATGACAGGAGGTACTTCGTCTTGTCCTCGTTAACCGCCAAACCCATTTTCTTAGCCTCTTTGTCCAGCTTAGAGAAGGCAGAACATACGGCGCGAGTGTTAGTGCCAATGATGTCGATATCAGCTGGCGTACGCCGATGTTGTACACTCTTGTGGTATAGAATGCTTCCTGTATGGTTAAGTTCTGCAGCTCGTATTATCTTTTCCAGCATCAAATTGAAGTAGTCACACGAAAGGGAGTCAGCTTGTCTGAAACCTCGTTTGGTCTCGAACGGTTCGGAGAGGTCCTTCCCAATTCTGACGGAGCTGGTGGTGTTAGTCAACGTCATTTGGCATAGCCGTATAAGTTTAGCAGGGAAACCAAATTCAGACATTGCGGCATACAGGCAGTTCCTATTCGTGCTATCAAAAGCGGCTTTAAAATCGACAAAGAGATGGTGTGTGTCGGATCCTTTTTCATGGGTTTTTTCCAGTATTTGTCGTATTGTGAAGATCTGGTCGATGGTAGATTTACCAGGTCTGAAGCCACACTGATAAGGTCCAATCAGATTGTTGACGATAGGCTTCAGTCTTTCGCACAATACACTTGCTAAGACCTTATATGCGATACTCAGGAGGCTTATCCCACGATAATTGGCGCGTACTGTGGAGTCTCCTTTTTTGTGGATTGGGCAGAGCACACTTAAGTTCCAATCGTCGGGCATGCGCTCGTCCGACCATATTCTGCATAGGAGTTGATGCATGCTCCTTATCAACTCTTCGCCACCATGTTTGAATAGCTCGGCTGGCAAGCCGTCAGCACCCGGGGCCTTGTTATTTTCATGCCTAGCTACTGCTATTCGCACTTCGTCATGATCAGGTTGTGGAACATGCCTACCATCATCTGCTATTGGGGATTCGGGTCGTACATCTTCTCCTTCAGCAATTTCACTGTTGCCATTATCTAGCAAGGAGGAGAAGTGATCCCTCCACAACTTAAGTATGCTCTGGACATCAGTTACCAGATCGCCGTTATCATTCCGGCAGGAATTTGCCCCGGTCTTGAAACCTTCAGTCATCCGCCTGATTTTTTGATAGAATTTTCGAGCATCGTTCGCAAGAGGTTTACTATCCGGCAATTTTCTCTTTCATGCACTTTTGAAAAATGTATCAATTGTTTTATTACATTCATTTAATTAAAAGCAATTAGTAATACTTTTTTCTTAATTTTTGTAGTAGCAGCTGTTTAAAAAATAGTATGTAATTTAAGCATAATTGTTTTATAAATTGAAAACTTTTTCATAACTTTATTTATGTACATATGTATGTGGTGAGATTTTCTGTGGAAAGCTTTAACGCTTTCGTGCAATATTGTACTAAGTCGAAAAACTGTGCTTTGCAGGGAAAACTCTCAAAGTTTAAATTCGATATGGAACTTCAGTTGTATGCTAAGCACATATATATTCGCTTGTAACTTCTATTTGAATTGATGGATGGAATGGTCAATATCTGAACTTGATGTCATCTTAGTAAGAGTACGCTGTGTACACTTAAAACCACAAGAAAAAGTAAAAACTTGCTAATCTGGTTTTCATGGGAAGCTCTCACTGTTTTTATTCTAAAAAAATTCAAATTGTTCAGATTCTTTAATAAATCTGAGAAGTTTGTCGGATGGTAAAGAAAGTGGTATCTGCTATTCTCAATAGATCTAAACCGAACATAGGCAATCCTAGTTTAGCGAAAGCCGGAAAAGTGCAGAGAAAATGCTCCTTGCCCTCGTCGTCTTTCTCCAGACCAGGTAGACATAATAAGCTATCGAAGATGCCTATGGTGGCCATGTGCTCTCCCCATGGATTGTGACCTGTAATTAACCCGACAGGGGCCCGAAGCTCATTCCTTCTCTGCTTGAGGAAAAAGATTGCCACCTCCCTCATAGGTCTTTCCAGAAAGCACTTTGTATTTTTACGGGAATCTGTAGAATTCCAGCGTCTTCCGTGAGTTTCCCTCATGGAGTCCCTAATGTAGCTCACAGTGCCCGCTATACTTGATCCTATTATTGGCTGCAGTCAAGTTGGTTGTTCTGCTAATCCGCAATTTGCCAATTTATTGGCCAGTTCGTTACCTTGAACACCGCACTGTTCGGTAAGCTGAAGCTCATTACCTTTTTCTACTGAGCCAAGCTTCAACATACATTCGTCACTAATTTTTGAAGAGATTTGCGCAGTATCCAGTGCCTTCAGTGCAGCCTGGCTTTCACTGCAGATAAAAATTTGGTGTCCACGCCATCTTTCACTAATTTTCCGTTCTGCTGCTTTTAGCCTCGCATAAATCTCCGATTGAAAACCCGTTGCCATTGTAGCTAAATCATAGTGACACCTGAAGTCGGCCTCTAGTTGCCAGCCGAGTCCAGTACCATATTCTGTTTTTCATCCTTCTGTGTAAATCATTTTCTTCGATCCTGCCAGTAGAGTTTATGGATATCTCCATTGATCTCTTGTGGGCAAATCGACAGTGTATCATCTGCCAAAAGTACCAGCTTGTCATTTGGGCCAGAAACTAAGCGTATTGCTCTGATAGCCTGATATACAACACCCTTTCGCCGAGCCCCAAACTGAAATATCTCAAAAGTTTCATATATATGTATATCTCAGTCTTTATATTACCTATTATATAGTGTAAACTACTAAGGTTTTGAATTTCTACTAAAATCCACATTAACTTGCATGCTAATAAGAATAACTTTATTTTTTCATTTTGTCATTCTTCTTCTATCCCTCTCTATTAACAACAAACCATCCGGATCAATCGGCACAACACATCCACACGTGAACTCTGCTCAATTAATTTGCAAACGAAATGCACGCACAAAGCCCGAACGGATACGTCAACGTGACAGTAGCAACAAGAACGCTCTACACTACTGTGCCGCACAAAAGGCTGAAACGCGTGATCTCGTGGCGGCTGCAAGCATTGCCGTCGCAGCTCCAGAACTGCTGGAGTCTGCCGACGAAGATGGCTTTACACCGCTTCATTTGGCCGTCATTCAGGGCAACTTGGCGATGGTCAATTTGCTGCTAGCAAACAAAGCCGATGTGAATGCGGTCGATAAGGAGGGCCATTCGGTGGTGCATTGGGCGACGGGTAAGTGTGTATTGTAGTTGGACACATGATGCACAACAAGCTTATCGCACATTCCATTTTTACATGCTTCCAGTTTGTGGTGAAGTTGAGGCTTTACGTTCCGTGTTGGCGGCTGGTGCGAATATTGCCTTGGCCGATTTGAATGGTGGCACGCCATTGCACTATGCGGCGCAAATGTGTGGCGCCAGTGTGGACAGTCGGCTGGGACAGACGAATGCCACTAAGTTGGCGCTGGAAATACTCGGCATACTTTTAGCTCATCCGCATTCCAGTGTGGATGTGCAGGACAAGGATGGACGACAGCCGCTGCTGTGGGCCGCCTCTGCGGGTTCGGCGAAGGCTGTCATTGCGTTGGTGAAGGCGGGAGCGCGTGTTGAAAGTGCAGATAAGTACGTGTATGAGAAAAATCTAATGAGTAACGTGGAGCTCAACGGGGTATAGTAAATTTTGTTCTTTTCTTCTGCTTTCTTTCTTTTCACTTCCTCTAGAGATGGTCTAACCGCACTGCATTGTGCGGCTTCACGCGGACACACCGAATGCATTGACACGCTGATTGGCTTGTGTGGCGCACCAACAGATTTGATAGACTGCAACGGCTGTACGTCGCTGCATTATGCCGTGACTCTGGGTCATGCCGATGCCACGGCACGGCTGCTCGACTTGGATGCCGATCCGAATAGGCAGGATCGTAAGGGCCGGACACCAGCGCATTGTGGTTGCTCGAAGGGACAAATAGAAACGGTTAAATTGCTGAAGCAACGTGGTGCAAATTTGTGGCTACGCAATGCTAAGGGTGACTTGCCGGTACATGAGGCGGTCGCATCGGGTCGCAGGGAGTTGGTGGAATGGCTGCTGGAGCAACGAACGAAGCAAGTGAATACCACGAGCAACGATGGGCGCAGTCTACTGCATATCGCGGCCATCAATGACTACACTGACGTTTGTAAAAGCCTGCTGGACTTTGGCGGCGATATCAATGCCATATATCGCAACAGTAAGGGAGTTCTGCTAACGCCGCTCGACTGCGCACTGCAAAGAGGTTATCGCTCCACAGCCAAGTTCCTGCAATCGCATGGCGGTTTGCCGGCAAGCAAACTACGCTTAGCCGCACGTCGTTCCAATCCATTTGAGGATTTCAAAAACGAGATGGTGCGTCCGTTGCGTTATGTCGAGAAGGAGGAGTTGCACGATCTGAGAAACTCCAAAAAGTACGTTGTCTATTTGAAACACTCCGACTCTGAGGGTGGTGGTGGGGCAGCGGGAGAGGCCGACAGCAATTGCAGCTGCAATGAGCGAATTTACCGCAGAGAACAGAAATATGCGCACACTTGTCGTAGACATCAACGCAGCAGCCGACGGTGCTTGGCACGAAGACGCACGAGCAGCTGCGGTGAACCAAAAGAGTTGCTGCATAGAGAACACGACGCAGGAGAAATGGATATTTGTCGCTCGAAAAGCAATATCGAGCTGAGACGATTGAGATCACGTGAGCGCTATGCAAGTTCAAGCGAATGGGAGGAACGAGATGACGGAAGATGCAACTACGACGACGAAGAAGATTCCTGTGAAAATTGTTGCTATCACAAAAGACAGAAACAGCGTGTGATACGGCGAAGATCAATATCTAGACGACGTAGCAAGTCCAGAGATCGAGGCGATGAGCACGATCGTAATGGCGATGATAGGGATGGTGATGAAAGAGATGCATCAATGCCAAAATCAAATGAGAGAGAAGTGGAGCTGGAGCTGCAGAAAAATGGTGAGAAAAACAAGGAAGAAAATGCCAAAGTTCCCACGCCCAGCTCCAACAAACCACAAAGTGGTAAGAGCGAAGATGCGCGTAGTGTAAGTAGTCGCCCACAATCCGCAACGACAAAACGTGCCAAAACAACTGCCACTGGTACGCCGGGCAAAGAGGGCACTTTCATTATTAAAAGTACGCGTGAAGATGATGAAGTTGTGGTGGGACAGTCCTCGGAGTTGACGGATGAAGAAGGCAAACTGGCAGCCGAGTTGGTAACCACACAAGTTGATGTACATCGTGTGGAAGAGGATGTAACATCCACACAGCAGGCAGAGGTAGAAGAAAAAGCGGGTATAGAACAAATGGAGAAGCAAGATAAGGAGGAATTTGAGCAACTGGTGGACGAGATGAGTAAAGAAGTGGATCAAGTAATGAAAATAGCGGCCACTGCAGTGGAAAATGATACGGAAAATGGTGGAAATGGCGAAGCTAAAAAGGAAGCTGAGAAGGAGGCAGGTAAAGATATTGAGCAGCTAGAGGACAAAAGGTCCGAAGCCGAAGGTGAAGATTACGCCGATGCAGTACCCGTTGAAGAAGAGGTCATAGTGAAAACGCTGGTCTCACGACCCCCAGAGCCGATTCCGTCCAATGTGACAAAGACAACAGCAATACCGGCGCAAAGCATGGCGGCTGCTCAAGAAACTACATCCGAAGATTTAGCCGCGGCTATTTCGAATTCACCTACACCTGCGGCTACGGATACGCAAACTTCCACAACTGCAGTGCCACCGACTACGGCATCAACAAACCTTCCGAACGCAAATGGTGCTACAGATGCTGGTCAAGCTGAAAGTGCTGCCACAGCTTCCACTGCTGCGGCTGTAGGAAGTGAAGCTGTCACTGATGAAACGAAAGCTGAGAGAAATAACACAAAGGGAAATAAAGAACAAGAAGCGGAAATACCAAATAAGCCAACAGAGCCGAAGGACAGAATCGATCAACCGGCAACTCCGTCTAACACACCTTCCAATTCACAGCAAACAACTACCGCTCAGCCAGCGCAGCAGCAAATACAACAAGAGAAACAACAACAACAAATGCAACAGCAACAGCAACAGCGAGAACAAGAATCACGAAGATCATTTACATTATTACCTTCCGATTCAGCTGAGGATGAAACAGTCGAAGAAGTCGTGCGTAAAACAAGCTTCCAAATTTTAAAAAGCGATGAATCCGCTGCCGAAATCGTCAGCTCTCAACTCAGCGCACAACACGATGAGCACGAATTTAGTGATTCGCAAGTTTTTAGGATAATCTCACAGACACAGAAAATGCATTTACACAAACCATTGCCGCTTGATACAGAAGTTAGCTCTGCTGATGACCGCGCCGAACAAATTGATGGTGGTGGTGGTGAGGATCATCGTTTTAGTAAAAGCGCAAGCGCATCTGCTCTGCGTAATCGTCATGGTGTTGGCGGCGGCTCACTCGATCGAGGCACCACCGCCAGCGCTGTACTGGGCGTCTATGACAGCAGCAGTAATGGAGGACGCAAAAGACGGCTAAAGAAACGCGTCAAAAGTGGCCCAAAGACGCGAAGCATGTGGCAAAAGAACGATGATGATAGTCCGTATGCGGGCGAAAAGACAAGCGGCAGCTATACACATGCAGCACAATCGAGCAAAGATCACGATTCCGGTTTTGAGCCAAGTCCACGTGCCATGAAGAGTAAAATACCAACGCCGCGTAATGTGAATACGGCACATGTGCCGCGTCGTCACATTTTCGCAACGCTCGATGGACGTTCGTGTAGCAGTCGCTTGGAGGGTCGCAGGCCGGGTGATCGTGGCGGGTGCGATATGTCGGCGGTGACGCGTTCCATTCAACGTAACATTCGCAGGTGAGTGAGATAAATAAATGATGTAGGCACATTTTTTCCTTGGAGTGTTGATTGGAGTTTTGTTTGGAAAACGCTTTTAGTGGCTGTCGTGCTTAAACAGGTTGTTGCCTTCCTAGAGCAGCTAACACGTTGCCAGCATCTCTTCAAATCATAAATTTGGCTGAGAGTTTTTTTCAATCAGTAGGTCTTCAATTACTTAAGAAATAGTTGTATCATTTCAATTTGTAAAAAAATCACATTTAGGCTTCCGCGGATGAATGATATATGTGCGCTGGCGTCAGGAACAGTCCTCAGGGTAGTCTGCGCGCAAGCCCAGATAATCCTGGACAATATTGATGCATGGTGCACTTTACAGAGACTTGCTGTTAATCCTAGCAAGACAACCATGGTTTTGTTTACACGAAAGAGGAAACTAAAAGGTATCAAGCCCCCGGTGCTCAGATATGTAAACCTAAGTCTTTCCGAATAAGTAAAATATCTAGGAGTGATAGGATAGATAAGAAACTGACCTGGAAAGCTCATGTCGAGGAGAAGGTAAACAAGGCACTGAAAGCTTTCGAACAGTGTAGAAGAACCTTCAGCTAGACATGCGGTCTGAGACCAGCAAGAGAGATGTGGATTTACGCAGCTTTGGTCAGACCGATTACCACATACTCCGCTGTAGTGTGGTGCCGTAGAACCATGTCTAAAACATCGGGTTCTGCTCTCAATGCTCTATTGGATTTGGTGTTCCAAGAGGAGGCTATAAAAACGATTTGTCGACTACACACGGTAGGCAGGAAGCGACGATAGGTTGCATGAAAATGTCGAGAAAAAAGGAAAGTGGGGTTGTGTTATGTGATGTTTATAGATGAAACATCCGTTGAAATTAAAATCCGAGCTGCTCCTTTTTCAAGGATATCCACATTTTTTGTTTTTTTTGAAAGGATCAAATATTGAGGAAATCGAATATTCGCCACCGTCCAAATTTTTCCGATTTCAATACATTATTTGGTCGCTAAGGGATACAAAAAAAGGTATTAAAAAGAAAAATGGACACCTGTAGTGGAAAAATCCAATGTGAACAGGACCTAAAGGATAACCACTGAAATATAAAATAACACAAAAAGTACCCACTTTAATTTGCGTATAACTCCTAAAATGTTAACTCTACGTGAAAATTTCTTATTATATGTTTCATTCAGAATAAATAAAGAAATATTTCTTTAATATACAATTTTGATGTACCTGCAGTGCTTAATGTACTTTTGTGCATCTAAAGTGAAAATTTCAAAAAAAGTACGTTTTTTTATGGTGCTATTTTAAGTTCAAATATTTTTCTAGTTTATGTAAATATTTTAATCTAATGATCCAACTCTCATTCCTACATATCTCTACGTTAATACTAAAAAAGAGTTAGAGCTGAGATACGCGCTAGCTGTGCACGGTGGGCGGGAAGCAACAATAGGTTGCATGGGAATATCGTAAAAACGATGGCCCAACGAATATGTGCCTAGCTGTGTGCTGGTACTAATTTTCGTTTAAAAAAAATGTTGGAGATTTTATTCACGCTTGCTGTGTGTTTATGAAGTATATTAGAATATCATTTTACGTAAGTGTTTAGCCGGCGATCGTTTTTTCGATATTTTCATGCAACCTATTGTTGCTTACCGCCCACCGTGCACAGCTAGCGCGTATTTCAGCTCTAATTCTTTTTAATATTAACGTATAGATATGTAAGAATGAGAATTGGATCATTAGATTAAAATATTTACATAAACTAGAAAAATATTTGAACTTAAAATAGCACCATAAAAAAAACGTACCTCTTTTGAAATTTTCACTTTAGATGGACCAAAGTGCATTAACCACTGCAGGTACATCAAAATTGTATATCAAAGAAATATTCCCTTATTTATTCTGAATGAAACATATAATAAGAAATTTTCACGTAGAGTTAACATTTTAGGAGTTATACGCAAATTAAAGTGGGTACTTTTTGTGTTATTTTAAATTGCAGTGGTTATCCTTTAGGTCCTGTTCACATTGGATTTTTCCACTACAGGTGTCCATTTTTCTTTTTAATACCTTTTTTTGTATCCCTTAGCGACCAAATAATGTATTGAAATCGGAAAAATTTGGACGGTGGCGAATTTTCGATTTTCTCAATATTTGATCCTTTCAAAAAAAACAAAAAATGTGGATATCCTTGAAAAAGGAGCAGCTCGGATTTTAATTTCAACGGATGTTCCATCTATAAACATCACATAACACAACCCCACTTTCCTTTTTTCTCGACATTTTCATGCAACCTATCGTCGCTTCCTGCCTACCGTGTACACTCCTTCGGGTTGTGACATCGCGATTTGAGCTCGAAGCACGGGAGTTGTTTAGAAATACACAGACTAATCAAAAATATAATATACGACTGGCACCTGGAAGCCGAAGTTTCGCTCCGTGGCAAAGTGGAATAAACTTCAACTTACGTTTGTGCCCAGACATTTCGATGTTCAAGGTAATGAACTGGCCGATGGATTGGCGAATTGTGGATCAGCAGAACAACCTACTGGACCGCAGCCAGTTACAGGAAAACACACGGGAGACGCTGAACTCTACAGATTCCTGTAAAATTACAAAGTGATTTCTGAAAAATCCGAACAGGGAGGTAGAAAACTTTCTCCTCAATCAGGGAAGAGGAAGCTTCAGGCCCTGTGGTGTTGATTACAGGACACCATCCATGGGGGGGGGGCAGCACATGGCCATCATAGGAATCATCGAGTGCTCATTATGCCTATCTTGTCTGGAGAAGGACGACGACGGCACATAGAATTTTTTGTGTTCCTGTGCAACCTTGGCTAGACTAAGATTGCGCATTATCGGGTGGGATATATTAAGAACGGCGGATGCACATTATCTACCACTCGAGAAACTTCTCAGATTTATTAAAGAATCTGATAAGTTTGCAGAGGAGCCCTGATTTCTCTATCCCACTTTTCCCTATAACCTGATTCTTTCTAAAGACCATAAGTACAATGGGCGATATGACTGAGTGGTTTGGAAAGACAAAGTTTTTCCCGGCCTACAACAATTCCATTCCACTTAAGAAATAAAGTGGGAAAAAGCACATCCAGCGAGTGGCTTTAAATATGAAAGTGAACTTCATGGGTTACTGTAACGAGTAGTCGAATTTTCTACTACATACTTACATAGAACTCATAAAAAAAAACATTAAATCAAAAATCATCACCCTATAAAATACATACGTGGGTGAGAATATTTTATGTTACCTATACAGACGGTAATATTTGTACATTAAAGTTCACTTTAAACATCAAATGCCAGCCTCCCCTGAAATGCCAGTTTTTTTTTACGACTATGAATAAGATTTATACAGATCGTAGGAGTGAAATTCGTACACAGCGGCGATTTACAATGTACTTTCATACCTACACATGTATGTATGAATTTTTGTAAATATGTACCATCAGGAATACCTTTCTTACTTACTTGCAATCCCTCTTGCGCTTTGGTTCTTAAACAGAAGTCAAAAGCCGCCTTTGCGCACACACTACGGCACGGCAGCTGTGAAACGATAAAGATTAAAGTGAATTAAGTGAATGTAGAAAATGCTTTGGCCAGCATTCAATCATTTTTTTATTCACTCCAAAATTTCATAGTCCATTTTGTGTGGGACAACATGCGGTGAGTTTGGCCTTTCCGGTCACCTGACTTTGTCGAACACTTAATTGCCGTTAAAAAAAATTAAGTTGAGTTGTTTGTTGATTGTTAGGCGAGAATTTAAGTAAGTAACTGATATTGTGGTTGAGTGCCATCAAAATGGTATTTATGGTATTTTTTAATAGACAGTGCTTTTTGGGGCGCTTGGCATTTTTCTTGGACTTTTTTTTTCTTTGAGGCTCAACCAGGGCCGTAGCTAGACTTAAATTTAAGGTAGGGCAGCGTTGGTTTAAGGTAGGGCGGAAGTCAGTCTTGGCACTACCACCATTGAGCGGCGCACAGTGGGGGCACCTCCATACAAACGCGGCCAAAAATTCAGCGTTTTTAAATTAAAAATATATGCACTTTTAAGTATTTTATAAGCATTTATCATAAAACTTTAATACAAAAAAATCACTTTTCAAATAATTTTATACCAGAAATGAAATTACACTTTTCTAAAGGATTTCAGTGTGCTAAACATGAATCTGGAGTCAGAATTTCCAGTTCTAGTTTCTGAGATATTCATGCCCAAATAGGCAAAAACCACCTTTTTTGGCTCTATTCTCTGCTTAATATCTTTTATGTAATTACTTTCCACTCAAATTCGATTAAACCAGTAGAAAGCGCAATCATTACCCTTGAAAACAGCGTTTAGTTTGTTCGAATATCTTAATTAGAATTGGAAATATCGATATTTAATTCACAATCCCTTAGGTGGGCTGTTTTGGTCTAATTGGTGCTAGTGCAAAAGTAAAAACAAAGCTTTACAATTCACATAGTCAGACTAGCGTACCTTAATAAAAAGTATGTGTTTTTATGTTTTTATGTCCATATATGTACATATGTAAATATGTCTGTAATATTGTCTTTTTTTTCGAAAGTTTTTAATATACATACATAAACCGCCCCTGAGGATGGTAAGGAGCTTACCGAAACATCGGGCACTATGTGAATTGTAAAGCTTTGTTTTTACCTTTGCACTAGCACCAATTAGGCCAAAACAACCCACCTAAGGGATTGTGAATAACAATTTAAAATTTGGTCAGCTTACACATAAATAATCGATATTTAAGTTTCATTAATTTGGCAAATATTCCCCATACAAAAATGAAAACTTTTTGAAGCATACTTTTTTGCGTTTTGTATAGGAAAAATGCACGAAAACTTGAAAAACACCTTCCATAAAAAAGTTCATAAAACAAAATGGATCAAACGAATTTTTACGATTTTTTCACCTGTTTAAAAAAGACATTTAGGAATATCAAATATTAAAAAATTGAGGAGGACATTTTTTTTGTTTTTTTTTTTTTATTTCATTTTAAAATTTTACAGTTTTTACACACTTTTCTTTTTATATTTCTAAAGAAAAAAGCTGCCGAAGATATGAATTAACGCTGATAAAAAAATTACCTAATAATTTGAAAGTATGCACCATTTGCTGCAAGACGATAAAGAAATATTCGATTAGTCGCCCATAAATGAACGTTTTTCATAATGTCAAAACTAACATAATTAATGCGTTTACAAAAACGCAGTTTTAGGCAAATGGGAAAAAATTATAAAGCCAATGGAGCAAGTTGGTTTTTAAAATGAAAATGCAGTTTGATTAAGAATATATTGTTTCAAGGCATAAAAAAAAATTAAGGAGGTCATATTTTTTGTTTTTTTATTTTTATTTGTTTTATTCAAAGTCGAGCAAAAATTTTTTCAGATCGATATTTTTTGTCAATATTTGAAAATTCATATATGTAAATTCAAGCTATTTACAACTAGGTTATAATTTCTGAAAGAGAAAATCATTATCTATGTAATGATGTATTATTCGAGTTCGTGTGTTAACAATTAAATGAGATAGAGCATTTTGAATGAGGTGTGTTCATTGAGAAGAACCTATTTTTTGCTCAACTTTGGGCACCCTGTACGGCTAAACGAAAAGAGACTAAACAATTTTTTTATAAGCTTTCTTATTACAATTTGATATACCTGTCGATCTCTATTTAAAAAAAATGGTTTTACTCATACATTAATTTTGAATTTATTTTTGGCCGCTATCACCCATTGTGCGGCGCCGCGCAGTTTTACCCGTGCCTAGTGGTGAATACGAACGCTAGGTCAGTTTTGGCATTTGACATGCATGTGAATAGAAATATAATTAATGGAAGATAGCGACCAACCGTCATACGCAAATAAGCGTGAGACAAAATTGAAGCCGAAAATATTATTAAAAAAATAAATGCAACAGAAAATTTAATTTGTTAAATTTTTAATTTTAATTTAATTTCCTTCGATTATTCCATACCTAAGAGAGCTATTATCTTTAAATTTGGTATGTGGGTTGCCTGTAGGTATGCACACAAGTCAAGGTGAGAAAAAAACTCTCGAAAATTATTAAATGATAACCATAGAAAATTTAGACACCTCATTTTTCCATCGAGTAAAATGATTTAGATTAGCACACAGCCTTAGAAATCAATTCCGCGATTTTGGTGTTGTTCGCTCACAGTGAGATTAGATTTTGTCAGAAAACTGCCGGAATGAACCATTCCTTTAACCAAACTACAAAAATTCGATGGTCTTATTTAATTATATCTGTGATGCAGGGTGTATTCTCCATATCATACATTGCAACCGCAATAATTCTTTATCTCAAACTATGACAAAAAATTTAATTATAATATAATAATACCATGGCGCTATTATAACTCTGACGAGTTTTATGGCCGAGCTTCTCTCCCAATTCGCGGTGTGCTCCTTTTTCTTTTTCCTACTAATTGGGTGGACCTACAGTTTTATGCCGGCTCCGAACGGCGAATGCATTTTTTGTGAGAAGCTTTTTCATGGCAGAAATACTCTCGGAGGGTATGCCGCCCACTGCCAAGAGGTGACCGCTGCTCTTAAAAAACCCAATAATTGGATTTTTACTAATTAGAAAACTTTTTTGGTGTTTTGCTCGGACCGTGGTTTGAACCCGAGACCTCTGGCATAGCAGGCGAGCACTCTACCCACTGCACCACAGCGGCCACAAAAAATTTAATTATATATAATAATTCATCTCACTTGTTGGCCTTTTTAAGGTAGGGCATTCTAATTTTAAGGTAGGGCATTGCCCCACAAGGCTCCCCCCCCCCCCTAGCTACGGGCCTGGGCTCAACTTGAGTTTTTGGAGTGTTGCCTCCGTAAAGCGGAATTTGAATGAGAAAAATAATAAAAATATTTTAAAAGGGAATATTTGACGGTCTGCATTTTTTTAAATGTTTTTTTTCTGTAAAAGTGGAAGAATTGTTTTATGTGAGATTTAGGCAGGGAGTATAGTTATGTAAAAGGATTTTCGTAGCAAATTTCTTTAAAATTTAATATGCTAAGCTGTTTTGATGGGCACTGAGGGTACCCTGAGATAATCACAAGGGGCATAATCCCAAATTTTTTATTTCACCCTAGGGGGAGTGACATAATCCCAACTTTTTTACTTGGGCTTATGTCACCCTAGGCGTAGTGACATAATCCCAATTGGGATAATGTCATTTTCAAGCCCAAAAAAACATTTCAAATTTTTTCTAAGATTTTATTACATTAAGCAAAAAAATTAAAGCTGACAATAAAGTTAATGTTGTTATACAATAACACATTTAGTATATGTATAAGATGAAATATGTATGTACTTAAATGCACATGTTCTCATAAAATTACTTTAAAACTAAAAACAAAGCTGCACAACGATATCAACAAAAATATTTTGTTTTGTTGAATATCAAATAAAAATTAACAAACAAATTTTGTTTTGTTGAATATCAAATAAAAATTATTGAAATTATTTCGTTTCGTTGATTATCAAAAAAAAATTATCAAAATTATTTTGTTTCGTTGATTACACTGTGCTACACCAAAAAAATGCAGGTGCTCTCACATGGTTCTTTGGTTTCATCATGGCCCATAAAACACTACCTCATTTGCGGTTTTTCCCCATCACTTCGTTTTTAAATTTTTTGAGTACAAATATAATACAACTCTGAAATTATTGAAATTACAACTTCGAGATGCTATAACTTTCTTGTTTCTTGATCGAATTCAATTTTTTTTCTTTTATTTGAAAGATGCTACTTTTACCTTTCAAACAAGCAAAATAGTTTGCAAATCGACCTAAAAATGACCAATTTTTGGTCTTTTATTCCAAAAAAAAAATACATTTTTTCTAAAAATATTGGTTTTCGGCACGTTTCTATTGGATTTTGAAGTTACAAACAATGGGTTTTAAACCTTTATAACAAAATACATAAAATCAGCTTTTCAAAAAGCAAAACTAAATTAAAATTGATTGAAAATTACGGTAGTAGTGTTTCATAAAGTGAGTAAGCCTTTGTTTTTGTGTTTTAAAAATGTTTTTTTTTTTTTTTATAGATTAATATTTGCATACAAAGTAGGTATGAACTTTCACAAAACTGAGTATAGAGCGATCTGAGTGTGCTCTTTGTTACTTGTCAGAATTGGTCAGTTTACCTACTTTAGATTTTTTCCCCAAGAGATTGGCGTCTATTCATCGACGGTTCAACAAAAAGTAAACTTGAAATGTTTATTATGTAATTACATATTCTAGTTTCATTTAATTTTTAAGGTTTGAATGCTGTACTTTTACACAACACTGGCATATATCCATCAGTCCCACTGGCCTACGCTACCGATATTAAAGAATCATATGACAGTATGCCTAATTGTAGCTGACTTCAAGGTACTCAATATTTTAAATGGTATTCAGGGTGGAAATACGAAGTATCCATGCTATTTCTGCGAATGGGACAGCCGATCAATTAGCCTACACTACAAACAAAAGGATTGGGCTCCACGTACATCGTTTGTAGTTGGTGAAAAAAATACTATAAATATTCCCTTAGTTAATCCAAACAAGTAAAAGCGCGGCTGCCTTCGTCCGTACCGAAGACTTCATACCTTTCATGAGTGGGGATATGAAAATTTACCTATGCATGTATGTACATAGCCTGATTTAGTACGTATAATTTATAATTTCAATTGTGTGGGTTATTTATGGAAGGATTTATTAGAAAAAATGGTGTCTGAGCTGTTAAAATAGAGGAGTTATACGACAAAATGTGTACATCTGAACAATCGGTTGTATGGGAGCTATATGTTACAATGGTCCGATCTTGACATTGTTCGGTAACTCTATTTGGGCCGATATCGGTAAAAATACTTCAAAGTTTCATGTCATTATCTGTTAAAATTGAGAAGTTATACCCCAAAATGTCCATATCTGAACAATCGGTTGTATGGGAGCTATATGTTATAGTGGTCCGATCTTTACAATTTTCGGTAACCTTGTTTAGGCCAATATGGGTACAAATACTTCAAAGTTTCACGCCGTTAGCTGTTAAAATGGAGGAGTTATACACCAAAATGTGTATATCTGAACAATCGGTTGTAGGGGAACTATATGTTATAGTGGTCTGATCTTGACAATTTTCGGTAGCCTTGTTTAGGCCAATATGAGTACAAATACTTCAAAGTTTCATGTCCTTAGCTGTTTAAATGGGGAGGCTATGCAGAAATTACACCCCAATATTTTCATATATGTATATCTGAATAATCGGTTGTTGTCTATATGTTATAGTGGTCCGATTCGGCCGATTCCGACAAATGATCAGCTGCATATAACAACATACCTGTATTCCAAATTTCATTCAGATATCTCAAAAACTGAGGGACTAGTTTGCGTTCACACAGACGGACGGACGGACGGACGGACGGACGGACAGACGGACATGGCTTAATCGACTCAGCTCGTGATTCTGATCATATCGGTATATATTTTGGGGTCCCCCACGCTTCCTTCTGGTACTTTCGACAAAAAATTTTTGGCACAAAGTTATAATACCATTTCATTCTCATGAAAGGTATAAAAACAAAAAAAAAAAAAAAAGCAAGGCCTACTCACTTTATGAAGCACTACTACCGTAATTTTGAATCAATTTTAATTTACTTTTGCTTTTTGGAAAGCTGATTTTATGTATTTTGTTATAAAGGTTTAAAACCCATTGTTTGTAACTTCAAAATCCAATAAAAACGTGCCGAAAACCAATATTTTTAGAAAAATTTTATTTTTTTTTTGGAATAAAAGACCAAAAATTGGTCATTTTTAGGTCGATTTGCAAACTATTTTGCTTGTTTGGAAGGTAAAAGTAGCATCTTTCAAATAAAAAAAAAATTGAATTCGATCAAGAAACAAGAAAGTTATAGCATCTCGAAGTTGTAATTTCAATAATTTCAGAGTTGTATTATATTTGTACTCAAAAAATTTAAAAACGAAGTGATGGGGAAAAACCGCAAATGAGGTAGTGTTTTATGGGCCATGACGAAACCAAAGAACTATGTGAGAGCCCCTGCATATTTTTTTTCTTCTGATTTTGTAGCACTGTGTTATCAAAAACAAGATAATAATAAAAATTTGTTTCGGGCTTACGGCTTCATTTTACTTTGAATTTTTATTAATGTTATTTTTTTTGATAATTTTTTTTTGTTGGCTACCGAAACAAAATTTTTTCAATATTTGTTTTTTGATAATCAACAAAACGAAATTTTTTTTCATATTTTTTTTTTGATAATTATCAAAACAGTATTTTTTTGTTCAGCACTTAACGTTAAAATTTTTCAAAGTTGAATTGAAAACAAAATATTTTTTCGGTTATTGATAAAAAATAACGTTAGTGTGCAGCCCTGACTAAAAAATTACATTAAAATTAAATATATTTACATATATACAGACTTTTTTATATACATATGTATGTACATATGTCTATAAAAAGATGAAAATTTGGAAGAAAAAATCGCGCGATATCCCAAGTAAAAAAATTGGGATTATGTCACACCATGGTGAGTGACATAATCCCAAATTTTAAAATTGGGGTTATGCCACTTGGGATTAAATCACGGCACCGGTACTGAGCATCCAAAGGTGCCTCTCTATGCTGCCGACTTTTTATTATATTATTATCTTTGCTTCAATCTACAACAACATAAGATTTTACTTGTTTATTTGGCTAATAACAATAATAATACGATACTCCACGCTGTATTGTTTTATTAACATTTGCATTTGAGTTGAAAGTACAAAGATTTTTAGCTCTAAATGAAAGCAATGAATTAATCTTTTTGTTTTGTTTTTATTTATAAAATAAAAAAAAAGTATAAACAATACTTAAATAACAACTTCAACTAAGAAACAATAGCATTATGTTGTTTAATAGTCACTTATTAGTTTAAACTCTGTATGTACATATGTATGTACATAGGTATGAACTATTAAAGTAGTTACATTAGGGTGTTTAAAAATTACCAGCGATATAAAATATCAACTGAGACTGAACACATGACCAATCTGATTTTTGCGATATTGTTAGCAACTCGAAAATACACTAGAAAGAGTTTCGAAAAGAAGTGATAACCATATTTGTAGCAAGAAGAGAAAACTTGAAGTATTTCAAAGTATTCACTCTCCCGTTAAAAGTTCCACGAGAAGGTGCTAAAATTCGAATTCATAAAGAAGGGAGAATATGTACGTTTGATAACGAGGATGAAGGCTGACGAACTGACGAGAACGGGGGCAGCCATGGACATTAATCGTGCAGCCAACCTGAGTTGCCTATTCACATGGAACGTTTAGATGGAACTCCGCGGATACCTGTAAGGCCACGAGACAAATATGGCCGGCTTATGATGCCACAAGAACTAACAGCTTAATCAGAAGTTTCAGAAAGGACATCTTCCAGATCACAGCCAGGATTATAGGATACTGACCATTCGGTAAACACGCTGAAAGACTGGGTATCAGGTTCAACAACATATACAGAAGCTGCAATCAAGAGAACAGTGAGGAATCAATCCAACATTTCCTATGCAAATGCCTGGCTCTTGCTCACATCTTCTTCTTCTTGATTGGCGCTTAACCGTCTAGACGATTCTGGCCGAGTCCAACAGAGCGCGCCAATTGCTTCTGTTTCGTGCAGCATGGCGCCACTTGGGAACACCTAGGGAGGCAGCATCGCTGTCCACCTGATTTTCCCAACGCAGTGGCGGTCTCCCTTTTCTTTTGCGTTCAGCGGGTTTCGATAGAAATGCTTTCTTGGCCGGAGCGCCTTCGTCCATTCTCACGACATGACCTGCCCAACGCAGCCGCTGGATCTTTATTCGCTGAACAATGTCGATGTCTGTGTAAAGCTCGTACAGCTCATCGTTAAATCTCCGTCGATACTCGCCCACGCCAACGCGAAAAGGTCCATAAATCTTACGAAGAACTTTTCTCTCGAATACTCCAAGTGCCATCTCATCTGATTTTGAAATTGTCCATGCTTCTGCGCCGTACATGAGGACTGGAACGATGAGCGTCCTGTAGAGTGTGATTTTTGTTTGTCGAGAGAGGACTTTACTTTTCAGTTGCCTACTTAGTCCGAAGTAGCATTTATTGGCAAGCGTGATTCTTCGTTGGATCTCCGTGCTGACATCATTCTTGGTGTTAATGCTGGTTCCCAGATAGACGAAGTCCTTAACAGTTTCGAATTTGTAGCTATCAACATTGACGTTGCTGCCAAGGCGTGCTGTTTCTTTGTGTGATGACAGGAGGTACTTCGTCTTGTCCTCGTTGACCGCCAAACCCATTTTCTTAGCCTCTTTATCCAGCTTGGAGAAGGCAGAACATACGGCGCGAGTGTTAGTGCCAATGATGTCGATATCATCGGCGTACGCCAGCAGTTGTACACTCTTGTGGTATAAAATACTTCCTGTATGGTTAAGTTCTGCAGCTCGTATTATCTTTTCCAGCATCAAATTGAAGAAGTCGCACGAAAGAGAGTCACCTTGTCTGAAACCTCGTTTGGTCTCGAACGGCTCGGAGAGGTCCTTCCCAATTCTGACGGAGCTGGTGGTGTTAGTCAACGTCATTTGGCATAGCCGTATAAGTTTAGCAGGGAAACCAAATTCAGACATTGCGGCATACAGGCAATTCCTATTCGTGCTATCAAAAGCGGCTTTAAAATCGACAAAGAGATGGTGTGTGTCGGATCCTTTTTCATGGGTTTTTTCCAGTATTTGTCGTATTGTGAAGATCTGGTCGATGGTAGATTTACCAGGTCTGAAGCCACACTGATAAGGTCCAATCAGATTGTTGACGATAGGCTTCAGTCTTTCGCACAATACACTTGCTAAGACCTTATATGCGATATTCAGGAGGCTTATCCCACGATAATTGGCGCGTACTGTGGAGTCTCCTTTTTTGTGGATTGGGCAGAGCACACTTAAGTTCCAATCGTCGGGCATGCGCTCGTCCGACCATATTCTGCATAGGAGTTGATGCATGCTCCTTATCAACTCTTCTATCCTTACACTCAGAGAAAAAGCAAGCTAAATTTCAGTATAGCGGGCTTGAATCAAGCCGAAAACGTTATGAAAGTCTGTTAAGCTCGGAAATGCTAAAATCGAGAATATATTCTTATTTTTAGGACAATATTTTTTGAGAAAAAAAGCTTATATTGAGAATTTTCTGTTTTGAAATGAGCTTATATAAACTTATTTTTAGCATTGCCTATGATTGATTTAAGAATGTACATTCTTATTTTAAGAATGTTCAAATTTTTTTTAGGAATACTTATTCCTGCTTTACCACTTTTTCGAAATTCCAAATTCGAAATCATTTAACCCACCTAACAAAATAAAAAAATAAAAGTGGTTATTTCAATGCATTGTATTTTGTATGTATATATATAGTAGTTAATAGACATAAGTATATAATATACAATCCAGTTTTTACATACATATATATAATCTGCACACATCGTATAGTATATTTATGCAAAATAGGTCTTAAGGTATTGATATAATTATAACTACAAGAATTTTGGAGGATTTAAATCTAAAAAGGGATTCGAAAATTTCTCATAAGAGTGCCGCTTCCTTGTTGCATCTGAACAACAGACCATACAACCCATCGATTTGAGTTTGCCACACAGCATCATGAACACCCGATAGTCCAGCCACCACACCAAAACAGACCATCACAAAACCAATTTGACCGACACTTAGGCCTGTGTGAAATGGGCTCCAAATAAATGCCTCTTCTATGCCTATGAAAATCGTAATGGAATGAGCAATTGTTGTTTGGATTTCTTCATTTGACGGAAAGTGGCCGATAATAGCTCCATGTCCGATAGTTCTTGCTTACAGGAATCCAAGAAGATGGAAATAATTGCGACAGGCGCAATAATACATCCATGATAGATAAATTATAGATTTTATTGTCTGGTGGACGATTCGAGTTGCCATTACCACTACATCCATGCACAAAAGTTGGTGCCACAAAGCTGTAAATCCTCTTCGGAGATGGTTGCGCTGGAGTCACCGCCACTGCCATGAGCGGCACTTGAAAGCAGTGTATCATATAGAGAGATAGAAATGCCAATTAATAAGCAGAAGTTACATTAAGGCATTACGAAATCAAAAATTAATTTCTTTTTATTTTCTATTTTGCTCTGTACGAATAAATTTTTATTTTTTATTTTGTTAAAAAACGTTTTATTTGAACAAAAAAACGACGACTATTGAAATTTGTTTACATATGCGTGTACACATATACAGTCATATGTATCTTTTCAGAGATCACTTGAACCTAGCATCTTAAATTAAGAATTTTATTCTTAAAACAAGATTTTTTCAGATTTATCTTGCTTCAAGAATGCCATTCCTGTTTCAAGATTGGAGAAACTTAAATTCTATATATTTTTACTTAATTTCAGTAGTTCTTAAATCAAGTACGACATAGCTTGATTTTAGGCCGCAACTTTTCTCTGAGTGTATCAACTCTTCGCCACCATCTTTGAATAGCTCGGCTGGCAAGCCGTCAGCGCCCGGGGGCTTGTTATTCTTAAGCCTAGATACTGCTATTCGCACTTCGTCATGATCAGGTGGTGGAACATGCCTACCATCATCTGCTATTGGGGATTCGGGTCGTACATCTTCTCCTTCCGCACTTTCACTGTTGCCATTATCTAGCAAGGAGGAGAAGTGATCCCTCCACAACTTAAGTATGCTCTGGACATCAGTTACCAGATCACCGTTATCATTCCGGCAGGAATTTGCCCCGGTCTTGAAACCTTCGGTCATCCGCCTGATTTTTTGATAGAATTTTCGAGCATCGTTCCTACCCGCCAGCATCTCAAGCTCTTCACACTCGCACCTTTCAGCCTCCCTTTTCTTCTTTCGAAAAAGGCGCCTCTCTTCCTTCTTCGCCGTTCGATAACGCTCCCATACGCTTCGCGTTGCGCCCGCACACAATGCTCACAATTGCTCACATCAGGCACAACATCTTCGGCAAATTTGTGCGTCCCAATTGGTGCTTTGAGAAGACTAAGAGAAGAAGTAAAATTATTCCTGAAAGCTGCCTTTTTATATTTTAAGGACTCTTGACTAAATATTTTCGAAGTCGGTTCCCTATATAAAGTTCACCCTAATATAGAATACAAATTTGTTGTATTGTATGGCAAGCAGCTCGTAGTTATTTTCATGAAACTTACTCAAGCGAAATGCACTAATACACATTATTGTTGTTGTTGTTGTTGTGGTTGCCATCAAGCGGCATACGACGATTCAGCGTCAGCACGTACATTACCACCATCCGCCAACGCTGTCTAAGTTGTTGCTTTGCATCCAGACTTCTCCATAGATTCCTTCTACATACATACATACATACATAGAATTCATCCCTACAATTAGAGTGTGTATTTGCATTTGTGCTAATGCCAATTGTAAGCAGAATTAACAAGGATTTAATTTTGCTAAGATGCTGTAAAATATGTACATATTTACTTATAAATGTTTGTGTGTGTGTGTGGGCATGTGTCTGGCTTGGTGAGTTTATGTTTATTTGTGCATATCTTGTGAACTATTATTATTATTGCCGTTAAGCTCTTGTTGCCACTGTGCTCTTGTTGTCGCTGCCGCTTTCCTGCTTAGAGTCGCTATTGCGGATTTAATTGTATTTTAGATGATGGTAGCTACTAAGTACTGGCACAAGTAGTTGTTATTGTTGTTGCTGTTGCTGGCGCCATTTCAGTCAACTAAATTAAACGCATTCGCAAGCGAAAAGCCACAGAAATCTTTCATTCTCTTGGCGCAAATAAATTTGCATACAAACGTGCACACATACTTACATACAAACAAACAAAGATATATACATACATACACATATAAATGCAGTACATCAAAGTTGTTTGTTATTTTGCCTCGTCGTTGCCTCATGCCCTCCGCGCGATCTTTTGGCCCACAAACTTACATATGTACATAAATGCTGTGCCGGTATGTCCCAGTCAAATGCGATTTACTTACTTACATACATTTTTAACCAATTCGTTTTGCGTTTAACCGCATTTAACACCCTTTCTCTCCGCCAAAAGGGTCCAACCGCATTAAGCACACATTTTGACGCATTCGCTTTTGTCACGTTGCGCTGCGTCGCATTCTTTATTATTTTACTCTTTTATGATGCTTTTGTTTTATTTATTTATTTTTTTTTTTTCAAAAAGAGAATCAACAAGCTTTGAATATGAATAAGCGTTTTATTTACACTTTCTAACTGCTATTTTACGTTGTTTTTGTTGTCTAAGTAAGCGTATTAATTTAATTAGTTTCAGTGAATCGCAAAAGTGTTAGTTTCGCATATGTACATCCAAACACATTTATGAGCAACAAAAAAACAATGGCAACAGCAAGTGTTATTAATAATAATAATATTAACCTTTAATGTTATTTTATCTTAAATAGTATTAAAACAAAAAAGCCTACGAATTCATCTGTCGCTTCCAGATTATTTCGGATATTTTAAAAGCTTTAATTTTTCAAGATTCGTAAGCTTTCAATAGCACCCAACAAACATTTTTGCGAATGTTCAAAAAAAACAAAAGCTTTGAATATTGAGCTGAGTAGGTACGTACTCATGACCTTGAACCACGATGGTTTCGTTTTGCTCGAGAATCTCGAATCGAATACCAAACTACATATTTACATTGTATTCATTATCAGAGTTGAGATTTGAAGAGAATTTACAATCAAGCCTTGTGTTTACTAGGAAGCTTTTTTGACAAATGATTTGAATATACAGAGCCAATTTGGGCGGAATCGAATTTGGATACAAAGTAGAATTAATCACTTGAATAGAATAAGTTATTGTTATACGAGGGTTGCTTGACAAGTTCGTGACATTTTGAATAAGAAATATGTAAGTTTTTTGTCAAAAATGCATTTTCAACATAATCTCCTACTCGCTCGATACTCTTAATCCAGCGTTCTTCCAATTTTTTTATTCCTTCCAAAAATAGAATCTTTCATGGGTCACAAAATGAGAATTTGTTTCTGTGATAATCTCTTAATTTGACGCGAATCTCTTACCGCCCTGCCATTTTTTCAGGCGTGGACACAGGAATTAAACGGAGGGGGCTAAATCTGATGAAAATGGTGGGTGGGGTAGCAATTCCTATCCCAATTTATGAGCCTTTGAATTGCGGCTCCGAGGTTGGGCTATATAGCTTGAGATAGCACGTAAGACGGCTGAGAATCACAGAAATTTTTCACTGCCACATGCCAAAGCATGAATGAAAGCTATACAGCATGATCTATATTATTAATACGCTAACATAATGTTAGAATTATCAAATGGAATTACTTTGTTATAATCTACTTGTTATTCATTTCTATATTAATTTTGAGTATGCTTTACTTTATCCATAGAATGTAAAATATTGTTTTTATATTTTCTTCACTTGAAATAAATTTGTCTTTGAATATACATACTTATAATATAATAGGTTATGGGACCAGCACATTTTCATTGTAAAAGCAAAAAATTTTGAATTTAATTGTTAAAAATTGTTTTATCGAAATGAGCTACACGACTGTGAAGATCGAACCTTTGGGAAAAGAGAACTTTGATACTTGGAAAATACAGATGCAGGCACTTCTTATAAAGAATGATGCCTGGAAGTACGTGAATGGTACGTGCACGAAACCAAGTTCGCCTCCTGAAAAAGTGAACGAATGGGAATCCGAAGATGCTAAAGCGAAATCTGATTTAATGCTAGCTATCACCGCTCCTGAATTAAGACAGATTAGGGATTGCAATACTTCGAACAATGTATGGAATAAGCTGCACAGCATTTATCAATCGAAAGGACCAGCTCGGAAGGCAATGCTATTAAAATCACTCATACTACTGAAGATAAAAAATGGTCAAGATATGCGAGATCACGTAAACAATTTCTTTGATGTCGTGGATAAAATTCAAGAAATGGAACTTGAGGTTATTGATGATTTGCTGACCGTGTTATTATTGTACAGCATTCCTGACGACTACGAATCGTTTAGAATTGCAATCGAAACGCAAGAAAAATTACCTTCTCCTGAAGCATTGAAAGTAAAATTGTTGGAAGAATACGAAGCACGTAAACGTAATCATTGTGACAACACAACGGATGCAATGTTCATACGTAAGAATTTTCAGAAACACACCAGAAATCAAGATAAAGAAAAATTTAAATTTTCCTGTCACTCCTGTGGAAAAATTGGTCACAAAGCAAAGGATTGCAAAACGAAGATAAAACAGGCTGGTTATCGAGAAAATAAGCCCAAATACAACGAGTCAACAAGAAATGCGGAAGTTGCAATGCAGATAAATGCAGAAAACGAACGATGGTGTTTGGACTCCGGGGCATCTTCACATATGTGTAGTGAGAAAGAAAAATTTCAAGGATTAAAACCATCAGATGTTACCATTCTACAATTGGCCAATAACGGGTCAACTAAAATTCATGGAAATGGAATTGTGAAAATCATTACAGCCGAAGGAATTACAGCCAGATTTGAAGATACACTTTACGTTCCAGATTTGCGGTCAAATTTGCTTTCTGTTGCTAAAATAACGGATCATGGTTTTAGTGTAATATTTACCGCGAAAGAAGCTACAGTAGTACGGCCAGAAACAAATGAAAAGGTATTGGTAGCTCCAAGAATCAAAAATTGGTACTATATCTCAAAAAAAATCGAAAAATGTCAACAAGCGCAAACAAATTTACAAGAATGGCATGAACGTTTTGGACACCTAAATGCAAAAGATCTCAAAAATGCTTTACATGGAGGTAAGATTGTTGGTATTCATGTTAGTACAAATGAAAAAATACCCATTTTTGAAGTCTGTGTAAAGGGAAAACAAACACAGAAACTGTTTAGGCTACCAGCCTAAACCCAAGAAAAACAAAATCGAATACAAAATCAAATTAGAATTAGTTCACACAGATGTATGTGGACCAATGCGAACTAATTCACTGGGCGGATCTCGATATTTTGTTACCTTTATTGATGACAAAACAAGATGGTGTGAAACGTATTTTATTAAAAAGAAAAGCGAGGTTTTCGATAAGTTTAGACAGTATAAAATAATGGTCGAAAAAAGAACTGGTAATTATATTAAATGCATTAGATCTGATAATGGAACTGAATATGTAAACAATGAAATGCAACATTTTTTAAAAGAAGAGGGTATAAAACACGAAAGAACAGTTGAGTATACACCGCAACAAAACGGTGTTGCGGAACGAAAAAACCGGACTTTAGTTGAGATGGCTCGATGTATGATGATTCAATCTGGGCTTCCCCCAACTTTTTGGGCGGAAGCAATACTAACGGCAAACTATATAAGAAACAGATGTCCATCTAGTAGTTTAGAAGGTGAAACTCCATTTAGATTGTGGACTGGAAGAGTCCCAAATATGAAGCACTTACGTAAATTTGGTTCAACTGCCTATGCTTTGGATAAAACTAAAAAAAATGGAAAGTTTGAGTCTAAATCAAAGAAATGTATATTTATTGGTTACTCTGAAGAAACTAAGGCTTACAGGCTATGGGATGTAGATACTAGAAAAGTTTTGCGAAGCAGAGATGTAACTTTTGTAAATAAATTTGAGTTAAATAGTTACCAGGATTTTATATATAAAAGTAACAAAAATGATACTTCAAATTTTCAAATAGAATATAATTTTCATAACAACAAAAAAGATTTAAATGAATATAGTAAAGAACCTTACGAAGAAATAAATATTGAAGACAATGAAAAGTTAAAAGAAAATTGCGAAGATATATGTATTGAAGATAACGGAAATAACAATTCTTCGTTAGATACCGAAAGTAGTGAGGAATTTTCTACTCCTGTTACTTCGGTGCGAGGAGCGGGAAGACCAAAAATAAATCGTACGGGAAAACGAGGAAGACCACGTAAATCATATATATATTATTTCTAATTGGTGTTTTATAAATATCCCTTTTTCTGCTCGCATATTTCACCAAAATTAATAAGTAAGGCATCGTTTTAAAGGTATTAATTAGCTATGCATGCGAAACGGTGTTTTATTGGGCGTGGTGCATTATATGAAAAGTAAGGTGGGTAAAAGGGGGGTTTACCCCCGCAGCGGGGAGTGTTATGGAACCCACATAAAATGTATATCAAACTAAAGGGATTCAAAATACCTATCGAATGGTATAAAAATATTTGAAATCGGTTCAGTAGTTTTTAAGTAATTACAATTTAAAAAATGCATAATATAAACTTTGACCTTTAATAACTTTGGTTGTTGTTGTTTCCAAAAAAAAAATTCACTTTTATACTCAACTTAGCCTGTTTATCAATCCTCATACTTCGTTTTTTTGATTTCATAATTGTAGAAATTTCAAATTTGTACCAGAGCGTGCTATTTTTTCAACTTTGTGGGGCTGGGGGCACCTCTAAACATGCGAGTAGGTCAATAAAATTTTAAAGGCTTATTACTGGGCTAGAAAGGTGCCGTTCTGGCTTTGGAACAAATTCAATTTCCAAAAAAAAATTTTCACTCCACCTTAATATACACGAGTATTTCAAAACGATCAGGATGAAAAAAATTATTGAACCATGTCCGTCCGTCCGGCCGTATACACTCTAACTTGCGCAAAAATAGAAATATTTTAATGAAATTTGGTACACAGATTCTAATGGGAACAGAGAAAGTTGGGGTTGAAAATAAGGCATATGTGTGTATTTCGAAAAACACGTAAAACATGATAATTCAGTCAGTAATAAAGCCCGAGTGATGAAATGACGTTATGCCGTTATGAGGAAACGTGCTGAAATTTTGAAAAATGGGCCAATAGGAGCAAATTTTCAAAGATTTATAATTCAAAACTCAGGAACTGTAGCAGATAAATCGATTAAGCCAAGGCAAACGTGTGGAAAAAAATTACCCAAGTCGGCAAGAACCACATATACGCACTAAAAATATATATAAAATATATAAAAATATATTGCACATACATACCTATATAGGGATAATAAAAAAATTTTATGCGATATCTTTGTCAAACATATAGGCAATTCATTGAAAGTTCCATAAGGTCCACCAAACCAAATAAATAATAAGTTTTTTAAAATGGGCGTGACAGCACAAACCATACCGACTGGCGCCACGTATGTTTTGTTATTTTTTGCGCAAGATGCGCACGGGTCCGGCTAGTTATTTAATATAATACATCCACTAAAAGAAATGCAAAATGACTATAATACTGCTAGTTTGGTTATTCAAAATGAACAATTGACAACTGATGAAGCTTTATCTAGTTCTCAATCAGCTGACTGGAGGAAAGCGATGAAGAATGAATACACTGCGTTGATGAAAAACAACACATGGGATGTGGTAGATAGGCCAGCAAATAAAAAAATTATCGACTGTAAATGGGTTTTGCGCACAAAATACAATTTTGATGGGTCTATAGAACGATACAAAGCTAGGCTTGTTGCAAAAGGTTTCACTCAAATACCTGGGGTTGATTTCGATGAAACGTATGCACCTGTTGCTAGAATTGGATCCATACGTTTGTTGGTAGCAATTGCAGCTGAATACGATTTGACAATGCATCAATTGGAGTTTGTAACTGCGTATCTAAATGGAGACATAGAGGAAGAAATTTTTATGAAAATACCAAAAGAATTTGAACAAATTTTGACTGAAGACGAATTAAAAGAATACCAAGGTAACAAGGTGTGTAAAGTTAAAAAAGCACTTTACGGATTAAAACAATCTGGTAGACAATGGTACAAGAAACTTGATGAAAAGTTGAAAGTAATGAATTTCCAACCACTGAAATCAGATCCATGCGTATTTATTAAGAAAATAGAAACCAACATGATCATAATTACAGTTTATGTTGATGATTTAATCGTAGCGTCGAATAGTTATCAAATGTTGCACGAGTTGAAAACAGAACTAGCTAGATATTTCGAAATGAAAGACTTGGGGGAACTAAAATTTTGTCTTGGTATAAAATTCAATCAAAATATTCAGGAAAATAAAATAACGATGTCACAAGAAAAATACGTAAATGATCTTTTAAAGCGTTTTCATATGGAGGATGCGAAACCAGTCTCAACTCCTTTGAATACAAATATAAAACTTTCAAAAGAAATGAGCCCAAATACCGAAAAAGAAAAGAAAGACGTTCAGAATGTACCATATCAAAATTTAATTGGATCTTTAATGTACTTAGCTATATCAACAAGACCTGATATTGCTCATGCAGTCAGTTTTTTAAGTCAATTTAATACCAATTACGGGCATCAACATTGGATAGCTGCCAAACGTGTGTTAAGATATCTCAAAGGAACTGCTACCATGGGGCTAGTATTCAAGAAAACCGAAAAAAGTTTAGTTGGGTATGCTGATGCAGATTGGGGTGCTAATATAGATGACAGAAAATCGTATACTGGATTTGTTTTTAAATTGGCAAATGCTGCAGTAAGTTGGGAGTCTAAGAAACAGAAAACAGTTGCTATGTCAAGCACAGAAGCAGAATATATGGCGTTATCTGAATCAGCAAAAGAAGCAATACATCTTAGGCGATTTATAACTGAAATAACCGATCATATAAATGTTACGACCATCTTTAATGATAATCAAGGTGCAAGATTGTTAACCAAAAATCCTATATTTCATAACCGAACTAAGCACGTAGATATCCGTCATCATTTTATTAGAGATGCAGTAGAGCGAGGAGAAATTTCAATCGAATATATGTCAACTGATGAAATGCCAGCTGATGTATTAACTAAAGCACTGTCATCGCCAAAGCATAACAATTGCATTAAAGAAATTGGACTTATTTTAATTTAATTTAAATATTGTATATGTATGCACGTAAGTATTTGTATAATTCCATTTCAGGGGAAGTGTTAGAATTATCAAATGGAATTACTTTGTTATAATCTACTTGCTATTCATTTCTATATTAATTTTGAGTATGCTTTACTTTATCCATAGAATGTAAAATATTGTTTTTATATTTTCTTCACTTGAAATAAATTTGTCCTTGAATATACATACTTATAATATAATACATAAATTTTTTTCCATCTTCTCCGTTGAAACTACCAAACCGATTTTAAAACTAAGAACACCACTAGAAAGGTATTGCTCTCAAATAGAACTGCGCCAATTTTCATTAAAATTGGTTGGAAAATGCGTCCACAATTGTCATTGGAAAATTGCCGTGTGGTTGTTGTTCCATGCTTTTGAACACTACAGAGCTGTGGCAATGCCCGTGCAAAGGTGAATTTGTGTGTGCTAACCAAACTTACCATGCAATTGTGAACATGTTTGGCTGCAAGTTTTGTGTAGTTTCAAAGAAGTAGAAACATAAAAAAGTAATAAGAAGGATAAGAAAGAATAATTAGGAAAGAAAAGAGCAGAAATAGAAAGAAAGAAATAGGTAGGAGAATTGTGAAGACGAGTAACGACAACAACACCAACATCAACAAAATAGTAGCAGTTACAGTAGCAACAAATTATACAAAAACTATAGTTGCACCTTAGTCATAAGGAAATATTTAGAAAAACTGTCGAGTTTCGACAGTAGCCAGCACTATAGTATTATTTATTATCAGTTGATTTATTGTTAAATACTTAGTCGCCAAAGGGCTGTGTGAAGTGATTTGCTTTAAGTTAAATTTTCCTGTTATTAGCAGACCATTAGCATTTGAAATTTGATTCCTGCCTTTACTTTTCCAACCGATGCTCTCATGACAACTAAACTTACTTCTATGCAATCCCCAAAAGGCTGTTACTTACTTATTCAATCGTCTCACTCGATTTACTGTCGTACCTAATGGCATTTAATGTAGCTTGACCTGCAATAATGTTTAGTAGTAACAATTTCCTTTTTCTTTCAACAAATCTCTACAAGCGTACCTTAATCGCTTTAACCTAATCTTGAACTTAACTAATCTTCTGCCACTAATGATGCAGCGGTTTTTTAGTTTAACAAACTTTCTTACCGCAAATGAAACTGATTTGGCTTGAGCACCTTGCGCGCTAATGATTCAGCACTTTATTTCATTTCCTGTTCTTCAACAATATTTCCTTCCAGTTCTCGTTTAAAATCAGCAGCGCCTTCAAAGATTAGTTTTAACTTAATTTTTTAAAACATTCCCGTGAGATTTCTTTGCTGTTCCTTTTTTTTTGTGTTTTCTCTTTGTATATGCACCCACTCAAAAGCTTTGCATATTTTGTTACAAAGCTGCCATTTCCATTGCACATTTCTTTAGTTTTTTTTTTACTATCTCTAACATCTCTCTAACTACTTGGCGTCGCTTTGGCAACGCTCACTCACTTTTGAAAAATGAACGGTATTAAATGCTGGCTCATGGTTGCCAGCTGCTGCGTGAAAGTATACACTTTAGTATTTTCTTGTTGTTGTTGTTGTTGTTGTTGTTGCTGAAAGAGACGTTGTTGAAATTGGTTAAAGTGAGCAAAAGTTAGAAAACAATTTCTTTGCTTTGTTGTCGCCGTTGGCATCACGTTTTAGCCATTTTTTTCTATTGTATTGTTCCGTCGTTGTTGTTGAGAGTTTTCGGTTTCACATTTTCGCAGAACGACTTTCATTTGAATTTTTTTGAGTTTCCAGAATTGTTTTTTGTGTTTATACCCGATGGCGCTGTAGTATAAAAGTATACATACTCTGAAAAAAAAAAAAACGTTGTAAATCTAAAGACTTTCACTGTTAAATCAACTACTTTCCGCAGTTGAAATGTGCCCAACAACGCTCCGTTGTTGTTTCAAAGGTGCGAGCGTTGTTGATTTAAGTCAATAACGGAGATTGTTGGAAAACATTTTCACCTAAAAATAAATTTTTGTTTGCATTTTACTCTTCATCTTCTCTCCGCCCGGGTCCCAACTGCAAATATGCAGCCTCCGCTTGTTCTCATATTCTTCTCTCCTTCTTATCATTCACTGGTTGCTATCTTTATTTCTTATTCTGATTTTTCTTCTTTATTTTATATTCTCCTCCGGATTCGAACCATGACATCAACCTGAAATTCTATCCAATCATCACATAGTGGAACATTCAACATTATATTGAATTGTAGTAACCTATTTATACTTCCATTTCCTAAAAAGGAATCCATGAATTACACTACTCGACAAAAAAAATATCCTCGACATATGATACATGATTCCTATGTAGAATTTTCTGCTGATTCCAAATATGTAATTAGATGGTTCAAAAGTAGAACAGTTTTCGAGATATTTTGAAATTTCTGTTTTTGAGCTAAGAAAAAAAGTATGATTACTCATCTGTCAATATCTCCGCCATTACCGTCTCGATTTTTACGCCATTTAACTTTGTTTTGAGAGGATGAAATACCCTTTCCAGCAAAGCAAAAATAATTCAAATCGCCGTTAAAGTGACGGAGTTATGGCTAACAAAAGATTTCTTTTAATGAAAATTTTCAGGTTTTTTTCGAAATTCATCTTCTATTTTGTAATTTTTTTTAAGAAATATTAAATATCCTCCTGGTTTAACATTTTGAGTCAATAACCTATTTCTTAGTGAACATTTTGGCACTTTCCGGATAATAATCTGTGGAAAAATGGCAAAGTTATAAGAGATTAAGTGAAGAAACCTATATTTATATTTTCATTGAACTTCCAAATCTGGCAAATGTAAACCACTATAACATTAACACTAGTTTACAGCAAAAAATACCAAGAAATCGGGGTACAGGGGAAAATTGGCATGGGCCCCGTGAGCTCAAAACTATTTAGTTTTATTTTTTGCACGGTTAGGCTTTTGAGATAACGGTAATTTTGTGTTTTTTGGTTATCACTTCATTCAAAAATATTTTTCGCTAAAGTTACATGTGCGATAACAGCTAACAGTACCTCGTTCTAAACGTAATTAAAATACGCTTTTAACGACATACAACTTGTGGTAGTTGAGTAAAAACTCACTGAGCCATAGCTGGTCAAAGTCAAAATTTTGTGGATTTTTTGCAATTTTTTTTTAATTATGATTTTGAAAATAGGTTTTTTATAAGAAGTTGGGAAAATCAGCAAAAGATTTATTTTTAAAAATTAGCCTATTAAATTGCAAACACTTTAAGCGTAATGTTACAAGGAACCCATTAGTACTTTATTTTTAGCGATTTTTTTCAGGTGAAACGAAAAGGATATTTTATAGACGAAAAACTTGGTTAGGTGACACAACTATGTGAAAACGACTTCATAGCTCAAAAGGACATTAGAGCGATATATAGAACTCCACCAGACTAAAAGATTGACATATCAATTTTACAAATCGGATATCAAATAAAAAAGTTGCAAAAAAAAAATTTTTTTTCGCGGTATTTCGTGGTGTAAAAAAAAATTGTCCCGAAACCCTCTCAACATAATCTTCATATATGTGATGACTTTTACAACCGTGAGCGTTCTCACGGAGAAATAAAAAAAAAAAAACATGGGATTGCGATACCAAGGCAATTGGAATGTCAGGGACATTGAACGTTGAGCCATTTTTGCTGGTTCCTTCTTCGAGAAGAACAAAATGTACCAAAACGGCGAAAACTATCAACATTTAAACACTTTTAATATACATAAAAATAAAAAAAATGGAGTTTAAGTACAAGATTGTGATAAAAAATAAACATAGGTTGGTTCATTAAATCTCTTATAGCATTGTAATTTTTCTACGGATTATAATCCGGAAAGTGCCAAAATGTTCACTAAGAAATAGGCTGTTGACTCAAAAACTGAAATTTCAAAATATCTCGAAAACTGTCCTACTTTTGAACCATCTGATTACATTTTTGGAATCAGCAGAAAATTCTACATAGGAATCATGTATCAAATGTCGAGGATATGAAAATTTTTGAAATTTTGTCGGGTAGTGTTATTTGAATCATTGTAAAAACAAAATTTAAAAAAATTTGTTCTCATTAGTTTTGTTTACAACGGAAACTGTTGGGTCAAATACTTTTGCCTTTAAATCAACAATGGGGAGAAAATTGTTGCTAAAAATAAACTTTTTTTGGATTTTTCTCTTCATCTTCTCTCCATCATTATTTTTTTGTTGGTTTTCTCACAAAAAAATATTTTCTCACAAAAAATTTTTTAAAGGCAAGCAAGTTTTTGAATCAACAACGCCCGTTTTTGAATAAATTGTTGGATCAAAAACTTTGCTGTAAAAACAAATACTTTTGCTGTTGAATCAAAGACGGAGATTCAACAGCCGAAAGTTGTTGGTTTAACTACGGGTATTTTTTTCAGAGTACCTATGTATATTCCTTCTCAGCAGAAAAGGCAAGAATTTTCCGTTTCTGCACAAACTTAACTATAAGACCTATGAAACTAGTGAGTAATGGCTCTGTTATTCCTTTCTGGCCTACAAAATTTGACAAAACAGCAAAAATTAAATGGCCTCTGAAGTAAGTCACGTTTAATTCCAATTGGAATTCAGTTGCATTTGACTGGATTTAGCTGACTGATGGTCGAAACCTTACGCTCAGTCCAAAAATTTTGGTGTCTTAGACGTAAATACCGGAAATGTTTTCCAAAAAGACATCATATGATGACTTTTTTGTTCCATATAAGACGAGATGGCCTAGGGAACAGTCCCCAAGAAATCATTACTGCAATCGTATATTAGAGCTCCACAAACGGCTATAAAAGCTACGATTTCAGCTTCAACTCTGCACTTCCTTTCAACTTTTGTAGGTTGTTGTAATCCTTCTGCCATTCTTCCTTCTGTGCCATTTGTTGACGAGGTGCGCAACAGCACGTTCTACCTACGAGTTCCTACCACTTGTCATATTTGTGTCACTAAGTGGATGTATCGCGTTTAGTTTAGCAGTTGCAAAATTGTATTTAGTATATAAGCGTAGTTTAACCCCCAGGCGGCTTGTGGAAGCAGAAACAACGCAAAAAAAGGTCAAAGCAAAAGCAAACGCAAAAGCGAAAGCGAAGAACGCGAAGAATTAGAGAAAGAAAAAAAGAAAACGTACAAAATCGAGCGTGATTTTTGAAGGAAAAAATATGAATGAAAGCAGTGGGACGATAACCCGTGAGGATTAAAATTCGCACATAAAAAATGCATGCCAAGGCCAAATTGCAACTAACATGGAATAAAGCAACAATGAAAACAACAACAACAAAAAAAAACACGCTAGCAACTCTGACGAATGCAATAGAAAAATGCCATAGAGAAAGCATGAAGAAATGAGGTTAAAGTAGCAGCAGCATGCCACAGCAAATGAAATCTGTTGATCCTTGTGAATGCCAAAAAGTAGCAAGTGTTGCCGGGCAACCAACGATTTCCGCGCGCTCTACCTGTGGAATAGCCAACAACAACACGACAACAGTTTGCATTTGAATTGTAACAAAATGGCATAGTTATGGTTTTATAACCAGTTGGTGTAGTAGTGATACCCTATACCTACCAATATTAATCTAATACTATATTCATGGATTATTAAAAAATTATATTTTTGATAATGAAAATATGTAAATAGAGCTCAATAAGGGCTGTAACCTACACTGTACAACAGCACTTTGGCGAGGAATAATTTCCACACAGAGCGAAAGATCACTATACATAGAGTAAAACCCCCAAACCGTTTTCCTACATGAGGTCATCTTTTTTTATTGCCATTTTAAATATGCGAAATTTAGTCTGAGTTTTTTTAAATAAAAAAAAATGGTTAAAATACATAGCGTATAGACATATCGCACGTTTTATGCAATAGGGATTTAACTAAAAAATTTTTTTTTTTGGGAAAACGCAAATAAAGTTTTATAATTTCAAATAGTTTCCTTCTACGGCTAACTACAAAATCACTTCTATTTCCGCCATTTTTATCTTTTTGAGTATTTTATAAGACTAGACTCAAAGGCACTAACCAGTTATTGAAATATATGGCAAAATCCCAGAAATCGAAAATTTCGAGTTAAATCCCTATTGCATAAAACGGGCGATATGTTGTTAGAAAACATATAGTTGAATTCAACGAGCTTTAATTTCGTAGAATACTTTAACCCTTTAGCATCCAAACGAAGTGGTCGTTTTAACACTTTTTAAAAATAGTTAGGGGATTCACAACCTGTCATATTGCGTCATATCGTCATAAGTCATAATATTTTGTTGTTGCATTTTAGGCTATATGTGTACTAAATAAATACAACTCTGCACTATATGTTTTTGGGTCGTCGTATTTGATCAGCTGTTTTTGTTTACTTCTTCACAGGGCTTCGGAAAAGTCTTTTATAACTATTTCCGTACAATATTTTAATATGACATATGAGTTTATGACACTTTGTGAATCACCTAAGTATTTTGAATGTCGTTAGAAGGCTAAAATGCTCTAGAGAAATTTCATTAGGGATCTTCTCAGACAAAATCTTTGTACAAAGAACCTAAAAGACCATAAGATATGAAGTGGGCCGCGTATAACGTTCTAAGGAGAGCAGGAGATCAAAAAAAAAAAAAAGCGGAAAAACCATTGGTAACCCTCAATTTGTGCCACAGTGTTATTGAAAAGCCCTATAAGGATCATGTCTTTATATACCATAGCCATTTTGATCATTCCATAGTGATACTCTTCAGAGTTATCTCAAAGAAGAAACCCTTATTAGCAATTTATTGACTTCAAACAATTTAATTAACTACATAGTAAACTTATTTAAACTCGAAAGCGGTTATAAAAACTTTACTCTATACTCTTAAATTGTTGTTCTTTCATTTGTTGTTATTCTTCTTCTATTTTCTGCCCAAGAATTCAACGCGAATGACCATAAAACCGCCGAACGCCATGTGACGCCCACACAATTCGCCTCGCCTCGTTACTTGTTGGGTTTTCTTGTTGTTTTTGTTCGCGTGCTCGTTATTGTAGTTTGGCAGGTAAATATGCCATTGGGGAATCGTTAAATGCACTTAAAAGGCCATTGGTATTGGTAGGTAAAGATACATGTAAAGTGGGTATTTAATAAAGACCTGCGCAAGCTCACTCGCTTTTCTTTGAACACTGTGTGATTCGGTGTCATTGCCAATGTTATGCTTGATTCGGTTTAACATACGATCAGCACTCGCACGACAGTATATGCTAGCATGAGTTGAGTGACAATGCAGTTTGCTCATTTCCATTTAGCCATGAACACACAGGCTTGAGTATATTTTTTGTGCCTTGCGAGTAGTGTGCGAGAGGACAGTAAAAGCACTAGAAAAATAAACGAATCAACCGAATCATTCTAGTTTGTTCGAGTGAATGCAGTGAAGTAAAACGACGCAGCAATGGAAGAAGTAAGTTTCTACTTATTTGTGTATACATACATATATGTACATTAATTTGATAGCTTGTACTTATGTATATATGTACATATGAACATATATGTGTACATACATACATTTGTTTTATTGTAATTATATTGATTAGTTAAGCTAAATGAAATATATGTATATATGTATATGTGTGTATGTATATATTTTAATAAAATAAATATTTACTATTATAGTTGTAGTAATAGTATTTGGCTGATATACTAATTATATATGAATTTAGGTATGAGCTAGTATCCAATGCTACAATTTTACTATGTATTTCTTATTTCGCATTTTTTTAGTAAAGCGCTTTATGTATTTATGTATGTAAATATGTATGTACATATGTATGTATACTATTATAATTCCTCTTTTACTCGCATTCGTTACGTATGTACATACATACATACATAGCTCAGTTGCATGTTTCAAGCCTTCCGAATCTATTGCCTTTCGAATCTATTGCCTTACGAATCATTTGTCATTCAACTCAATTGCTTTTCAAGTTATGAGTGAATGAGGGCATATCTCTTTTTGTTGACGTGCAGTGCAGAAACACTTACGCTATATTTACAAGCTCTTTCGCTCACATGTTGAGCCAATGTTATGCAGATCGGCTCACGCCGTTTTATGCGAGTGGCTTACATCGTCAAATGAGTGAATCGTTGCAGGGGTTTAGTATTTAAGATTAGAGGGATATTTTTTTCGTTCTTCTTTGAAAACACCTGCAAATAGCTTGATGGTAAAGGAAAAAGCTAAAAATCTCTGCTATTTTTTATGGAATATTTACTGTTACTACTTCTCCCGCTGTTGTTGTTTCTTCTATGTGCTATTGTTCTCTGTCGCTAGCTTGTGTTACTCACTGATTTAATGTTAGGGTTGCCAGACGTACTGATTTGATCAGTACAATACTGATTTTCCGTGCTCCGTACTGATGGTTTTAAAAACCTTAAGAAATACTGATTTTTTGGATTTTGTACTGATTTGTACTGATTTTAGCCGACACTGTTTTTAATTTTCCAACTGTTGTCATTTGACGTTTGTAATGCCGTGGTTATGCTTAGGACAATACTCGACGAGCAACGTGTAATTGCCGTTGTGCGCTCCGACGAGTGAGAGAATTTTCGAACTCACACATCGATCAAATTTGCTGGGTGAAACAAGCACCCAGCACGCCCAGGTTTCGGGGTAATAATGTGTTATGTTGTATATGTGCGTTCTAATCATCGATTTCAGCGTAACCACCTCTCACCGATGACGAAAATGTGTCCGAATTTCATCGGTGTTTTGCTCGTAAGCATAACCACGGCATAACCATGAAACAATTAGGAAGGAGGAAGCAACGCGAACGTTAAGGGCCTTTTCACATTACTCGGTACGACATCGGATCGACATTTTTTGCTCGGTATTTTCAGCTTACCGAAACGATTCCGCGTTGCTGTGTTTTTCACACTTGTGGGAATACTTTCGGTGCGTAATCGGCAGAAAATAGGAAAACAAACATCGAAATTTGCAAAACAAAATTTTTAACTTCAACAAATCACTCAATAATAACAATAATGTCTTCTAGCGAAGACGAAGACATTATAACTTGCTACATTTATAACCGAAACGAGTTTTTTACTGACTTTGTTCTTCTTCTTTTATTGCGCCGCAAAAATGTATGCAGTAATTCCTCAAATTTTACTGACCGGTCTTACCGCGTTGCGGTATACCGAAATTAATTCGCTCCGATTTCATGTATGCAACACTAATGTGCAAGTGCCAATTGAAATACATGTGGTCAGTAAGGTTTCGGTATACTTTCGGTAAAAACCAAAAATGTCGATCCGATACCGCACCGAGTAATGTGAAAGCGCTCTAAAAGTCATAGAAACATGATTGACAGTTAACGATACGGAAACAAAAACAAAATGCCAGTAATAAAGATGATTTTCTCCGCATATATTGTTTTTGTTTTGTGGAAGACAATGTACTGATTTTTTTGGGAAAGGTATCTGGCAACCATATTTAATGTGTATGTGCAAAGTGTAGTAGCCGCTCGTAATTGCTAAATAAACTGTTCGCCAACAATCAACAAATCTGAGTTAGTTCCTTTTTATACCTTTCATGGCCATTGTCAAATTGTATTATAATTTGGTGCCATAGTCACGCAGCTATAAAGTCTATATTGTACTGGATCCCAGGCCACGAGGGGATAGATGGTAATGAGAAAGCTGATGAGCTGGCAAAGAAGGGTGCAGGTTTCGTAGCAGAACACTCAATGGACGTTCCGATGCCACTCAGTGAAATTAAGGCTAGGTACTGTATATGTATATGATGGACTAGGCCGATAAGGCGTGCAAACAATCGCAGTGCGAAGTTAACTAAATGGTTGCTATTTCTGAAAAAGGATGAAAGTAGATTTATCAAGAGGATGCTCTAAAACATTGTCTTTTGGCATCACATGCGTTCAAAATGGGACTAGTTGGTGAAAGTGAATATAGATGATGCGGATTGTACGAAGAGACAGTAGAGCATGTTCTCTGCTCCTGTCCAGCGTCTTCCAGGTTAAGGCTTCGGCTAGTAGGGGACGTTGTATTGGGTGATTTCGAATCGGTATCCAAAATAGGAGTAAATAAACTTTTGGTATTTTCTAAAAGGACATGGTTGTCCTTCCGTCTGAGTCCAGGCCTTTAATGTGGACGTATTCATGTACAAGAGCTCTTCTGGTAACACTACGGATTCTCATTCAGTTTATGTGTGGCCATTAATGGCCAGCCAGTTTAACCTATCTACCTTTGTACCCTTGTACAAATAACCCACAGAATTGGCAGTGCAATTTAATAAATATCAGATCATGTAAAATTTCAATTCCAAATTTATAAAAGCTATGAAGTATTCGATACGGCTGAGCACATTCGCGAACTTACTTGTCTTGTTAACCTTTTTTGGCATTTGCGTTTCATTTTTTAATAATCGCTCTTCGTCTTTGTGATTCAAGCTGCATTTTCAACGTCAGTATACCATTAGACTCTAATGATTACAGCATCTACTTTTCATTTTGATTTCTTACTTTTTTTGTTTGTTTATTTCAATCATTCGAGTGTTCATGTCTTCGTTGTTTGCATAATAAAATCCTTGTGAATTGAGATAAATGATAATGAGACATTGAATTGGTGTCATTTCGCTCACTCTCTATCGCTCGCTTATACAATTAATTTTCGCCATCTCATGGGTGATAAATTTATAAATGTTTTTTTTTTGCTACAAAGCTTTCTAAAGAGAGCAGTTGTGTTTGAGAATTTTTAACAATTTGGCGATTTAGTCATGAAAAACATTTTAGTTTTTTTTTTTCGAAATGTATTTAAATGTTGCTATTCAAATCTCGTGTTGATTTAAATTATTTCAAATGACCAGCGGTATAGCTTTATATAACTTAAGTGTTATACCTAGTAGATATCTCAAATATTTTTTGGAAAATTTTCACTCAAACCGAATCTGAGAAGATGAGTAGCTCTTTTTAGATTTCCTTCGTTTGGAATCATTCTACCGGCCTGCATACCGGCCCTGTAAATCAGAACAAAGCTTAGCGGATTTCTCTACGCTTTCTCTCCAATAAGATGCCCGTCTTATTATGACTGGATATCTCATTTTAATAAAACTAAGTAGATAATCCGTAAAACTAATATGAAAACTTTTTCAATATTATTAAGAAGATAACCCGTGGATTTTAGATGAAATCATTTTCAGTAAAATTTAATGAATAACCTATAAAACTAAGATGAAAACCTCTTATATAAAAATTAAGAAGATGACTCCTAGAATAAATATGTAAACTTTTTCACATAAATTTAGCAGATAACCTGTAAAATTAAGAAGAAACCCTGTTTAATATTATTAAGAAGAGAATCTTGGTTTTCATCGGAAAACATAATTAGTCAACTAGTATTTTCCTAGGACTTATTCAGACAAAGGGCAACATTTCATTTCATATAAGTGCAGATGGACATAATAAACTCTTTATACCAAGTGCTTCACTAATCGTTTGAGAATTGTAGAAATGTGCAAAGCCGTAGTGAAATTGACGAACGGAGGAAACACATAAGAGCTCTTTTAAAAATAAAACGTTCTCCCTTTTAATTTCTTGAACATGTTATTGCACACATACATAAAAAGTGGCTGATGCAATAACTGTTATGCATATTTCTAGTATGTACGAGTATATCCATACATGTACGTACGTTAAGAAGTTTACAGCAAAATTTTAATTAATAAGGGCTCCTTTAAAAATAAAAAGTTTTCCTTTTTAATAAATTCAAAAAGGTTCTAGTAAAAATTAGAGGATGTCCTTATTGATTTGCTTTATAAAAATTTTCTCATAAAAACAAGCAGATTTCTTCTAACAATTTAATTTTTTTGACAAAATGACATAAAAAATTAATAAATAAGAAGTTATCTCCTCGTTTTCAGACGGTATCCTTTTCAATAAATTTAAGAAGAAATTCAAGCTAAAATCTAGAAGACTTACTAGCAAAAATTTCTTCAATTTTGTCTCCTCTCGCTCTCCTTGGCCAAATAGCTTTTGATGTGTAAACATCTTTGCTGTAGCTACGAGTGATTTCGAAAAACAGGTAAAGTTTACGCGTAAACGTAAATGACCTTTGTGTTAGTGCACTGCTGCGTCCGTGTGAATCGCTTGGCATTGTCAGTGGTAGGTAGGTAGCTAGGCATGTACTTACAAATGCTTGCATGCATAGCCATGCAAATGCAAATATCAACAACAGCAGCAACGAAGCGAAATGAAGTTGTTGTTGTTGTTGTTTTCTGCAACAATTCGACAAATAGGCAAAATAAAAAGGACCAACTTGTTCGAACATGTATGCAAATGTATGGATATGCATACCTACATCTACCTATCTAATTTTCTGTGCAATATTGGTATCAAATGAAAGGTTTTGAGCAGGACTTCGATATGAAGCTCTTTTCATTGGTACCCCTAGGCCGGGTCTCCAGATATGGGTCAAAAGGAGCACCCGGATGATCCTTGAATGTTTCTGAGCAAAATTGGTATCAAATGAAAGATCTTGAGCAGGCCTTCTTCAGGGAGCTCTATTCTTCATGGTTCCTAGGTCGGGTCCGGAGATATGGGTCAATGCTAGGACCCGGATGATCTTGCATGTTTCTGAGGATTATTGGTGTCAAATGAAAGCTTCTGAGCGGGGATTCTACACGGAGCTCTACTCTTTATGATTCCTATGTCGGGTCCCGAGATATGGGTCAAAACGAGGACTCGGATGATCCTTGAATGTTTCTGAGCGATATTGGTATCAAAGGTGTTCAACGGGGCTTCTACATGGAGCTCTATTCTTTATGATGTCAAGGTCGGGTCCCGAGATATGGGCCATAATGAGGACCGGATGATCCTTGAATGTTTCTGAGCAATATTGGTATCAAATGAAAGGTGTTGAGCAGGGCTTTCACATAGAGCTATATTCATTATGAGTCCTAGGTCGGGTCCCCAAATATGGGTCAAAATGTGACCCCGGATTAATCCGGAATATTTCTGAGCAATATTGGTATCAAATGAAAGGTGTTGAGCAGGCCTTGTACACGGAGCTCTACTCTTTATGATTCCTAGGCCGGGTCTCCAGATATGGGTCAAACGTGGACTCGGATGATCTTGCATGTTTCTGAGCAATACAAAACAAAACAACATAAAAAATCAAAAGTCAAAAACCAAAAACCAAAACAAACAAAAACAACAAAATAGTAGCAGTCACAATGACAACAAAAAATTACAAAAACGATAGTCGCCTTTTAATCCATAGAAAACCAGGAAAAAAGGAATAAAGAAAAGGGAATAAATATGCGATTTCGAAACTGTTTACACATCAATGTTCATAAATACCCGTTATTCACGCTTTAATTTTTTTTAGATGGCAGTCTCTTTGATTATAGGTGAACTTTTTGGATCTGTGTGCGTAGCTACATATTTCAGCCTAGAAGACCTTGCAGTAGTCAAGCAGGTGAAATGAGATTTTCAGTCTTAAAGAACTGAAAATACTCCGCCTCTTACTGTAGCCGTTCTAAGTACAATACAACTAAGGGCGGGCAGTTCCGCTACGCATTACAGATAAATCTTCACTAAATTAATTGCAGCTCAGAAGCAGCCACGCTTACTAAGAATAATACTCTATGGAGTGATTCCATCAATTTTAATGTATCTAATATTTTCCATATATGGGAAACATGTTTTTTGACACCTGGCAAAATATAATTGTGTAAAATAATACAAAATTCTTAGGTACAATCATAAGTATCCGTTTTTCAAAGAAAAGGAGAAAAATATAAATAAATCTCTATAAGTAATGATGCTAAAGATGATGAATTACATTTTCCATTACTCACCTTAAAAAGTTTTATTTATTTATTTTATGGCAATTTCAGTTTATGTTTTGCCAATTAATTAAAAAAGCGAGTAAAAAACCAGCTGAAAATACCAAACAATCATGAGCAATAAGGACTTACATACACAATGGAAAAGTCTAATAATACTCGTATAATATTTCGCTTTTACTTTATTTTTTTGTTTTCTATTACATACATATAATATAAGCTATGTATGTACATATGTATGTATGTTGGCTCGCTTTGAGTTGATTCCTTTCTTTTCAATCAAAATTAATTTTATAAATTCAAAGAATTCTGCCAACATCATACAACTCTTGTTGAACTCCAGAGAGCTACTTACATACATGGTGAAGCAATGAATGAATGTCCCAGTAGAAAAACGGAAGGAGTAAAACATACTCACAAAAGCTCTTGTACATTTACTAAAATGATTTGATATTTGGATGATTGAGTAATATTTTTTTCTAACTGAAACAGGCCAAATTACAAGCACTTGTTTTTTTTTTTTGTTTGCTTCTAGAGGAATAACTTAGAAGGAGTTGGTGTCAAACGCTTAATAGCTTTTGACAGCTCATTTGCCTAATCAACTCACTTCTGCACAAAAAAAGCACAGACAGCACACACACTCTACATATGTATGTATATGAAGCGCTGCAGAGATGAAACCAATAAGCTGTTACCTGATACCTTATACATAAATGGGAAGCGCTGTACAACTTTTCCTCTGGGGTAGTGTGTGTGTGTGTATTTCAAATGCTTTCTAAGGCCTCAATGTCACTACCATATCTGCAATATTTTCAGATAGTACCAAATGCGAGTTTATTCAACTTGTTCGCCAACAACAACTTTTCTAAAGCACATTTTAAAGCCTTATTGTGTATGTTCTGCTACGCAGTCGAGTGTTGTGCAAGGTATGGCAGAGCGAATAAAAGGTATATGTATCTCTGTATATATGTGTGTGTTTTTTATTTATGTATTTGTAAAGAATATGCAATGCCTGCGCACGGTAGGCAGGAAGCGACGATAGGTTGCATGAAAATGTCGAGAAAAAAGGAAAGTGGGGTTGTGTTATGTGATGTTTATAGATGAAACATCCGTTGAAATTAAAATCCGAGCTGCTCCTTTTTCAAGGATATCCATATTTTTTGTTTTTTATGAATTTTCGATATTTTCATGCAACCTATTTTTGCTTACCGCCCACCGTGCACAGCTAGCACGTATTTCAGCTCTAATTCTTTTTAATATTAACGTATAGATATGTAAGAATGAGAATTGGATCATTAGATTAAAATATTTACATAAACTAGAAAAATATTTGAACTTAAAGTAGCACCATAAAAAAAACGTACTTTTTTTGAATTTTTCACTTTAGATGCACAAAAGTACATTAAGCACTGCAGGTACATCAAAATTGTATATTAAAGAAATATTTCTTTATTTATTCTGAATGAAACATATAATAAGGAATTTTCACGTAGAGTTAACATTTTAGGAGTTATACGCAAATTAAAGTGGGTACTTTTTGTGTTATTTTATATTTCAGTGCTTATCCTTTAGGTCCTGTTCACATTGGATTTTTCCACTACAGGTGTCCTTTTTTCTTTTTAATACCTTTTTTTGTATCCCTTAGCGACCAAATAATGTATTGAAATCGGAAAAATTTGGACGGTGGCGAATTTTCGATTTCCTCAATATTTGATCCTTTCAAAAAAAACAAAAAATGTGGATATCCTTGAAAAAGGAGCAGCTCGGATTTTAATTTCAACGGATGTTTCATCTATAAACATCACATAACACAACCCCACTTTCCTTTTTTCTCGACATTTTCATGCAACCTATCGTCGCTTCCTGCCTACCGTGTGCGGGAGGAGGGGTGCAGTTTGACAACGTTGTTCTCGTCAGCATTCGCTTGCGTCACCTTGGCGCGTAACAAACACAGGGAGATGAAACACTCTTACATGCACAGAAGCTATCTATTGTACGCGGAGTTGGCTGATTTTCTATTATTCTCCCCCATTCTTTATTTAACTATTTATTTCACTCTGCTGCGTTGACAGCCCATTTGGAGCTGACAAAACGAGTCCCTTTGTCGCCCAAACAAATATCACTCGCGCTCACCCGCGTGCTTTTGGCCTTGGCTGCCACTCTACTATACTTCCTTCCCTCCCTCTCTATCTGTCCAATGTCTCATACGTTTGTAATGTCAAATGCAATTCCAGTTGCTTTTTAGCCCAAAAAAAGAAAGGAAAAAAATAGAAAAAGAAGGGAAAATTCATATAACTAAAAGCGAAAAAACGTACATAAACAATAAAAGAAAACCGTTGAAAAAATTGAATAATGTCGTATAAAAACAACAACAACAACAAAAACAACAATGCCAGCTGCAGCTGAGCGTGCGAATATTGTTTGATATGTTTGATATTGCCTCTATTTTTGAGTTGACATTTTTATGAATTTTTCTCCAATTTTTTTACATTTGTTTCGTTTTATGTTTTGTTTAGATTTTTACCCCTTTTCTTGGGTAGCCATAACCGCCATATTCTTTGCTGAGAAAGTTTTACTGAAAAAAACAAAAATTTATCTGCCTTGGGGAGAAAACTTTAGTGTCAAACTGATGAATACTCATACTGAAATGTAAAAATGTTCAGCACATTAAAAAAATTGTGCTTAAATTTCTCAGAATAATATTTTCAATCAATTTTTTTTATTCTTTTCTTTTTTTATATATCGACCCCTTTGTGCGACTTTATCGTAACGGACAAAAGCAAATTTTACAGGAGAGCATTTTTTTTTCGTTTTTTTACTACTTTTTATTGGAATTTTGAAACGAAATTGAACACGTGATTAGGTAATTAATTAATACTGAACCTGATAATTTTTTCTTGAAAAAATGTGCAGTTTGCGAAAAAATCATAATTTTGTCCCTTACGATAGTTTTCGCTCTCAATTTTTTATGAGTTTGTTTGAATAAATGTCCCTTACGATAATATTTAAAAAAGAGTTTGTATGAAAAATTCAAATGTTTTACTCCATACTTTTGTGTTTTAAATGATGGGATAATGGTAATATAGTGAGTACTGTACTCGTCTTCCATTCTAAAGTTTCCAAGTTCGATTTCCGGCAGACCAGGACCGATCTATTAGGAAAATTTGTTTTTATAATATGTAAGTTTGTTGGAAATTTGGTATATAGGCAGATTATTTCTTGTATTGTGACGGAGCAATGGAACGAGTGTGAGGAGTAAGAGAAAGGGGAGAGGTAATTGATGTGGGAGAAGGAGAGGTAAATGGAAATATAAAAATTTTACATTATTCCGATAAATCAATGGTTGGATAGAGTAACATCTGTCGGCGTTTCTAGTCTAAAATATAAAACTGCACATCAAACGTGAATTTGAACCAGCGACTCCCAATCAGTAAATGTCAGAGAATCCTTCAAAAACAAATTACATTAGCAGATGCCGTTTAAAGGCGACACAATAACGGAGAATACTATTGTTATTTTTTCTAAATAAGGAAGTATTTTTCATTGCTATTTTTCATTATTTTACATGCAAGTGGGGCATTCTTTTCTTTCTATAAATTACTAGAACCTGGGTGGTCGAGCTCAGACGTGATTCTTTGCCTTAGAAAGTATTCTAGTTCACCATATAAAAATATACAAATATCTAACCAAGTAAATGAGCCAAAAATTAATGTATAAAATTTCATTCAACTCAGTCAAACCGTTTTCGCGATAGTTTACAGAGGAATTAATAAAATTGGGTTATGTAGAAATCCCACTGAGCAATATTTTAATTGAAATACGTCGTAAAATACCATCCATTTGATGCCCATATTAGTACATCTAATTTTTTTTAGTTCCAAAAAGGTGGCAGCATTGGGAAGATATCCCCAGGGGCAGCACGTGGATAGAATATCTTAAATTTAGGCATACTATCTGTAAAACGAATTTCATCCAAATCGGTTCAGCCGTTCCCGAGATAGTAGTGGATATAGAAATATATAAATAAACAAAAATACATACAAGAATAACTCGTTTAAGGTTATAAGATAATCAAAACATAATCATGGTTCCATGGCTAGATTACGCTTACAATCCCCTTCATATTCTATTTTAAATTTCAAAATTAATCTATATATATATAAAAATCAAGCCCATTTCTTTGTCGCCGGCTTTCGCCCAAACGCGTGGAGGGATTTTGACCAAATTTACACACAAGCTTAGTACCTTGCCCTAGATGGTTTATATACATATTTTTTTCAAATCCGGAAGTCGGTTCCCGAGATATAGGTCAAAAGGTCAAAACGTGGATCCGGCTTTTCCCTGAATATTTTTGGACGATATTGGTATCAAATGAAAGGTGTTGAGCAGAGAATTTACATAGAATAGTACTCATTGTGACTCCTAGGTCGGGTCTCCAGATATGGGTCAAAACGTGGACCCGGATGACCCTCGAATGTTTCTGAGCGATATTAGTATCAAATGAAAGGTTTTGAGCAGAGAATTTACATAGAATAGTACTCATTGTAATTCCTAGGTCGGATGTCCAGATATGGGTCAAAACGTGGACCCGGATGACCCTCGAATGTTTCTGAGCGATATTGGTATCAAATGAAAGGTATTGAGGAGATAATTTATATAGAATAGTACTCATTGTAATTCCTAGGTCGGATCTCCAGATATGGGTCAAAACGTGGACCCGGATGACCCTCGAATGTTTCTGAGCGCTATTGGTATCAAATGAAAGGGTTTGAGCAGAATTTACATAGAATAGTACTCATTGTAATTCCTTGGTTGGATCTCCAGATATGGGTCAAAACGTGGACCGGGATGGCCCCGGAAAATTTCTGAACGATATTGGTTTCAACTGAAAGGCAGGGCTTTTACATAGAGATGAACTCATTATGATTCCTAGGTCAGGTCCCCAGATGTGGGTCAAAATGTGGATCCGGATGACCCCGGATAATTTCTCAGCGATATTGTTATTTAATAACGGCGCATGACGATTCCTAGGTGGGATCCCAAGGTATGGGTCAATATGTGGACCCGGATAACACCGGGATATATCTTAGGGATATTGGTACCAAATGAAAGGTGTTGAGCGGACTCTCATGTAGGGCCGTACCCATTACGATTTCTTGATCAAGTCTCCAGATACCGTACCCATTATGGTTCCTAGGTCAAGTTCCCAGATGTGGGTCAATAAGTGGACCCAAATGAGCTCGGGATGCTTCTGAGCAATACTGATATGAAATGAAAGTGTTGACCGGGTCTGCTATATAGAGATATTTTCATAGTGATTCTTAGTCCCGATACCCAATTAATGGTAAAAGAGACGATTCGGACGCCACGGAATGTTTTTAAGCTATGATGGTATGAAATGAGAAGTGGAATGCATGGTATATTATGCTAAACCCAGTTCCCTATAGAAAGAGGAAGAGTAATGAGACTGGGAAAGGCAAAGGGACGGAAAAGGAGAGGGAGAATATAATAAAAATGGAATGAAGAGGATGGCAGAGAGACACGAAGACAGGTAATTAGTGAAGGAATAAGAGGGGGGAATAAAAAGGAGAAAGACAGAAAAGGAGAGGTAAGAAAGAGCGGTAGAGAAAGGGAAGCGGAAATGTGATCGGAAAGGAAAAGGGAAACGGAAATGAAAGGAAAGATAAATGAAAGGGAAAGAGAAATAGTTAAGTAGAGGGAAAGGCAGTTGGAGACTAATACGAAGAAAAATGGGATAAGAACATGAAGAGGGCAAACTTTTGAAAATATCAATTTTTTCCTTCACTTTTTTTAAACTTATATGAATTGTGCCGAGCTCTGCAGCCCGAGCTCTGCAGCCCGAGGTAATTTCGGTTTCTAGATATTTCCAACATATTTTAAAGTATGCCGTTTTTCGCTTCAAGTACCTATAATTGGAAGTGGGCCAAAGCAAAGCTTGGCCGGGTACAGCTAGTAGTACAGTAAAACCCGCTTTAGTACCTCCCCGCTTTAGCACCTAACCCGTTTTAGTGCCCAACATCTGCGGACACTATGGCTTTTGTAAAAAATATCAAACAAATTTACCCTTTTAAGTACCTCCCCGCTTAAATACTCAACCCGCCTAAGTACCATAATTTGTTGTGCATTAAATAAAATTCTGCGTACGTTTTCCCCCGGTTAAGTACCTTTCTGAATACAATTGCTTTTTTCAAGCGGCAACTCATTATAATCGATTGTTTATTTATACCATTACTATTTTATCGAAAATCAAGATAAATATATACATATAAAATAAAGATTCGTAAAAACAAAGAGCGTATATGCAATATGAAATACGTTTTTAATTAATATGGAATCAAAATATTTTTTGGTGAATACATTTTTTGTTTGTGTTTAAATAAGTTATTTTCAATATTTTTAAAATTATTAAATGTTTAACTACCCGACAGAAGGTACTAAAACGGGTTGTTTAAGTGCCCAACCTGAGATACTAAAGCGGGTTCTTATAAGTACACAACCCGCTTAAGTACCTCAAATTCCTGTCAATTTTAGGCAAGGCACTTATGCGGGTTTTACTGTACATAAAATTACTTGCTAGCCATATTCAAATATTTTTTGTATGGGCGATACGATAAATTCGAGCTCAAGAAAAAAGTGTGGATTGTCCCTTACGATAAAAAATAAAGCCAATTTTTGGCACAACTATAAGGATTTCAGCTATAATATTTTACCAGGTGATGCGCTGACGGATGTAGATTTGATTTTCATCAAAAAGTGAAATTCGAGAAAATGACTCTTACGATAAAATCGCGCAAAGGGGTCGATATGTTTATGTTTATAAAAGTGTGATTAGTGCTTCATAATAGTATAATGGGATTTGCTTTCAAAAGACGGCGTTACAATTACCTACAGGGTCTTTGCTTGAGGGTCGAACCATTCCAACACACAGTGAAGTTTATTTTATGGTTCCACAACAAATAGGTCTTTCTGGCTTCTGTCTTGGGAAATCTGAGTAAATTTGCATTAAGGTGCACGTTAGAGGGTTAAAATGTTCTAGAAAAGTATTCGTCGAAAAATTTCACTAGCAGTAGTATCCTCAAAATAAAATTTTTATACAAAGAACTTAAAAGATCACAGAAAAAATAAAAGACAATAGGGAGCCTTAAAGTATGCAACATATCTATTAATTCAACAGTCAACATATATAAATATTAGGCCGGGCCTATTTGTAATAATAATAATAATTAGAGCTCGGATAATAGGTGAAAATCAAACGCCTAAAATTATGTTACGTAATGTTTCTGAGCACATCCAGTGGCAAGTTTAACGGTGGGGTAAACCGGGTCTAAGCCCTCCGTGAATGCAATTGAATTTTTTGGTTACTAGGATGCCAGAAAAATAAATTATAAAGGTTTTTATGGGTTGCACGTGAAATATTGCAAAGAAAGCTACAATAAATAAATATAATAATAAAGAATAATAATAAATAAAGTATAATAAATAAATATATTTTACGAATAAAATCACTTTCTATTCTGGCTTTATTTCATCACACACCACTGTATGTTTATTTAAACTGCAAATTTGTTTAACATGATTTAGAACTTTTCTAATAAAATCTTCACCCACCATACCAGTATGTTACCCCTTTATATTTAAATTGTAATCCCGCCACTGAAAATACAATGGCAAACTGGGGCAAAAGTAGCATATTTTGAGGCGCTTGATTTCACCTATTTTTCCGAGCTCTAATCAAAATACAATGGCGCTATTATAACTCTGACGAGTTTTATGGCCGAGCTTCTCTCCCAATTCGAGGTGTTCTCCTTTTTTGTTTTTCCTACTAATTGGGTGGACCTACAGTTTTATGCCGGCTCCGAACGGCGAATGCATTTTTTGTGAGAAGCTTTTTCATGGCAGAAATACTCTCGGAGGGTATGCCGCCCACTGCCGAGAGGTGACCGCTGCTCTTAAAAAACCCAATAATTGGATTTTTACTAATTAGAAAAATTGTTTTGGTGTTTGGCTTGGACCGTGGTTTGAACCCGAGACCTCTGGCATAGCAGGTGAGCACTCTACCCACTGCACCACAGCGGGCCTATTTGTATGGCGGAAAAATAATCGATATCGTGCCATCGAAATTCGAATTCCTCTAATTTTTCTGCGTAGAAAACTCTTCAACGACATTTGCCTAAAATTAATTTTGATGTTCCGGAATTTGGTTTTTATGGACCAAGAACCATTTTTGAAGGTTTTGAAAAATGTACAGAAATCGACATATGCACATGAAATTCAATCAAAATTTTAAGCTGAATCCAAATGTGAAATGAGAATTAAAATCGGATGAGTAATTTTCGAGATATAGCCTGATTTCCGCTTTTGGAGGCTGAATGCACAAAATTGCATATTTTCACACTTGACTTTTGCTGTGCATAATATATATTAAGTTTTCTTGCGAATTGCTTGAAGATAGATAAATTCAATATATGTATTAATAATATTTTAAAAATACGATTTATCTTCTGATATAGGATAACTATAATGCAATATTTTTTCTTTAGCCCAAAATCGCGGTATGGGATGTTGTAGTCATCCGATTTCGATGATTTTTGCGATAGCTCTTTATATACAATAAAAGTTCCAAATACAAAATATCAGAATTTTGGCTTGCATAAATGGAAGCACGGTGAGCTTAAACAACTTATTATGAAAAGTCAAAGTAACCAAGATATTATTTCATGGTTGTATTCTTGGACATATTAGAAGATGTTCTGAGCCAAAATTGAAATCATTCATCGGACACATTTTGAGAAATTCCATGTTTTTTTTTAAAATGGTCAATTTTTTCTTTTCATGCGAGCCCCTGTTCTTTTTATGGCACCCACGGTAAAATGACTGTTCTGTTCTTCTAGTATATAAGTGTATAGTAAAATTCATTACAGTAAAAATACATTTTAAGACGTTTATTATTTATTATTTATAATATTTTAATATAAACATAAAAAGGTTGACAGTTTTTTTTAAATATGAAGAATATTATATTCACATACAGTTTTCTTCAAATTCTCCATACAATTTGGGGTTATTTGGTCTAGTTCGATACTTATAATCCCATGTTTTTTTGAAATCATAATGCACAGCCTCCATGGCTTGCTCTGAATGATACCCTAATCCTATTCCCTGCCTTGAGCAAAAATCTTCTATATGAAAAAAAAACAACTGTATGCACTTTTGGGGTTATGGGTATAGAAAGATCGTTGTCACTCTTTCGGAAATTAGAAATACAGTTAATATAATTACTTTTCAAATCAATAGTGAAGCAAGATTCGACCACTGAATGAAAATCGTTAAAAGCTTTTACGTATTTTAGGCGCTCTAAAGGAAATATACTTCTTAATACATCGGTGTTTTCCAATAATTTCTTACAACTATTCCCATCAAAACCTGAGCAACCACGAAAAATCTTTTATTGGACATAGAACTTCTCAGCCCACATTAACGCAATAGTTGGAAGAAATTATTGGAAAACACCGATGTATTAAGATGTCTATGTCCTTTAGAGCGCCTCAAATACTTAAAAACTTTTAACGATTTTCATTCAATGGTCGAATCTTGCTTCACTATTGATTTGAAAAGTAATTATATTAATTGTATTTCTAATTTCCGAAAGAGTTACAACGATCTTTCTATACCCATAACCCCAAAAGTGCATACAGTTTTTTTTTCATATAGAAGATTTTTGTTCAAGGCAGGGAATAGGATTAGGGTATCATTCAGAGCAAGCCATGGAGGCTGTGCATTATGATTTCAAAAAAACATGGGATTATAAGTATCGAACTAGACCAAATAACCCAAATTATATGGAGAATTTGAAGAAAACTGTATGTGAATATAATATTCTTCATATTTAAAAAAAAACTGTCAACCTTTTTATGTTTATATTAAAATATTATAAATAATAAATAATAAACGTCTTAAAATGTATTTTTACTGTAATGAATTTTACTATACACTTATATACTAGAAGAACAGCACAGTCATTTTACCGTGGGTGCCATAAAAAGAACAGGGGCTCGCATGAAAAGAAAAAATTGACCATTTAAAAAAAAACATGGAATTTCTCAAAATGTGTCCGATGAATGATTTCAATTTTGGCTCAGAACATCTTCTAATATGTCCAAGAATACAACCATGAAATAATATCTTGGTTACTTTGACTTTTTATAATAAGTTGTTTAAGCTCACCGTGGAAGAGTTATTTCATAAAATGTAGACTTATGCTGCTTGAAAATTGTTTTTTGCTTCCAGTAGTTTTCGAAGAGTTGAATAAAGTCTGCAAAAAAAAACTTTGGTTGAATTTGATGCGCCTCGTTAATTTTTTGGCGATTTTGGTCCATTTTTGGTTTTCAAAAACCAAATTCCGGAACATCCAAATTAATATTCAGACAAATGTCGTGGAGGAGTTTTCTACTCAGAAAAATGAGAGGAATCCGAATTTCGATGGCACGCCCCGGTCTAATATACATACATATATATATGTATATAAAACTAGCAACTTGGTATAAAACATTCACTTTTATCTGATAAATTTTTTCTTAATTTTTTTCCTCGTACTCGCTATAGCACTTGCTCATGTTTGCATGAGAATATTGAATTTTATGCTCTTGAAAATTTAATGAAACACGAGTATTTTCAATCATTCTCCTCCATGCATTCACTTTCAATTTTCATCTTATTTCTTTCCTCCTCCTTTTCACCTTACAACTGCTGCATATGTACATAGATATTACATGGAGCGCAAAATATTCCAACATCTGCTGGAATTGAAATCACTACAAATACGCTCCACTAAAATGAATGAAGCTGTGCTGGTGAAGCGCGCCGTCGACGATTACCACAAATCGTGTGCGGCGCTGGGTGGTGAGACTGGCAGCCGACTGCGACGTTATCCATTCAGCGATTACACATTCAAGAATTTTGAATTATTCTTGTACGAAACATTGAAGACATTGCAAAAGCCTGGCACCTATAATTTTCAGAATATAAACGAAGTTTATGAGGAGGTAAGTAATATTTTATGTTTTTATGTATGATATATGTATGTATGTATGAATGTATTGAAGAATGTACAGCCGGGGAGTTATTTGCAATTATTATGATTGACATGTGTTGAAAATGTGCTTCCGGGCGAGCGAAACTTATTGAATATTATATGCGCATTGTAAATATGTACATATATGGAGTGAGAATAAAGGCAGGAATTTATGTACGGATATCTGAATTCATGCGAAAGAGTAGAGCAGAACAAGAAAGTGAAAAGTGAAAGCGTGCAGCCGGAAGCGTAGCAAATAAAAAAACGGAAGTGAAAAATGTGCAAATGTAATAAATTGTTATTTTTTCTCTGTGTTTGCATACTTTTAGGCGGAAAGGCGTTTAAGTCCCGATTACAACGCTTACGAGAAGGCACTGCAATGCACCACGAAGACGCATCGTTGCCTGCACGCCGCACACGCCTACACCGGCATTCCATGTGCGGCTTATAGTAAGTAAAAATTTTTAGTCGTAACATTTTTTTTTACAACAGAAGATTTTACATATATATACATACTTACATATACACATACAGAGGTATAAAGCTAAGTTAAAATACTTTGCTGATGCTTTTATTAGCTGTAAAATGGAATCGAAAATTTGTGTGCTTTAATAGAGAAAGTAGCGTATGCCTTTTTTTGGGAGGCTATGATCTGTGAAATTTTTGGCTCATTTCAATTTTAAGGTTTCTCGTTTTTAAATGCAAACATAAAAGCTAAATGTTTTCCACACACGCACCCACACACACAGGTATGCGGCAAACGTTGTAATAACGTCAAGAAATCAGTGTATATAACATTTTTATGTTAACTTAAGTTTATAGTCTAGGTACTCTATTATATCTGACGATCATTAAAAATTCGAAGAGCTTTTCGGAAATGTTAACTATTTGATTATTATTTATGTATCTTCCCAGCAGCAAATCGCACTAATTTCAGGCTAGTGCAGAACTAGTTCAAAATGAGACAGTTGATTGGTTTTCGTTCAACTGTCTTTTTTAACACGGCGATGTCCTACGAAGTGGCAATTATCTCCCTATGCAGAACTGTGAAATGCCTTCTAAACTACTTCCTATATGAATAGTCCTGCTGCAGTTAAAAAATCATTAGTACGGATAGAGTTCAAACGTAGGCACTTCAGGACTAGTTCAAAAATGGTCGTTGTTTAGGCGAATTTTACAAAATTAATCCTCAGATGGCACAACTCTTAACATACTGAAAATAAATGCGTCATACCATTAGTAAAAATACGAAGGTTTTGAAACTTAACCACACAAAAGTTGCCATTATCACCATTCACCTACAAATGCCAAGTAATATTACTTTGGTTATATGTACATCCTTTTAACCAAGTTACATTTGGTATTACCTAGAAAAAGACAGTAAAAAGGTGCATTATTGTAAAGTGCAACATTTGTTGATGCTCAAATTTAAAGTAATAGCTGTAAAAATAAATTGTTCGTGTAGTCACAATAATAAACTATGCCGCTCTGCATCCCTTTAAAACCAGTTCTGCGCCAGTTGTGAATTCTCTAGTTCTAGACTCTTGTTTTTCGCGACTGTCCCTTATATTAGCTTCAGGGTTATTTACTGTATTCATTACGTTATCAGTAGTGCTCGCATTCATACCTAGATAGGTACATATATTTTAAACTTGGAAAGAGAACTTCGTAGAAACTGTGAGTAGATCGGGTATGAAAAGATGTATGTACGAAGAAATAAAATACAAAGTTAAGCACAAATCCTGTTAGTTTAAAATTTTATGTTTTATTTAGTGCTTGCTTCCGGTAAGTACACCTTAATTGGCGCTTTGCCGCAAGGTTGATACATAAGGTTGTCTTGGTGGAAACGGCTGACTAATTTTTTTCATTACTTAAATTGTCAAACTTCATGTGTTTGTTGCGTTTCTTGTATGCATGTGTTGCTTTTATTGTATGCATGTGTTGATTGGCCAATTGAAAATGGACGTTTGACAATTGAGATAGCAAAACGGGCAACAACAAAATGTATTACAGGGTTGCTTTTCCACACTGCGGTAACCTTATGGATTAACCTTGCTTTGCCGTCTAAACGAGCTTGAGCAGATTCCAGCAAAGCACGCGTTGTTTGCGTAAAGCTCGCTCACCTAATCATTTAATCTTATTCAATACACGCCGTTGCTAACGTATCAAAAAGTTCCGAAGAACTTTTCTCTTGAATAATTACTTCAAGTATAAAGTTTATACTATAAACTCGTCTGATGTTGATTTCGTTCACGCTGTCACAACGTATGTCAAGAGAATTGGATTTCTTTCAATTTTGTAATCAAATCACAGCTTATAATAATGAAATTTAAATGTGTACGTTCTCATAAAATCGAAATTTATACTTCTAATAAAGACACACAAACACGAATATTTGCAGCAGTTAACTCTTTAAAATGTCTACGACTAATTTAAAATGTTAATTTTATGAGTAATATATTTATGCAGCAACAAATATACATAAATCCTATACAATTTTCCGTTTAATATTCCAGACAAAGCGGTTAACCTTGACAGACTTCGTTCTAATCGCCTCGTCGTCGTCGTTTCCACAAAAGAAATAAAGTAGATATTGCAAAATCCAAAGAATGTTATCTACTAAAAATTATAAGTAAACGAAGAAGAGCGCAAAGCTCAGCTTTACGATGAAGAAGAAATAAAGTAAAAAAAGATAAACTTACATTGTACAAGTTGAATGTTATCACACCGCGGAGCAAAGTGCAAATAGTAAACCAAAATGAGAGATGGAGGAATAAGCAAGCAAGAGTTGAGCAATAGACTCATTAAATGAGTATTAAAATTTAAATAGAATGCTCGTTAAACAAGAATGGATATATGTACATATAAACAAAGAGCCGTTTCATGCTTAAAGCTTTTAAGGGAAAATTGATAAAATGTTCTGAGATTTTTTATGGGAAATTCACAATTTTCTGAGCGCCTTTTCGCATACGGAAGAAGAAAGACGCATGCCAGTAATTTGTCGACGAAAAAAAGCACATTAAAATATGTTGGGGAAAAAAGACGCTTTACAAAACATGTCGACGAACATAGACGCATTAAAAAATATTTCGACGAAGAAAGACGCATTAGCATTATTAACTGCGAGGAAAGACGTTGCAGCATTAATATAGATGAAGAAAAAACAAAAATCGAATACGTCTTTCTTTCCTAAAAAATATTTGAATGCATCTTTCTTTATAGTAAAAAAAATAAAGCGTATTTCTTCGTTATCAAAAAAAATAAAGAGTCTTTCTTTCGAAAAATATTTTTAATGCGTCTCTTTGAAAAAAAAAAAAGTTTGCGTCTTTCTTCCTCAACAAAACACTTTGCGTCTTTTTTTTTTCTATAGCGATGATATATTCCCGTCATATAGGTCAATATATAAACCCAGATGACACCGAAATATTTTTGAACAATATAGTTATCAATTTAATGGTTTAAAGCAGAGCTTATATAGAGAATTCACTGCATTTCAACTTTCAATTCAGATCTCCAGATAGAGGCTAAAACGTGGACCGGGATGGAACCGAAATATTTTTGAACAATATTGATACCATCAAATTAAACGAGCCGATCAGGGTTTCCATATATAATTAATGCTGTCGGTTTCCGAGATACCTGAACCGATTCTAATGATATATGTAGACCGATATGTGGACTCGGATGGCCACGGAATATATTTGATAGGTAACGGTAGATGATGAGAGAAATATTAGTATAGGGGGTGGAAAAGATAGATTGATAGGCAGTGCATAGTATGATTTTTCGCTGCGAGGTTGAACGGGTTTGAGGGAGATGTCCGGCCTCAAGCTTATCTGCGTTGATTACGAAACACATCGTTCTATTAGTATAATACCTACTATGTTAAGATCTTCATAAATAATAATAAGTCACTAGCCGTTACTAGGGCCCGTCTGTCATTTCTTCTTCACTTTGACTCATCCCATTTTCATCTTTCTTAGCCTCTACATCTCGGATTTTTCATTTTTTCTAATTATATAATATATATACTACTATATGTATATATTTGAACATAAGCCTTTTGAATAAGGAATGAGCTAACAAAATTCCAAAACAAAAACAATGACTTTTCAAAGGTGTAGGTACGAGTATAATGGAAACAGGCTGTGGCTGTGCTGAGAGATCAGATTTCATGTGCGCCGTGCCAACGAACGCCGCGCCACTTTGTTTACTAACTAAGCAGATTGTTCTCACCTCGCACAATGACTTAAGGGTTTGTTGGTTTTAGCTTTGAATAGATGTATGGATTTACGTAGGCCATACACCGAGCAGCAAACGCCCAGCTCAACTGTCGCTATCTCATCTCATCAAAGCATTGTTTGACATTTACAAAAGATGACAGCCAACCATCATATATACATACATACATATTTAGTTGACGCAACCATTCGCGCGGTTTTTGGTCGCATTTTGTTGGTGATGCTGATGGTGGTGTGAGAGTTTAAGGTAGCACTTAAGGTATTTTGGTCCTTAGAAAATTACGTAAATTAACAACGTTTGCTGTACACACCTATGCTTGATAAGTTGCGACACTTAATGATCCGGCAAGCTGGCGCATTTAATGTAACCGCAAGTCAACCGAAATTAGCCTAACTAAATGCGTGTGCATAAATGTTCGCTTTTAGAATTTATAATTAAGTTAAAATACATATAATAGAAAGCTGCTTTGATAAATGTGTTTTGGTTTAAATTACAAAAATTATGATGTACAAATTTTGTTACAAATTTTTGCAAAGATGTTAATTCAAGAAGTGAGTTATGAAATGGTGGGAAAATTTCGTTTTTTTGTTTCTTTTTTTTGACAGGGTAGACATATGAAAGAAAGCGCTAGAAATTAGTTCAGCTTTTCAGTATAGTATTAGTTTTTGTTTTATATTATTATTATTAAATGTCTACATAATCTCAATGGCTTGCAAATCTTTGTGTTCCTTTCTTCTGCCGACTTTTTTCAATCACAAAAACAAAGCGAATCATGTAGATATTTTTAAATGTCACTTTTGATATTTTGCTTACACTTAATTTCGCCACTGTCACTCTGTCACTCTGTCGCCTTTTTGTTTTTGTGCCATTTTGCAATTTTTGCTACCAATTCCGTTAGCATTTTTTGCTTTGCTGGCTGCTTCTTAGTCGTCGTCGCGTTTTAACAAAAAAAAAAAAAAAAACGAAAAACAAGAACAAGAAGAAAACACTCATCGCACTTCGCGTGCGAGTAAGACAATTTTTCAGTGCGTCCCCCGGAGGGTGCTAAAATGCAATGAACAATTTTTATTATCCGTTGTTTTTTATTAATGTCTCTTTTTTTTGCTCCTTTTCCCTTTTTTATACTCAGCTGTACTAGTACACAGAGTATTATAATTTTGATTTCCTAACGGTGGATTGTAACAGAACGAAATAATCGAGATAGATATAGACTTATATATATCAAAATGATCAGCGTGAAAAGAGAAATCGATTGAGCCATGTCCGTCCGTCCGTCCGTCTGTCCGTCCGTCCGTCTGTCTGTCTGTCCGTCTGTCCGTCTGTCCGTCTGTACGCACGATAACTCACGCAAAAATCGAAATATTTTGATGAAATTTGGAATGCAAGTTGGTATCAAGACGAGAACGGATGGTATTGAAAATGGGCGAAATCGGACCATGACCACTCCCACCTCCCCTATATAGTAAAAATCGGAAATTTGGTATCTCAGTCACTAATATAGCTGGAGCGATGAAATTTTACCCACGTGTTGAGCTCAGGCCCCTATGAAGAAATTTGATGAAATTTTGTAAAATGGGCGGTGCCACGCCCACTTATTAAGGGGCAAACATTGAAAGTTTTATGAGTCATAACTCAGAAACTATTGAAGATATATAGATGAAATTTGGTAAGCGTGATATATTTGCTTACGCAAATGTTTTGACGAAAAATTGCCAAAATCGGTTAACGACCACGCCCACTTTTATATATGGGTATTATAAAGTGACCTAATAAAAACATTTGAAGCGATATCTCTGTCAAATATAAAGATATATCAATGAAATTTTATGGCAAGATTCCAACTAAGGACATAAAACAAAAAACACAAAAATTTTGGAAAATGGGCGTGGCACCGCCTCCTTTTAGGAGCAGGAATATACGAGATTTTGGAGCCCATATCTCGACAAATAATTGATATATTATGACGAAACTTGGTGTATACACTTTTATTACTTGTAGCAATACATGTTGAAAATTTTAGCGAAATCGGTTGACGACCACGCCCACTTTTATATATGGGTATTATAAAGTGGCCTAATAAAAACATTTTAAGCGATATCTTTGTCAAATATAAAGATAATTCATTGAAATTTTGTGGCATGAGTTCTACAATAGACTGGAAACAAAAAATAGAAAAATTTTGGAAAATGGGCGTGGATACGCCCACTTCATGCAGCACTCGCTTTATATAAAGTACACCGTGTTTCCATCAAAGGCAAACAAATAATAAGCATACAGCTGAGTATCTAATGTTCGATTCCACTCGAACTTAGGCTTCCTTACTTGTTTAGTAAGTTTTTAATTTTCTGTGCAGCGTTGCTGGTCCGAATTCCTGCTCATTTCTAGCGACTGCCTCAACTACTCCTCTGTCATTGAATCTGTGGTTTAAATTTTTGTATTTTACAAAAAAAAAATATCATCTTGGTAGGTTTGTTTTAAATGTGTGTATGTATATATGTATGTTGTAGAGATAAATGTGTTCGCTCTACTTTTGCATTATAAAGTTTGTGCTATGCAACGGTTATTGCAATAGCGTAACGCCCGCATATAAGGCAAGATGTGCTGGGTACATAGCCGCAGGCTCTGTTATAACTGCATACATACATACATACATAGTTCATAAAATTGTTTCGTCCTCAATATTCTATACATGTTTGTAAGTAAAAGTACGTACTAAATGCCTTAACGTCTCGAGATGTCATGCAAGCATAAGCAAAAATCGTACGAGCAGCAGCTGCAACAGTTAGGAAATGCAATTTATATTGGTTATGCAATGAAAAGTTGTAACATTTTTTGCCGATTTTTTTTGCGAATTTCAGCATAAAACAATGAACATACACATATGGATGTGCGTATGTTTAAATAATTGTTGCTCATATATTAAGCTAATATCTACTCACATACGAGCAGTTTAAAGGGATGAGCCTAAAGCCGGAATTACAATAGCGCTGTGGCTGTGGCAGCGACTGTTTTTCGAAATCAGCTGATTTTTAGAAACTACGGTTGGTAATGAAGCGGCACATAATACAGCAGAGGCAGCTGGCAGCACCGCTCCGTTTAGCCCAAATTCTAAATTCGCAGCCGCTGCCTTGAATCGCAGCCAACTTCAAAGTGTTGATGTGAACTTATGTCTGTTTCCGTACTATCCAATGTAATATATTTTTTACTAATTTTGTGTTTCCGTACTTTGATGCCAGCAAGCGGGAGAGAATTTAATTTTTACTTAATTAATTTCCACTAGCAAATATTGCTGGCGGGATGCAAAAGCAAAGAAGAAGAAAGAGCAGAGGAAAAAATGAAACAAGATTGATTATTTTAATTGAAAAAAGCAGTGGCGTAGCTAGAGAATTTTTCGGGGGGGGGGGTCACAGCCAATGTAAAAAATTTACCAAAATTAAAATTACCAAAAAAAACTACAATTTTTTTTTACAAATGATAAAAATCGCTAGCTTAGAATGCAAATTGTGTAAGTCCTTTTTTAAAACTTTGTAGGAGAGACAAAAAACAAAAAAGAAAAAAAAAAATCGAAATGAAAAAAAATTTCTGTTCTCATAAATATTTTGGACTTACACAATTTTTTTCGCTTTTTGGACTTACACAATTTGCGTATCACTGAATAACAACGAGTAGAAATATGACAAGTATCTCAGACTTGTTTAGCGCGGTGCGTATTTGATTTTTCTAGCGTTCTACATAAAAATACACTTTTTCATAAAAGTGGACTTACACAGTTTGCACTCTAAACTAGCGAAATGTAATTTTTTCAGACTATAATTTAACATTTTAGTACACAAATATCGCTTATAATACATATATCAAACTCTTAAGGCCCTTGGCTACTTAAAATCTGGAATGTTAAGAAGTGTATACATATGTGTGAGTGTCGGGTGATTGACGCAAATATCTAAAAGATTTGATTCTCATCAACGCGAGCCCGAACAAGAACGTGTAGCACGACGACTGCCGATTGCACTAACACACACAAAAAACTCACACATACACACTGCTTGACATGCCAGATTGTCAGTTTCCAAGGGACTTTAACTATACTTCAAAAGTAAGTCTCATATTCTCTTCTGGAAATCTACGCGCACAGGTAGATTTTAAAGTTTTATGCGCCCAAAATTGAATTTTGTAAAATTGTTACAATTACAGAAAAAAAAACATACCCACATATTGGAAATAGAATGGGGAACAATAATTCATCGCTTTTTTCCCGACCCCATACTCTGCACTTGCCCCAGATGGTCGTAACTTAGCATATCTGAAGTTAATTTTTTTGTTTTTTTCTTACATATTTTTAAGTGCTAGTTTCAACTTGAATATTTATTATTTAAAGCATTTCATTTAAGTAATCGTGATGAATCCTAAAGGTTCAAATAATTATTAACACTTTTCAATAATATCCTTGGTTTCCAATAATTCTAAGTTTATAGTTTTAAGCTTTTAAAGTTGGGATATTTAATTTATTTTCATATGTACCTACAATAATTTTCTTTTTGTGCTTTATATTTAATTTTAATGTTTATATTTCTAACGCATATCTTGGTTAATGTAGGTGATGCTCGAAAGTAACCCAGATATTTAGCAGCGATTATCGTTAACTTTTTAGGCAGTATTTTTAGTATTTCCAATTTTTCAAAGTTAAGGAAGTACTTATCATAAAAAGGGGCTAAGAATTATAAAGCTACATTTTTTAGAAGATTTTTGAGTATGCAATTTTGCAGCTCATTCAATTGTAATATAATAATATGCAACATTCAACTTTTTGAAAAATTTCATTGGCTTTTCGGAAATTTTAATTGGAACGGTCTCACGTACATATAAGGCAAACACCCTACAGAAAAAAATTACTAAAATCGACGGAAATTTTGACAGCATTGAGAATAGCACTTTTTACACTAAAATTGGTTGGCTACATAACAGTACACTTAGAAATCTCCTCAAAATCTTCTATAAATTCTGGCCGCGCTTTGAAATTTTTAATCCACTTTTAGAAATTTCTACGATTTTTCGGATTTTTCCATAAGCTTAGAAATCCTGCTTAAGGCGATTTTTATTGAAAAATTGTTTACATTTTTAAATGAAAATAAGAGAGTCAAATTTTCGACAGAACTGTTTGAAATAAATTTAAAAACTCTGGCGTATGATTTTTTTTTGAGTCACTGTATATATTTTTCAATAAAATGGACTTTTAAGTTATTAAAATTTTGCATTAAACAAGCAATTTGGAATAGATGTACACAATAAAATATTTTTGGCCGCATAAAACTTGAAAATCTACCTATGTGCTACGGTTATAAATAATAATTTTCTTATATAATTTAGTTTTTTAATATTCCATTTTGACAGACATTAAGTAAAATCTGAAGTTCAGATACTCTTATACATTGCATATTTATTCCCATTGTAGTTTATACTAATATTATTTGATTAAGATGATAACTAATGTTTTGTCCCCAAAACCCCCCCCCCCCGTTACTACGACACTGCTTTGGCGGCTAGCTATAAATTTGAGACCGTCATTATAGCATTGACAGACGGCAGCGATAATCCGGAATATCTAGCTATTCGGAGTTAACTTGAGAATTAACTGGACCTAATCCGGAATATCTCTTGAGTTAGTCCGCAAAATTTTAGCGGAGTTGGGCATTTTGTAATAACATTTCTTGCGAAAAATCTCTATTGTGAATTAAAGTGAAGAAAAAAAAGAAAATAAAGCAGATATAGGAAGGTACGCGCATAGGCGAATTCAGAAATTTCCAATGTATTTGGTATTGTAATTTGTAAAATCAAATTTGTCAAAATGAATGGTTGAAATCTGAATTCGCTTTGTACTCGCCCATTTCTATTGACCATGATGTGAATTTGATTTTGACATTACTCTCTACCTTTGGAAATAAAAAAATAAGTTGTTGAATTGGACGCTGCGCCTACCTTCCTTCGACTGTTTTGTTAATCCGCAATATTTGCCATTTGTCAGGGTAAAATTTTAATCGAAGTGTTGCGGTAATCGGGATTATCGTTGCCGTCTGTCCAGCCTATTAGATACAAGATCGTCATATAAAACGAATCACCACTTGTGCCAAGAAGTGCTCACTTGGACCAAGTGTAATTTGGAAGTGAATTCCACTCCCTCTCTCTCCCTCTCTCTCTCCCTCTCTCTTCAAACACAATTCACATGAACTTTTATTTTGCACAACATCGCGCTCAAAATTATGCTTCCTCACCAGCAATTTTCCTCATTTGTAAAAATGAATAAAATTGACAGCGATTGGGAGTTCCAACAGAGGCACACATACGTGCATATGCATGTACTTACACAAAAGGCAGTAAGCTACACCCACCCAGCAAGTCACATTAACCCACTCACGGGAAAAATGAAAATTATTCGCACATTTTTTGTTGTCACCAGCTGGTGAAGCGTTTTACTTCTTTGAGCGACATTTTGCAGTTTCTTCACTTAATGCAGCCGCCGTTGGTGACACGGTAACAGCTGTTGCAAATGCAGTGTTGAATGATGAATATGTTTGTACGAGTATGTATGTAAATGTGAGTTCATGCTTGCGGAATGTGCTCGCAATAATAATGTGAACGAGAAAAGCAAGCAAGCAGCAGCAACCCAGCAGGCAAAGCAACTAGTTGCTGAATGAATCTATAACAAATAGTATATCACATCAACTAGTTTGCCCAACTATGTACATATGTATTCATTTTGCTTCAAAGAAATTGGTAATTTTTCAGTTTTTCTCAGTTCATTTGGGTAGATTTTGTACTGAAAGCCCTCGAATCGGCCTTCATGTTATGCTAAAATAGGCATATCTCACACTGAAAAGCTGCCATTCAGTGTACGAGTACACATGCCTAAAAGTATGCAATGCAAAATGAGGCATTTACATACAAACATACAGGTGAAACTAAAAAAAAACATGTTAAAAAACTTCGCGGTTATCGCCAAAAATAGGCACTCGTGCATTGCACATTAGTTCATGGAATAGTACTTCGGCATACTACATAGTTCATGGATTGACTGCAGAACAGTTTTGGCATTCACTGTGTTAATGTTGCTACTGTAGGTATTTGTTGTTGGCTGTTTTCAGGTTGACGTCTGATGCATAGTCGTTGTCTGCTCCAACTTTGATAGAAAAAACCTTAAAGCAAAGCGAAATTCCAGATGCTTGCTACAATTAACACTTTGACAATTTCCACTTCACTTCTTTGCTTTAATTTATAAACCTGATTTTTGGTAAAATATTTGGAGAATTTGCTTTTTTCTGATTATTCGAATGTTATTTTCTACTTTTCTCTGTTCACTTCTCACGAAATTGCGCGAAATCGCTAAAATAAGTGTAGATATACAAACATACACACACACACAAGGCCGTATTTAGGGGGGGGGGGGGGAGGTTGAGTGTTTGAACCCCCCACGAAATTCTGGTAGATAAATTTTACTTCTATCATATCATATCGTATCAAAGCTATACATATGTTCAAAATACTAGTTTACAAATAATTAATTTGAGAAAATACTAAGAATTTCAGGTATAGGAGAAGACTTGCATGAACCTGCTGAGGTCAAAACCATTTTTTATGGTTAGGGTTTTGAGATAACGTAATTTAGGTTTTTTTTTTGTTACAAATTCAATCGAAAATTCTTCTCGCTGAAGTTACAAATACCCGCAAACCGTATCTACTCCGTTCGAAAGATAATTAAAGTACGCTTCTAACGACATACCACTTATAAATTAAATTATGTTGCATACATACATTTTCTAAAATTTTAGTATATTTCCTTATAACCGCATAAAGTCATTGCATGGCTGAAAATTCATTACTCGGGTTATATGTGTTAGTGTCTGATTTATAACATTTTGTGTGTTTTTGTGTGAAAGATCCCACATATGGGATGGTTGCGTTGTTATAGTCCGATTTCACCTATTTTCAATACTAACTTTATGTCAAAATCAACATTTTATTGATTTTTTGCAATTATTGAAAAAATTTGGTTTTTATTGGGGTTTTTATAAGAAGTTGTAAAAATCAGGAAAGTTTTATTCTTTTTAAAATTATTCTGTTTTATTGCAAACATTTTAAGCGTAATATTAAAAAGATTCGATGAATACTTTATTTTTGGTAATTTTTTCCAAGTGAAACAAAAAGGATGTTCCCAACTATATGAAAACCACTTCACAGATAAAAGGACATTAGAGGGAAATATAAAGCTTCCCAAGCACTGTTTGCCAGCATAACACCAACAGTCTCAAAAAATAAGCTGTTGCTGTTCTGCGAAAGTTATCATAATTTTTTGAGAACTTTTGAATTTCGATTTCCTTTGAAAATATCTGAAGTCGAAGCACAGAGCAGTCGAATATATTTGTATGCTTATTTTTGCTGTTGCTTTACTGTGTAATTTCAAACAGATCAGTCGACAGCAAAGCACAGATAAACAGAATTTTAAATTTAAAATTGGTTTTTTTTTTTGTACATTACAATTTCGATTGTGTTCCCATTAATTAAAAAAAAAAACAATAACAACAGTGCTGTAAAAACTCAAAATTATGTTTGCCCTTTGCTGTGCTGTACAAATTTCCACAATACAGCAACAGTCGACTATAATTTTTTGAAACTTAAGGCTGCGCAGTTGCATTACAGTATAACTTTTTATTTTTTATACTTCTGCTGCGCTGTTTATTTTTTAATTTTCAAATGAAAATGAAATTCAATGGAAATGAAAAAAAAAGTTGATAACAGATGGGTAATCTAACCGAGTTTTTCGTCCATAAAATATTTTTTTTTTTCACTTTTATAAAATCACCAAAAATAAAGTATTCATCGTGTTTGCAATGGAACAGTCTAATTTTTAAATGAATAAAAGTTTCCTGATTTTTAAAACTTCTTATATTCTTTGAAAAAATTGTTCTTCTAAATAGCAGTTTAGAACCAGATTTCTTTTATTATTTTTAGTTAGTGCACGAAATAGGTTATATATTTTCCAAAAAAAAAAAAAAAAAAAAAAAAAACTACGATGAAAACCCCCCACGAAAAAAATTCCTGGGTACGGCCCTGCACACACACACAAGGGGAGATGTTTGTCAAAGTGTAAAAAAGTTGAAACTTCGCTAACTTTATACCTTGCTTTACTCGCTTCACCTCAATTGTGAACATGTCCACATGAAAAGCACATGCTGAACGGAACTGTCAAAGCAAAACTTTGAAGCAAAGCGAGGTAGAAGTCAATTGTGCACGGGCTCTTAGGGACATGAATTCACGCATTCAATTGTAATATAATAATATGCAACATTCAACTTTTTGAAAAATTTCATTGGCTTTTCGGAAATTTTAATTGGAACGGTCTCACGTACATATAAGGCAAACACCCTACAGAAAAAAATTACTAAAATCCACGGAAATTTTGACAGCATTGAGAATAGCACTTTTTACACTAAAATTGGTTGGCTACATAACAGTACACTTAGAAATCTCCTCAAAATCTTCTATTAGTGATGGGCGAGTCCGAGATGTTTTATTCGATTCTCTCGATTGTTGAAACATCTCGAATGCTCTCGATGGTTTTCATTCGTATTCGAGTCAAGTCGTAAATGGCCGTCAGTCGAAGCAATCGCTAAAACTTCTCGGACTCGCCAACGATTCCTCTCGTTTTCAAAGCAACCATACAACATCTCGGACTCGCTGCAAAATATACAAAATATTTGTTGTTGCCGCTTGAATATTAAAATTGCTTTAAAAAACATACAGAGTGGTACAAATCTATTGCCGTTGTTGCTACTCGTAAAATTCATTTGTTTCATAAGCGTCTCACTTCAGAAAATTTACTAATGTTTAAATAATTAATAATTATTATTATTATGCACGACACTCTTTAGTTGTGATTGCAATAATGCAGCATATATGTATAGCATATTTTTCAATTTGGTTAATTTATTTATGTATTTGCCTCACTTCCATTGAAAATCCTACTTTCTTTATCAACAAACCTCATTCAGTTTATTTTATCAACTAAAATATATCATCAAAACAACAGCCGGCCCGCCGACTCGGAACAATCGTAAAAACATCTCGCTTATGTAGTCGAGATGTCATCGAAACAACCTACGACTCGCCGACTCGGAATAATCGCAAAAACATCTCGCATGTGTAGTCGAGATGTCATCGAAACAACCTCCGACTCGCCGACTCGGAATAATCGCAAAAACATCTCGATTGTGTAGTCGAGGAGCGAGTCAGCTTTTGATTCGATTGTGATTTTGCAACGATGGCGATTCTCTCGATTCTCTAAACATCTCGGACTCGCCCATCACTATCTTCTATAAATTCTGGCCGCGCTTTGAAATTTTTAATCCACTTTTAGAAATTTCTACGATTTTTCGGATTTTTCCATAAGCTTAGAAATCCTGCTTAAGGCGATTTTTATTGAAAATTTGTTTACATTTTTAAACGAAAATAAGAGAGTCAAATTTTCGACAGAACTGTTTGAAATAAATTTAAAAACTCTGGCGTATGATTTTTTTTTTGAGTCACTGTATATATTTTTCAATAAAATCGACTTTTAAGTTAAAAAAGTTTTAACACAAATTATTAAAATTTTGCATTAAACAAGCAATTTGGAATAGATGTACACAATAAAATATTTCTACCTATGTGCTACGGTTATAAATAATAATTTTCTTATATACATAATTTAGTTTTTTAATATTCCATTTTGACAGACATTAAGTAAAATCTCAAGTTCAGATACTCTTATACATTGCATATTTATCCCCATTGTAGTTTATACTAATATTATTTGATTAAGATGATAAGTAATTGAAAGAAAACTTGAAATTTAAATAATTGGCGTTACTTTTCTGTTATTAGCATGTTAATAACAGCAATACCGTATAATAATTGTAGCGTTTGTTGAGCCGTAGGGAAGTGCAGGAACCGCAGGAATTTTACCACAAAAGAGCGAATATAAGTACAAAGAATGTAAATAGTGGTAAAATTCCTGCGGTTCTTGCACTTTCCTACGGCTCAACAAACGCTAGAATTATAAGTAATACTTCGTGAAAAAGCGCTAAATTTCGAATTACCAATTTCGAAAAATTACTATTCTCATTGATTTTTTCCTGAAAAAGAAATGTATGCTAATAAAGTCAAAGATGGTTTTATGGTCAAAACGAATCTTTCGGGGGGGGGGGGTTTTGTCCCCAAAACCCCCCCCCCCCCGTTACTACGCCACTGGAAAAAAGTAGACATGAAAATGGTAAGTAAATTTATGTCACCACGTGTCCAAGGTAAAAGGAAACAGACCTAATATATAAAGAAGTCACTGCCAAATACTGCGAACGCTCTATTGTGTTTGGTCTGGCAGTGACTGCTCATATTAGACGTATCAGCTGATTCCGAAAACCGTCGCTGCCCGCTGCCACATCGCTGATGTAATTTGGGCTTAAGTGATTACTAGGGAAGCTAAAAATATGCACGAAAAATTTCAAAATATGCATGCTAGTATGCCCGAAAAATAACTGAAATATGCTCGTAAATATGCACGAAAATATCTCATTGGGTCGTATTTATAAAAACGAAGCAAATACATTTACTCAAGATTTTAGAAATTTGACATTAATTTGTATGAACCAAATTTCAAAATTTGAGTAAAAAGTCTCAAATTTTAAGTAAAAGCAAATGCTCAGCTTTTATTAATATGGCCCATTATATGCATATATGCCTAAAAAAATACCTGAAATATGCTCAAAAAAATGTATGTATTTCATTTCAAGCTTACATTTTTGTTTAACGAATTTTGCAAAATAATAATAATAATATAAGAACTGAAACGTACAATTCACATTTTCCCCATTTAAAAATTTTGTTTTTAAATACTATAAAATACTTTAAATTAATTTTAGATTTGTATTTATGTAAATACATGAGATCTTTTTACAAAGCAAACGAAACCATTCCATTAATATTGCGCAGGGTTGCATTGAACTATCGTATGTTTTACTATATTTTTGGCGGTTTTCCGAGAAAAGCTCTAGTATGGGAAAACGATTAACATTGACCGTGTAGCATCGATTATTGATGGATCACGATTCTGGATCGCAAAATATTTAGAAATTTTGAAATCCGTGATCTGGATCGCAATATTGGCAATAAACGAATTGAAAGTGTAAGTGTGAAAAGGACGGAAGTAAAATATTTTAAACCTGAGAGCGAGAAAAATATCGCAATATTCATATTGTCTGCGATTCATCAGACCAACATATTGACAGTGTAGCGTATGCCTATGCATGTTGATAAATATTGCATATTATTGTTCCCTTCAAATTTTCACACTACAGCTGTTTTCTATCAATAACTGGGCATCGGAGCAAAGTTTTTTTACTCTGGGTTTGCTTCGAGGCTCTGATCAGCATACAAGAACTTAGTGTTTGTCGTGGTGAATTTTTATAAGGGAAAATGCTCCGCTCCGGGGCCCTTGTTTGTATGTATACGCAACTATCTGAATTAACCACATATAAGATGTTGCCAGCTTAATATTTTTCGATATTTCTCGATTAAGTGCCAAAATAAGCACGAAATGCATTTTGATCCAAAATATGCATTTTAGGTCTAAATATGCATTTACATATGCAATACGCATTTGCATATTTTTAGCTTCCCTAGTGATTACATGGTATAGGAGGTATTCATACAGCGAATCCAAGTGAAGATTTTCTTCTTTAATGGCAACCTATTACATTTTTTTTGTCCAAAGAAGCATTTATTCTATTGATAGCCTTTTTTATGTGAACCATATATACATTGGGGTAGTGCTTAAAATATCAAATCAGCGATTTTCTTCGGTTTCACCCCCTACATCGGTAGCAGCACAGTCAAAGATACCACATATAAATTTTGATCGCGATCGGCTATGGTTAAGGGGTGTTGGAGAAAGGCAAAATTTCCAAAAAACTCGGAGATTAGAAAAATTAAATTATATTTCTTATCTCTAGTGCCCGAAATCGATAGACCTACACACAAAGATATTAAAAATATACTAGAGTGCTGCCTACTGTCGAAACTCGACAGTTTTTCTAGAAGTTTTCTTATGATTAAGGTGCAACTATAGTTTTTGTATAATTGTTTGTTGTTATTGTCACTGTTACTATTTTGTTGTTGTTCCTGTTGATGCTGCTCCTTTTGTTGTTACTGTCACTGCTACTCTCTTGTTGCTTTTGTTGTTGGTGTTGTTGTCGTTAATCGTTTTCATAATTCTTCTACCTACTTCTTTCTTTCTATTTTTGCTCTTTTCTTTCCTTAATTTCTTTCCTACTTATTCTTTCTTATCCTTCTTATTACATGACCTTATGTTTTTGTTGTAGTGCTTTTGCTAACTTTTTACGTTTCTACTTCTTTGAAACTACACACCACATCCAGCCAAACATGTTCAGAATTGCATGTTAAGTTTGGTGAAAACGCACAAAGTCAGCTACATATGCTTGCGCATTGAGACAGCTCTGTTGTGTGCAAAAGCATGCAACAACAACCACACGGCAATTTTCCAACGACGATTGTGGGCGCATTTTCCAACCAATTTTCATGAAAATTGGCGCAGTTCTATTTGAGAGCAATACCTTTCTAATAGTAATAGTTTTAAAATCGGTTCAGTAGTTTCGGCGGAGAAGATGGAACAAAATTTATGTTAGCGTATTAATAATATAGATGTTGATCATGATCGGAGACGCTTAAGGGGTGTCACACAGGGGTCAAATATGGTAATATTAATTTTCATTTTCTTTACTTCCCAGAAAACATTCAGAGTCATAATAATAACTAGTATCGCCGGTGCTCGAAATTCGACCATGCAATTTATTTTTTCAACTTTGTATTGGTACAAAAATTATTCCTTTTCGCGGAGATAAGCAACACTTTCCAAATTCCAGTTGTACCGCAACACTGATTTGCCCTTTTGATCACGGCCCGCCGCGAAATCATGGTCTAAATCAAGGCAGATCATGTATTTTGTTATTGTAATTGGTAGAGTGTAATGTCAAAATGATATTTCGCCGTGGTTAAAATCTAAATTCGCTTGGGGCTCGTCCATTCCTATTGCCCATGATGTGAATTCGCTTTGATTTTGACATTACACTCTACCTTTGTAAATAAAAAAAAGAAGTTTTTCAATTCGTCGCCGAGCCTACCTGTTAGATACGCCTTGGTAAAAATTAAAATTACTCAGTGTGCTCTCCCGCACTCTCTCTCATTTTTCGCTTTAATGGAAAAGCAATAGGAGCGCTTTTAAATTAAACCGACTCTTCAACTTTGTTTACGATATTTGTAAACACGTTTACGATATCTATTTCTCTTAACTAAAAACTTTATTTATTAATTATAAACAAATTAAATAATTTATAGAAAAAAATATATGCCTATGCACTGCTCCTCACTCATACGAACACATCCATATCAATTTTATGTGGATATGAGTATGTTAAATGTGCTCAATAGCCTGGCAATTGTTTGTATGGAAAAATTGTTAGCCTACTAATATATAGATAATACCCAATGGTTTACCCTCCGTATCCCGCCCGACCGACGCGAGGGGCGCCAATCCGCATGAAGCACGGATATGTTTTTTTTTCAGAAAATAATCCTAACTCATTATTAGCTCATTTTGGGGTGGTCCAAAGTGTATGTATTTCGGTTCTCCAGGTGGTTGCCCGATATGAGTCTAATTTCATACATCACATGAGCCTAAATAATTGTCAAAAAAGAATCCTATTGGACTCATATATATGACTGTTTTTCCTGCTGTGACTAAGTAGTAAAACCAAAAAATTTATATTTTTTTTGCATTTTCCTTCCTCTGAGCCAGTTCTCTTCATCCTCTCTTCATTCGATTTCCAAGTACAAATATGGAGCCTGCTTATAAAAAAATTCTAAAGCTCATATTTCACACATATTTCGGACTCCAAAATTAGGGGGGTTTCGAGAGTGTTGGTTGGGTTGTCACAAAAATTATAATATGTATGTAGTAGCGGTAGTTTTATGAGTTATCAATTGATGTATTATGGAACAATTCTCCCTAATTCTTTACGAATATTAATTAGGATTGGAGACGTTTTCGTCTCTTTGCTATTTTCAGTATCATTTCCTTGGTTCATAACAGTCTGGAGTGCCAACGAACATTTTGTTGCTTATGGGTGTATAATGTTATAGGGTTACTCATACTTTCGTTTGTTTTCACAGATCTTTATCCATATATTTGTTAAACTCTTGCTCTGTGATTTTGTCATCATGTTTCATGGTTCTGAAGAGTTCCATTGAAATAATCAACTGTTTTGTCTATTAAATCAATGTATTCATAACTTTTTGGTTGCTTGTTTTTCCGACAGGGTAGGAATATGATGTATTGTGGAACGATTTTCCGTCATCCCTTGTCAAGTTTGGTTTGGAGACAAACCGGTTTCGGCTAATATGCGCCATCTTCAGTGTCTTCTTTCGTTCTGAGTTATTTTGTGTAAGTTCGATAGTATTTATAGTAAATGTATTCACTTTGTATAATAATCTGATCTTGATACCACCTCTGTTATTACTTATACCCTTTTTGTCATAATTCTTTACCCTTACCATCACGTACTTAGATACTTAAAGGCCTCTAACTCAAACGTTATCGCATATTTGGATTTCCTTTTGCAAAAAGTTGTCTTGATTTTTCATTGTAATAAATTACTTATTTAAAATTTTTTGCTATGGTGAAGTTTGTGGTTGTTGGGATACCATAACATTTAATCAACTCTATACCAAAAATTTTGTTCATTAATTACCGGAAAGTGTAAGCTTTTACTTATGTATATACGTACATAAATATGTATGGTTGTTTAGACTTAAGCAAACGACTTAATCTTGTGTGAAATTGTGTTGTAATCACACTCTGCTTGTTTTCTTGCATTTTAGTTAACTAAGAAATTTCCGCAGAAACAATTTTTTTAATTTTTTATATATTTTTTTTATATATTTTTTGTTTTTATTTTTATTTTTATTTTTTTATGCTTTTCAAACAATAAAGTTGCTGAGTTTGTTTTATTGTTGTTTATTTTCATGCTTCATGTTTCATGTTGTTTCTTTCTTTCTTTCCTCCTTTTTCCTTTTTCTTCTTTTTATTCTTCTTCGTCTTATTCTCCTTCCTCTCCTTTCTACTTCCAGTTCCCATGATGAACCATCATACGATGCCAAAGTTTGGATTTGGTAACTACAAGAAAACGGGCGTGGGTAGTTTTTATCTACCAAAGATATTGAGTAGCGGCAGCGGTTGTGCGGGTAGAGGGAGCGGCAGTGGTGGCGCAAATGCTTGCGGTGGCAGTAAAGTTGCGCTAGAGCTATCGCATGGCAAGAGCAAACAACTTATATCATTGCCGTCGGACAAGTTGGATAGCAATAAACGTTACTACGTAACATTTACGGTTAAAGAAAGTGGAAGTGCCGGTAGTGGTGGTGGTGGTGGTGAAGGTGGCGATGGCGGTGGCTTTGTGGGGTCGGGTTGTGTTATGGGTGCCGGTGTTGGTGCCGGATCTGGTTGCGGTGCTGTCACAGTTGACCAAGCGACGACGACACTGACCGATAAATAGCGACCGACGACGACGTTGAACGGATGTTGCGGTGGTACCTATTGATATAACCGGAAAGTAGCGCAAACAATTGCATGTTCATGTTCGTGTTCTGACATGTTGTTGTCGTTGCTGCTGTGGTATTTGTTGCTTTCGATTTTTGCCTTTAGCTGGACAAGTTAATAGCAAACGGAAATCAAATGCAATAATGTCGACGTATGCATTTCCTTTTTCGACTGCCGCGGCGACACGATATACATAGCTGGCGCTGATATGTATGTATTTTATGTATGTATGTATGTATGTATGTATGTAGGATAATGTGTGTATAATGATCATAAAAGCGCTAAACAGATTCATTGTAGATAAAGTTTATTTCGTAGTTTGAGTTTTTCTGTTTTTTTGCTTTTTGCTTTTTGATGGCCGCAAGCGACAAACGAGCGCAAGAATGTAACCCGCAACGAAATCGCATAGCGCGTAAGCGTGAATTTATTGCTTCATTGCTTTATTGCACCCAGTTCAGCGTGGCATTTATTTGTTGTTTATTTTTGTTTTATATATATATTTTTTTTATTATAACTTTATAACGCAATAGTAAAAGCTTCTTTCCGCTAGTTTTACTGAGTGCAAAAAATTGGAAAAATGTGGCGTAATGTACACAAATATTGGGTCAAATGGAATGTGGTAGTTGTAGTTTTTGTAAAAAAACCTATTTTTTTGTTTGTTATGAAATTAAATTCCATTAAAAATTCTATTTTCGAACATTCGATACTTTCGAACAATATATATTTTCGAATAATACTTATTTTCCAACATTCAATTTTTTTGAAAAAGTTTCGAAAAACTGGCATTTCTAATATAAAATAATTTATTATTTATTATATTCGAAAAATATTTATTTTCAAAAAGTACATAGCTATTTTCGAAAACTCAATATTTTTCAAATAATGTTTCAACAAGTAGAATGTAATGTAAAATAATATGTATGTATTCGCAAAAAAAAAATCGAATTCTATTCAAACGGATTGTTGTGGTTGGATTTTTTGTAAAAAAAAAGTTTATTTTTTGTTATGAAATTAAATTCCATATGTATCAGTATTTTCGAAAGTCCGATACTTTCGAACAATATATATTTTTGCGAATAATACATATTTTCGAACATTCAATATTTTTGAAAAAGTTTCGAAAAAGTGGCATTTATAATATAAAATAATTTATATTTATATTTGCGAGTATTCATATTCGAAAAATGTTTATTTTCGAAAAGTATTTATTTTCGAACATTCAATATTTTTCGAATAACTTTCCAAAAAGTAGCGTGCTGTAATTTAAATAATTTATATTCCAAGAAAAAAATAATTTTCGGATATTCAATATTTTCAAATATATGTACTTTGATACGAACAATATGTATATTTTGATACAACCAATTTTCTCGAATATTCAAAAAAGCAGTAATTTTAATATGATATCTTGAAATAAAATAAAGTTTCGAACATATGTTATTTTTATAAAGCCTTGCTTGATTGCTTGCAATAATCTCAAAAATATGTTAAAAAAATTAGCATTTTAAATATGCAAGCTTTAAATGCATTTATTTTTTTTGGTAAAAATAATATTTCGAACATTCAATATTTTTCCAAAAAAAATTTGAAAGATTCAGTATTTACGAAATTTAACATCTTTCGATTGTTTTGGTATTTTCGAGCATTCAATATTTTTGAATTAACTTACAAATAGTAGCATTTCTAATGTAAACTTATTTATATTCCCAAAAAATAAATTAATTTTGAATATTCTATACTTTCAAAAATACATTTGAAACAAACAACTCGAAATATTAAAAAATAGTAGCAATTTTAATATGAAATCTTCAACATTCAATACATATATGTATTCGCAAATAAGTAAAATTTCGAATTATTTTTGTAATGACATTTCGAAAATCAATACTCTTATAAATATGTTATAAAGGTAGCATTTTAATTAAGCAAGCTTTAAAGTTAATTTTTTCAAATATAAATGACATTTCGAACATTTAATATTTTCCAGGTAAAATTTCGAACATTCAATATTTTCCAACTAAAATTTCGCACATTCAATATTTTCGAAGTTTAACATTTTTGTATTGTTTTGTTATAATACTCGTGTTTTTTATGTTTTTAATTTTTATTCTATTTTTATGGTCTGCATACGTTCACGTTACTCGAACTACATAGTGCAACACAACGGGGGCACAAAGTTTCCGTCACATAAATTCAAACAAAAAAGTAGCAAAAAATGACTTTTAAACAAAAAAAAGCGTAAAAAGAACTTTAGTTTAATTTTTCTCGCAGAATAAAATTTTGTTGTTGAAGCTGGCAAAGCTTCTGGGGACCAAAGCTGATTTTATTTAGCCTTCTTTTGCTTGGTTGGTTGCGCTTTAAAAAGTTGTTAAATTCTTTTGGTTGCTCCGTCATGACGCGTCAGTTCATTAAGAAGTTGCATTGCCCGAAGGACAAAGCTGGCAGAAGTTTTATATTTGTAAGCTAACAGCATAGTAAAAGTTAAAAATGCGAGGCGAGCGTGATACAATTTTTTTTAGAAAAAAAGAAAAAAAACGTTTTTTTTTGGTACAAAAATTTAAAAAAATTTTGTTTTTTGATGTTGTGCATTTTTTAAAATGTTCAAGTTTAGCTTGACACAAATTATGCAAGCTTATAATGCTATTTAGTGACTTGTATAAGATTTTGGTAACTAAGAATATTAAGAAAAAGAGTTTTCAGAAATATTTTGTAAGAATTTGATTCAGATTTGTAAATGTTGAAATGGAAAAGAATAACAAAATGGCTTAAAATATGTATAAGAATGCAAGAATGTTGGTGAAACATATGTATAAGTTTTCTTGCTCGAAATATATTTATATATTTATATATGAAAGTATCCAAGTATCCAAGTATGTCCTTGATTTCCTTTAATAATTTCAATCGTAATATGTCATCCATTCGCGCTAAGTACAATCTCTATAGGTACATACACATACTAAAAGCATGTTTACACGGGGCGTAATTGGCTCTACAAGTAACTCCATGAATGGTTCGTCAATTGGCTCATTTTTACGTTTATTCGTTATTCAGATTTTCAGCTTTAATTCTTGTTCTTACTTGTTCATCGTGGAATAATTCAAAGCCCTTGAATGTAGAGGATTCCCTCTAGAAATTTCGTATGGTATTAAAGTGATTCAACCACAATACCTAGTGCCGCAGCTGAAACCTTCCTGGAATGGAGGAGACGGTGGAGCATGCGCTATTCGAGTGTCCTTCGCACTGCCAAGGCAGAATGAAGTTCCTCCGCAAGCCCTTCTTCGGCAGTCTCTGGGAACTCAAGGATCTCATGCCCGAGGGGCTGCTCAAATATTTAAATTCAACGGGATGGATATAGGTGTAGGGCCTGCCCCGGTTTACGGACCGTTAATTATTTCCCCTTGCTTTTCAGTGGTGTTAGTTACGAGTTGTGGTAACAAAATGGCGCATCGGCGCTATTTGGAGTCAATGGGACTCGCCAGTCAAACCAACCAAAGTGATTCAACATATGATTCGAGGGTAAATGAAAAATGGGAGAGTGAATTACGATAATGAGGCTGAATTATATCTCATGTAGACATGCCATGAAAGAGCGAACGTTTTTTTTTTATCATTGCTTTTTTAATAAAAAGAGCGAACAAACGCATAAATGACGTGGCATGTGGCGTTGCAAGAATAAGTAAAGTCAGTAGAAAAGTGCTTATGTATTTGGTATTAAAAGTTACACAAACTTATATGCATGTATTACAGGCGAACATTTAAAATGAATTTACAAATAAATGTGCATTTAAAACACATGCATACAAACACACACACACACACAAACGCGCCCAAAGTAAGTCAATGTAAAAATATAAAGAAAGTAAAAAAAAATTAAATTCCTGCCAAGTGTGTGAAAAGCATTTAATGTTAAATATTTATGGCATAACATATGTATTTAATTCTATTTATTTAAAAGTGTATTTATGTATGTAGAAATGTAATTGTAAAGCGCATTTAAAAAGCTGGAACAAATAAAAATGTAAAGTAAAAAACACTGAAAAGAATTGTCACTGCTGTGTTGCATTAAATCTTGTCATTATAAACGTAATATGAAACGCAGTTTGTTGTAATACAAACATATTTATAAGAGGAAAGAAAAATAAAGTTGAATTCTTGTGTTAAAATAAAAAAAGAAATAAAATAATTAAAAATTAAATGAAACTGAAATAAAATTTAAAAAACGTAACGAACGTTTTTTTTTTGTCCACATACGCAATCTAAAATAGTTTGGCATAAAGCTGATGATCTTTAGCTTTTTTATACTCCACTAAAATTATGTACATATGTACCCTTGTTAATATATCAATAACAAATTCTATGCCTACCCAATAATCATTGTGACTACCAATCGAACTAAGAACCACCTTAGCTTCTCAAAGTTCGCGGTGTATTTCCGTTCGTAATGGCATTGGACAAAAATGAGAAACATACAAAAGCATGAGCTAGCTTTCGAATTTACATGTAACAAGGGGAAACACCTCAGGAAATGGGGATTCCATTTTGCTGGAGAATCAAATAGTTGTCGTATAGAAAAACAATCTACATCCAGCGACCTTGCCGAAGTTGAGATTTGGAAAAGGGACTCGTAAATTTTGAAACTAATTGTGTTTTGTTTTCTACGCAAATATGTTGCCATTTCCAGGTGCAAAATTTGTTAAAGGTTCTGTATGATTTGCACAGAACGATAAACGTAGCATAATAGCATGTCTCCACATAACGTGTTTCGCTCTTTTTATCTGCATTCTCTCTATAACCGTCGTTCGGCCTCGAATCCAGAACCGAAACCCGCTAATTTCCATTCAAAATTCTGAGAGCGAATAACGAATGAAATACGTTAGGATAGCTGTTGACGAAGAACAAGAAGTCAGCTGATCTGAAGAACCGACCTGTTTATTGGAGCCTGCACAAGTTATTTATTTTGATATACTATATGAGTTGAATTTTTTGAAGTGAGCCACTTTTTTCGAAGTTGTACTATCTTTACGAAACTTTTTTGTATAGTTCACAGCAACAAAAAAAAAATACGTTTGGCCCAGTTTTTCGAAATTCGAATTATTTTCAAAGTTATAGCTATCAACACTTTTCGAAGTTCCTCAGTTTTTGCCGATTTTCTCACGATTGGTCAAACCGATTTTGCTAATTTTGACATATATATAAAAGATGATATATTCTAGCAAACTGCATTTCTTATTTTTGCAAATAATAATCGAATTACCATTCGATAGGTATTTTGATTCCCTTTAATTTGATATACATTTTATGTGGGTTCCATAACACCCCCCTGCGGTGGTCAACCCTCCTTTTACCCCCTTACTTTTCATATATAAAGTGTACATCAAATTAAAGGGAATCAAAATGCCTATCGAATGGTGTAAAAATATTAGAAATCGGTTCAGTATTTTTTAAGTAATTACAATTTAAAAAATGCATAATATAAACTTTGACCTTTAATAAATTTTGTTGTTGTTGTTTCCAAAAAAAAAAAGAATTCACTTTAATACTGAGCTTAGCCATCTCTTTATCAATCCTCATACTTAGTTTTTTGATTTTATAATTTTCAAAATTTCATATTTGTACCAGATCGTGCTATTTTTTCAACTTTGTGGGGCTGGGGGCAGTTCAAAACGTCATCCTATCGCGATAAAATTTTGTGGGGTTCATTAACTCGTATAAAGGCAACTTTTCATTGCTGGTACGTTCAAAAAAAGAACAACAAAAAAATCTCCATATGATTTCACTCCACCTTAATGTATGTATGCTCTGAAAAAAATACCCGTAGTTAACTCAACAACTTTCCGCTGTTGAATCTCCGTCTTTGATTCAACAGCAAAAGTATTTGTTTTAACGGCAAAGTTTTTGATTCAACAACTTTCCATAGTTAATTCAAAGACGGGCGTTTTTGATTCAAAAACTCCCTTGCTGTTGAAAAATTTTTAAGTAAATAAAAAATAGAAAAATTTTTTTTCAAACTCGTTCAATTAATTTAAATTTTCGGGAAAAATATATATGTATATGTCAGAGGCGGGCGCTTCATACAAGCCGAAAAGCCCGGCTTGCGTACATATTTTCGTTCATTTCATTTTACGAATTTCTTTAAAATCTGGTTATTTTACGTTTTAAATGTGTTTATTCTCAATAATATATCCCCCACTGTAACATACGGCCCCTAAAATTATTCTAAGAAAATAGCGCAATTACACCACCAATCCACCTCACCAAAGAACGTAAATAGATTTACGTTCTTTGACCTCACAATGTGTATTTTGTTTGCAATCACAGCCAATCACAGCACAGTTAGCATGCTTTAACGTTTCAACACATTAGCTTTTACCTGGCTTTCAAAACAGGATAACATATCTTGTTTTCTCGCTTTCTCTAAGGAGAAATCAATTGCTTATTTTGAGACTTAAATTGAAAAAAAAAACTAGCAAAGCACTTTTTTTATTTTTCACATTAAATTTGTATGCGAATGTGAAGCTGGCTTCGGCATTCAGTATTCACAGCCATATGCATATTTGATTTGATTTTCGTGTGCATGTAGATACTTATGCCTGGTTTTCACTAGGTCATATATGACGTCAAATATTGTCAAACAAATGAAAACGGGTTGGCATATTGTGTCAAATGCGTTTGCAGTCAGTTTTGACCACTCGCTGTCATATAAAATGACAGCCATATGAAAACACTCAAATTGTAGTTTGCCAGCGCATTGGGCAACATTTGACACACAAAATTCATTTGCCAGCGTGTTGGCAAACTTGTTTCGTTTGTCAAGCTCACAGCTGATTCGCAGGGCCACGGAGCGTGTCAAGGAGCGAAGAGCTAAGGAGCTATGGCTTTTTCACGGAGCGGAGCTGGAGCTCAAATTACAGGTAGAAGCTGGAAGTGGAGTTAAAAATCACTAGCTCTTTATATATCTATATCTGTGGCCACAAGCAATAACCGCTTAAGTCGACTTAAGAAGATTTTGAGTTACATATACCACATTATTCTCCTTTTAAAACTCTATATTTCTGTAAAAAACCCATTCTTATAACTTAATTCAATAAAAAGATATAAATAAAAACATGTAGGTATATTAGGTATATTAAACTTGCTATAACAGCCAAGGTAGATTTATATACTTAATGAAATTTCTGCATGATATTTTGTTTTATTTACAAAATTTGATCGTAACATTGTAAATGGCTCACTGATTTTGCGTCCATGGTTTTTACTCGATTTTTTCTGATTTGTTAAGAAAAGCCTTCGAATAAAAATATAAAAATAAGATTTTCTTTGCACTGCCATAAGCACTCAGATATAAAAAAATTTTATATGTACATATGTGCCTATGATTCATATTTTATGTGCAGAGCAAAGGCACTTTGTATTACAGCTCCCGAGAACTGCCGTAAGAAATCGAAATATACAATAACAAAAGTGTAATGAAAAAAAAATTCAAAATATGAAAGCACTGTAAAAAATTTGTATTCAAATAATTTTCATATAAAAAATAAAAAAAAAATTTGTATGTATGTGATACTACCATTTGAAAATAAATTCTAAAATAATAGTGGTCTTCATCTAAAGCGATAAAGTAATAAATTTTTAAAGTTTATCAGTTTATCCGCATTTTTACATGAAACCACCTTGGTAAATAATTATTTAAACTCTTGTCAGTGTCAACTTGATTAATAAATAAAAAAAACCCAATAAAATAAACAAAAAAAAAATGCCGAAGGAAACCACAATTTCTTCTTTTAAATTGAAAAAGTAAAACTGACAATGTGTCAGACTTGAGTTTTACCGAAATTTATAAATTTACGCAACAAAATCGTTCGGTAAAGTGATAAACTTTGCTTAAATATATTTTCATACAAATTTTGACAGATAATTTATTACAATTAATATTTTATCACTTTACCGCATTTACCAGCAGTTTACCACTTTAGATGAAGACCCTTAATATTTTATTGGAATTCATAAAAAAATCTAAATGAGCAAAAAATGTTTCAATGCATATAAAAATTTTGTAGATGTATTGAGCTTTGTACTTTCAATACGAGAGCGTTTAGCAGGCCTGCTATAGAGAATAAAGGTAGGTTTAAAACCGAAGATGGTTTTAAAGCGACCCTAGATTATGCCAAATAGTTCGAGTTTACCTTTATCTCAGGTAAGCGTTGAGCGTCTCTTTTCATCATTAAAAATTGTCGTATCTGATTTAAAACAGTCTTGTCGATTTGAAGCGGAGCCAATATATAAAAAATCGGAGCGAGAACGGAGCCCTATGCAAAAAAAGGATGGGAGCTATTGCCTATATGACACTACGTTTTTTTCTTGTTTTTTTTTTGGTGTGGAAAATCCACCGAAAGTCAAAATACAAAAACAATTCTTCTGTAGGTTGAAAAGAGACAAAAACTCCCTCAAAAACAATTTGATTGCCATTCAAACTAAATGAAAATAATATTTATTTCAAGAATTAATTTTTTTGGAAATTTGAATTTAAATTACTGCAATAAAAGTTATGAAACTCAGATGGCAGAGTAGCTGTGTATTCCATGTTATAAAGAGAAGCCAGTGCGCAGTATACTTTTTCTTCCGGACATCTTCTTTCCCCTTACGGCCAAAGCAGAAGCTTACAAGAGGCAAATTTAAAGTTTGTATTTCCATATATTTTTTATTTTATATATAATTTATTTTATAGTTGTCAACTTAAAACAATTGTCAGAAAAACCTGCCTAGATGGTATTTTGTTGGTATTTCGTTTGGTTTTTTCAATATAGCTTGCTCGCTTGCACCAACGCAAAACTGTATTTGACCATCTCCTTCACTCCAAAAAACCTTGTAGAATACCGAAAAAAAAAACGTAGTGTCATATGGGCATAAGAGCAGCAAAAAATTTTGGAAGCGGAGCAAACGAAAAAATCCTTTGCACCGGGGCCCTGGTTTGTCGAGCGCACAGCTGATTGTGATTGTGCGAGTATTATAAATTTATTTACTTATTTTGTTAATAGTATTTTAATATCAGAAAATGGAAGAGTTATTAGTAAACGATTTCCAAGTTTTTGTGCAACCTAGAAATAGCACCACCACAAGAAAACCACGGGTGAGAAAACTGACCTTGCTGTCCGGCTGTCAAAAGCTTTTACTTCACGTTTGACAGCGGAGATGAAAACGGACTGTCAATCAACTGACACCAAAATTTGACGGCAATCTTTGACCCACACTGCTCTATCGACTTCATGTCAGTTTTTGAAACCTAATGAAAACACATTTGACTCAAAATGACATATTGTCATCTAGGACAGTGATTTGACGTCAGTGAATTTGACCTAATGAAAACCAGGCTTTATGCACGTAATTTCTTACATGTGCATGTACATGCAAATATAAATATCAAATACCAGATTATAAAAGGGTTGATTGTGATTTTTGGCGACTATTGGCACAATATCAAGATAATTTTAAAAAGCGGTGGAAATCAAAATCAAATAAAATTTCACGACTTTTGGTAATTGGACCTCAGTTTTTCAAACACTAAAGCACCTATTTTTTTAGATATTAGATAATAAGCAAATTTTTACACTTGCTACTACTAAAATTTCCGTCGGTATAAGGAAACTAAAAATACCTCTGCGCTTTCGTGTGAGATTTTCCTATAAATTTGGCGTTATCAATCAATTCAATTAAGTTCTTCCCAATTTATTTTAATAATTTCTCCTCTGCTTTTGTAGATAATTCTGATGGTAAAAAACTTGAATTTACTTTCGACTTAGCCAGGCTTGTTGATATGCTGACCAAAAGTAGCTACAGCTAAAATACCAAAAGTCATATAGGTACCTACATACAGAAACATTTTTAAATTAAAAATTAAAATTAATGGAATAAAAGCGAAAGTTTTTGGTTCAAAATCTCATAGTGCTTAAAATAAAAATAAAGATTTTTAAATTTAAAAATGTATTGTATTTACATTATTTTTAAACACGGTTTTATATCTATCAAGAAAAAATATCTTAAGTTTAAAATATTTATTTTGATTTTAAGCACTTTCGTTTTTATTCCATTAATTTTCATTTTTAATTTAAACATGTTTCTTTTTAAATCCTAAATACATTTTAATTTCAAAAATTCAATTTGTAATTTAAAAATTTTCATTTTTAAAATAAAAATGACTTGGCTTAAATCGGGAATTATAAAAATAAAAATTTTATTTTTAATTCCTTTTCTCTGAGTGTACAAACAAAAAAATGTGTATCAGGAAAACAAAGATAAAAAAATACATATGAAGACAACAAAAAAAAAAATAAACGAGAAAAAACAAACTTCAAATACCCGAATTGTTCGAAAGCCCGTACAAACATACGGGTAATAAGCAAACAAAGGAGTTCAAGAATTTGAAAAGCATTTTATTCGGGCTACTCGAAAATGTTAAAAACAGCGAGAGCTCTAAATCAAATTCAATGACGGAACGCAATCAGACTTCTAGATAATACAGCAAAGAAAATTACATAAATGACTAATGGTTATGCTTCACACATTGGCTTGCCCAGACAATTTATGCTAGGTCCGCCACTGGTATATGTACATACATAAATGCAATATATAATTACAAATAAAGGTAAGTCACAATAATGATTTTATTTATATATTATTATAATATATTAAAATTATATGTACATACATATATACGTTGAAAAATTTATTTTGTATTTTCAGATTAAATATGTTTGATTATCCCGTTTTTCCGATAGCGAGCAATCGAACGAGCCAAATCTGCAGGTAAAACTTGTCGGCGATGAGAAAATAATCAATTTATTCTTTTCGTGGGACATGTACAGGTGCATTGATGTAGTTCAATGAATGCGGTATCAAAAACTGCTTGCAATGATGCACTCCCACGACATCGACGAAATATTAAATAAAAAAGAACTCATCGCCGACAGGATAAAATTCCGCAAACCTACAAATGCGGCGGTCGGAAAACAATAAAGAATGTGTTATGAAATAATAAAAAAAAATAAGTTGAGTTTATGTGTTTGTGTTTGTGTAAAAAGCCCTGCAGACAGTGATAGTCATTTGATATATCATTTGAGGAGCACGATTGATGGATAATTCTGTCACACACTGCCTACAAGTTTCCAAATTATTTTATATAGACGGTGTGAAAAATGTGATGAAAACCTTTGTGTCCGTGTCTCTTTTCATCAATCGCGTTGTTCAAATGATGTATCAAACGACCGTCACTTGTTTGGTGAAACCGGGCCTTAGTATTAATATTACTATGTAAACATATATATTAGCCGTGTTTCACATACGGTGATCCTAACCCAGATAAAAATTTTAGCATGTAAATGCAACAACAAAGATTTCAGCTCGATTAAACCAGATAAATTGCTGGTTCAATTTCTGATCCGCCCTGTTCGATTTGTTTTTTCCGTGCTGATTTGGCAACACAGTGCTTTTTTGATTTGGCAGAACTGAAAAGTGACATAGATATACCCTGCAGTAAATTTGTTTCACTGCTAAATGATCATTGGTGATTCTTTGTTGAATATTCATCACTATCGTTTTGCGTTGGTGCAAGCGAGCAAGCTATATTGAAAAAACCAAACGAAATACCATCTAGGCGGTTAAAAACCAACGAGCCAGCTTGTATTTAGTTAGGTTTTTTGACATTCGGCACCTTTTCTGAAAAATTTTTCAATTTGACAACTATAAAACAAATTATATTTAAAATAAAAATATATATGGAAATACAAATTTCAAATTTGCCTCTTGTAAGCTTCTGCTTTGGCCGTAGGGGGAAAGAAGAAGTCCGGAAGAAAAATTATACTGCGCACTGGCTTCTCCTTATAAGGCCTATACGCAGCTCTCAAGAAAACCAAAAAATCTATGTAATTTGACGTACAAGAAATGCTCAAGAAAAATTTCTTTTGTCATATTTTCTTTTACTGTACGCAGTTCTAAAGAAATTCTACTACAATTTTTTTAAGATTTTTTAGAAAAAGTGCACAACTGAACTCTGGTTGTACCAATAAATAATGAATTTACTATTATTTCTTCAAGAAAATTTTACAGAAGAGGTGAATAAACTCAAATGTGACATTTCTTTTGAAAATATAATGACTTTCCTACTACGATTTCTTGTGCGGAAATAATGCAAATTTTTTCTTGAGCGTTTTCTTGAGAGCTGCGGAAAGGCCTATAACATGGAATACATATCTATCCCGCCATTTGAGTTTCATAATTTATTTCAGTAATTTAAATTCAAATTTCCAAAAAAATAATTTTTGAAATAGTTATTTTCATTTAGTTTGAAGTTTAAAGTCAATCAAATTGTTTTTGAGGGAGTATTTGTCTCTTTTCAACGTACACAAGAATTGTTTTTGCGATATTATAACTCTGACGAGTTTTATGGCCGAGCTTCTCTCCCAATTCGAGGTGTGTTCCTTTTGTTTTTCCTACCATTGGACAGTTTTATGCCGGCTCCGAACGGAGTCATATAGGCATGAGGAAAGCAAACCATTTATTTGAAAATTCAGCAGCCTTTATATGAAAGTATTCACTGATGCCTCCTCATGATGAATTTCATCAGTGATTCATAAAGGATTCATTTCATATTTTTACTGCTGGGCATGATCCAATTACCAGGTCGGTCCATGGTACATACACACAAACATGCCGTGAGCTGAATGTCAAACGGAATGTCAAAACTGAAAGGAGAACGAAATAATTTGACATTCAGCTCACGAGCGAATTATGGAGAAACTCAGAGAACGAAGAATTTGACCAATAGTAAACACGAATGTATGTATAGAATATGCAGAAGCAGAGAAATTGGATAGCTGTTGAAGAAAAAGAAGAAGTCAGCTGATTTGAAGAGCCGACCAGTATTGGTGGATTCTGCTGCTGGGTATATGTTGTATATGTTTCTTCTTCTTTTTAGTTCTTTTCAAGTGCAGCCAATTTTTATTATGAGCCGGATTGTTTCAGTACAAATTTATCTTAACCCAGACCCAGATGTAATAACTGAAATGCCCCTATTATATAAAAAAAATAAAGTAAAATAAAATAAAATAAAATAGTATTTATTATATTAAAAAAAAATTTCTATTGTTTACAATTTTTTCATGTTAACTTAAAAGCGTAAGTATTTGCTTCAATGGTGCCCGTTTTTGGACCAAAAACTTTTGCTGTTAGTTCAAAAGCAAAAATTGTTAGCTTAAATACGAAAAGTATTTAAATCAACGGTGCTCGCTTTTGGACTAAAAAATTTTGCTGTTAATTCAAAAGCAAACACTTTTAACTTAAATGCAAAAGTATTTCATTCAACAGTTTCCGTTGTTAACTTAAATACGAAAAGTATTTGAATCAAAAACGCTCGCATCTTTGAAACAACAACGGAGCGTTGTTGGGCACATTTCAACTGCGGAAAGTTGTTCATTTAACTGCAAAAGTCTTTGTATTTACAACGTTTTTTTTTCAGAGTGTGAGCAGTATGTATGTGAGCAGTATGTATGTGAGCAGTATGTATGTGAGCAGTAAGCAGCTCTAATAAAAAAGCTAAAAAAAAAGCCAAATCAGAATTTTTGCAGCTAAAAGACAAGAAAAAAAGCTAAATCTAGCTTGAAGAAAGCTAGAATGGCAACGCTGAGGTTATGTGGAGATGGGCTTTGAATGTAGGCTTTGTAATTAATATAGTACATTATGTAACTTAAAATAGTACACTATGTGCTTTATCTATCTGTGTCGCCTTTTTCGTAGCTAATTTATGTGCAATGAAAAGAGACCGACAGCGACTGTCTTTTGTTTGCTACTGCCCTTCTTGAGTGCAATTTCCCATACCGTCGCTGGCAGATAGGGCAAGATATGTTGCACTTTTTAGGGCTAGGTGGTTTTATGAAGTTATAAAGCTTCATCTTCCCAACAAATTTTACAAAGTTGTATTTTATATTGCGACAGTTGTTTGTTAACGTTTCGTTGATGGGTTTAATTCAAAAAGCTCATAAAATTGCCATTTATTGTAGTTACAATGCCACTAATTTTGAAGTACATATTTTCTTTGTTGGTTTCTGTGGTAACATCTCAGCAGGAATTGCCGCCAGCCACTGTCGTTTTATAGTTATGGTTTTGGCGTTTAACTGGCTAAACGATTTTGGTCGAGTTCCAAGTAAGTGTAAGTCATTATCCGTCTGGCCTAACTGAGTAGTGGAGGCCTTCCTATTCTTCAGCTACCAAATCGCTGGGGGCTGACAGAAATACTTTCTGGGCCATAGCATCTTCATTCATGTTCGAAGTATTTGTACAGCTTATTGTACAGCATCTGTGATACTCGCCGTCGCCAATGCAAACAGTTCCATAAAACTTTCGAAGAACTTTTCGCTCACATACTCACAGTTTCAATTCATCTGATATTGATATCGCCCTTGCTTCAGCGCCGTATATTAGTAGGTTGAGTGAATTGTAGAGCATGCTTTTTGTTCATTGTAAGAAGTAAATTACGCATAAGGGTTAGTTTTTTAAAATGCACAACAAATAATTTGCTGCCAAACTTTTAAGTTTTTTTTTTTATCTTTTTACCAGATGTTAATACCAGATCCCCTACTGATTACATTTCATTGATGCAAAATAAGTTTCTTCACTTGTTATATATTTACTTACATACGTACATGTATAAAATACATAAAGTATTGCCACTAAAAAAGTTGCGCCATAATGTGTTCTCAATATGATTTTTGTTGTGTTTCTTTTTGTTTTTTTTTTAAATATTGTATTTGTTGTTCAACTTTAATTTTGTTTTCTGCTTTATGCAGATTTTGTCTATCTAAATTGAAATCAAAATTTATAGCCGCATTGCTTGGCGGCAACAAACATGGCGGGCGATGCGGCGAGTGCATTGTTGTAAAAGATATCCAACTGTGTTGTTGTGTTGGCAATCCTTTAGAAAATTTATTGTTTTCAAGTTCAGGCGTTACTTTGCGCCTGTTTTTTAGTTGTATGTTTGAGCGTGTGTGCGAAGAAGAAAGCGGAAAGTTTATGTCAAAGAAGAAAACTGCAAAAGAAAATAAAAGGGAGAGAGAGAGAAACAATATCATAAAAAACACTTCTAGTAAAAATGTGTCTTCGCAGTGAATTCCCCCGTGGAAAAGTTTAATCAAAAGTAGTGTAAGAAGCAGGTCTGGGCACCCTCAATTACATTTTGTAATTAATTAAACCTTCAATTACAATTACATGTAATTGTAATTGCCATTTTTCAATTACCAATTACAGTAGAATCGCACAAAATTTAACCAAATGGTCCCAAGGGCATTTAACTTTTCCGAAATATTAACTTTTCCAGGTGGTTTTTAAATTTGATAGAATACGATAATAAACATAATTTTTGGGATATAACATATCAAATTTATTTGAATATCTCAGTTTTAATCATTATAAGGCAGAAAATTAGGTTTAATTTACGTACATAAAATTTGCTAGCCATCCATCACTTGCATACAAATTTTTTCTAGGGTACATTTTGGAAAATTCAAGCTTAGCTCTTGATTTCAAAATTGGACCACTAATTGCACAATTGCGTTGCCTTTGGTTCAAAAACCATTTATACGACCTTGCCTCGAGAACGGGATATTCCGACCTGTGCAAAGTTTTCTTGGTTGCCAATTCCTGTGTGCTTGCCACTGCCTCCAAAATTTCATATCGTTTTTCTTTATTTTTGAGATGGCCACTTTAGATAAACTATAATCTAATGCAAAGGTTTCCGTGAATACCTTCATCAAGTTTTCTTAAAATATCAGCTTTTTGATGTAAATTCAATCTAATTTGCGATGGTTTATTCCGCTTTGTTGCCATTTTTAACACACAAACTATGTTTACACCACTCAATAGTTCAAACGACTAACTACATTTGTACCTCGCGACACCGACAATAATTTTTTACACAGCAATTCGGGGAATGCACGCAAATTCCGGGAATACATAGAAACAAGGGGAATGAGCTTGTTTTTGCTGAGAAATAAACGGTTGGATTTGAAAAAAAAAGCGATAAGCTCAGAAAAGTTAACCAAGAGTTAAATTTTTAGAGCCGTACGTGGACGCTCAAATTTGGTTAACTTTACCGAAGGTTTAACTTTCTCGCGAGTTAACTTTTGTGCGATTCTACTGTACATATAATTGGTAATTGAAATTCTACAATTACAAATACATGTAATTGTAATTGAGATATTTCAATTGCAATTACATGTAATTGGTAATTGAAAAATGGCAATTACAATTACATGTAATTGTAATTGAAGAATTTCAATTACAATTACTTGTAAATGTAATTGAAAATTTCCAATTACAAGTAGTTGTAATGGAATGGCATCAATTACATTTTTCTTGGGTTTGAGAAAATTTAGTTATATAATTTGTTTTTATACTCAGCTGTACTAGTGCACAGAGTATTATATTTTTGATTTCCTAACGGTGGATTGCAACAGAATGAAATAATCGAGATAGATATAGATTTATATATATCAAAATTATCAGGGTGAAAAGAGAAATCGATTGAGCCATGTCCGTCCGTCTGTCCGTCTGTGCGCACGATAACTCGCGCAAAAATTGAGATATTTTGATGAAATTTGAAATGTAAGTTGGTATCAAGACAGGAACGGATGGTATTGAAAATGGGCGAAATCGTACCATGACCACGCCCACCTCCCCTATATAGTAAAAATCGGAAATTTTGTATCTCAGTCACTAATAGAGCTAGAGTGATAAAATTTCACACACGTATTGAGCTCAGGGCCTTATGAAGAAATATGGTGAAATTTTGGAAAATGGGCGGTGCCACGCCCACTTATTAAGGGGCAAAAATTGAAAGTTTTATGAGTCATAACTCAGAAACCGTTGAAGATATATCGATGAATTTTGGTAGGCGTGATATACTTACTTAGGCAAATGTTTTGACGAAAAATTGCCAAAATCGGTTGACGACCACGCCCACTTTTATATATGGGTCTTATAAAGTGACCTAATAAAAACATTTTAAGCGATATCTCTGTCAAATATAAAGATATATCATTGAAATTTTATGGAAGGTGTCCAACTATGGACATACCAGGGTTGGGCAAGCTGCATTCAATTTTGATTGCATTCAGCCTTGCAGCCACCAATCAATGATGAGTGGTAGTGCAAAATTGATTTGCATTACCATTCAGTAGCCAATGGGAATGCAAATTTGGTTTGCATTACCATTCAGTAGTGAATGGGAATGAAAATGTGGTTTGCATTACCATTCAGTAGTGAATGGGAATGCAAATGTGGTTCGCATTACCATTCAGTAGTGAATGGGAATGCAAATGTGGCTTGCACTACCATTCAATAGTGAATGCGAATGCAAAGGTGAATGCATTCCCATTCATTGCATTCCCACTGCAAATGTGATTTGGACTATTAATTAAAAATGAGTGCGAGTGATTTGGACAACCATTCATCATTTAATAGCAGTTAAAACCTGTGACCATAGTTAAGGTATTAAGTGGCTAATCTATTTATTAACGGAAAGGAAGTTTATGGGATATTATAAATATAGAATTAGGCTTAGCAAAATAAAGGGAAACCAACACGGCATGGTAATATGTACATATGTTCTATGTTATACCTGTAAGTAAAAGTATTTCTTTCAACTTCTGAGGTTATAATTACACAGTTCAACAAATTTACAAAAATTTTACTCAACACGAACAAACGCTAGTTATTATGAAAGAGGATGCCTCTCAGACCAACTTTTCCGAATAGAGTACTAGTCCAGTGCAAATCACATTTGCAGTGGGAATGCAATGAATGGGAATGCATTCACCTTTGAATTCGCATTCACTATTGAATGGTAGTGCAAATCACATTTGCATTACCATTCACTATTGAATGGTAATGCAAACCACATTTTCATTCCCATTCACTACTGAATGGTAATGCAAACCAATTTTGCACTACCATTCACTATTGAATGGTAATGCACTTTGAATGGTAATGCAAAAATGCCCATCCTTGGGACATACAGTAGAATCGCACAAAAGTTAACTCGCGAGAAAGTTAAACCTTCGGGTAAGTTAACCAAATTTGAGCGTCCAAGTACGGCTCTAAAAAGTTAACTCTTGGTTAACTTTTCTGAGCTTATCGATTTTTTTTCAAATCCAACCGTTTATTTCTCAGCAAAAACAAGCTCATTCCCCTTGTTTCTATGTATTCCCGGAATTTGCGTGCATTCCCCGAATTGCTGTGTAAAAAATTATTGTCGGTGTCGCGAGGTACAAATGTAGTTAGTCGTTTGAACTATTGAGTGGTGTAGTTTGTGTGTTAAAAATGGCAACAAAGCGGAATAAATCATCGCAAATTAGATTGAATTTACATCAAAAAGCTGATATTTTAAGAAAACTTGATGAAAGTATTCACGGAAACCGCTTGGCATTAGATTATAGTGTATCTAAAGTGGCCATCTCAAAAATAAAGAAAAAACGATATGAAATTTTGGAGGCAGTGGCAAGCACACAGGAATTGGCAACCAAGAAAACTTTGCACAAGTCGGAATATCCCGTTCTAGAGGCAAGGTTGTATAAATGGGTTTTAAACCAAAGGCAACGTAATTGTGCAATTAGTGGTCCAATTTTAAAATCAAGAGCTAAGCTTGAATTTGCCAAAATGTACCCTGGAAAAAAATTTTATGGAAGTGATGGATGGCTAGCAAATTTTATGTATGTACATATGTAAATTAAATCTAAGTTTCTGCTTTGTAATGATTAAAACTGAGATATTCAAATAAATTTGATATGTTATATCCCAAAAATTATGTTTATTACCGTATTCTATCAAATTTAAAAACCACCTGGAAAAGTTAATATTTCGGAAAAGTTAAATGCCCTTGGGACCATTTGGTTAACTTTTGTGCGATTCTACTGTATAACAAAAAATACAAAAATTTTGGAAAATGGGCGTGGCACCGCCTCCTTTTAGAAGCAGGAATATACGAGATTTCTGAGCCCATAACTCGACAAATAATCGATATATTATGACGAAACTTGGTGTATACACTTTCACTACTTGTAGTAATACATGTTCAAAATTTTAGCGAAATCGGTTGACGACCACGCCCACTTTTATACATGGGAACTATAAAGTGGCCTAATAAAAACATTTTAAGCGATATCTTTGTCAAATATAAAGATAATTCATTGAAATTTTGTGGCATGAGTTCTACAATAGATCGGAAACAAAAAATGGAAAAATTTCGGAAAATGGGCGTGGCACCGCCTCTTTTCAGACAAAGGAATCAACGAGATTTCGGAGCCCATAACTCGACAAATAATTGAGATATTATGACGAAACTTGGTTTATACACTTTTATAACTTGTGTTAATAGACACGCAAAAATTTATTGAAATCGGTTTATGACCACGCCTACTTTTTAACGAAGATATTTCTGGAACACCCTTTGGGAATTTGTAACGTGACATCTTTGTAACTCCTAAAGGGATGAAATTTTGCACAAAGAATAATATTCATAAGCTTAGTTGGATGACTGATAAAAATTTAGAAAATGGGCGGCAAAAACAAAAGGAAAAACCAAAACAAAAAAAGGAAAACCACAGGCAAAAGTAAAAACAAAAACAAAAGCAAAAGCAAAAACAAAAACAAAAAAAGCAAAAACAAACACAAAAACAAAAACAAAAATAAAAATAAAATCAAAAACAAAAGCAAAAACAAAAACAAAAGCAAAAACAATAACAATAACAAAAAGAACAAGAATAGAAACAAAAACAAATTGTATAACTAAATTTTCTCAAACCCAAGAAAAATGTAATTGGTGTGATTCCATTACAATTACTTGTAATTGGAGATTTTCAATTACATTTGCAAGTAATTGTAATTGAAAATTTTTAATTACAATTACATGCAATTGTAATTGAAAAATATCAATTATCAATTACATGAAATTGTAATTGAAAATCCTCAATTACAATTACAAGTAATTGTAATTGGAAAATTTCAATTACCAATTAATGTAATTGTAATTGAAAAAAAATGTAATTGAGGATGCCCAGGTCTGGTAAGAAGCTTAAAAGTAGTGGAAAAGTGTAGATAAGGAGGGTAATGTAGTGATGACGTTATAGAATGAAATAATTTAATTACTTTATGGTTGCTTGCTTTTCCGACAGGGTAGCAAAATGATGTATTGTGGAACGACTTTCCGTCATCACCGTTTTCGACTAGTATGCGCCATATTCAGTGTCTTTTTTCGAAAATGGAGCATATTAGCCGAAACCGGTTTGTCTCCAAACCAAACTTGACAAGGGATGGCGGAAAATCGTTCCACAATACATCGAAATAATTTAACTTTGAAAAATTCTAAATTTGAATTCAAAAGAAGTTCGCAAAAAAATGAACATCGAACTGGAAATGAGCTTAGTTTTTCGTAAATAAAGCGTCTCGCTCTCATTAAAATCTCTCCTCGATAATGCGCTGCATTTTAAATTCACTACAAAGAGAATATATATCGTACATTGGAGGTTCTCTTTTACTGGAGAAAATCCTGAAGAGCTTCGTTTACCAATCACTTTCGATCAGATTCTAGATCAAATCCGTCATCTCTTTTCGAAGCAGGAAATCTCAGTGATGCACTCCACACACTTTGTGCAGCAATTTTTGGTATGCATTATGCATTCACATACTCACAAATACTAACAGATGCAAACACAATGGTACGAGTAGTTATATTGAGTTCACAAGTTAAAGGTGTTGCATGTACTGCGTTGACATTTGGTGCAATGTGACCGGCATACGAGTGCTGCTCGTACATATTTTTGTTTATATATGACACTTGTCATGGAAGACACATATGTACATACATACATTTATTAAATATACATATATGTATGTATGTAGTTGTCATTGCTATTAAGTGGACTTGCGTGTCTCTGAATATTTGGCGGACATAATACATACATACATACAAGTAGCTCGAGTAGTATGTCATTGGACGCCTGTCGAAATGACAACAGCAACTGTTCAACAAGTGCTAGGTGACTGGCCTGGCCATTTATGTACTTGGCTGAACGTTGGTTGGAGTGGCGGTGGCCGTGGTCAGCGACAGTCGCTATAGCAGTAAATTCATTAATTAAGTTACGTAACAATGACAGGCAGCAACAACAATCGCTCAGCAATGAATGGTAACATCATAATCACATTGTCATAAAGTTACACAACCAACAACAGCGTGAACTGTCATTGGAATTGCATTGTTGCCGGAGCAACTGTGCTCTGCACGCAAAATAGATATAAACACAAGGTATATGTACATATAAGAGTATAAAAGGTACACCCAGTTGCGAGCTTGTTATATATGTATCACATATTTAAAGTTAAATTAAGTTCGTCTATATTAAGAGACTTTGTTGTTCGCTCGGATTTATATGGAGGTTAGCTTGGCCGGATACAGTGATCCTTCACATAGACCACATATGGTCCTTAGTGTTACCAAAATCGTATTGGAGGTGTTATACTAAAGCTGGAATGTAAAAATTCGCAACTTTTAGTATCTTCTATGTTTTCCGAAAAGTATTTTGTGTATTTATTAAGAGCAGTTGTTGACCACTAGATTTGACAAAAGGTGTGAGAGTACTCCCCCTGGTGGGGGGCTCCTATGTGCCCTCCTTGTAAACGTCGAAATCCCCCACCCACCCATCACAGTCCGACAACTCCAAAGGTCCTCAATCAAGCGCCGAATTATTGGGGATATTCCGATCCATTCGAGCACCTCCAACAGCGCCACAGCAGAGACGTTGCTAAAGGCACCCGAAATATCAAGAAAGACACCTATCGTACTCCCTGTAGTGAAGGGCCTTTTCGATATATCTGTGGCAATTTGCAATAATCGCTTAAGTCGAAAAACATGATTTCGAGATAAATTGGTTTTTATATTCGAGGGCGTTTCTTAGCAAATCATAAAAGTCGATTAAAAACTATGGACGCAAAATCAGTGAGCCATTCACAATGTTGCGATCAAATTTTGTAAATAAAACAAAAATTCATGAAGAAATTTGATTATGTATATACATCTACTTTGGCCATTATAGCAAGTTTAATATACCTCTATTGTAAGTTAATCCTAAATATTTTTATTTATATCTTTTGGTTGAATTAAGTTATAAGCATGGGGGTTTTAAAGAAATATAGAGTTTTAAAAGGAGAATAACGTGGTATACATAACTCGAAACCTTCCTAAGTCGAATTAAGCGGTTATTGCTTGTGACCACAGATATTGTTGTTGTTATTTTTTATTCTGTTTATTCTCCATCATTACAAGATAAATGCGTTTATACGTTCTGCCGGGCACCTCGAACCTTGACTGAGGCCATCTCACACCTGCCGCCCTGGTACAAGCTTTGAGGGCGGCTACTCGACCGGAAAACAGCCTTTGCTAGCCCTCCGGCTTTTGATTCCAAAATGTTTGCTGGGAAAAATTCATTCAAAATTATAGTTGCCGATATATTAGCCTAAAATTAATTTCCCCAAGCGCTTGTTGATATTCAAAGTGGCTATTTCTATGTCTCCAACCAATTCATTGATCAGCTGTCAAATGCCGTTGACAAGATATCAAAACGAACGTTATGCGTAGTACATATATATTTATGTATATAAGTATGTATATAATGTATATAAGTGGTGTATTTCAAATATAGTACATGGATAAGTTCATAGTTCAACTTTGCGATGAAATTTTAATCTGCTGCAGTCCTGAACAGAAAGTGAAGGTATAAAGTAAGCAGAGCTATTGGATCTGCTGGAGTTTGCTGGATAAAGTGGGTAAGTTTTATAGGAAATCACGTAAGGCAGTGTTCCGTTCTTTCTTCACTTTACACTACTCAACACGCTCAAAGACAATACAATCAAGGTTTCTAAAAATCAAAGCTTAACGTTTAAGTAACAACTAAACACAAATCTTCGAAACCTTTTGTTGTTGTGTGTATTGTGGTGCAGAAGCTGCTAACGAGCATACCGCACAATCGCTGAATTGTTCTAATTTCTTAAGCTGCTTTTTAGCAGCCAAAAAGTGCTGCAGTAAAATAACGATTGTGACGTGCAAGCAACACGGCACAGAATAGAAGAGTTGCGTGTTGTACGAAGCGAATAAATTAAGGAACAAACGGAGATATGAACATATATATGTGTAAGTGATTGTGATCGATTTTATCTTTTGGGACGATGCACGAAGCGAAAGAAACAAAAAGCAAAGCAACGCACAGTGGGGCAAAATGTAGAATGTAGCCTTACTAAATATAATATAGTGTAGTGAGCATTACATGAGAATGGAAAGATTATGAAAGTATAACTAATGAAAGTTGAAATAATGATGGTAAAGATAGAGGAAGAAAAATAAGAAAGGGAGAAAAAGATGCAGATAATTAATTATAACTAGTATCGCCGGTGCTCAAAATTCGACCAAGCAATTTATTTCTTCAACCTTGTATTGGTACAAAAATTATTCCTTTTCGCGGAGATAAGCAACACTTTCCAAATTCCAGTTGTACCGCAACACTGATTTGCCGTTTTGATCACGGTCCGACGCGAAATCATAATCAAAATCGAGGCAGATCTAGGAAGGTAGGCCCGGTGGCGAATTCAGAAATTTCCCATGTATTTTGTTATTGTAATTGGTAGAGCGTAATGTCAAAATGATATTTCGCCTTGGTTAAAATCTGAATTCGCTTGGGGGTCGTCCATTCCTATTGGCCATGATGTGAATTCGCTTTGATTTTGACATTACACTCTACCTTTGTAAATAAAAAAAGAAGTTTTTCAATTCGCCGCCGAGCCTACCTGTTAGATATGCCTTGGTTAAAATTAAATTAAAATTAGTCAGTGTGCTCTCCCGCCATCTCTCTCATTTTTCGCTTTAATGGAAAAGCAATAGGTTATATTTGGCCACGTTGATTTTGATCTGAGCGTAAACTGGGCCAATGCATATAATATAGAGAGAGCGCTTTTAAATTAAAGCGACCCTTCAACTGTGTTTACGATATTTGTAAACACGTTTACGATATCTATTTCTCTTAACTAAAAATTTTATTTATTAATTATAAACAAATTAAATAATTTATAGAAAAAATTATATGCCTATGCACTGCTCCTGACTCATACGAGCACATCCATATCAATTTTGTGTGGATATGAGTATGTTAAATGTGCTAAACAGCCTGGCAATTGTTGGTATGGAAAAATGTTAGCCTATTAATATATAGATAGTAAGGAGAAGAATAATAATAATAATCTCAATAAGGAGAAGGAAAAGGAAGGGGAACGGGGAAGAAAAAGAAAAATAAGATGAATAGGAAGGAGAAAAATAAGTTTAGGATGATGACACTTCAACGTCTACATGTGTCGACTTCAAGAAATTGCTCCAGTCGCTTTAATTAGAATATCATCTGCTTTTTCTTAAGATTTCTTCGAGGAACTTTCTTTTCGAAAATTTGTCGTATATACATATGTATTTCTTCAAACTTCAATAAAATAAGAAGCTTATAAATTTTGCACATGGCGTGTACCTATATTTAACTATGCCTCGTCTCATACGAGTACGTTAGTAAAAGAAATAATAAAGCAAATGAAGCTACTGGCATGAAGAGCCGTGAACATTTTTATGTGTGCATGTTTATACCCTCAAAAAAAAAGTACGCCTTATTTAAGGCCTACTACAGATGATGCCAAGACTTATAAAATTATTTCTGAAATTTCTAAGGGAAATAAGTTTGTTTGAGCAAATGCTTATAATAATGCGTACTCTCCAGTATTGCTGGGTGCAGTGAAATAAAGCCAGTGGAATTAACGCGTTTTTTCTTTTCTTGAAAAAGAAATAGCGCCTGCGAATAAAACGAAATTAAACCCGTGGGTATTATTTCCACTCAGAAAGGGAAAGAACGCCCGCGCGCCCTATTCGGCGATGTGGGCTTTATTTCCCTTTCGAAAGGGCAATTAAGCCCGCAGACGGGGGGTTTTTTTTTTAAATATGGTGATTAGTGGGAAAAGCGCCGCAGGCGAAAAACTGGAATTAAAAATCGCGCGATTTTTAATTCCAATTTTTCGTTTTTTTTTAAATGTGGTGTATTATTATTGGGAAAAGCGCCGAAGATATACTTATTTTAAATAATATCCATTTAACTAGGCCTCTCTCAGTAATAACCCTAAGCCTCTCTGTCTCAGTAATTACTCGTAGGTATTATTTCTATTAAGCAGCGGAGTTGACACATATGTACATATGCATATATATGTACATATATGTACATATGGATATGTACATACAATTATGTACATATGTATATGTACACTGAGAGAAAAAAAATATATGGAGGGGTCAAAGAAATTGTTTACCTATTTTGAACACTACTTTCTTTGTTTTGAGTAAATTTTCCTTAAAACATGTTAAGAGGTTTATAAAATATTGTTGTTACATGCGTTACCATGGCTTCATATACTTGTTTTGAAAAAATTCATACATTAAAATAATGAAAAATTCTTTAAGCGCCATTCCATTCCCAACTTTCCTTGTTTTGAAGACTTGATTTCTTTAATTTTAAGAAATAAAATTCCCATAAAAATCCCCATGGCAACGAATTTGTTTGAAAGTTTTTTTATGTTTTTTCCACATTTTTGAGAAAATTTACACAAAACAAAGAAAACTTTGTATTGGGACGCGTGTTCAAAATAAGGAAAATTATGTCTGTGATCGAGAGAAATTTTTTTTTTTGAGTGTACATATATGTACATATGTATATGTACATATGTACATATATACTATATAATTGGAGAATTGGCGGCAGTTTTTGGTTTTCATCTCCATTTGATCAATTTGTAAGTGACGTTACTAAAGGGAGCATCATGGAAGTGGTAGTGCGTTACAAATTTATTGCAGGCTTAAGGAGGAATAGCTGTTTATTATATTTAGAAGACGAGAATCAATTATTTTAAGTAAAAAGCTCAAACGTAAAAAATACTCGTTATGTGTGTTACCAGAACAAATGTGAAGTTAGTGTTTGTATAGACAATGTTACGAATGTATGTAAAAAATTAAATAACAAAATGCATACTCATGATAGTCAAGAAGAAGTGGTAAAAAAAATGTATATTATGAACTCAATTAAAACACAATGCAAAAGCGTCAGAGAGTCAAAGCATGTTGTTATGAGTTATTTGTTTTACCAAGCCACGCGATGTTCTCTTAAGCCCATGCAATCACTTTAAATTGTGTGCGGATTGCTTTGGAGAGCACAGTAAGGTTGCAATTGTAAATGGCAATATAAATATTTTGTGCCCGGTTTGTCGTCAAATTGTTGAAAACTCTATAAGAGTATTTGTTTAGATTGTTGTCTGAAAGTTCCAATATGTATGTAATGAAGTTTTGTTTATTTTGATTGAGTATTTAAATATTTACTTACTTACGGATCTTGAAAATTGTTAGTAATAAATGATTATAGAAATTTACTGAAGCTTTGTTTATTCGATTGAGTATTTGAATATTTAGAAGGGATTTAAAAAAAATTTAAAGAATCGAAAAATTGGAATTAAAAATCGCGCGATTTTTTATTCCAATTTTTCGCCTGCCGCGCGTTTTCCAATTATAATACACCATACTCAGAAAAAACGAAAAATTGGAATTAAAAATCGCGCGATTTTTTATTCCAATTTTTCGCCTGCGGTGCGTTTTCCACTTATAATACACCATATTCAGAAAAAACGAAAAATTGGAATTAAAAATCGCGCGATTTTTTATTCCAATTTTTCGCCTGCGGCGCTTTTTCCAATAAAACCAGCACCATATTTAAAAAAAACGAAAAATTGGAATTAAAAATCGCGCGATTTTTTATTACAATTTTTCACCTGCGGCGCTTTTTCCCTAATACACCATATTAAAAAAAACCCGTCTGCGGGCTTAATTGCCCTTCCGAAAGAGAAATAAAGCCCATGGATCAAACGAAATAACGCCCGCGGGAATTATTTCTTTTTCAACAAATGAAAAAACGCCCGCGGGCGTTAATTCCACGGGCGTTATTTCACTGCACCGTGTTGCTGTCATCAGATCTTATGGACTACTCTATCTCTTTATCTCTCTATCTCTAAAATAAAACCTTATTCTCAAGGCTTATTCGCAATTTCTTATAATAAGGTTTTATGTGGAGTTTAAATACCCTATAGAAAGGCTCATATAATGGATTATGAAAATTTGTGTTTTGCTTTTTACCCGAAGTCGAATAAAATTTTTTGCGCTCTCTTTGCCCATGTTTGCTCATAAAACTCTACCTTCTTTTCTCTCTATATATGACTTAGGCCTCATAAAAGCCTTAGCCTTATATCGCTTTTTATAGGGCATGCATGCACCTACATATATGCATAAGTATTTTGTGCTTCTTAGTTACCAACAACACAGGCTATAGATCTGCATACCTATATATATAGATATGTTTGCCATTCATAAGTACACTCAGGGAAAAAAAATTATAAAAACATATGAAAACGTGCTTAAAATGGGCAAAAACGTATTTAAAAGTGATGTAAATACTAACATTTTTATTTTAAAAATGTTCATTGAAAAATTTTTAAATCAAGAAAAACATTTTAAATTTAAAAATGTTTATTTTTAGTTTAAGCACTATGAGAAAAAAACGCTGCAGTGTTCTCTATATCATTTTCTCTTCCGGATTCGAAATTGTAACCAACGGCATTCTCTTCATCTTCTCTTAATCCGAGTCCCAACTACAAAAATATAGCCTCCGCTTGTTCTCCTCTTCTTTTCTACTTTGCATTAACTGTTTGCTATCTTTATTTCTTATACTCCTTATTCTCCTTTTTCTTCTTTATTTTATATTCCTCTCCGGATTCGAACCATGACATCAACCTGAAATTCAATCCAACGCCATCACACAGTGGAACATTCAACATTATATTGAATTGTAGTAACCTATTTATACTTCCCTTTTCCTAAAAAATAATCTATGAATTATATGAATCATTGTAAAACAAAATTAAAAAAATCGATTCTCATTATTGTTTTTGTTGGATTTCTCACAAAAAAATATTTTCTCACAAAAAAATTTTGAACAAAGAGCAAGTTTTTGAACAACATTCATTTTCATTTTTAATTTAAAAATTTTCATTGTTAAAATAAAAATGGTTTGGTTTAAAACAGAGACGAAAAATAACTCTTATTGAATTTTTTGAAATCAAAAACGTTGGGCAGATTTCAATGAAAAAATTTTTCCCTTACATTTAAAAGTTATTATGGGAAAGAAAAATATTTCTGTTGCTCATAACGATTATATTCAGATTTTTATTTTTTCAATTGCCTCATAACTGTTATTCATAAGAAAAAATTTTTTCCGTTGCTCGTAACGTTTATTTTGAAATTTTTATTTTTTCCGTTGCCTCATAACAGTTATTCATGAAAATAAATTTTTTCTCTTGCTTATAGCTAATTTCTATTTCAGATTTTTGATTTTTACGTTGTATTTTGAGTATTATTTTGTGGAATTGGTTCCTTTTTTTGCTCATAGGACTTCATCTTTCGGTATCTAGTGTATATAGCACCATCCACTATGTAATACAGTATATTTATTTTATTCCCAACCCCGAAGCTAGAATGTTTCAATTGGTACTAGCTGTAAATATATCCTAACTAAAATTAAAAAATGCTGATTAGAAATCGGTTTAGGCCCATGGTTTCATATACAAAGTTACTTAGAATAATCCGTAGGATTTTTTTCCGCGCAAACGATTTTTCGAAAATAAAATAATCGATATCGTGATAAAAATCGATAGCAAATAAGAAAACAAATCATTGTGGTAGTCAGACTTAGCACGTTATTGTCCATAAGCGTCGATATGTATGTACATTAGAGTGCGTTTCAAATTAACGATATTTTACTGTATCGCCCCCTCAACATGGTTAAAGAAATCACAGATAAATTTTGGTCCAGATTGGTGGCGGTTAAGGCGTGGTGCATTGTGGCGAAAAATCTATGAAGGTTAAAAAAACCAAAATATTTTTGTAAATTATCTAATACCCAAAATCAATACTTCTATACCCAAGGATAACAAATATAAATTTTGGTCCCGATTGATAAAGGTTTAGTGGTCTTTCACGGGGGTCAAATTCAGATGGCCATATAACTTACATGTTTTACCCCTGTGACACTCCACTAAACCATGATCAATTGGGACCAAAATTTATGTGTGATATCTTTAACCATGCTACTACCGATTGAGGGGCGATACAGTCTTTTTATGAACTTTTAATTTCTTCATACAAATTAAACGCACTCTAATGTACATACATATAACTTTCTATTATATTTATTGACTAATCCATACCCGCGAAATCTTCCGCGGAAGAAAATTAAAATGTTGATTTTTTTTTTAATTATCAAATATTTAAAGTAAAATTGGCAATACACCAAAATAAAAATCCAAGCGAAATCCATTCGAAACCTAAATTAAAATCGAATTAATTTATGATCTTCCATCTTCCACCAAGCTTCAGTTTTCCCTCTTTCTCTCTCTTTCCCTTTCCTATTCCCTCTCTCTCCACCCTCAATCTTTAACTATCCCTACCTCTATCTCAATCTTTTTTCACTTTCTTAGCTAAAAAGCCAGATGGGCTAAGAAGGATGGGTGAGAACGCACACTTTTCCAAAGTTGTCTAAGCTCGATATAGTGGCCCATTTACCAAATATCATTGATTTACGGAAAAAGACTCCGAGTTATAAGGATTTTAAGGACTTCTACTGAAGGGGAAGGAAAGTAGGGGGACTTTTCTGTGTACCATATGTACACCCCAGTGCAAAAATATGTTATATTATTTTCTGGCGCAAAAACGAACTTTCGTACAAACAAAAGACGCGAAAACTCGAAGCGCAAAAGCATGCCGATAAAACTTTTTAGTTCCTTTTATCCCCTAAGATAAAAGGGCAAAAACGAACTAAAAAGCTTTGTCGGCATGTTTTTCTGCTTCGAGTTTTCGCGTCTTTTGTTTGTACGAAAGTTCGTTTTTGCGCTAGAAAATAATATAACGCATTTTTGCACTGGGGTGTACATATATGATTTACACGAACGCTTATCTAAAAATCACTTGCGAGGAGTAAAAGCTGTTTTTAAAAATCACAACCGAAGATCTTTAGCATGGATAACAAATTCCTACCACACTAAGCCATCTAATCGTACATTCACGTACATATGTATCTCATATTATTCACCGAAAAATAAAGTCCTATAACCAAAAAAAGAAACATATTCTGCAAAATAATATTCAAAATATAACGAAAAAATTAAAAAATTTGAAATGTAGAAGTTATGAGGCAACGGAAAAAATAAAAATTTTAAAATAAAAGTTACGAGCAACGGAAAAAATGTTTTCTCATGAATAACAGTTATGAGGCAATTGAAAAAATAAAAATCTGAACATAATCGTTATGAGCAACAGAAAAAAATATTTTTCAGACATAATAGTTACGACTTTAGAATATTTTTTTTCGGTTTGAAATAACTCTTATACTGATTTCAGACAGAAAATTAATGTAGTACATTACATTTATAATTTAACAATAAATTTTTGTGTTTCACACAGACTCAATTAACAAGGAGATGTCAAATTTCAAAATAATTTGTTGTTATTGACAACAATTTTTGAATAAATAATCCCAGTAAACATTCGGGTCATAAAAGAGTCCGAAAGGAATCCTAAACTGGAGCATTCACACTCATTATGAGCTCACTTTGGAGTCCGAAATATATGTATTTCTGTTCTTAAGGTGATCCCCTGATATGAGCCTAATTTCATACATTTTATGAGTCTGAATATGTAGTAAAACAAAAAAAATTCTTTTATTTTTGCATTTTCCTTCCCCTGACCCAATTCTCTTCATCCTCTCTCTCCCTTCATCCTAGGTTATTCTCCTCTTCTATCATTGGCTGCGTTCAGAAGACGCAACTGTTAAGCGAAACACCGAGCGGAAAGTGATATAATTTGCGCCTTCTGAATGAGCTGATACAGACAAAAAACAAATTATTATTATAATTACCTATCCCCAACATAATCGGCAATAGCTTCACTGCTTTGCAACATTATTATTACATTCAAAAATTCATAAATATATCTGTGGACATTTGGAAGAACAACCTAAGTCGACCTAAGTGCATTTCCATTTTTTTACCATAAAGATACATTTTAAAAGACGGTTCTTTCTGTCTAATCGGCGTTACGATATGAACTCTGGTTCAGGAGATATGATGTGTTCAAAATCAACTTAAGTAGATATTTTTCACATTTGCATTTGCTGAAAGCACTTAACTTAAGATAAGATAGAAGTAGTAAGAAAAATTCAAAAAAAAGTGTAACTTCGTTTTGAAAGAAGAACCTAATTGAATTTAGGTTGCAATTTTTTTTTTTTAAATCATTTGAAAAAGCAACTTAACTCAATTTAAGTGGCACATTTTTTTTCAATAAGCACTTGAAAAAGCAACCTAATTCGAAGTAGGTGCTTCTTCTGAGTGCATATTGTGAAAAAAGAAGAACCTAAAACGAGTTAAGTTTATTTTATGAATATTTCTTAATCAACTTTCGGCGTGTCCACACGTCTTATGTCTAGCTAAGTTTTTTTTATGAATTTTTTTACAACAGAAGCGCTAAAATTTTAGGTATCTTAATTCAACTTAAGATCTCGTTTTAAACTTAAATTTTCAAAAGGCAAATTAGATAGGTTGATTTATGATGAAAAGGGGACAAATACTTGCGAATATGGCAAGGAAATTGTCAAAAATGGAGGATGACCATCCCTCATCTAGCAATGCCGTTCTAAGAGAGCAGGCACAAGATAATGGTTTAGAACCACTTTCTCTAGAAACTGGACAGTCATCACCCAATTTAAACAAATCTTCAGATGATTTTATTAGTGAAGGTGAAGAAGACATTTTCCACGAAACAGATTTTCTTGACTCAGATTTTGTACCCTCAAGTGGCGTATCGGAGTTAAATTCCACAACTGAGAGCACACAAATTATGGGAGAAATTTTAGAGTCAAACATCAGTAATTTCGAATCACCAGGTTTGAATGAAATCGACCTTTTTTCTACTCCAAAACTATCTCCAAGACGAAAACATTCTAAGGCAGCCAAAAATTTGAATAATGCGTACCACAAGCCTGTTGAAGAAGATGACATTAATATAAATATACGTGAACTTGGAGAATGTAGGATGAAATGCAGAACAAAAATTAGTCATGAACAGCGTACTAGCCTCTATAAAAATTATTGGCGAGCAAGCGACTACAGTTCTCGTCGTCAAATACTGTCAAATTTAATTGAAGTTCAGTACAAGAAAACGACAACCGTTGCAAACCCAAACAAACGGGAATATGTCTATACTTATCACTTCGAAATAAACGGTGAAAGGACTAAAGTGTGCAAAAAATGCTTTCTACAGTTGTTTGGCGAAACAGAACAGAGGGTAAAAACTGTTCGCAAATACAAAGCACAACAGAATTATAGCGGGGCTATTCCCAAAGATCGTCGTGGGCGGCGTGTTCCTGTCAACAAGATAGCAATCGAAAAGCATAAAGAAGTATTAAGCTTCATTAACAGTATTCCAAAGTATGAAAGCCACTACAGTCGGCGACATACTACCAAGCTTTATTTTCAACGCGGTATTAATCTAGCATCGCTTTACAGATTGTATAACGAAAAAATTCCGAATCCTGTCTCACAAACTAAATTTCAGGAGATATTTAAGACACTAGATATTGGTTTTAAAAAACCACAGCATGATCTATGTACAAAATGCGAAATATTAAAAGAAAAAATTAAAAACACAAATGACGCAGAAGAAAAAGCAGCTACTACTTTGGAATTGAAAAATCATCATGAAGCTGCAGATTTCGCTTACGATAGCAAAAAAATGGACAAAGAACTTTCTATTCGAAAAAAGTCAGTAAAAATGTTTTCTTTTGATCTGCAGCAGTGCCTGCCAACTCCTTATTTAAAAGCCTCCATATTTTTTTATAAACGTCCCCTCTGGACATTCAATTTTACTATTCATGATGGTTCAACGAACAAAGCCAATTGTTATATCTGGCATGAAGCGATTGCTAAACGTGGCGCTAATGACATTGGGTCATGTATTTATAAATGCATTTCAGATTTACCCCAACATATCAAACACGTAATTTTATATAGTGATTCTTGCACTGGCCAAAATCGTAACTCATACATTTGTGCCATATTCGCAAAAGTACTGGAAGATCACCCTTCAATCGAAACGATTGATCACAAATTTCTTGTTGTCGGTCATACTCATCTCGAGTGTGACACAGTTCATGCACAAATTGAAAAGAAAAAGAAATACTCTTCTGTGTCCGTTCAACATCCCCGTGACTGGACAAATTTGATTGCAGCCACAAACACTAAATACATTACGGAGGGGCTGAACCAAGACCAATTTTTCAATTTCCAGGCATTATTAAAGGAAAACTTTACGTGGAGGAGCATCAACACTGAAGGTATGTAATAAGTATATAAAATTGTTTGTACTTTTTTATTATTTCTTTGTCATTGCCCTTTTCCAATAGCGTAGTAATATGAAGTATTTCGGAATGACTTTCTGTCATCTCTTGTCAAATTTGGTTTCAATTAAGTTATATCTAAGCCAAATTTGACAAGAAGTGACAAAAACTTGTTCCATAATACTCGTATATAATTTTAAAATTTTATTTATTGTAAATTTTTATTTGTTTTTCAGGTGAAAAGTTCGAGTGGAAGCTGATTCGGTGGATGCGGTATATGAAAAAGGACGCTGGACTTATTCGATACAAATATTCTCTTGACACGGACGATCCCTTTAAAGTATTAAACATCAATGCGCGACGTAAAAAAACTCAAAACAACGTCCTTATGAAAAGTTACAACGGACCCCTTCCAATTTCAGTATATAAAAAGCGCGATTTACTTGAAATGTTGCCTCTGATAAATCCAGAGATCCACGGTTTTTACCACAGTCTTAAGGTTGAAGGAGAATCCGAAGTAGAAGTAGACTCAGACTTGGACGAAATTGAAGAAAATATATAATATTTTTATGTATTAATGAAATTAAAAGTATTGATTATTTCATATTTATGTTCCTATGTATTTAGTTATTTATTATATTTCATTTTATTTATCATAATTTGTTAACTTGAATTCCTTGAAACCTGTTCATCAATAAAAAATTAATAGTTTTAATGAAATAAGCATTAAATGAAAGTTTAGAATTAATGAAATTAGTTAACACATGGCTATATTATCGCAAAAGTTTTTAGTTGTTGCAACTTAAGTCGATTACTTGTTATATTTCAGCTTGCCAAATCAACCTAATTCGAATTAGGAGGCTAAAATTCTTAACAATTTTTATCAAAACCAATTTAAAGAAAGAACCTAAGTTGAGGTAAGTTGATTTTTTTTTTTCAAAATCAACTTGGAAAAAGCACTTATTTTATTTGAAACCAATTTAAATAAAAACCGTTACGCTAAGAATAAAAATTTTAATTTAAAATGAACTACAGAAGATTGTTCTATCATGCTACGCTCTAACTTGTCTAAAAATATATGATGGAAAGACTCTGTGCACTTGCAAAACTGTTTTTTGCTCTCCTGTAAAATTGCGAATTTAGACTTAGGTTGCTTTTCCAAATGTCCACAGATATGTAGGTACATATTTATATTTTTGTACATATGTCAAAATCGTAAGCACAACATGTTGTCCGAAGTCAAACGATTAAAATACACGGCAGTATATGAGAATGAACAGAACGAAAACGCTGGCGAAAATCGCCCATCGTCAGAATAGACTTATTTCTAATTTGGACGCTATCGCCTGTCAAATAAACTATTTGAAACTTGATAAAAACATGTAATATAACAAAAATATATGTTTTTTGATGTGGAACAAATTGAAAATGAAGAAGTAAGGAAACATCGTAATTATAAAAATATGCATATGGCAATTTCGCATTGATTCTGTTTTACTGGGCGATATTCGCAAACAAATGTCATCGCCGCATCGCGCGAAAATACGTCCGGCGATCGGTTCTGTATAAAGCTTAAGCTCACACATATTTCACACATGTTTGTGATTCATATCCGACTCCAAATTATGAGTGCTCTGAGAATGTTTGCTGGGATAATAAATTCATGCCAAAACTAATTGACGGTTGACACTGAAAATTTCAAAATTAAAAAAACAAACTTACCTCCCAGAGTTGTATTGGATTTTTATTCGATTAAAAATTCAATTAATTAGTAATGCATCCATTAAGAATTGAAATTCTGTATGGAAAATCGAGCTTCATTATTGACTTAATGAAGAAAATGTGGATAATTACTCCATTAACCGCCTGTGTGAAATCAGTATTAAGAAATGAAAGAAAAAGATTTTTGAATTTGAATTTTTTGAATATTTCTTATAACAGTTATGTCTCTGGTTTAAAATTTGCATTATGGAAACAAAAATTTTATTTTTGATTTTAAAATGCTGTTTTTCCCTGAGTGTATATATGTGTATTTGTTTTTGTTTATGCTTGTGAATTCGTCGAGAATCCATTGCAATCAATCTTGGCAGTTCTTCTTCCTCTGATTCTCCTGCTTCTGCGCCTTCTTCCATTTAAAGTTTTTATCACAAACTTTTTTTCGGTTCGATTTTCTACACTCAAAAAAAAAAATTTCTCTCGATCAAAGACATAATTTTCCTTATTTTGAACACGCGTCCCAATACAAAATTTTCTTTGTTTTGTGTAAATTTTCTCAAAAATGTGGAAAAAACATTAAAAAACATTCAAACAAATTCGTTGCCATGGGGATTTGTATGGGAATTTAATTTCTCAAAATTAAAGAAATCAAGTCTTCAAAACAAGGAAAGTTGGGAATGGAATGGCGCTTAAAGAATTTTTCACTATTTTAATATATGAATTTTTTCAAAACAAGTATATGAAACCATGGTAACGCATGTAACAACAATATTTTATAAACCTTTTAACATGTTTTAAGGAAAATTTACTCAAAACAAAGAAAGTAGTGTTCAAAATAGGTAAACAATTTCTTTGACCCCTCAATATATTTTTTTTCTCTCAGTGTATTATTACAAGTTGGTATTCTCTGCCTTGCCTTGCGTCTATGACGATAAACATTATTGCTGGCGGGATGGCATCACCTGTCTGTTTGCTCGTTTACTCGTACTTATACTCTCAATGGTAATGTGGATTGGTGTGTGTGTGTGTGCAATCGAGCGCCTGAATGTATGCAACAAACGTAAATACCAATTTAGCACTTTCTACGCTTCGCTGTGTGTGCCATTGTTTATTGCTTTGTTGCTTCAACGCTGTGCTGTGAATACATACAAACAAACAAAACATGGCAGCCAAGCCATTACTGCCACGAGCAATTGATTGAAAAACCCTAATCGAGCCCTCACGTTGCACAATGCAGCCAATATGGATGGAATATATGAAAATCACTACAGCTGTTGCTATTGCTGTTGCTGTTGCTGCCCTGCCGTTTATGTTCAGAAGTACTTAAATGATAAAATTTTCTTTTCACTTACATACATACTTATTTATTTTTTTGTCCTCCTTATTTTCTATTTTCAATCATGCTGCAGGCAGCCAGGCGAACATATGAATATACTTTCTTCGTATGGATGTTTGTTTGTACATGTGTGCCATTCGTTGGAAACGCTTCGAAATGCAATTTGATGGTTAGATAATTGAGCTTTATAGCGGATGGATATGATGGATGCTATGGTAAAAATATGGCAAGGAAGACTGTAAAAGAATTCAATAAATAAACTGAATTGTTTTAAGTAGATACTCGCACTTACGAACAGAAATACACATTTATGTATGTACAATTATTCTCATTTTTTCCTCGAAAAGAAACAATGCCTTCGGGTTGAAATGCGTTTTGCTAGTTTTTGTGTGAATATGTAGTTGAATGGCCAATTTGGTGGCATAAATCTACTAACTCAAGGCAAGTTTTACAGAGTTTTTAATAAAGCAGAAAATATTTTTTTTTTTGAGAAAGGGAGCATAAGAAATAGAACGAGTCGACAAAAGCATGTGAGTTGTTTCAGTTTTAGGATAGGCTCCGCCAATTAAATGGAACAACGCCAAGTCATCCTTCGGCTGTAGTGGAGGTCTCGCTCTTGCTCTGCTGCCACTGGTTGGTTCCGCTGGAAATACTTTCGGAGCCAAATCAATCGCAGAACACGATCTATCCAGCAAACCGATTTCCAATTTACTGACCTATTCCGCACAATATTTGGAGAAGATTGTTCACCTGAGTCGTTCGTAGTTCATATATTGGAAAGCAATGCAAAATGGATTGCAGTGGATGGAATTATAACTAGAGCTCGGAAAAATAGGTGAAATCAAGCGCCTAAAAAATGCTACATTTTGTAAATTTTGTTTGTTTTCAGTGGCGGGATTAAGATTTAAATTTAAAGGGGTATAATATTTGTATGGAGGGTGATTTTATTAGAAAAGTTCTTAATCATGTTACACAAATTTGCAGTTTGAATGTGATGAAATAAAGCCAAAGAGGGACTTAGTTTCTTTGACATTTTTACTGAAAAAAAAAGTATGAGGAACACTCGTACGTCTTGCGTTTAGAAAAAAAAAAAAACAAAATTTATTTCAATTTTGTATTTTATATTTTTGTACATCGTCAAGCTTTTTGAAAGCAAAACAAAATTAACTGTAATGAAAATAAAATTTAGGAAAAGTAAGTAAATTATGGCATAGTTAATGTTCCAATAACTCATAAACAAAAATGCAAACCCGTTTTTACCACGAGAGAAATTTGCATTTTTACAGATATGGAATTATGCCGAGTATCCAATTGCAAATTGAAAAAATAGAAAAGTTCAAATCAAGTTTTTTACCTAAAATATGCAAATATTTAAAGTCAGACCACTACAAATTAAAAAGCTGTATTATATATTCCATTTGCTAATATGCACTTGCCTCATTTTCATTCAAAATATATTTGGTTTGAAACTGTAATTGTTTTTCCTTCACGTGCGAAGATTTTGTCTCAAATTTAAGCGAATCACTACAAATTTTTAATTTTTTTCTTTATTCTTTATAATTATATATTTATTTATTATACTTTATTTAATATTCTTCTTTATTATTATATTTATTTATTGTAGCTTTCTTTGCAATTTTTCACGTGCAACCCATAAAAAACCTTAATAATTTATTTTTCTGGCATCCTAGTAAGCAAAAAATCCAATTGCATTCACGGGGGGCTTAGACCCGAACTAACCCCACCCTTAAACTTGCCACTGGATGTGCTCACAAACATTACGTAGCATAATTTTAAGCGTTTGATTTTCACCTATTATCCGAGCTCTAATTATAACATAGCAGAGGCGATGGAAAACCAAGGAGCCTAGAGAGTATAGGACGAAGCAGCGGCGACTGAAACACCATCTACTAGTATTAATAAAAGGTTCCATTACATATGGTTCAAAAATAAACTTTTTCCAAAATTTTTGCGGCAATGATATGGAAGCACTATACTGTTCATAAGGTTTATTTAAAATGGCAGAAAGCTTTTGTATATCGGAAAAGATGGCAAATTTTTTCGAATTTGCAAAATTAAGAGGCGATGGATTTCTCATTCTTCAAACACAACAGCGGACTGTTCCGAACTATGTCATGTCTTAGCTCAAAACCTCATGTAATTTCGTCTTTAACTTATTGAATAAAAAATAATATTAAGAGAATATAGTATGTATGTGTACTTGTTTAGTAATGCATACACCATATAAGAATTAACTATATAGATTTTTATTGCCTTAGAGTAGAAAAAAAGCATATTCTTGCATAATTTCCTTACTGTTTGCATATATTTTGTATTTAAAAATTTCATAAAATTCCGATCGCTAGTTATTAGTGAAGTACCTAAGTGGTTAACTTTCATATTGTACCGAAATCTCAATTTTATAGCAACGAGAACATTTTATAGAATACTTTAGATCTGTCTCATGACGGTTTCCTTCCGATCGTTTTTTAGCGAGTTTAGGGAAAATAGTGATTGGAATGTTTCTAAAGCCTTAAGATATTCTAGGAAATTGTTCGCAGGAAAGTAAGCAGCTCTTTACTTCACAGTACCGGATTCTAACCATTAATCAATTGATGCACTTTTACAATGAAGATAATTGTGTTTTATTTTATTTTCCACAACTTATATAATTTTGTCTTCTATTAAAATTTGCATTGCCCGTAACAGTAACATAGATAAATGCCCTTCATATATATTCGCACATAAATATATCGTCGGCCTCCTGCCAGAACCACGAATGTGCTAAAATGAAAATGTTGGGAAATCGAGTTTTAAAGTTTATTCTTCTCGCAAAATTTGAAAAATTTGTTTCTAATATAAAAGTATATCTGCAAATTAGAACCATGTTTAGCTCGATGTCCTGATATAGTTTTTATGCTTCTATTCCTTCTAATCTTCGAGATTTGGCACATTCGTGTTTCTGGCGCAACAAAAATCAAAAAAATTCCTTGAAAATAAATTTCCAAAAGTAAGTAAAACAAATACATTCAATTCAAACTCACATTTATTTTGTGGAACTATTCCTAATCTTCAAAATCAGAGACTTCTGTAAGGTCAGGCTCAGGTAGAGCATCGCGAACTCCGCTGTTAGCCTTCAAATTTTTATAAAAATTGTGGTATTCCTTTAGAATCACCAAGGTTTCGCAAATTTTATTTAAATCTTCTGCTTTCGCGTCAGCGATAGGCTATGTCTCCGAATACACGGGCGTGGGTTTTCTTGCGGAGGGCCACTAATATTCAATGGCAAATAAACTACTAAAAATTTTGTTTCAGAATAATTTTTTTTTTGTAAAAAATATTGTAGAGTTAATCTTTTATATACCGTCGTACCATACGAAAACTAGCACACGATTTTTTGTGGCTGACGAAAGGTAAAAATTTTGTTTAAACAACAACAGTTTTAATGTATAAACAGTATATAATTAGTCAAATGTGCTACTTTTCGTACAGAATTATTTAATTGTGTTTTCGTATAGTACGACGATATGCACCTCGACCAGCAAATATTTCGAAAGGGCAGTTGAAATAAATGAACTTTAATAAATCGTCGTGTAGTTGCGTATGGACTTGAAATGGTTTTGGAGAGTTACATGCCCCTCTGATGATTTGCCTCTTTGCCACTATTTTTATAACAATTTGAAGACTAGCAGCGAGGTTCGGAAGAGCATAATCCTGAGCCTAACTTTTCAGAAGACTGCGATATTGAAGATTAGAAATAGTTCCACAAATATATATGAATTTGAATTGAATGTGTTTGTATTACTAACTTTAGGAAATTTATTTTCAAGGAATTATTTTAATTTTTGTTGCGCCAGAAACACGAATGTGCCCCATATATTTTTTGAAATTTTAATTTCAACGATTTTTTTACATTTTTTGTTGGGCCAGAAACACGAATGTGCCCCATATATTTTTTAAAAATTTATTTTCAAGGAATTTTTTACATTTTTTGTTGGGCCAGAAACACGAATGTACCACATTCGTTTTTCTGGCTCAACTTTTTATAACTGATCTACACATTCGTGTAACTGGCATTGAAAATTTTGGAGGCTTCCAGTGCACAAAGGAACTGGGGGTTTTACTAAAATGTAGAGCATACACAGATTAATCAGGAAAACCGCTTAACTCAAAACTGGGAAAATTGCACATTCGTGGTTCTGGCAGGGGGCCGACGATATGTATGTAGCACGTAAAACAAAGAGTGTTTTTATTTATGCATTTCCAGTGAATTTAATATATCGCTATTTTAAGGTGCTGGTCGTTAGCAGAAGAAAAACTTATTATCATAACTTCAAGCGAGTTCTCACCTTGCCGGTGCTTGCTTAATTTGCATTTTCGCGCTTTTCCAAGGCTGCAAAGAAAAACAAAAGGTTCACTGTTTTACATCAATTTATCTATGTATGTATGTCCACACAGTAAAAATTTTAGTTTAATTTTAATACCATTTTGGTATTTATATATAACAATGCCAAAAAGTATAAAATTAAAACCATTCTGGTTTAAAAAAAGAAGAGAATATGAGAGACTGAAATTATTCTTGGTGTCAAATTAATACTTTTTTTAGAATTAAATCAAAAACAAATTTTAATTATTTTTAGAATATTTTTGGTATTAAAAATAGTTGAAATGGTATAAGATCTATCCGAAAATTTTAATAAATACTATACTTTTTTGGTATTAAATCAAAACCAAATTTCTATTATTTTTACAATATTTTTGGTATTAAAAATAGTAAAATGGAATGAATTCTATACCTTTTTGGAATTAAATCAAAACTAAAGATATGTATGTACATGGAAATGTTTATTTTATTTGAAATAATATTATATTACAACGACATGAGATATCACATAAAGTCTTTGCTTTTTTGTTTTCGCCGATAATACAAGAAAACTAGAATGGGCTGCTTCCTTGTCGAATTTAACGCGTTCACTGCCAGTGGATCACCGATGATTACGATGAAAACCACCCCCAGGTGCCAGTGTATCACCGGTTATGCACGCCTAGGCGCTTAAAATTTAGATAGAATTATAAAATTAAAAAGCAGATGCTCGCCAGGTTGTCACAGCTTAAAAACTTGCTCAGACGCGTCGGATGCGTGGCTTTTACTCTTGGTAAAAATCCCGTTATAATACAAAAGCAAAAAGCAATTTTTGTCCTGATACCTGGAGCTAGGTTTTTGTCGTGATCACCGGTTATAAACTGGCAGCTAACATGTTAAACACACTATCTTCAATTTCTTTTAAATTTACAACATAAATTTCGACACTGTTGCGGTAGACTGAAAAAATAAAATAAAATAAAACAAAATTTACCCTCATAATATTTAATTTATCTCATGTATTACTCACTTGATACAATTGTTTCGTCAGCCATGAACAATTCGCTTTGCTGTGATAAATTTTATTTCTCCATCGTCTTCCACTTTAAGAAACATTTTGTATTTATGTATTTATTTTGACACATTTTTTTTTAAATATTTTTTTGGTTTTGATTTCAAACCAAAAGTGAGAAAGAGAAAGTTTTTATACTTTTCAGGAGTTTTTCTTATAATATAAGTAAGTAAACCTCTCGAGAGAGAATTTTAATAATTTTCAAGGCTTTATTTTGAAACTATTGTGGATTAAACAAAATTGTAAAACTTCTCATAGTTTCAAAATAAGATTTTTTGGCATTAAAATTCATACTTAATTCCAAGAATGATTAAATTAAGTACCAAATGGTATTAGAAATAAACTATCATTTTTTACTGTGCAACACTTTCCTGTTATGGTATGAATAAAATTATATCGCCAGTTGAGGGAAGAAAAAAAAACGTCTGAATTTAATATCGCAAATCCTCAGCAAGCAAGCGAAAAGTTGAACGTCATATGGGTACCAGGCCATACATACTGCCATCTCGGAAAATTGCAACGCAGATGAGCTAGCAAGGGAAGTCCACCACTTGCATGAAATCACATCTGGTTAGGTAAGCGCCCACAAATTCATATTAGCACTGCTTTCGATCTCATAGAGCAGGCAAACAAACGCCAAATGGTCCCAGCAGTCAATCTAGGAGATTTCTGGCGTAGAATGGATTAATGGAGTTGGGAACCATTAACATATGCATATACACCCCTTGTCCCACTGTTGGCACTTGTCTCACTTTTTGCTGTTTGTAATGATTTGTGTTTTTGATATATTTAATTTAGTTACTTGTAGCGTAAATAAAATAAAATTGTTTGCTATACTCGTACTTACCATCACATAGCCATCCATTTAACAAAATAAAACTAACGCATTACTCCACATTAAATTCAATGTTTTATGTTTTATTATTAACATAAACATATACATAAATGTTTTTATTATTATTTGTTTAATATTTTTATACGTTATTTATAATATTTGCTCTACCTCCTTTAGTCGCGCTTAGTCAATTAATCGCTAAACGCTTGTTGTATAAACATGCACTTTTTTTTGTTTTTGTTATTTTTTTATGCATTTAATATTTTTTAATAGCTAACACTTTTTAAATTTTTTGTTTTTGCTTTTAATTAAGTTTAATTAAGTTTAATTAATTTATTATATTTATTCAAAATTATATTTTTTTGATTTTCAGTTTAGTTACTTTGGTTATTATTTTTACATTGCATTTTTTTGTTATTGTATTTCGAGAGAAGAGAAATTACATTTAGTAAAAATGTTGCAAGTTATTTAAACAAGTTTTTTTTTTGGTTTTTTTTTAATGAATTTTAGCATGAGTTTGGTTACACTGGTGGCAAGTATAATAGCTCAGTTGTTGATAAAGAGCAAGTAATCTCCATTAGCATTTCTTTTGCTCGATTATGTAATGTTCGTATTTGACAACGTGAACAAAGTTTCAAAATGCTTTATTTAATGCCTTTTATTTAACAAGTAAAATAAATAAAAATTTGCCTCCACATAACGTAATTCGTTCTCGAACGATCTCAATAAAAGCCCGTCTCCACATAACGTAATTCACCCTCGAATAATGTCGCTAACAATCTCCCGAAATAACCCGTTTTTACTTGGCTATTTTCAATTTGACATTTCCTATTCTTTTTCTTCTTCAATGTAGTTGAGTTTATTTGCGGTAAACAGCAAAATTAAATTTAAGTTGTAGAAAAATTGTAAGTTAAAGGAAGATAAAATTTTATATATGTAAGAGTACAACAGAGCTTATTAATTCATTCAACATGAATTTCTGTTAACTTGTGCTTTTTTGCGTTTTTATTTTGCTCTGTTTGTCAGATTTCGATAGATTTGTGGTACCAAATTAGAGAAGGCATCGCTTTTACCATGGTTGGTGAGAGTGCTGTAAACGAATAACGTAGTTCAATCGTTATTCGCTCTTAGAACTATGTATGGAATTTAGTTTCGTTCGGCAGCAGATTCGTCTCGAAAGGCGAATGAGAGAGCGAACACCGACAATATGAGCGAACTATGTACATACACTACACGTGGAGACATTCTGGAAGTTGCTGAAGTTGAAATATAAGCGACTGTATAAAAGTAGCTTTTTGAGCGATCCTCATTGAGTGTTATTTGAACGTCTGTAAGAGAAAAAACATTCTTTCAAACACGTTGAGTTAAAAAAAAAAAACCAAATAGCTACTATTTGTAGGGAGACTAGAAAATAAATGTTAAAAATTTTGCATTTCTGTCAGTCGTCTCTCTCTAAAACATTGTGCGATTAGTCTCGAAAGAGATTTGTCCCGGATTCCTCTATTTCGGTAAAATTGGCTGCAATTACTCCTAAATTGTACCCAGAAAGATAAAAATGAACACTAATTGTTCACAAGTGTACTCAACAGGTTATAAACGAACTTCGAAGTGTGCTTTTGTTCATGTATAAAAAGGTACAGCTTCCATTCGATATCCCATTGGCATCAAAGTGGAGTAGTTTACCTTCGTAATCGTTCAGGTATAAAAGGGTACAATTGGTCTCCCCATAGTACATGCTTAAACAAAAGGGAACACTGCATTCCATACAAAGTCACATGCTCCCTTGCGAGTGATCCGGGACACATCCCAGATTAGTCGCATTTTTTGCAGGGCTATTAGTTTTGCCACCAGTATAGTTATACATATATGTACGTTATGTGTGTGTGTATGAAATTTATGCGTATATTTATATGAATTTTAGGTATTTAGTTGCAAGTTACATCATTACACTAATACTAATTGTTGCCAGAACACTTTTCTGCTGCCGATTTACTTTTTGTCCGCACTTCATATACCAATGATTCTGGTAGTCTTGGCTCATTTACTTTAAAGTGGTTCATGCATAAGATTTCTTGTTATGTTTTTTGTTTTTTTTTTGTTTTTTTGATATTTTTAGGCTCAAATTAAATTTCTCTTTTGATTTTTTAATTAGCAGCTACTTTAACCAAACTTAACTTGTATAACATTTACGTACGAGTATATGCATATCTATATGTACTATATATATAAATGTAGGTATGTATGTGTATGTATATTTGAATGTAAATATTTCTCTATATGTATGTATAATGAATTAATTTACAAATGATTTCGGTTTCTATTTTAATTATACGTATACATACATATGTGTATATGTATGTACATATGTATGTGTTTTTATGAACTAGATCTTTGATTTCTGGAATTTCTTATTTGATTTACGGTTTCTTTCTTATTTTCACTGCATTGAAATTAAATTTATTTAAAAGTATGTATATACACTTTTGTATGCAAGTATCTATAACTGTTTGCCTATATATCATATGTATACTCTACAATAAATATATCTAAACTTAATTTACATATACATAGATACATACATACGTATGTACATATGTCTGTTTTAGGTAGGCTTACCGAGTTGAATAATTCAAGATTTGCAAATGATTTCAGTATATACATATCTAAGTATTTTGTTATTCGTTACTTTTGGTTTTTATTTTTTTGTTTGTTTTTTGTTTTAGTTTTTGCTTATGTTTTGGTTTTTCTTTTTATTATTTTTTCCTTCTGGCATATTTAAGTACATTTTTATATGTAAATTGTATTCATATATTCTTACATACATATGTATGTATGTAGATTTCGAAGTCAACATGCAGAATACGTGTGTTTTGTATAAATAAGTATGTATATTTGTTTGTATATTTTTGTATCATTTAATGATTTTTTTAAATTTCAATTAATGTAGGCACGAGTTGAAAATACTAAGAAATCAGAGTCAAATCAAAAGCTTTAAGAAATATTCCAGTAGGCCCAAAGGTAATACAATCATCAATACTCTCTCCTCCTTACATTTTTTTTAGTGGATATAACAACTTTCATGACTGTGCCCCATGACTATGGCACGGCGATTGCCGCCTTCGCATGGATGACTTTGTATGGGTAAAAAAGCAATGAAGCGCAGGCGCCGGGATTTCATTAAAAACCGCACGCTTTTTTTCACATGGCCGTTATATTAACCTTGTTAGTTATTCAGTATGAATGTTAGCAGTATTTTAGTGCTGAATATACAGCTGCCTACCATCTAATTTTGTTATGTAGTTCATTCATTCAATTCAATTTTTCTGTTTCGGTTTACACTTTTTAACTCCTGATTTAGTCAGTGAAGAAATGATCTGTACTCAATTTGTACGTGCCGTTCAACATACTTTAGGAGTACCTGCGGTATATCTAACAAAAGCAAGTATCGTGGCATGAATTAAACTCGCATAACCTTACCAATGGACCTAGTGGAGTAATGTTATCTTTCATAGTTTTAGTTTTTTTTTTTTGTTTTATGTGTTTCGGCTTTTGTTTTTTTTGTTTTTTTTTTTTAAGAAGTTAAATATTTTTTAAATTTAAAACACGTTACTTAGTTTAAAAAAAAAAAAAAAAAAACAATTTAATTTGGTCGGTCTTCTTGAACCAATTTATATTTTAAAATTGCCTACAAAGTGGTACATTTTTTTTTAACGTTACGAAACTATTGCAAAGACTTTCTAATTTAAACAAAACGAGAGCAAATTCGTCAAAGAGAAATGCCTCTCTGTCTCTGGCTAATTATGCTATGGATTTTAACACTCAAGCGCACACCATGACTCCAGGGAGCTCACGCAAAATTTTTTAGCCTCACAAGAAAACAAATTTTTTCATAACAAGCACTGAAACCTCACGTGGCAGAAGGGATTTTATCATACAAGCGCTACAAAGCTTAGTTTTTGGTAAGTGTGAACGCAGGGAACTCATGGTGATGATTTCAGTGAGAAAATTTTATTTTGAGATTTTTATTGCTATTTAGTTTTTTTTCAGAATTCAATTAAATGGCGTCCAAATGTAGAAAATTGGATACTGTTGATCTCTTGAAAAATTGTAATTTATAGATTTTTTATACAGTCTTCATAAAAGTTTAACAAATTAATTTGCGCTAAAACTGCAACCTGTCATATACATAGATAAACATACCTACTTATGTACATATCTTTACGAGTAACTAATAGCGTTAGTAACTTATTGTTATTGCTACATTTACACTGAAAAAATAACTTACTCAAATTATGGAAAGGGGGAATGATGCGGCGCTAAAGACATATTTTCATTGTTTTGATATACAATTTTCTTCAAATGAAGGAATAAAAACCACGTTTTAAAGAAAATTGTATTCAAAGCCATGAAAATATGTATTTAGCGCCGATTAATTTCCATTTTTCCATAATCTGAGTATTTTTCTTTTGAGTGTATGTATACATATGTGTATTTTTTTTATATTAAGTTATATTACTTATATTCTTTCTTTTACGCTACATTTAAATTTTTATTTTCTAGCATTAATTTTATTTTGATTTTCTTTACTTATTTACAGTTTTTAGAGAGTTTTTAAATACTTTTAGCTTCCATTTTATTTTAATGTTGTAACATTTATAACATTATATTAAATTTTATTTTGCAAAACTAAACTAAAACTATATTTTTTATATTTGCTTAAACTCATTAAAATTTAACCCATTAAATTTAGCTAACGCTGCGCTAATTTACGGTTTGTTTATTTGTTTTTTTTTTTATTTTTTCCTTTTTTATTTTGATAAAAAAATTCGCGCGCGCAAATACTTTAAACATATAAAAAAACTTAAATTTCTTAAAATGCTTTTGGTTTCATATTCATGCACTTAACTACATAGACATAATATGCATTTACATATATGCACTTTTATACTTACATTTGTATATCAGCATTTTTAAAAAAATTTTTTTTTTAATTTTTATTTACTTCTTTATATGCACTTCCTTTATACGACTGCAATGGTATCATTTACGAGTAAGTGGTGTGTGTGGGGCAAGTCGTTTTATTTCAGCGCCGGATCCAGCGTTGTGAATTCCATTTCGCCGCGTGGCAAAATCAAATCTGGGTCTGTAATGTAGACTAGCGTTGCAGTAAAAGAAAACATCACAATAATATATATTTATTATTTTGGTTAGTCATGGTTATTAAGGAAGTTTTTGTGGCATTGGGTGAGCGGGTGAGTGAGGGGGTTTTAATGGAAGTGGAAGTAAGCGAGTGCATAAATTAATGCATCAGAAGTGTAATGTGTTGTGATGGCGGAGGCAAATAAAATGTAAAAAAATGAAATAAAAAGGAAATAAAAGGAAAATAAAATGTTAAAAAATGAGCTAAAAGCGTATAAAATACAGAAATGTACAAACGAGTAAATTAAAGCGTTATTAGTGCGCTGTATTATGTTTCAAATTAATGTTTCGCTTGTATGTAGATATATTACTTGCATACATATAAGGACATTTGTATATAGGTATGTACGTGTTTATGAAAACTAGTCAATTTCGTTTTGAAATCAAACATAGAAAGTATAAGTCTTATAAATATGAATAAAACAATAAAAAAATTCAACTGCGTAATTTTCCGCTATGACCAATGTCTGAGCAGAGTTCAGCTGGTATACTTAATTCGCTGATTCTATACCTTTTTCTTTAAGATTTCTTTTTCATCAAACAAGCTTGACTGTTTGTAGTTAGATTATCGTTAGGGTGTCGGATAAGTCTAAGTAGTTTAATAGTTAGACCATGCTGCACACCAAGTAGTTTGCCAAACATCAAGCAATGTGTAAAACATATTTATCATATCTTGGCTTTTAGAGAAAAAAAGCTGAACATAGTAAAATTAAGTCAGCTAAAAATTGATTCTTCATTTGTCATTGCGGAATTTTAAAATATTTTGAAACTTTTTAAACATACCATATCGACCCCTTTGTGCGACTTTATCGTAACGGACAAAAGCAAATTTTACAGGAGAGCATTTTTTTCGTTTTTTTACTACTTTTTATTGGAATTTTCAAATTGATTAACACGTGATTAGGCAATTAATTAATACTAGAGTGCTGCCTACTGTCGAAACTCGACAGTTTTTCTAGAAGTTTTCTTATGATTAAGGTGCAACTATAGTTTTTGTATAATTGTCTGTTGTTATTGTCACTGTTACTATTTTATTATTGTTCCTGTTGATGCTGCTCCTTTTGTTGCTAATGTCACCGCTACTATTTTGTCTTTGTTGTTGGTGTTGTTGTCGTTACTCGTCTTCACAATTCTCCTACATATGAACTTCTATCTATCTATTTCTGCTCGTTTCTTTCCTCAATTTCTTTCCTACTTATTCTTTCTTATTCTTTCTCATCCTTCTTATTACTTGACTTTGTATTTTGCTCAAAAGAATGCAACAACAACCACACGTCAATTTTCCAACGACGATTGTGGACGTATTGTCCAACCAATTTTCATGAAAATTGGCGCAGTTCTATTTGAGAGCAATACCTTTCTAATGATGTTCTTAATTTTAAAATCGGTTCAGAAGTTTCGAAAGAGAAGATGGAACAAAATTTATGTTAGCGTATTAAGAATATAGAAGAATAGAAGATACCTCAATGAACTTTCTTAAAATAACTGTAAAAACCCGTATTGTTGTTGACGTTGCTACTTTTCTTCTTAATTCCTCTACGTAAATGAATTTTCTTAAAATAACGGTAAAAAACCTTACTGTTGTTGTTATCGTTGTTTCTAGTCTTCCTAATTGCTTCTTTCTATTTCTCGACGTTCCTTTTCCCCCTTTCTTTCTTACTTTTTCTTTTTTATTCTACTTATTCCGTCTATTTCTTTTTGTTATAGTGCTTCTTCTCATTGTCACTGCTAATATGTTGTTGTTTTTGTTGTTTTTGTTGTTTGTAGTTATTGTTTTTGTTTGTAGATGTTGTTGTTGCTGTTATATTTGGTGTGGTGTTGTTGTTGTTACTCGTCCTACTAATTCTTCTAACTACGTACATACATAGATACATATGTACATTGTACAATATATGTACATAATTGTCTCATTTTATTTCTACTTTCTTTATTTATTATTTCTTATCCTACTTATTCCTTGCCATTATGTTCTTGTTGTAGTAATTTTGCTACCTTTTTACGTTTCTACTTCTTTGAAACTACACACCACATCCAGCCAAACATGTTTAGAATTGCGTGGTTTGGCGAAAACGCACAAAGTCAGGTACATACATATCCTTGCGCATTGAGACAGCTCTGTTGTGTTCAAATGCATGCAACAACAATCACACGGGAATTTTCCAACGACGATTGTGGGTGCATTTTCCAACCAATTTTAATGAAAATTGGCGCAGTTCTATTTGAGAGCAATACCTTTCTAATGGTGTGCTTAGTTTTAAAATCGGTTCAGTAGTTTCGACGGAGAAGAAGGAACAAATTTTATGTTAGCGTATAATATAGATACTGAACCTGATAATTTTTTTCTTGAAAAAATGTGCAGTTTGCGAAAAAATCACAATTTTGTCCCTTACCATAATTTTCGCTCTCAATTTTTTATGAGTTTGTTTGAATAAATGTCCCTTACGATAATATTTAAAAAAGAGTTTGTATGAAAAATACAAATGTTTTATTTCATACTTTTGTATTTTTAATGATGGGATAATGGGAATATAGTGAGTATTGTACTCGTCTTCCATTCTAAAGTTTCCAAGTTCGATTTCCGGCAGACCAGGGATCGATCTATTGGGAAAATTGGTTTTTATAATATGTAAGTTTGTTGGAAATTTGGTAAATAGGTAGATTATTTCCAGTATTGTGACGGAGAAATGGAACGAACCTCCAAAAACAAATTACATTGCAGATGCCGTTTAAAGGCGACACAAGAACAGATAATACTATTGCTATTCTTTTCTAAATAAGTAAGTATTTTTAATCGCTAGTTTTCATTATTTTCCATCCAAGTGGGGCATTCTCTTATTTCCATAAATTACTAGTACCTGGGTGGTCGAGCTCAGACGTGATTCTATTCCTTAGAAAGTATTCTATTTCACCATATAGGTATATCCAAATATCTAATCAAGTAACTAAATGAGCCAAAAATGGATGTATAAAATTTCACTCAACTCAGTCAAACCGTTTTCGCGATAGTTTACAAAGGAATTAATAAAATTAGGTTATGTAGAAATTCCACTGAGCAATATTTTAATTGAAATACGTCGTAAACTACCATACAGTTTTATGCCGGCTCCGAACGGCGAATGCATTTTTTGTGAGAAGCAGAAATACACTCGGAGGGTATGCCGCCCACTGCCGAGAGGTGACCGCTGCTCTTAAAAAATCCAATAATTGGATTTTTACTAATTAGAAAAATTTCTTTGGTATTTTGCTCGGACTGGGGTTTCAACCCGAGACCTCTGGCATAGCAGACGAGCGCTCTACTCACTGCACCACAGCGACCATAGGCATACTATCAGTAAAACGAATTTCCTCCAAATCCGTTCAGCCGTTCCCGAGATAGTAGTGGATATAGAAATATATAAATAAATTAATATACATCCAAAAATAACTCGTTTAAGGTTATAAGATAATCCAAACATAATCATGGTACCATGGCTACATTATGCTTACAATCCGCTTCATATTCTATTTTAAATTTCAAAATAAATAATACATAAAATTACTTGCTAGCTATATTCAAGATATTTTGTATATGGGCGATACTATAAATTCGAGCTCAAGAAAAAAGTGTCGATTGTCCCTTACGATAAAAAATAAAACCAATTTTTGGCACAACTATAAGGATTTCAGCTATAATATTTTACCAGGTGATGCGCTGACGGATTTAGATTAAACTTGCATCAAAAAGTGAAATTCCAGAAAATGACACTTACGATAAAATCGCGCAAAGGGGTCGATATAACTATTCAGATTTTTTTTTTAACAAAAAAATTTCTATTTCAAAACAAATTGACTTATTTCCATATGAGTGTACATATCGTCGTACCATACGAAAACTAGCATACGTTTTTTTGTGACTGACGAAAAGTAACAAGTTCGACTTTTCGCCGACAAAAAATAACAAAATCAACGAAACTATCAATTTGGTTTAAACAACAACAATTTTAATGTAAAAACAGTATATAATTACTGATACTTTTCGTCAGCCAAAAGTCGATTTTGTTATTTTTCGTCGGCCAAAAGTCGAACTTGTTATTTTTCGTACAGAATTTTTTTTTTGATAGCTTTCGCCAGAAATGTTGAATATGCGAGTTTTCGTATGGTACGACGATATGACAAGTTCAGAGCAAAAACAAACTATTATACAAACAAAAAACGTGAAAATTCGAAGCGCAAAAACATGCCGGAAAAACATTTTAGTTCGTTTTTGCTCTAAGAAAAAGTATGTCTCATTTTTGCTCTGAGCTCATCATGTATGCTGCAGGTTTTATCATATACATAACATACATAGCTGTAATTAAATGTGGACTAGACACATATTTAAAATTATAATTAGAACACACAGAAAGCAGTGCTAATTCAACAAAAAAGAACAAAATAATAACAATTAGCTAATAAATTTTACAGAATTAAACGCATATGTGTACGATATGTCGTATTATATACGATATTATTATGAAAACGTATCCACCTAAACACACGAACTTTCTTGATACTTTATGAGGCGCGTAACTACCTCAAATGAATTTATGAGTCTATTCAATATATTAAACAGCATAAAATATTTGAATGAACACATAATAATTTCCGTCGAAGCGTTCACAGCAGACACAATATTAAAAGTTAATAAACAAAGTTTTAAGTTAGCAGATTTCCAAGGAAGCCCAATTTCTGTACTAAAAAATTTGTTTATGTTTCTGTTATGAATACTCAAAAATTAATGGCAGTGTTTCATGTACACGAGTATATAATATGAAACCCGGACTACCTAAGCACACAATGCCATGCAGGTATATACTGTAGCACAGAAACAAATGTTCAATATTAAATTGTTATTGGCTTTTGTACAAATTTCCACGATGAAAAACAATTTACCCATTCCTATTTTTGTCTTGAATTCTCTTGTTGGCAACGTGGGGAATTGATTGATGTATTCTCATCTTTGTTTTGGTCAAAGTTCATTAACTTGCACATGCCATGTGACAAATTCGGTGTCAATCAATGTACTTCGAAATTGATAAATAATTACAAACATATGCACTTGTCGCACCCTAAATCATAAAGTGACACAACTCAAAATTTTTCGAAATTGGGTTTGTTTCATACATAAATTGGCACACAGAATATATCTCTAACGGCTGCCAAAAATTTTTTCCATCAGTCTTTTTTAACTGAAAAACAACTATTATCTGTGGCCTTTTGCCATAAAAATGAAACAGTTTTTTGGTTCTTCTAAAAATTTTTGAATTTTGAGTTGTGCCACTTTATGTTTTAGGGTGCGATATCTACACATAAATGTTTATGTATGCACTTCATTAATAAATTAAATTTGTAATTTTTATTAAAAAAATCATCAGCGTTGTTAAATTTTCTTTTCAATATGGAAAAAATGATAAATTGAAATGTTTATATTAGCGGACAAAAATAGCAAATTGCTTTATAAATTTTTCATGTTACGTATACGCCATGGGGCTCAATGAAAGAATTCTCATGTACCTATATACGTAAATATATGTATGTACTATGTGCATATATATGTATGGACATACATTCCCAGCAGAAAAAGCAAGAAGTAAGAAACACTTGCAGAGGCTTTTCCCTGATATCTATGTAGATTGGCTTGCCATCTAAATGATTTCATTACTTATTATTTCTGTTATGAAAAGAGTCAAATGGCTATGCTTTTTCATGTCCGAAGCAATAGCTTCTAGAAGATAATGATTACAAGGTTTACATAGCTTTTGTCTGCTTCTTAGCTTAACATCGCTGTCAACTCTCGCTTCGTTACTCTTGCTTAGAAGCTGTTTTGTATTCTCTTATAAATGGAAGAGCTTACCAACTTTTATTCTGGGTCCACATACATATACATATATGTATATATGTATATATTACTTGTTTTACATATGTATTCGGTCTACATACCCTCTAAAAATTAAACGATTAATCTCCGGGATTTGTTCCCGAATCCTCTCTTTCGGGTACAACTGGTCTACAATTACTCCACAATTGGAACCGGAAGTATAAAAATTTAGACTAATTGTTGACAATTGCACTCATGCATGTATTAACGCAAACGTCAAAGCTGTGTGATCGATAATTATTTTGCTCCTTAATTTTGTGTTTTAATATTGTATAATAATTTACTTTAATTTAAAAGTTCTTTGCGAAAAAGTGATTAATTTAGTGCACTACAGAAGCAATAAAGTTAAACAGATTTTGGTTAATTATTTATTGAATATTTTCAATTTAAAATTTCAAGTGTGATTGCCGAGTCATTTTGCATATTGTTGTTGCAGTTGTGTGGCTAATCTTTTTAACATAAATTGTTTTTGTGTTTTTTGCGTTCTTTATTTTGCACTTTTTCATTTTCATTTTTATATTCTCTTTCTCTTGTCACAGCTGTTTGCGTCTGCTTTTTAAGCGTCTTGCTGTGCATCTCAAACTGCTCACTGTCATATACACTACACTACTTTCCAAACTGTCACTAACTTACTAACTTTACAGTCTTTCAAACTGTTCGCATCTATTAACCCTTTCGGTTCTATCATTCGTTTTGACACTTATTTAATTTCTCTCTGATTGCTTACTTTTTATTATCTGTAATATAATTTTATACTCTAAATATGTCTTGCATATATAAAAACTGTTCTGTTAAAAGTGAGTCCGAGCGTTTCGTGTCTTGTTGGCTGTGTGATGGGTTAGCTCATATAAAATGTGCAGGCATAACAGGCAGAATGCTGGATTTGATTAATGACAGAAAGGGCTTGCGTTGGTCATGCGTGAATTGTAGGTCGCCCGAAGTAGATCTTTCTAAACTTTTCAGCCAAACGAGAAGTGGTTTCTCTGAGATAGGAAAAGAGCTACTTTCTTTGACTGAAAAATTCAAGCACTACGAAAATCTGTTTAATTCATTTAAATGCCTAGAACTCTCTTCTTCATCATCGGCATCTTTACCTTCTTTACTTGGTACGACGGGTGATTCCACTTCTGGACCACGTAATGTGCCAATGTTGAAAAATCTTCAGTTAAATCCTGTACAACCACAGGAGGAACTTATTGACTTAGCTTCACCGAATCCGCATACTGTGGGGTCTTGTTCTACAAAGGACTCATCTTCTAATTCTAGGTCTTCTAATGCACCTCTCGAAAGTATTACGGTACAATCAACTATGCCCGAAACGACTGAACCAATTGTTAATAAGTTGGTTGTCGTTCCTCCGAAGAAATCAATATTCGTATCTAGGTTTGATAAAGACACAACCGCGGATGATCTAAAGGGCTATATTTCGTCCAAAATCTCTACTGGAAATATTTTTATCAAAAAATTCAACTTTTCATACACAAGAGACATTTCTTCTTTTAAAATTGATGTATCTCCTCAAGATTATCAAACTTTACTGAACAGTTCATTTTGGCCACCTGGTGCTTTTGTTCGCGAGTTTGAAAACAGGCCTAAAATACATGGTCACAATACGGCGAAAATTTCTCGTACTGCTTCAAAAAACTGAGTATAACCTTAAATTCCGCATTAAATATTTTCTATCAAAATGTCAGGGGCCTGAACACCAAATTAAGTGATTTTTATTTAAAAACGATTGACTGCGTCTATAATGTAATTTCTTTTACCGAAACATGGCTTAAGCCTCATGTTTTCGATTCTGAAATCTTTTGTAACCATTATCAGGTGTATAGAAATGATCGCGTAAACAGAATCGGCGGTGGTGTCTTGTTTGCTGTAAAGTCCTCATTACATTCTGAGGTGGTCAGTACACCTAATATTGGTGGTGTGGAGTCGATTTGCATTCGAATTAAGCAAGGAAAGGATTGGATTTATTTATTTGCTTGCTATATCCCGCCAGCCTGCAATATAAGCGTGTATATGGAATTAGCATCTGTGCTTAAAGATGTACACGCGCTGATGAACTCCTCTGACTCTATGCTTGTGTTAGGCGATTTTAATCTTCCGTGCATTTCTTGGAGCGTTTCAGAGGAGAATATTATTCCGAACTCATCGAGATCGGACATGAATAGCTTTTTCGATCAGATTGCCGATCTTTCCCTCAACCAGGTGAACATATTTCAGAATGCGTACGGGAAAATCTTAGACTTAGTTTTTGTAGATGATAGCTCTAAGTATGTCCTTCACCGCTGTGACCCTCTTGTTCTACCGGAGGACTTATACCACCCTTCTCTAGAGATTACATACGAAATTGTAAACAATATTAATGGCTGCATTTCTAGTTCAGCTAACACAAGTACATATTATAATTTTTCCAAGGCCAACTTTAAAAAACTTAATCATGAGTTAGCTAGTTTAACATGGCCAAAATTCAATAACGATGTCGAGCAAAACGTTTTACTTTTTAATAAAATTATTCATTGCCTATTTGAAAAACTTGTGCCTAAACGTGTTCGTGAGTACAGTGAGCCAATACAACCTTGGTTCACAAAAGAGCTTAAAACTTTAAAAAATAAGAAATCCCGATTTTTCAAATCATACAAGAAATCGGGCTTGCATGCCGACTACTTAAAGTATGCTGAGCTTAGACGCCAATACTTTGTGTTAAATAAAAATTGCTATAGAGCCTATATACGTAAAATTAAGTCTAATTTTATTCGTAATCCAAAATCGTTTTACAGTTTCGTAAACTCCAAGAGAAAAGTTAATGGGTTTCCGTCTGCTATGAGATATCAAGACAACACTTCAAGTGATAGTCAAGAAATTTCCAATCTTTTTGCACAATTTTTCAAACATAATTATTCCAACATAGAAGAACTTCCATTTCGTAACTATCCATATCGATTATCTCCTAATACATCAATTTACAAACCATATATATCTGCAGAGGACGTGTTGTCAGCCTTATTATCATTAAAAGAGTCATTTAGTTATGGTCCTGACCAGATACCAACATGCTTTCTAAAAAAATGTGCCATAAACCTGTTTAAACCACTAACTGCATTATTCAATAGTTCCTTGGAACAAGGCATTTTCCCTATGCTATGGAAAGAGTCATTCATTATCCCCCTTCATAAAAGCGGGAGTAGGTCCTCCATAGAAAATTATCGAGGTATAGCAAATATTTCGGCTATTCCTAAATTATTTGAAGCAATAGTTACCAATAGATTGTCTCATTCAACGTCCTCATTAATTTGTGATTCACAACACGGGTTCTGTAAGGGTAAATCAACGGTCACAAACCTACTGGAGTTTACCACTAGTATTTCTAATGGATTTTCTCAAAACTTACCCACTGATGTTATATACACGGACTTCAGCAAAGCATTTGATAAAGTCAATCACTCCTTGCTGATTCTTAAACTTGATCTTCTTGGCTTTCAGCCCAGCCTCTTGCAATGGATATCTTCATATCTTTTAAATAGAACACAAAGGGTGATTTTCAAAAATGCTTACTCGTCTATTATTAATGTTACTTCAGGAGTTCCTCAAGGCAGTCACCTTGGCCCGATTCTGTTTTTGCTATTTATTAACGATATAACTACTACAATTAAACACTCAAAAATTTCATTGTATGCGGACGACGTAAAGCTTTTTAGATCAATCTCTTCATTTGATGATAGAACTTTGCTTCAGGAAGATTTAAATTCCTTAGTTTCTTGGTGTGACACTAACTTAATGCCACTTAACCTCAATAAATGTAAATTCATGCGCTTTTCCCGGAAAACCGTACAGCCAGCTTCTTATGCAATAAATGGCTTTGGCCTCGAACAAGTAAATGAGTTTGTGGATTTAGGTGTAATAATGGACTGCAAACTTAGTTTTAACATTCATATTAATGCTACAGCAAATAAGGCAAGAGGTGTCTTAGCGTTTGTAAAACGTTGGTCAAAGGAATTCAGCGACCCATACATAACTAAAACACTCTTTACAACTTTAGTAAGACCTATATGGGAATATGGTTCCATAGTTTGGAATCCATACTATCAGATTCACTCTGATCGCTTAGAGTCAGTCCAAAAACAGTTTTTGCTTTTTGCTTTAAGAAATTTGCCTTGGGATTCTGGTTACAATCTTCCACCGTATACTAGCCGTTTAAAACTCCTTAATCTTCCGACTCTTGCAAGTCGACGAGAAATGTTAGGGGTAATATTTATCGTTAAGCTCTTGAATGGCTTAATTCTTTCTCCTTTCTTGCTAGCTGAAATAAACTTTAACATTCCTTCTCGTTCAACAAGACACTTCAACCCTATCTACTTAAAGCAGTGTAAATCAAACTTTGAATTAAATGAACCTTTCCGGGGTTTATGTAAGAGCTTTAATTCCTATTCCAGCTTTTTAGATATTTCGGACTCACTTTTCATTATAAGGGAAAAAATACTGTCTTATCTTAACACATAGTAGCGATTATTCTTTTATAATTCTCAAGACTAACTTCAATTGTACTATACTCAGCTGATGATTTTATTTCTCTGTAGCTGAGCAGTTTAAGATCTCGACGCTTAACAAACTCCTGCCACTCAACACCTCGGCATTTTATGTAAATAAAAAATATCCGTACGTCATGCGGGTGCGCCTCTCGTGCGGTCGGGCAGGATTGGAGGGCGTGGGTTATTATTATTATTAATAATTTTCTAGAACATTTTAACCCACTATCTGCATTGCTAATTGATATTTTCTACATGTGTTCCCAAACAAGGGTTAAAAACAGCCATTTTCGTGGGCGTTAAAGGGTTAAAGTCTACCGCAAAGAAATTCGTTTTTAATTCTGTAGAAGAAGTCCGCGCTCAATAACTTCATTTGATGTCATTTTTTATAAGATATTTTCGATAATGTAATTGCACCTCCAGCTAAAACCATAAAAATTTAACCCCCTCTAAAAAAAACTCATACCCTCTGGACTAGTACTCTGTTCGGCAAAGTTGGTCTGTGAGACATCCTCTATTGTGAATAATAGCCTTTGTTTCGTAAAATATTTGTAAATTTGTTGGACTGTGTTATTAAAGAGTTCTCATATTTATGACTCATTCTTTTCTTCTTTTATGACTAGGAAAACAAAAAAAAATTTTTATTTTTGTATTTTCCTTCCCTTGACCCAGTTCTCTTCATCCTCCCTTCATTCAACCCCACTTACACTCCTCTTCCCCTATTGTGGAACTTTCTTCACCTCGCAGATTGCTTTATATTCATGTCTATTTTCTATTCTTCTCCAGGTTGATATCGAACTTGAAATCAGCCTGAAATTCAATGCAACTCCATAATATAGTGTGAGATTAAACATTATATTGAACTTAAGTGATACTTTTATGCTTCCCCAACATCATGAATTAAAATAATTATTTTAAAAGAGAAAAAAAATTATAAAAAAAAATTTCCTTGGCTCATATGTCACACATATTTGGGAATCATATATATATATATATATATATATATGCTTTATAAATTTTTCATGTTACGTATACGCCATGGGGCTCAATGAAAGAATTCTCATGTACCTATATACGTAAATATATGTATGTACTATGTGCATATATATGTATGGACATACATTCCCAGCAGAAAAAGCAAGAAGTAAGAAACACTTGCAGAGGCTTTTCCCTGATATCTATGTAGATTGGCTTGCCATCTAAATGATTTCATTACTTATTATTTCTGTTATGAAAAGAGTCAAATGGCTATGCTTTTTCATGTCCGAAGCAATAGCTTCTAGAAGATAATGATTACAAGGTTTACATAGCTTTTGTCTGCTTCTTAGCTTAACATCGCTGTCAACTCTCGCTTCGTTACTCTTGCTTAGAAGCTGTTTTGTATTCTCTTATAAATGGAAGAGCTTACCAACTTTTATTCTGGGTCCACATACATATACATATATGTATATATGTATATATTACTTGTTTTACATATGTATTCGGTCTACATACCCTCTAAAAATTAAACGATTAATCTCCGGGATTTGTTCCCGAATCCTCTCTTTCGGGTACAACTGGTCTACAATTACTCCACAATTGGAACCGGAAGTATACAAATTTAGACTAATTGTTGACAATTGCACTCAAAGGGTTATAAACGAACTTGGAGATATGTTTTTGTTCAGGTATAAAAGGGCACAACGTCCATTCGATATCCCATTGACATCAAAGTGGAGTAGTCTAGCTTAGTACTCGTTCAGGTGTAAAAGGGTACAATTAGTCTCCCCATAGGACATGCTCAAACAGAAGGGAACACTTCATTCCATATAAAGAGACCACAATTTGTATTAGTCGCCTGATCCCTTGCGAGTGACCCCGGACAAATCCCGGATTAGTCGAATTTTTTGCAGAGTATGTACATATTGATATATTCACAGGTAGTACCGTCCTGCATCTTTTGCAATTATCACAATTGTTTTACATATTTTAATGTAAATATTTACATTGTGGCTTGCTTAATTGGCCAACTCGCCCACCTGCCGTTTATGCATATACGAATTCGTTCATACATACACTTACATACAGATGTGTACACTATTTTCTAGTACATATATGTACATATATATGGGATACATATGTTAGCATATAAAAAAGCTATGCAAAATATGTGCATTACTTATATACAAATTCAATTACTGACCCAATGCAATATCTCCAATTGGAGTTATTTTTGCAGTGACATGAATTCACCCTAAAAAAAATAAAAGTTGATAGTAATAGAAAGCAAACAGACAAGCACTTTAGGGCAGGAAAATAGGCAGATTTTTTTTTCTTCTAGTTATAAAATAGTTTTGATATAAAAGGTTTGTATGGGCAAATGCGTTTTTGTTAATTGATGATGAAGGGAGAGATTAGCAATGTTTATAGAAGTCAATTAAGTGCTTACGCCAATTTCCTTTGAAATTCTGTCAGATCTGCACTAAAGCTATAAAAGTGCCGTATTTTAAATGTGTTTTGCTTTTCTTGCTGAAATTAAATGAACGTATCAGTGCAGAGAAGAGTTGGATGTAGTTTCTTACTTCCCAGTGTAATTCATAGCTTTTCTAAGGCGTTGTTCAAATTATGTACACCTTTTTTTTTGAAGTCTCATATCTCAGACATTTTTAGGGAAAACTAAGGTTTTAACAATTGACAATAACTATTCATTATTTAGCTTAATATTTGAGTAGCTAATGAGCTATATCAAAAACACTTTTTTAAAAAAAGCCATTTTGTCAAATGTGCTCCGTGGTAGGGGTACCTGTGACTCGAATAGGGGCACATTTGGCCATCACAATGTGAACTAAAATTTTATTAATTTTTAACTTAAAAAAACGAGGCATTATATCATAAAACAAAATTAAAGTTTTTATTTAAACAGTATAATAATATTATAATAATAAGCAAAAATATATGGTAAATTCACTAGCTCTTTTAATGTTGAACGTTGTAAATTAAATGTGTATTAGTACACAACACATATGGTAGGTATGTTCTATTATATTTTGTTATCAGATGCTTACTAAAATTTTAATATGAAAAATACCAAGCAAAAGTGAAAAAGGTAATATTATAAAAATATAAATGATAAAAAACTTGAAAAAAATCAAAAAATAAAAGCAAAATCGAATAGGAAACTCAATAAATATGGGCTAAGTTATTGTATTGATGTTATTCTACTCGTAATTTTTATGGGAAAAACTAACCCTGCTGATACAATTGTTGTAAAGCTATACCACTTTATAACGTTATACTACTTTAAAAGAGCTTGTGAATTACCCAATGGATATTTGAAAGTTTATATCGAATTAATATTTTGTACGACATCGAGATGTTCTAGATGGGTTTTTATTTGGCTGGTTTAGCTTTCTTAGAGCCACATAAATGTTTAATTGGTATTATTATTTTATTTGACATTCGTCCCCAAAGTGGAAAGTCAAATGTACCCCAAATGACTTCATCCAAAATAATCATCACACAAATTTTTTTTTTTTTCAAAACATTGAATAATTAAGATTTATTTTCAATGTTTAAGCTTCGAAGAACCAGTTGAGAACACTCATTTAAAAAAAATGTTAGTTTTACTTGTGAAAACGCTTACGTGGCACTACAAAATTACATCAGCCAACGCAAAATCATCGAATCATGTGTTACTTCCTTAAGCATTAAAGCAGAGCTGCCAAATTAGGTATACACATGTGTTATTGTATAATACTGCATTCAATTCTATTTTTGTGAAGTTTTTATAATGTTTTTACACCGCAAATGGCGAAGTCAATGGTGCCCCAAAGTCAAAAGGACCCCACCTTACCCTACTTCAATGGCCTTTCTCAGAAATCAAAACTCACACAAAAGTATTTCAGAAATATTCATTTGAATTGCACATTGATACCTACCACATTTGGCAGCATAATTGGGAAGGGGCTTAAATAAGAGGAACAGGAAAGCAAATGTATAACGAATAGTTACAGGAATTCTAAGGCCATTTAATGGTAAATTATTTCATTTGAAATACATACATATGTAGATACTAAGTAAGCAAAAGAAAAGAAATTCCAAAGAAAAAACTGTCAGCAATTTTTACAAGGCAAAATATTGTTCCATGTAGCTAAAACTTGCCGCCTTCCTTTACATACATACTTAAAACTGTTTGAAGACTTCAATGAAAAGAATGAGTTACTAAGTTATTTAAGCCTATGGAGCTATTCAAAATATATTGCAACACTTCCATGCGGATATTGTACAAAATCAACTCTGAAATGCCATCGCACCTCTCATTAGCTAGAAAACCGTTTTTTGCTTCCCATAAAATCAAAATTTGGATAAGTTCAAACGGCATTGCTAAAAAGGGTGAGAGCAAAAATCCGAAAAATATTTAATGAAATTTAAAAATATGTAAGTACGTATCTAAGGGCACAGCCAAACGACGCAAGAAATTACTTTCAGAAAGTGAAAAATTCAAATTTTTGTATGTATTGGTTTTTTTTTTAAAAGAAACAAAAAGAAAAATTTAATTTTTCACTTTCTGAAAGTAATTTCTTGCGCCGTCTGGCTGTGCCATAAGAATGTCTGTGTTGTGTCACGAATGGCATAATTTGTGTGTAATATTATTTACATAAATGGAATGAGAATGAATGTACACGTAAGTAAAGCTTTTGGGTTATTATTAATTAATGTGATTGACATTCGTTTAATTTTCACTTAGAAACTTAGAAAGAAAAAGCATACTCATGGCCAATCGAAAACTCAAACATCACTCCAACTTTGATAGAGCAGCATTTTTTGTTGTTGTCTGCCCTGGAACGACGGCGCCCAAACTGTGCTTGCCGTGTTGCCGCTGCCGCTGCTACTGCTGCCGGCTCCACCTTCAGCTTCACCTTCGCCGACACCGCCAACGCCGCGGCCGCCTCCACACGCTATCAACAAGTAAGGATAACATTTCATAGAAGTGATAGCTTCAGCACCAACACTTTGCTTAATTTGAACATTCATGTTGTTGCTATTATTGTTGTTTTCGTTGTTGTTGCTTTCATTATTGTTGTGGTTGTTGTTGCTATTATACTTGCGTACTCTTCTGTCTGTTAAGTTGCTGATAGTGTTGGTGCAATCAAGCAAAGGTATTAAAAAATTGCCTAAAGGGAAATTTACTTTCTTTATTTATTTGTTTATTCTTTTCTTTTTTTTCATTTTAATCAGAAGAGGATTTTCTGTTCTTTGTAAATTTCAAATACGAAAACTTTCTTCTTTTAGCTACTACAATTAATTTGAAAAAATTGGAAAAATGGGAGAAACGAAGTGAAATCTACTGCGATTAGCTAAGTAAGATAATATCTACGCAAGTAGAGGAGAGGATAAAGAGTTTGAGTTTGCGTTTGAGTAAGTGAAGAGTATCTAAGTGTTCAAGTGAAATATGTACTTCAAAAGGTTTTATCTCACTAAAAGTTAGAGTTACTATGTAAAAGGTTTTAACTTGAAAGATATTTACACAAGTATGAGAATCTACTTACATATTTATAATGCTATGTAATCTTAACTTAGTTACAGATGAAGATACAACGGATTAAGGGTGAAGAGCTAACAAGTTTATAGTACATTTCAATACGAGTAGTATTTTGCCCATTTATTTATTTAAATAGACCGAATATTTGTATGAGAGAGAGTATTGGCAATGACTAATTTCTTGTAAGTTTTTACACAAAGGGAAACTTGATAAAGAGTTAAATACTTATGTGCATATCAGTGGCGGACCTAGCATAAATTGCCTGGGCAAGCCTATGTGTGAAGCATAACCATTAGCCATTTATGTAATTTCCTTTGCTGTATTGTTTAAAAGTCTGATTGCACTCCGTCATTGACTTTGATTTACAGTTATCGATTTCTGTTTAACATTTTCGAGTGGCCCGAATTAATGCTTTTCAAGGCTCGAACGCTCGTTTGTTTGTTTATTACGCGTATGTTTGTATGGGCATTTGAACAATTCGGGTATTTGAAGATCGTTTTTTCTCGTTTATTTTTTTTGTTTTTTTCATACATATGTATTTTTTATTTTTGTTTTCCTGATACACGTTTGTATACTCAGAGAAAAGGAATCAAAAATAAAATTTTTATTTTTATAATGCAAGTTTTAAACCAAGTCATTTTTATTTTATAAATGAAAATTTTTAAATTACAAATTAAATTTTTTAAATTAAAATGTATTTAGGATTTAAAAAAAAACATGTTTAAATTAAAAATTAAAATTAATGGAATAAAAACGAAAGTTTTTCCTTTTCCTCCAAGATCTCATAGTGCTTAAAATAAAAATAAACATTTTTAAATTAAAATTGTTTTTTCTTGATTTTGCAATTTTACTCTGAACATTTTTAAAATAAAAAATTTCGTATTTACATAATTCTTAAATATAAAAACGTGCGCTAGGGAAATCTTACACGAATGCGCAGAGGTATTTTTAGTTTCCTTATACCGACGGAAATTTCAGCAGTAGCAGGTGTATTTGCTTATTGTCTAATACCTAAAAAAAATGGGCGCTTTAGTGTTTGAAAAACTGAGGCCCAATTTGATTTCCACCGCTTTTTAAAATTATCTTGATATTCTGCCAATAGTCGCCAAAAATCACAATCAACCCTTTTATAATCTGGTATTTGATATTTATGTTTGCATGCACATGCAGATGTAAGAAATTATGTGCATAAGTATGTACATGGAAACGAAAATCAAATCAAATATGCATATGGCTGTGAATACTGAACTTTTGAATGCCGAAGCCAGCTTCATATTCGCATACAAATTTGATGTGAAAAATAAAAAAAGTGCTTTGCTAGTTTTTTTTCAATTTAAGTCTGAAAATAAGCAATTGGTTTCTCCTTAGCGAAAGCGAGAAAACGAGCTATGTTATTCTGTTTTGAAAGCCACGTAAAAGCTAATGTGTGGAAACGTTGAAGCATGCTCACTGTGGTGTGATTGGCTGTACAAATAAAATACACATTGTGAGGTGGTTTGGTGGTGTGTTGAGAACTTAAATAGTAAACACATTTAAAACGTAAAATAACCAGATTTTAAAGAATTTCGTATGAAATGAACGAAAATGTGTACGCAAGCCGGGCTTCTCGGCTTGTATGAAGCGACCGCCTCTGGTGCATATGTGTATTATTTACATTGGAATCTAAATAGCCTGCGATGAAACGAATAGACTCTGGTAATGTTCATGACATCATACAGAAAGAGAAAAATTATAGAGAGCCTTAGCATATGGATGACTTCTTCTTGGCTTTTCGATTTGTTTTGTGGACCCGTTGAAGCTCACCAGACACATCGGATCATACACACAACGACAGAACGTTGATTTCGTGTTCCAAGGCGAGCAGTAGTAGATGCCAGCATTAAATGGCGTAACTGCACGAGGGGACGCTTGAGAAACAAATAGGTGCGTACCAAATTTGAAATGCTGGTTGGAACGAGCACACGGTGAAGTCAACTTCTACCTTAACTAGTTTTTAACTGGTCACGGGTGTTTCAAGGCCTATCCTTTTCGTTTTAAGCACGAGTCAAACACAATGTTCCAGCACTGCGGAGGGCAAGCAGTGGAAGATCTACATATGTATGTATATCATGTCTTCTTTGAGTGCGCAAGATTTTACGAATCTAGAAGCAAGCTACGTAGAATATTTGGAGGAGACTATAGATCTGAGTCGTCAGTAAAGCTTATGCTAGAAAGCAATGCAAAATGGAATGCAGCGAGTGACATAATAGCAGACACGATGAAAACAATGAGGAGCCTAGAGAGGATATATCGAAGCAGCGGCGAATAAAAGACAACTAATCCAGTTGTTCCTCTCAATCATGGGTAATTCGTGTGGAATGGATACGTGCAGAAGATCAGCCTCCTGCACCCGCTATCGCACGTGGTGCAGAACTTTGACTTCTGCAGACCACTTGTCATTCACCACTTCGAGTGCAACGGTTGCGCGTACAGGAGTTCAGCCTCCCTCATGTAGAACGATACATATGCCTGGTTATTTCCAGGTTGAATGTAGAACATGGGTAAAGTTCGACCTAGGGCATTGAAAACTAAAACAGACGTAGGGCCTAGTGCTCAAACCATCTCCCTACGGTATTATCGGGGGGTTCGAAACGCTGACAGTAGGAGGTTTAGTGCAGTTTATAATCCCACACTGACGCAGTAGAGGCTTTCCATGCTTCCTTATCGTAAAAAAAGCCAGAGAACGATATCTTCCCTCCAATAAAGCCGGCCGGCAAATGCAGATGATGTGTTCGATTATCTCTCGGCATCCTTATGATCCTTGCAATTTCTGCAGCATCTGTGGTATAACATGAGTCAGTGCTTAGTATATGTAATCCCGTCAAGTGAGATATTTCCGCCATTATTATTTACGAGAGATTGCTTGTGACTCCATTTCGATCAAGTTTGTCTTGATATCTCATATTCTGAGTTCGGTGGCCATATTCCATTTGCTTGTTTATAGATGTAGTCTTTAAATCATGTGCAAAGTGCCAGCTCGTCCTATATGGGAAGAAAGACGTGCACCGTATGCACCTCCCATTTAATGTATTTTTGGAAAACTTTCCTGAAAATCATTTTGACGAAGCTAGTTGTCGCAAACTACATTTTTTTACATATCTTTAGTATATTTGGTTGGATATTAAAGTTTAATAAACCAATGTCTTTGGCTTGAGAAGATGATTCTTACTATTATCATTTTATTAACCCTATGTGTGCCATTGCACACTGGTCAGCCCCCATACACAGAAGTCAAAAACGTTGGTGCTTGAAAAAGAAACTTCTGTCATGCATTTTCGTGGGAAATATATTGAATTTTATGGAAAACGTCCTTCAATACGCAATAGCCACCATTAAATGTTACTTTGGCTCATTTAAAGTCAACACATTTGAAAAAATTTTTTTCTGGAAAAAGTTTGTGTAAATAAGTGTATTATGATTTTTGCGATATTTCAAGTTGGAGTGCTAAAGAAAATGCGGATAACTATGGAAACGCAAGAAAAACGTATGTTTCATGATCTCGCGAAAGAAAACAGTGAAAACAATTTATTTTTAGCAAAATACAAGATGAAGAAATCTCGGCTTTTCTATGAGCGTAATTTTCAAGCATTAGCATTTTCATTTAAACTTTTAACAATTAAGGACCACTCTGGACCAGGTCTTATAAGCAGATTTGAGTTCTTTCAGGTCTTCTCTTAAGAAGCCTGTTTATACATTATTCCCTTTTTTTTCCTTTTTCTTAAAATATCATATTAAATGTAACTAGTCTATACAAAATATTGTTGCCCTTTTACGATTTTTGTACATATTTACAGCGACTGTTTTCGGTAAAACTTTATTTTCGATAAAATCTGAGTAATTAAGTTTTGTCCCACTCTCCATACAATTTTTTTTTGATCCCGCGAAATATCGCGGAATAATTTTTTTTTATTGTAACTTTGTTATTTGACATCGGATTTATTTATTATTATCCGTCATTGTGTCATAATCAGGCCCGACGAGAGGGGGCAGGGGGGTTGAGGGGGTCAATTGCCCCGGGCCCGGGCTTTAGAGGGCCCGGGAATCTCAAAATGATATCCAAGTTTTTGCTTACAGAAAATAAACGAACAACACCTTTAATCACCTTTCGTAGATAGCAATCATTTTAAATTTCAACAAATTTTATAAATCTCTTAAAGTGTCTGCACCCCACTTAAGGAATTGTTGGTTTTTTGGCGTCGACTTTGCAGCATAAATTTGAATTCGTTTTCTGTTGCAACAGAAAAATTCGGTATGATGCAAATTCTTATACAGCGATATGGGTATATCCTGGGCGTTTCGGACGGTATGTTCGCACGATTTTTTGAACTTTTGAGGCAGAAATATCGCGAAATATTGTATCGTTTTATGATAAAAGGAAAGATTTAGGCCACAGCTAATGATTAAAGTATGTTAGCGACAGAAATTTAGTTTAATGCCTCTGTTTTAGCCACTTAAACTGCGTTCCGGACGCTACAAAAACACGTCCATTTTTTTTTTTGAGTGGCTAAAACAGAAGCCTGGCATAGCAGGCGAGCACTCTACCCACTGCACCACAGCGGCCATGTATAGATAAATTAAAGTTCGTAACTATATATTCATTGAATTTTGATTTTGAGAATTTGTTCATTTAGTATGGGGGCCCTTAGTTATTTTGACCCCGGGCCCGGATTTTCTCTCGGCGGCCCTGGTCATAATGTCATTAGTTTAGTCTTTGGAAGCTCTATATTTTCTTCTAATGTCCTTTTGACCTATGAAGTCGTTTTCACATAGTTAAGTCACCTAACCAAGTTTTTCATCCAAAATATCCTTTTTGTTTCACAAGAAAAAAATCGCCAAAAATAAAATATTTATCAGATCTCTCTGATATTGCGCTTAAAGCCCTTGCAATTAAACGGGCAAATTTTTAAATTAATAAAACTTTCCTGATTTTTACAACTTTTTATAAAAACTTAATTTGAAAATCAAACTTTTTTCAAAGATCGCAAAAAATCGACAAAATTTTGACTTTGACCAGCTTTCGCTCAGCAAGTTTTTATTAGACCACTACAAGCTGTATGTCATTTGAAGCCTTTCGAACTAGTTACTGCTTGCGTTTATCGCATTTGTAACTCCAGAGAAAATAATTTTTGAATGATCACAAAAAACACAAAATTAGCGTTATCTCAAAAACCTAACTATACAAAAAATTAAAAAAAAATAGTTCCAAGCTCAGCAGGTCAATTCCTATCCTCCCCCATTCCTGGTTTTCTTGTTTTTTTTTGGCTGTAAACTAGCGTTAGTGGTGGGCGTGGATTACAACATATATGCTTTTAATTTTTCTGAAAGATGAGTCGTATAGTGGGACACCAATGTGCCAAATTTGGTTTCGGTAGGTCCATCCGTTTCCAAGAAATTGAGTTTTGTCCCACTCTCCATACAAATGAGACCAGTGTGCATTGGAGCTGCTACCACCCTGTACTTTGTCGAAAATCCTAAATTTTTATGTAAAAGAAGTATCTTGAGCGCTTCAGCAGAACCCGAAATAAAAAACATTCAACATTCCGTGGAATACCTTCACATGTGTTTTTTGCTTCCCGTGGTTCGTTTACGAAGATTTTTCTGAGGAGATCTCTATTGAAATTTTATGGCGACTAATTTTCTAGAACACTCGAAAACTTAATTAGAAGAGAAAAATTTGTTTAAAATAAAATCGCGCTTGCCTTTAAAGCCGTTGTTCCATTTATGCATTTCCAATATTTAAGCCAACAATGCTATCGGTTGGTGTTTTTTTTTATAGTTTTTCTGTGGTATTCCAAATAAAAATAAACAATACTCTCTGTTGCCTTTCAATTTAGATGATTGGTCGTTGCTGTATTGGTCAATTTATGTGCACACATGCATACAGATGTACATATACATACATACATACATATGTGCGCTAAGTTTCCATGTGCATGGGGCATTATTTATTGTTACACAAACGGAAATGTTGCACGTTAAATTTATTTAGTTGTCGGTTTGTTGGTTGTTGCTTGTCGGTTGCGGTGTTTGGTGACCATTGTTGATGCTTTCAACTTCATCATGTTGACATCAAATAACAAATTGTTAAATATCGTTGATTGTAGTTATTGTTTATTTAGTTTTACTGTAGTAAATTTTGTTCTTTTTTACTTATTTACATCACTTTGGTGTTGTTGTTGGTGTTGCTGATGTTGCTGTATTTGTTTTGGTTGCTGTCGCTGCTGCAATGTAATGCATTTTCAATTGTTCCGCCATTTTTTTTTTGTATTGCGGCTGTTTTCGCTTTTTAATGCGAATTTCTTTGTTTTAAATGCGCGCGTAGAGCCAATATTTTTTTTAAATCTTTTTTTGTTTTTTTTTTTTTTTTGTTTTAAAAATTTCTTCCTGTTGTGTTTTTTGTTGTAGTGCATTTGTTGTGTTTCAGTGTTGATGTTGCAGGCCACAAAATACCACATAGCGCCGTGCAAATAGCGTTGCCAGCAGCGAAATTTTATGGCTTGATTTTAAATATTATTGTTTTAATTTATTTTTTCTTGTTTGCTTTTCCGACAGGGTAGCATTTCGATGTATTGTGGAACGAATTTGCGTCATGCCCTTCTCAAGTTTGATTTGAAACAAGATGCTGCCATCGCACATAGCCGAAACCGGTTTATAACCAAATCAAATTTGGCAAGGGCATGAAGGAAATTCGCTCCAAAATACAACATTATTATTTCATATTATCGACGTTTGATGATGCTTTCATGTTTCATTCTTTTATGTACATGAAATGATATTATAACATGTGTCTAAAACACAATTCTTCTAAGTACTAGAAGCAGAGCTGAGAGACACAAAATATACATATTAACTCTGTGAGTACGTCTCTTAATTTTTGAGATATTCTGAACATACATACATAGCTACTACAGAAAATTTTCGAATTTAAAATTTAATAAACTTCAATATTATTCAGTGAATTTTTTTCATAAAAGTTTTTGCTATGGCAACACTATGCAAGATAAACTAACAGTGAGTGGGCAGCACGTGCCAGCGGAGAGCATACGCAGCGTTTTTATTTATCAACGACAAATACAAACACACAAAAATACACCAACACACACTGGGTGATAGCGGCCAAAAATAAAATCGAAATTAAAGTATTAGCAAATCAAATTTTTTTGAAAGTGATTGACAGATATAACAATTTGTAAAAAAAAGCTTATATAAAATTTTTTGAGTCTCGTTTTGTTTAGCCGTACAGGGTGTTAAAAACTGAGCAAAAAATAGGTCTTTTTATTTCTCAACAATTACACCTTATACAAAATGCTGTAACTCATTCAATTATTAACGTATGTAATCGAGTGATACATCATTACATAGATATTGATTTGGCCTTTTAGAAACAATAAGCCTTTTGTAACCAGCGGTAACTCTTAGATTTATATGAACTTTCAAATATTGACAAAAAAAGTCGTAAAAAAAAATTTTGCTCAACTTTAAACAAAAAAATTAAAAAAATAAAAAATATGACCTCCCCAATTTTTGCATATGTTTTGAAATGATATATTTTTAATCAAGCTGCATTTTAATCTTGAAATCCACCTGCGCTTTTCGCTTAAATAATCTTTTTCCCATTTGACTAAAAGTGCCTTTTTCAAAACGCAATAATTAGGCTACTTTTGACATTATGAAAAATCTTATTCTTAGGCGACTAATCGAATAGTTTGTTCACCGTGTTGTAGGCAATGGTTCACACTTTCAAATTATGAAAGAATTTTTTTTATCAGCGTTATCATTATTTTTTTGCAGCCTTTTTCTTTTCGAACAGAAAAAAAAATTGTGTACAAATTGGAAAATTTCAACATGAAATAAAAAGAAAATACAAAATATGACCTCTCCAAATTTTTAATATTTGGTGCTAGTGAACGTGCTTTATAAACAGGTGAAGAAATCTTAAAAATTCGTTTGCGCTTTTTTGTTTTATGAACTTTTTTATGGAGTGAGTTTTTCTAAGTTTTCATACATTTTTCCCATACAAAATCCCCAAAAGTATGCTTCAAAAAGTATTAATAATTTTGTATGGGGAAAATTTGCCAAGTTAATGAAACTTAAACAACAATTTCTCCAATTCTAATAAAGATATCTGAAAAATTTAAACGCCATATTCAGGGGGATGGTTTATGCTTTCTAACGGTGTATTTGATTTTGAATAAAAAAATATTACATACAAGATATTAAGCAGGGAATATAGTCAAAAACGTGTTTTTTTGCCTAATTGGACATGAATATCTCAAAAACTAGAACCAATTTGAAAATTCTGACTTCAGATTCAGATTCAGCACACTGAAATCCTTTAGAAAAGTATAGTTTCATTTGTGGTATAAAAATTTTTTTAAATGTGATTTTTTTGAAGGAAAGTTTTATGATGAATGCTTATAAAATGCTCAAAAGTGCATATATTTTTAATTTGAAAACCATGGAATACTTTGCGCTTTTTCCAAAATGATTACTGTATATTATTTATATTTAAAAAATGTGTGCTCTTATTAAAATTGAGCATTTTAGCTATAATAGTTAACAAAATATAGAAATTTCAAAAATACCGTTATATGGGAGGGGGGTGTATTTGTGGGCCGATTTTGTTCAAATTTTCACAGTTTACTATCTTCAATCAAGAAAGCTTAAGTTCCGAGTTTAAAGTTTCTAGCTCAATTATTACTATTTTTGGCCGCGTTTGTATGGAGGTGCCCCCACTGTGCAACAGCACAAACGCATTTATGGGCATAAATTTTTTATTACCATCACAATAGAATATTTGTTTGCATTCTCCTTTTTTCACATAATTTTTTTTTTTCTTTTTTTTGTTTCTTTGAATGGCTGGCAACTGCGCAAAATAAATGAAATTTAAACAATAGCGCACACAATAAACACAACAATGACTTTCCTCCAAAAAATCAAAAAAAAAAAAAAATGAAAATAAAAATAAAAATACAAATAAACAGAAAAATGAAAAGGAAGAAATTGAAACTTTAACTATTCATTTAAAAATGCTGGTGTAACTAGATAAAAATCATTGCGGAGTATTGCGCCATAAAAAATTATGTTTAAGTGTGGACACTTTGGTAAGAAATGATTGCCAACTAACAGTCTTATTCATAAAAACATATCAAAGGTTTATAAATAGTTTATCAATCAAATAAGCAAAAACATTATTCATAAACAATTTATAAATTTAAAATGCTTTTAAAAATCAGATAAAATGGAAATAAATGGAAGCTTTACCCTTGTATAAGCTATTTATAAAACAATTACTTCAAAAAATAAAGAAAAATTTCAAATTCAAACAAAAAAAAAACGCCCAGTATTGGTCAGCTGGAAATCAGCACATATGTCCTCTGAATATTCAGTAGAGATGGCCACTGTGGTGCAGTGAGTAGAATGCTCGCCTGCCATATCACAGGTCTCGGGTTCTAACCCCGGTCCGGACAAACATCAAACAATTTTTGTAATTAATGAAAATCCAATTATTGGGTTTTTAGAAATAGCGGTCACCTCTCGGCAGTGGGCGGGATACCATCCGAGTGTATTTCTGCCATGAAAAAGCTACTCACAAAAAATGAGTTCGCCGTTCGGAGCCGGCATAAAACTGGAGATCCACTCAATTAGTAGAAAAACCTAAAGTTAAGAGCACACCATGAATTACGAGAGAAGCTCGGCCATAAAACTCGTCAGTGTTATAAACGAGCCAGTGCAATATTATAGCCGCCTTCGATGCACAATTTCTCTGCTCGCTATAAATTTCTATCTGCCAAATATATAGCGAGCAGAGAACTTGTGAATCAAAAGGCGCAATTATTTTATTATTCAGTAGAGATGTAGTTCCAAAATCTGAACTTTCCCTTTCGACCTAAAAACTGTCGAAGAGAAGGGAGAGTTTCTGTATGAAACAATGCCTGAAGGCACAGGGAGAAATTCCATAGGAAAAAGCTAGTACATTTCAGGGAAAAATTCAATAGCAGTTAATTTTTCAGGCAATGGCTTTTGAATCCAGTTTCAAGGTATTTTTCATACTAAATATTCTACTGAATATGCAACTCCTTACTTCGAATACTGCTCAGATCTTGCAATAAACATGACTCGGAGCACCTTTCGCAAGGAAAAAAGGTATAGTGTAAGGACTGGCACATTCTTGTTGTTTTATCAAGCACAGCGTAAAAGAATAGTTAATTTAGTAAAAGCTTATATCTCAATGGATAAACGAGGTTTAGGGACTTCAGCGATATTGCAGGTGCTAGTGGCTTTGCGATGTTGGGGTCGAAAAGAAGTGAGATATGTGTGTAATTAAAATTCATTTGAACTGCTAAGTATCTATGTTTGCATGTATTCTATAATCCGAACAGATTCAAGACGACGCAGGTGTTCTCCACGGGCTAAGTCAGACTACTGTATGCCCTACTTGTATTTTCGGCCGTCCAATTACATATATTATCTACTTGTACTTGTCTTTCACTAATAAACGCACTACCACAGTATTTATTTTCAGCGAAAAAGGTTGTATAGTGTACACTGCTCGCGAATCTTCGAGGAATTGCGTAAACACTCCAAGTAGGCCAGATTATTTTCTCTACTTGCAGCGTGGCGCGAACTTAGTGTACACTATTTGATCCATCAGAACAAATACAAATGGTATTTGTACTCCAAATGAAGAATAGAGGATTTATTCGTAGCGATATTTGAAGTGTGCTGTGAATATTGTACAATGCAGAGTACTTGCAAATATAGAAGAGGCAAATCGTACTTCGCAGAGGTTTAAATTGTATGGGGGTAGCGGTGGCACTTGCTAAGCAAGTTCAGTTGTCTCCTCTACTCGCCTTTTCTTCCGCACTAACCTTTTACATATTTTCCGCATTCGTTTTTGTTTTTCGGATTTGAATACATTTATTTACATACATATTTGTTTATTTTAAAATTGTAATTTTTTGTCAGGTTGACATTTTTTGTAACCAACATTGGGCCGTATTAATAAAAACCAAGCAAATGCTTTTACTCAAGATTTTAAAAATTTGAAATTAGTTTTTATGAACCAAATTTCAAAATTTGAGTAAGAGGTCTGAAATTTTAAGCAAAAGCAAATGCTTGGCTTTTATTAATATGACCCATTGCCACACTTATTTTCATTTTGGACAGCAAAAAACTTATAAATCAATGATAATAATAAAACCTTTATAAATCGTTTATGAATAATGTGCATTATAACGGCTTTATAAAGTTAAAAAGAGTTTTTACTATTGAGCGTTTATAATGTGTTATAGGATTTTTTTTATGAATAAGGCTGTAAGTGTTTAAAAGCGTGAATGCGGCGCTTTGGAATTTTGATCTTAGAGTGTTATATGTATGTTGTATGTATGCAAATAAAAATTAGTTTTACTGAGAAATAAATAAACACTAAAGTAAACGAACAAAAACCTACTCATGGTGATTTTGCTGAGAAAAATTATTTCTTATTCAACCATCGATATTTTATCAATAGCATCTGATATGAAACTAAATTTGAGTATGAACTAATCCTCTTGAAAACTTAGTTGCATTTACTTCTGGAACAAAAAAAAAAAACAGGTTTGCTGTTGTTATAGTTGCAAACGGCAAAAATACTCCAGAGATGTTGAAAAAAAAAATACAACAAGTGGTTAAGTTAAAAAAAATCTAAATAATTTGCAAATGAAATGCATTTATTTTTCAATTTATTATGACTAGAGTAGATAATAAATAAGCTTATTAAATTGATATTAACTAAAATGTGTATATTCTATGTACATATACATACAAATGTAATTAAGATATTAATAAAATGAAGAAAAGAATGCAGCCAATAGTTGCAAGGAAAAGGATGTATCGCATGCCAAAAATAAATTGAAAGTAATTTGCTACGTGTAGCATGCTCGATAAAAACTTAAAATAGCTGCAATATCTAAAACTTAAGAGCTAGTTATATAAATTTACTATATGCAGATAATTAATTGGATTTGTATACTACTTATCTGTAAGAAATTTAAGCATACATATGGGCACAGCCAGACGACGCAAGGAATTACTTTCAGAAAGTGAAAAATTCAAATTTTGGTTTTTGTTTCTTTTAAAAAAAACCAATAAAAAAATTTGAATTTTTCACTTTCTGAAAGTAATTTCTTGCGACGTCTAAGTGAAATTTTATTGTATAATTACGTACTACATACAAATCGATCTATAAAAAGTAAAAATCAAAATTAAAAACTAATTGCAAATTTTAATTTACTAAAGTGTTGCTTAAGAAAATTAATGACTATAATAATTAGCATACATATATACATATTTCTATCTTACAGTGAGCTTGTTAATTTTAAGTATGAAGTAATAGAGATTGTATTATGTATAAAATTATAATTTAATGGCAATTCCATGCTATTTTTACACGTCATTTTATTATGTTTTTATTTCTGTAATCAAGGTTCAAATGCAACTGCTTAAATTCATTGCATTGTTAATAAAATTATTCAGGCAACAACCCAGTAGGAATTGCAATCATGGGTTTATTAATCTTGGAGTACTCCCTTGCGAGTGCTACATTACTCCCTATAATTCTTACTTTTGTATAGTGACCTTTAAAATTGTATGAATGTCCTAGGAAGTGTAGTAATAAACACCAATGTTGGAAAAGATTCAACTCATTTGCGATTCGAAATAAATTAATTTGTTCGGCAATTATTCAGTTCGATTTTGCTTGTTTCGGAATGCGCTATTTAAAATTTTAAATCAACACTCATCCAAATGGCATATGCATACAGTAATCAATATTTCCAATCGTTGGATTCAAATCATTAAATGTTGATGTCAAAAGTATTTAACAGTGAATGTGCATTCAGACGATTCAAATCATTGAGTGCGTGCATTACCAAAACAGGGCCAATCATTCAGTACAAATTGTTTGAAACAACCCTCGTTGCTACAGCAACGAGCAGTTGTTTATTGAATGAAAAATTTTTTCACTCATGTTTGGATAGGGAATGACTCCGCTGCATTCACATTCTCTACTGAACGGTTTCCATGCAGTTTCAAAATCACGCTCATTTTGATTGTAAATTTACAATACTTTTGTAAACTGATTTCAATATTTAAAATCAGGCACACACTTTTTTTTGAAAAGAATTATGGATAAATGAAATTAACAATGATTAAATCAGTTTACAGCTCTGATAAACACAAACAAAATGGAAGGAAATTGCAAATTTTTTGGATATTGCTCGGAAAGGGTGTGTAGTGGAGTATTCTTCTACTAATCGCTTTGGGCAGATCTCGCTCCAAGTTCTACTGGGAATAGCTAAGCTAAAGGTTATACAATAAACATTGATAACGAACTTTTAACCAAGCTTAGTTTGTCAAAAGGCATAATATATTGGAATTATGTGCATTGCAGAGCTGTGAAGTAATGCATAACACTTGATATTTGTACTTGGTCTAAGTATCTACAATTACTTTATAATTTAAAAAAATAATAATTACCAAATACAAGTATATTTGATTCGTATTTTATATTTTTATATTCAATACATACATTTTTCAATTACTACCAATTACAATCAATTCTTTCGATTAAATGAAGTAATTGGAAGTTATTGAAAATAATTGAAAAATAATTGAGTAAGAATTGAAAGTAATTGAAAATTATTGAAAATAATTGATAATAATTGAAAAATAATCGAAAAAGAATTGGAAAATGTTTGTACTGAATATCATTAATAATAATTCAAATACATATGAACATTTCGCGATTATTTCAAAAGTCTTTAGCATAGCAACGAAAATGGGGTAAAAAAGAGCGATAGCTAGAGCAAAAGAAATAAGAGAAGAGAATAACAAAAGGTATTTAAAGAAATTAATGGGTCAAGCAGCAAAAAAAAAAGACATTTTTAACTAAATCTTCTAGATACAAAAACTACAAATTAATGGATCAAGCAGCAAAAATAAAAATAAAAATAAAAATATTTTTAATTAAATCTACTAGATACAAAAACTACAACTAAAACAAATTCAAATACAAATTGCATCTACATTAATACATTCATTAAGATTAAAAAAACTACAATTTTTTAAGTATTGATTGAGGTATAGTACCATTTAAGCTCGGCTGTGCATATTGTATGAAACCCTCGGATATATAATGATGTTGACTGCTCGTTGTGCTCGCACTGCAGCGGCGCCCCAGCGTTGAGGGCAGAACACGGGCGGCGCGTATATCCGCGGCGCGTGTGCCGCCTGCCAGCGTTTCGTCATCGTTCAGTGCGTCCTCTTCGATGTACATGGACGGCACATCGTTGCGGGCGGGTCTGCAAAGCAAAAAGTATACAAGTATACAGTATGCTATAAATTTGATAATAATGTTTTTAAATAAAGGAAATCGGGTTTTTTAAAAGTATTTCTTTTTTCACATTTGTTGATAAAAAAAAAACATGCCAGAGTGATTTCCTTCCGCTTAGGTGAATATGGAGCCTTTTGTCTTTAGTGCTTTTGAATTTTCCAAATGGCAGACAATTGAAATAATTTTGATAACTTAATAAAGGCTGTAAGTATTTGTATAACGGAATTAACTCTACTTTTTTGCAAATGAAAAATTTAAATAATAAAAAAACAGCTTTTCCGCTGTGTGTGTGTGCTGCAGCATGTGTGTGCATCTGTGAATTAATTCTCTATTGCTGGCATCGTTTTGTGATGTAAATTCATTGGCAACTTCGCAACCAATCATAGTTGTATATTTTTTTTTTTATAAATTAATTTTTGAATTTTTCAAATACAGTCAGCTGCGAAATACTTTATATTTTCATGCGAAAATGCCTCAGAGCATTATTTTTTCCATTTTTTTTTAAGTAAAATATGCAAGCAAAGTAGCATAAAATCGCATATAACATAAAAACATTTAAATAGAAATATACACATAAATATGATTCATATGCATGTGTGCTATTGACATATTGACAATACATAACTTAAAAACTGCTGCAAGCGCAGAGATTTCAGCAAACAAGCCAAAAAGAATAGAAAGCAAAATTTCAACCGAATTCGTTATAATGCAACTACACAGTAAAAATTTTAGTTTAATTTTAATACCATTTTGGTATTTATATATAACATTGCCAAAAAGCATTAAATTAAAACCATTCTGGTTTAAAAAAAGAAGAGAATATTGAGAGACAGAAATTATCCTTGGTGTCAAATTAATACTTTCTTAGAATTAAATCAAAACCAAATTTTGATTATTTTTATAATATTTCTGGTATTAAAAGTAGTTGAAATGGTATAAGATCAATACAAAAATTGGAATAAATTTTATACTTTTATGGAATTAAATCGAAACCAAATTTTTATTATTTTTAAAATATTTTTGGTAATAAAAATAGCTGAAATGGTATAAGATCTATCCGCAAATTGGAATAAATTTTATACTTTTTTTTGGATTTATAATAGCTCATATATATTTTAAATACTAAAAATTTTAATAAACACCCCAGCAGTATTTGAGGTAAGGAGGTGCATATTCAATAGAATATTCATTATGAAAAATAGCCTGAAAGTAAGTTCAAAATTCATTGCTGAAAAAATAACTGAACACGCAGTGAAGACATCAGGTGTACTGAAATACATGCTATGGAAGTTCTCCCTGCGTATTCAGGCCTTTTTTCCTACAGAAACTCTCCCTTCTCGTTCGGCAGTTTTTAGGTAGTTGATTTTCGACGCCACCTCTATATAAAAACGAAAGGGAAAGCTCAGATATTAGAACTACATCTCTATTGAATATTCAGTAGGAAATATGTGCTGTTTTCCAGCTGATAAATACTGCTGGGACTAGTCATACACGCACTCATACATACATATATACAAATAAAATGGGAGTAAAGCAGCTTCTTAGTCAACAAATTATTTGGCTTATACAAAAAGCCTTTATGTAAATCTTAAACTCTTTTTGTTGTTTATCATCTATTTTTGTCTCAGGCCCAGGCATTGTTGGTGTAATCGACGGTGTCGTCGTCGAAGCATCCGTCTTAGCTGGCGTCTCTGAACTGAATGCCGTTTTATTTGTCGTTTTTGTTGTTTCGGTCTTATTATTGGCCGCCGTTGTTGCTGCCACCACAGGCTTAACATCCAATTTCAATGGTTGTTCCATATCTACATTTGTTTGAATTTCCACTTGTATTTGTTTTTTTTTTTTTTCGATGCTCAGCATCTGTTTGGGCACCACTGGCACTTCAATATCACCCACCATCTTTTTCAATTCAGTCTTTGGCTTTTTAGCTGTCACTGACGCCAAAGCTTTCATAGCACCTTGGTCCTGCTCCTCCGCCTTACACGCCTGCTGCATCAATGGCATATGCGTATGTGTACCCAAACCAATTTTTTGCCTAACTTCCGCCATCGTTGACGCAGCCGTTTCACGCGCCTTCTCTGCGCCCATCTCAAGCAAATAAACTAACTCATTACGTCGCAACAGCTGTTGTTGAATTTTATTGCGTATGGGACGTAAATGTTCGACTATCTCCTCTGCCGCAAGTATTTTATATTCGCCAGTATCGATATCTTTGGCTTCCTCACAAATCTGTTGTACACTTTTGTCCGTGAATGTATTGCTTTTATATTGCTTACACCTTGACGTGTTTCCGGATTGTAATGAACATCAGAGCAAAAGTTTGTTACCGCTTTTCTGATCTTTTCCACTATAGTATCTGCATCGTCTCTTAGATACATTACTGCTTTGGAATCAGCATCCGATTTGGACATTTTCTTACTTGGATCACGTAGGGAATTTTAGAAACATTTTGTTTATGTACATATGTATTTATTTTGAATTTTTTTATGAATATTTGTTTTAATATTTTTTTGGTTTTGATTTCAAACCAAAAAAGCTTTGATGGTAATATACATTGAGAAAGAGAAAGTTTTTTATACTTTTCAGGATTTGTTTTTAAACCATAAATAATTAAATTTCTTTAGAGAGAATTTTAATACTTCCCAAGGCTTTATTTTGAAACTATTTTGGAATAAATAAAATTGTAAATACTAGTTTAAAAATAAGACTTTTTAGCATTAAAATTCAAATTTAATTCCAAGAAAGATTAAATCAAGTACCAAATGATATTAGAATTAAACTATCATTTTTTACTGTGTACTTCTATGGAAAGAATACAAAAATAAAAAACGAGAATAACAAAGAAGGAAGCATTTCTATAAAAATAAGAGAAAAATTAAAAGTAAGAAATCCCTTTATATATCTCCCACTTCTCGCTCGCAACCCTAAAACAACCTCTGTAAATTTTTAGGAAATCACACATTCGAAGATGTGGTTTCTGTAACACAATGCGCAAAGCCTATTTAAAATAAAACAAAAGCTCTGCATATTCCGTTTAAGCCAATAAAAAGCTTTGCTGCAACATACAACAACAAAAAATTTATTATTTATGTTTTATTATATATTTATTAAAATAAAAAAGTAGAATAAAAAAAGAATCAAATATTTCGCCCGGAATAAAAATTGCACTACTGACGATTTCCGTTTTTTTTTTTGTGGCAACAACAAGTCAACAATTGGAAAATGTGGCATGTATCACAAATTTCAACAGCAACAAAAACAACCAAATTTGCTACAGGCAAATACTTACGAGCGTGATTATACCCCACAAACAAACAAACATTGTAGTACTCCACAGTGGAAACAATGCATATCGCTAGCTAAGAGTGCAAACTGTGTAAGTCCACTTTTATGAAAAAGTGTATTTTTATGTAGAACGCTACAAAAATCAAATACGCACCACACTAAACAAGTCTGTGATACTTGTCACATTTCTACTCGTTGTTATTCAGTGATACGCAAATTGTGTAAGTCCAAAAAGCGAAGAAAATTGTGTAAGTTCAAAATTTTATATGAACAGAAATTTTTTTTTTTCATTTCGAAATTTTTTTATTTTTTGTTTTTTTTGTCTCTCCTACAAAGTTTGAAAAAAGGACTTACACAATTTCTACTCTAAGCCAGCGATATCAAAAATTTGTTCCAATTAACATGGCGGTGTCATAGGACTGAACCATATACTCCATTATGGACCGTGTGCTTCATAATGGAATTGAGTATATGGTCCAATCCTATGACATCACAATAGATAATTGGATACATTTTTTTATATGAAACTAGCAAAAACCCATCCCGCTTTGCTGCGACAATACGACTCTCGATCTTCCGTTCCCTCTTACTCTCCCTAACGCTATACTGCTCCCCTCCTCACCCGTTCCCAGTCTATATAATTAAAATCGTTTCAGGTATCTCGGGAACCGATTGAGATATAGACATAATATGAACTATATATGGAACACTGATCGGCTGCTTTAATTTCATACCAATATTGTTCAAAAATATTTCGGGCCGATCTGGGTCTCGGAAAGGGATGTAATACCGAAATTAAATATGGTCTAAATTCTCTCATTTCCTCACACAAAAACCCCTACAATTTCATATATGTATATATCGTCGCTCCCAACGAAGACTAGCACAGTTCAGTTAGAGTGGAAGACTAGCACACTTCGTTGTTCGCGTGGAAGACTAGCACACTTCGTTGTTCGCGTGGAAGACTAGCACACTTCGTTGTTCGCGTGGAAGACTAGCATACTTCAGTTCTCTGCGTGGAAGACTAACATGCTTCACTTGTTTGGGTGGAAATTAACATACTTCTCTTTGTTAGAAATAAGCTTAGGGGTTAAGAACATGAGGGAGGATAGTCCGAGGAGTGAAAGATATTTGATAAGTAAGTGCAAGAGCAATAATTCATAATGCAAGAAAACTTTAAACAGGAACCTTCAGCCAAACTATATGAAAAGTATCGTTAGTTATTACTCGGAACTCTATATTTATATATCGTCGCTCCCAACGAAGACTAGCACGGATCTATTTTTTTAAAAACATTGTGCACACTTTTTGTGTAGTACCAAAGCACTAGTCATATCTACATATATATAAATATAAAGTTCCGAGCAATAACTAATGCGGTGTTTTATTTGATGCGAAATCCAGGTTTTATTTGCACAACCTATGCACATACTTAAAAGTAGGCCTAGTACAAGTCTAGGAATATTTGAAACTCATATACTTTTCATATAGTTTGGCTGAAGGTTCCTGTTTAAAGTTTTCTTGCAGTATGAATTATTGTTCTTGCACTTACTTATAAAATATATTTCACTCCTCGGACAATCCTCCTCATGTGCTTAACCCCTAAGCTTATTTCTAACAAAGAGAAGTATGTTAATTTCCACCCAAACAAGAGAAGCATGTTAGTCTTCCACGCAGAGAACTGAAGTATGCTAGTCTTCCACGCAGAGAACTGAAGTATGCTAGTCTTCCACGCGAACAACGAAGTGTGCTAGTCTTCCACGCAGAGAACTGAAGCATGCTAGTCTTCCACGCGAACAACGAAGTGTGCTAGTATTCCACGCAATCAACGAAGTGTGTTAGTCTTCCACGCGAACAACGAACCGTGCTAGTCTTCGTTGGGAGCGACGATATATATGTATGTGGTCCATTGTCGATTAATCGAATAGTCTCAACTGGTCCATGGTGTACTCGCAATTTTTGCAGGGTATGTACCTAAGTATGTATGCATGTGTGAACGAACACAAGCGAATGGCGGTGAATTCATTGTTGCCAATAACCAAAATTAATTGTTATGCATACTATTTTTTATATATACACACACACACATATAAAATAGTTTCAGTTGCCTTTCGATACAATTATGTGTGAATTTCCTGTAGCTATTGTTTGGATGTGTAAAATTAAGTGACCAAATTTTCAAAGGCATACATACAAATGCACGTGGATATATCAACTTTTGCTCGGAAGTTTTATAAATCATAAATATTTGTTTTTCGAACGATTCTTGTTTAGCTTTTTTAACTGTTTTTTCAGTGTACAAAACCGAGCAATATCGTTGAATATATACATACAGTGGCTCTCAGAAGTATTTTGCATAATTCATTTATTAAGAAAACGTTAGAAATTCATCTTTTTTAGAACTTTGTGGACATTTTTTAATATGGTATTATAGCTGAATCTTCATAATACAAAAACACATTCATTAAAAAACCAAAATGCATTTCATCTTTTTGAAAAAATTAAAGAAGCGAAAAAAGTCATACATCTTTGCTCACAAAAGTATGTTGCATATTGTTAATTTTGGTGACTAAAAGCATCTGCAGACTGTTTAATATTTTTTATGATATCCGTTCTTTTTCGAAATGGTTTCCAAGAGTCTAGGAATGGGCTCTGCTAATTTTTGGAAAAATTCCGGGAGCTTTTTGTCCCATTCCTCCTACAATAAACAGAAAACTAAAACCAACACTCAATAATCAAGTATCGGACGAGGCAGTGCACAGAGTACCAAGAAAAACCATATTCATCGAAAAGTACTGTGCAACCAACTCTCTATCTCAAAGAAGGTGTTTTATTTTACCCAACAAACACAAAATAAAAAAAAAAAAAATTGACATTTCTAAAACCAATTTGCACTGAAAAATAATATTTAAATCACCTCTCAAAGACACTTCATCAACTACTTAAAAGCAAAAAAATAGTAAAATTTTTTAAATCTTTAAAAACTAAGAAGATATTCATTCACTACATTCACATTTGCAGTTCAATTTCATTTTTGAGCATCACCTGCACTCATAGCAATCAAAATGATCTTTATTTAACAGTTATCTACTGCATGCTAGTAACTAAATACTAATGTAATCTGGCAGCTCTTGACTCGCCCCAAAATAGTTTTTGTTATTGTAGAACACAAAAAAAAAAAAAAAAAAACAAAAATCAATACACACACACTGCATCGAGAGAGCAATAAAAATCGAAGTTGAACAACAATTCAATCAAGAAATTGACTCAATTAATATAATTGAACTGAGTGGTCGGTCGTGCTGGAGCAGGGATGCCACTTAGAAAATTTTTTTTCCTACCAAAAACCTACCAAAATGGCTTCGAGCCTACCAATTTATTTTTCTTTTAATGTGAGATTTAACATATTCAACAAATTCATTTAGGGTCACTGTGCCAGTAACGGACCACCCTGCAGTAACCGAACATTTCTGTTTTTTTACCGTTTAAAATAAAAAACTTTTTTATTTTAAAAACTTTAGTATTAAATTTAATATTATTTGTAAAAATTTCAATTAATTTTATAATGAGTGATAAAAATGTGAAGGAAAATAGAAGGAAGCAGTAGTTTCCAGATAAACAAAAACTTGAGTTGGCGTTAAATGATATTCGGACAAGGTTGGATTGGGTATTAGTGGCTGCCACCGCTCGTCCAGTGCGAAGCAAATCAGGATTTACATTTTGTGGAATAACATTTCAGGAATAATGAGGGCAAGCAACTGATCCTGAAGGAAACGTAAGAAGATTTATCTAGGGAAATAGCGGATATTGTTTCCACTTGGTACAGCAAACACATTTACTACCTAGGTAGGCCTGATGGTCTGTTGTGATACCACATGGAGCTCTTTATTACACACCATGTAGACGAACAACCTTGTTTGCTTCATATAGCATAATATTTCAGATGCCTTTCTGTTTTCAATCTCCTCCAGTTGTGTCTGTGGGGGCAAGTGTACTTGAAGCTTAACACGTTGGCTGCCAGTGTATCACCGGTGATCACATCAGAAAACCACCCCCAGGTGCCAGTGTATCACCGGTGATACACGCCTAGGCGCTTAAAATTTAAACAACATTTTAAAATAAAAAAGCAGATGTTCGCGGGGTCATCACAGCTTAGAAGCATGTTCAGATGCGTCGCCAGCATGGCTTTTACTCTAGGTAAAAAATCCCGTTATAATACAAAAAAGCAAAAGTAATTTTGTTCCTGGCACCTGTGAGTGGTTTTTGTTGTGATCACCGGTGATACACTGGCAGCCAACGTGTTAAAGAAAACGCTTCTATTTAGCAGAGTTTTGTGGCAAAACTGATGTTAGTTGAACGAAGGCAAAAACTTACCAAAATTGAAATCGTCCTACCAACCTACCAAAAGGAATAAAACCTACCAGTTTTGGCAGGAAAAGCCCAAAAGTGGCATCCCTGTTTGAGAGGAAGAATTGAAGAATTTCATGAAAATAGTCGAGTAAGCACAATGCAATTGAATGTGGCAGTGTGTATGTATGTATGTATATATGCACCTAAGGTGAGTCTTGATTGAATTCGTGTTGCGCTTGTGCGTCCCTACGTTTGTTTGTCTGTCTGTCTATCACTTCGTATGCCGGCCTGTCTTCCAGCTACAAACGTTAACGACATGATGGCCAATATAAAACGCAAATTCACTGACATTCATAAAGGTGTGTCGGTTAAGGATGCTTTATTAAATTACCCAAAATAAATGAAAAATAAGTAAGAGCGCGACTGTCTTCGGTAATACCGAATACTTCATGCCTTTCATGAATGAGTTAATGAAATGCGTTCACAGAGACAGACGGAGAGAAGACAGACAGATAGACTAACATGGTTTAAACCACCACTCAGCTCATGATCCTGATCACATCGGTATATATATATATTTCGGTGGAGCTATCATGCCTTCTTCTGGTACTTTAAAAATTCGAGTTTCGGTGCAAAGTTACTTATAATATCATTTCATATTCACGAACCGTACAATAAAAATAAATAAATTTATATAGATAAATGCAAAAATGCTGCGTAAATATTTACGTATTCGTCTACTTATTCGAAGAAATCATCAAATCATTTGGACAAATTCAATTACAGCGAAATATTTTTCCAAGAAATTTGCGTGTATTCGTGTGCGTTAAGATTTTTTGTGCGTTTGCTACTTATTTTCCACTGTGATTGATAAAATACATAAATATTCATAAGCATCAGCACAAGTAGGGTACTTAAAAGGCTTGGAACTTTTGTTTTTTCTGCATTCAAATGAGCTAACTTGTAAAATTATCTGGTTATTCTTAGTTTAATCGTGTTATATACATATGTATTTGCTTGTATGTATCTGTGTAATCGGGTTGTCAAATTATATGCAGGTTTAAACTGAAACATTGAATATCTATACACAGAGAAAATTATATTGATGTCACATCCATATAGATTTATGGATAATCCTATCTGATCCATAAATTATGGATGTCATATCTCTATAATGGGTGACATATAAAAAAAAAAGTGTACTATATAAAGAAATATGGGTACGGGATCCATTATATGAATATTATATCCATAGTTTATGAATCAGACAGGATTATCCATGTATATATATATATGGATTTGACATCAATATAGTTTTCTCCGTGTATTCATGGGGGTGCGCTCATAATAAATTTTATCTAATTTTATTTGCTTTACAAGGCTTACATTGTTGCTTTTGTTTTATCTTAGAAGTTTCTTAATATCAATTGTAAGCCGGCACTCTTCGTTGAAGAACTTATCAAAGTATTTCCAATTTCACATAATCCCTTTACGATAAGTTAAATATATGCTTAACATCCGGGTTATACATGCATATGTACGTAAAGATGTTCCAAGAAACGCAGTTATTAAGCTTTAATGTGGCAATTAAAAAAAGTTTTCCATTTAAAGGCTCAAGCAATTAGTGTATTGAAATATTCATATACATGCAGATGTACCTAAACGTACATTAAAAACGTCTCCACACATCCTTACACTTAATTACTTGAGAACATTTAGGCAGCTATTAGCTGGCTTACAAAATTGCCAATGCATACATATACATACATATTTATACGTGAATATATAAGTAAGTAAGCAAGCAAGTTTATCCATTATGCACATCCATTATGCCTTCTCATTTATGTGGCACATTTTCCATGTAATATGTGCCTTTAACCTTCGAATCAGCAAAATTCTCCTTGCCGAGTTTCACGTAAATATGTATGTCTGTACATATGTAGCTATTTGGGCCAATAAAAATTACGAGATGAATGAAATTATTGCGATCAGGTTATTGCTTTTGTTCAATATTTAGTTAAATTTGTAGGTAGATTGAAGAAATTAAAGTTCATTGAAGTTCACTAAGGGTTGCTTTGGCGAACTTGGCGAACAGCATAAGCGTCTTTTCATTTGAATTTTTTTTGGCCGCATTTCTAATGGTACTGGGGAAATCACCACAAGAAGCTTTGACAATCTGGAAATGATTAATGGACACTCCCAAGCGAGAAGATCTAAGCTTCAACAGCTGGACCCACCCAAAAAAGGGATACGGTAGCACTATTGTTTGGCAGAAAAATAAGCTGTTGCAGAAATTATGATAGAATCGTCATATAGCATCATTTGGAAAATATGCTTGTAAACCAAGTCACAGCAGAAATATATGCGGGAAATGCCTTGTAAATCATTATAAAATATTTCAAATTAAGCTATTATCATTTAAATATTTATATTAATGAGAATATATATCCATAAATTAATGCAAAATATATTCCGAACGAAATCGACCCGAAAAGTAGAACTCTGAAGTTTTTTTTTCCGTAGGTCTACGGTTAAGGTTCTACACCAAGGGTGCTAAACGCTCTCGTATTGAAAGGGGAAATATAATACATCTACAAAAATTTACTTGTGCTTGTTTACTTATATTTGTGAAATTTGAAAAATCAAAAATTGCACAACTCAGTTTTTTTAATCCACGTATCACATCTTTAGGGACTGCTAAATGTTTGTCTCCTCGCAGCAACAGTCTTCTTTCGTACCAAAGGTTTTACTTCAAAGCAACGTTTATAAAGAAAAAGTTTTTTTTGCTTGTCTTCAAATTTTTTTATATTTATTTCCGCTTTTCAATTCAAGAATTCATCTTTTTCAAAAAACTTTATTTTGAATTTGTTAGTGTAATTCAATTTGTTCTAACAAAATCACATATTCTGGCATGAATAAAACTCGCATCACCTTACAAATGGGCCTAGTGGATACATATAATATACATATATATTTCAACGACATATATATGTACATTAGGGTGGGGCGATTTACTAACCTATATCGCGCGATCGAAATTTGGATTCCTCTAATTTTTCTGAGTAGAAAACTCTTCCACGACATTTGCCTAAAATTAATTTTGATGTTCCGAAATTTTGTTTTTATGAACCAAGACGAATTTTGGAAAATAAAAATTGGGCAAAAATCGACAAAAAAATATCCAGGTCAATATGCACATTGAGCTGAAGCAGAATTTAATTCTGAATCCAGATATGAAAACGAAACTAAAATCGGATGATCCGTTTTCGAGATATAGCCTGATTTCCCGTTATGGAGGCTGAATGCCGAAAATCGCATATTTTCGCGATTACCTCTTGCTGTGTACAATATATCTTATTTTTTTTTTGCAAATTTCTTAAAGATAGGTCAATACAATATATGAGCAATATTTTAAAATATTAATTTATCTTCCTGTATAGGAAAACTAGAATGCACTCTTTTTCCATTGGCCCAAAATCGCAGTATGGGATCTCCATGTTATAGTCATCCTATACCGATGATTTTCGCCGTCAGCGCTTTGCGTACAATAGATGCTCTAAATACAAAATTTCAGAATTTTAGCTGCAAAAATTGAGGAGTTATAACCCAAAACGTAGACGTATGCTGTTTGGGACTTGTTTTTTTACTTTACTCAACTCTAAAAAAACTCAAGGTTACTCATACGCCATAGCGTACTATTGGAAGCAAAAAACAAATTTCAGAAGCATAAGTCTACGTTTTAGGGAATAACTCTTCAATTTTTGCAGCTAAAATTCTGAAATTTTGTTTTTATAGCATTTATTGTACACAAAGCGCTGTCGGCGAAAATCATCGGTATCGGATGACTATAACATGGAGATCCCATACTGCGATTTTGGGCCAAGGAAAAAAGAGTGCATTCTAGTTTTCCTATACAGGAATATAAATTAATATTATAAAATATTGCTCATATATTGTATTGACCTATCTTTAAGAAATTTGCAAAAAAAATAAGATATATTGTACACAGCAAGAGGTAATCGCGAAAATATGCGATTTTCGGCATTCAGCCTCCATAACCGGAAATCAGGCTATATCTCGAAAACGAATCATCCGATTTTAGTTTCGATTTCATATCTGGATTCAGCTCGATGTGCATATTGACCTGGACATTTTTTGTCGATTTTTGCCCAATTTTTATTTTCAAAAATTCGTCTTGGTTCATAAAAACAAAATTCCGGAACATCAAAATTAATTTTAGACAAATGTCGTGGAGGAGTTTTCTACTCAGAAAAATGAGAGGAATCCAAATTTCGATCGCGCGGTATCGATTAATTTCCCTCCATACAAATCGCCCCACCCTAATGTACATACCTATATAACTAACTTGGCTACACACCTGCCTTGTGTAGGTAAATCTTTATTATTAAGAATTAAAGAAAATCTGTGTAACTTCAATAACTAACAAATAGCCGAAATTGCTTGGTCAGCATATAAGACAGTAAGAAGGCATATTCAGACATTAAATAGTATACATACTTATATACATATGTATATTAGACCACCCAGCAAAGAAAAGCGTTAATTATCTTTGCTGCTCATGCTCTCCTTCATATTAATCGTATTATATTGACCTTTGAAAACACAAAAAAGCATCGGTTAACATATTAAAATTCTTTTAAAGGGCCCTTTTGACTGAAATATTTATATGGAGGATTAAGTACAGGCTTCATTATATATAAAGGTTTTTGTTGTAATTTCTTTGCAAAATACTTGCACTTAAAATCCAGCCATTAAAGACATAACCTTTTCGGAAAGTCTTCAGACATCAGGGGCCAAAAAAGTATTGCATTTTTTCACCACAAATATTTAGAATTTTTTTTGCAGGTCTTGTTTTTTTACTACCAATTTCTAAGAAAATGCATGTGGAGTGAAGAAAATTAAGACCTTCTCAGCACTCGTACATTCCGTGGGTGGTCTAATATACAAAACTACCTTTATACCTTAGCAAGCGTTAATAACAATCTGAACATTTTCATTGGCATATCAATCGACAGCAATAAATTTTCTGTCGATGTGACCTATGTATGTATGTATGTACCACCACCACCAGTTATTCGAGAAAATGCGCCTTTGGATGATTTCGGTTTGGCAAAAAGCAAGTTAAAGTAAAGTAAAATAAAAAACAAAAATCCAAAAAACAAAGATGTTTGCCTGTATCAGCGCTTTTCACATTCGACATGGGCGGGAAAATGATTAAGTCAGTAGACGCATATTTGTGTTTGTTAGGGAGCGATAGAATGCATTTAATTGGGCATGAGTGAGCGCGCACTGCGAAGCTGCAGATAAGCTACAGTATCTTACTATCAAATATTTTTCTACATCGAGTATATAATTCTGTACATACACCTTCCTCTAGTTACAAATAAAAAAATTAATCCTTGTTTCTCTTTTTTTATACTCAGCTGTACTAGTACACAGAGTATTATAGTTTTGATTTCCTAACGGTGGATTGTAACAGAACCAAATAATCGAGATAGATATAGACTTATATATATCAAAATGATCAGGGTGAAAAGAGAAATCGATTGAGCCATGTCCGTCCGTCCGTCAGTCCGTCCGTCAGTCCGTCCGTCCGTCCGTCCGTCCGTACGCACTCTAACTCGCGCAAAAATTGAGATATTTTGATGAAATTTGGAATGCAGGTTGGTATCGAGACTGGCACGGTTGGCATTGATAATGGGTGAAATCGGACCATGACCACGCCCACTTTTCCTATATAGAAAAAATCGTAAATTTGGTATCTCAGTCACTAATATAGCTGGAGCGATGAAATTTCACCCACGTATTGAGCTCAGGCTCTTATGAAGAAATTTGATGAGATTTTTGAAAATGGGCGGTGCCACGCCCACTTATTAAGGGCCAAACATTGAAAGTTTTATATGTCATAACTCAGAAACCGTTGAAGATATATCGATGAAATTTGGTATGCGTGATTTGCTTACTTAGACAAATGTTTTGACGGAAAATTGTCAAAATCGGCTGACGGCCACGCCCACTTTTATATATGGGAACTATAAAGGGGCCTAATAAAAACATTTTAAGCGATATATCTGTCAAATATACAGATAATTCATTGAAATTTTGTGCCAGGAGTCCAACTACGAACATAAAACAAAAAATACTAAAATTTTGGAAAATGGGCGGTGCCACGCCCACTTATTAAGGGGCAAATATTGAAAGTTTTATAGGCCATAACTCAGAAACCGTTATATCGATGAAATTTGGTACGTGTGATATATTTACTTAGACAAATACGTGGACGAAAAATTACCAAAATCGGTTGACGACCACGCCCACTTTTATATATGGGTATTATAAAGTGACCCAGTAAAAACATTTTAAGCGATATCTCTGTCAAATATAAAGATATATCATTGAAATTTTATGGCAGGAGTCCAACTGTGGACATAAAACAAAAAACAGAAAAATTTTGGAAAATGGGCGTGGCACCGCCTCCTTTTAGACAAAGGAATCTACGAGATTTCGGAGCCCATAACTGGACAAACAATTGAGATATTATGACGAAACTTGGTTTATACACTTTTATAACTTGTGTTAATAGACAGGCAAAAATTTATTGAAATCAGTTTATGACCACGCCTACTTTTTAACAAAGATATTTCTGGAACACCCTTTGGGAATTTGTAACGTGATATCTTTGTAACTAGAAGTCATAAAGGAATGAAATTTTGAACAAAGAATAATATGCTTAGTTGGATGACTGGTAAAAATGTTGAAAATGGGCGTGGCTACGCCCACTTTATGCAGCACTCGCATTATATAAAGTACACCGTGTTTCCATCAAACGTAAACAAATTATGAAAGCATACAGCTGAGTATCTAATGTTCGATTCCACTCGAACTTAGGCTTCCTTACTTGTTTTTCTTTTTTTTTTTTGTAAGCTTTTTGTGCACAGAAGAGAATAATGTGCAACGAAGCGTGTGTACTTTTATACTATTTATTTTTGGGCTGATGAGGCGGTGTCGAAAAGCGAACGCTAACAAATTTCATCTGTTCAGCTCAATTAATTCGAAATTGAGATTGAGTATCGATGATAAGCGTATCCAATTAGAAATATTGACCGTCTTGCTTCCCTCTTTTGTGCGTTTTTTGTGTGTCTTAGATAAAGATGCTAAGAAAATGCTATATGTGTGGGTAAATTTGTGAGTAGCAACGCAGTTGTTTGGTTTTTAATGCTGCGGCAGTGCTAACGAATTCGATAAAGCTTAGTAGGTAATGAGTATCTGTAGCTTAGGCTTAGTGAACACATGGCAATGTAGCAAATATAATGCAACTACCGCGTGCTACGATTTTTCGAAAAACTTCATTTCAAATGTATTTAGTTTAAAGAGGTTTTATGATGGCGCTAGTTCAACTAAGCTAACTCGTTAACTTATTGGAACTTAACTGCTTGAAAAGCCGCATTTTCATTCCTTAGCATATTAACTAACTATCGCTGTTGCGAAATCGCTAGACTGTGATCGTCGCTTGTTGAAAGAAACACTATTGGGAATGCATAATACCTAATGTAAATATGTATATTGATTGTCTAGCTTTGCTGTAAAGTGTAATCGTGCTAAACAAAGAAGTCGTAAGTAAGTGAACATAATAATGATCTAAATATAACCACGAACTGAGACAAAAGCCATAAAAACTGCTTGTGTCAGCTCATTTATACCATGTCTCCACATAACGTGTTTCGCTCTTTTTTTCTGCACTCGCTCTCTCAGTCTTGTTTCGACCTCGAAACCAGTGCCGAAACTCGCTAATTTCCATACAAATTTCTGAGAGCGAGTGAAGATTGAAACACTTGTTTCGTTCTCAATGCCTTTTGTATCGAAAATCTGTCCAAATCTCACACAGCCCAAAACAAAAACGCAAGAATAAGCAAACATACAAACATTTAAGAAGAAAATGAAAGAGAAATGTTAAACTGAATAACGATCAGCCCCGTGGAGACGGGTTATTTAGCGAGATGTTTCCCTAGATATTTCGCTGGCGAATCAAGTTATGTGGAGACGGGCTTTTAGATTTTACTTGGCTGTTTGCTTACGCCATTTTCTTGTAATGCGCAGTCATACAAAATGAATGTAGCATCTCGGAAATTAATATCTTTTACGGTAAATGTATTTCGTAGAATCGTAGTAAATATCGTATTATTTAAAAGAATTTCGCATATCGTAACTACATATCTTGACTATTATTTGACTAATCATTCATATTAGTAATTTGATTTTGTTTCAAATAAAAAGTTATTTAAGCGCATATGTACGAGTAGTTGTTCAATAAAATTGAAATTTCCAAAAAATATTGTACCTATAATATTTTAGTTGTTTCCGCTTCTCGAAAGATCTTTGGTTTGCATACCATCTAAATTTAACCCAACAAACCCAGGGGTTAGAGAACGACGATTGAGAATGACTCGAGAAAGAACAAGCCCTTTACTCAATTATATAAAGTTAGAGAGCGATTCGAGAAACTGCCGATAAATGATAGCGATCTCAAACAAAATGGGACATAATTATCGAATCGAGAAAATTATAATATTCGAATCGAAATCTAATGTAGCTCATTAATGAGATTATAATGAGAGTTTGCAAATATGTACTTCTTTTTCTAAACAGTTTCTAATTTTCAATTAGAGAATAGTTTGAGAATTAAAGCCCGTCTCCACATAACTTGATTCACCAGAGAAACATGTAGCAAAACATCTCGCTCAATAACCCGTCTCCACGTGGCTGATCGTGATTCAGTTTAACATTTCTCTTTCTTGCTCTTCTTAAATGTTTGTATGTTTGCTTATTTTTGCGTCTTTGTTTTGGTCTGTGTGAGATTTCGATAGATTTTCGATACAAAATTAGAGAAGACATCGATATCATCGAGGTTGGCAAGATGATTCAGAATGAAACAGTGTTTCAATCTTCACTCGCTCTCAGAAATTTGTATGGAAATTGGCGAGTTTCGGCACTGGTTTCCGTGTCGAAACAAGATTGAGAGAGAAAATGCAGAAAAAAAGAGCGAAACACGTTATGTGGAGACATGGTATAACACTAGTTATCTAATATAGTCACCAAAAATTCTTTACCGTTAGAGCTTGTGTGTGTGCTGGGAATTCATATTTACTCACATGCTTCTTTTTAACCTTACGATTACCAGAGATTTTTATGTACGAAGTTTACCAATACCCACCCGGGTGACCCATATACATTTTCTTGCATTACGGGCGCTTTCACGTGCTTTAACTTTTTATTGCCCAAATATATTTATTACTATTGTAAAATGTAAGCCCGTGAATGATTAAAAATATTTAATTTAACTATATTTGGCGAAATTAAGCCAACAAAAACAACAAACACCCCGTAATGGGTGTATATAAAGTAAAAAATTCAAAATTTTGAATCCTAAGGCAAAGGTTGAGTGAATAATACGATTACGACGCATTAATATCTACTTGAATTTGGCGCTGAAGCATTCAAATCCAAAATACCATTATTCAAAAAAACCGATCAACAAGGCGAGCGAGTTGTGAAGGACTTTGTTGACCCATAAAAGGATTCCTGTAGAAATATCGCCATATAAACTTTTTTTTTACTAAATTATCATTAGCCAAAAATTAGTGGGATGATGTTTATGGTGGAAAGAATAAACAAAAATAAAATATGTCTATGTGTGTATGTACATATTATATTCTAAATGAATTCAACCCGTCAGGAGCATGAAAGGAGATTTACTCTGACTTTGGCATTATCTTCTAATGCTCTAGATCAGGCATCGGCACTTTGATCCATATGAGTAAATAGAAAACATCACACAAATTTTAACCAATGTAGCGGAAACCGGTCTTTGCTCCCCAACATAATATCTTTCACAATTTTGCCAACCTTGCTTCTAGAAGTAGCAACACTTGCTGTATTTATAATATACGGAGGAAATCAACCAGGTAATATCAAGGTTCTTCAGTCACAGGCTTTCTCAAAAAGCTCTGTCATATATAAATTATGCTGAAGTCCATTAGGCATAACATTACTTGAAGATTCTTCATAAAATCGGTTAATTGTATGTATCTTAGAAACTATTTGCTAGAGAGAATGAATTTATCAATGTCCTTCCTTATTTCTAATAAAAAGGACAACTTTCCAGCAGTTTGATGAGAGTAAAGATGAAAGGAAAATGTTATAAGTGTTTTGATATGAAAATTAAATCCAACACTAGTCAATTATGCATAAAATGCACTAAAACCATTTGCGATGTACATAATATGAACTAAACAAAATGCATCAATTGTTGTAGAGATCCTTCGGTATTTCGCTTGGTTAGAACATAATTTATATTCAATAAATTTTCTAAAAACTTTATAAAAATGATCAAAATATAGTTAAACAATAAATATGCAAAGTTATAGCAACAATAATATGTGCATATACACGTCTTTTCATAGAAAAGTATACTGGGTCACCCGGGTGGGTATTGGTAAACTACGTAGATAAAAAGTCAAAATCGCAAAAAAAGTATATTCCAGATGAAAGAAAAGTTCAAACTTGTTATTATCTGAAAGAACTCGAAAAATTGATCAGTGAGTAAAAAGCATTTTAAAATCGGTCCAATAGCTGCTGAGTAATCGCAAAAAGAAAACGCAAAAGGTCACCCGGGTGGGTATTGGTAAACCTAAGGTTAAACAAAAATTTATGAACACAAGAATTTTAGAGTTCTCCTTTCGCCTTTGTTTGCACCAAAATAACCTTAAAACTAATTCTGCAAACAAGTTTGTATTTTATTAGGTTACGTGATTCATCAGTTTCAGAAAGTTATTGATAATTTTCGAATTGAAGTTTGTGGCATAAGACGCGAAGCAAAATATTCATGGTTCGTTTAAGATACAAAATTTTACACACAAAATATAATTTGCTGTTTACACAAAAAGGGATAAAATAAACCAACACAACACAAACAGCAGGAAATCATTAAATTTTATCGGTTTTCGCTTTACCATCGGCAGGTAAACTTTACGTGAAACAGTTGAATACAGCAATCCAAAGATTTTAAAAGGGGGAAATACCTACTCGTGCGTTAATGGAATTTATTGGCTGTCGGTTTATTTCATCAACTTTCAAAGCCAATTGTTTTCGAATCTTTTTTTTTTTTCTTTTCTTTATTTTGTTAAATAACTTTGGTAGTAAATACTTACTTACCCTTACTTATGTACATACATACAAATATCCATAAACAATAAAAAAGGTTGATTTGTTTGGGTTAGAAGATGGCAAAAGATGCAAAGTTTAATCATTTACTTGAATTGATAAAATTCCTTGGCTGCTACATTGCTTATGGAATTTTTGAAGCAGGTGTGTTGTGAGGATAGCTGAGATAGAGACAGAAGGTGGAGATGAACGTTGGTGTGAAGATGATATGCTGGATTGTTGGAAGAAGGTGTTGCAAGTCAGTGCTGGCTTGGGAAGGTAGTGATAAATGGTGCTGATGGATGTTGGTGACTTGACCAATAAGTTTTCAAACAAAGTAGAGTCTTGTGCGTTCAGAATGTGAGTTAATCAGCATCAATTAAAAAGTTTTTAAACTGTTTTAAGCTAAAAGTTTGTTGTGAGATTTAAAGAGGTTTTGCTGGATATGCCGTGTTATTTGCTTGTCATGAAAACAGATCAATCAATTGAAATAGCACCTAATAAGGTAAATGAGCTTAAACATAACACTTACAGAAATAGATGTATGTTATTATAGCAGTAAGAGAAAAGGTGACTTGGCATGGAATGAATAGAATGGAGTTGTTGTGCTAGATTGAGAAAAACTGCAATTAAGGCCACTAGAGAGGATAAAGTTGTGGGGGAAAGGGAGGGATAGTGGAATCAGAATTCCTCTGAAAGTTCGTTAAATGGTAGAGGATTAGCATTCGCCATTCTTGGTACATCTAACCCGAAAATGCGCAGTCTGAGTCTACACCAAAAAAAAGAAAAAAAAACTTCTCTCGGACAGGTACATTTTTTTCGTTACTTTAAATTGTGTCCTCTAATCAACCCCACAAGAGCCCGAAGCTCCCTCCTTTTCTGCCTGAGGAGGAGGAAGTTTGCTACCTCCCTGTTAGGCTTTTTGAGAAATTATTTTGCAGTTTTTCCCTCATGGAGTCTCTGATGTACTTCATAGTGCCCGCTATATTTGGACCTATGATTGGCTTTGGTTAGGTTCTCCTTCTGATCCGAAATTTGCCAATTTATCGACCAGTTCGTTACGTTGAACACCACAGTCCCCGGTTACCGACATAAGTTGAAATTCATTGCATTCTCCTATGGCCCAAGCTTGAACTTACATTCGTGAACAATTTTTTGAAGAGCTTCGCACAGTTTCCAGTGCCTTCAGTGCAGTCCGGCTGTCACTGCAGATACGCATGTGGTGTCCACGTATCTCATCACTTATCTATTCTGCTGATTTTAGTATGACATAAAATCTCGTACCTAAAGCATAATGGCACCTGAAGTCGGCCTACGGCTGCCAGCCGGTTGCAGTACCATATTCTGATTCTGATTTTCTTCGGTCTTCCTAGTACAGTTTCTGGATTTGTCCATTGATCTCTTGTGAGCAAAACGACAATGTATCGTCTACCGAAAGATGCTCGGGCTACCAGCTCGTCATTTGGGCTCAGAAGCAAAGGGTATTGATCTGACAGCCTGCTAAGCCACTTCCCGTGCCCGAGCTCCAATCGTCGTGCCACAATACGAAGAAGTGTAGTAGACACACCGTTTTAATAGCGTCCTCTTGTATCACCAGATCCAGTGGGAGCAACTTCAAGAGAGCATTAAGGGCGGCACCTGTTGTTGTACTCATTGCAACCGTAATGCTGATACACACAGTCCTCTGCAGCCTGTTCCGCATATTAACCGTGGACTTAAACATGCTTCTGCATCACCACACTATAGCGGAGTACGCGATAATCGGTCTAACCAAAGCTGTGTAAATCCTCGTCACTATTGCTCTTCTTAGATCCCATGTCTAGCTGAAGGTTCTTCTGCACTGTTCGTAAACTTTAAGTGCCGTAAGCTCTCATTAAAATTTTTTTTTTTTACAAAAAGGGAAGTTTTTTGAAGACTTTTCACCTCTCAAAGCTGCCTCAAGTTTCGACGTTAACGATAAATGCTCTCAAAAATGAAAGCAAATGCTTAGAAAGTGCAATTCTTTATATTCTAAAACAAGGGTGCTCAACGCTCTCGTATTGAATGGGGAAACTCCAATACATTTACAAAAATTTATTAATGCACTCAGAAAAAATTTGTGTTAGATTAAAAAAAAAAGTTACAAACTACAAGTAAATTTTTATTGTACGATTGGAAAATTTTACATACAACATAAATACATACATATGTACTATATTTACAACATATTTTCTTTATATTAAACTAGCTGGACCCGTGCGCATCTTGCGCAAAAAAATAATAAAATATACATGGCGCCAGTCGGTATAGTTTGTGCTGTCACGCTCATTTTAAAAAAAAACTTATATTTATTTCGTTTTATGTCTACAGTGGAACTTATGGAACTTTCAATGAATTACTTATATGTTTGACAAACATATCGCATAAAATGTTTTTATTATACCTACAGTTCCTGAGTTTTTACTTATAAATCTTTGAAAATTTGCCCCTCTTGGCCCATTTTTCAAAATTTCAGCATGTTTCCTCATAACGGCATAACGTCATTTCATCACTCGGGCTTTATTAGTGACTGAATTATCATGTTTTACATGTTTTTCGAAATACATCCATATGCCTTATTTTCAACCCCAATTTTCTCTGTTCCCATTAGAATCTGTGTACCCAATTTCATTTAAATATTTCTATTTTTGCGCAAGTTAGAGTGTGTACGGCCGGACGGACGGGCATAGTTCAATCATTTTTTTCATCCTGATCGTTTTGATATATATATGTAGCTCCATATCTATCTCAACTACTTTATGGTCTTACGTACAAACGTTATGTGATCAAAAGTATAAAAAAAGCAATAAAAAACTAAATCATGTGCATAGCCTTACTCATAGTACCTTAGTATGTTGATATAAGTACTATTTAAATTACTGATTACACCGAGTCGAGCTGTACATAGGTCACCTTTTTCGCTGCAGCTCCTTTGATTATGCCGATCCCAAAAAACTAAAAACGGAATTATATTCTTGATAACCACGCCCCTCTGTGACATTTTATTTTTATTTTTCGGAGACGGAGAACACTATTATTTCTAACCTCAAAAATTTGATTTTTAATTTACTAAATAAAATATACTGGAGAGTATTGAATATTGTACGAAATTCTAATAGCCCATGAAATTTACGTCATAATGCTTTTTAAATCAACAAAATCGGAGCAACGGTTGCTGAGATATTAAAATTTAAAAAAAAGGATACGCTAAACTTTAGTTTAAAAAAAAAGCTTAAACCAAAGTTTAAAAAAAAAACTGAGTATACAGAAAAATCAGAATGTCATATGGCTGCCGATTTCCAAAAATTCGAAAAAATCGCAGTTAATTTTTTTTTCTGTGCGATTTCACGTATTCTGACCCTACATACATATACATACATATATTGTATGTGCTACGTACAGCATATCCTATACTGAAAAGCCCCCATTTAGCATAGGCATGAATACACACGTATGCGCCTAAAATAATATAATGTTTACATACAAACATACAGCTGAAGCTTATAAAAGTGTTTTAAAATATACACGACTGTTAAAATGCATTTGAGATTTGAATTGATAGAATAAAATAATTCTGAAAGCATAGTTTTAGGCGCAAATCTTTTAGTTTAAATTTAAACATTTTATTTTTGCAAAATACTATTTAAAAAAAGTACCACGCCCAATAAAACACCGTTTCGCATGCATAGCTAATTAATACCTTTAAAACGATGCCTTACTTATTAATTTTGGTAAATTATGTGAACAGAAAAAGGGATATTTATAAAACACCAATTAGAAATAATATATATGATGATTAAGATATGAACTCGTACATATAAAAAAATATATCTACATATTACATAATAACAATAAGTGATAAGTTTATTCAAGGCTGTTTAATAAATTGTCAATATTTATTGTCGAATCAGAGGTGGATAATTGCAGAATTGCTTCCAAATGCTTTTGTGATAAAAGGTTTCTTTGGTTGTTTTGACTAACTTAAGGCTAGAAAAGGCTTTTTCGCAAATATAAGTGCTTCCGAACATGGATAAGTATTTTAAAATTTCATTTCTTATGAGTGGATACTTGTCATGTTTTATTTCTGTCATATACGTCACTTACCTTAATTATTAATTTATATACGTACCTATAATTAATTAGCATAGACTGTGACTTGCAATAATATTTCAGCAAAAAAAGCTCTAATTCCTATTTTACTTATTAAAATCTGCTTTTATTTTTCTTCAAATAATTTGAAATACTTTTTGGTTGCTTGTTTTTCCGACAGGGTAGGAATATGAGGTGCAGTGAAATAACGCCCGTGGAATTAACGCCCGCGGGCGTTATTTCCCAAAAAAAAAAAAAAAAAATAACGCCCGCGGGCGTTTTTTCTTTTCTTGAAAAAGAAATAATTCCCGCAGGAGTTATTTCGTTTGATCCGTGGGCTTTATTTCTCTTTCGGAAGGGCAATTAAGCCCGCAGACGGGTTTTTTTTTTAAATATGGTGTATTAGGGAAAAAAGCGCCGCAGGCGAAAAATTGGAATAAAAAATCGCGCGATTTTTAATTCCAATTTTTGGTTTTTTTAAATATGGTGTTTGTTTTATTGGAAAACGCGCCGCAGGCGAAAAATTGGTATAAAAAATTGCGCGCTTTTTAATTCCAATTTTTCGTTTTTTCTGAATATGGTGTATTATAAGTGGAAAGCGATTTTTAATTCCAATTTTTCGATTCTTTAAATTTTTTTTAAATCCCTTCTAAATATTCAAATATAATAATAATATAATACAATGGCGCTATTATAACTCCGACGAGTTTTATGGCCGAGCTTCTCTCCCAATTCGAGGTGTGCTCCTTTTTGTTTTTCCTACTAATTGGGTGGACCTAGAGTTTTATGCCGGCTCCGAACGGCGAATGCATTTTTTGTGAGAAGCTTTTTCATGGCAGAAATACTCTCGGAGGGTATGCCGCCCACTGCCGAGAGGTGACCGCTGCTCTTAAAAAACCCAATAAATGGATTTTTACTAATTAGAAAAATTGTTTTGGTGTTTGGCTCGGACCGTGGTTTGAACCCGAGACCTCTGGCATAGCAGGCGAGCACTCTACCCACTGCACCACAGCGGCCAATATTCAAATACTCAATCGAATAAACAAAGCTTCAGTAAATTTCTACAATCATTTATTACTAACAATTTTCAAGGTCTGTAAGTAAGTAAATATTTAAATACTCAATCAAAATAAACAAAACTTCATTACATACATATTGGCACTTTCAGACCACAATCTAAACAAATACTCTTATAGAGTTTTCAACAATTTGACGACAAACCGGGCACAAAATATTTCTATTGGCATTTACAATTGCAACCTTACTGTGCTCTCCAAAGCAATCCGCACACAATTTAAAGTGATTGCATGGGCTTAAGAGAATATCGCGTGGCTTGGTAAAACAAATAACACACAACAACATGCTTTGACTCTCGCAAAAATTGTCCGCCGCTTTTCCCAATAATAATACACCATATTTCAAAAAAAAAAAAAACCAAAAATTGGAATTAAAAATCGCGCGATTTTTCGCCTGCGGCGCATTTTCCAATAATAGAATCCCATATTCAGGAAAAACTAAAAATTGGAATTAAAAATCGCGCGATTTTTTATTCCAATTTTTCGCCTGCGGCGCTTTTCCCACTAATACACCATATTTAAAAAAAAAAAAACCCCGTCTGCCGGCTTAATTGCCCTTTCGAAAGGGAAATAAAGCCCACATCGCCGAATAGGGCGCGCGGGCGTTCATACCCTTTCTGAGTGGAAATAATACCCACGGATTTAATTTCGTTTTATTCGCAGGCGCTATTTCTTTTTCAAGAAAAGAAAAAACGCCTGCGGGCGTTATTTCCTTTTTTTTGGGAAATAACGCAAGCGGGCGTTAATTCCACGGGCGTTATTTCACTGCACCTGAATATGATGTATTGTGGAACGATCCTCCGTCATCCCTTGTCAAGTTTGGTTTGGAGACAAACCGGTTTCGGCTAATATGGGCCATCTGAAGATGAAATACACTTTTGCCACACATTTTTCAATATTAACTAGAAATTTTGTTGAGTTTTGTCGTTTGCCTACAAATCGCACCCTAAATCAAAAAACTGCACAACTCAAAATTTTTTGAATCCATTAATAACGTCTTTAGGGACTGCTAAATGTTAGTCTCCTCCCAGCAAAAGTCTTCTTCCTTACCCAAGGTTTTAAAAAAGCTGCAACAGCCTTTACTAATACATGAGTGTTCCGTACGATCCTATCCCATTAGGCCGTAAAAACTCCCAATTTCATACATGTAGCTTATTGGAATTCCTTCCAATCCGTAAACTGCAACAGCATTTACTTTTGCAACACACAATTGTTTCCTCGAGGATCCTGTCCTCAAGTCGCTCGAAATTTTAATACTATACAACCAGCTGATTGGAATTCCACTCCATTCCGACAGCATAAATACATACTATATAATGAAAATGAAAATGAAGAACATCAAGCCGAATATAAAATGAAATTACGTACATAAATACTATAAGTAGGGCAACAGAAGATATGCAAATGCATATTTTTCTGTTGCAGTCCTATTTACATATGATAAATATATATCGGCGTTTTAGCTCAAGACGAAGAGAATAAGCCTAACTTGTTAGGGCATATTTTCGCATATTTAGGACAAAAGGCTTATTTTTGCATATCTTGATTTATTTGCATATTTTTGGCATATTTTGCTATAAATTCATATTTTGGCATAGTATTTCGTCGTATTTTTCCATCTCGCTCGTAAAATTGTTTTTATTTACATTTTTTACTCTGGCAACTTTGTTTTGTATATGCGCATACTATTTGCCATTCCTCTTTGTCTGACAAGTTCAAGGCGAATTTAATAATTCTCGCAATGCTTCATTCAAATGTGCTGCATGAATCAGCTGTGTATCTACAATGTAGATTCCACATATATAGGCATACGTCAGAAGGTCAATATATATTGATGAAATCCGTGGATCGCGATTCAAATTGACAGTGTAGCATCGAGTATTGATGGATCGCGATTCTGGATAGCAAAATGTTTAGAAATTTTAAAATCCGCGATCCGGATCGCAATATTGGCAATAAACGAATTGAAAGTGAAAGTGCGAAAAGGACGGAAGTAAAATATCGTGAACCTCAGAGCGAGAAAAATATCGCAATATTCATATTGAACGTGTAGCACTACACGCTACATACACAGAGCCAAAAGGCCACCTAAAATGCCCTATAAATTAGAACAAAGTTTAGCGGATTTCTCTACGCTTTCTCTCCAATAAGATGCCCGTCTTAATATGACTGGATGTCTCATTTTAATAAAACTATGTAGATAATCAGCAAAATTAATATGAAAAACTTTTCAATATAATTAAGAAGATGGCCCGTGGATTTAAAATGAAAACCTCTTATATAAAATTAAGAAGATGATTCCTAGAATAAATATGGAAACCTTTTCACATAAATTTAGCAGATAACCTGTAAAATTAAGACGAAACCCTGTTTAATATTATTAAGAAGAGAATCTTCATTTTCATTAGAAACTCCTCTTAATTGTAATAAGCCGATGATCTTATCAATTTGAAATGATTGCCTCCTGAATTTAAATACATTACTTTCTGAAAATAAATAGCGCACTTTTTTTAAACTGTTTTTTATTTAATCATACAAGTTTTACTTATAATTATAATACGATCAAGTACTTACATATCGTCGTACCATACGAAAATTAAAGCTAATTCCACATAGAACTTTGTGTTGCGCTACGTGACACTTTCTGCGTGACAGCTGAGATTAAAATACATGTATCTATATGAGGTTTCTCACATAACAAAAAGTAACGCAACGCCGAAGTTACGTAAAGCACAAAGTTGCCCAAATCTCAACTTTTGGGGGCGTTGAAATTTTTTTTCAGTTTCACTTTAATTCAAATGTAAATAAACAAATTTAAATTTCACACAATTGAAAAATAATTTAATAGATTTTTATTTTCTTATTTACTTTTTTGTAAATAAAACGGAGAATGAAAGATTTTTCAGAAAATAAATATTTTTTGAGTGATGTTGCAGCGTTCATTGTGGCATAGTTTTTCAGTTTTGCGTTGTTTGACATAGAAAGCGGCGTAACGCAAAGCGGAAAAAGTTTTATGTGGAATCAGCTTAACATATTTAAAATTTCTGGCGAAAGCTATCAATAAAAAAATTCTGTAGGAAAAGTAGAACATTTGACTTTTGGCCGACGAAAAGTAATAAAATCGAGTTTTGGCTGACGCAAAGTAATAAAATCGACTTTTGGCTGACGAAAAGTATCAGTAATTATATACTGTTTTTACATTAAAATTGTTGTTGTTTAAACGAAATTGATAGTTTTCGTCAGCCAAAAGTGGATTTTATTACTTTTCGTCAGCCAAAACTCGATTTTATTACTTTTCGTCGGCCAAAACTTGAATTTTTTACTTTTCGTCAGCCACAAAAAATCTGATGTTAGTTTTCGTATGGTACGACGATATATATTAAGTATAAGAATATACTTAACATATTTGCCTATAACTTTTATAATACATATATACTTTGACACAAATTGATGGTGGGGGCGGAATAATTCACATACAGAACGAAAGACCACTATCCTTATAGTAAGACCTCCAAACCGTTTTGCTCACTGAGGTCAAATTTTTTTATAGCTATTTTAATTTTGCGAAATTTTGTCTGAGGGATTTTTACATAAATAAAAAAGAGTTAAATATAAATTTTAATATAAGACGGTGATCGGCGCTGTTTCCATTTCGGGTCAGCCGGCTAGAGAACTGCGCATTTGTTTTCTCTGCCTTTGCACGCATACATACTTAATGGAAAATTTTAGATTAGGTACGTAATAAGAGCTCTTTTAAAAATAAAAAGTTCTTCCTTTTAATTTCTTCAACATGTTATTGCACGCATAAAAGTGGGTGATACATAATTCTAGTATGTACGAGTATCTACATACATATGTACATATGTAAGTATGTTAAGACGTTTATAGCAAAATTTGAATTAATAAGGGATCTTTTAAAAATGAAAAGTTTTAATAAATTCAAAAAGGTTCTAGTAAAAATTAGAGGATGTCCTTATTGATTTGTTTTATAAAAATTTTTTCATAAAAACAAGCAGATTTCTTCTAACAATTTAATTTTTTGACAAAATGACATACAAAATTAATAAACAAGAAGTTATCTCCTCGTTTTCAGACGATATCCTTTTCAATAAATTTAAGAAGAAATTCAAGCTAAAATCTAGAAGATTTTCCAACAAAAATTTCTTCAATTTTGTCCCCTCTCACTCTCCTCGGCCATATAGCATTTTTAGATGGCACTCTCTTTGATTATAGGTGAACTTTTTGGCTCTGTGTAGTGACTGAAATTCTTGCTTTTAAATACGCCCCGATAACTTCAGTTGACGTGGAAAGATCTTTTTCTACGTTTAAAAACTTACTTACTTACATAGTTTTCTATTTGAAAATTTATCGCAAAATTTTGTAGTTTACAGCAATAGCAATTTGAATAAATAAGTATGCAAGTTTTGCACTGGAATTTTGATTGCCATCAACACATAAAATTTTTAATTCATGCACATAAATGTATGTATGTATATATTTTCGTATGTAAAAATACTTGTTTTCTTTTGGTAACGAAGATGTGTTTCGCAAATGTGAATTTTTTTATTTCGTCTTTTGTACATATAAAATGTACCTTTAATAAAAAATAATTTTTTATTACAAAAAATATTATAATTTAATAAAATGTGAATTTTTTATTTCGCTTTTGTACCTATAAAAACAAATATTTACCTTTAATAAAAATATTTTTTATTACAAAAAGTCCGGGCCAGGGTTTGAACCTGGAACCTCTTGCATGAAAGGTGAGCACACAACCTACCATGCGTATATCCTTTCATTAAGTATATACAAAAATTTTAAGGGCATATTTTCAGTGCTTAAACCAAGTTTTAAGAGCATATTTTTAGCGCTAAAAACGAATTTTTTAGGGCATATTTTCTGTTGCCCTAACTATAAGTAAAGCCAAAAAATACTCACATAAGTATACTACTACAGATATGTACATATTAGGGATTCCAATTTTTCCGATTTTTACGATCCCGGGATTTTCGGGATTTATTTTTTAAATCCCGGGATCCCGGGATTTATCCCGGGATTTGGACTTTAATTACACAGGCCGACAATATTTCCAAAAAATTTTCTAACTCAAATAAAATTCTACTTTTCTAAAGGATTTCGGTGCGCTGATTCTGAATTTGAAGTCAGATTTTCGGTAATGCGTTTAGGTTTTGAGATATTCGTGTCCAAAGAGATGAAAAATGCGATTTTTTGCTATATTCACTGCTCAATCTGTTAAATTATTTACTTTCATTAAAAGATGATTGCAGCTATTGAAAGAACGATCATTTCTCTTGAAAACAGCGCTTTCCTTTTTCGGGTATCTTATTCGGATATCTACGTTGTCTTCAAAAGAAATGATCGTGCTTTCAATAGATGTAATCAGTTTTTAATGAAAGTGAGTAGTTTTAAAAATATTGAGGAGTGAATATGGCCACAAACTGCGTTTTTCGCCTTTTTGGACATGAATGTCTCAAAAACTACACCGAAATCCTTTTGAAACGTAGAATTTTATTTCTGTTACAAACATTTTTCGACCAGTATTATTTTCCCAACATTTGGGGTTGAAAAAAGGAAATATATATTTCGAGGAACGCTACAACTTTAAAGTGCAAAGAAAAATTATTGATATTTCCAAGCTTTCCGAAAAATTCAGAAAATTAATGCAACTTCTGAATAGATAAATATCGGAGGCAAAATTTTGATATGAATTCCGAGTATGCAGCTGCGTATTTAATTTTAGTACAGTGTTGTAAGACTATCAAGTCTAATTAAAATTTTGTTTCCATTTTCTTCCATTATTTACTTTCCATGTGGGAAAATTCCAAAAAACATTTGAGAAATAAATGACCAAAAATCAGGAAATAGAAATTATCGAATGAATTTTGCCACAAGCTAAAAGCTTTAAAAATACCTAACGTACGTTTCCTTACAACGCGTACTTCAATATAAAAAAATTTAATTATTAAAAAAAAATCAAAAATTTTAATCCTTACTTTAACTAATGGACTTTTTTATTCTAGAAAAAATGTCGCACTTTCTTCCGGCTGTCACATTTTTTTGTTCTCTTCTACACAGACACAACACTTTTTTGGGGATGTTTGTTCTATTGACAAAATATAAAACTGGCCCGACTACGGGCAACATTTTCTGCTCTTAGCACAAGTAAAAGGTTGCATTATTTTTGTTTCATTAATCACATGAAAAATTCAACACTTTAATAGGGCACATGACACATGTTCATAATGCTGCAATGTAATAATGTAACATTTTCATTCAGAATAGGAAATGCTATTAGTATACAGATCTGAGACCAATAAAAATTATATAAAATATAACTTTTCTTTGCTATAATAGCGGAATATTCTCTCTTTATCTTATCCCGAAAATCCCGGGATAAAATTCTAGCGATCCCGGGATTTTCGGGGTGTCAAAAAGGGCGGGATCCCGGGATCCCGGGATCCCGGGATCCCGGGATCCCGGGATTGGAATCCCTAGTACATATGTCTTCACAAGTATTTATTTTATATTAAATAAAATTGCTCTTCATCCAAATGTTATTTGAAGCAGTGACAACGAATAACGAGTTGTATTCAAGGTTAAGATTTTATAAAAATTGTTATATTCTCAAAGAATGATACAATAAAAAATATATCCGAAAAAAAAAAATATTCAAAGGGCGAATTTGTATCTGTGCCTATGTATGGGGGGAAAACAAAAACAAATGTGATTCAAGGGCATAGGCATGAGCATCTATGTTCTAAAAGTACGCAATTTTCTAGGAATTTACACAGCAATCCTCGTTAGTTCAACCTTTTCATTTTACTATTAATTCATTATTTAAGATTCATTCATGAGAATGCAAAAACAAAAAAATTAGATTTCTATAAAATTTAAATAAAGAACCAATAAATTTCATTACAAAAACTTGTCACCGACAGAATAGTACGAGTATAAAGCTTTCGTTACTTCATTCTCGCTTCTATAAAAACTTATCAAATTTGACTTTTGTCTTTCAACACCTAAGCTAAAGTAAAATCTTTTCAACACCCTTCATTATACGATGATGATCAGCAGCTGATTTTTCTTCTCTCCACTACTGTTATTAGTTTAATTCAAAGTTAATTTTAGCTTAAAACACAAAAGTGTTGTTGCTTGTAATTTTATGCTGCTCAACAAACTGCTAAAGGCAGTCTGTATAAAAGAGTATATTCATAGACACATACACATATCTATGCATGTATGTATATGTGTAAGCATTTACAATAGCAGTGTTGCAAAGGCAGAAAGGCAGCAATAGAAGAAGCAGAATTAGAAGCAGTTTTGCGCATTAAAGTCGCTTCAGAGTTAGTATACCTACATCGTAATAGAATTAAACATATATATGTACATACATACATACGTATATATGTAAGTATACTTATATATATATATCAAATATGTGCAAATGTGGCTTGCACTACCATTCAGTAGTGAATGGTAATGCAAATGTGGCTTGCACTACCATTCAGTAGTGAATGGTAATGCAAATGTGGTTTGCACTACCATTCAGTAGTGAATGCGAATGCAAATGTGGCTTCCACTACCATTCATTGCATTCCCACTACAAGTACGATTTGTGAAAACCTATGATCGTAGTTTAGGTATTAAGTGGCCAATCTATTTAATAACGGGAAGGAAGTTTATGGGATATTCTACACATGGAATAAGGCTTAGAAAACTGATTAGAAACCAACGCGGCATTGCAATATGTCCTGTGTATATCAATAGGTTTTAAGGTTGTTAATAAATTTCTTTTAAACACGTAGGTAAAAAAATACTTATACTTATACAGTGTCTCACAGAGGTATTTTGCATATGGCATTTGTTGAGAAAATATGGGAAATTCGCCTATTTTTTCGAATTCATTTGAAAATTTTTGACATGATCTGATAGCTGAAGCTTCATATACACAAAAACATTAATTAAAAAACATAAACACATTTCATCTTTAATATAAAATTATCAATTTTCTAAGCTAATTCCATGTGTAGAATATCTCACAAACTTCCTTCCCGTTATTAAATAGATTGGCTACTTCATGCCTAAACTACGATCATAGGTTTTCACAAATCATACTTGTAGTGGGAATGCAATGAATGGTAGTGCAAACCACATTTGCATTCGCATTCACTACTGAATGGTAGTGCAAACCACATTTGCATTACCATTCACTACTGAATGGTAGTGCAAGCCACATTTGCATTACCATTCACTACTGAATGGTAGTGAAAACCACATTTGCATTACCATTCACTACTGAATGGTAGTGCAAGCCACATTTGCATTACCATTCGCTACTGAATGGTAGTGCAAGCCACATTTGCATTACCATTCACTACTGAATGGTAGTGCAAGCCACATTTGCATTACCATTCAATGGTGAATGGCAATGCAAATCAAATTTTCACTACCACTCATCAGTGATTGGAGAATGCAAGGCTGAATGCAATCAAAATTGAACGCACTGTGCCCAACCCTGATATATATGCATTTGTGTGTATTTATGAATGTAAATTTACAGGAACACATCTTCTTCTCCAGCACCTGGGAACTTTTGTGTGCACATTGCATTATATTTAGTGACAAGAGCCGAACACCTGCTGTGCTGCACTGCTCATGCAGGAGGAGCATCCCACCAAAAAACTCGATGACCGTGGAATTAAGAGGGTAATCCAGAAAAACCCTGGCAATCGCTTCCACATTCGCTGACATAATGCCTGACATTAGCATGGGCTTGTTATTGGAGGGAAGGACTTTCCCTATGCATTACCGCCGAACGAATAAATCACGCAATACCGCAAGCATTCTAGTGAATCAAATAAAGAAGACCTTACAGGGAAGCAGAGAAAGAAGGCGAAAAATGTAAGGCATGATAGAAATTTCCACTGGTATTTATTCCAGTTCATTTTTCGCGCTCCATTCTACTTTGCATTACGTGGAATGGGTAATGGAAGCTCATTCCACTCTGCATTACTGGCAATGCGTGAAAGAAGTGATGAACTCGCCAGATGTTCCATGGCAAGGCCTTCTATCATGCCCAACAAGTAATAGCGATGACCAGATTTTTGCTGGGCTGTCATGTGTGTGTAGGTCAGCCACAAAAAAAAATAGAGAAGCAGGAACTACAAAAAAAAAAAAACTAACTAAAAGACAAAGAAGAAACCATCGCAGCAAACCAACCTCATTCGCACTTTGTGAAACCAGCGCTTCTGGCTTGCGACTGCCCAACTGAGATTTTTATCCAAATTGATGCGTTTTTCTATGCTTTTGATGGGTCAAATTAAATTAATTACTAAGCATTAGATAAACCAGTAGAAATGGCCAAGTTGAGTAGAGACGCCGCTCAAATACATATACAAATACAAACACACACATACATATAGCCATACAAACATTCATGCCCATTTTGCATAGTGCTATGGAGCATTAAGTTCTAATCAAGAGGTGATTCAGTTGGTGAAATGTATGTATATATGAATGTACATTAGGCCGGTGCGATTTGTATGGAGGGAAATTAATGGATATCGTACCATGGAAATTGGGATTGCTCTCATTTTTATGGGTAGAAAACTCTTCCACGATATTTGCCTAAAATTAAAATTAATTTTCCTGAATTTGGTTTTTCAGCACCAAGACAGATGTTTTGAAAATTAAAAACGAACAAAAATCGCCCGAATGGTAACAATATTTTAAAATTATAATTTAGCTTCCGATATAGGAGAACTAGAATGCTCTCTTTTTTCTTTAGCCCAAAATCATGGTATGTGATCTCTATGTTATAGTCATTGAATGATTGATAATTTTCGTTTGATTTTCTCTGACAGCGTTTTGTGTACCTACAATAAATGCTACAAATACAAAATTTCAGAATTGAAGCTGCAAAAATTTAAGAGTTATACCACAAAACGTGCACTTAGGGTACAGCCAGACAATGCAAAAGGTACTTTCAGAAAGTGAAAAATTCAAATTCCACACAAAAAATACAAAAACTTGAATATTTCATTTTCTTAAAGTACTTTCTTGCGTTGTCTGGCTGTACCCTTATGCTGCTCAAAAATTGTTTTTGCTTCCAGTAGTACGAGTACCCTATGGCGTATGGGTAACCTTGAGGTTTATTAGAGTTGAATAAAATAAAAAATAAATTTCAAACAGCATAGGTTAGTAAATCGATCCGGCCTAATGCACATACATATACATACATATATGTATACTTTAATAGAGCTGCAGGCTAGAGTACTGGCTTGTGAAAGTAAATAAAAACACTAAAATAGTTACTATCGCAGTTTAAAGTAGACGAGCCAAGCTAAATAGACCAAAAATGATTAAAAATGAAGTTTAATGTGTTAGAGTTTATATGTGGGAAGAAAGTAAGTAGAAGACGCTATAAATGTTTTGAAGAAGCTTGACTTAAAACTTACTTTATTACAACATCGATACGCAGAAAACATAATATCGAACGTTCGAGTATTTGTGCTGACTACATTAGATAACTAGAGTAATTCTCAAACTATTCTTTAATCGAAAGCGGAGGTAGAGTACTACACTAGAATTCAATTGGAAACTGATTAGAAAAAGAAGCATCTGGAAATTCTCATTAGCGTCTCCTTAGAGAACTACATTAGACTTCGATGCGAGAAATATAATTTTCTCAATTTCAGAATTATGCTCTATTTTGTATAATATCACGACAGTTTCTTAAATCGTCCTCTGACGTCAGAGATTTGAGAAAAGGGCTAGTTCTCGAATCATTCTCAAACCGATATCTACCCTCAGAATTTGTTAGGTAGTCAGTCATCGAACTTTTGATACTTGTCAAAGAGCACGTACTGTACAAACCTACAAGCATATAGATACTTAGGGAGTTTCTGAGGGAAATCAGTGTAGAGATTCCATTACCAATGTGTGACAATTTTCACATCGATATAATGAATTTGCGATCAGTTTTGCGATTATGCTGTACGATTTTTCGGTTGAATTCTATAGCATATTTTGACAGTTGTTTCCGATAATCATCGCAGAGGTATCGAGAGAAATTTTTGTGTCGTTAGACTTTGCGATTTTCTGTCGCAAAATATGTTACAGTATCCCTGCACATAATGACAAGAAATGTTCAGTTGTACTTAATTACAAGTTCTCAAATGGATGCCAATCGGAATTGAATGCAACTTACTACATAATATTAGATATTATTTGAAGCATACATTATGATAGGAATTCCCTGTAAAGGAATGCTGCTTTTATACTTTTTTTCCATCCATGAAAGACGGTGAGTGCCTAAAGATAGAATTTTACTGGCCATTCAGTTTGTAGGCAAACTTTTTTATTTCCACCTTAACAATCATAATCCTTTTCTTGCCAATCTTTCATTTGCCTTCAATTCTCCTATAAAACTTGCGTATAAATATTTAAAATTATACACTTTTACTACAAGCTCTTTATGTATTTGTATTTACATACAAACACACCGACATTTGTACGCGTGAACACACATTAACATCACACAATGCCATTGGCTCAACAAGTGCACGTTGTGAAGCATACTTAAGTAACAATTTGATTGCAAAACTATAAGCAATTTTGTGTATTGATGCAAATTAATTAATTTAATTGAAATGCATACAAAAAGGCGACCATACAATTACTGTTATACTCGTATTTACATACATATAAATTTTATTATAAAATGAGTCAATTGATGCAGAGCGAGCGAAATCGTACGCACGTAGGAGTTAAGCAAACTTATTAAGGTTTCACAAGGAAAAAATATAAAAAAAATTTAACTATTCAGCGCTTTCGAAAGGCTACGCTTCAGCGGCGTTTAGTAGAGAGCACTTAGTATGTGCTGTATATAAATTTTTATATAAATATAATACCTTGAATACAATGAAATGCGCAATCTGCAAATACACAATTTCTTTCTCTATGTGCGGTCGTGAATTGCACAGAAATAGAATCGTGCGAAATGGTTTTTAAATGTACATAGTTAAATGGAATATGTGGTAGTGGATAAGAAAGTGTGTAAATAAAAATAAAATAAATAAAACTATGTAGAGGAAGCCGACCACACGTCTCTGCGATAAAAATGCATCCCTCTATATAAATTGTTATTTCTATCTCTATCCCAGGGAAAAATATAGCCTATGTCGGGAGGACTTATCCAATGAATAAACTGTTTAAATTTGATAAAATTCATACAGTAGCCTTTGAGCCATTTATTCGCACCAAACCAATTTTATATACTTACATACATATATAGAAAATATTTAAATTTATTTATAAGTATTTTTATATAATTTTTTCCATTTTAAATTTGTCTAATCATATCGGAAATAGCGTGTATATTTCAATCCCCTTTTTCAGAACGCCACTCATCCAAAGCCAGTGTGTTAAACATATATAGATATATCCCTTTTTTTTAAATTACACTAAAACTTTAAAACAATTTAAACGTACGCAAATTTAAATGCCCTTTTATAGTTCGCTTGCAAAACACACAACTTATTTACCTATTCAAGACATTTTATTTCTCGTTTCGCACGCTCAATACTCATTTGCCTAGTGCAACAGGCTCTCCACTACGTATGAGCGACTTAAATATGCTCATTTATACTTGTAGGCGTTTGATTCACAAAACATTAATTTAAATGCGCCACAGTGTGCTTAGAAATAGCCAAGTAATTAATATAAAATTTAATAATAAAAGCACAGTTCAAGAAAACTTTGATTGCCACTTGTTTGTTTGCATGCGACCTTGTGCTAAATACTCTTGACATATTTGAGTACTTAATAAAACTTTATTTATATTCGTGCCTACATAAGTATGTACATAAGTATTTGCTGTATAAATTATTTTTGCATTGTCTTTTTAAATTCTTGTTTTTCTTGAAAATTCTAATTTGTATTTTACGTACTTACAACAATTAACACGCTTTATTAACACGCTTTATTAACACGCTTTTATTAGTTTCACCTGTATGTATGTATGTATGTATGTATCAGGGCCGTGCGCACGGGGGGGGATTTTGGGGGTTAAACCCCCCCCCATGACCAAATCTAAGTTGCAATGATTTTGCAAAAATTTTCAAAACACAGTTTATGAATTTTGCATTGAATCTTGACTCATAATTTTTGACAAAATTAGTACAATAATTTTACGGAAGTAGAAATCGGTGAAAGTTGCAAAAATAAGGTTGGCCAATACATAAGTTCGGCAATTTGAATTGCACTTGGAGCTTTCCGAAATTACAAAGTTGTGTAGCATATGTTCGTTTGAAATTTTTCAAAAAATTTTACTGATAACAAAAAATTTTCATTTTGTGAAAACAGTGAGCAGTTTCAATTAACAAGTACTGTAAACAGTACTATTCAGGACCTGGTTAACTAGGTTTTGATGAATCAGAATTAGACCAGATAAGTCAACTATTTTGGCAAAGGGATGTTCTCATTGTTTGTTTACGTTTGACGGAAACACGGTGTATTTTATATAATGCGGATACTGCTTAAGGTGGGCGCAGCCACACCCATTTTCAAAATTAGTATCAATTATCCGACTAAGCATATGAATATTATTCTTTGTGCAAAATTTCAGTCCTTTATGCCTTTTAGTTACAATGATGTCACGTCACAAATTCCACAAGGCCATTTTAGAAATGTTTTTGTAAAAAAGTAGGCGTGGTTATACACCGATTTCGCTAAATTTTTTAACGTATATTAGTACAAGTAATAAAAGTTTAACCCTAAGTTTCGTCATGTGGCCGCTGTGGTGCAGTGGGTAGAGTGCTCGCCTGATATACCAGAGGTCTCGGGTTCAAACCCCAGTCCGAGCAAACACCAAAAAAAAATTTTCTAATTAGTAAAAATCCAATTATTGGGTTTTTTTAAGAGCAGCGGTCACCTCTCGGCAGTGGGCGGCATACCCTCCGAGAGTATTTCTGCCATGAAAAAGCCTCTCACAAAAAATGCATTCGCCGTTCGGAGCCGGCATAAAACTGTAGGTCCACCCAATTAGTAGGAAAAACAAAAAAGGAGCACACCTCGAATTGGGAGAGAAGCTCGGCCATAAAACTCGTCAGAGTTATAATAGCGCCATTGTATTATATTATTATTATTATTATTCGTAATAACATATCAATTATAATAATTATTGTTTGAGTTGTGGGCTCCGAAATCTCGTATATTCCTTTGTCCAAAAAGGGGCGGTGTCACGCCCATTTTCAAAAGTTTTTCTGTTTTTTGTTTCCGGCCTATTGTGGGACTCATGCCACAAAATTTCAATCAATTATCTTTATATTTGACAAAGATTTCGCTTACAATGGGTCATATTAATAAAAGCCAAGGATTTGCTTTTGCTTAAGATTTCAAATTTTATATACACAAATTCTCTATCAAATACAGAAAAATTTTTACAACCAAAAAAATTTCTTGGGTATAATTTTAAGCATCAGAGTATGCAGTTTCAGAAAAGTTAGAGAACATTTAAATTTATGATGTATGGGTCTGGATATCTGTTTCAGCAAATATGTTTATCTTAGCGAAAAATGTATGCGAATGCAAACCAAAATTAAAAACCCCCCCCAAGGCTAATTCCTGCGCACGGCCCTGGTATGTATGTATGTATGTATGTATGTAAACAAGTTACGTATACGCCGTGTAGTTCACTGTATGTTTGCTTGTACGCATTTATGTAGCAGAGTCCTTTTTGCATTGCATAAGTTAACGCAAAAGCGTGTGTATTCATACACTGAATGGGAGTTTTTCAGTGTGAGATGTGCTTATTTTTTAACACGCTTTTATTAGCTTCACCTGTATGTATGTATGTATGTATGTAACTTCATCCCATCCTAAAAGTTGCAACATTTAACTAAATAATTATATCTTTCAAACATTCACTTTTTTGTGTTCTCTCTATTATTTCTATATATTCTCCTCCGGACTCGAAACATGACATCAACAGCCCAACTTCATCATATAGTAGGACATTCAACATTATACTTTATGCTTCATTGCGGCTTTTATGTTACCTTTCTTCAAAATAGCCTCTGTGAATTTCAATTCACTCCCGTATACAAGCCAATAACTAACAAGCTTTCAGGGTACGGAAAAACTCACTCACGAACGCTCAAAAATACATTCTTATCAAATCACAAACAAATGTTCAAAGAAAAACGTATAACCACTCAAATAGCTAGCGAACTAACGCACAACAGCCAGCGATCGCTCATAGCGTTGGCGATAAACTCAATGCATAAATTCACTCAAAAATTAAGCTTGAAGCTTTCTGTTTTGTTGTTGTTGAATTTGCAATGAAATCAACCGCATGTACATACATACGTATGCAAAGCAAGAACTGTTTTTGTTTGTTCAAATTCTATTTATAGCACGGTTGCCGAACTTGGTAATTACCAAAATAGGTTATTTTTTCGCTGTTGGTTTCTTGGCAACTTTCACATGTGTTTCGCTATTTTTATTTTCAAGAAGTTGTTTACTATTTTTCGTATACAAGAAAAATATGGAAGTGATTATAGGACAATGAGAATATTTTGGAACGCTGACTGAATAAAGAAGAGCATATCTCCGATTAAAAACTGAAATAGTTTTGCTTCGATACACATAGTACACATTAGCTGATATTTTTTCGTTTAGGCTTCATTTTTGAGCTCCCATGACCAATGTTTTTTTTTTATAAGGAAAAAATGTATGTGAAAAATTTACTTTTATTCTTGCGTCCACATAAAACATCCTTCAATGAAAAATTTCACTAAAAAGTTAAAAATAAATAATAGCTTAAAAAAACTAAAAAACACGCTTTAATCTTAAAAATGGTACTAAAAATTGAGAAATAATTTAATTAGAAACAAAATGATGAACGAAAATATAAGTATTTAAGGAAAAGCGTGGGGGTGCTCAATAATATTTGAACATGAAAATATTCGATTCGTACAACTAGTACAAAAATATAAATACCTAGTTGCGAAATTAAACAGTACGTTATATGAAATCTCAAAAAAGTCAAAATAAAAATAATTAGTAAAAAAAACAGCGATTTGAAATATGTTTTGACATACTGAGCACCCCCACGCTTTTCCTTAAATTCTTATATTTTCGTTCATCATTTTGTTTCTAATTAAATTATTTCTCAATTTTTAGTACCATTTTTAAGATTAAAGCGTGTTTTTTTAGTTTTTTTAAGCTATTATTTATTTTAATTTAAGGCTAGTGATAGGTACTTATTTGTGCTTTGCTGGCGTTTTTTTTTTAAATAAATTTTTGTATTTATTTTCTTGGTCAAATGTTGAGTGGAATTTCTAGGAATTTTAATTTTTCTATTTATTTTTTAATTTACTATTTTTTCTATTTTAATAATAACAGCTTCTTCGTTCGCTTGAAGTTTACACTACATATATGTATGCCGATTTGCGGGTACTTTGCAGCTTGCCGTTGTTGGAAGTGCAGCTGCCATACACACCACATAAAATTTAAAAGGAAATGTATATTTTTACTATTAGGTTGTAATCACTTAAGTTCATATCGTACCATCGAAATTAGGATTCCTCTCATTCTTCTGAGTAGAAAAATCTTCCACGACATTTGTCGAAAATTAATCTTGATGTTCCGTAATTTGATTTTTATGGACCCAGACGGATTTTTGAAAATTAAAACTGAACAAAAATCGTCAAAAAGAAAACTAAGTAAGCCAACATGCACATCAAAATTTAATTACAATCTTATGGTGAATTCCGGTATGAAATCGAAATTAAAATTGGATTAATCCTTTTCGAGATATAGCCTGATTTCTGGTTTTCAAGCTAAATGCTAAAAATCGCATATTTTCGCAATTTTCTCTTGCTGTATATATGTACTATATCTTAATTTTTTTTATGCAAATTACTTAAATATAATTAAATTTAATATAGCAAAAATATTTTAAAATTATAATTTATCTTCCGGTATTGCAGAACTGGAATGCTCTATTTTTTCTTAAGCCCAAAATCGCGGTATGGGATCTCTATGTTACGATATCGCTGATTTTAGCTGACAGCGCTTTGTGCACAATAAATGCACCAAATACGAGATTTCAGAATTTTAGCTGCAAAAACTTTAGAGTTATAAGCCAAAACGTAGACTTATGGTGTTTGAATTTTTCTTTTACTTTATTCAATTCCAAGAAAACTCAAGGTTACTCATACGCACGGTGAGCTTAAACAACTTATTATGAAAAGTCAAAGTAACCAAGATATTATTTCATGGTTGTATTCTTGGACATATTAGAAGATGTTCTGAGCCAAAATTGAAATCATTCATCGGACACATTTTGAGAAATTCCATGTTTTTTTTTAAATGGTCAATTTTTTCTTTTCATGCGAGCCCCTGTTCTTTTTATGGCACCCACGGTAAAATGACTGTGCTGTTCTCCTAGTATATAAGTGTATAGTAAAATTCATTACAGTAAAAATACATTTTAAGACGTTTATTATTTATTATTTATAATATTTTAATATAAACATAAAAAGGTTGACAGTTTTTTTTTAAATATCACATACAGTTTTCTTCAAATTCTCCATATAATTTGGGTTATTTGGTCTAGTTCGATACTTATAATTCCATGTTTTTTTGAAATCATAATGCACAGCCTCCATGGCTTGCTCTGAATGATACCCTAATCCTATTCCCTGCCTTGAACAAAAATCTTCTATATGAAAAAAAAACTGTATGCACTTTTGGGGTTATGGGTATAGAAAGATCGTTGTAACTCTTTCGGAAATTAGAAATACAATTAATATAATTACTTTTCAAATCAATAGTGAAGCAAGATTCGACCATTGAATGAAAATCGTTAAAAGCTTTTAAGTATTTGAGGCGCTCTAAAGGACATAGACATCTTAATACATCGGTGTTTTCCAATAATTTCTTCCAACTATTGCGTTAATGTGGGCTGAGAAGTTCTATGTCCAATAAAAGATTTTTCGTGGTTGCTCAGGTTTTGATGGGAATAGTTGTAAGAAATTATTGGAAAACACCGATGTATTAAGAAGTATATTTCCTTTAGAGCGCCTAAAATACGTAAAAGCTTTTAACGATTTTCATTCAGTGGTCGAATCTTGCTTCACTATTGATTTGAAAAGTAATTATATTAACTGTATTTCTAATTTCCGAAAGAGTGACAACGATCTTTCTATACCCATAACCCCAAAAGTGCATACAGTTGTTTTTTTTCATATAGAAGATTTTTGCTCAAGGCAGGGAATAGGATTAGGGTATCATTCAGAGCAAGCCATGGAGGCTGTGCATTATGATTTCAAAACAAGTAAGGAAGCCTAAGTTCGAGTGCAATCGAACATTAGATACTCAGCTGTATGCTTTCATTGTTTGTTTGCGTTTGTTCGATATAGGGTGTATTTTATATGAAACGAGTGCTGCATAAACAGGGCGCAGCCACGCCCATTTTCAAAATTTATATCAATCATCCAAATAAGCATACAAATATTATTGTTAGTGCAAAATTTCATCCCTCTATGACTTTTAGTTACAAAGACTTCACGTTACAAATTCCAAAAGGGTGTTCCAGAAATATCTTTGTTAAAAAGTAGGCGTGGTCATAAACCGATTTCAATACATTTTTGCGTGTCTATTAACACATGTTATAAAAGTGTATAAACCAAGTTTCGTCATAATATCTCAATTATTTGTCGAGTTAAAGGCTAAGAAATCTCATATATCCCTTTGTCTAAAAAGAGGCGGTGCCACGCCCATTTTCCAAACTTTTTTATTTTTTGTTTCCGGTCTATTGTAAAACTCATGTCACAAAATTTCAATGAATTATCTTTATATTTCACATAGATATCGCTTAAAATGGTTTTATTAGGTCACTTTATAATACACATATATAAAAGTGGGCGCGGTCGTCAACCGATTTTGGTAATTTTTCGTCCACACATTTGGCTAAGTAAATATATCACGCGTACCAGATTTCATCGATATATCTTTAACGGTTTCTGAGTTATGGCTTATTAAACTTTCAATATTCGCTCCTTAATAAGTGGGCGTGGCACCGCCCATTTTCCAAAATTTTTGTAGTTTTTGTTTTATGTCCATAGTTGGACTCCTGCCACAAAATCTCAGTGATTGATCTTTATATTTGACAGAGATATCGCTTAAAATGTTTTTATTAGGCCCCCTTATATTTCCTATATATAAAAGTGGGCGTGGCCGTCAACCGATTTTGATAATTTTTCGCCAAAACATTTGACTAAGTAATTATATTACGCGTACCGAATTTCATCGATATATCTTCAACGGTTTCTGAGTTATGACTCATAAAACTTTCAATGTCTGCCCCTTAATAAGTGGGCGTGGCACCGCCCATATTCCAAAATTTTTGTGTTTTTTGTTTTATGTCCATAGTTGGACTCATGCGACAAAATTTCAATGATAGATCTTTATATTTGACAGAGATATCGCTTAAAATGGTTTTATTAGGTCACTTTATAATACACATATATAAAAGTGGGCGTGGCCGTAAACCGATTTTGATAATTTTTCGTCAAAACATTTGTCTATGTAAGCAAATTACGCGTACCAAATTTCATCGATATATCTTCAACGGTTTCTGAGTTATGACATATAAAACTTTCAATGTTTGACCCTTAATAAGTGGGCGTGGCACCGCCCATTTTCCAAAACTTCATCAAATTTCTTCATAAGGGCCCGAGCTCAATACGTGGGTAAAATTTTAAAACTCTAGCTATATTAGTGGCTGAGATACCAAATTTCCGATTTTTTCTATATAGGAAAAGTGGGCGTGGTCATGGTCCGATTTCGCCCATTTTCAATACCAACCGTCCCAGTCTCGATACCAACTTGCGTTCCAAATTTCATCAAAATATCTCAATTTTTGCGCGAGTTAGAGTGTTTACAGACGGACGGACGGACGGACGGACGGACAGACGGACGGACGGACGGACGGACGGACGGACGGACGGACGGACGGACATGGCTCAATCGATTTCTCTTTTCACCCTGATCATTTTGATATATATAAGTCTATATCTATCTCGATTATTTCATTCTGTTACAATCCACCGTTATGTGATTAAAACTATAATACTCTGTGTACTAGTACAGCTGAGTATAAAAACATGGGATTATAAGTATCGAACTAGACCAAATAACCCAAATTATATGGAGAATTTGAAGAAAACTGTATGTGAATATAATATTCTTCATATTTAAAAAAAACTGTCAACCTTTTTATGTTTATATTAAAATATTATAAATAATAAATAATAAACGTCTTAAAATGTATTTTTACTGTAATGAATTTTACTATACACTTATATACTAGAAGAACAGAACAGTCATTTTACCGTGGGTGCCATAAAAAGAACAGGGGCTCGCATGAAAAGAAAAAATTGACCATTTTAAAAAAAAAACGTGGAATTTCTCAAAATGTGTCCGATGAATGATTTCAATTTTGGCTCAGAACATCTTCTAATATGTCCAAGAATACAACCATGAAATAATATCTTGGTTACTTTGACTTTTCATAATAAGTTGTTTAAGCTCACCGTGTACGCCATGTGGTACAACTGGAAGCCTCAAAGTTTAAATGCGATATCCAATTGTATTATAGATACACTTTTGCTTATAACTTTGGATTGGATTGTCCGAAAGATAACAAATTTTTTCATCACCCAAATTAAGATACCAAATACTTAAAAAATATAAAAAAAACGGTAAAACGTTCTAAGTGGACTTAGTGCAGTATTGTTTGGAAGCATCGATATTTACATATGAAGGTATTTACGTGTGAATCGACTGGGCATATTTGTGAAAGAAACAAACAAATTCGTGTCGCACCGTAGATACATGCCAAAAGAGCTACGCGGAAAAAAATTCGAAACATAATTTTCCACAAACTCAAAAACTTACCAAGAAAAAAAAAATAAAATAAAATAAAATAAAATAAAATAAAATAAATACAGCAACGATGTCGACTTTTCTGCTTCTTACGCACCCGCCGATTCTTTTAACCTTTAACATACCACGTGGTGGTAATTTTTACACCCACTTACAGTTTCTTTAAATATCTCTTTTAACTTACCATCCAGCAAGTTTACTCTCTTAGTATCTTCCCATCTCGTTGTAATTATTGGACCGTTTTGTTTTTATGGAGGAAGGTGTAACATTTGACGAGAAATGATGATGGTGGTGTAAAAATTACCCCACGTCTAGGGTAACGTTAGTTTTTCTTCGAATGCAATTTTTTGAAATTTACCACTTCTCGCTTCTCTGTAGTATTTTGATGCTTTTAGAATCTCCTCATGTCATCATAATTATCGATCAGTATAGTTTCTATGGTCGAAGGTCTCAAATAACGGATAAATTATGATATCGGTGTAAAAATTACCACACCTCGACGTTAACGTAACTTTTTCTTCAAAAATAATTTATTTCCATTTAAAACTTCTCTCACTGGCAATTTGACTAACATGGATTATTAATTTTACCACTTCTTCAAATGATTATTGGAAGAAAAATTAAAAAATTCGTTTCGTGGTTCATTTTATATGCTCACGTCATTATGAAAAAAAAACGTCAAAAAGACTGGCCAGCATTTTCTACAAACAAAATTTTTTATATAAAATTCCTATTATATATTTAAAAATATATATTTTTTTATGAAAAACCGTCTCTGAAGTTTAAAGAAAGTTTTTGTTTTACCTTTTATCTATAAGGTTCTCATGTGATGTTTTCGCTATTTTGAAAGAACAAGGCCTTGTGAATTATAGTAAAAACTTTGTTGATTTAAAAAATTTAATTAGCTTTTTTTATTAATTTCATTTGAAAAAGGACTGGGCTCTTTCCAATGCAAAAATTATTATAAAAAATTTATTTTTTCTTGAGAGTTTTAAGTAAAATGCGTAGAAAAAAATTTACCACCACGTCGTAAACTATGCCACAAAATTTCACCTCGTCACTTAAAGGTTAACGCAAAACTTGCAAAAGTAAACAAATTATTTATTCGTTTATTGTTTTTTTTTTCTCCAACTGACTCTAGTTAAAGGTACGAATAATGTCTATCGGCTAGCAGAATTTCCGCAAAATCTGAGCAAAAGCAAATTAAGCATTGCCCTGCCATTTGGGGCGAAAAGCAGCTCAGTAAATTTGCTTAAAATTTGCCTTAGCCCTTGGCTCCTCTATTGATATTAATACTTGGTAAGCAGTAGGCGCTTCTTTGCTAGCGCAGGGAAATTGTATTATTTTTAAGGCTTTACATTTCTCCGAATACTGCTAACTATTGGCAATGTTTGACTTTATTAAGTTTGAGATACTTGAACGTGAAGCTTGCAGCTTTTACAATGAAATGAGTGGCTTGTATCTAATTGAGCTTGAGTTGGTTTGCTGGTTTGTTGTCTTGTTAAAAAATTTTTTTTATTTAGCGGCACGTGCAAGGCATTATTTGGTGTTTGGAGAAATTTGCTTTTTACTTTATTAACTTAAAATCTCAACAAGGCTAACTGAAATGCTAAACAAAACAAGCATTCTAAAAGATAAGTTGCTGGAATTTAAAGTAGTAATTATTTATTTTATGTTGGCCAAAGTTTTAGCATAACAGAAAATTGTAGGTGCATATTAAAATAGCTGGAGGGTGTAATAAAATAGTGAAGAAAGAAAAAAGTGTTCGTTTGTGATGATGCAGTGGATAGTAACCTGCATGTGGAACTCTGGCGTGCTTTGAGTGAAGTTTAAAAGCAACCTTTTAACCGGTTATAAAACACTTTGCTGCATTGTTCCACATTTACATCGACTATGTGCATCAGAACTTCATATTTCAATTCGATAAATTTTTTTAACACTCTTTCTACCTGCCTAAAAAACTCGCCGTGTTTTAAAACAGAAAAGTTACTTCTCCTTATTTTTTCATTCACCTTTACCATTTCACATAAATTACAGTTACAACAACACTCTACATTTGTACCAATATATATCTAATTTCAATTTCGTTCATAATATGCAACATATGTATTCCTTCATTACTACTCACCGCATACTTTTGCGTACTTCCTGCGGTTCCGGTGGTCGCGGTCGATGCCTACAAACGACCACAATGCCAGCGACAATAATTGACGTTACAATAACGGCACCTATCGCTACAACCGCAGCCAATATCAGCAATGTCGATTGTTGTTTCTCATGCCCATGCCCGTGCACATCGTGGCTGGCGCCAGCACCGACACCAACCGCACCGCTGCTGCTGCCACTGGCGCTGGCGCTTAAGCCGCCACTTGAATGGTGTGTTGTTTCGGCTGGTGTGGGATCCTCGGAGAGTATGGATTCATCTATTGCACGTGTGGAAGAAGAAATGAAAAGTAAAGAAAATGAGTTAGAAAATGAGTTGTGATAAGTAGGGTAGCTAAAAATATGCACGAAAAATTTCAAAATATGCATGCTAGTATGCCCGAAAAATAACTGAAATATGCTCGTAAATATGCACGAAAAAATCTCATAATATGCATATATGCCTAAAAAATACCTGAAATATGCTCAAAAAATGTAAGTATTTCATTTCAAGCTTACATTTTTTTAACGAATTTTGCAAAGTAATAATAATATAAGAATTGACGCGTACAATTCACATTTTTCCCATTTAAAAAATTTGTTTTAAATACTATAAAATACTTTTACTTAATTTTAGATTTGTATTTATGTAAATACATGAGATCTTTTTACAAAGCAAGCGAAACCATTCCATTAATATTGCGCAGGGTTGCATTGAACTATTATATGTTTTACTATATTTTCCAGGGTAAATTTTTAGTGGCTTTCCGAGAAAAAACTCTTGTATACGGAAAACGATTAATATTGACCGTGTAGCATCGAAATTTTGAAATCCGCAATCCGGATCGCAATATTGACAACACGGATTGACTGTGTAGCATGCAAATTTTGCGACCCATCAAATTGAATTGAAAGTGAAAGTGTGAAAAGGACGGAAGTAAAATATTTTAAACCTCAGAACGAAAAAAATATCGCAATATTCATATTGAACGTGTAGCACTAGCCTGCGATTCTTCAGATCATCAATATGGATCGCGATCCAAATATCGCGATTCATATTGACAGTGTAGCGTATGCCTATGTATGTCGATACATATTGCATATTATTGTTCCCTTCATCGGAGCAAAGATTTTTTTTTACTCTGGGTTTGCTTCGAGGCTCTGATCAACAGTCAAATAGCCTTGTTTGTATGCATACAAGAACTTAGTGTTTGGCGCGGTGAATTTTTATATGGAAAAATGCTCCGCTCCGGGGTCTAGATCAGTAGTTAAATAGCCTTGCTTGTATGTATACGCAACTGTCTGAATTAACCCCAGATAAGATGTTTCCAGCTTAATATTTTTCGATATTGCTCGATTAAGTGCTAAAATATGCCAAAATAAGCACGAAATGCATTTTGACCGTAAATATGCATTTTATGTCGAAATATGCATTTACATATGATATATACATAAATACGTGATATATAAATACAGTAGTGGTGTGGTTTATATCAATTGTAGATGTGTAGAAAGGAGAGTTCAATACGAAAACTCAGATAGGTCAATAATGGCTGAAAATGATATTACGTTCATAAGTATTTAAATATATGAAAAAAGTTCTTCGAAGCATTACTTGGCTTTGGTTTCATCTCTAAAAGATGAGATAATTTATTGGAAGTGCTTTACGTTCTCTAAACTGCCCCCTATGGGATCCGTTGTCAATAGTTTTCTTCAAATCAGTCAAAAAAATGTTTTTTTCTCTCACTAACATTTACAATTATGCTAGCGAGTTAAACTTCAATCCCAATTATTTTGCATATGTTTTTATAAGTTTCCCTCCCTTTAAAAGCATAAAGGTCTTGCAGTGTAGAGGTATTATTACCTTTTTTATATTCGCTCGAAAAGTGTTTACTTTAATCCAGGGATTGCAAAGAAACGTTATTTTTTAAATTTTGACTAAAAAAATCATACTGAAGGAGAAATGCTAAACGCAAAAGAAGTACACAGATGTAATCACCGTAACGCATACTACCTCTGGCTGCATTAACTTTTTTTCGATTTTTATAAAAAAATTGATTTTTAATCATTATTTTCTGAGCTTTATTTATCGCTTAAAAAATAAAAGTTATTTTCTGAATTTTATTTATCGCTTAAAAAATAAAAGTTATTTCTTGAGTTTTATTTTTCGATCAGAAAATAAAAGTTATTTTCTGTTTTACTTTTCCCTCAGAAAATAAAAGTTATTTTGTGAGTTTTATTTTTCGATCAGAAAATAAAAGTAATTTTCTGAGTTTTATCTTTTTGCTCAAAATGGATATAACTCATAACCGTTACAGTCCCTGCCTTAATCTCATTCTTTGTATACCACTTGTTTTCATTTTTATTTAAATGCATACCACCAAGCTCGTTCATGAAAAGATTAATAAAAAAGAGGAAATGCAAAAAAACGTGTAATATACATAATTATTGTCAGTTTCAGCTCTCGAAGAGCAATGAATGCATTCCACTTGTTGATTTTACGTTCACTTGAAATTTTTTTTCATGCTCGAATGGAGTTTTCTCAAGGTGAAATGCGAAAGTATGTATGTAACTACATATGTATGTAAGTAACATTGAATTAAAAAGTTGTAAGATTTATCTAGGGAACCAGAAAACAATTTTTTTGCGCTCCTGAAAATTTGCTGAAAAACATTTAAATGTATTTGTGAGCCAGACCTGTTATTTAATGATTAAAAATTTTAATGATTATTAATTAAAGCATGTTTTGTTGTTGTAACTATTTAATGATTAATTACGATTATTTTCACCTTTTTAATGATTAAAAGTTAATTAAATTATATAAAAAAAATAATTAATCGATTAATTATTTTTAATTGCACAATTATTTAGATTATTTTCAATTATTTTTAATTGCATGATTAACGCAATTACTTGATTATTTTCAATTATTTTTGATTTTTTTTAATTGCATGATTAATACAATTATATGATTATTTCAAATTATCTATGATTTTTTTAATTGCATGATTAATTAATTAATCGATTAATTATTTTTAATTTTTTGTTTCTTTTCAAATTTGTTTGTGAACAAAACATACATACATATATTCATACATACATATGCACGTGCATACATACATGTGCTGAGAGTATGCTGTGCGTTTAAACCCGTCTCGGATGAGGCCGCACTAGTAATTGCCAGTCTATACTGCTGACACAGTTCCTATCTCTACACGGTTGTTTCAAGGCCCATCTCTTTCGCTTTAAGCACGAGTCGAACCTAACGTGCGATCACTGCGAGAGGCAAGCAATAGACGATGCATACCACGTATTCTTTGAGTGTGCAAGATTTTACGAATCTAGAAACAAGTTCCGTAGAATATTTGGAGGAGACTATACACCTGAGTCGTTCGTGAAGCATATGCTAGAAAGCAAGCCAAAATGGACTGCAGCGAGTGATGTAATAGCACACACCATGAAAGCACTAAGAAGCCTAGAGAGAATACAGCGAAGCAGTGGCGACTAAATTAGCACTAATTGTATCCCTCTAATCATAGGCACCTCAAGTGGAACGGATACGTAAGTACAGGAGCTCGGCCTCCTGTATCCGTCATTGCGCGTGGTACGGAGCTTTGGCCTCCGCAGACCACGTAACAGTGACCACTTTTGTAAAAAATAAATGGGTGAAGCCTTTTAAGGCATACTGAGGGCAATAACGCGACCATTACGGACTTTCGAGCCTGGTGCTCAACCCACCACCCGATGGTAGCCTGACGGCAGTACCGGGGCGTTCGGTACGATGACAGTAGAACGTTTAGTGCGGTTAGAGTCCCGCACTGAAAGGGTAAAGGCTTTCGATGCTTCCTCCTCGTTAAAAAAAAAAATATATATATATGTATACACATACATACATGTGCACATGCATACATACATACACACATTCATGCACACATACAAACACACATACATGTATATATGTACATACCTATTTTCAAAAATAATTTAAAATAATCATATTAAAGAAAATAATCGCACAATTGAAAATAATCGAGCAATTAAAAATAATCATACAATTAAAAAAATTTTGGCAATTAAAAATAATCAAACAATTAAAAATAATTGGGCAATTAAAAATAATCATGCGATTAAAAAAAATTATGTGATTATATGATTATTTCCGATTATTTTTTTAATGGTTAGTAATCATGATTTTTTTTACAATTTTTTTAATTTAATCGATTATTAATTGCCCGCTTAATGTAAGACAATTAAAATAATCATTAAAATTAAAAAATCCAAAAAAATTAATCATTATTAATTTTAATCGGAATTTAACAAGTCTGTTGTGAGCACAGCAACGATATGTTCCTGTTGGAGCATTTGCTAACAAAAGTAATTTATTGATATATAATTTCGTCGTTGTATAGCAGTTGAGAGCATATTTTCTGGGACCGCTTTCTACTCATAAAGTAGCCTTTACTTCTATTTGAGTCATTAATGTCGGAATTTGGTTTCAATATTTTTCCCAGTGCTTGTTTACTCGATCTCGTTAGGCAACGAAATTTAGTTTTGTTGGTGTAAAAGCTGTAATTGTCTCATATCTATCAATAAAAAGAGCTTTTCCCAGTAAAAGTTTCAACAAAGAGAAAAAATGTTGTTCTTGAGATAAAAAGTGAAAACAACTGCATTTTCCCATCTAGTAGCGCTCCACATAGAATTCTCCATGTACTACCTTCTCGAGAAAAAAAAATGCCAAAAGCTATTCAAAGACTGTAATCAACTCGTATTCATTCGATAGCGAAAATGCAAAGCAGTTTGACCCGTTTCAGATGCAAGACATTTAACAAAATCATACAAATGACAAGGCACTTCAAACTCTAGAGTAGAGCATCTGTAAGTGATTTTTACTTATTCCAATTTGCTACTGCTGTGTATGTAAGTATCTTTCGTGAAAAGGAAAATTCAAATTTGTTCCGATTATAAATGTAGTAGTCCACTCTCAAAAGACCCTATGTGAAGTTTTTATATTAACCCAATTTGCCACTGAGTGAAGTCGAGTTCGAATCGAGGTCGATTCGACGTCGTTTTGGAGAACTCGCCGGGGTGAAATCGAATCGAAGTCTTTATTTTATAAAAAATGAATGTCGTTCCGACTTCGATTTATAACACCGGATCAATTTCGCCACGATGTCGGTTTGTCGAATTCGTGGCGTGTATTTTCTAACAAAGCGGGAATGAATTCATATGTCCATCTCAACTTATTTTATACCCCGCACCTCTTAGTCACAATTTAGGCTACTAACTGCACGATGAGCTTGAAGAACTGTCGTCCGAAGTGGAAACAGAGTGTAACCCACTGTGCGGCGCAGCGTTACAAAGGCGTACTTGATTTAATTTGTATACATATATGTATACATATTCACTTCAAACACTTGCAAAAAAAAGTAACGTTGATATACACGGCATGAAGTGCATTACCTACTTTCAAGAAAAATTTAAAGAAATCTAAGCAACATTTGACTTAGAAAATATATTGAACAAAAATATTTCATTTGTTTACAAATAATAAAAAAAATATTATGAAAAGATTACGCATTGTGAGCAGCGATTTTTGCGATTCAGGCGATGCACATACATATGTGCTTCATCAGTCAGTAAGTAAACATAATTCAAGTATCCTGGTTTTAATTACGCCTGTCTCCTGCTTTCTATAGAAATAGATAATATGTTTATTATTCTTTACAGAAAGAAGTGCAGATCAAACGCTGGATGTTGTTTTGGAAAAACTGGAAACCATTCAAGAAACCCAAAAGAAGATGGTGAATTGTATTTATGGCTTTAAAATAAACCTGCTTTCGTCCAATAAAACCATTGTCGTAAGAATACCATGTTCTTTTTAACTAAATTTCTTGTATTGAAGAAGAGTTTTCTATGCTCACTGCATTAGTGACTCTCCGTGAGTCGTTTTGGCACGTCGTCAATGACTCGTTTATGTGGCTCGCTAGTGAACTGTTCTTTACATCCACTTACGACTTCCCCGGCAGGTCGCACGCGATAGTCGCTGGCGAACGAATCTTTCACTAGACCGAGCCGGAATAGAATTCGATTCGAAGTCGTTTGGCAAATTGGGAAGCCACAAAGTAGAAAAAACAAAAATATAATTTTGAATGTGTGCATATAAAATCTATAGAGACCTTTGAAAGTGTAATCATATTTAATGCTATTTTTTCAGAATACGGAAGGATTTTGCAATAAATTCTTAATGGAAATTATAATCCTTTAAATAATAATAATATAATACTAATAATACAATGGCGCTATTATAACTCTGACGAGTTTTATGGCCGAGCTTCTCTCCCAATTCGAGGTGTGCTCCTTTTTGTTTTTCCTACTAATTGGGTGGACCTACAGTTTTATGCCGGCTCCGAACGGCGAATGCATTTTTTGTGAGAAGCTTTTTCATGGCAGAAATACTCTCGGAGGGTATGCCGCCCACTGCCGAGAGGTGACCGCTGCTCTTAAAAAACCCAATAATTGGATTTTTACTAATTAGAAAAATTTGTTTGGCTCGGACCGTGGTTTGAACCCGAGACCTCTGGCATAGCAGGCGAGCACTCTACCCACTGCACCACAGCGGCCACCTTTAATCCTTTAAATACTGTTACATAATCCATCAATTATTATTAAAAAAAAAAAAATTCACATAGCCAGTTTTGAGAGTGGACTACTCAAATGTCTGTATATCTACACATATGTGGGTGTACAAAGCATTCAACATCCCTTACATGCATACATATGTATGCAAATATGTTATCTGTAATGAATACGAGCTAAGATGAGAAGAAACTGTATGGTCTTGCAAATTGCTAAATGTTACAAAGGAAAACAAACATACGGAAATAACATAGAGAATTGCACTTTACTAACATAAAGGAAGATTGAGGATAATAATTTGGCAAGCCATTTAATGATTCCCTAATTCTATATAACATGCGTTTTTAAGTGGTTTGTTGTTTTGCTAAGAGCAGATATTAACATAAATATACATATTTAAACGAAGAGTAATGACATTTGAAATTTTGAAATTGTACATTTTGGTGAGTATTTTTGAGTGTAATGGCTAGAGAGGAAAGGTAGACGTACATGTGTATACATATACATGCTTTAAGCCTCGATTTATTCGAAAATCGCTTTAATAAATCGAACTCTTTCGCTAAAACTTTTACTAAGTAAGTCGATATAGAGACTTGTGCATTTAAGTTTTCACTTATCAAAGTAATCAGCAGAATTTCATGGCGAATTGCAATGCAGAAAAGGCACAAGTAACGCGATTTAAGAAATTTCTTCATTCGATTTACTCATCGTCAGACTCATCATACATAATTGTCGTTTTCGATTCGCCATCACACAAGCGAGGTCGGATCGAACAAAAATGTTTGAACCCATAATGAGTAGTAGCCATACTCGCTAACTGGTCGATAAAAATTTCCCTCTGTTCGCTAGCATTCACATATAAATTTGACAGAAGGAAATTTATAGCCAGCAGATAAATTGTGAATCGAAAGCGGCTAATATTTATCCATAATTATCAATTATAATTTTTATCAACATTTCTTTGTCATACATATGTATGTATATCCATCATACATCCCTCCGTTAGTATGCCGTCATCGGAGGCTTTTTATTGAGCCGCTTACTTATCCAACGGCATTTTGGCATACATAAATATGTGGAGACTTATTGAAAATCACTTAAGCGGCTTTGAGTGGCGTGGCGCTTACCACCGTCTCATTTTGCTGGCGAAATTTATGTATTTTAATATACTTATGTGCGCACTCATACACATACACACATAAATACATATTGCATTTAAGTACCAACCGCACAGCACATATTGTTTTATGGCCAACGTTAAGTAGCAAAGTTATTGTAAATTATAGAGAAATAAATATAAAAGGTAATGTCTTATCGGTTGCTCGCTTCAAACGCAGCACACACAATGGCGACGAACACAGCGAACATATGTATGTACATAACGAATCGTTAACGTCAACTCACGATTTTATGCGCTCAACGGCTGTGCGCGCTGCGCATTTTCTTTTAACCGTCATCTTTCTGTTTGTGCTTTGCTGTGCAGCCAGAGACAGAATCAAGCAAGAAAAAAAATAATAATAATAAGAAGAAAATTATCATAAAATATTGCCTACCACAGTCATTTGTACGTGGTGAGCGGTTAAGCAAACACCACTCTGAGCGATTTTCGATTCCAATAACGTATGTATATTACCGAGTTGCGTGCCTACTTACTTATGTACTTACGTATTTATGTGTGCTTGGCGCAATTGAAAGTGAGTGTTCTGTGTGTGTCCTTGCCTATAAAGGGTGTATTTACTGCTCTGCCCAGGGCCGTGCGCACGGGGGGTTTAGGGGGTTAAACCCCCCCCCCATGACCAAATCTAAGTTGCAATGATTTTGCAAAAATTTTCAAAATACAGTTTATAAATTTTGCATTGAATTTTGACTCATAATTTTTGACAATATTAGTTACAATAATTTTACGGAAGAAGAATTGGTAAAAGTTGCAAAAAATAAGGTTGGCCAATACATAAGTTCGGCACTTTGAATTGCACTTGGAGCTTTCCGAAATTACAAAGTTGTGTAGCATATGTTCGTTTGGCATTTTTAAAAAAATTGTACTGATAACAAAAAATGTTCATTTTGTGAAAACAGTGAGCAGTTTCAATTAACAAGTACTGTAAACAGTACACGGAAAGAAATTTGTATACTTGAATCAAGAAAAATGCTTTCTTGAACTCAATTTAGAAAATTTTTAGGGAAATAAGAAAAATTTACTTAATTATTACTGGAAATAAGAAATTGAGTTTTCCAAAAATGAGACAATTATTTTCTTATTCAAGAACACTAACAAAATCTATAGAAAAAAAATGTTGAAAAAAAATGTTTAAATAAATAAGAACATCTTTTCTTAAATTTACTTAAATGAAGAAAATCTTTCTGCTAAAATCAAGAAGAATTTAAGAAAATTGTGTTTCGACGAATTGGAACAACAAAATACAGCGAAAAAAATGTAAAATGAATATGAAAACGTTTTCTTGAGCGAAGTAAAATTTTTCTTGCTGAATTTGCATTTCCAAAGTTACATGTATTTTTTTTTCATTTTCCATCCGCTTTGCATATTTCTGAATATTTTTGCAATTCTCAGATTGTTAGTGAAGCATTTGGTATAAGGAGTTCACTATTTGCATCTTCATTTATATTAAATAAAATGTTGTCATTTCAATAAACAAGTCCTAGGAAAATACTAGTTGACTAATTATGGTTTTCTAATCCCTCATGATTAGTTTTCATTTTACTTATTTTTTACGTTTTTAATATTTTTAGAAAATATTTGCTTAATTTAATATTTAATATTTTCTTATGCCTCAGACACACATGTGGTATGAATATTAGAATATCAATATTATGATTTGGCTATGCTATGAAAATTTTCAATTAAACTACAATATGAGGGTGACACATATGTGGTATAGATCGAAATATTATTACTATACTACGATGTGTGTCTCTCGCATTACTTACTTAAGCTCGTATAAGAAAAGTTTTACTTGCAACAAAAAAATAATTTCTTAATTTATTTCAAAAAACAAGAAAAAAAACACTTACCCTAAGTAAAATATTTCTTATTTATTTAAAATCCAATTTTACTTGAAGCAAGAAAATGTTTTCTTATTTATTTAAAATCCAATTTTACTTGAAGCAAGAAAATTTTTACTTATTTATTTAAAATCCAATTTTCTTGGATTTTCTTGATATTAAGAAATTATTTTCTAAGTTCAAAATCAAGTCTAATTTTTCTTGTCTCGGCATTGATTCTAGTAAAAAATTCTTTCCGTGTACTATTCAGGACCTGGTTAACTAGGTTTTGATGAATCATAATGAGTTTTAGAAAAGTTAGAGAACATTTAAATTTATGGTGTATGGGTCTGGATATCTGTTTCAGCAAATATGTTTATCTTAGCGAAAAATGTATGCGAATGCAAACCAAAATTAAAACCCCCCCAAAGGCTAATTCCTGCGCACGGCCCTGGCTCTGCCTCTCATTGTGATTTTCATCACTATAATTCTATTCTTCTCAAGTTTCTCTACTGTTTTCCCTTCTCATTGTAGTACCTATCCATTTCATTTAGCGCATTTTTTCCTTTTATGCTTTTCATGTTTCTTCTTTTTTTCTCTTCTAAACTCATCATTATTTCAAACTTTCATTTACATATGTAGTATGTACATATTCTCAATACAAAATGTGACGATTTTCGTTAAAAAAACTTAAGCAGATCGCATTAAAAACGTGTCGTCAATCCTTTTCAATGATAAAAATGTTCATCAAGTTCATAAGGCAGTATCAAACGTAGCACCCTTTACTTGCATTGGTGCGTGTGTGAATGACCTCCAAATGCCAAATCTAATAGCTATCACATATTGTGAGTAACTTAACGTACATGTACATTAGAAAAATGATACTTGGGGGGTATGTATGTATCTCTTTACCGACAAGTAAGCGAAAAAGCGAGCGTACGTGCATACAACGCTTACTTCTAAATATATGTATTTTACATATTTGTATGTACTAAATGTAGAAAAATTGCGGTTGTCAAAGGTACATACCAGTGGCGGACCTAGCATAAATTGCCTGGACAAGCCTATGTGTGAAGCATAACCATTAGCCATTTATGTAATTTCCTTTGCTGTATTATTTAAAAGTCTGATTGCGTTACGTTATTGACTTTGATTTAGAGTTCTCGATTTCTTTTTAACATTTTCGAGTGGCCCGAATAAATGCTTTTCAATGCTCGAACGCTCGTTTGTTTGTTTATTACGCGTATGTTTGTACGTGCATTTGAACAATTCGGGTATTTGAAGATAGTTTTTTCTCGTTTATTTTTTTTTTTTATACTCAGCTGTACTAGTACACAGAGTATTATAGTTTTAATCACATAACGGTGGATTGTAACAGAATGAAATAATCGAGATAGATATAGACTTATATATATCAAAATGATCAGGGTGAAAAGAGAAATCGATTGAGCCATGTCCGTCCGTCCGTCCGTCCGTCCGTCCGTCCGTCCGTCCGTCCGTCTGTCCGTCCGTCCGTCCGTCCGTCCGTCTGTAAACACTCTAACTCGCGCAAAAATTGAGATATTTTGATGAAATTTGGAACGCAAGTTGGTATCGAGACTGGGACGGTTGGTATTGAAAATGGGCGAAATCGGACCATGACCACGCCCACTTTTCCTATATAGAAAAAATCGGAAATTTGGTATCTCAGCCACTAATATAGCTAGAGTTTTAAAATTTTACCCACGTATTGAGCTCGGGCCCTTATGAAGAAATTTGATGAAGTTTTGGAAAATGGGCGGTGCCACGCCCACTTATTAAGGGTCAAACATTGAAAGTTTTATATGTCATAACTCAGAAACCGTTGAAGATATATCGATGAAATTTGGTACGCGTAATTTGCTTACATAGACAAATGTTTTGACGAAAAATTATCAAAATCGGTTTACGGCCACGCCCACTTTTATATATGTGTATTATAAAGTGACCTAATAAAACCATTTTAAGCGATATCTCTGTCAAATATAAAGATCTATCATTGAAATTTTGTCGCATGAGTCCAACTATGGACATAAAACAAAAAACACAAAAATTTTGGAATATGGGCGGTGCCACGCCCACTTATTAAGGGGCAGACATTGAAAGTTTTATGAGTCATAACTCAGAAACCGTTGAAGATATATCGATGAAATTCGGTACGCGTAATATAATTACTTAGTCAAATGTTTTGGCGAAAAATTATCAAAATCGGTTGACGGCCACGCCCACTTTTATATATAGGAAATATAAGGGGGCCTAATAAAAACATTTTAAGCGATATCTCTGTCAAATATAAAGATCAATCACTGAGATTTTGTGGCAGGAGTCCAACTATGGACATAAAACAAAAACTACAAAAATTTTGGAAAATGGGCGGTGCCACGCCCACTTATTAAGGAGCGAATATTGAAAGTTTAATAAGCCATAACTCAGAAACCGTTAAAGATATATCGATGAAATCTGGTACGCGTGATATATTTACTTAGCCAAATGTGTGGACGAAAAATTACCAAAATCGGTTGACGACCGCGCCCACTTTTATATATGTGTATTATAAAGTGACCTAATAAAACCATTTTAAGCGATATCTATGTGAAATATAAAGATAATTCATTGAAATTTTGTGACATGAGTTTTACAATAGACCGGAAACAAAAAATAAAAAAGTTTGGAAAATGGGCGTGGCACCGCCTCTTTTTAGACAAAGGGATATATGAGATTTCTTAGCCTTTAACTCGACAAATAATTGAGATATTATGACGAAACTTGGTTTATACACTTTTATAACATGTGTTAATAGACACGCAAAAATGTATTGAAATCGGTTTATGACCACGCCTACTTTTTAACAAAGATATTTCTGGAACACCCTTTTGGAATTTGTAACGTGAAGTCTTTGTAACTAAAAGTCATAGAGGGATGAAATTTTGCACTAACAATAATATTTGTATGCTTATTTGGATGATTGATATAAATTTTGAAAATGGGCGTGGCTGCGCCCTGTTTATGCAGCACTCGTTTCATATAAAATACACCCTATATCGAACAAACGCAAACAAACAATGAAAGCATACAGCTGAGTATCTAATGTTCGATTGCACTCGAACTTAGGCTTCCTTACTTGTTTTTTTTTTTTTTTCATATGTATTTTTTATTTTTGTTTTCCTGATAAACATTTTTTTTGTTTGTATACTCAGAGAAAAGGAATCAAAAATAAAATTTTTATTTTTATAAGGCACGTTTTAAACCAAGTCATTTTTATTTTATAAATGAAAATTTTTAAATTAAAAATAAAATTTTTTAAATTAAAATGTATTTAGGATTTAAAAAGAAACATGTTTAAATTAATAATTAAAATTAATGGAATAAAAACGAAAGTTTTTCCATCAAAATCTTCTAGTGCTTAAAATAAAAATAAACATTTTTAAATTAAAATTGTTTTCTCTTGATTTTGCAATTTTACTCTGAACATTTTTAAAATAAAAAAATTTCGTATTTACATAATTCTTAAATGTAAAAACGTGCGCTAGGGAAATCTTACACGAAAGCGCAGAGGTATTTTTAGTTTCCTTATACCGACGGAAATTTCAGCAGTAGCAAGTGTATTTGCTTATTTCCTAATACCTAAAAAAATGGGCGCTTTAGTGTTTAAAAAACTGAGGTCCAATTTGATTTCCTCCGCTTTTTAAAATTATCTTGATATTCTGCCAATAGTCGCCAAAAATCACAATCAACCCTTTTATAATCTGGTATTTGATATTTATGTTTGCATGCACATGCAGATGTAAGAAATTATGTGCATAAGTATGTACATGAAAACGAAAATCAAATCAAATATGCATATGGCTGTGAATACTGAACTTTTGAATGCCGAAGCCAGCTTCATATTCGCATACAAATTTGATGTGAAAAATAAAAAAAGTGCTTTGCTAGTTTTTTTTTCAATTTAAGTCTGAAAATAAGCAATTGGTTTCTCCTTAGCGAAAGCGAGAAAACAAGCTATGTTATTCTGTTTTGAAAGCCACGTAAAAGCTAATTTGTGGAAACGTTGAAGCATGCTCACTGTGCTGTGATTGGCTGTACAAACAAAATACACATTGTGAGGTGGTTTGGTGGTGTATTGAGAACTTAAATAGTAACACATTTAAAACGTAAAATAACCAGATTTTAAAGAATTTCATATGAAATGAACGAAAATGTGTACGCAAGCCGGGCTTCTCGGCTTGTATGAAGCGGCCGCTTCTGGTACATACATATTTATTCAAGGATCATAAACAGGCACATGCGTATAGCAAAGTCAACTTTATATGCAAAATGTACGTACGTACGAGTAAATGTTTATTGTTATTGTTTTGGTAATGATTTTCGCATAATTATTGCCTGCTCTGGAATTGGTATTGAGCTTTGCTGTACAAATGCAAACGTACATACATATATGTATATATGTTTATATTTCAATGAATCCTTCAGTTGGTTCCTTAATTTTTCCTAAACACAACTGTTTATTATCGTTTGAGTTGCGTATACGCCCTGGTGGCAACTCCATGTCTTTATGTGAATCTTTATAAAAAGGCAGACTTTGGCAAGAGAATATGTAATTTAATTTTGTGTACATATACATAGTATATTTGTATTCCTGTAAACAAATTCTTATACAGCCACGCCCTTCCCAGTTGGAAAAGGTAATGTATGGTCATCTATAAATGGATATAAAGGCCATGGGATCTATACATTCCAGAATGCATGATTTTTTTCATTGTGATGTCCTAGGGAAGTCATGCATCCACTTTTTCCTACCAAGGTAAGGCAAAAAGGAATGTTTGGATGACAGTCGCTCTTGCCGTGATCTCAGTGTCGGTTTATTTTCTCACTTAAAAATAAAAAAAAATACTTTTTTTTGCATTTTTCTCTTCATTCTCTCTCCATCCGATTTCCAACTAGAAATATGTAACTTCACTCCAGCTTGTTCTCCTCTGCTTCTCTCATTGTCGCACCATCTTCCCCTTCACTGCTTCACCCATGTGGGACATTCAACATTATATTGATCTTTAGTGCCGGTTTTATGCGTCCGTTTGTTAAAATAGACTCTGTGAATTGTTTTCGTCATTGTAAAAAAGCAAAACTAGAGAACACCTGATTCCCCTAATTGTTTTTTTTTTTTTGCTAGATTCAATGTTATAGCTGAGAGCCGATGACTGACCTCTTCGCTTACCTTGGGTTGCATTCTGGAATGTATCCGATTTCCTATAAGTTGGAAGGTATAGCTGAGAGCCGATGACTGGCCTCTTCGCTTACCTTGGGTTGCATTCTAGAATGTATCCGATATTCTATAAGTTGGAAGGTATAGCTGAGAGCCGATGACTGACCTCTTCGCTTACCTTGGGTTGCATTCTAGAGTGTATCCGATTTCCTATAAGTTGGCAGCCACACAACATAGATTTTAGATGAAATCATAGTTTTTTTTGGAATACATACTATAATGTAAATTTTTCGTACATCTTTTCATGCGTCCGCAAGGTCATGCATGACCACCTTTCCAACTGGGTTGTTGCCACAACAGACATCAAACACATGCTCGTTTTATCTTCCATTAATAATGGCATTGTCTGCAGTTGGAAGCTGCCTGTGAGGTGAGGTTGTGAGGTTGTTCCAGTGCGAAAAAATTAAGATAGAAAATTATGATAATGTTGGTATTTAGTTGAACAGATTGCTGCTATAAAACCAAGTCAACTATTTATTTATATTAATGTTTATGTAAATGGACATTCGCGTTAAGGTAAAATTAACTGCATGCTAAGTGTGAGATTAAACTTTAATCGAATTAACCATGACGACATCTGCGTTACATTGGCAAGCAGAGAACTGCTGTCATATGCAGATTTTTTTGCAATTTTATAAGGGGTTTGATGAATATGAAGTGTGCATATTGCAGAATTTGTGTTTGGAAGACGATAGATAAGAAGTATACGCGATATCGAAATGAATATAGGCGAAATTGGTTTGCTCATCTTAAATACACTTCTTCTTTGGTCTAATATATATGATATACATACCCTGCAGTCAAAGCTCAAACTAGTCAGCACACATTAAAGTTAATTAACTAGAATATTTAGGTACATTTTCTAACCAATCAAAAAAATGGTAGGTATGTTGTTGATGCATAGGTTGACAGTTGAACCGATTTATACTTTGTAATGCTTTCGCTTATTCGACTCTGTTTAATTGAGCAATTCTCAGAAGTTTTATAAAATATTCCATACACACCGTACATCAATGCAACTTACGGAAAGATTAGTTGGGTTACTGAAATTATTTAAGTACTTCAGAAGCAAGTACACTCGACCAACTTCGAGACTTCTATGTCTTTGATGAAAGACTGGTCAGCAAAGAGTGAATACTGACTAATCAGTCAAGTGGTATGATGCTGAGTACCGCATGAGGCATCTTTCCCACTTGCTCAAATCAAGCCAAGAGCAGAACATAATTTTTATAATTTTCAACGAAAACCTTTTGAGGCTTTCAGCTGGTTTATACTTTTCGTAAAATGGGAAAGAGCACAAAGGAGTGGCAACAACATTGGCACTCACCCATAAAAGCCCGTACGGATAAACTAGTTTCTACTTAAAGCGATTTCTCACAGCTATGGTTTTTTTAGATAATATCTGCACATATAAATGGGTAGATTTTCATTCAACATGCAAGAGACAGCGCTTAGGTATCCCACGGCACTGGCCCAAAGATTTTTGAGCGTATTTCTGTACTACTTATTTGTCAATACAGAAAGGGGGTTCTACGTAACAGCTAAGTTATGCTCTCAACGTCTTCTTTATCACACGCAAACAAATATGTATATTAGGGTGGTCTCGAAATGTATGGAGACAATTTTTATAGCCTATTTCCTCAACCTCACCCTCCAGGTCGATGCTAATATAGTCGAAGTTACCACATATACATTTTTTGTTTCGATTGCAGACGGCTAAGGAGTGATGATAGTTCTGCACTAAAGCATACCAAATATAAACTTTCAACCTCATCGGAGCCGCCAAAGTTCATATTATCTTATGCGATGCCTGTGTTACGCCCCCTTAACCACTTTCGATTGGGACTTTGACTGTGCTGTTACCGATATAGGACGGGTCGAGAGCGAAGAAAGTTGCTAATTAGAATTTTATGCCCACCCTAATGTATATACATACATACATTCGTATATACCCAATAAACACAGACGCGAGGATGATATCGCGGCGAATTCGAGGCGAGTTCGAGAAAATCAATTTTCGCGACATAATTTTTTTCTATTTTTTTTAAGTTGTTTTGCACTAAAAAATCATTATAGTTTTATTTTACATTTATACCTGAACTGGGATTTAATCCATTGCCAGTAAACCAAACTCTGAACTTTTAATTTTTCGAAACACCATTTATAAAAAACCTCGAATCGCCAACGATCAGAGAAATTAAGAATTCTCGAATCGCTAATGATAAAAAATTCGATAGCGAGTGATAAGTGACACGCCTACGAATTCGGATTCGCCGATCTATCGCCGCGAACTATTGCCGCGATAATATAATCAGAGAAAGCGAATCCGACGCGAATTCGAGGCGAATCCGTTGTGTTTATTGGGTAAGTTTACTTATTCTACTCAAACTAGCATATTGTGTTGATTGATAAGTTGAATGCTCGCATAACTCAACCAACATTCAGACACAGTAGCGAGCTTATTGTTTATGACCGTTGCCACATATTTATCTCTATGAATTTATATTACTGTATACCTACATATATACAAAAATCATTATATAAATCGCTAAGATAAATTGATTTCTTTTACATCTCATATTTACACACAAATACGTATGTATGTATATCCGCAAGTTTCATCCATAAACCTGACCTGGGTAATACTGAGTAGTAATTGGACTATTACGTACTTAAATACTTTATATTTTGATCTTGAAGTAATTAGTCCGTACTGAGTACTTTCAGAATATTCAAGTACAAGTACAAGTACAAGGAATTGCAAAATAATTGAAGTTTTAGCAGGTACTTCAAAGTATTTGAAAATAATTGAAAGTACTTGAAAAGAATTAAAAAATGTACTTGAATCGATTTTTTAATTCTTTCCAAATACTTCCAATTACTTACAAATCGATTTAAGTACATTTTTCAACTCTTTTCATGTACTTTAAATTACTTACAAATCGATCCATGTACATTTTTAAATTCTATTCAAGTACTTTAAATTCTTTTCAAATACTTTAAAGTATTTGCTAAGACTTCAATTATTTTGCAATTACTTGTACCTGCACTTGTACTTGAAAATTTTGGGAATGCCAGTACCAGTACCAGTACAATTCCTTTAAAATGTACTTGCCACGAGTCGTACTGATACTTGATATTACCCAGGTCTGTCATGAACTTAAGCTGCCCCACCATTAAGGCAAGCAAATACATACGTTAAACAAAAATTCGTCTGTATCTATCCCTTAAGAGACGCTTTTATCGATACTTATTTATGTAGAAGATATTTTCGCATTTTTTTTTCTTCTGTTGTTTCTATACTCACAACACTTATTTGTTGTAGCTTGATTGCTGCTTTATTGCCATTTTATGAGTTTTGTCTCCAGTGACGACAGCACTTGCTTTAGCCACTTATAACAATACTTATTTACGAGTGTTTCTCTTGCAAAGTGCTTATTTATGAAATCAATACATATTTATGAATTTAGGTGCACTTACATACATATACTAGATATAAACTATCTAAACTTTTGCGCTTGTTTGCAACTACAAACGATTATGTTAATATGCATGCCATTAACAAGGTCAACAAAACAAAACAACCAATAATTCATGAACATAACTTTATTTCTTTGTTTGGCTTTGGCATTTTCAGCACTTTTGCCTTTTGGGCTCTGAACTCTGAAGGCTTTTGCTCCCTGATTTGTTATTCTTACTTAGTTTTTTGGTTCCTTTTAATCAATTTGTTCATATTTGGCTGCTAATCTTTGGGCCAAAACATTATGCGTATAACATAAATGTTAGAAAAACAGTTGACGAATAATAAGGAATAAATTAGTGTGTCTGTTTGTAAGGGGTTATTGAAACAAATTGTATGCCTTGGCAACAAATCATAAATAAGTATGCTTCATAAATGTTTTCAATTAATTATGCATGCGCATGTATTTAAACGGGAAAGTGGTAGCTTGCGATTTATTCTTTGATTCCAAACAAAAGAAAGAAATAAAAATGTCTTTATTACAGAAAGCGGTTCTTCGATTTATCATTACAAATTATATGTACTACTTACAATTAGCAACGGGACAGGGATAACTAATATTTCTTTTGCTGAATGTTTTCATTTACTGTTGTTAAGGTAAAATTTTGCATAGACGACTTGTAGTGATATTTAGTTATGCTTATACGCTTATGCTTTTAAAGTTATCGTATTTCTTTTCACACAAAAAGGCAACACAAACATTATTTCTTAGCTACTTAAATCAAACTGGCTCAAAAAGTTTTAAACGTAGCTGTCATTAGTTATTCTCCCACAGGAGCAGAATGGCTGACAAATTGCTTCACTTAGATGGCCGTCTATTTATGTAAATCGACGCAAGCTAATGTCACAAACTATTGATTAAGTTTTATTGACAAGAAGACTTTGTTGCCTTGTGCGGGAACTTTATGTCGTTCCATTAGCTGCTAAAATTTAAAGTTTTAAGGGTATTAAGTTTAGGGCAGGGGCTTCAACAAACACTTGTGCGGTGATTTGACAGTTCCTAAAACCGAAGTTTGCTTATTCTAGTATACAGTAGAGCGTATCGCGAAAAAAAAGTTCACCGTATGCCCCCCCATATGATTTCTTTTTCGAAAACATTTCTGGAAAAATTTTTTAATTTTTTTGGACACCGCTAGATATCGCTAAAATTCGTTTTTATCATATCTTCGGTATTTATGGCCCGATCCCTAAGTTTGATACACCAATCTCTTTGGCTTGAGAGGACGGTTTCTAATTTATAATTGTATTAACCCTATGTACGCCATTGGAGTCACTTCCACCCAGTACTTAGTTTATACCACCTTAATGTAACTTTTTTTCCAGCATGTTAAACGTCGTCAAAAAATATTAATCTTTTGCAAAAGAAGTATTTCGATCGATTCAGTAGAACGGTAAATAAAACAAATTTAACATTCCGAGGAATATAAGTTTCTCGCTTCCTGTGGTCTTTTAGGTTCATTTTACAAAGATTTTTTTCTGAAGAGACTCCTACTGAAATTTTACGCCGAATTATTTTCTAGAACATTTTAACCATTTAGCACCCCTGAAAAAGGGTTATTTTGACCCCTTTTGATATAGTCAGGAAATATAGTCAGGAAATAGTATTTTTAAGGTCGCTAGAGGGCTAACATGTTCTAGAAAATTATTCGCCATAAAATTTGAGTAGGAGTCTCTTCAGAAAAAATCTTGGTAAAATGAACCTAAAAGACCACAGGAAGCGAAAAACTTATATTTTTCGGAATGTTAAATGTGTTTTATTTCCGGTTGTACTGCATCGATCGAAATACTTATTTTGCAAAAGATTAATGTTTTTGACGACGTTTAACATGTCGGCAAAAAAAAAGTTACATTAAGGTAGTATAAACTAAGTACTGGGCGAAAGTGACCCCAATGACGCATATAAGGTTAATACAATTATAACTTAGAAACCCTCCTCTCAAGGCAAAGAGATTGGTGTGTCAAAGTTAAGGATCGGACCATAAATACCGAAGATAAAGAGAAAAATAAATTTTAGCGACATCTAATATATATAATATATAATATATAATACATATAATACAATGGCGCTATTATAACTCTGACGAGTTTTATGGCCGAGCTTCTCTCCCAATTCGAGGTGTGCTCCTTTTTGTTTTTCCTACTAATTGGGTGGACCTACAGTTTTATGCCGGCTCCGAACGGCGAATGCATTTTTTGTGAGAAGCTTTTTCATGGCAGAAATACTCTCGGAGGGTATGCCGCCCACTGCCGAGAGGTGACCGCTGCTCTTAAAAAACCCAATAATTGGATTTTTACTAATTAGAAAAATTTGTTTGGCTCGGACCGTGGTTTGAACCCGAGACCTCTGGCATAGCAGGCGAGCACTCTACCCACTGCACCACAGCGGACACTAGCGACATCTAGCGGCGTTCAAAAAAAAAAAAAAAAAAAAAATTTTCCATAAATGATTTCGAAAGAGGAATCATATGGGGGGGGGGGGGGGGGGGGGCGTACGGTTGACTTTTTTTTGGTCCACATAAGGCGAGACGGTCTAGTGTACAGGTGTATATATTAGGGTGGGTCGATTTTTGTCCATTTGGGATTTTCAAAAATCCCTCTTGGTCCATAAAAACCAAATCCCGGAACATCAAAACTAATTTTAAACAAATGTCGTGGAAGAGTTTTCTATTCAGATAAAGTAGAAAAATCCCAATTTCGACGGCACGATATATGTAGGTTAGTAAATCGCCCCGGACTAATCTACATACGTTTACACAAAAACACTCCTCGGTTAAAATTTTGCTAATTGCTCCAACTTTTTTCAATCCATCCATCTCAGCGCATTTCTTACCTATTTTATTTGGTATTTGTTTTCGCTATTGTTGTTTTATTAAAATACGAAAAAAAAATTTATTCATAAAACATTTCTCAAAAACTCACCATAAGGCCCCAATTGCGCTGCCGCCACACGCACGCGCTCTATAACCACAGGCGGTTCGCTGCGCCCTTTTGCATTAACGGCATAAACTAAGAATTGATATTCTCGGCCTGGTTCCAAACTACTGAGACGAAATTGCGGTTGTGGCTCCTGCATCCGCATTACCGGTGCTGATGTCGCCTGAAAGAAAATCGAATTGAAAATCGAATAATTGAGGAATTGAAGGAGAATGTGGGACACAAATTTTTCTATTAGAAGACTTGCACATACATAAACACTAGCACAAGTACTACAACACACACGCAAACACTCAAAGTCAACTAACTTAGATAAAAGCAAATGCTAAAATAAACGAATGCCAAAATGGATGTTATTGACTATTGTTGTTGGTGTTTTTATTGTTGCTTTATTTGTTGTTGTTTTTATTGTTGTTGTTGTTGCTCTTGGCAAAGGAAGTTCGTTTTTCTTGTTTTGAATAGAAACAGTCAAAACTATTTGAAAGCTGAAAACTTTGCTTTTTAAAAACAGTTAAAGAGTGCTCTAAGGTTTATTCAAGAAATACATACGTGCATACATAAGTATATATGTGTGTGTATGCACAAATATTTTACCGCTTTTAACTTTAAAATTTTTTCGTTTATTCTATTCCTTTTGCTAATTTTCTACTTTTTACCAACGGCAAGTAAGTATTTGAAGTAAATTTATGGTTTGCAAGTCGATTTCAATTCAATTGATTCGATAAGCAAATATGTATGTATGTATGTTTGTACGAGTACAGCGGCGCCGTCGATTTGTGCATGACAGTTATCAAAAAACTCTTGCTGCCACGAACTCTTTATGCTCACAAGCCAAAGCTATTCAGAACTTTGCTATTCGCACAACAATCAAAACAAAAAAGCTATGAAAACGAAGCTTAAAAAGCTGAAAAGGCTTTGGGCACGTTGTGCATGCTGTATTCTGTTTGGGAAGGAATTGCAATAAATCGTTTTAATCGCTCCGCTTGAATCTAAGTGAAAATAAAAATAGGTAAAAAAACTTTTTAAGTTAAACGGTTTTATGTTATACATACATTGCAATGTTTAAGGTAAATGTACTAAAAACCAAAAAATAATAAAATAGATACAGTCGTGGGAATTATAAACATTTGCATAGACTAGACTAAAATAAAACCGGGGGGCACGTCAATTGTCTACAAATTATCGACTTAATGTGCGATAGAAGAATCGTTTAATTCGTCGTTAGGCAGTTGGCCCGCAGACGGTGAGGAAATTACTTACTATTTTCTTGCTCATGGAAATTCCAATAGTTATACACTCCATGTTAATAAAAGAGATGTTTCAACTAGTTTATCGTTGGACATTCACACGAGGAATCGTTTCACTGCTCGTAGTTTGTCTTTAATCGACAAAACATATCGCTCATTTGCTGCAAGACCGGCATAAGTAAAAAAAATCGATTGTCCAGAAAACGCTTTTAAAGTTTTCAACTGACTCCAATCTTACACAGAAAATAGGAAATCCTACAAATTCAAAACAAACCAATTCAGTATAATATATTTAACATATCCATAAATGAAAATCAACACCAAGTATCCAATTCTGCATCATTAACTAAAAAATCACGTTTTTTGATTTATGCCGGTCTTGCAGCAAATGAGCGATATGATAAAAGTACTACTCGCTCACCACTATGAAACCCTAAAACTCGCTTATAATCGAGCTTGCTAGCTTTTTTCCACATTCTAGCCTTACTTATCACACGTCCATCGTTGTCGGTTGAACAACTGCCTAATTATAGTGTAACATTACAAAACAAACATTTTAATCAACGATTGTAGACGATTGACGTGCCCCCCGGTTTTATTTTAGTCTAGTCTATGCAAATGTTTATAATTCCCACGACTGTATCTATTTTATTATTTTTTGGTTTTTAGTACACTTATCTTAAACATTGCAATGTATGTATAGCATAAAACCGTTTAACTTAAAATTTTTTTTTTTACCTATTTTTATTTTCTAGTTTTTAGTTTTTATTTCGCATTCTGTTTAATTCATTTAGTGCTTCATTATTGCAAGGTTTCTTGCCCGTTAGTTTATTGCAGTCCAACGCCTCTATACGTAGTCCCTGCAAAGTTCTTACTCTACTAAGAGCCACGTAGGCTTGACCTTCAACAAACAGTTTCGCACCTAAGTAAACGACCGCGTGATCCACAGTGCTGCCCTGCATTTTATGTATTGTAGAAGCCCATGATAGTATTAAAGGCAACATTCTTCTTTCAGCCGTCCCGTAATTGTACTTAGCTGGAAACTGTATGGCTTTCGGGTGGTGTACCGCTAACGACATATCATTTTTAGCCACCCTAACGCCACACAGTCCTCAACACGATACAAAATCTTGACTTGGGTGGTGGATTCAGGCTGGATTAATCAGATACCTAAATTACAGATTCAATTTCTAAATTTAAATCTTATTATTATACGCCATTTAGTCTTAAACTTTGCAATGTATGTTTAACATAAAACCGTTTAACTTAAAAAGTTTTTTTACCTATTTTTATTTAAATAGAGCGACTCAGTTTCTTTACCTATTTTTATTTAAATAGAGCGACTCACGCGCCACCTAGCGGCTCCAATTTTTTTTTTAAACATTTGTAAATTATTTAAGTAATGCACATGCTAAATATCAGCCAAATCGGTCATAATTAGGATTTTCAGTTTTAATTACCCCGATCTCAGCTCCACCTAGCGCAATTTTTTTTTGAGAAAATATTTCTTTTCAAGGTAGTAATACATGTTCCGAATTTCAGCCAAATCGGACCATAAATGCGTTTTTTGTAAATATAGCGACCCACGCGCCACCTATCGGAATGTTTTTTAAGAAAATATTTCTTTTCAAGGTAGTAATACATGTTCCGAATTTCAGCCAAATCGGACCATAAATGCGATTTTTGTAAATATAGCGACCCACGCGCCACCTATCGGAATTTTTTTTTTTTTCATAATATTGCATTGTCATCGGGGTTATACATGCGTACAAAATTTCAGATTAATCGGTTGACAGGAAGAGGCTGAAATTTGAATTACTAAATTTGACCCAAGAATAAATAATAAATAAAACAAACGGGGTGAGCTAAATAAAACCGTTTAAAAAGAAGACTGTAGGGCGCGCGAGCGAGCGAGTGAATAAGTGAGTGTGGGTAGAAGATTGAAAGGATTGAATGAAGCTGTAAGTAATTTTAAATGTTTTCTGACATTTTGAGAAGGTTTTGCTTTTTTATTCTTTTTGTTCGGAAGTATTAGTGGGTGCTAGAAAGGATGGAAAAATTATGTTTTTCTTAAGAAAAAAATAAAAACAACAAAAAAATGATGTCTTAAGATCATATACATACATATTTACAGTGAAACTTTTTTCAACTAAAGTGAAACTTTTTTCAAGTCAAGTGAAACTTTTTTCAATTTTAATTTCATTTCCATTGAAAGTGGTCTCGTTTCAATTGAAAAAGGTTTCAATTCAATTAAAAAAGGTTTCACTTGAGTTGAAAAAAGTTTCACTTAAGTTGAAAATAGTTTGACTTGATTTGAAAAAAATTTAATTTGACCTGAAAATTCTATATCAAAAAACATACAAAGTACTTGGAATGTTTCCATACCGTCGTACCATACTAGCATACGATTTTTTGTGGCTGACGAAAAGTAACAAATTCGATATTTGGCTGACGAAAACTATCAATTTCGTTTAAACAACAACAATTTTAATGTAAAAACAGTATATAATTACTGCTACTTTTCGTTGGCCAAAAGTCAAATGTGCTACTTTTCGTACAAAGTTTTTTAATCGATAGCTTTCACAAGAAATTTAAAAAAAGCTAGTTTTCGTATGGTACGACGATACAGAAATAATTCCCACAAAAAAAATTTATCTGAAGGGACCTCTAGTGAAATTTTATGACGAATAATTTTCTAAAACATTTTAACTCTCTAACGACTTTCAAAATACTATTTTTTCGGACTTTCTAAAAAGTGGTCGAAACGACTTCTTCCTGGGTGTCTTAGAGGGTTAAAGTATTATGCGAAGTTAAAACTCATGCAATTTTATTATATCGCACCCTAAATCATAAAGTGACACTACTCAAAATTTTTTGAAATCGAGTTTTTTGCATAAACGGGTGAACAGAACATATCTCCAGCGATTGACAAAAAAGAACTTTTCATTCAATAAGTGTCCCTTTTGACCGAAAAATAACCATACGATTGCTTGTAAAGAAAAAAAGTTTTTTGGCTCTACTGAAAATTTTTCACTTTATGATTTAGGGTGCGATATGTTTTCTAACAACATATTTCTATACGATATGTATTTTAACTCTTTTTGTCATTTATTTTAATATCACTCAGACGAAATTTCGCAAATTTAAAATCGCAATCAAATAAAATTTGACTTCAGGCAGCAAAACGGTTTGGGGGTTTTAATAAGTTGATAGTGGTGTTTCATCTGCGTCGGAATTATTGCGCCCCCAAATTTACTGTTGCACAGTGTTATATGCCCAGTCAGAAGCCATTCAGGTTCTTTTTAATGCTGTAGAGTTTTTTGATTGGTAAAAGATGACAGAAGTTTTCGTAGGGCTTATGTTAGTTAAGGCTTGTTAGGAAAGTACTTTTGTTTTATTTAATAGTAAACATATTTTTCAACTGCAAAAAAATGTGTAATAAATTTTCCAACTGCATAAAAATGTGTAATAAATATTATTCAGTGCGGAAATGAGAGCGATTTTATGTGCTAATAAAAACAAATTTTGCAAAATATTTGTATTAAAATATGTAGATATAATCTGCCACATGACATTTAATTAAAAATAAGAGTTTCTACAAATTTTATGTAACTTAGATATATTTCTATTCCTCTTTACAAGCATTTAATCTTTTTAATGCCTATTCGGTTTTCATATTTTTATATAATCCAAAAACGAAAATGTCTACGTTATAAAACATAAGCATAAAATCGATTTTTTGGCGCCAAACAAACTAAAAGCAGAATATGTGCCCAAATGTAAACGAAACCACAAAGAAAATGAAAAAAAAAAAAAATACAAAGTTGTATAAAGAAACCAAAAGAATTTTCGACATTAGCAAATATTCCAATGCACATTCTTGTTGGCAAAGTAAACAAGCAAGCAAGCAGTCCATAATCGAACGACTTGCAAAAGTTTACCAAACAATTAATCATGCTTGTAAACTAGTTTAAAAAGTATATATGCAGAGTTGTGTTTTGTATTATATATAGCCAGTTGGGAGTGAATATATTTTTTAATGTAAACTTACAATATTTTGTGTAAATAAATTTTAACTAATATAATATAAAATAATACTTTTTAGTGTTATTATCTGTGCAAACACAGAAGTCGATTTTTTTTTAGAAATGAGTGTTGAACGACTTTTCAAAGTATCTTTTTTTTTAATATTAGATAAATCATGTGGGGTGTGCACGTTTATTAGCATAATTTTGCAAGCTAATAACGCAAAGTTTGTCAGATTGTGATGTTACACGGTGGTCATTGAATAGGCAACAAACAGCGTTTTATGTGCTGCCTGTCTTGCAACTACTACGACTCAGACTAATTAGCTTTGAATCAATCATCATGTTATTTTGCTACAAACTTTGTCGGAAGATCAAGCACTAGACAAAATATACTAACAGTCTTAGGTCATCTGGTTTCTTATGATTAATGAGCATCAAAGCGTTATAAAAACGAAGTAGAGCTCAGCACAAAACTCTGTATACCTAAAATTTTCACTTTCACTCAAAATTAAAACTTTTACTTAGAACTTTTTTTTTATACGCACATCGAACTTTATTTAACAGTTTTTGGTACTTATAAAAATACTTTTCATTATCTAAAAAATACAAGTACGTATGTATGTACATATGTATGTATATGTACATATATACATATGTATGTATGTATATTGTGTGTGCTTGGCAACTTTTATTTGGGTAAGTTTTTTCGTCGTTTCGCAAAAATCCGCTTGAGCTACTTAAAATTTATAAGAGTGCAGAGCAGAATTGTCCAATAAAAGTCACCGTGCATATAAATGTGTATGCATTTTTTTATACATATAAGTACATATGTATATACATATATGCGTGCTAAGCACTTATAAAGCGATTTATAGTTATATAAGTAGTGAATATTTGTATGTACCAGTGGCAGACGCTTCATACAAGCCGAAAAGCCCGTCTTGCCCAAATATTTTCGTTCATTTGATTTTACAAATTACTTTAAAATCTGTTTACTTTACGCTTGAAATGTGTTTACTATTTAAGTTCTGATGGCGCCTTAGCCCACCAACAACACTTGCGTGTATTTGGTTTGTACAGCCAAACACAGCACAGCCTGGTTTAGTGAGCATGCTTTAACAGTTCCACACATGTGCTTTTATGGGGCTTTCAAATCAGAATAACATAGCTTGTTTTCTCGCAAAGACGTCATTTTAAAAAGCGACGAAAATCAAAATTAAATGAAATCAAACACTTCACGACTTTTGCTAATTCTACTTCAGCTTTTTAAATACTGCTTAAAAGTTAAGCTAATGCACCTATTTTTTAAATATCCTCTTATAGTGCTAAAATGTGCAAATCCCCTTGCTACTGCTGAAATTGCCGTCGGTATAAGGGAATCAAAAATTCCTCTGCCCTTTCGTGTGAGATTTCTCTACAAGTTTGGCGTCGGCAAATCAATTCAGTTGAATTCTTCCCAAATGATTATAATAATAACTTCGCATCTGCTTTTGCAGCTGATTCACGTTTTGCAGAACTTGAATTTACTTTTGACTGAGCCAGGCTTGTTTATGTGATGACCATAAGTAGCTACAGCAAAATTAACAAAAGTAATATACATATGAGCAGTTCACTCTCAAAAGTCCCACAAAGTAGAAAAAACAAAAATAGAATTTTGAATGTGTACATATAAAATCTATAGATCATTTTGCAAGTGTAATCGTATTTAATGTTATTTTTTCAGAATATGAAAGGATTTTGCAATAAATTCTTAATGGAAATTATAAACCTTTAAATACTGTTACATAATCCATAGAAAATTCGATATCGAAAAGATTTCACATAGCCAGTTTTACGAGTGGACTACTCATATCTTTATATTACACATTGTAGGTATATATATAAAAAACTAATTATCATCTTGATTTTCTCAATTTTTTCCACTACATTCAGTTTCATACGGTATGAATATAAACAACAAAGCAAAGCAAATTGAATCAAAATCAATGAGTCATATTCTTAAAAGCCAAGCATTTGCTTTCGCTTTAGATTTCAAAACTTTTACTTAAATTTTGAAATTTGTTTCATGCAAATTAATGTTTTCAATATCCCTAAAATCTTAATTAAAAGCATTTTCTTGGTTTTTATTGATACGACCCAATTACGGCACCGCAGACAGACTTTCAGATAATACAGCAAAGAAAATTACATAAATGTCTCATGCTTCATACATAGGCTTGCACAGCCAATTTATGCTAGGGGCGCCACTGGTATATACCGATATACACAGTAATGTATGTCAATGTCCAGTTCATATTGTGCACTTTCCTTACTCTGCTTATTACAAACAAACTAACCAAACGAGCCACTTACTGTCCGCTCCGGTCCGCTCCGGCAATGGCCATTGTTATTGTTGTCGTTGACTCTTCTTGTCTTGCCATTGACTAGGTACTATCCGCGCGCAGTTCCCTTTTTATGAGCATTATTATTATTACAGCTCTGTGCTTTTATCTTGCCTTATCTTCATCACTGTGTGCTGTTGTAAGCATCATCTCAACTATTTCTGAGAAGAGAATTTTTCTTTAACCAACGTCTTTTGTTAGTTCACTAGTGGTTGTGTTATTGTTGTAGGTTTTTTATTTTTTTAATTTTTTTAATTTTTTTGCACACTTGCGTTTGTTGATTGCCTGTTTTGACTGTGTAGACAGTAACTTGAAGAGATTGGGGCTCGTTGAAGATAAAGGCATCGGCAGTGGTGGGTGCAGGCGCAGGCGCAGGAAAAGGTGCAGAAGCAGGGCCGGCGGTTCAACTTAGTTCAGTGCACCAATCTCTTCAAACTGGTTACGCACAAATTCCCACTCAAGTAAGTGGAAGTAATTTATTGTTTGTCCCTTTTATGATACACAATTATTGGCGGTTGTATGAACGTTCTTTTGCTGCTACTGCTGCTTCTACTTCTACCTCTTGCTCTGCTTCTTCTACCTACTCGTGTTTATCTAGCGCTGTACGCCAGTTGAGGGTCAACAATTTTGGTTTATACCATTTGTGGAGATGAAATGATTTCGAAGCAATAGTGTTTTAAAATAAAATAAAAGCATGCCAAACTGATGGAAAATAAGAGCTGAAACTATTCTTTTCGGAAAAGTTTTCTCAGTTCTTTAGAGATATTAGTCTGAAATTTGTACTTATCTCTCATATCGTAAATGTTGAACTTACGATAAACACAATTTAAGTCGGACATATATAGACCTACCAGATCTACATTGACAGTATTTTACCTAGAAAATGAGATTCAGTCAATCTCATGCTTTCTCACAAAATATTTAAAGCTAAGCGTCCCTTCTCTAGCAGTCAAAGACACTGTTACCCTTACTTTATGATTTTGCTATGAGTTGTAGGCATAGTATATTTCATTGTCGTAGCCAATTGGCCCATTCGTGTTCATTCAATGCTTTTGGTTTGGCTTATTAAAAAGCTTTATTGCTTGCCTTGTGCATGGTTTGTTCGCTAGTTGTTTGGTTGTAGCGTGGCAACAAGCCAAACTATGAAACTAATAATAATCGCTGCCTTTTGTATTGTTAACCCTAATCCTCTAAAGTAAGCCTCTCAGTCTCACTTTAAAGTTTAAAAGCGAATTATTCCTAAACCAAAAAAGCTGTTTTTCTGAAATTTTGGGTATTCCTCCATTGGTGTTCATAAATTATGAAATAATTATTATCTTTGGGCTATTTATTTATTTTAACCATTTTTTTGCAATCGTATAAAATTGTAACGGAAAACCGAAAGTGAGCCTCAAAGACTCACCTTAAGTATCTTTATAGTAATAAGCTTACATTTCTAGAATTCAACTAAATTTTTTATCCGTTGTTTACAAGGTTTACCCAGTGAGGTTTTTACATTGTCAACTAACCATACTTCCCCCGGATTTTGGTGAATTCGTCGGATTTCACCATAGATCTTTATATAATAGGATATGATAAAATTAAGGAGACCGGCAAAGTCTACAATTTCAAAACAATTAACATTTTATCATTTTTCTGTTTACTGAGATTCTAAATTAAGGAAAAGATGCATTCAGATTGAGAAACGAACGATGAGCTGCTTTATGCGTAAGAAATTTGACCACGAACGTCGCATTTTAAAAACTTGGAATTTGGTTGCGGAAAATATATATTAGGGGCGATCATATGAAAAATTTATTCCTGTTCATTTGATTCATAGCTTTTCTCATTGTGTGTACAAAAACAAATTTATAACAGATGTAATAAAACCATTTGTAATGAACATTCAAACAACTACAAAAATGTGTGAAAGTACATTAATATCCCCTATTTTACGGAATTACCTTTTTTATCTTTATATACTAAAAAAAATGTCATAGACCGTTATAAGAATGTATAAAAATGCTTCTGAATTCATTACTGCATAAATAAAAGTAAAAAACAAATACCAAAATAATGTGTTTCAAAATTGCCCCATAGGTGAGCCTCAGAGTCTCACTTTCGGTTTTACGTAACTTTTTAAAAGTCGGTGATTAGGGTTAAGAAGATAAAGTTATTACTAGATATCATTGTGCTTGACCATCATTAGTTATATTGTTTTCATCTGTTTCCATTTTTATTTTGATTTTTTTTCTTGCTACATGCTATGTTCATCGTACTTGGCTGTAAAGACTAGTGCTGGAAAACCATCGATTGAACTATCGATACTATCGATGGGGCCGATGCCATAGCGATTATCGATGGTTTTTTTTTAACCATCGATAGTATTTTACTTGGTGCATAACTACAACGTCTGTTAAAAAATTAATCAAAAAAACTGAGATTTATAATTTTTAAGGTACTTGATTGGAATATGTGGGCTGTGAGTATATAAATAAAAGATTAGTGAATAATTTTATAAAAAAAAACTTGCAAATAAAACGGTTTTTTATTGAGAATTGAGCAATTAAGGTTTTGATTTCGGCTCTCCTATTATTTTGTGGACAACTGTATATGTATGTACAAATGTGTGTATGTAGTATTCTTACTTTGAATAGTTATTGACTTATTTTTTGTATTAAACTTTTTACACAAACTTTGGGTTTTTATTAATTTTGTAATATGTTTCTAATAAAAATTTATATTTTTCTTTTAAATATGGGAACGTAAGTACATGCATACATATGTATGTATGTATATATGCATGAAATATTTGAATACCCCATTTCCCTTTAACGGGCCACCTACGTACATTAGGATGGAGCGATTTACTAACTTATATCGCGCCATCGAAATTTGGATTCCTCTCATTTTTCTGAGTAGAAAACTCTTCCACGACATTTGTCTAAAATTAATTTTGATGTTCCGGAATTTGGTTTTTATGGACCAAGACGAATTTTTGAAAATAAAAATTGGGCAAAAATCGACAAAAAATATCCAGGCCAATATGCACATCGAGTTCAAGCAGAATTTTATGCTGAATCCAGATATGAAATCCAAATTAAAATCGGGTGATCCGTTTTCGAGATATAGCCTGATTTCCGGTTATGGAGGCTGAATGTCCAAAATCGCATATTTTCGCGATTATCTCTAGTTGTGTACAATATATCTTAATTTTTTTTTGCAAATTTCTTAAAGATAAGTCAATACAATATGTGAACGGTATTTTAAAATATTAATTTATCTTACGGTATAGGAAAACTAGAATGCACTCTTGTTTACTTGGCTCAAAATCGCGGTATGGGTTCTATATGTTATAGCCATCCGATACCGATGATTTTCGCCAACAGCGCTCTGTGTCCAATAAATGCTCCAAATCTAAAATTTCAGAATTTTAGCTGCAAAAATTGAAGAGTTATTCCATAAAACGTAGACTTATGCTTCTGAAATTTGTTTTTTTCTTCCAGTAGTACGCTATGACGTATGAGTAAGCTTGAGTTTTTTTAGAGTTGAGTAAAGTAAAAAACCAAGTCCCAAACAGCATATGTCTACGTTTTAGGGTATAACTCTTCAACTTTTGCAGCTAAAATTCAGAAATTTTGGATTTGGAGCATTTATTATACACAGAGCGCTGTCGGCGAAAATCATCGGTATCGGATGACTATAACATAGAGAACCCATATCGCAGTTTTTGGCCAAGGAAAAAAGAGTGCATTCTAGTTTTCCCCTACCGCAAGATAAATTAATATTTAAAAATACTGTTCATATATTGAATTGACTTATCTTAAAGAAGTTTGCAAAAAAAATTAAGATGTATTGTACGCAACAAGAGATAATATCGAAAATATGCGATTTTGGGCATTCAGCCTCCATAACCGGAAATCGAGCTATATCTCGAAAACGGATCATCCGATTTTAATTTGGATTTCATATCTGGACTCAGCATAAAATTCTGCTTCAATTCGATGTGCACATTGGCCTGGATATTTTTTTTGTCGATTTTTGCCCAATTTATATTCTCAAAAATTCTTCTTGGTCCATAAAAACCAAATTCCGGAACATCAAAATTAGTTTTAGACAAATGTCGTGGAGGAGTTTTCTACTCAGAAAAATGAGAGGAATCCGAATTTAGATGGCGCGGTATCGATTAGTTTCCCTCCATACAAATCGCCCCACCCTAACGTACATATATTAAACCATCGATACTATCGATGGTTGCCTTTAAAACTATCGATGGTCAATCGATGGGACCACTATCGATGGTTTTCCTGCACTAGTAAAGACAGTCCGTCCGAAGCTGACCCTGACCATGACTCTCACATTAAGCTGACGACTTTTTACTGAAACAATTTGGCTTGAAAATATTACTTTTTTGTGTATGTGTGTGTTGCGTTTTTCAAATGCTCGGCTATAACCGAAAATTCATTTCATTTCATTTTAGTTTGTTTTGTGAGCAATAATTGACCATTTGAATTACAAAGCTACTTTCAACTTGAGTTGGCCGGGCAGATAAGCCAGGCGGTTGGTTTGTTGTTGGTCATTAGTTGCTCGTACTCTCGTTGGCAAATGCTCACTCATGTGCGCAATTATGTCGGAGTATTATTTCATATGAATGGCATATATGAAATTTAATTCAATTAAATTAAATGAATGGTAAATTTTTGGTGGTCTTATGTATATACATGCCTTTGCTGTTTGAATCTTTTAGTGTAAGGGCAGAGGGGCCTGTAAGCAACCTATTAAAGTAGATAGTCGCTATTTAGTTCACTGTAGCAGAGTTAATGCTTTGATTTGCATTACATTGGTTTGGAGTGTACATATATGTAAAATGAGTTCGTAGGTATGCAAACAACGCAACTCTTATGAAGTTTTGCTTTGGTGAGGGTACATGGCGTATGAGCAACAAATTATAGCGATATAAGTATATACGAGTAGATAAAACTGTGATGGTGTGGGGATGGAATAATTTCTGCACGGAGCGAAAAACATAGTAAAACCACCAAACTACTTTGCTCTCTGAGGAAACATTTCTTGATTGCCATTTTAAATTTGCGAAATTTCGCCTGAGTGATTTTTAAATAAATTAAAAAGGGTTGAAATACATATCGTATAGAAATATATTTGTTAGGAAACATGTAGTAAAATTGAGCGAACTTTAATTTCGTAGAATACTTTAACCCTCTAACACCTTCACGAATAGGTTGTTTTGACCACTTTTTTTATAAAATGATATAAAATAGAATTTTAAAGTTCGTTAAAGAGTTAAATTATTCTAGAAATTAAGTTAGATAGATTATTCACCATAAGATTTCACTAGCGGTCTCAAATGAAATTTCTCATCATTTCTTCCACATATTCAGTAAAATTTAATGTGAAATTTTCTATTTTAAATCAATCATTTCAAGTTTTAGCAAATTCCCAGAAAATAGCCATCTTAAAGTAAATGATTTGCATTGTCGAAACACTACTATTCAAATATTAAGCATATCATATGAATCAACATACTTCTATACACAGTCCAATTCGTGTACATTAACATTTATCTCCGTAGTTATTCCATCCTTAATAAAGCTTCTTACCGGCGAGCAAATAGGTACACCAGCTCTAAATATTTGATATGCTGGTTACAAAGTCACTGAGCATGAAGATAATTTCTAATATTTACCTTCATTTGCAATCAATCATACTCGCCTATATGCTGACAATGGTATAAGCAAACTGATTTATAAATACATACACACACACATACACAATCTATATATACATACAAACATCTACATTTCCAAATATGCATTAGCACAGTCTAACCACAAACACTCATCCATCCATCCACATACTCGTACCTGATCATTCATGGTGGATAGCTCATTGTCGCCAACATTATTGCTGCCATCGGCAAAGCTATTGCGCCCGCCATCGCTGCCATAGAGCGGATCGCTGCCAATGACTTCGAGCAGGAAATATTGTGTTAGACCACCGTCATTTCCCGCCACACAAACCACTTCTAAGACGGTATCGTTGCGCAGCTCACAAGCCTTTGGTGCTTCCGGTGGATCTGTGTAATGTAGAGAAATGCAAGAGAAATAATTAATTACAAACATTTACGATTGAGGTTTATATGTAAATATAAATATGTATGTATGTATATACCTAATACATATGCATGTAAGCCTGTTCGTAATCGATAGAATGAGAGTTAAATATTTACAAAATTTTGTGTATACAGACACAACAACAACAACAACAACTCAGCTTTGCAGAAATGGAGTTGACCAAGGACGAAACGTAATTTGGTCGTAAGAAAGTACACATTTATAAACTTACAGGCATGTGCGTATATAGATATGTATGTGCATCAGTATGTCTATTTGTATGAGTTTATTTAATTGCCTTATACTCTGCATCTCGGATGTAGTTTGCATCAAAAACAATTTCTAAGAATGAACTGTGTGGATTTAGAAACAAAAAAGGATTCAAGGCTTTCCAAGAGGAGCTTTACCTAGTTGTGGCTAAGTTTTATGTTATGTTTTAGCCTTCGCTAAATCTGCACGGTTAACTGACCTTATTGTACATAGCTTTAACTATCTGAATTCTGCAAGACTATTCTTCGTCCAGTGGCGTAGTAAGAGAATTTTTCGGGGGGGGTCACAGCCAATGTAAAAAATTTACCAGAATTAAAATAAAAATTACCAAAAATCTCAAATTTTTTTTACAAATGATCAAAATGTAATTTTTTTCAGAAATTGGAAATTTGTAACGTGACATCTTTGTAACTTCTTCTTCTTCTTGATTGGCGCTTAACCCTTTCGAACCGGCTTTCAACTGCTTGAGTATATAACATTTAACTAGTTTCCCACAATTAAGTAGCTTATAACTAAAAAATCCACGTTCAAATTATTTCCATTTTTATCAAGGTGTGGGTGGTGGTAAACCATTGTACCACCAGTGCTGTTGTGTGGTACAGCATATGTACCATCAGTCCTTAATCTGCTAAGAGTTATTGATTATTTCAACGAATATATTTTCTTATATTTTATTCAAATAATGCATTTTACATAATATAGGTATTTATATTCACGAAAAAATACTTTTAAAATTAATATGGAGATGTATTAATTTGATTTATTAGTCTGATAACTTGCAAAGCAACCCATGCAAAGTGGTATATCGCATATCTGGCACATTTACTTTGTTCTCGTTTGCTTTTTGTTGCGCCGAAAATTTTCACAACGTCTTCTAGTATTAATAGGAACTGGTAAATGCATAGATATAATGCCCAGATTCTTCTGTCCTGCAGATATGTGCCCCATTGCTTGAGACCTACGTCTGGTTGCAGTTTTCTTATCTTCAAATATTAGTGATTCTGCTAATATTATTATGAAATCGATAAATTGAAGTTTTTCTCATCGGAGATCGCAATAAATGACCGAAGATTTCGCAGCGGAAATCATTAAAAGACGATAGAACACTTTTTTCCGCGGTTTCTTTCTTGTAGGACATAACAAACATATATCCCAGCAGAATTGCTATTTCCCCAGCATCAGTTTTCGATATATTTGGTGATTGTTTTGCGGTTCCAAATGTAAAAATGCGTTCGTTTGTACATTTCGCGGTATATACACACAAACTTCGAGGGAAATTTTTTTGAAATACTGAAAATGGTGACGAAGTACGTGGAATTTCGAGACTTATATTACACTCACGATGTTCGTTTGTAATATTCTTAGGTATAAAATTTGGCTGAGGACAAGGCCATGACCTTTGGTTCGAAGTCATGGAAATCATGTTATCTTCGAGCTCTTGGTAAAATTCTTCCGATTCATTTTCATTTACACCTTCAGCTGCATGGGATTCCCTATCGAAAGATAAAGATGAAGATATTAAAGATTTTTCGCTATCCGTATTCGAGTCCGGTTCGTAATTATCAGCATTTCCGCCAGAAAAGTCCCCACTTTCATCCCCACCTTCATTGCCAACGTCAGAATAATCTCCATAAACATCCAGCGTCTTTGCTATTTCATCTTCACACAAGTTTTCGACATATTATTTCTTTGTAAAACAAAAAACAATAAGTATGTAAAGATTGACGAAGGGTACTGCTGGTACACATATGTACCAGTATAAAGGACTGCTGGTACGTATACGTACCAGTTTTGTAAAACTCAAAATATACAATAATAAATATCCAAAATTTGTCATTATCAATACTTATCCTCATAAACGAAGTCAATATCTTTATCTGTTATATATTTTTTACTACTTTGCACTTTGTTTTGAATAACTAATACTTGTAAAAAATGTACGCGTTCGCATGCTTCGCTGTTTCACTCAAAGCTGTGTGTAAACTGTGAGCGCGAATGAGCTCCTTTTTATATGCACCATTAGAAAAACCAGCAGGCTTCGTCCGAGTATATTCTTTTCAAGTTTGAGTGAAAACTTTAGGAGTTATCCCATAATAAAATTTAGTGGTACATATGGTGTACCAGGAGGTTCGAAATGGTTAACCGTCTAGACGATTCTGGCCGCGTCCAACAGAGCGCGCCAATTGCTTCTGTTTCGTGCAGCATGGCGCCACTTGGGAACACCTAGGGAGGCAGCATCGCTGTCCACCTGATTTTCCCAACGCAGAGGAGGTCTCCCTTTTCTTTTGCGTTCAGCGGGTTTCGATAGAAATGCTTTCTTGGCCGGAGCGCCTTCGTCCATTCTCACGACATGACCTGCCCAACGCAGCCGCTGGATCTTTATTCGCTGAACAATGTCGATGTCTGTGTAAAGCTCGTACAGCTCATCGTTAAATCTCCGTCGATACTCGCCCACGCCAACGCGCAAAGGTCCATAAATCTTACGAAGAACTTTTCTCTCGAATACTCCAAGTGCCATCTCATCTGATTTTGAAATTGTCCATGCTTGTGCGCCGTACATGAGGACTGCAACGATGAGCGTCCTGTAGAGTGTGATTTTTGTTTGTCGAGAGAGGACTTTACTTTTCAGTTGCCTACTTAGTCCGAAGTAGCATTTATTGGCAAGCGTGATTCTTCGTTGGATCTCCGTGCTGACATCATTCTTGGTGTTAATGCTGGTTCTCAGATAGACGAAGTCCTCAACAGTTTCGAATTTGTAGCTATCAACATTGACGTGGCTGCCAAGGCGTGCTGTTTCTTTGTGTGATGACAGGAGGTACTTCGTCTTGTCCTCGTTAACCGCCAAACCCATTTTCTTAGCCTCTTTATCCAGCTTGGAGAAGGCAGAACATACGGCGCGAGTGTTAGTGCCAATGATGTCGATATCATCGGCGTAACTAGAAGTCATAAAGGAATGAAATTTTGCACAAAGAATAATATGCATTTCCGGAAGAGTAAAATTTCAACAACAAAATTGGGTTTATTCATAAAACTTTATTAAGGAGTAATACTTAAGATTATTTTATTCCATTTATTACGTGTTTTGAAGTGCACAATATCTCTCAAAACAGCGATTAATAGGAAAAAAATTAATTGAATAAAAAAATATCCATATTTCGCTATTGATAAATAATGAGCGATGTGAGTAAGTACTTTTGACTACTCTTTTGTGATTTTCTGCATTTGTTACACGTATGATTGTCCAAAAAATAGTCTCCCATCATATACTCGTACCAAGACCCTTGATATCACCATTCAAAAACTATTAAGTCCTGATGAAATCTCTCACAATTTTCATCACTTTCAGCACCTAAGCTTGTAGGGAAATTATTAAGATTTTTTCTGATTTTAGGACAGTCGAATCTGAAATTTCTTTAAAAAAAATTCGATTTTTTTCAAATTTTTTTCATTATTTTTGTTTTTGTAACCAAACTACTTGACCAATTTTGGAGTGTGAAGGCAAAAAATGTCTGTTGGAGCTCCCTATATCAGCTCCTCCTAGATATCAAATCGCCACGATGTCTAATAAAACTTTTTGATGCACTTATGTGATGCAATGTTTCCATATATGGCGTTTTCCACGTTTTTACCAATATCTCAAAAACTGGGTCTGGTTATTTCATTTTTGGTGGTTAAAGTTGATCAAAATTTGTCGAGTAGTGTAATTGTAGCGTTTGTTGAGCCGTAGGAAAGTGCAGGAACCGTAGGAATTTTACCACAAAAGAGCGAGTATGGGTACAAAGAATGTAAATTGTGATAAAATTCCTGCGGTACTTGCACTTTCCTACAGCTCAACTAACGCTACAATTATAAATAATACTTCGTGAAAAAGCGCTAAATTTCGAATTACCAATTTCGAGAAATTAATATTCTCATTGATTTTTTCCTGTAAATCATCTCTTAGTTAAAGGTGGTTTTATGGTCAGAAGAATTTTATACAAAACGAATCTTTCGGGGGGGGTTTTGTCCCCAAAACCCCCCCCGTTACTACGCCAATGTCTTCGTCAATGCTATTCGGTTATGGAATTCTATTCTGAGCCATGTTCGCGGTAGCCTAAATGAGAGCAACTTTAGGGATGTAATATATTCTCATTTCCGTAAGTAAATATCGCATTGTAGTCTGAGTTTGGCTATCTAGTAAAACTATGTACCTGTTAATTGTTGAATCTTTTTGTTTTTTAATTATTTAAATTTATGTTTAACTTTATATATGTATATTTATGTATTTTTAGTGTTAGTTATGTATATTGTTTTAACTTTGTTAGTAAAAATTCTGTATTATACATCTATGTTGTACTATAAAAAATCAGTTGATCTAACTGTACTAATGTATTACTGAATAAATATGAAATATGAAATATGAAGAAATAACGATGATAGAATATTAGAATTTAATTAAATACTTGGAAAAATATTTGAGCCGTTCTGGAAGTTGCGATAGTAACAAACTAATGTCTTTCTTCTTGGATTAACGATGAATTGCACTAACTCGTAGATTCAAATTCGGATAACTATGAATAAACAAAACAAGCAAAGGCGGAAAGTCTTTGTTATGAAAAAGTAAAAAAGGAATAACAATTAGGAGCAACAAGACGGCAATACCGTGGAAATCTAGTGGTTAGGTCATTGGATTATCAATACAACAGAGAGAAAAATAAATTAAATGAGGCGATGTGGTGATGTGCTGATGTGATGATTTTCGAAACACATCTCCAACTTTTACCATTAAAGAAATTTTCGATAAAATTTACATAAAACAAGGTATGCCATTTTGAACTTTGCCCTTTGACCGACGTGGATGGTCCAGTTTGAGTGTACTTTCACTTACAGTAGGTACTCTCTAAACTATAATTTCGAGTATGTTATTGTAGAAGTTATTCGAAAAATCAACCGGTATGAAAATGAGTACAAAGATGAAGATTAAACTGGCTGGTCTGTATTGATCTGTATTGATCTGCAGGTTAAATGTCTCTCACGCTATTCAATTAAACGTTAGATAGTAGTCTGTATGCTTCGATAAGTATCTTGATGCCACAATGGAGGGGGAGGGCTAATGGAAGGGTGTAGTTATGAAGCTATACGTAATTCACGTACACACGGATGGGCTTAATACAGCAGAAGGAGTAGAAGCTACTGCTTATTGCAGTGTGCTTAGTATGAGCATTTGTATCAGGCTGTCGGATCGCTGTAGTGTCTTTCATGCAGAAGTAACAGCTGTGAAGATGGCAGCAGAGTTGATAGATTATAATCCCTCAAAAAGAGTGCGTGTTAAAAACAGTTGGACGGCTATAAAATCAATACTGTCGTATATGACCTCTTCCAGGTGTGTGGCGTACTGCAAGGAAACCTTAAGGACATAAGGACGACAGGGCCGTATCTAGACTTAAATTTAAGGTAGGGCAGCGTTGGTTTAAGGTAGGGCGGAAGCAAATAATGTATCACAATTGATCTGACATCGAGGCATGGCTTCCAAAAACAATCAGCATGTATATCACTTTTCTCTAGGTCAGTGACGCCTGTCTACCGAAAAGGGACGGCTTTACATTAAGGAACCACGGTCCGAGAAAAATGACTTTCTCCGGGGTGTAGAGGGCCTCTCACAGATCTTAAAACTTGAATCAAAACTTGCCGGAGGCTTACAGTTCAGGCGATATTTGTTGGTAATTTTTTGGTAGTTGGATGGGTCCAAAAAGGGAATTCTGCCGGCTGTGGGTTATTTTTTTAAATCCCGGCCGAAGCAAAAAGTTGTTCTACACACATACATATATACACATATATATATATATATGTGCTTGTTTTTATAACTGCCTTTCCTCGGTAATCGTACGCAGTTTTGGGGGTTTGTTTGGTAAATTTTACAACTTACAAACATCTCCGGTTGACGGGACTTATGGATTTAGAATCAGGAGGACATCATCTACATTCACAATAACTCCTTTTTTTTCAACGCGTGGTAGACTGTTGGAAAATTTTCCCCATACATTTAATACCTATTTGTTGACACATAATTATTGTGACAGTACATAAGCAATACTCATTGAGATTAAGCCAACAAGATGGTTCAGCTTCCAGATTTAGATGTGGAGATATTTAAATTTGGTATGTGGGTCGCCTGTAGGTATGCACGCAAGTCAAGGTGAGAAAAAAACTCTCGAAAATGATTAAACGATAACCATAGAAAATTTAGACACCTCATTTTTCCACCGAGTAAAATGTTTTCGATTAGCACACAGCCTTAGTAATCAGTTCCGCGCTTTTGGTGTTGTTCGCTCACAGTGAGATTAGTTTTTTTTCAGAAAAGAGCCGGAATGAACCATTCCTTTAACCAAACTAGAAAAATTCGATGGTCTTATTTAATTATATATGTGATGCAGGATGGATTCTCCATATCATACATTGCAACCGCAATAATCTTTTACCTCAAACTATGACAAAAAATTTAATTATTATAATTCATCTCACTTGTTGGCCTTTTTAAGGTAGGGAATTGCCCCAAAATGCCTCCCCCCCTAGCTACGGGCCTGAAGGACGATGTGTAGCAATAATAAAGTCCATTTATACTGGATGCCATGCCACAAAGCGATAAACGGGAATGAGAAAGCTGATGAGCTAGTGCAGTTCACCCAGTGGAACACTCCATGGACGTAATGTCATGTGAGGCTATTAATGGGCACTCAGTTTAACCTAACCTAACCTAGATAGGAATCTGATTATTAACACTTTCCTTACTAGTTGTTGTTGTTGTTGTTGTTGGTATTGTTGTTATCTGTAATTGTTTCTATTATGTTCCTATAAGTGTGATTATGAGGCGCAAATTTTAATTTTAGAATGAACAGCTCGTAGCTCAAAATAGAGTCCTTTCTTTTGGATACAATGGTAAAATGTTTAGATATTTACAGCTAATTTGGCTTATAAGCTTTTAAAGAAATGGGAGGCTGTAAATGCAGTAAAATTGTACACTTGCGCTTCGCCTTCGTTTCTTTTTCTAAAACATTTATTTTTTATTGAATTCTAAAACACGCAAAAAAATTCGCACACTTACTTGCTGGCAGTATATGCACCAGACACGGTGTACTTTGACGTCCCACCGAATTGCTAGCCCAACACGCCAACGTTATCAATTCGGAGTCGGTTTGTGGCAGATAGGTAACGGTGCTGACCAGTCCATTTGATGTGATTCTCGAATTGAGTACCTGCAAAAAGGTAAATGAATAGAAACAAGAAGAAGTCATAAAATTTCAATGAAGCTGTAAAATTTTCACAATCACACACTTTATATACATACAAAGTGTATTTTAAACAAATTTAAGTGCTCATTCTTTGACAAATACAGTTATAAAATAAAATATTTATTTGCCATAAAATGTTGTGAATGGAGCAAAGTGTAGCGTTAAATGTAAATAAGTAGCACTTGTGGATTTTAAAAATTTATCAACGAAATAGCTGCTTCATCCACCGCAATAACGATTTTAGAAAATTTAAAGCAAATATACAAGTAGTATATGTAGACAAAAATGTTGCCGCCCTACCCAGAAGCCACTTAAAGTACGTGGGTAGTGAGGAAATTGTAAAGCAGTGGCACAACTCGCTCAGATTAGACAAAGAGTTTGTTGATTGAGAAGTGGAGAGAAGATGAGAAGAGATGGCTGTCACTTTGAAAACTAAATTATTTATTTATATATCCGTAACTTTATTAGATTTTTCCATAGTCACGTACGCTGCTGTCTCTCTACTTCCCACACATCTCACCTTTCACCATCACTCATTCTTGTCCACCAACTCAGCGTTGTTTAGTTGCCGCTTTTGGCTTATACGTTCCATTCATAGCTTCGTCGAATGCTTTACATAAAGTGAAATTGCAAATAACTTAACTAAGAAGCGCAGAGAATACACTCAGTGTTGCTTAAAGTACTAAAATGGAGTTAAATGAAATTAGAAGCAGTTAACCAAACCATAACCAAACGAGCGGTGCTGGGTTACCAAGTGACCAAGCAATCCATTGAAGCACCACAAAAGCTGAGCGTTTGTTGGCTAAAGAGCTAAAATAACTAGATTTTGCGTATTTTGCTGATTATTGAAGTTAACTTCTTAGGCGGCGATACAGAGTTTTTATGGAGAGTGAAATTTGAAATTTGATGCAACGGAAGTTGCCCCCGGAAATAGCAGCCATTTTAGTTGATTTTTAATTTAAAAAAAAATCAACCTTGATATCGCGTGGTGTTTCGAACTCAAAACCCCTCGCTTCCAGACCGGACACAAAACCTCTGCGCCACCGCACCACTTGCGTTGAGTATGTCAAATGCTGCACTTAAATTGAACTAACAAGTACAACTCACTCACGTATGTACATATACGTGTAAGTACACAACAGCGCTCTGGTGAAATAAGCGTGGTGAGAATATTAATAACACAGGCAGAAATTAAAGTACACCGTTTGACACAACTGGCGTAACTAGCGCAGTAGCTCAGCTGTAAGATGCTTGGCTTCCAATTTAAGTGAAGGTGGTTCAAGCCCAGGTCGAGCCAATTTTTTTGTTCCTTCTTTTTTCTATTAAATAATTTTCTTAATAATTTATTATTATTAAAAAAATGTCACCCGAATATCGGGAATTACAAACTAGTTAATTATTAAAATGAAAACGACCAAACAACCAATATAAAAACCAATCGAATGAGCCTGCCGATAAACAAAATCTAATAACAAGAACAAGCATTGCCTTTTCTATAAATAGAATTTGTACAAACAAAAACAAACAACCACATGTATGTACATGCGATAGTTTTCATTGCAATATCCCTGCAAAATAATGTGCGATTATTCCCGATATACATAGATTTGTCCCGGATTGATTTCTTTCGGGAACAATCGGTCCACAATTAGCCCCCGATTGTTCCCGAACGGGTATAAATGTAGACTAATTGTGGACCAATTGTTCCCGAACGGCCGCTGTGGTGCAGTGGGTAGAGTGCTCGCCTGCTATGCCAGAGGTCTCGGGTTCAAACCACGGTCCGAGCCAAACAAAATTTTCTAATTAGTAAAAATCCAATTATTGGGTTTTTTAAGAGCAGCGGTCACCTCTCGGCAGTGGGCGGCATACCCTCCGAGAGTATTTCTGCCATGAAAAAGCTTCTCACAAAAAATGCATTCGCCGTTCGGAGCCGGCATAAAACTGTAGGTCCACCCAATTAGTAGGAAAAACAAAAAGGAGCACACCTCGAATTGGGAGAGAAGCTCGGCCATAAAACTCGTCAGAGTTATAATAGCGCCATTGTATTATATTATTATTATTATAATTGTTCCCGAACGGCTATAAATCTAGATTGATTATATGTAGAAATTTTACAAAAATATTCAATGTAGGTACGTATTGAAAAAACAATAGGTAAAACTAATTGAACATGCTTTCTTTTAATAACAATGATGAATAATAATTTTGACAAAATTTTACCAAAAATATCCATTGAAAAATCAATTACGATTACACACAAATGACTATTTAAAAAATTTTAATTTATTGAATAGATTCTTTTACAAAAGTAAAACTTATTGTATAATCTTTATTTAAATAGGCATGAACATTTATAATTTTTAAAGATTGTTATAAAAAATAGCCTTGGCTAGCAACTTTGAAAAATTCCTCACATATTTTACACTCGCATAATGCATTCTCAAAACAATAAATATTTGGAGAAAATACTTAATTTTTTTAAAAGATTTCACTACAAGATTATTCGATTATAAACTCTTCTAATATATATAACAATTTATAATTTTTAGACATTTTCATAAAAAATAGCCTTGGCTTACAACTTTGGATGAAAGCGATTAATCTACATTTGTACCCGTTCGAGATAAAAGAGATTGATTTACATTTGTACCCGTTCGGTATGTTAGTGATTAATCTACATTTGTACCCGTTCGGGTATACAAGTTGAACAATTAGTCTCTTCATAGGACATGCTCGAACAAATGCGATCAATTCGCTCCATATTAAGGGATGTAAAATTGTATTAGTCGCATTCTCCCTTACGATTGATTCCGGACACGTCCCGGATTAATCGCATTTTTTCAGGGATGTATTTTAAAATTCGCTTCTCATCTATATATATAAAAATGATTTGGTATTTAATTGTAACGCTAAAACTTCAAAACGGCTGAACCAAATCAAATACTTCCTAGGAGGGTTTGTTTGTTGTTACCCCGCGAAGGTTTAGTCGAAGAAAAAATTAAAAAATGTTAGGGGGCGTGGCACCTCCCATACAACCTTAATTTTTAAAGCTGTTTATCTCTAAAACAGTTCAAGGTAGGGAGCTGAAAATTGGTATAGAGGTAAGTGATATCAAACCCCTTCTCACTCAGAAAAGTGGGGGTTATCAGAAAAGGGGGCTTGGCGCACCTTCCATACAACCTTAATTTTTAAAGCTGATTATCTCTAAAACAGTTCAAGGTAGGGAGCTAAAAATTGGTATAGAGCTAAATGATATCAAAACAATTTTTGCGCATAAAAGTGTAGGTTATCGGAAAAGGGGGCGTGGCACCTCCCATACAAACTTAATTTTTCAAGCTGAATATCTATAAAAGCGTTTAAGGTTGGGACCTGAAAATTGGTCAGGAGATTGACGATATCAATAGCGTTCTTATGAAAAAAACAGCAGTTTTGGGAAAAGGGGGCGTGGCACGTCCCATGCGTTCTTAATTTTTAAGGCTAAATATCCTTAAAAGCGTTCATGGCATGTATATAGAAATCACTATGCAGATATACGATATCAATACCATCTTCACCCAAAAAAAAAAAGATTTATCGAAAAATGGGGCATTGCACCTCCCACACGTACTAAACTTTTGAGGCTGAATATATCTAAAAGTGTTGGAGGAGGGGCCTGAAACCCATTATGGAGGTATACTATATCAATCCTCTTACGTACTTAGTGAAAATAGCCAATACTCAGTGAAAATAAATATCCGGAACAGAAAACTAAAAATGTTGTGTATCGTGCAGCCTTAAACTGAATACTAAAATTATATATTTTGAATTGAAAGAGTTTTTAGTGCTTAGCACGAAATTTTTATTTTTAATTCAATTTTTAATTGTTGGGGTAAGTGGAAAAAAATTCAACAACTATTTACAGCGAAGGTTGAGTGTATAGCTATTTCACGAAAAACCATTTTCGATCATCAGCACTCTTTTCGGAAGTGGATGCACCGGGGATTGAACCCGAGTCCATTCCAACTTCAGCCGCAATGTGGTTCATTGCGGCTGAAGTTGGAATGGACTCGGGTTCAATCCCCGGTGCATCCACTTCCGAAAAGAGTGCTGATGATCGAAAATGGTTTTTCGTGAAATAGCTATACACTCAACCTTCGCTGTAAATAGTTGTTGAATTTTTTTCCACTGGACTGGACTCGGGTTCAATCCCCGGTGCATCCACTTCCGAAAAGAGTGCTGATGATCGAAAATGGTTTTTCGTGAAATAGCTATACACTCAACCTTCGCTGTAAATAGTTGTTGAATTTTTTTCCACTTACCCCAACTATATATTTTGAAGTTGTATACACAATGAAGTAGTGAAAAATCGTTAATTTTCTATTAAAAATAATACCGGTGTAATACCAATTTTTGAAATGAAATTAATAAAAAAAATCTGTTTTGGGCAGAACGAAGTTTGCCGGGTCAGCTAGTATGATATGTATATGAAATTTGTTACTTGTTGCTTTCGAGCCGATATAAATTGAAAACACAATTTTTGAAATATTGAACAAGATGTAAGAAGTTAACTTGTATCACGTGTACTATGCTACACGCGGGTTTTTTCTACTTCGCTTTTGTTTTTAAATAAGAAAATTTGAAATCTGTATTCGAAGTTCCCAACAGATTTGCATGAGCTTGTACTTGTTACTTCTTGCAGAAATATTTTTTTTTTGACATTTCTAGGCTGTGGTTGGAGGTGAGTAGTTTGAGTGGTTTGAGCGGTATGAGAGGTGGGTAGCGTAAGTTTTGAGTGAGTGGTGGGTGTGGGTGGAAATGGCTGAGTGGTGGTGGACGGTATTGCCGCTAAAAAATTTCAAAAAGTGCCCAAAAAAAGGAAAAAAAATTTCCCCTGAATATTTTTTTTTAGCTAGAAACACATTTTTATCTATTTTTGTGGTTTATTTATTGCTTAAAGCAATTCAGAGGTTAAGGAACATTGTTTTACTAAAACCAAGTAAAACTAGAGCAAACATATATTTAATTCAAGTGTATATCGTCGTACCATACGAAAACTAGCATATTTAAAATTTCTGGCGAAAGCTATCAATAAAAAAAATTCTGTACGAAAAGTAACAAGTTCGACTTTTGGCTGACGAAAAATAACAAGTTCGACTTTCGGCTGACGAAAAATAACAAGTTCGATTTTTGGTCGACGAAAAATAACAAAATCGACTTTTGGCTGACGAAAAGTATCAGTAATTATATACTGTTTTTACATTAAAATGTGGTGATCTCCGAAATGGATCCATAACTTCTACCAAAAAAATTTTTTCAATTTTTCTTCTTTAAAAAAAAAAATGGCCAATAGCTCATTTAAATTCACATAAAATAATTATTAGAATTAAAACGGCCATATAATTACAAACGTTAAAATTATTGTTGTTTAAACGAAATTGATAGTTTTCGTCAGCCAAAAGTTGAACTTGTTACTTTTTGTCAGCCAAAAGTAGATTTTGATATTATTCGTCGGCCAAAAGTCGAACTTGTTATTTTTCGTCAGCCAAAAGTCGAACTTGTTACTTTTCGTCAGTCACAAAAAAACATATGATAGTTTTCGTATGGTACGACGATATATAGTATAAGTAAGTTATAATTTAATGGATTTAAAATTTAGTTCTCAGATATTTGACAACCTAGTTTTCTTAAATTGGGCGCTAAGATCATTGAAAGTTTTCAAAATAATCTTTCTGCTGCTGCACTGCTATGTGGCAGCCTTAATATATTTGCAACAAATGCACAACAAGTTCTCATTTAAATTGTTTTTAGTATTCCCCACGCTGTGCCTAAACTCTTCTATTTCGGTTTGTTCAAACAATTGTCTTGCATTCTAAAAATTTATACTCCTAAATAACTCTTTCGGTATTTTCCTTCGCAGGGGAGAAAGGTAACAAAGAGGCTTCTTTTTATATTTAAGAAAAAAACTAAAAAATATTTCTTACATTATAGTTTTGAAAGTAAAAAAGGACCAAAGGTGGCCCGAATCTTCAAAAAGGTTCAAATATTGAATATTTTCAAAAAGTTAGGTTCCGGTGGCCTGGCTCTTAAAAAGGTTCAAATTGCCACTTTAGTGGTCCAGCGGCAACGCTGGTGGTGGGTAGCAAATAGTCTAAATGGTGGAAGTGGTGAGCGTTGTATATAAGGTGAGCGCCACAAATAGTTCTTAAAAAATACAACAACTACAAACATAATTGAGTCTCGCAGGAATTACGTCATAGTATCTTTCTTGGCAGAAGGTTAGCTGTGAGTGATGGAGCTTTTAAATTGATGATTTTGCTAAAAGTTTACTTAGTTAGACACACTATGCAAGAATGTATTTATGTGTGTATACTTACATATATTGTGGTTTGGCATTTTCTGATTTTTGAAATTAAATTCTTATGTACATAAAAGTATAGTAAAAGAAAATTTGTAAAACAAGAAAAATGCTTATACAAAAACTTCAAACTTTCAACTTTTCCCCATAGACCGACTGAGCTTGTGTTTGATTTTGATTAAGAAAATTAAATCGACACTTGCTGTGTATAACATTCAGACAAATTTTAATTGAGAATGTGAAACTACATATTTTTAACAGCAAGCTTGTGTGAGCCCACAAGCTGTTTAATTTTGTGCATGAAGCAGCAATTTGTGTTGACTTATGTATGTATATTAGGGTGGTTTTTAAAAAATCAAATTAGCGATTTTCTTCGGTCTCACATCGGTAATAGTACTTACAGTCAAATACATCACATATAAATTTTGCTCCCAATCGGAGATGGTTAAGGGCTGTCGCACAGGGGTCAAGTTGCATATTATCTACCATATAAACTTTATATATCTAAAGGCCAAAATATTACCTAACGCTTTTGTATATTTAATACTCAAAATCGACCGGCCTAAACTTGAGGATATCAAATAAAAATTTTTGTTCCGATCGGAGACGATTAAGGGGTGTCGTATAGGGGTCGCATATGGTAATATGAATTTTGCCCCTATGCGACACTCTTTTATATGGTATCCTTGAGTGGAGGAATATGAATTTTGGGCATTAGATATAAAAAATAAAATAAATTAATTAAGTTTTTTGAGTCCCCATATATGTATGTATTAGACATATACGCGGCCGATTGACGCCGCCGCCGCCGCGCCGATTACCTTCATAATCGGCCGCCGCCGCCATAATCCGTGAAATCGGCGTATCGGCGCGGCGGCGTGCGCTGGCTCGCCATAACCGTATGGAGCGAGAAGTGTACATATTTTCCTAGTTTTGCTAACTGCTAAAGTTCTTCAAAATTAAAAAAAAAAAAAAGGAACCAATCGACGTGTTTTGACCTCAGGAACACGAAGCTGAATGCGGAAATGTTTTATTTTTTGCCGGTTAAAAGTTATTAACAAAAACTTTGGCTGTTCCCTACTTTACTAGCCTCAGTCGTAAAGAATTTAAGCTACTGGAAAATTTCAGTTCGTTGGCTTACATAATTTTTTCTCAGATACGGAACTTTTCTTGGATCTCTTCCATTTAGTCCTACTTCTCGAGGTCTGTTGCTAATTGTTCTACTCAAAACTGTACCATTTCAACCCTCCTTGATATCATTAGATGCCGAAAATGATCCCAAACATGCCTCCAGAATCGAAAACTCATAGTTTGAACGTAAGAAAGTTGCTGTTTTTGAGTAGCCCTCACAGTTGTCGAACCTCAGCCCTATAGGGAATATTAAAGAAGTCGATGGGGGATCAAAAAGCGAAAAATAAGCAAGAGTTATGGAAAAAAAATTAAAGAAGCTTGGTACTTAATACCAGTTGCAAATTGCGCTGATTTGGTCAACCCTATGCCACGAAGAAGTAAGGAAGTTATAAAAAATAAAGGAGCTTCAACTAAACATTAGTTTAAATCTAGCTGCAGCAGTAATATTGTAGTTTATTTGAAAAAACAATCGAATTTAAAGTTTGTCCCTATTATTATTTCCAACTTAAATTATACATTTCATTATTTTTATTCATAAAAATTAAATTATTATACAAAAACCACCCCAGAGTCATTGAAGCATGTCCTCTCCGTGTAAGCATCAATATATGGTAAATATTATTTGGTCTTAAAATGAAATAAATGGAGAATTGCAAAATTTTGTCCCTATTATTTTTTCCAACACTGTATATACATATATATTTTTTAAAGTGCCTTATATATATATAAATATGTAAATATATGTATGCATGTTTATTATCATACAAAATAAGCAAATGAATTTAAATTTAGCCTTACATATGGATTTGTGTATATTCTTTAATATTTATTTTCTTTATTTTATATTTTAGTTTATGTAACAATTGTTTTTTGCTGTTAATAAAAAAGTTTCAACAATTTAAGGTGGAAATTAGTTTATTTATTCCATTCAGCCAGCGATATTAAGGTAACTAAATAAAATTAATATTTGAATAAGGATTGTGATTTGTAGATTAGGGGCAGGCGCGCCGGCGCGAAAAAGCACGCCGGCGTCGCCGCCGCCGCCGAAATGTTTTTGGAATAGCGCTGCCGCCGCCGGAATCACTGTCGGCGTATATGTCTAGTATGTATGTATGTGAGACACACCTTAACTGTCTACAATCGGTACAAAAACTTATATGTGCTATCTTCGACTATACTAACATCGAACTAGGGAGTGAGGTTGAAAAAATATGATATACATTTTTTCTCCATACATTTGGAAACCACCCTAATGTAAATACTTTAACCGATTTTAATTTATTTTGCTAAGCTAAAGCCTGCTGTGGGAAATGGAAATTCTTAGGCATGAGATTAAAGTTGATTTATTACTTTTGATTAACCTTTTCTGGCATTAAAAAATATGTGATGTATTAAATTTGTTGCATACTTCAAGGCGTCACAAATTTATATTTACTTTCCTGTGATATTTTATGTTCTTTATGTACAAATGTAAACTATAATAAAATAATATACAATAAAATAGTAGCAGTTACTCACCGGTGACACATTTCTTGTGTTGTTGTAGGTCCAACTAAATTTCACCGAATCTGGTGGATCTGCATCCACTTCGCATTTTACTTGCACCGAATGCATATTTAATGCGCCGATTGATGTTTGCTCTGTGCCCGGGCGGCATCTCGGTGAATCTAAAAAAAAAAAGAAAACAAAAATAATTGAAAATGATTTATGTACTTAAAAAGTTTTTATGCAGCTTTTATTTGTTTTTATTTATTTCTTATTTGTTTATATTTCACCACAAACGAAAATCTTTTAAACGGAAATGCTGCAACACTACAAACATACAAAAACAACACTCTCACCAACTAAATTGCAGGTATTTTTGAAGGAAGCCACAAATTCGGATGCAACATATTGCTAACGTTAGATACACTGACATTGCGGTTGTTTGGTTGTGGCAGTTGTGGTGAGAAATGCCTCTCTACTTACATACATATGTATAGCTTTATTTATGTATTGATATGTGCAGGTGTGTTTGTGCGTATGTGAATAATTGCAAGCAGTACGAACTTGTTTGGTTACCAACAAGTGTCCTAAGGCGAGTAATTAACATGGTTCAGTTTTGATGTTGTGGCTGTTTGCTATATAATATATACATATATATATATAGATATACATACATATATGTATATACAGATGTCTGAAAATATGTATGTTTGTATTTGTGTATGTACATTTGTTATAGCATCCTCACATGTTTGCTTATTCAAGGTATTTTCCTATCCAAAAAGAGTACAACCAAGAAACATTTACTTTCGTTTGTGGTTAACTTGAATTTGCAAAACGTTTAAACGATACTTTTTCGTAGGAAATATTTGTGCTTATGTACATACATGCATACATTTATATTTACATACTACATACAGAATACATTGTAGGTACATATGCACGTATGTAGGCATGTGCACACAAACAACAGTTGCCTACGTTGAAAGGGGATTTTAGAGTTTAAGTTCGCCCTCGTGTTTTCAAATCATTTTCCAAGTACGTATAATTTTTGTGCCCATTCTTGGAATACCAACAACGTTAAGCTTTTGAGCTCTTAAACATATTGAGTTTTCTAGGAAATTTCCGCAGCATGAGACATACATAATTTGAGAAACTAAGGAAAAGTTGGACTAATATTAATTTCATTGATTGAACCCCATTTTTGACACAAAGGCGTACATATTGCAATACTGAAGCGATTTATGTAAGTTAAGAGTTGTTAAATATTTTATTTAACATACTGTAATTTACCTGCGTTTCAATTGCTTTTCTTTTAAAAATAATTTTAAACAAATTATCATTGACAATTTTCATTGAAAATTTTCAAATATAAAAATGTAAATTTTCATCGAATTGTTTAGAATAAAATTGGATTTCAACATTTGAACATATTGTTCAAAAATAAGTTTCCGGTCTTATTAATTGGCGCCCAACGAAAAAAATTTGTTTAAAAGAAAATCCTTACAAAGGATAATTTATTAAATAAAAATATCAAATTAAAACGGGTCCTTATTTAAAGGATAATTTAAAAAAAAAGTCGTATAGAGTGAAATAAAAAGACGGTTCCTTATAAAAGGATTAATTTCGCGCAAAAGAAAAAGCAATTTCTCCAAATTAAAAAAAAGAAAAAATTTTGTAAAGGAAATGAAAATTTCTATAACAAATAACTAAAAAATGAATCCTTATAAAAGGATAATTTGCAAAATAAAGTGCGATAATCTCAGAGACGATACTTTTTCAAAAAAACGATAAGAGCTGAATGCTGATATTTTGCAAACGGACAAGAACATTTTTGTGTATGCAGATAATAGAAAATTGTTTAAGAAAAATGAAATCAAAGAGTGGAAAGAAATATTTGCCAAATAAATTGCTATCACCGCCATTATTGAAAAGGACGAAGGACGAATCTGAGTAGATAGAGCTCAACAATAACATACATATTTATTATTTTAAATCATTATTTAACTGGCCTAATTACTGTAAGTAAGAATCAAAATTCATATACATACAGATATTTTTATTCACAATTCCCTAAAAAAATATAAAAGCTTAATTAAAACATTTTAAAGAGATTGCTTTTATCAAAATATATATACATACATACATATATGTTTTACTTTTTATCCTGATCCTAAAACAAGTAATTTAAATTCTTTTTTTTTGTACATTAAATTAAATTTTTTCAAAATGAGTATTTCGCGAGAGCAAGTTTTAGAAATTGTTAAAGTAGCAAGTGATAACACTAGGTTAGAACTTGCTGAACAATTAAATGTAAGTGAACAAGCTAGAAAAGAACTAGCTGATAAAATAAACGAATTAACTTTAGCTTTAAATCGTTTAGAATCGCCAAGTGTTGAACCGTATGTTCCTATTACAATTAACCCACTAATTGATTCGGGAAATTCTTGTATGGATTTGATTAAATCCTTACCAGAATTTAATGGCGATTCTAATTCTTATCCTGCTTGGCGTTCTGCAGCAAATTTTGCTATTAAATATTATAACGAAGGATCAGAAAAATATTACGTTGCTATGGGTATATTGAGAAATAAAATTACGGGTTTAGCTAATTCTACTCTTTCGTCTTTTAATACGGTTTTAAATTTTAAAGCAATTATTGCCAGACTTGATCAAACATACGCGGATAAACGTCCAATTTACGTATTAGAAAATGAAATGAGCATACTTAGACAGGGAAATCTATCAATTGCGGATTATTATGATATGGTTGAAAAACACTTAACGCTTATAATAAATAAACAGATTATGACGTATAGTGGAAATGATGACGTGATAGACACACTTAATGAGCGAGCAAGAGAGAATGCATTACGAATATTTGTTTCAGGTCTTAGACGACCATTATGTGATATTCTTTTCTCTTCAAGGCCAAAAGATCTTCCAACTGCATTAGCAGTTGCTCAAGAGTTAGAAACGAGTCATAGGCGGTATGATTTTGCACATACATTTGCTATGGGTAATTTAACAAAACCCAATAAACCTAGGCCAACGGTACCTCAATATAAATTGTCTCAGAATGATCAGTTGCCATATGTAGATAAAAATGATAAGCCAGTACCGATGGACGTTGATCCAGGATCTTCGTTTTATCGTCAGCGAAATAGTTTTAAGCAAAATGCTGAATCTAATCAAAACCGTCATCATAATTGTGCTCAGACTCAATTTAATGTTGCTAAACATAATTTACCATTTCAAACAAGTGCTTTTAAACGTAATAGAGAGCCATCTGGTTCTTCATCAAAAATTCAACAAAAGGCTCAACGAGTTAATCACATGCCAGAAGTAATGAAAGGAAGGTGTATCGAGTGTGATTGTAATGAATCGGTAAGTGAAGATAATTTTTTATATAATGATAATATTAATTTAGACAAATCCCAAATTGAAGATTTAGATTTTAGTGATGAAATTAATTTTTTAAAACTAAAATCGCTCCTGCCATTTATTACCAAAAAATCAATAAATGGCCAGGAGCTTCGTTTATTAATTGATACTGGTACGTCCAAAAATTATGTTAGAGATTTGCCATTTCTTCGTGGAGTTCGCCTTATGGAAAAATCATTTAAATTAAAATCAATAAATGGGTATAATTTAATAGATAAAAAATGTTTAATAAATGTACTTGACAACACTGCAACATTTTATTTGCTTAAAAATCTTAGCTCGTTTGATGGTATAATTGGATATGACTTTCTTAAAGAAATTGATGCTCAAATCGATATGAAAACCGAATATTTATATTATCGAAATGGCAAAATAAAACTTCAACATCTGTATTGCAATCAAGTTAACTTGATTACAATAGATGATGATTCCGTTCCAAATTGTATTCGTAATAAATTTCGTGTAATGATAAATAATAATTTAAATGCTTTTGCAAATCCAAATCGAGCTTTACCGTATAATACAAATGTTGAGGCTACTATTCGTACATCAACGGATGAGGCAATTCATAGCAGAAGTTATCCATATCCTATTTCTGCTGCAGAGTTTATTAATAAAGAAATAAAAGATCTTTTAAAAGATGGTATAATACGAAAGTCTTGTTCGCCTTACAATTCACCTATTCATGTTGTTACAAAAAAGGGTTTGGATGAAAATGGGAAACAGAAGTTACGTATGGTTATTGATTTTCGTAAACTGAATGATAAAACAATCTCTGACAGATATCCAATACCAGATATTACGGTAATTTTGGCAAATTTGGGAGAGTCAAAATTTTTTACTACCTTAGATTTAAAATCTGGTTTTCACCAGATAAACTTGTGTGAAAAAGATAGACAAAAAACTGCTTTCAGTATTAATAATGGCAAGTATGAATTTTGTCGCTTGCCTTTCGGACTTAAAAATGCTCCAAGTATTTTTCAGCGAGCGATTGACGATGTTTTGCGAGAAGAGATAGGTAAAACGTGTTATGTATATATCGATGATATAATTATATTTTCAAAGGATGAGGAATCACACATTAGGCATGTAGATAAGATTTTGAATATGTTAGAAAAATCTGGTATGCGTGTTTCTTCAGAAAAATCACAGTTCTTCAAAACAAATGTCGAGTTTTTAGGATTTTTAGTTTCATGCAATGGAATTCAGACTTGTCCGAATAAAGTTCGTGATATCATAAATTTTAAGGTTCCAGAGACTTTGCGCGGTTTGCGTTCTTTTCTTGGCCTTGCTGGATATTATCGAAGATTTGTAAGAGATTATGCTGCAATAGTTAAACCTTTAACTAAATATTTGCGTGGTGAAAATGGCCATGTTGGTGCGAAAATATCAAAAAATGTCAAGATTGAACTCGATTCCGAAGCTATGTTTGCTTTTGATAAAGTTAAAAATATACTTGCATCTGAGGATGTTCTTTTGCAATATCCCGATTTTAATAAGCCATTTGAGCTAACAACTGATGCCTCTTCAAATGCTTTAGGAGCAGTTCTATCTCAAAACAATCGGCCGATTACAATGATTTCACGTACGCTTTCTTCAGCGGAACAAAATTACGCAACAAATGAACGTGAAATGTTGGCTATTGTGTGGGCATTAAAAACTCTTAGACATTATTTATATGGCATTAAGGACATAAAAATATTTACTGATCATCAGCCGCTCATATTTTCAATTTCAGAAAAAAATCCCAATACAAAGATTAAAAGATGGCGTGCTTTTATCGAGGAATTCTCACCAACATTTTACTATAAACCAGGAAAAGAGAATATAGTAGCAGATGCTCTCTCTAGACAATTTATAAATAATCATAACACTTCAATAGAAACGGTACATAGTGAAGAGTCTTATACTAATGTAATAAGAAGTGTTAAGCATCCTGTAAATCAATTCAAAAATCAATTGGTTTTATCTAAAGGTAAAACGTTGGTGAAAAATTCAAAAACGATTTTTAAACAAATTTTCCGTCATACTATTATCTTTGATTCGGTTCAAAATTTAATAAGATGTTTAAAAAATGTGATTAACTCAAATGTTACCAATGCAATTCACTGTGATCTTGAAACTTTAGCAGAAATACAAAATGATATAGTCACTGGATTTCCGGGTGTCAAATTTCGACATACTGAAGTAATGGTTATAGATTTGATAAATAGGAGTGATCAACTTGAAGCTGTAACCACTGAACATAATCGTGCTCATCGTAGTTTGTTAGAAAATTTTAAGCAAATTACTAGTGAATATTATTTCCCTGATATTAAGAAATATTTGAAGACGATAATTGCTAACTGTAAAATATGTTTAGAAAATAAATATCAGCGTAAACCAACAAATTTAGAAATTGGTAAAACACCGATTCCAAATTATCCGGGGGAAATTCTCCATATCGATATTTTTATTACAGGTAAACAACATTTTTTAACGTGTGTAGATAAATTTTCGAAATTTGCCATCGTCAAACCAATTGCATCCCGATCTTCATTAGATGTTAAAGATGCATTGCTTGAAATATTGTTAGTATTTAAAGATATTAAAATAATTGTTTCGGATAATGAAAAAGCATTCAATTCGAATGTAATCAAAACTCTGTTAAGAGATAATTTTTCAATTGAACAATATTTTATTCCTACATTGCATAGTGAATCCAACGGTCAGGTTGAAAGATTTCACTCTACATTGATAGAGATATCTCGGTGCATAAAAGAGCAACAACAGTTGAATGAAATTAAAGACATAGTACTGTTAGCAACCCATAAGTACAACAATAGCATCCATTCTACAACGAACGCTAAGCCGGTTAACATTTTTCAAAATTGTTCAACTGAAGAATTAAATTTAGTTAAAGAAAAATTAATTAAAGCACAGGAAGTAAATTTAAAAAGATTTAATGATAATAAAAAAATGAAACCATATGAATGTGGAGATAAAGTCTTTGTGAAAAGAAACAAGAGATTAGGAAACAAATTTAGTAAAGTATACGTTGAGAAGATTGTTGAAAAGGATCTCGGTACTACTGTTTTAATTGAAGGAAGAAAAATTCATAAAAGCAATCTCAGATAAATATTAATATAATGAAATATTTAATATATTGAATTATTATCTTAAAGAGATATGAATTTTGGTTTTTTACATTTTTGTTTTATTAATATAAATACCTGAAATATTATATTGTTTTAAATATTTGTAAAACAGGTATTTTAATGTACGATGATTTTGTTTAAAATATGTAGCTGAAACGGGACGATTCAGATTTTAAGGGGGGAGTAGTTAAGAGTTGTTAAATATTTTATTTAACATACTGTAATTTACCTGCGTTTCAATTGCTTTTCTTTTAAAAATAATTTTAAACAAATTATCATTGACAATTTTCATTGAAAATTTTCAAATATAAAAATGTAAATTTTCATCGAATTGTTTAGAATAAAATTGGATTTCAACATTTGAACATATTGTTCAAAAATAAGTTTCCGGTCTTATTAATTTGTACACGCATACTTATAAACATATGCCTGCCTAAGAAGATACCGGTAAGAAAAGGAAGGGGGATGTAAGCAGCACATGCAGAAACTTTTCTCTAATGCAAAGTACGGTAATATTGCTACATTGTTTAAAATGTGTACTATGCCTGCTACAAGTCGCGCTAGTTTCAGACTAGTGTAGAGCTAGTTCAAAAAGATACGGAGTTAGTTTTCGTTCTATCCCACCGCAACGCTTTCACCCAACTGTCTTTTTTAACACGACAATGCCCTACGAAGTGGCAATTATCCCCCTCTGAAGAACTTTGCAATACTTCCTATTTGATTAGTCCTGGGATAGTTCAAAAATCAATAGTTCGGAGATGGTTTAAAGTAAAGCACTTTAGGACTAGTTAAAAATGGCCGGTATTTTGGCCAAGTTTTTTAAACTTAACCGCATAAAAGCTGGAATTATTCCCATTCACCTACAAATGCCAAGTAATATTAAGTACTTTGGTCCCTTTAACCAAATTCCATTTGGTACTAGCCAGCAAAAGACAGCAAGAAAGGGACATTATTGTAAAGTGCAACAATTGTTGTTGCTCAACTTTAAAGTAATAGCTATCAACATAATTTTTTCATGAAGTCACAATAATAAACTTTCCCGCTCTGCAACCCTTTAGAAACAGTTCTGAGCTAGTTGTGAACTCTCTAGATTGTCGGTTTTCGGGACTGTGCGGGTCAATTTTGTTAGTGACTGCTCTAGTACCTCTAGGGCTATAAAATTTGGATGACTTCGTTTATTATTTTTTATGTGAAACGTGCCAAATTGCTTCGCCTTGTCTTTTCGCTTCCGAGCGAAAAAATTATAGAAGTACTTATTCTCAATATTTTATCTATTAGCTATTGTTAGCTTATTTTTTATCACCTTGCCAATTCGCTTGTTGAGAAGCGCTGCGTTGATGTCCATTGCTCTAGCTTAGAAGGTGATCTGAAATGCCTTGTAATGAGAGGAGCTCGACAGATTTTCTACTGGGTAGGTACATACATATATTGGTTCAAGTTTGCAAACATACAAAAACGGAAAGTCTTAAAGCATATGTACAAACTAGGGATTCCAATTTTTCCGATTTTTACGATCCCGGGATTTTCGAGATTTTTTTTTATAATCCCGGGATCCCGGGATTTATCCCGGGATTTGGACATTAATTATTTTTCCACATTTTGGGGTTGAAAAAAGTAAATATATATATCGAGGAACGCTACAACTTTAAAGTGCACAGAAAAAAAATTGATTTTTATTGCCATTTCTATTATTTCATTAGTAACAAAATAAACTAGGAACGTAAAATCATGCGTATTTTTTAATAATAAGAGTTACTTTAAAAAACCAACCAACAAAGAAAATTACATACATTTGGTGAACAAGGCATTTGCCTTTATAGTTGGTACTTTTAAGATATTAATAATAAAGCTTGTGATCATTTGATAATCTCCAATAAAAATTTTTAGAATTTAACGACGTACTTCGTTTAAGCAAATTTTTCCAAGCTTGCGAAAAATACTGAAAATTAATGCAAAATTCGGAAAAAATTAAAAATCGGATGCACAAATTTTGAGATGAATTCCGAGTATACAGCTGCGTATTTTATTTTAGTACGTAATGCGAAATTCTCAAATAAAATTCAACTTTTTCCTGGTTTTTGCTTATTTTATTTTCTGAATATTGTTTGCATTTTCTTCCATTATTTACTTTTCATGGGAGGAAATTGCAAAAACCTTTGAAAAATAAATGACCAAAAATCAGGAAATAGAAATTATCAAATGAATTTTACCACAAGAATTCTAAAGATTTTAAAAATACCTAACGTACGTTTCCTTACAACGCGTACTTCACAAAAAGAAAAATTTAATTACACTGGGTTACAGCCAAAAAATATCAGGTATGGGGGAGGATAGGATAGGAATGCTGAGCTCGGAACTATTTTTTTAATGTGTTGTATTGTTAGGTTTTTGAAATAACCGTAATTTGGTATTTTTTTGGTTATCACTTCACTCAAAAATTATTTTCGGAAATCACAAATGCGATAACTGCGACAATTAAGTAGGCTAGATTTTAAAAGAATAAAACTTTCCTGAATTTTACAACTTCCTACAAAAAACTTAATTTTAAAATTTTTTCAAAAATCGCAAGTAATTAACAAAATTTTGATTTTGACCAGCTTTCACTCAACGAGGTTATGTCCAATTACTATAAGTTGTACATCGACAATTTTAGTTGTCTTTCGAACGAGGTACTGCTTGTGATTATCGCATTTGTGACTCCCGTGAAAATAATTTTTTCAATGAAGTGATAACCAAAAAAACCTAACCATACTAAAAATTAAAAAAAAAAAAATAGTTCCGAGCTCAGCAGGCCCATATCTATTCTCCCCCAAACCTGAATTTCTTGGTATTTTTTTTAATTATTTGTAGCCTAGTGATATTAAATCAAAAATATTAATCCTTACTTTGCCTTTTTTTATTCTGGCAAAAATGTCAAACTTATTCTGCATTTTCTTCGGACTGTCAAATTTTTTTATTCCCTTCCACAAAGATTCCACATATTTTTTATGGCTGTTTGTTCTATTGACAAAATGTAAAACTGGCCCGACTAAGGGCAACATTTTCTTGTAAAGGGTTGCATTATTTTTGTTTCATTTATCACATGAAAAATGTATCATTTTCATAGGGCACAGGGCACATGTTGATAATGCTTCCATGTAATAATGCAACATTTTCGTTCAGAATAGGAAGCGCTATTAGTATACAGATCTGAGACCAATAAAAATTATATATAATACAATTTTTCTTTGCTATAATAGGGGAATATTCTCTCTTTATTTTATCCCGAAAATCCCGGGATGAAATTCTAGTAATCCCGGGATTTCCGGGGAGTCAAAAAGGGCGGGATACCGGGATCCCGGGATTGGAATCCCTAGTACAAACACATATTAACTTATAGGTAAGCAAATATGTACGTATATAAATATGTGTGTATCTAAATAGAGCTATCCTGATTGCGGAAGTCATTTACTACCATTTAGCTTCAGGCCAAATGCATTTCTGAATATACATACATACATACATATTTGTGTGTGATCGCTTTTAGAAGCTTTTGTACTACTTTAGGAATTTCATAGAACCAATCCGCCTATTTAGAAGAAAATTGTAGAGTAATGATGGCTGAAATGAGTCAAACAAATTCACAAGTACATATGTACATAACGTCTTACATATGTATGTTAGTCTAATCCCCTACACAGAAGCCATTAATATGAATAACTATACACACAGCCACACATGAATGAATTTATTTAAAATTCAATTTCAAGCGGCTTAAAACTAGTCAAAGCAGCTTTTAAGGCGGATTTTTCAAGGGAGAAGAAATTATTATAAACTGCTTTTTAAAGCCGTTGTTTGTAAGCAGTTAATTGGTGTGGAAGTTTGGTTTTGGTTCTTATGCGAAGAAATTGATATTAAAAATTTAATAGTTTTGAGTCATTTGTCTTGTCTTGTCTTATAAAACGTATATACATACATATCGTCGGCCCCCTGCCAGAACCACGAATGTGCAATTTTTCCAATTTTGAGTTAAGCGGTTTTCCTGATCAATCTGTGCATGCTCTACATTTTAGTAAAACCCCCAGTTCTTTTGTGCACTGGAAGCCACCAAAATTTTCAATGCCAGTAACACGAATGTGTAGATCAGCTATAAAAAGTTGAGCCAGAAACACGAATGTGCCACATTCGTTAACAAAATATGTTAAAAATTTCTTGAAAATACCTATGTAAATTTCAAAAAATATATGGGGCACATTCGTGTTTCTGGCCTAACAAAAAATGTAAAAAAATCGTTGAAAGTAAATTTCCAAAAATATATGGGGCACATTCGTGTTTCTGGCCCAACAAAAATCAAAATAATTCTTTGAAAATAAATTTCCAAAGTAAGTAAACCAAACACATTCAATTCATATTCATATTTTATTTGTGGAACTATTCCTAATCTTCATAATCAGAGTCTTCTGAAAATTAGGCTCAGGATAATGCTCTTCCGAACCTCGCTTCTAATCTTCAAATTGTTATAAAAATAGTGGCAAAAAGGCAATCAAATGCACCTTGAACGGAAAATATTAGCTTGCCGATTGCGCGATGAAGACAAAGTTATTCCGTAAACTAATTTTTGATTAGCAGTCAGTGCTGAATACGCCAAAAGGACCTTGTGGGCAAATATTTACCTTCGAAAACTGACCATATAAAATGGTGCTGTGCAACGCAAATCATCAGAGGGCCATGTAACTCTCCAAAACCATTTCAAGTTCATACGCAACTATACGACGCTTTTTAAAACTTTATTTATTTCAACGAAGGAGAAACTGCCCTTTCGAAATATTTGCTGGTCGAGGTGCATATCGTCGTACCATACGAAAACACATTTAAAATTTCTTACGAAACTGGCAATTAAACAATTCTGTACGAAAAGTAGCACATTTGACTGTTTATGCATTAAAATTGTTGTTGTTTAAACAAAATTTTTACCTTTCGTCAACCAAAAGATTAAAGTGCTTGTATTCCTCAACCACAAAAAATCGTGTGCTAGTTTTCGTATGGTACGACGGTATATAAAAGATTAACTCTACAACATTTTTTACAAAAAAAAAAAAAAATATTCTGAAACAAAATTTTTAGTAGCTTATTTGCCATTGAATATTGGTGGCCCTCCGCGATAAAACCCAAGCCCGTTTATTCGGAGACATGCCTATCGCTCACGCGAAAGCAAAAGATTCAAATAAAATATGCGAAACCTTGGCGATTCCAAAGGAATACCACAATTTTTATAATTTTTCATAAAAAATTGAAGGCTAACAGCGGAGTTCGCGATGCTCTACCTGAGCCTGACCTTTCAGAGCACTCTGATTTTGAAGATTAGGAATAGTAGTTCCACAAATAAAATATGATTTGAATTGAATGTATTTGTTTTACTTACTTTTGGAAATTTATTTTCAAGAAATTTTTTTGGTTTTCGTTGGGCCAGAGACACGAATGTGCCAAATCTCGAAGATTAGAATGAATAGAAGCATAGAAACTATATCAGGGCATCGAGCTAAACAAGGTTCTAATTTGCAGATATACTTTTATATTAGAAACAAATTTTTCAAATTTTGCGAGAAGAATAAACTTTAAAACTCGATTTCCCAACATTTTCATTTTAGCACATTCGTGGTTCTGGCAGGAGGCCGACGATATGTATGTAATAAATTTGAAGCAATTGAGCCGATTTCAATTTTAACAATTCCCAATTCCCTTAAATTTACCTAGATTTATAATGCAACCAGATAATTTCCATTAAACAGCTATTCATGCTTAAATAACCTTTTATAAATTCCCGTAGTGCCACAAGAAAGCACCCGAAAATAGACAAAAAAGCATGGAAACACAATCAGCAAAAAATTTTCTACCAAGAAATCTTCAAATAAGGAAATGTCAAGCAAACGTTTAACACGAAAATTATCAACAAATAAAAAGCAATGAATGACAGCGTTGCAAATGAAGAAAAAGTAAAGGTACATAGTTTGTTGTTATGATATTGCGATGTTGTTTATTGCTTTATTCTTCCGATGTTTCTTTTTTCTAGCCGCGTTTCTTTTTTTTTTTTTTTTCTATTCCAATTTGCAATCATTTTTTTCGAATAGTTCAATACAGCAAAATTTCATTTATTTCCGTTGTTTTCCCGCTATCGCTTTTACATTCCATTTGCCCGGCGCGTAATGTCTTGTCCTTTAGTACATGCTTTTACGCTTCTACGTTGGGGTCTTGGATGATACTCGTAGTAGTTATTTATTGTTGTTGGTGAATATTTTGATTTTTCTCTACAATCTCTATACATATCTTCTTCTTTACTTTTTCTTATTTTGTCGTTGTATTCCTTTTAACGTTTCGTAAGCTATGTCTTCTTTGCATTTTCATTAATTATTCATGACATTCCCTTGGTACGTACGAGTACAAAAAGCGGCGAAGGTGAGTGTCATTGCAGAGCTAAGGGAATCTGGCTAAGTGTTGCTAAGATCTGATTATAAGATCTGATTTATATTTTTATTTATTTGCAGATATGTTCATACTTATCTACATGTGAATATATGTTTATCTGTTCTACTAATTTTTATTATAATGATTTGGTTGCCATAGGGATTTGCGAAGTTGAACATCGGCATTTTAAATTCTCGTATGTATTTCGTAGTGCAAAGTATATTGTAATTTAAAAGTACTTATATCGGTATTTCCCAATTAGTAGGAAAAACAAAAAGGAGCACACCTCGAATTGGGAGGGAAGCTCGGCCATAAAACTCGTCAGAGTTATAATAGCGCCATTGCATTATCTATATATATATAAAAATCAAGCCCATTTCTTTGTCGCCGGCTTTCGCCCAAACGCGTGGAGGGATTTTGACCAAATTTACACACCAGCTTAGTACCTTGCCCTAGATGGTTTATATGCATATTTTTTTCAAATCCGGAAGTCGGTTCCCGAGATATAGGTCAAAAGGTCAAAACGTGGATCCGGCTTTCCCCTGAATATTTTTGGACGATATTGGTATCAAATTAAAGGTATTGAGCAGCGAATTTACATAGAATAGTACTCATTGTGATTCCTACGTCGGATCTCCAGTTATGGGTCAAACGTCGGCCCGGATGACCCTCGAATGTTCCTGGGCGATATTAGTATCAAATGAAAGGTATTGAGCAGATAATTTACATAGAATAGTAATCATTGTGATTCCTGGGTCGGGTCTCCAGATATGGGTCAAAACGTGGGCACGGATGACCCCGGAAAAATTCTCAGCGATATTGGTATCAAATGAAGGGTTTTGAGCAGGGATTTTAGATAGAAATGAACTCATTACGATTCCTAGGTCGGGTCCTAAGGTGTGGGTCAGCACCGGGATATTTCTCAGGCATATTGGTACCAAATGAACGTGGACCCGGATTTCCCCAGAAAATTTCTCAAAGATATTGGTGTCAGCTGAAAGGTAGGGTTCTTTCATAAAGATGAACTCATTATGATTTCTAGGTCAGGTCCCCAGATGTGGGTCAAAATGTGGATTCGGATGGCCCCGGATAATTTCTCAGCGATATTGTTATTTAATCACGGCGCATGGTGATTCCTAGGTGGGATCCCCAGATATGGGTCAATATGTGGACCCGGATAACACCGGGATATATCATAGGGATATTGGTACCAAATGAAAGGTGTTGAGCGGACTCTCATATAGAGCCGTACCCATTATGGTTCCTAGGTCAAGTTCCCAGATGTGGATCAATAAGTGGAACCGGATGAGCCCGTCATGCTTCTGAGCAATACTGATATAAAATGAAAGGTGTTGACCGGGTCTGCCATATAGATATTTTCATAGTGATTCTTAGTCCCGATACCCAATTAGGGGTAAAAGAGACGATTCGGACGCCACGGAATGTTTTTTAGCAATGACGGTATGAAATGAGAAGTGGACTGCATGGTATGTTATGCTAAACCCAGTTTCCTAGGGAAAGGAGAAGAGTAATGAGACTGGGAAAGGCAAAGGGACGAAAAAGGAGAGGGAGAATATAATAAAAATGGAATGAAGAGGATGGGGAGAGAGACAGTAAGACAAGGAATAAGTGGGGGGAATAAAAAGGAGAAAGACAGAAAAGGAGAGGTAAGAGAGAGCGATAGAGAAAGAGAAGCGGAAATGTGACGGGAAAGGAAAAAGGAAACGGAAATGAAAGGAAAGATAAATGGAAAGAGAAAGAGAAAAGTAGAGGGAAAGGGAGGTGGAGACTAATACGAAGAAAAATGGGATAAGAACATGAAGAGGGCAAACTTTTGAAAATATCAATTTTTTCCTTCACTTTTTTAAACTTATCTTAATTGAGTTGAGCTCTGCAGCCCGAAGTAATTTCGGTTTCTAGATACTTCCAACATATTTTCAAGTGTGCCGTTTTTCGCTTCAAGTACCTATAATAGGAAGTGGGCCAAAGCAAAGCTTGGCTGGGTACAGCTAGTATTAATATATTATATCGGTATTTCAGCCTTGCAATCCAACGAAGAAAAAATTTTCCTAAAAATTTGTACTTTGATTTCTCGATGAATTGAACGAAAAGTTCACTGGCTTTTGCCCAAACGCGTGGAGGGATTTTGACCTTGACCTAGATGGTTTATATGCTTTTTTTTAAATCGGGAGGTCAGTTCCTTAGATATAAGTCAAATGTTCAAAACATGGGCCCGGCTTTCTCCTGAATATTTCTGGATCATTTATATAGCAGGAATTTTACATAGAACAGTACACATTGTGATCCCTGTTTCAGCTTCCAAGATATGGGCCAAAACGTGGACCCGAATGAACCCGGAATATTTCTCAGCGATATTGGTTTGAAATGAAAGTTGAAGAGCAGAGCTTTTACGTGGAGCTGTAATCATTATGATTTCTAGATTGGGCCCCCAGGGTCAAAATTTGGACCAGGAGCAATTTCTACTATCATTCTTAGGTCAGTAGCGCAGTTATGGTTAAAAAAAGTGCCCTGGAATGTTTCCAAGCAATATTGGTATCAAATGAAAAGTGGAAATCAGGGCTAAAATACAGAGCTCTCTTAGATTTTATGCTCAACCCGCTTCCATATGTAAAGGGAAAGGAAAAAAGCCGGAAAATAGGGGGAAAAGGAAACGAAAATAGAATGGAGGGGGATAGGGAGAGAGAGAGAAAGAGAAAGAGAAAGAGAAAGAGAGAGAGAGAGTGAGAATAGGACAGGGAAGGAAAGAAGGAATAGCAGAGTAAATAAAAGGGAGAAGGACAGAAAAGGATAGGTAAGGGAGAGGTAAGGGAGAGCGGAATTGGGAAGGGAAGGGTAATTGTGAGGGGAAAGGTCAAATAAAACGGAAATGAAAGGGAAGAGAAGAGAAGTGCAAATATAAAAAGAGAAAAAGAGAGGAAATGGTATAGGGAAAGAGAGTGGAAGACTAATAAGTAGGAGAAGGGATGAGGACATGAAGAGGGGCGAACTTTGAAAATATAAATTTTTTTTCCTCACTTTTTTCGTTTCTAAGGCCTTTAATAGCAAGCTGGCCAAAACAAAGCCGGGCAGGGTATAGCTAGTTGTATATATTTGTACAAATGCTTGAGTAAACATACATACAATATATACCCGGTAAAGAGCAGGCAGCGAACTTACAAGGTTTTCACATTCGTGTTTCTGGCAGGAGGCGAATTAAAATTCAGCAACCGCGCTGGCGATGGTCACTTCTTTTCAGATTCATTTCCAATTATTTTCCAATTGTTAATCAGGTCTATTTATACCGCTAGAGTACTTGGGTATTGAGTTTCGCATTGTGTATATTCTATTTTAATTTTTATACTCAGCTGTACTAGTACACAGAGTATTATAGTTTTAATCACATAACGGTGGGTTGTAACAGAATGAAATAATCGAGATAGATATAGACTAGATATAGATATATATCAAAATGATCAGGGTGAAAAGAGAAATCGATTGAGCCATGTCCGTCCGTCCGTCCGTCCGTCCGTCCGTCTCTCCGTCCGTCTGTAAACACTCTAACTCGCTCAAAAATTGAGATATTTTGATGAAATTTGAAATGCAAGTTGGTATCGAGACTGGGACGTTTGGTATTGAAAATGGGCGAAATCGGACCATGACCACGCCCACTTTTCCTATATAGAAAAAATCGGAAATTTGGTATCTCAGTCCCTAATACAGCTGGAGCGATGGAATTTTACCCACGTATTGAGGTCAGGCCCCTATGAAGAAATTTGATGAAATTTTGGAAAATGAGCGGTGCCACGCCCACTTATTAAGGGGCAAACATTGAAAGTTTTATGAGTCATAACTCAGAAACCGTTGAAGGTATATCGATGAAATTTGGTACGCGTGATTCACTTACTTAGACAAATGTTTGGACGGAAAATAGTCAAAATCGGTTGACGACCACGCCCACTTCTATATATGGGTATTATAAAGTGGCTTAATAGAAACACTTTCAGCCATATCTTTGTCCAATATAAAGATTATTCATAGAAATTTTGTGGCATGAGTTCCACAATAAACCGGAAACATAAAACAGAAAAATTTTGGAAAATGGGCGTGGCACCGCCTCTTTTTGGACAAAGGAATATACGAGATTTCTTAGCCCATTGAGATATTATGACGAAACTTGGTTTATACACTTTTATAACTTGTGTTAATAGATACGCAAAAATTTATTGAAATCGGTTTATGACCACGCCCACTTTTTAACAAAGATATTTCTGGAACACCCTTTGGGAATTTGTAACGTGACATCTTTGTAAGTAGAAGTCATAAAGGAATGAAATTTTGCACAAAGAATAATATTCATATGCTTAGTTGGATGACTGATAAAAATATTGAAAATGGGCGTGGCTACGCGCACTTTATGCAGCACTCCCTTTACATAAAATACACCGTGATTCTATCAGATGCAAACAAACAATGAAAGCATACAGCTGAGTATCTAATGTTCGATTCCACTCGAACTTAGGCTTCCTTACTTGTTTCTTATTGTTTTCTGTCTTAAAATCATGAGAAAATGAACAAAAAAAAAAAAACAAGAAAATTAAGCAACGCGCCGCACTGACGCCGACGTTCAATGAAAAAGTAGCTACATATATGTACATATTAAATTGTTATTGTAGTTTGTGTATAATGATGAGGGAATAAAGTTGGCACGACGGCAGTCAAATCGAGTCGAAATCGCGTTCGCCTAGGGAGCAAAAGTTGTTGCTGAGCAAGGGAGCAAGCAAGCAAAAAAAAAAATCAAAATGAATAAAGTTGCGTATTTGCATGTGATTGTATATGAAAATGTATTTTTTTTTATGAATGCTTGATATATCCATAAGAACCCAATAAACACATACGATACGAGTTCGCTTCTCTGACTGCATTGCAGCGGTGATAATTCGCGACGCTAGATCGGCGAATCTGAATTCCCATTATATATTCGTGCAACGTTGGTTATTCGAGATTAAGTCCTATTGGCGCACACCTTCTAGAAAATCTTGTTCCGCGAATCCGCTTCGAGCTCACCACGATATCATCACAGCTTTTGAGTTTCTTGAGTAGAGTTGTAAACGATACATTTAAGCCCAATAGAGGACTTTTTGGTGCAAACTAAATCTTAACATATGCCAATGAGAAAATTGATTTTTCTTGAACCCATCTCAACTGGACACGAGACCGAAAACTTACATTCACCAACGCAAATTCATCTCGAATTCGCCACGTTATCATCTTCGCTTTTGTGCTTATTGGAAATTGATATAAAATTTGGGTATAAAATTACGTGTGGGCTTGCCCTGCAGGGAACGCCCAAACAAGAAAAAGAAATGAGATGCGACAGAGGAATAATGCAATTTGATAACATTTGGCCTTCAGGCAATACAAAAAGAAAGAAAAGGAAATGGTACTAGGTATTGCCAAATAGATATTACAAAAACAAATTAAATTTAAAATAAAGAAAAAAGTTAGAGCTAGAAGCAGCTTTATGTTTCGGTTGTCAACAGAGGTCTTGCTGTAGAAAAGAGCGTTCAGTTGTTTTTTTTTTTTGTCAATTAAAATACAGTTCTTTTTTTCAACTATTGAATAAGCCCCCATAGCACTTTCCTACAGGGTATACATTTTTTGCGTCTTGCGAATTGTGCCACAACACAAATCTGCATATCAATGCTTATGTCAAAATCGAAAATTTCCATTTGAATTGATAAACCGAGATTCAGAATCATGCCATTGCCATTCTGTCTACGCACAACACACAAACAAATATACTAATTGTATGTATACATACCCTGCAAAAAAATGTGCGATTAATCCCGAAAGAGGTTTGTCCCGGATTGATCTCTTTCGAGAACAATCGGTCCACAATTAGTCCCCGATTGTTCCCGTACGGGCATAAATGTAGACTAATCGCTTTCATCCCGAACGGGTATAATTCTAGACTCCTTAAATGTAGAAATTTTACAAAAATATGCAATGTATTTAAAAAATTGTAGAACAACCGGTAAAACGAATTGAACACCCTTTCTTTTAATAACAATGATGAATAATAATTTTAACAAAATGTTGCCTAAAATGTCCTATGAAAATATCCTCTATATTACGCTTATATAATGCATACTCAAAACTTAAAATTTTTTTATTTATTTATTGAGTTTTTTTTTTTTTAAAGTAAAACATTATATAATCTTTATTTAAATATGCATGAATATTTACAATTTTTTAAAGATTGTTATTAAAAATGGCCTTGGCTAACAACTTGGAAAAATCTACATTTGTACCCGTTCGTACTGAAAGCGATTGATCTACATTTGTACCCGTTTGGTATGAAAGCGATTAATCTACATTTGTACCCGTTCGGGTATACAAGTTGAACAATTAGTCTCTGCATAGGACATGCTCGAACAAATGCGATCAATTCACTCCAAATAAAGGGATGTAAAATTGTATTGGTGGCATGTTCCCTTGCGATTGATCACGGACACGTCCCGGATTAATCGCATTTTTTTCAGGGTAAGTACATGCAGACATACAAACTTATGTACAATGTACATACATATATATATATATATATATATATAGATTTACCACAAGATTTTCTTCTTCTTCATATTATCTACTTGTACGAGCCTCTTTGTTTTGCTCTTATAGAAGATATGTTTTCTAGCTTTACGTATGTATGTCTGCAGATACAGTGGTGTGCAAAAAAAAACAATGGCAACGTAATTATATACACTGAACTACAGCCAAAAAATACTCTGCAAGCCACTGTCCTATCTATATGTAAAATCGGACGCTAATTCCGAAAATCGGGCTAATTTTTAATTCTATGGGAAGGTGTCTGAGATATCGGAATTTTACCGTTGTTTGGCCAATGGCTGAACTTAATCCAGTATTTCCCTTTAACGCATTGAGCTATCTACGTTGGAGTAACACCAAACGAAAGAAAATTAGATTTCCTATACATGTTTCCTATAACATTTTTCTCTAGGTCTTATAGCTTCTGAAATATAGATGAGTCAATTTGAAAATTTTAATTTTTTTACAAAAATTTGAAGAAAAAATTGACCTTGTCCGGCAAGATCTTTAAAATAAACGTTTTTACCTTTAGTGAAGCCCCATTCAATTGGCAAAAAGATAAGCTATCAACGAAGAAAATCCATGGTAAAATGGAAAAGTTATAGGCGATCATGTAAATACAGCCAAGTCGCGCAATGCCACTGCACGGCTACATTCTATGCATGTTATACCCGTAAATGTATCTACTGTGCTGCCAATGCGCTGCTACGGCAAATGTGTAGGTATTGGTAAAATACGATATAATGATGAGCTGTACAAGCTTTATGCAGACATCGGCATAGTTCAGTGAATACATATTCAGCGGATGTGCTTGCCACGGTCGTTTTTGCGCTTGAGTGAAGATGATTCGGCTGGTTCGACTCAGAATGTGGAATTTCTATCGAAATCCACCGTTGGCAGTAATGAAAGAGGGAAGTCTCCACTGCGTTGACCTGCTGTTTCTAATTGGCCGCTGTTATCACTGCTTTGTTGAACATGGCCAAAATCGTTTAGATGGTTAAGCGCAAGTTTTGAAGAAGAAAAAACTTGTCTTTATATTTTCTAACAATTTTTTGCTCACCACTGTGCATATATTTTTTTTTAATTTTTTTTTTTTTTTTTTTATTTTTTTACGAGGAGGAAGCATCGAAAGCCTTTACCCCGTCAGTGTAGGACTCTAACCAGCACTAAACCTCCTACTGTCATCGTACCAAGCCCCCCCGGTACTACTGTCAAGCTACCGTCGGGAGGTGGGTTGAGCACAAGGCTCGAAGTGTCCGTAATGGTCGCGTTATTTCCCTCAGTCTGCCTTTGGAGGCTTCTCCCATTCCCCTAGAAGCGATCAGTGTTAGGTGGTCTGCGGAGGCCAACGCTCCGCACCACACGCTATGACGGATGCAGGAGGCCGAGCTCCTGTACGTATCCGTTTCACTGGAAGTGGTCATTGTTTAGCGGTCTGGTGGTCTGCGGAGGCCAAAGCTCCACACCACGCGCTATGACGGATGCAGGAGGCCTAGCTCCTGTACGTATCCGTTCTAATCGTAAAAGTCACTGTAAGGTGGTCTGCGGAGGGCAAGCTCCACACCACGCGCGCTGACGGATGCAGGAGGCCTAGCTCCTGTACGTATCCGTAACGGATGCAGGAGGCCGAGCTCCTGTACGTATCCGTTTCACTGGAAGTGGTCATTGTTTAGTGGTCTGGTGGTCTGCGCATGCCAAAGCTCCACAACACGCGCTATGACGGATGCAGGAGGCCTAGCTCCTGTACGTATCCGTAACGGATGCAAGAGGCCGAGCTCCTGTACGTATCCGTTCCACACGAAGTGGTCAATTATTCGAACTAAGTATTCTGTGATAAGTGATATGCGGACGCCTAAGTTCCGCGGCACGCGCGATGACGGATGTAGGAGGCTGAACTCCTATACGTATCCGTTCCACTCGAGGTCTCGAAGTACCTATGATTAGCAGCGGTAATCTGACATGATTAGTGGTTCTTTAGTCGCCGCTCGTTCGCCGCATTCTCTCTAGGCTTCTCAGTATTTTCATCGTATCTGCTATTACGTCGCTCGCTGCAGTCCATTTTGTCTTGCTTTCTAGCATATGCTTCACGAATGACTCAGGTGTATAGTTTCCTCCAAATAGTCTACGGAGCTTATTTCTGGATTGGTAAAATCTTGCACACTCAAAGAATACGTGATATACATCCTCTATTGCTTGCCCCCCGCAGTAATCACACGTTGGGTTTGACTCGTGCTTAAAGCGGTAAAGATAGGCCTTGAAACAACCGTGTCCAGATAGAAACTGCGTCAGGTAGAAATCGACTTCGCCGTGTGCTCTTTCCAACCAGATTCTCAAGTCTGGTATACATCTATGTGTCCAGCGTCCTTCGTGGAGTTGCTCCATCTGAGTTGCCAGCTTTGCATGCTGGCCTCTCTCGCCTCGGAGCGTTCCGCCTCGCTTTGTGCCATCACTGCAGCTTCTTTTGCCAGTATATCTATAGGGTATAGACTGGCTATAACCAGAGCGGCTTCATCCGACACTGTTTTAAACGCACAACACACTCTCAACGCGCACAGGCGGTAAGTCGACTTGATGCAACGAAAATATGACTTATGATGCTCTATAGCGTGGTGCCACACAGGGGCGCCGTAGAGAATTTGGCTCTTTACGACGCACGCAAGAAGTTGTCGCCGCCGTTGCTTTGGACCACGTGAGTTCAGCATTATGCGTGTTAGTGCCGTCACGGTCGCTGAAGCCTTATCATTTGCGTATTCAATATGGGTTTTAAATGATAATCTTCTGTCTATCATAATTCCCAGGTACTTTACTGCTTGGAGCGTGACGATGTCATGATTTCCACTTCTTATTATAGTATGCTCTACTTTTTCCTGCTTGATATGAGCACTGACTCCGTTTTTTGCCCCGCCAGTTGCAAGCCATTTTTATCCAGCCACCTTTGAACGCCGGTTATACTTTCGTTCGTTTTTGTGCTTATATCATCTAGTTGCTTAGCGGTAACAACCAGGGCAATGTCGTCGGCAAAGCCAAATATTTTTACGCCTTCCGGAAACCTAAGGCGTAAAACACCGTCATACATTATATTCCACAGGAGGGGGCCGAGCACTGAGCCTTGTGGGACGCCACCGGTAACTTTTAATTTCTTAGTGCCGGCTGAGGTTTCGTACTCCAGCGTTCGATTTTCGAAGTAGCTTCGTACCAGCCTTCTCAGGTATTTTGGTGTTCCGATGCGATCGAGCACATCCAAGATTTTTGCCCAGTTGGCCGTATTGAATGCGTTCTTTATGTCCAGGGTTACTATAAGACAGTACTCTTTAGTACCTGACAGCCATCGAGTGCCACTTATGGCGTCTTGGGCCACCTTTTTTACGGCGTCCACTGCGTGAACTGTGGATCTCCCCTTCCTAAAGCCGTATTGATTCTCGGATATGCCTTCTAATGCCATGACTTCCCTTTCCAGGCGATTGTAGATGACTCTTTCTAAGATTTTACCGGGCGAATCAAGTAGGCATATGTGTCTGTAACTAGATGATAAAGTGAGGTCCTTTCCCGGCTTAGGTAATAGTACCAACTTTTGGTGTTTCCATATCGTTGGGAATGTACCTTCTGCTAAACATGAATTAAACAGCTTCGTGAACACTGATGTCGCATGTTTGAAGGCTACTTTAAGCACTTTGTTAGGTATCGCGTCTGGTCCAGGCGACTTGCTCTCCTTGAGTCCCGTAGCTGCTTGGAGAACTTCCTCATCCGTTACTTCCCCAAATGATTGCAATATGGCACTCGAGATCGGGGAAACTAGTTTCCTCTGGGTGCATATATGCAGCTGCATATTTGTAGTTCACATTGTAGCCGACAAAAGTTTTGTTCATGGTAACTTTTTTTGCATAAATTTGAAAGTTAATCGAACAGTATCGCATATCACAGCGTCTAAGTGCAAATACGCAGAATAAAGGAACACCAAGAAGTATCAAAGAAGAAAAAAACAGGAAAGCAAGTGAGTGGTGAAGTTTTGTTGAATAACGAATGCAATGGCAAGGAAAGTATCTTGCAAAGTTAGAATGTGTCGTAGGTAGTATTTGCGCGGCCTAATCTGGAATTGGTGATGAGCTGCGACGTTGTTGTGATTGCATGCGGAAAATGTGTTTGAGATGTTTTTTTTTTTTTAGTTTTGCTGTTTAAAATCTTCTTTTGCATTTGCTTTACGCAGTTTTTTAATGGAATTTGAGTGAAAAAAAAAAAAAAACAAAATTTGATAAAGAAAGCGCATAAAAAATGATGACAGCAAACACTGCTCTACAATAAATACTGCTCATCGTAACACAAATTTGCATTAGCACAGTTAAAAGTTTAATATTCTTATGCACTTATTTATCAAGTGAAAAATTCTATGCGAACAGAATTTTTTATACCCAGTAGTATTTAAGTAGTTGGTTATACAAATATATTTGAGCAGCCAGCCAGATTCCCTTAGGCCTAACATGATTATGATGATTGTATTTATCAACATCAACAACATCATCATCATCACCATCGCATCGCACGCAACATCATCATTATTATCATCAACATCATCATCATCACCATTATCATCATCATCATCATCATCATCATCATCATCATCATCATCATCATCATCATCATCATCATCATCAGTATCATCATAATTATCATAATCATCATAATTATCATAATCATCATAATCATCGTAATCATCGTAATCATCATAATGATCATAATGATCATAATCATTATTATCTTCATCATAATCACCATCAAAATCATCATAATCATTATCATCATCTTTTTATTCTACATCTTCCACTCTTTCTTCTGCTTCTTCTTCTTCTTCTTCTTCTTCTTCTTCTTCTACTTCTTCTTCTTCTTCTTCTTCTTCCTTCCCTTCTTCTTCTTCTTCTTCCTTTTCTTTTTCTTCCGATTCTTCACCATTCAATGAAAAATTACTACAACTGGGTATATGTACATAATAATAACTAAATAAATAAATCAATAAATAACTAGTACTTACATTGCACCCTCAACGTTAAACTGGAACTGCGCGTCTCGCCCTCCGTATTCGCTGCACCACAAGCATAGCCGCCAGCGCTTTCACGCTCCAACTGTGTAAGATGTAAGATTTCGGAATTTTCACCAGACATACGCATGCCCTACAAAGGAACAAGCAAAAAAAGAGAAAAGAAAAATTAAAGTTAAAATAAAATTTAAAATAAAATTTGAAATGAATACATTGAGTTAAAGAAAGAAAATTGCACAAATTATTCCCTCATGGCAAAAGTTACACGTGCACTTCGGCAAATGGCTACCAGAAGCCATCCAACCAAAATGAAAAGTGAATGCGTACAATTTTCCTCAATTACTGACTGCCATTTTTTTCAATTTTGCTCCTTTTTGTCCATAAGAAAATTATGTACAATCATTGGCGAAATTGCCCCGACAATTGCATAGCGATTAACTCGCACAAAAAACAAAAAAAAAAACAAAAAAATGTACAGGAAAGATGCGTGAAAGGGAAATTTCGGGCTCATTAAACATTGACTGACGCTTTCCCGGCGCTGTACCATGCTGTTTATGTGTGTGTGTCAAGAGAGCTGTTTGTTCCAGGCATAGTTCCGTTTCGGAAGCATTTCGCTCCCCCGCGTTGGTGATAAATTTTGCCCTGCGGCACTTGAAATCTTCTGAAATCGCAGCGTTTTTACCACACACAAGTTGCTTACTCAATTGATTTTTATCCGAATTTTTTTCTGTTTTATTTTTTAAGAAAAGCTTCCATTCAAGCATATTGCAGGGTTTCTTCCTTATTATACATTTCATGAGAATGAAATGGTATTATAACTTTGTGCCGAAAATCAAATCTTGAAAGTACTAGAAGGAGGCGTGACAGACCCATCAATATATATACCGATATAATCAGAATCATGAGCTGAGTTGTTTAAGCCATGTCCGTCTGTCCGTCCGTCCGTCCGTCTGTGTGAACGCAAAATAGGGTGCAGTGAAATAACGCCCGCGGACCTTTTTTCCTTTCTTGAAAAAGAAATAGCGCCTGCGAATAAAACGAAATTAAACCCGTAGGTTTTGTTTCCATTCAGAAAGGGAAAGAACGCCCGCGCGCCCTATTCGGCGATGTGGGCTTTATTTCTCTTTCGAAAGGGCAATTAACCCCGCAGACGGGGTTTTCTTTAAATATGGTGTATTAGTGGGAAAAGCGCCACAAGGCGAAAAATTGGAATAAAAAATCGCGCGATTTTTAATTCCAATTTTTAGTTTTTTTTTTTTAAATATGGTGTATTAGTATTGGAAAAAGCGTCGCAGGCGAAGAATTGGAATAAAAAATCGCTCGATTTTTAATTCCAATTTTTCGTGTTTTTTTTAAATATGGTGTATTATTATTGGAAAAAGCGCCGCAGGCGAAAAATTGGAATAAAAAATCGCGCGATTTTTAATTGCAATTTTTCGTTTTTTTTTAAATATGGTGTATTATTATTGGAAAAAGTGCCGCAGACGAAAAATTGGAATAAAAATCGCGCGATTTTTCTTTTTTTTTTAATATGGTGTATTAGTATTGGAAAAAGCGCCGGAGGCGAATCAAATGAGTAATCCCGAAACTAAGACATGTGACACAGAAGACATTGATGTATCCGAAATGGATTGTTCTGACTATGAAGAAACGGCGGACAATTTTTGCGAGAGTCAAAGCATGTTGTTGTGTGTTATTTGTTTTACCAAGCCACGCGATGTTCTCTTAAGCCCATGCAATCACTTTAAATTGTGTGCGGATTGCTTTGGAGAGCACAGTAAGGTTGAAATCGTAAATGGCAATAGAAATATTTTGTGCCCGGTTTGTCGTCAAATTGTTGAAAACTCTATATTAGTATTTGTTTAGATTGTGGTCTGAAAGTGCCAATATGTATGTAATGAAGTTTTGTTTATTTTGATTGCGTATTTAAATACTTACTTACTTAGAGACCTTGAAAATTGTTACTAATAAATGATTATAGAAATTTACTGAAGCTTTGTTTATTTTGATTGAGTATTTGAATATTTAGAAGGGGATTTAAAAAAAATTGAAAGAATCGAAAAATTGCAATTAAAAATCGCGCGATTTTTTATTCCAATTTTTCGCCTGCGGCGCTTTTTTCCCTAATACACCATATTTAAAAAAAGCCCGTCTGCGGGCTTAATTGCCCTTCCGAAAGAGAAATAAAGCCCGTGGATCAAACGTAATAACGCCCGCGGGAATTATTTCTTTTTCAAGAAAGGAAAAAACGCCCGCGGGTGTTATTTCCTTTTTTTGGGAAATAACGCCCGCGGGCGTTAATTCCACGGGCGTTATTTCACTGCACCGCAAAATAGTCCCTCAGTTTTTGAGATATTTGATTGAAATTTGGAACACGGGTGAGTTTTGATGCTCAATTGATCATTTGTCGGAATTGGCCGAATCGGACCACTATAACATATAGCTCCCATACAACCGATTGTTCAGATATACACATTTTGGTGTATAACTTCCCCCATTTTACAGCTAAGGACATGAAAATTTGGAGTATTTGTACCCATATGGACCCAAATAAGGTTACCGAAAATTGTCAACATCGGATCACTATAACATATAGCTCCCATACAACCGATTGTTCAGATATACACATTTTGGGGAATAACTTCTCCCTTTTTACAGCTAAGGACATGAAACTTTGGAGGTTTTATACCCATATGGACCCAAATAAGGTTACCGAAAATTGTCAAGATCAGACCACTATAACACCGACAGAATAAATTAAACTAAATCAGGATATGTGCATAGGTAACTTTTCATTTCCCCATTTATGAAAGGTATGAAGTCTTCGGTACGGCCGAAGACAGCCGCGCTCTTACTTATTTTTTTCTTGAATTATGTTTATCCGCTTTTTTTTGGCTCTGTAAATAAATGCATAAATGTCTATTTTGCTAAAGTAGCACCCAAAAGATATTTGTAAAGGAAAGCTATTTCATCTATTTCGGTACTTTAAAAAAAGGCATGTCTACAGACAGACACATACACCTACATGGAGCTTGATACTCATTGTGACCTATGGGTCTATTTTGCCCTCCAGCTAATTATGTATAATACCTCCCTCAGGCCAATTTCATACACAACTTTGAGTATTTCGTTTGGCCTTAGGATAGGTATGTGTCTGCTCTCGAGCTGATGTTGCCCAAGTGTGCTCTGTCTCCTTGTAGATGTGGCAGCGCATTCGAAGCTATATACTCAGTTTTTTTCGTAAAATGATTTGCATGCATTTATGCCCTTTTTATGCACAACAATTTTTAATATTGCTTGATTTTACTACAAAAATTATGTCTATCTCATAAAGTAGTAATAAACAATAATACAACTCCATTCAATAAATTTAAATTATTTTATTATTCAATCTTTTATTCGTGTTATTTAAATAGTATATAACTTTTTTTTTAAACAAACTTATATTACAGCAGCTATTATTACATGCCGCCTAAACCTATCGAAACTTGTCGAGTAGAAGCTGAACTACATACAACTCAATTAAGTTATAAAGACTTGTGTCAGGATACCGTGTACTTACGTGTGTTTCGTTAACTAAGAGCAGTGCAAATAGATTTATCTTTATGAAATTATTTAATTTAAATATTTAAAGGATTTTAAGTATAATTTAATGTCAGGAAATGAATTTTATAATTTTAGTATGTTCCGCTTCGCTCCGATGTGCGTATTCGTTTTTACAGCTCGTTCTCAACTGTCGGAATTCAAACTCGGGCTTAGTGATGGTAAAATGCTTAGTGATGGTAAATGCTGTAGCGTACTAGAGAGTCGTATTAGGGCAGGGTTGATATTAAGTGGAGTGACAATTCGGCCCTTCCTGATCCAAATCGACCTCGATTTCGTCGTTGATATCAAGTTCCGGACTATTACTGCACCACGGCTTCATCTTTTCAGCAGTATATACTGAGCAAAATTTCTTATTGGTTATTTGATAGCCTGGTATATCTTCGAGCAAATAACGTTCGTTACCTAAAACTTTTCGTACGATATATGGCCCACGGTATTTAGGCTCGAGTTTTCGTGAATCGCCAGTGGCACCTGGTTCGTTTTCGATCACGACAAGGTCTTCTTCGGCGTATATTTTTGGCTTTTGGTGGCGTTGATCGAACCTTTTTTTCCATTTTTCGCGTTCTTTTAAGATATTTTCGGCGGCCTGGCTGCGTTTTTCGGCAGCGGGTAGTATAGATGTTTCATCCTCTAAATCGTTGTGAACAGCCGCAAGCAATTGATTAGTCACCACGTCACGCAGTTTGAAATCAAAAACCAGTTCGTTAGGGCTAAACCCAGTCGTTGCGTTTCGTCGTGAATTTATCGACCATTGAAGCTCTCGTAGTATAAGATCCCAATCTTTCGGTTGGTCTGAAGTCGTACGCAAATAAGTCAGGATACTCTGGTTGGCGCGTTCGACCTGACCATTTGCACGTGGTGTTCGAACCGCTGTTTTTATGTGTTGTATATTGTTTTTGTTGCAAAAATCTTCGAATGCTTTGGATGTAAATGATGTCCCTCTGTCGGTTATTATTTGCGCAGGAAGACCAAAATAAGATGTGATTTCATTAAGGGCTTTTATTACGTGTATTGTCTTCGTGTCGCGTGTTGCTTTTACAATTAAAAATTTGCTAAAAGCGTCGGATATTGCCAGAACATAACAGTTACCACGTTTGCTGCGTGTGAATGGACCCATATGATCCAAATGAATGCGATGAAATGGTAACGGTTTTACCGAGTCGATGTGAAGTTCTCCCTCGCTTTTTCCCGAACGTTGTTTCTGATAGCAGCAGTTTATGCAAGCTGCAATGTAGCCTTTCACGAATCTCCTCATTTGTGGGAACCAATACGTTTCTCTAATTCGTTCGAGAGTCTTCTCTAACGCAGTGTGACCTGCGTCATCATGGCACAATTTTACAATGCGCCACCTTACACCCTTTGGTACCACAAATTTCGCACCATCCGGTTGATTTTTGTACAAACGATGACTTTTTAGCTTATATTCTTTTTTAACTGTGTCTTCTATTGGCGATTTGATTGTTCCGTTTAAAATATGTATATATTGTCGCAGGTTTTCGTCCTGCAGCTGCATTGTCAGCAGCCAATCGTTGATGTCGTTGTTTACGGTGAAAACAAAACCAGCAGGTTCAGCTTCTTTTGCAGGCTGATCAGGCATTCGGCTTAGAGCATCAACGTGCTGTAAGCGGCTGCCTTGGCGATGTATGCTCACAAAATCATACTCTAGTAGCTTAAGCCACCAGCGTGCTATTTTTGGTTTCATCTCCTTATTGTCCTTTACTTGAACAATAGCGGAGCAATCGGTGACGAGTCTAAACTGTTTGCCTAGCAAGTAGATTCGGAAACGCTCCAAGGACTCTACAACAGCGAGGACCTCGAGCTCATAGCTGTGATATTTACTTTCGGTAGCGGTGCAATGGCGACTGTAGTAGCAGACAGGGTGCCATTTTCCTTCTTCGTCTGATTGCAAAAGCACTCCTGCCAAACCAACGCTGCTTGCATCGGTGTGAACTTCATGCTGAGAATTAAAATTATACAGCATGAGGACTGGTTCTTTTGTAAGGACATTTACTAGCGTTTCGAAAGCGGTTTGCTGCTGAGGACCCCAGGTAAAATTTTCATTATAGGCTTTTGTTAGTAGAATGGTAAGTGGTTTAGAAATTATGGAGTATTCGCGTACAAATTTTCGAAAAAACCCCGTTAGACCCAAAAATCTTCTTACCTCAGTGATGTTGGTCGGCGGTTTGAAGTTTTTGATAGCTGTTACCTTGTTTGTGCCAGGCGTAATACCATTTTCGGTTATGGTATGTCCAAGATAATCAATTTTCGTAGCAAGAAATGTACACTTATCGGGTCTCAGCGTAAGACCAGCTTCTTTAAGTAACTTTAGGAACCGGTCTAAACGTAAAATTCCTTCACAAATTGTTTTGCTAGGGATTACAATGTCATCTAGATATATAAGCACTTCACCGGTATTCATTTTGGACGCGATTTTATTCATGATGCTTTGGAATGTTGCCGGCGCGTTCACGAGACCGAAAGGCATGCGATTGAATTCAAAATGCCCGTCCGATGTTACAAACGCGGTATATTGTTTTGAGGATTCCTCGATCTCAATTTGATGGTAACCCATACGAAGGTCTAGTGTTGTGAAAAATCGATTTCCCGCGAGTTGTGCGAACTGCTCTTCCATGTTCGGCATGGGAAAAGGTTGTTTACGCGTTATTTTATTGAGACTGCGGTAGTCTACACATAACCGATGTTCTTTGTTCTGCTTCTCGACTAGTACTACGGGGGACGAGTATTGCGATTCACTACGACGGATTATCTCATGCTCTAGTAACTCGGTTATTATTTCTGCTATTATCGGCCGTTTCGCGAATGGTACTCGATATGGTTTCAATTGAACTGGTTGGTCGCTCTTAAGCGTTATTTTCATTTTTGATACCCCGCACTTTCCGAGGCTTGCAATATTATCAGCGAAAACACCCCGATACTCGCGCATTACATTGTTAAATTGTTGATGTTCCTTGTCGTTTAACCCCTGAGGGTCGCGGATGTTACGTATTTGTTCAACGCGGCACTCTACATTTTCTATAATCAGCCGTTTATCTGACCCACAAAGAACGTCCATTCCGAGCAGTACGTTTTCACATATTAACTCGTCACTCACAACCACCATATTTGCATTAAACTTTTGATCGTCAATTATGACAATAACGTTTAGTTTTCGAGTGGAAACGTATTCTCCACCGCCAAAACCTCGTAACACAGTTACCTCATTTTGATGGGCACCTATTTGGTCAGCAAACATTTTACGAACAAGGGTACGTGTGCTGCCAGGGTCAACAAAAGCACTAGTAGCATTACCGTTTACAATAATTTGCTTAACAATCCCGTCATTTATGTTTTCAATTTTACGCGTACCCGAATTAACGATATTATTGACATTTGTTTTCTTTTGGGCAGTACACTCTTCAGTTTTATGAGTAGTGCGTTGGCAATTTGCGCACCTTGTTTTTTTCTGTGGTTCAGGACATTTAATGGCAAAATGCCCCAACTTTCCACAATTAAAACACTTCACATTATTCGCGGACCGTTGTTGATTAGAATTTGATGAAACAGGAGGTTGTTTGAAACTTGAAGTTTGTGGTTTTATCGCGGCTGGTACGGTTTTCGCTTTATATCCATTGTAATTAGTATCATTATAAACACTATAATTCATTATGTCCTTTAACAAGGCTTGACAACTTTGGTACTCGTTTGATATTTGCGTTTAGTTCGTTATCGTTTATACCGTTTATAATGTGACGCGCGATACTGGCTTCCGATAAACCACCTTTGTTACCGAGAGCTAACATCTTGTAAAAATACTCAATCGGCGATTCTGTTTGTTGGCGTTTAGTTTTCGTTAGTTTGATATGAATATCAGCTTCATTGACAAAACACGGAAAATCATTTAAAAATTTACTGACAAATTGTGGCCAATTTACAAATGCACACGGTTGAGAATCGATCCACAACTTTGCAGATCCACGCATTTTTTGTTGTACAGCAAAAATTATGGCACTTTCATGCCATTCGTATGTATTTTTTAACAACTCAACACGCTTGACGAATTGTACCGAATTTGGCGACGTTTCGCTCGTTGGGTTAAATTCTGGCAACAATTCTACAATGTCTTTAACATTGTAGTACGGAGCGTTTGAGTAGCCGTGACTAATTGGAAACGGAACACTCGATTGGTGGAAAACATTGTTTCTTATTGGAATCTGCGGTGGCGGCGCAGTCGGTATACCTGCGCTTTGCCACTGAGGCATATAATTCACTCGTGTATTTGTTGTTGTTGTTGTCGCGAACTGTTGTGCGTTTGCTGTAGTCGTGTACATTGTCTGTACCGGCGACGAAGACAATGTTGGCACAAAATTTGGCACATACGAATTATGTCGCGTATTAGCATTTTGTATCGTATTCGTTTGCGTGTTTATGAAACGCTCGATTGTTTTTTCAAGTGCTGAAATGCGTTGTACCATTGTCGTTTGTTGTTCATCTTCACTTTCATTCGCGGCATCCATATTTTCTTGTAAACGACTCATTAATTGATTTTTCGTGCCAGAAGTAGGCAACCCCGCTTGCTTACATTTTTTTTTTAACTCTTTTAATGTAGCACCCGCTCCCAACATTTCTGTTTTTGTTTTGATTTTGTTGTGTACCAATTCTATTTCGCACGCGCACGATATGTGTTCAATTTTCGTATATTAACAAATGATATATCAACCCGTATGTGTGAAGAGTACGACACGTTTGTATAGGCGTTTGTTAGAAAAATGTAGCAACCGAAAAAAATATACCACACCACGTAAATATGTATTCATTCGTTGAATTGTGACTGCGGCGTCGGCGCACAAACCAAGATGCACTAGCAGCAGATCGTGTATTTTGCTCGTTTGTATGTACGTGTGTCTATCGTATGACAAAATTTAACGCTTTCGTACATATATGCATAAACGTTTGCACATATGTTTGTGTATCAATCGTTGGTTTCTATGTGGATTCCTTGCACGTTGTACGTTTGTACGAAAGAAAACAAAAAGAACGTATATATTTATTTTTACTGAGATAACGAAGTGGAACACAATTGACGCTTTTCACTACGAACGTTTTTATGTTTTCGGAAAACACTTGCATTTACATTTATGTAGTTATAACCGTACGGCTTCGTTGCCGAATTGAGCAAGGTACATATACTTATGTATGTATGACGAGGACGACTGTAATTATTACACCATGGTGTGGAGAAACGATTTTCTCCTTCTTTCATACGCATACGACGAGGTGAAAAAATTTACATGTTCGTTGAACGACGCAATTCGCACGAGATTTCCAACTACAAAGCGGCACAGTTTAAATTTTTTTTCGTTGAGCTCACAAGTACACAAATGTATTTTTGTCGCTGGAGCCCCGTTTTCGCCGGGAGTCTCATCAAATGTGAGGTTATGCACATATGCAATTTTAGCGTGCACACCTAATTAGCACTTTACACACTATTTCGCAATTTATTATTGCTGGTTTTATAGCGTATTTAACCTATTTCACTCTTATGCACGTATATATATTTTTCTAGATTATTTAGCGCACTAGTACTCGCGTAGGCGTAGAAGTCAATCCTTCTTCTGAACTGTCAGGATACCGTGTACTTACGTGTGTTTCGTTAACTAAGAGCAGTGCAAATAGATTTATCTTTATGAAATTATTTAATTTAAATATTTAAAGGATTTTAAGTATAATTTAATGTCAGGAAATGAATTTTATAATTTTAGTATGTTCCGCTTCGCTCCGATGTGCGTATTCGTTTTTACAGCTCGTTCTCAACTGTCGGAATTCAAACTCGGGCTTAGTGATGGTAAAATGCTTAGTGATGGTAAATGCTGTAGCGTACTAGAGAGTCGTATTAGGGCAGGGTTGATATTAAGTGGAGTGACACTTGGATTACATTTTTCCGACATTTATTAAAGAAAACAATAAATACTTCGACTCCAGCACCAGCAATCGCTATGAAAATCGAATCAAACGCACTTCCTCTACGCCGTGCTAGCTTGCAGAATAGGTATATGCTTTTCAGTCATTTTCGCATGAAGAATACATGTACATTAGGGTGCTTTTAATTTGTATGAAAAATTTTAAAGTTCATAAAAAGACTGTATCGCCCCCTCAATCTGTAGTAACATGGTCGAAGATATCACACATAAATTTTGGTCCCGATTGGTGGCGGTTAAGGCGTGGCGCATTGAGGTCAAAGTTCAGAAAACTCTATGAAGGGTCAAAAAATCAAAATATTTTTTTTAATTATCTAATACCCAAAATTAATACTTCTATACCCAAGGATAACAAATATAAATTTTGGTTCCGATTGATGACGGTTTACTGGTGTTTCAAGGGGTCAAAGTTCAGATTACCATATGCGACACTAAAAATGTAAGTCTTCTATGGCAATCTGAACATTGACCCCCTTAAAACACCACTAAACCGTCATCAATCGGAACCAAAATTTATATTTGTTGTCCTTGGGTTTAGAAGTATTAATTTTGGGTATTAGATAATTAAAAAAAATATTTTGATTTTTTGACCCTTCATAGAGTTTTCTTAACTTTGACCTCAATGCGCCACGCCTTAACCGCCACAAATCGGGACCAAAATTTATGTGTGATATCTTCGACCATGTTACTACAGATTGAGGGGGCGATACAGTAAAATATCGTTAATTTGAATTTTAAACGCACTCTAATGTACATATGTATGTGCGTGTTCTTATAAAAGATATGGCACAGCATGATGACATTTGGTGGTGGTTCTTTTTAATATACATACAAATGTGACAGACATTGCACAGCATGGTTCCTGCATTGATTTACGTAGCTCAATTTCATTTTTGTAAACACCGATTAAATAAATAGGCATTCATTTATTTGTAAGACAGAAAAAGTATTTATAATACATATAATAAAATTGTATGCATTTTCAAATGTGATCACAATGTATGTAGGTCGGCCAATGGCCGTCGAGCCGAGACGTGCATTTTTTTTTTTGGCATGAAACAACCTTGCACAAATACATATATACGTTTGGCATTAAGGCATGTCATTCTAATACGTCTAAAAATTTATGAATCCTAAAATCTTCTGGAAGAAATTTAGCAGCATGTCACAAATTGGCAAGTAGTCTGAGCCCAAAATTTGACAACACATATGCATATAGTGTATGTATGTACATGAGCATTCATAAACATGTTAATAAATTTGTCCAAGTTTTCTCAATTAAATTGAAAGTCAGCGCAGTACATAGTACAAAGTTGAAAAGTTAAAAACTCACTCTGAAACTAATGATTGTTGAATTAATTGTGTTCACGCACAAGCAAATGGATGCATTACTTCCTTTAGACCATAACAAAAATGTATGGAAAAGTTTGAAAATACTTGAATATAGTTTTTGGTAGTCATCAAACTTGGTAGGATCTTTTGGAAAGTTTTATTGCTTTCCTGTGGGCACACACACAAAAACAATGTTAATACATATATACATTCATGAGTACAAGTGTACATAAGTTTATTATGTACAATGTATTATTAATGCCTTATTTAAATACGAGTACATAAAATCGAATTTGTTTTGTAACAATTATAATTTTATACCAGAGTTGTAATTATTATAAGAGAAAAAATAAAAATCAAAAAATAATTATTATTGAAAGAAACATATTTTAAAAGTCTTTCCATAATAGTTATTTCTGAGATATTTTTTTTTAGTCTTTTTGTAATTATTATAAATGAGAAATTTTGTTTTATATTTTCAAAGATTTTTATATTGAGACAAATTTGAAAAAAGTCTTTGAGTAATTACACTGGATCACAGAATGAAATTTTTTGTCTTTACTTTGGACGTGACTATCCTAACTATATGTAAAATCGGTCGCTGATTCCGAAAATCGGGTTCATTTTTAATTCTATGGGAAGGTTTTTGAGATATCGGCAATTTTCCGTTATTTGGCCAATGGCTCGACTTAATCCCGCATATGAGCTATCTTCCTTGGGATGACACCAGCCGAAAGAAAATTAAATTTCCTTTTCATGGCTCCTATAAAATTTTTTCTAACTCTTATAGTTTCTGAAATATTGACGACTCAATTTGAATTTTTTCGATTTTTTACGATTTTTTTAAGAAAAAATTAATTTTGTCAGGCAATATCTTTAAAACCAATGTCTCCACCTTCGGTTTTACTTCTTTACGTGAAGCTATATTCCATTAGCAAAAAAATAAGATATGAACGAAGAAAATCCATGGTAAAATGGAAAAGTTATAGGCGGTCAAGTAAATACAGCCAAGTCGCGCAATGCATCTGCACGGGTATATTTTATGCGTGTTATACCCGTAAATGGGCTCGTATCGACTGCGCTGCCAATACGCTGCTACTGTAGATGTGTAGGTATTGGTAAAATATGCATAGAATGTACCGTATAGTGGCATTGCGAGACTTGGCTGTATCTTGTCTGTACTTGATCGCCTATAACTTTTCCATTTTACCATGGATTTTCTTCGTTGATAGCTTATTTTTTTTTTGCTGATGGAATGGAGCTTCACCTAAAGGAGTAAAACTGAAGGTGAAAATATTGGTTCTAAAAATATTGCTTGACAAAGTCAATTTTTTCTTTAAAAAATTGTAAAAAATCGAAAAAATTCAAATTGAATCATCAATATTTCAGAAACTATAAGAGTTAGGGAAAAATGTTATAGGGGCCATGAAAGGGAAATTTAATTTTCTTTCCATTGGCCGAATAACGGTAAATTGGCGATATCTCAAAAACCTTCCCATAGAATTAAAAATGAACCCGATTTTCGAAATCAGCGACCGATTTTACATGTAGATAGGATGGTCGCGTTTAGAGTATTTTTTGGCTGTAGAGCAGTGTAATTATTCTACATCTCTGTTTTATACTCGTATATGTGAGTACATTAGACCGTATCGAAAAATACACAAAATACTAAAATTTACAAAGCTTTTCATTCCAAGTTTAGTATAAGGCACTGATGGGCGTTTTGACTCATATGAGCAGTTACTCTCAGCACACGTATTCTTACGCTCTTTGATTCAGTCGTTGTTTAGACAGCGGAATAGCAACACAAGCACTGGCTGCGTTGCTTTGTTTGTTTATGCGACAGTGTGCCATTGCGTACGTATGACCATGAATAATAAATAATTTTCTACTGCAACCAAATTTTCAAGTTACAAACTTGCAATGCTTTATTTTTCAATTCATATAATAAAATTTGCTGTATTCTTAAAGGTTCTACTAAATCTTCAGTTATAAATTACGCCCCATCCTTGCATACCTTAACAAGTTTAGTTATGTACTTTTGAAAAAATTTCGTAAATGATATCAACTCTCAACTATTTCTCAATGAATATTCTTCAAATGAATTTTTTAATGCATATTTTTTACACTAAAAACTCCTTATAGATATCTTTTTTACTATTGGAGTTTCCAATATTTTACATTGGTGAATCCAAATTAATTTATAAAACATTTTTCCAAGTTAAAAATTCCTTAGTGATATATTTATTATTATTATTAAAATATTTATTTTACTCAAAGGGTTGCTATATTTATGCGTTTACTCCATATGCTTGGCTCTTACACTACTGTTGCATAAATCTCTCTATTCTCACTAACATAATATCAATTTTAGTTTTGCTGGGGTCCGGTATAAGGCCTCCAATACGATGTTGGTAACACTAAGGATCATATGTGGTCTATGCGAAGGATCACTGTAAGCGGCCAACCTAAGCTAACCTAATCTAGTTTATGGGTACCACCTTAACCCTTCTGTTACATTTAGGTCATTTGATGGCCTTTTTTTGTTTAATTTTCTCATAAATGCTAATATGAACAAAATTTTAGAATTTCCCTCAATGTATTTCTGTATTGAGGAAAATCCTTTCGCAAAAGCATAAAAAGAAGGATTTTGCATTATCAACCAAGTGGTAAACCCAAGAGTTACGTGTGCGCCCCTTCAGGTCATTCAGTGACCGTCAGTGTTATTTTGTACGAAAAAGCTGATTTTTATTAAATTCGTATAAAAATGAAAGAGTGAGTATTTTAATTCCAATATTTTATTATTTGTGATATATTTTCAGATTAATATATGTATGGTTTAGAGCCAAATCGCCTGACACAAAGCCAAATAGAGTATATCATTCATAATGATGTGGATGTTGATGAGTGTAGTGAAGTTGAGGGCGAAGTCAATATAGTCGATTAGTTTGAGCCCGATGGTTCTTCTTACGAATATGCAGGAAGTTATAACGACGAATTAATTGACCTTGTATTGGAAAATGAAGGTAGTACCCACTCCCGTGTATTATTCCACAGATAGAAATATTGAGTGGTCAACGTAGCCGATTAGGCAGAATAGTGGTAGGACCACAATAGAAAATATAATTTACCGAAACAGCTTCTATAATTCTACAAAATCAGAAGTGCATACAACTGACCAACTTGTTGAAACATATGCATACAAAAGACAAACCAATGTATGGACAAAATCGTACAGAGTTACCGTTTCCACAATCTTTGGTCTTGAACATAAAAATTAAAAATATATTAAGTATATGCATTTAAATAAGTGTATAATCCGATAAATAATCAATTGAACTAATACATTTTGAAAATTTCCATTGAAATTATACTTCCATATCGATATATATGAAAAACACAGGTAAGGTCATTCCGTGACCTTAATGTCACATGCGTAAGTTTTTTTGAATGTAACAGAAGGGTTAATGTATCCTTTTTATGCCCGAAAGTTAAACGTCAAATCATGAATCTTTTGCAAAAGAAGTATTTCAATCGCTTCAGCAGTACACGAAATAAGACACATCCAACATTCCGAGGATTATATGTTTTTTTTATTTACTGTGGTCTTTTAGGTTCAAAGATTATTTCTGAGGAGACCCCTAGTGAAATTTTATGGCGAATAATTTACATTTTAACCCTCTAACACCCACACGAAAAGATTATTTTGACCCCTTTTTTTGAAAGTTTGAAAAAATATTATTTTTAAGGTCGTTAGATGGTTAAAATGTTCTAGAACAAAAAAAATATCTAGCGGCGTCCAAAATTTTTTTTCCCCGAAATGCTTTTCAAAAAGACATCATACGGGGGCGTAGTGTGGACTCTTTATTTTAGTACTTATAAGGCGAGACCATATGCATTAGTCCATAAAAAAATATAAATTTTCTTAAATTTTTTCTTAAGTTTTTCTTAGGTTTTAGCGATAAAAAATAAGATCCTTAAAAAAAATTTAGACAACTGTAGTCAGGCAATTACATAAGATTTCAATCTGAAATCTGAAGCTGTGCCGAAAAAATGCTTAATAAATTTAAGCGCTAGTATCTCCTTATGATTTATTAAGAAATTACAATTTCATGGCTTTTGTGTAAAATTAAATGTTTTCAATGGTCAATATAAATATGTTAGATTACTTAGAATGAATTATATTCGCTTTATACCATCTAAGGCTCTGAAATGTATTAGAAGCAGTTGAACTACATTTTCCACAATCTGTTTGCTTTTTTCATTTTTATGATCTAAAAATAGTTACTCATACGTCCTGTCATACGGTTGCTTTGTAGAAGTATGCATTTCATACATTCCGTGGCTGGTCTAATGTACGTATACATAAAGCAAACAAAAGTGATAAACATATGCAGCTATGGGACAGACAAAATATGTGTTTGTTCAATGTTACATACATACATACATACATATATATGTGTGCACATATTTCAATTTATTAAAGGAAAATTGTGCAAAAATGTAATGCCTAATAACTTTTTGTTTCTGAAGCATGCTAAAATACATGCATACATACCTAAGTATACCTTTCTGTCTTTACTTAAAACAAAAGACACAACACCATACAAAAATATGCATAGCAACACAGGAAGAATTTTAAATTATTATACTTATTTACATACATACATACATACATATATTAATGCCATTTTTCATTAGGTAAACATATTTTTGTGTTAAGCAAATGGCAAAAATTCTAATGAAAATAACAAAAAGTAAAAAAAAACAATTTAAAGATCGCAAGGGTAATAAAAATTTACTTTAAATTTCCACTTTGTCGTGCCACTCTTCCATGTGTTATCAAAGTTTTCAAAAAAAACAAATTTTGCAACTCTGCATAAAATCTTTGCTCAATTTACGTTATACGCAACGTGAGAAAAAGTTTTCACTTTGATTGGCCTCAAGCGGCTTGACGTTTTTTTAAACGGTTTTATTTAGCTCACCCCGTTTGTTTTATTATTTATTCTTGGGTCAAATTTAGTAATTCAAATTTCACCCTCTTCCTGTCAACCGATTAATCTGAAATTTTGTACGCATGTATAACCCCGCTGACAATGCAATATTATGAAAAAAAAATTCCGATAGGTGGCGCGTGGGTCGCTATATTTACAAAAATCTCATTTATGGTCCGATTTGGCTGAAATTCGGAACATGTATTACTACCTTGAAAAGAAATATTTTCTTTAAAAAAAAAAAATCCGCTAGGTGGCGCGTGGGTCGCTATATATACAAAAATCGCATTTATGGTCCGATTTGGCTGAAATTCGGAACATGTATTACTACTTAACTTGAAAAGAAATATTTTCTTAAAAAAAAATTCCACTAGGTGGCGCGTGGGTCGCTATATTTACAAAAATCGCATTTATGGTCCGATTTGGCTGAAAAGAAATATTTTCTTAAAAAAAAATTCCGCTAGGTGGAGCTGAGATCGGGGTAATTAAAACTGAAAATCCTAATTATGGACCGATTTGGCTGATATTTAGCATGTGCATTACTTAAATAATTTACAAATGTTTAATTTCTTCTTAATATTTGCGTGCACATGTACGTCTTTAAAAAATTGGTCGCAATAGACAAATATGTTTTATTAACCCTAGATAGATAACGCTATTTTATACCCTTGAAAAGATAAACATACGTCATAATGACGTATCTTCATTTAATGGCTTTTAAGGTGATGAAAAATATAAAACTTATTTGTTTTTTGACTGAGTTAATTTATTTCATTTATTTCACGTCCTATGTGGAACATTTAAACATAAAATTAAAGATAATATGAGATTAATAAAGAAATTCATTTTTTTTGACAAAAAGCTACAAAAATTAGACAGCCTTCACAAAAAGGTGCACATTTCATTCTTAATTCTAAATTCATAGAGGTTTTTTGTTTACTTAACAAAACAACCCTTTAAATAATATTTTAAAACAAAAAAAAAAAATAAAATCAAGCAAGATTATATGCATGTGTTACAAACTTGGTTTTGGTGTTGTCCACACAGAGGTGTGTTACACTTGAAACATTATTTTTTTGACATGCGTCTTATTTTAGAAGGACAGCACCAACAGTATTTTATTTTCTGGGAAGAGCCTGATTTCTACTGCCTTCGAGATCACTGCTGGTGTTATTTTTTGTCGTCTTCTGGGTATCACTAACTCCATCTGAATTTTGTAGGGCAACTTGTATGGTGTTGCGCAAAGTTCTTTGCAAAGAAGATATTTTCAGTCTTGTTTTCATCCGTAGATTTGTTAACAAATTAAAACTCAAAAAAAAACAAAAACAACATATTAATCTAATAAATTGAAACACAAAAGTGATAAAAAATTCATGCAATGGAAAAACCAAAATGTCACACTAAAGATAAAGTTACGTCGTTTTGACGTACGTTGTGATCATAACTCAGATAAAAAAAAACTTATGGCAAAAAATCAAGCACCAGCAATGACCTTCAACCACCGACTGAGAAAACTGAGCGTATGAAGTTGCTTCGGAAATAAATGAAAGTCTGAGAGAGTAAAAATAAAAATGAATACGTCATTTCGACGTGGTTTATCTAATTAGGGTTAATATTCATTTATTTACTTTGCATAAATGTGCAAAGATTTTTGTTTTGTTCTTTTCAATTTTAATACAATTTTCTTTCTCTCTTTAATTGCGCTTATTGGAAAAGGTGCTTATCAAATTGAGATATATACGAGTACCTTCCAAATGTAAATGCCAAACGCTATGTGGGCTTTTTTACATTCCGCTAGGTATTTCGCTTATACGTTTATGCCACTACAATTCGACAATGCGAAATTAATTTAATTTTCTCCTTTAAATTGTTGGAATAACCCACCAAAAAACTCGATTACCGTGGAATTAAGAGGGTAATCCAGAAAAACCCTGGCAATCGCTTCCACATTCATTGACATAATGCCTGACATTAGCATGGGCTTGTCATTGGAGGGAAGGACTTCCCCACTGTATTACCGCCGAACGAATAAATCACGCAATACCGCAAGGATTCCAGTGAATCAAATAAAGAATACCTTACAGGGAAGCAGAGAAAGAAGGCGAAAAATGTAAGGCATGATGGAAATTTCCACTGGTATTTATTCCAGATCATTTTTCGCGCTCCATTCTACTTTGCATTACGTGGAATGGGTAATGGAAGCTAATTCCACTCTGCATTACTGGCAATGCGTGAAAGAAGTGATGTTCCATGGCAAGGCCTTCTATCATGCCTCACAGGTAATAGCGATGACCAGATTTTTGCTGGGAAGCTCATCCAATATGACACACACACTCATACATACACATATAGAAACAGTCCTGCTTTTACACATATTCCATTGCCTATTTAAATTGATGGACTTTTATGCTTTAAGAAACACATGCTTTGTTGGCTCTTTCATCACGTCGCGACGTGTCGTTCTTCCACTTATACATTTATAGACAAATGTTACTCATACGCACCGGCGCCCTGCTCGTTCTTTTAACAGTCATCATTCAGTAAATACCTTCATATGTATGTACCTACGTTGAGCATTTCTGCATTGATTTACGCAGCTAATTTCGTATTTGAATTACAGATAACAGGTGTATGCATGTTTGCCTCTATGGTCTATATATGTTTACTTGTACATAAATGGCTTATTTAAGAAAATTACATTTTCTATGGAACCCCTGACAGCTGAGAAGCAGCGCCTGTGAAAAAGAGAACATACACAAGTGTGGATATGGAGTTTTTGTGTTGAGATAACGACAGCATACATGGAAAATGATGTTCATCACATTATTATTAGCGTAGTTAAATACACATGCATACGCACAACAGCATTTTTGCTTTCTAGTTGAAAACGTGTGCGTTACAATTATTTACTTGCTAATTGCATATGCATAATTTTCATTCCATCTAATTGAAAGTTATTCTTTAATTTAGTTTTGCTGTTTAGCATTTGTCATTTTCGGGCCTTTACATGAAAGCATATATGTATACATATTTGAAATTGTTAGCATCTTAAATGTTAAAGCTACCAGCATAATATTATACCACTTGTTAAATTTAATTCTGTTTTCTGCATAAAGGGTATATATTTAGAAGTCTTGAAAATTAGCAGCACGTATTATCGAAATATAAAATAAGCAAAATTTCTCTGCCATCAAATAAAATTCACATCAAAAAGCGTAAAAAGACACTCATAAAATATACATTAACTCAAAATAATATTTAAGGTCCTTAGAGATCATTATTTGTTGAAGCTCTACATTTTACTAAGGTACACTAAATTAAATTAAATGATGCAAATTTGTTTTGGGTCAACGTGCAGACTTAATTTAATATTTGGTAAACTCAGTAAATAAAAGTAGCTTAAACTTTTGTGAAAAGGCACACCCAGTCGCGGTCGCTTTGTACTGTGAACTTTTCAGCAAAGCACATATTTGCTTAAACATAATTACATTTATTTATTTAAGACAAATAAGTGTGACGTATTCTGTCATTTGGGTGCTTTTGTTCTTTGGTTTTTTTTTACTACTTAGAATATAATTGTTTGTAACATCTGTATGTAGAGAATATTTTCATACAAATAATAATTTGCACGTATGTATTTGCATAAATTTGTATATCGTAAAGAAGGCGTCGACAGCAAATTTATGATTTTAAAGTTGAAAATGAATAGATATAAATATAATTAAGTGCAATATATTTCTTATACAAGTACACATACATAATATGTAGCCCAACAAAACTTGAGAAATATCGTCTCTAATATTTTCTTACAGTGAGTAACAGAAATGATGAGATAGTTCTAATAGTGACTAAAATATTCCAATGCACGGCAAACAAGAAAGCAAATAAAACACGGCTTTTCTTAGCCGGGCTGCCCAAAAATTGAATGAGAATGTTGAAATGTTCGTTCCACAATACATCGTAAAAATGCTACTTTCAAAACAACTTTATGACTCACTGTATCTAAAAACATAATTTCATATACGTATAGAAATACACACATACAAACATTCATGTGTTTATACAGCGATATACATATGTGAAAACATATAACACAAAAAAAAAGAGGAAAAAAAAAACACGTTTACGCAATAAAATCGTCGACCGTAAAAGACACGCACAGTCAATAAGTCAAACTCGAGGACATCAATGATTTGTACGTACTTATGTGCTATACCAACAGCAATATAAAGCCCGGTAAAGTTGACTGGCTACATACTTACATACATATATACACATGTACATTACGCATTAGAAGTGAACAGCAGCACAAAAGAACGTAATCAATGACAGCTTAAGTCCGAAAATTTATTACTTTTCAATGTCACGTTCAAACATCATGTTTAATGTATAATCACAGAGGATTTTTCATGAGAGCATAATATCCCTGCAAAAAAGTTTTGCTTATTGCTGACAAATCAGGTCTAAAAGAAGAGTACGCTGGCAGCGCTGCTTCGTTAATGCACTCACTCTGTCTGCTCCTAAATTTCCAATACTTATCTGGGATTTATTTCGCAACTTTCTAATACTTATCTAGGCCTTATTTCACATGGTGGATAAGCCTTTGGAATAAGGTGTGCTCTCAGAGATAGAGTACTCCTTATGACCTGATGACATCAACACAGGAAAATCAGCCTTATTTTAAGCCTTACGCCACACAACTTATAATTTTCAGATCTTATTTCGTAGGCCTTTAATTCTGCTTTTTTTATTTTTAAATAAGGCTTAGATTTTTTGCTGAGATGTGTGTATACCCTCACGGAAAAAAAAAGTTAGTTGCAAAAATAAATATATTAAAAAGTGATTTATATTCAACTAATTTTAAAGTAGCTTTAAACAAATGCAGCGCGGGACAGTTTCTTGTATATGTACATATTTATATGTAAACACGTGTTTTCAGATCTAAGTATGCCAAGATTGTTTTTTCCTTTTTTTTGGTTACCGTTTTTCAGCTTCACTTCCCATTAAACACTGAAAACGAAATTCTCAAACGGAGAAAATATTGTTTCTCAATTTGATAATAAGCATATTTATCATTTGAAAATTAACATAAATTCAATTGTTTCTCAAATATTGCTTATCAACTTGAGAACAATTTGCGAAATTTGAGGAAAATTTGTTTCGCATTTTTACCATTTCTTGAATTTCGACATCAAATGCAGGATTAAGTTATTTATATTAAACAAGTAAAGTAGTTGAAAAGAAACTCAAGATAAAGTTATTTATTTTAAACTACTAGTAAAGTAGTTGAAAACAAATGCAGGATAGGGCAATTGACTGCTTGCTATGACATCGCCGTGTTAAAAAAGTCAGTTCATTGCAAAGGAAAAAGTCACATTTTCAATTAGTTGTTATTGAAAATAAAGTAGTTTATAAAGTGATTTAAAATTAATTAAATTTCCTACAGGGTATATATGTGTGTGTGAGTATGTGTGTACAATTTAAGGATTCAATTTATTACACGCCTCTCAATAAAGCGGATAAATTTTCTGTTTCAAGTACCATATTGTGAGTGTGATATGAACAGAGCTGGGCGATAAGGATTACGATTAGTGTAATCATAATTTTGAAAAACTTGAAACTACAATTTCCGTAATCATAATCCTATGTGTAATCGATTAAACTTGTAATCCTTATCGCTCAGCTCTGTATAGAATGCATACGTATTCGTTTAGTAATATTTCTAATCCTAATAAAAAAGGGCGTACTAGCTCATATAAAAACTGAAACAGTCACTTGGGTTTCTGTTATCGGGCTTTGCATTTCTGTTAGCGGTTTTTTGTTATTACCGTTGTCGAGATGTCGGTTTTGAATTGATATTTGCTTTCGAATTTTTTCAGTGTATACCAATAATAAATAAGCTGGATATCGTGCTCCTTAGATCATCTCAGTTGTGCCTTAATAAACGTCAATTATGCTACGAAATGCTGTTTTATGAAATCACATTCCACGCCGCTCCTGAAACTATCGCATTCAACACACTCCATATCCAAAATTTGATTATTACACATACTAACCAAACTATAAATATTAATATGTTAATGCCGTACATTTGCCATTTTCCACTTGAATTACTATGTTTATCACCAACTGGCGCTAATGTCAATAATTTTTGCTTACCAAACAATGACATGCTAATATCATGTTCAGACATAAAAATTAATTAAGTCAATTGGGGTTGATTGAACATCTCTAGATTTGGTGTTCAGACATATTTAATTTACTTGGCCCATTTAACAGGTGGGCTCAAGATACATACACACATACACGCCGTGAGCTGAATATCAAACTCTCGTGACCTAAATGTCAAAACTGCAAGGAGGACGAAATAATTTGACATTCAGCTCACAACTTTTACCAATCGTAAACACGAATGCATGTATAGAATAAGCAGAAATAAAAACAAATTTGATAGGTGATGAAGAAGAACAAGAATTCAGCTGATCTGACGAACCAACCTGTTTAGTGGACCCTGACGCTAATGACATTTCTCTTTTCATGACATTTCATTTTGCTTATAAAACAAGCTTTTTAACAGGGTTGCATGCAGAATTTTTCTTCATTAAGAACTCATTAATTTCTAATGAAGCATTAACTTAGTCAATTTTTGTATGGCAAATTGAGAATCATTAGGCTTGAAAATTGAATGAAGGCTCTTAATGTTCAATTAAGATTGTGTCTGAACATAACATAACGCTATAAGCAATAATATTGAAATCTATGACTTGTAAAAAGCGGAAAAAAAAGAAACGCTAACGAACTTGCCATCTCACAAATTAATACTTGTTTTTGCAATGAGCAAAAAAATTTATTATCACCATGTTAGAGAAACAATTAAGCATTTGAGTGGTTGGTGGCAATAACATGAAATTGAAATGATTCATTGTGCTTGCGTGCCGATGGTTACGTATACGACATGGCGCTCAAACACGCATTTGTGCGCTGTTGCTTGTCTGTATGGGGATGTGTGTGGAATTGCTATGAATTGTGTAGCAATTGAAGAAACTGAAAGCACTATTAAGCTAAACTTGAGCTGAAATAACGTTTTTAAATATATTTAGCTATGATTGTGCTGCTCTTTTTTGGGCAACTAGCGCCTTTGCTCTGTCTCTCTCTCTCTCTCTCTCTCTCTGTATGTAACAAATATTATTCACAATAATATATTGGCAAACTGTTTAAAAATTCAAAACGTGAAACTGAAAAGGAAATTGAAGTATTCAATTAATTTGAAAAGCTTTTCGGGAAAATATACATATGCATATATACATATGCGCCCATTTTACTTGCTTTGCATTTCTAGCTAAGTACATATCGTCCCTATAGAAGAAAAAAGACGCAAACTGTTTTGTTGAGGAAGAAAGACGCTAACTTTTTTTCTTTCAAAGAAAGACGCATTAAAAATATTTTTCGAAAGAAAGACTCTTTATATTTTTTGATAACGAAGAAAGACGCTTTATTTTTTTTTACTATAAAGAAAGACGCATTTAAATATTTTTTAGGAAAGAAAGACGTATTCAAGTTTTTATTTTTCTTTGTCAATATTAATGCTAATGCGTCTTTCTTCGTCGAAATATTTTATAATGCGTCTCTGTTCGTCGAAATATTTTTTAATGCGTCTATCTTCGTCAACATGTTTTGTAAAGCGTCTTTCTTCCCCGACATATTTTTAATGCGCCTTTTTTCGTCAATAAATTACTGACATGCTTCTTTCTTCTTCCGGAGCGACGATATACATATATCTCCTGTCTTCCGGTGTTTCTGCTAGATAAAATGCATTCTGCTTCATTGCTTTCGTAAATATCTACATACTTATACTTACGTGCACATTCCAGTAACTTCATGCATGTTATTTAGCTTTCAATTGTCTCTCCAACCAACCAACAAATTTCAATTTTTCCAATCAAGAATTTTAAATTCTTTCGCTGTGACATTCGTAGAGTTGGCGCAGCGAAGTAACATAACAAGAAATACGCATTGTTTTTTGTGAAAAAAGCGTAATAAAAAGCGAAAGCGCAACGAAAATATTGACGTAATTAGGAGAGCAAATAGTGATAGCATTGTTTTGCTGGAGTTCGCTTTGGATTGGATTGTGTGTTGGAAATATATAAAAAATTTAAATTTCAAATTGAACTCGCAAGTGCGGCCAAGTCAATCTCCAACTCAGTTTAATTCTTCTTCGAAGTTCTCCGAAGAATTTTTCTTTCGAATACTCCAAGTACCATCTATCAGAAAGGGTAAGATGAGCGACTTATAGAGCAGAGTACGGCAGAATTGTGAGGGAGTTTGTGTTGGTGAGCGCAGACCGATTTACGCTAAATTGATTAAAATGTGTGTGATGCTTCTCAATTGCCTAAGGAGGTCACTTTTGGCGGTGCCTGTTATAGAACACGACATTTGTTTGAAGAGAAGTTTTCATTTCAATTGCCTACTTAGCCCAAAGTAGAACTGCTTGGAAAGTTATTTACTGGTTATTTTGGGCTTTAAAGTTATAGTATAGAACAGCGTTGGGCAAAATAGCTCCTGGTAGCATTTTGCACTTAGGAGCCGACTTGGCACATTTGGTTGTTGGTGAGGGACGCAACCAAGTGCAGCATAAGGGGAGAAGAACTGAGGAAGAACTCACCAACACATAAGCAAGATTGAGAACGAGAGAGTATGTCGCCGCCTGTATTCGTGGCAGTGATGGAAAATGAAAGTTTCCAATTGTATCAAATTTGTAAAAAAATTTTTAATTTTAATTGTGCAATCAATTTGAAAATCGTCTGTTGGTAGCATTACCTTGATAAAATAAGTTTACAGCACATATTGTATAATAAGGATCTCATACGAAACCTTTCTTACACATATTTGTGCGTCCTACTTTTATGAAGATTACTTTATAATAAAGTTTATATGCCTACATAATAAAAAAACAACCGTTTGTTTACTAAGAAGCAAACAAAAATAGCATTGTGATCTAAAAATATTTATAACCTGAATTGAGTTTTGCAGAATAGTGCGAAAATCAATTGATTATACATAAGTGCCTTGCTACTTCGCAAATAACCGAAAACTGCACACGCACGAGTAATTTTCCATCACTGGTTCATGCCTGAGAGGCAGTGTGCAGCAGTATTGCCGCAGCGTCAAACAATTTGGTATCAGAAATTCGTATTTTCATCGTTTTTTCTTCGTATCACCTAAAAATTATTGAAAAAAAATTTAATTAAATGGAAGGCCAGCTTAGAACCTTTCATTTGGTACTAATATTGCTCAAAGTCTATCTGGGTCAGTCTGGGTCCACATTTGGGCCTGTATTCCGAGAAGTTCCCACTTATTGAAATTCTACATACCCTATCATGTGCGTTAATACCACATGAATATACTGCAAAAATTTCATAAAGATCGGTTGATTAGTTTGGGAGTCTATAAAGGACAGACACTTTGCTTTGCTACTATCAATACTAAAAATATGTATACAGTTTGTAAATAAATCGATTTGCATGTAGAAATGAAATACGCACAAACTAAATGTATATTATAAAGTCGTTGCTACCTAAAAATCGAAAAATTCAGTATTAATTACTTTTTTCGTAATTCTTGGCGAAAATTGTATTATTTTGTTTCCGTACTACGGCAACACAGTTTGACAATTGTTGATCGTGGCTGAGAGTTGGTGGTTTTGGTTTTTGATTTTTAGTATTTCCGCAGGCTTCGTGCGATGAACATGACGAGCGAGGCAATATACGCTGATTTTAATTGTTTTGCATTCCCCTTATCACCGAAAAACAAATCAGCCCCTCTCCATCCTCTTGCTGGCTCCGAGACTGCTGCAAGAGCTAAATTTTCGCCCACCACTGGTATAGAAGGTAAATTTCCTTTAGTAGAGAGATGGTCTTTGTGCGGAGGTATAAGATTTATCATATTGAGTTCTAAGTATCACACTTTATTTTGACTAGATATTATTGTGATCTCACCAAACTAATGAGATTAATGTTGACTTAATTTAGAAACCGTATAGTGAAGACAATTGACTGAGTAAAATTCTACGTGGACACAATTCATAATTAAGTGTCAACGTCAAATTAGCTAGAAGTACACTCGCCATTATTGAATTTCATTCCACACATTCAGCCAACTTTTTGCACAAACAAATGTGTGAGATATTTAATTTCTTTTCTTTCTTGAATTTCAACAAATGCATAAAATTCATTTCTAATAGTCTAACTACATACAAGACATATATAATATGAATATATGTATGCATGCTTGTGTTATACTCTGTCTACTCCCGTGTGTGTCATTATTAGTAAACTTGTCTTTTGTTTACGCTGACGCTTTTCCACTTCGTTCGTTTGCACATTTCCTCTTATTATTATTTATATATATGTATCTATTTTTTTTTTTTTTTTTCAATTTAAATGTAAATGGCATAAATGCGAAAACAAGAAGTGAAAAAACATTGAAAGCAAGACGCGTCAGAAATTTCATTTTATGCACGTTCTAGCGCAAGTGAATAAGTGGAGGGGAAGTGAAAGGCATGTAGTCAAGGTGTCAAAAAAGAAGAAACAAAAATATTTCACAAAACAGACATGCGAAATTTATAGTATGTATGTATGTATGGCGTAACGGAAATTAAAGAAGAAAAAAGCTGCTTTAAAAAATTCTCTTAAACATTTTTTTTAGATCAAATAAACTGAGTTGGTCAAGGCGGCTTTTATAGAGTACATTCTAAATTGAACTCTCTCTGAATCTCTAGGTTTTTTGAGGTTGTCGATTAGTGCATTTCAAATACACATGTATATATGAATATGAAAAATATGAATGACTCATGCTGGAAAAGAACATCACTACAATCTGGTGTATTAATTTTTATTAAACTATGGTCATTGCTATATACATAGATTGCAGAAATAACGCAGTAATGTTGTATCAGTTTTAAGTTCACCGCAATTAATAACACAGTTTGATTGTTTGTGTTCTAGAAACCTTAACACAATTAGCTCTTCCGCGAACCAAAACTCGGATTGAATGAGCTGAGCAGTCACAAGCAAATGCAAGCAAACCGAAACGTTTCTATTGCATCAATCCCACTTTCCATCACTGCTAAGCAACTAAGCATTTCACTCAACCTCGATTTCAAGTAATTAGAATGAAAATGGATAGAAAACTTTTTCAAAGTAAATTAATAATCGAAATCCAAATGACGAATTTAGCTTTTTCAATTTTATTAATTAAATCATAATCATAATGAATTTGTGGATGGGGTTGAGGTCAAGTGCAAAGAGTAAAGAGCAAAGTGCAAAGAGCAAAGCACTAAAATCAATTAACCACCGCAACGCCAACCACTAAAAGCAAAAGCCAAATCAAATTGCGCTAAAAGTTCATGGCTAAATAGAATGCGCTAGTAATTTCAAAATTATTAATTTCAAACTTTTATTTTACAGTTATTTATTTATTAAATGTCAATGAAATGGGAATGAAAATGACATAAGGTCAATCTGCTTTAAGCCGAGTCCACATAAAACTTTTTTCGCTTTGCGTTACGCCATTTTCTATGTCAAACAACGCAAAACTGAAAAACCATGCCACAATGAACGTTGTAACATCACTCAAAAAATATTTATTTTCTGAAAAATTTGTCATTCTCCGTTTTATTTACAAAGAAAATAAATAAGAAAATAAAAAACCTATTAAATTATTTTCTAATTGTGTGAAATTTAAATTTGTTTATTTACATTTTAAGTAAAGGGAAACTGAAAAAAAATTTCAACGCGCCTAAAAGTTAAGATTTGGGCAACTTTGTGCTTTACGTAACTTCGGCGTTGCGTTACTTTTTGTTATGTGAGAAACCTCATATAGATACATGCATGATCACGCAGAAAGTGTCAGGTAACTCAATACGAAGTTCTATCTGGCATCAGCTTTACTCTTGCCATTAAACGGATAGTCGGAAGCAGACAAGCAATTGCTGGACTTGAATTCATTTTGTACGTTGGTAGGAAAATGTGACTACTTAATGAATAACGAAAATGAAAGAGGGGAGCCTGAAAAGAGGATGGATCAAAGCAATATCAAAAACCAAATAGCAAGTACCAAATAGATACCAACTACGAAATACGAAATATGAAATACCAACTACCTAATACCAAATACCAAATAGCAAATACCAAATATCAAATATCAAATACCAAGTACAAAATACCAAATACGAAATATCGAATACCAACTACCAAATACCAAACACCAAATACCAAATACGAAATACCGAATACCAAAAACTAAATACCAAATAACAGATAGCAAATACCAAATACTAAATGCGAAATACCGAATACCAAAAACTAAATACCAAATACCGAATACCAAATACCGAATACCAAAAAATAAATACCAAACACCAAATACCGAATACCAAGTACAAAATACCAAATACGAAATATCCAATACCAAATACCAAATATGAAATACCGAATACTAAATACTAAATACCAAATAACAAATAGAAAATACCAAATACTAAATACGAAATAGCCAATACCGAATAATATAATATAATACAATGGCGCTATTATAACTCTGACGAGTTTTATGGCCGAGCTTCTCTCCCAATTCGAGGTGTGCTCCTTTTTTGTTTTTCCTACTAACTGGGTGGACCTACAGTTTTATGCCGGCTCCGAACGGCGAATGCATTTTTGTGAGAAGCTTTTTTTCATGGCAGAAATACTCTCGGAGGGTATGCCGCCCACTGCCGAGAGGTGACCGCTGCTCTTAAAAAACCCAATAAATGGATTTTTACTAATTAAAAAACTGTTTTGCTCGGACCGTGGTTTGAACCCGAGACCTCTGGCATAGCAGGCGAGCACTCTACCCACTGCACCACAGCGGCAATACCGAATACTAAATACGAAATACCAAATATTAAGTACCAAATATTAAAATACCAAATACATATATGTAAATACATTTCAGTGTTCTTTTCTATGGGTGACGTGATTTTAACTAACGAGAGATATAGATAAAATGAATAAGTTTTGTAATTTTACTGTAAAAAAGATTTTCTCAGACACTCTAAACTAAGTTTTTTCCCTTAAAATTTTTAAAAGTTCCACTTTTACTCTGTTGTGCTCACATGTTCAGCATTTTTTTTCTTCCTTTTGGAGACGCACTTTTTCCGATCGCTTTAAAAAGTGAAATTTGCTGCAATCGATTTGCTTATTTTTTTTTCTTTCCAAATATAACGACTGACGCACACACAAGCAGAAAAACAGACACGAACACACACACACCCATTTGCAGCAACCCATTCGATATTTGCAATTGTGCTTAAAACGCACATAGCTATGGCATACAGAAAGCCGCCGCCACAACATTTAGGATGGCAAAATTAAATTTTCCTGTCGGCATCAGCTGTGTCCTAAATTGTTTTTTTATTTTTGTTTTTTTTTTTGTGGTTTTTTGTGTTTGTACAAGAAAAAATTGTGGCTCTTTGTTGCAATAAAGGGTTTTCAGGCGCATATTTTTTTGCAAGAAGAATAGATACATTTCATTGAATATTTCAAAGTGATTTAATGCGCAAAAATGGTTTTGTTTAAGTGAATCGATGACGTTGAGAAGACTTTTTTTCAAAACTCTTTTTTTTGTAAGTGCAAAGGAAAAAATGGTTTTAAATGGAATCTGCATAGTAAGTAATCATCATAGTGTAATCAAATTAAGTACAGCAGCTTGTACTGATGTTTTTCTAAATTATGCAGACAACCAGATATTTTTACATTCAGATTTGTTCTTAGAAAACATTTTTACAGCAAATGTTTTGTCATAAAAAATCGAACAGCATTTTGTTCTTGAGTAGAAACTTAAACAGCCACATCATACGAATGTCATCCGCGCTTAAGTATGAACACACCTAAAAGGAGTGAATTTTTCGATATTTTGATGAAATCATTTTACTTGCAAATGAAATAATTTTTACTTCGGGAAGACATTTTCCTTCTATGCACGTGTAATAAATCAGGGCTGCACATTAACGTTATTTTTTATCAATAATGCCTATATGACACTACATTTTTTCCCTGGTTTTTTTGGTTTTGAAAACCCACCGAAAGTCAAAATACAAAAACAATTCTTCTATAGGTTGAAAAGAGACAAATACTCCCTCAAAAATAATTAGATTGACATTAAACTTCAAACTAAATGAAAATAATACTTATTTCAAAAATTATTTTTTTGGGAAATTTGATTTAAATTACTTAAATAAAAAAGTTATGAAACCCAAAGGGCAGGATAGCATTGTATTCCGTGTTATAAAGGGAAGCCAGTACGCAATATAATTTTTCTTGCGGACTTCTTCTTTACCCTTACGGCCAAAGCAGAAGCTTACAAGAGGCAAATTTAAAATTTGTATTTCCATATATTTTTTTTATTTTAAATATAATTTATTTAAGGTTGTCAAATTGGAAAAATTGTCAGAAAAAATGACGGAATGCCAAAAACCCTACCGAAATACAAGCTGGCTCGTTGGTTTTTAATCGCCTAGATGGTATTTTGTTTGTTTTTTTTCAATATAGCTTGCTCGCTTACACCAACGCAAAACTGTATTTCACCATCTCCTTCACACAAAAAACCTGGCAGAATACCAGAAAAAAAACGTAGTGTCATATGGGCTTAACCGAAAAAATATTTTGTTTTCAATTCAACTTTGAAAAATTTTAACGTTAAGTGCTGAACAAAAAAATACTGTTTTGATAATTATCAAAAAAAATTATGAAAAAAAATTTCGTTTTGTTGATTATCAAAAAACAAATATTGAAAAAATTTTGTTTCGGTAGCCAACAAAAAAAAATTATCAAAAAAAATAACGTTAATAAAAATTCAAAGTAAAATGAAGCCGTAAGCCCGAAACAAATTTTTATTATTATTTTGTTTTTGATAATCAACGAAACAAAATAATTTTGATAATTTTTTTTTTGATAATCAACGAAACGAAATAATTTCAATAATTTTTATTTGATATTCAACAAAACAAAATTTTTTTGTTAGTTTTTATTTGATATTCAACAAAACAAAATATTTTTGTTGATATCGTTGTGCAGCCTTGTAATAAATAAGAAATTAGTAATTGCTGAGTTCTTAGAAATTCCATTCATTAGCCGGTAAAAAATATTTGAACTATAGAGTTGATATCATCATTTATAAGTGCAGTATGAGACATTTGCTTTTCAGAAGTTATGTGTGATAGTCTACTACTTAGAAGGCTCACTGATAAGGTTCTGGTAGCAATATGGAACAGCAACCCCCGAATACATTTTGTTGTTGGCCATTTTCCTATCTGAATTGTCAAATGAAATGACCATTGTAAAATTGGCTAAGAAACACATAATAATAATAATACAATGGCGCTATTATAACTCTGACGAGTTTTATGGCCGAGCTTCTCTCCCAATTCGAGGTGTGCTCCTTTTTGTTTTTCCTACTAATTGGGTGGACCTACAGTTTTATGCCGGCTCCGAACGGCGAATGCATTTTTTGTGAGAAGCTTTTTCATGGCAGAAATACACTCGGAGGGTATGCCGCCCACTGCCGAGAGGTGACCGCTGCTATTAAAAAATCCAATAATTGGATTTTTACTAATTAGAAAATTTTTTTTTTTGGTGTTTTGCTCGGACCGTGGTTTGAACCAGAGACCTCTGGCATAGCAGGCGAGCACTCTACCCACTGCACCACAGCGGCCGCACTAAGAAACACATACATACAAGAAAACCAAAACATAAAGCCTCACAGTATAGATAATGAAAAAAAGTCAGCTGTTTGTAGTAAGACAACCTTATTGATCAGCCTTGGTCCACTATTTTTTAATCAATTCAAGAGCACTCTAGTTCCCTCTCATAGAAAAACTATTTATACACCCAGAAAAAAGATAGTGTGAAATCACCCAAAAATCAACAAATTTTGTGGTTAATTTTTTCAACACGATGCTTAATGTATGCCATCATGTAATCGTGTAAATTTAACACTACTGTCAAGTGTTAGTTTAACAGGATGACAACTGTAGAATTAGCACTAAAAATGCTAAATGATGCTAAACTCCCATCATTACCACGGCACAAAATTTTCTTTTTGTTAAAAAAAAAACAATATTAGTTTGTGTTTTGCACGAACAGCAGAACTTCAAAAGTTGAAAAATTGTGTATGTTTCAAAATAGTTTTGACGCTCTTTTTAACACTTTTTTAGATTATATTGACACTATCATCGTGTTGAATAAACAAAAATTCCAAATGACGTTTATGTTTGAACATTGTTTCGTGTTATATCAACCAACTTTTATTGTTAATTGTGGTTCTTGTTTTAACATTTGTTTTCATGTTGTATTAACACTAAAATTGGGAAGTAATTTTTCTAAAATTTTTTTTATTTTATATGGACACTATCATCATGTTAAATAAACCAAATTCCAAATGACACTTAGGAATAAAATTTTATATTTGAATTATCTTGTATATTTTAAAATTTCTTCATGTTGTATCAACAATAAAATTTGGTTGAATTTACCAAATTTTCAGATGCAGTTACAAAGCCAAAATCATGTTTCAAACATCGTGCAATTTGATAAAAATGATGCTGTTCTATGTGTAAAGATCGATCGTGTTAATTTTACATGAATCGTATTGATGATTTTTTTTCTGATTGTACATATATAGAGCTCTCGCCTCTCGAAGAGAGCATTTTTTGTTTAACGGTTTTGAGCAAACTGGGGATACCCACATGCAAACCAGAGAGCGCTAAATTATCGCTCATAATATAATCTAGTGTCGTAACCAGAAAAATTATTTGCGGCGGCAGGGCTTTCAATTTCTAAAAATAAATCAACAAGCTCTGATACGAATTGGTTTCAGATATTAAAAAACAATAACATAATAATGGTTGCTACTCGCTTGGCTAAGGATATTTAGGAAAAAAAAGCTGTCAATTCTAACTGAAGCTCCGACATTTTATTCACCTTTCACAAATTCACAAATAAATTTGACCAACAGCAACGACGACAAGAACAGCTTTTTTCTACTGACTAGTGATTTTTCACTATTGATGCACTTTTATTTTTTAAATATAAATTGAATTTGCGAACATGCGTTGAAAAAAGGTTTATGAAAGAAATTTTTTTCACCGCGAGTTTTTCACCGTTCCGTTACCCCAAACCACCCATTCTTCCCCTCTAGGCTACGCCAATGGTATTATCGCTTTTCTACTGAGCATTTCGTTCATCCGATATTATTGCTGAAAATCTGTTCCAAGGCAAAAATATATATTAACTTTGCTTAATTAGTCTCCAGCTCTATAGAAGTGCTTATGTATAGTAAAGTTTGATGCTAAACATAATAGCAAAAGCAGAATTTTCGACTTAATACCCCTTCTTATCATAATACTAAGATACATATATTCACTGTGTTGCTTTAGATTTCATTTATTTGCTCCGCTAACGGCTATCTCTCATATGAATGTAACTAAAACACATTCGTCTGGAAAAAGTACCTACCCTGCAAAAATGCGACTAATCCGGGATTTGTCCGGTATCACTCGCAAGCGAGCATGCGACTAATACAATTTGTGGTCTCTTTATATGGAATGAAGTGTTCCCTTTTTTTTGAGCATGTCCTGTGGGAAGACTAATTATACTCTTTTTTACCTGAACGAGTACGAAGTAGACTACTTCACTTTGATGCCAATCGGATATCGAATGGAACCAAGGCTGCTCAACGAAATGAACAAAATAATTTTGTTTCAAAAAATATCAATAAAAAATATCCAAAAATTATTTTGTTTTGCTAATTACACTGGATCACAAAATGAAATTTTTTGTCTGTACTTTGGACGTGACCATCCTATCTATATGTAAAATCGGTCGCTGATTCCGAAAATCGGGCTCATGCATAGAATATACCCGTGCAGAGGCATTGCGCGACTTGGATGTATTTACTTGATCGCCTATAACTTTTCTATTTTACCATGGATTTTCTTCGTTGATAGCTTATCTTTTTCCCAATAGAATGGAGCTTCACGTAAAGGAGTAAAACCGAAGGTGAAGACATTGGTTTAAAAGATATTGCCTGACAAAGTCAATTTTTTCTTCAAAAAATCGTAAAAAATCGAAAAAATTCAAATTGAATCGTCAATATTTCAGAAACTATAAGAGTTACAGAAAAATGTTGTAGCAGCGATGAAAAGGAAATTTAATTTTCTTTCGTTGAGTGTCACTCCAAGGAAGATAGCTCACTGCGTTAAAGAGGTATACAGGATTAAGTGGAGCCATTGGCCAAATAACGGTAAATTGCCGATATCTCAAAAACCTTCCCATAGAATTAAAAATGAGCCCGATTTTCGGAATCAGCGACCGATTTTACATATAAATAGGATGGTCGCGTTCAGAGTATTTTTTGGCTGTAGAGCAGTGTTATCAGAAACAAAATTTTTTCGTTTCAAAAATTATCAATAAACCTTTAATCAGAATAATTTTGTTTCGTTGATATCAAAAAAATTAACAAAAATTGTATTTGTTTTTATTTATGTACGTATGTACATACACACAAACATATGTAAAATTTCTTTTCTTCATAGAAAACGAAATTATTGAAAAGTCAATTTTTTCGTTTAAATTTGAAACTATATTTTTTTGAAATAATTGTTTTGATAATTATCAAAACAAACAAAATTTTGTTAATTTTTTTTTGATAACAGTTGAAACGAAATAGATTTTGTTATGCTTTTTACCAGAGATGTAGAATAATTATTTGCGTAATTATTATCAGTAACAAATTGTTTTTTATATCTCCAAAGACTTTTTCATTGAGACAAAGTTCAAAAAAGTCTCAGAAAATTTTCAATAACTTTCACATAAGTATAAAATAAAAATAACTTTCATATAAGTACCTCAAAATTCAAGCAAATTTCCAATTTGAAATTTTATGAAAGATTTTTATCGAAGATATAAAAAATAAATTTGTTACTCAAAATAATTACTTAAAGATATTTTTGAAATTCGTCTCAATGAAAAGGTCTTTGAATACTTAAAAAACAATTTGTTACGGATAATAATTACTCAAAGACTTTTTTCAAATTTGTCTCAATATAAAAGTCTTTTAAGATATAAAACAAAATTTCTCATTTATAATAATTACAAAAAGACTAAAAAAAAATATCTCAGAAATAACTATTATATACTTTTAAAATATGTTTCTTTCAATAATAATTATTTTTTAATTTTTATTTTCTCTCTTATAATAATTACAACTCTGATTTTTACGTTTATAAAATCGAATATTTCAACAGAAACAAAAATCTTTTTGTTTACTGTTAAAAATAACGTTATTTTGCAGCCTTGAATGGAACTTGTACCCTTTTATACCTGAACAAAAGCATATTTCGAAGTGCGTTTATAACCTTTTGAGTACAATTGTCAACAATTAATCTACGTTTTTACGCTTCCGGGTACAATTGAGGAGAAATTGTAGCCAATTGTACCCGAAAGAGAGGAATCTCTACGAGACTAATATCTTTCGAGACTAAACGCACAATTTTTTACAGGGCAACATAACATTCTATATATGTATGTATGAATGTACTTTGTATATAACATTATTATTTGCGAAATTTGATTTTGGTTAATATTTCTGCAGAAAACTCATTTTCTCATTTGCTAATAGAATAGTATTTTGTAAAAGTATTCTTCAGGCAGAGATTATTCGGAGTTGTGTAGTCTCATGTTGGTGCTGCTCATTATTTACACAGAAAATGCACTTTTAATCACACATATTTCGAATACACATGTATGTATGTATTTATTTTCATGAGGAAACATTTGTGGAAAATTTTAGTATAAGCAAAACGGTACATATAAAAATATGTATGCATGTGTGCAGGTCATAATGACCCAACAAATGGAGTCTTAATTAAATTTACTGTAAATTTTAAGTATGAAAGGAAATGTCAAATTCAGGATGCGATGAATGGAATGGCATTGCATTGCATTACACACAGCGTTCGTTATTTATTCTAAATAAAGTCAGTTTTCCTTATGTTATTTAACAGAATATATGTATGTATGTATATAAGTACGAGCATATGCAGTTACATAATATATACATTAGGGTGTCCCGAAATGTTTTTTTTTTTGATTTCCTTAACGCAAGACCCCTCCAAATTTGCGGTTTTGATCGCAAATTACGAAACAAGTTTTAAAAACTAAATAAAATTACATCTTCAGGGCTCTACCGATCTTTAAAGTTTTGCGGTTTTGTCATTCATGCAGAACGCCCACTCACCACAACATATATTACATCCGCATATTGTTTGCATTCTTACTGTGTAATTCTTTTCGTTCTTATAAGTTCTATTCGCTTAATTTTTGTATGCAACTTACTTTTAAGTGCAAAAATTTGAATTCCATGTAGTTACAATGAAAATACTCGTACATACACATATTTTCGACAATGGGTTTGATTCGGCCTCTGCATTTTATATGCAGAAGAAGATTCTGCTAAATATCCCTGTACTTTATAACGGTCAATGTGTCCTTTAGCGAAAATAACAGACCAACGCTTTACCAAGTTGCACTTCCTTAAACCATCATGTTTCCACCCCAAGCTAAATAGCCAATTTAATGCATCACAGAGCGAATTCTTTGTTGTAATCTTTGTGGGCATGACTCCAGTAGTTCAGAATGTCGCCCCAATAGCAAAGGATTTGCAGCATGCTATACCTTAAAGACCATTAGGCATGGGGGTGGAAACAAAATGTGTCTTTCACCTCTCAATGAGAAATGCCATATCTTATGATTGTATAAACATCTACCTCTTGCATACTTGCATATGCAAGTATGTGTACACACATACATGTGCAACTTTTGTTAGAATTTTTAAGAATAAATTATAAAAATAACTTAATTCTGATTGGTCAAGTCGAAGTGACAGGCACAAAAGTGAAGTGAGAAACTTCGATCGAAGTGAAAATAACATCACTGCTAGTATGTACCACTAATAAATACAACTCTCTATTATTTCACTTTAAAGTGTGAAATAATTTAGTTAGCTCTGATTAAAGTTCATTAAAATGCGACAAATTGCTCTAAATTTGATTTGGATACGAATACTAGAACTAGTGAAATCAGAAGTGAAACATATTTATATCATAATTCAAACAACCTGAATTTCTTTTCCTTATATCTTTGTGTATCAAAAGCCAGAGCCATTAACTTATACTAAATAAAAGCTAATTTTATTTGCTCAAAATTTTTATAAATCTTATTAGGATAGGATTACCAGAACAGAGTGGAAACCGAAGTCGAACATATTTATCTTGTAACACAAACTTTACAACCTGATCTTCTTTTGCTTATATCTATATTATTAATAGGCTAACATAAAGTTTGTTCCATCTTCTCTGTCGGAACTTCTGAACCGATTGAAAAAATAAGAACACCCTTAGAAAGATATTGCTCTCAAATAGAACTGCGCAAATTTTCATTAAAATTGGTGGGAAAATGAGTCCACAATCGCCATTGGAAAATTGCCGTATGGTTGTTACTGCATGTGTTTGAACAGAACGAAACAGAGGTGTAACAATGTGTATGCATAGGTGTGTTGGCGTGTGTTCTCCAAACCATGCAATTCTGAACATGTTTGGCTGCAAGTGGTGTGTAGTTTCAAAAAAGTAGAAACATAAACGAAGAAGCAGAATCACTATACCAAAAACAAAAAGGACAAGGAATACATACGTGGGGTTATAAAGAATAAGTAGGAAAGAGGAAATATATAATGAAATAAGTAGGTACCTAGAATAATTAGTATATAATAGCAACAACAAAATAGTGGTGGCAGCAATAACAACAAAACCCAAAAAATACTATAGTCGCAATCTCAAGCAAAAATTCCAAAATTTGGACAGAAAAATTTGTTTGAATTCAAAGTTTTTTAATTAATCAAATGCAATAAATTTGTTTCTCTGTACCTATATGATTGATCTCAATAATAAAATAACTTTTGAGTATGACATTTTTATTATTTTAGCTCTAAATTTTAGGTTTCTAAATATATGAAATTAACAAAATTTCAGATCTCGGTAGAGCCCTCAAGATCGAATTCAATTCCAGGTTTTTTACTTTTATTGTGATCTGTATTCAATTACGCTACTTTTGATACCTCTTGCGATAGCGTAGCTCGAAAAAAATTTGTTTCCATACATGAACGGGAAACCCTAATGTACATATATCTACTTAAGCGTACATAAATGCACATATATGTAAGTTTGTGTATGTTGTTAAATGCATGGTGAAAATTATGTGTGGGTGTGTGTGCAAATTTCTAAGTGATTTATGATGTATTACATTTTGTGTTGAGAATTTTAAACCAAAACAACAACCAAAGAATTAAATTACACGATGGACCAACGAAAATGGAAAATGAAAAGAAGAAATAACAGCGACTAAAATACACAAATAAACAGAGAGTGACGCATAGGATTATTATAGCTTTCATGAATATGAAATGGTATTCTAAATTTGGTACAAACACACAATTCTTGTAAGTAATAACAGAAGAGTAGAGAGACCCACCAAAATGTAGCCCGATATACTCGTTATCAGAACATGAGTTGCGTCGCTTATGCCGTGTTGTTCTGTCTGTCTGAAAATAGTCTATCAGTCTGCTATTTCTGAGCCAAAAACGAACTATGCGATGCATATATCACAACTGAGAGTTTTAAGCCAACTAGTGTGATTTCTAATCCAAATACTCACACCCCAAAAAAATGGAATGGAACCTTATCCGACTACGTTAATCTAATATAAAGCATGCAAACATTGCAGAATAAACAATAAACATAACGAATCGAAAGCAAACGAATGTGTAAATGAAAAATCTATTAAATTAGCCAACGAAAAAAGAGCGAAATTTGAAAACAAGGCCAAAGGAATCTGCTGCACAGATCTATTTTCGCACATCCTTTTCAGCGAACAGAACGCCCACGACCACAATGGAGTTCATGCGGCGCGTCATGCCGCGTTCGCATACGTATGTGTGTGTGTGGGCGTGTGTGCGCTCTCACGTATTTTTTCTAGATTGAGGAAATGGCAAGGAAAATAACGGAACTCAGCGTTCACGTCCGGTTTTAATGTTTTTTTTTTTGCCTTTTTCTTTTTCATGAAAAAAAAGTGAAAAAAGAAGCTCTCGTGCGCTCGCCCATTGATCTTAAATTCTCATGCTGTTGTGTATTTGAACGCATATAAATTTATGTACATATGCATGTGTATGTATGTATGATGGGCTCTATGCACTTTGAGTTTGAATTTGCCAATGATGCTGAGAGATCCCCCACTCCACGCCTTACTCAGTTCTTTATTTCCAATTTTTTATTTTTCATTTTTCATTTTTCATTTTAGCACATGTGGCTAAAACGCACATAGTAGCACATATAAATAAGTGCATGCATATGTACATACTCGTACATAAGCGTGCATGTATGTTTGTGCATCTACGGCCAAAAATTCTGAAAAATTATAATAGCCAGCCAAGAAAATAAAAGGATTAAACAAATTTGTTTGCAACTTTATTGTTAGTGCTCTTTTGTTATTGCTTCCTACGGTTTATCCGGGTTTTTGTTTGCCTTTATGCATAGTTTATTTATGTTGTGGGAGAGAGACCGAACAAAAAGCAAACAATTAGTTACTTTATAGGAAGTGTGTGTGGATGGCTGAAAAAATTTCAATTTACCTACCAATAAAAAATGTTTGGTGTACTTTTCTTTCGTAAATTTTTTTGTTGAATGCGCAATATCGGCGAAATAATATTCAATCGATTGGAGCTACTCCATATAGATAAGCATGTTATTGACGTATTTCCCCCAATGGCAATCAGTAAATAATTTTTTTTTTTTGAAAAAACACTAGCTTTCGTATCGAACTGAGCGCTTAGCATTTACATATCGTCGCTCCGGAAGAAGAAAGACGCATGTCAGTAATTTGTCGACGAAAAAAGGCGCATTAAAAATATGTCGGGAACAGGTCCGTACCCAGGAATTTATTTCGTGGTGGGTTACATCGTTGTGGATTTTTTTTTTTTTTTTTTTTGAGAAAAATATATAACTTATTTCGTGCACTAAATAAAAATAATAAAAAAAAATCCTGGTTTCTCAAGTGCTATTTAGAAGAAAATTTTTTTACGAAACTTTTGATTTTCAAATTAGGATTTTTATAAGAAGTTTTAAAAATCAGGAAACTTTTATTCATTTAAAAATTAGACTGTTTTATTACAAATACGATGAATACTTTATTTTTGGTGATTTTATCCAAGTAAAAAAAAATAATATTTTATGGACGAAAAACTCGGTTAGATTACCCAGCTTTTTTCAACTGTAAAAGTCCGCTTCAAGATTTTTAGCTTATGTTGCGACTCTAACTTGTTTTTTTTTTTGCAACTTTGTTATTTGACATCCGATTTTTAAAATTGATAGATATGTCATTATTTTAGTCTTTTGAGCAGGGTTTGAAATTATTTTCAACTTTTTTTTTCATTTCCATTGAATTTCATTTTCATTTGAAAATTAAAAAATTAACAGCGCAGCAGAAGTATAAAAAATAAAAAGTTCTACTGTACTGCATCTGCGCAGCCTTAAGTTTCAAAAAATTATAGTCGACTGTTGTTGTATTGTGGAAATTTGTACAGCACTGCAAAGGGCAAATATAATTTCGAGTTTTTACAGCACTGTTGTTATTGTTTTTTTTTTTTTAATTTATGGGAACACAATCGAAATTGTAATGTACAAAAAAAAACCAATTTCAAAAAGTCGCACTTAAAACTAAAATTCTGTTTATCTGTGTTTTACTGTCGACTGATCTGTTTGAAATTACACAGTAAAGCATCAGCACAAAAAACAAACAAATATATTCGACTGCTCTGTGCTTCGACTTAAGATATTTTCAAAGGAAATCGAAATTCAAAAGTTCTCAAAAAATTATGATAACTTTCGCAAAACAGCAACAGCTTATTTTTGAGACTGTTGGTGTTATGCTGGCAAACAGTGCTTGGGAAGCTTTATATTTCCTCCTAATGTCCTTTTATCTGTGAAGTCGTTTTCATATAGTTGGGTCACCTAACCGAGTTTTTCGACCATAAAACATCCTTTTTGTTTCACTTGAAAAAAATCGCCAAAAATAAAGTATTTATCGCATCTTTTTAATATTACGCTTAAAATGTTTGCAATAAAACAGAATAATTTTAAAAAGCATAAAACATTCCTGATTTTTACAACTTCTTATAAAAACCCCAATAAAAACCAATTTTTTTCAATAATCGCAAAAAATCAAAAAATTGTGACTTTCCAAAGTTAGTATTGAAAATATGTAGGAGAAATCGGACTACATATAACAACGCACACATCCCATATATGGGATCTTTCGAAAAACACACAAAATGTTATAATTCAGAAACTAATATAACCCGAGTAAAGAATTTTCAGCCATGACTTTATGAAGTTATAAGGAAATATGCTAAAATTTTAGAAATGTAACATAATTTAATTTATAAGTGGTATGTCGTTAGAAGCGTACTTTAATTATCTTTCGAATGGAGTAGATACGGTTTGCGGGTATTTGTAACTTCACCGAAAAGAATTTTTGATTGAAGTTTTAACCAAAAAAACGTTATCTCAAAACCCTAACCATAAGAAAATGGGTTTGATCTCAGCAGGTTCATACCAGCCCTCCCCTATACCTGAAATTCTTGGTATTTTCTCAAATTAATTATTCGTAAACTAGTGTTTTCAACATATAGCTTTGAATATGATAGAAGTAAAATTTATCTACCAGAATTTCGTGGGGGGTTCAAACACCCAAAACCCCCCCCCCCCCCCAAATACGGCCTTGGTCGGGGAAGAAAGACGCTTTACAAAACATATCGACGAAGATAGACGCATTAAAAATATTTCGACGAGGAAAGACGCATTAGCCTTAATATTGACAAAGAAAAATAAAAAATCGAATGCGTCTTTCTTTTCTAAAAAATATTTAAATCCGTCTTTCTTTATACTCTGAAAAAAATACCCGTAGTTAACTCAACAACTTTCCGTTGTTGAATCTCCGTCTTTGATTCAACAGTAAAAGTATTTGTCTTAACGGCAAAGTTTTTGATTCAACAACTTTCCATAGTTAATTCAAAGACGGGCGTTTTTGATTCAAGAACTCCCTTGCTGTTGAAAAATTTTGAAGTAAATAAAAAATAGAAAATTGTTTTTTTTCAAACTCGTTCAATTAATTTAAATTTTCGGGAAAAATATATGTATATATGTACATATATGCAATATATAATTGCAAATAAAGGTAAGTCACAATAATGATATTATTTATATATTATTAGAATATATTAAAATTATATGTACATACATATATACGTTGAAAAATTTATTTTGTATTTTCAGGTTAAATATGTTTGATTATCCCGTTTTTCCGATAGCGAGCAATCGAACGAGCCAAATCTGGTAAACCTTGTCGGCGATGAGAAAATAATCAAGTTATTCTTGTCGTGGGAGTTATGTACAGGTGCATTGATGCAGTTCAATGAATACGGTATCAAAAATATTGAACTGCTTGCAATGATGCACTCCCACGACATCGACGAAATATTAAATAAAAAAGAACTCATCGCCGACAGGATAAAATTCCGCAAACCTACAAATGTGGCGAAAACAATAAAGAATGTGTTATGAAATAATAAAAAAAATAAGCTGAGCTTATGTGTTTGTGTTTGTGTAAAAAGCCCTGCAGACAGTGATAGTCATTTGGTATATCATTTGAGGCGCACGATTGATGGATAATTCTGTCACACACTGACTACAAGTTTCCATATTTTTATATGGCCGGTGTGAAAAATGTGATGAAAACATTTGTGTCCGTGTCTCTTTTCATCAATCGCGTTGTTCAAATGATGTATCAAATGATCATCACTGAATGGAAAGTTTGTTTTGTGAAACCGGGCCTTAGTATTAATATTACTATGTAAACATATATATAATATAAAAAAAATTAAATAAAATAAAATAATATCTATTATATTAAAAAAATTACTATTGTTTACAATTGATGTTAACTTAAAAGCGTAAGTATTTGCTTCAATGGTGCCCGTTTTTGGACCAAAAACTTTTGCTGTTAGTTCAAAAGCAAAAATTGTTGGCTTAAATACGAAAAGTATTTAAATCAACGGTGCTCGCTTTTGGACTAAAAAATTTTGCTGTTAATTCAAAAGCAAACACTGTTAACTTAAATGTAAAAGTATTTCATTCAACAGTTTCCGTTGTTAACTTAATACGAAAAGTATTTGAATCAAAAACGCTCGCATCTTTGAAACAACAACGGAGCGTTGTTGGGCACATTTCAACTGCGGAAAGTTGTTAATTTAACTGCAAAAGTCTTTGTATTTACAACGTTTTTTTTTAGAGTAGTAAAACAAAATAAAGCGTCTTTCTTCGTTATCAAAAAAAAAAAATAAAGAGTCTTTCTTTCGAAAAATATTTTTAATACGTCTTTCTTTCAAAGAAAAAAAGTTTGCGTCTTTCTTCCTCAACAAAACAGTTTGCGTCTTTTTTCTTCTATAGCGACGATATATCTGTGATAATTTGCAATAATCGCTTAAGTCGAAATATATGATTTCGAAATAAATTGATTTTTATATTCGAAGTCTTAACAAATCATAAAAGTCGATTAACTCTCTCTCTCACTCTCTCTGATCAAAAATTCGCTTCTAGAATGGAATGGAATGGATTTCGTATTTATAACGAAGGGAAAATACATGGATAGGGAAGATTTCGCCTTGCTGGATAATGAATGGAGTACTAACCCAGCAAACATTCTCGGAGCATTCATAATTTTGGAGTCCGATATGATTCCCAAATATGTGTGACATATGAGCCAAGGAAATTTTTTTTTATAATTTTTTTCTCTTTTAAAATAATTATTTTAATTCATGATGTTGGGGAAGCATAAAAGTATTACTTAAGTTCAATATAATATTTAATCTCACACTATATTATGGAGTTGCATTGAATTTCAGGCTGATTTCAAGTTCGATATCAACCTGGAGAAGAATAGAAAATAGACATGAATATAAAGCAATCTCCGAGGTGAAGAAAGTTCCACAATAGGGGAAGAGGAGTGTAAGTGGGGTTGAATGAAGGGAGGATGAAGAGAACTGGGTCAAGGGAAGGAAAATACAAAAATAAAAAATTTTTTTTGTTTTCCTAGTCATAAAAGAAGAAAAGAATGAGTCATAAATATGAGAACTCTTTAATAACACAGTCCAACAAATTTACAAATATTTTACTCAACAAAGGCTATTATTCACAATAGAGGATGTCTCACAGACCAACTTTGCCGAACAGAGTACTAGTCCAGAGGGTATGGGTTTTTTTTAGAGGGGGTTAAATTTTTATGGTTTTAGCTCGAGGTGCAATTACATTATCGAAAATATCTTATAAAAAATGACATCAAATGAAGTTATTGAGCTCGGACTTCTTCTACAGAATTAAAAAGGAATTTTTTTGCGGTAGACTTTAACCCTTTAACGCCCACGAAAATGGCTGTTTTAAACCCTTGTTTGGGAACACATGTAGAAAATATCAATTAGCAATGCAGATAGAGGGCTAAAATGTTCTAGAAAATTATTCGCCATAAAATTTTACTAGGGGTCACCTCAGACAAAATCTTTGTACAAATAACGCAAAAGACCACAGAATATAATAATCACAAATTACGTCATGAAATATGTAACAAATTTTATATGTATTGCTTCAAAACCGCCCTATTTCAGAGAAAATTCCATATAAACTTCTCTGAAATAGGGCGTTTTAGAATAATTGTCTGAAATAGGACGTTATTGACGGAAAAGTAATCATTCTGACGCCCCTAATAGACATAAATGTATGAATATGTGTACATTGCATAAAAACAGAAAGTTCACATAAATATTTTTACGAAAATATGAAAAGTTAGTTTCCAAAAAAACTTAACTTCACTTTCTTTACTTTCAATCAAAGCTACACAAACAAAAAACCTTTGTAGTATAGCAAACACACTAAGTGAACTTGCAAGAATAATGAATTTCATATGTTTTACATGGAATTTCGTTTTTAATGAAATTGCATTGGTAAAAAAATAAATGATAAAAAAATTGGAATTTTGCATTTTACGTAAAATGTTTGCTTTGAAAACACAAATAAAGTTAATATATATATGAATCACTCATATCCCACTCGTATCCACATAGATTCCATTTAGCAAGTATCGAATAAATTGAAATCTCATAAAAAGCATATTCATTAAATTTGCAGAGCCACAAACCAGATACATAAATAAATATAATCGCAACTGTGAAAAATGGAAAAAAAACGCGAACAAATTCATATTGAAATTTGTTTGCATGTGTGCCAAGTCCTGTCAAACCATGTGCGGCGGTTTCAGTGATATGCAAAAACAGCCAAATATACACATACACATACATGTCTACATAGATTGATGTTAAAGTCAAAAGCCGCGTATTTTTAGCAAGAAATATACATAGAATGTAATTTGCAGAATTTTGTTATTTTCGTATATATGTAAATAGACGCTTGTGAATTCATTCATTTGCAGTGTCTAATATGCGCCACAGTCGATAATTGTTTTTTTTTTTCCTTTTTTCAAATAATAATAAATAGCATATTCTAATATGTTTTCCTAAATACCAGCGAAAAACAGAAGAGAAAAGTGTATCGTGTATTAGTGTGGTGGGAAGGGGGTCAAACCAACCTCTTCTTGGTGGGTGTCAAAGGGTTAAAGTATTCTACGAAATTAAAGTCCATGCGTAAAATTGTTTTCTAACAACATATTTCTATACGATATCATTTTAACCCATTTTTTCTTTTATTTAAAAATCACTCAGACGAAATTTTGCAAATTTAAAACCGGAAAATTTAGGTACCTCAGGGAGCAAAACAGTTTGGCTGTTTTACTATGTGGATAGTGGTATCTTGTTCTTTGTGGGAATTATGCTGACCCCAAAAGTGCTGTTGTACAGTGTTATAAGAAATCTTTAAATTTCGGTTATATATTCATGTTAAATGGAAATATTTTTGCCATATTAGCTCTTAAAGCTGCATTTTTTACTCATATTAAATGTCATAATTTTACCCTACATGCATATACAATACAAACGCACACATTGATTGGCAGCAGAATTTAACTTTTCTTTAACTTTTTCCTCTAAAATTTTGCATTTAAATATTCATTTTGCTTTTTTGTTGTTTCTTTTTTGTTGTTCCACAATACATTCATTTTGCTTTTAAATCGATTTACTCTGCTCTCTCTCGTGCAACCATCTTTAATAATTTTAATGTATTTTGACTGTATGTAGATTATACGCATCCTATCATCTGCCCTTCATCAACTTGTGGCAGATACATATGCTTTTGTTTAATGTGTATGAATGTACTTTAAATTTTTCGAACCGAAACCATTCACACGTGTCAACATATTTCACGCCATCGATACTTTCATTTTCTGTTTCGTTTTTTTTATTATTATTACTATTTTTTTTATTTGTTTTTCAATGGAAAATTGGAAAATCTCTTTATGCGAGCGCATAAATTGAATATTGTCACTTCTTGGTGTGTTCGCGCCACCAGCAGCAGCGGCAACTGTTGTTGACGCAAATTCTACGTGGGCGAGAACGATGACGATGATGAGACGATGACGACAAAGGAGCTGGAGGATAACCACACTTAACAGCGGTACACACGAACGGACGGCGAGTAACAGCTGCGTACAATAAAAAGAGCAACCAAGTGAAGCGTAGAAGCATCGACATGGCTGTTGATGATTTTTGTTTTTGGTTGCTATGTGGTGGTCGTGATGTTGGTGGCGGCAGTGGTGGATGGAGTGGTAGATTTTAAAATGGCGAATGTTGAATGGTCAAATGGGCGAATGGTGGTGCTTCCACACAGTTCGCGGTTCACCGAGCAATTTGCCAAATTAAATTAGACCACAAAAGTGCCGTCAATGTCAAAATAAAAAAGATATTGCGCTAAAGCACTAAACGCCACACAAATACACAAATAACTAAGTGTAGTATTGTGTTGGTGTAATGGTGATGACGATGGCGATGGCGATGGCAGCCGCAACAAAACTTAAACCTTATTTCAATCACCAACAACAAAAATAACTACGACATGAACGTCGCCGTGAAGTTGCTTTAATATTGCAATATGCTCTGGTCATCGATAGCGGAGTTGCTAAGGTAACTTAACTCTTAACTCTTAGCTACAGCTGCTTTTTTTCACTCTTCATAGTGAGATAAAATTGTTACCATAGATGCCAGTTACCTACAATGCTTACGGTTATGTCGCGTAGTTCATTTGCAACAAGCTCTTTAGTTCTATTGACGTGTAGGACGTGTAAAATATATGTGACCAACTGATCACAGAACCCTCTAAGACTGTACTACGTCTCTAGCCGTTAATAACCTAAGTTCACTGCAGATGCATAGAAAAAGTTGTCACACCAATGCACCTAGGGGTTAACTATAACTTGAAACGTTTGCTAAGTAGTCGCTCAGCTAACTTAAACTTAACTTAAATATTAAAAAAGTACACAAGTTCGCGGCTATAGAAATATCTATGGTTGACAACACGAGTCCTTGAACTTCTAACCACAAGCATACAAATATATCCACTCGCATAAGGAGGAATGTATGCACTTAGTTATGGAATGGCGATAAACAAATAGTGTAATAACCGAATTAGGCATATTGCAGAGTGTCAAGTCGATTAAACAGACGGTTGCTTTAGTAATTCACCAAATGACAGGGCACGTCAGAGAGGAGAAATAGCAAGGAAAGACCAAAATGCGAAGCGATAAATTTTTATGTTATTGGTGTTTTGTATGACGAAATTTTTTGCATTTTTCTAATGCAATTATCGCATAGGTGGATAATTGAAAAAAAAGCAAAAAAAGTTTACTTGGTTTGTGTATTAACTAAATTCGGCTCCAGCGACATCTAGCATGATTATTTTTTTTTTTAACAAAATAATACCGCACCCGCATAACGAGAGAATGGTATAATTTAATGGATTTATATGAAGTTCTCAGTAAAAGGCATTACAGCACTGCAAACATATTTTATAAACATCAATAAACGTAGATTCTGGTAAAAATTTTATTTAATTTACTTACATTTTTAAACCATGCGTATGAGGTAACGGGAGGCCGCGCATCAGCTCGACACTTGAATGTAACATTTTGACCCTCAGATTTCGTCACAGAGCGACTGGGATCCTCATTAGCCAAATGCACTGACACGGTTGGTGGATCTGTTAAATAAGAGAAGAAGAAAAATCATACAACATCAACTGCTATGTATGTATGTAGGATTTTGACTTAATTTAAAATTAATTTAAATATAACATAAACTTAACTGAAAGCTTAAGTTAAGCTTAACTTAAACTTAACTTAAACTTAACTTAAACTACCCTTAAACTTAACTTAAACTTCGCTTAAACTTAACTTAAACTTAACTTAAACTTAACTTAAACTACCCTTAAACTTAACTTAAAATTAACTTAAACTTCACTTAAACTTAAACTTAAACTTAAACTTAAACTTAAACTTAAACTTAAACTTAAACTTAAACTTAAACTTAAACTTAAACTTAAACTTAAACTTAAACTTAAACTTAAACTTAAACTTAAACTTAAACTTAAACTTAAACTTAAACTTAAACTTAAACTTAAACTTAAACTTACACTTAAACTTAAACTTAAACTTAAACTTAAACTTAAACTTAAATTAATCTTAAACTTAAACTTAAACTTAAACTTAAACTTAAACTTAAACTTAAACTTAAACTTAAACTTAAACTTAAACTTAAACTTATACTTAAACTTAAACTTAAACTTAAACTTAAACTTAAACTTAAACTTAAACTTAAACTTAAACTTAAACTTAAACTTAAACTTAAACTTAAACTTAAACTTAAACTTAAACTTAAACTTAAACTTAAACTTAAACTTAAACTTAAACTTAAACTTAAACTTAAACTTAAACTTAAACTTAAACTTAAACTTAAACTTAAACGTAAACTTGAACTTATCTCAAACTTAACTTAAACTTAACTTAAACTTAACGTAACCGTAACTTAAATTTAACTCAAACTTATCTTAAACTTAACTTAAATTTAACTTAAACTTAACTTAAACTAAACATAAACTTAATTTATACCTAACTTACACTTAGCTTAAACTTAACTTAAACTTAGCTTAAACTTAGCTCAAACTTAACTTAAACTTAAATTTTTACATAAATTTAAACATAAACTTAAATCCTATCTTTGGACGGTAATTTCAAAGTATTCGAACGGATGAAGCTTCTGCGACTCCAAGAAGTCTTAAAATTTGGTCACACCAATGCACACGATCCCACATAAATATGTACATTGCACACATTTATGTATACTTATTCCCAAAAGCGAATGATTCTTTTATATATGTATGTCACAGTGTGGAATGAAGAGAAAATAAAATGTGAAATATAAGATTAAGTAAAGCTTAAGTTGGCGGCAAGTTTAATGGGCGATACAAATTGCAGCATAAAAGTGAACAAAAATAAAAAAAAATAAATTTGAATGGGTCAAAAACGTTGCCATCAAGATCATGAAACACAGTGCAACAGTGCGTGCCGAAGGCGAACAAACAAGCTCGACACTAAAAAAAATTATCTGCGGCGATGGCATGTTGCAAACAGATGTTGCAATGCGGCGTGGGAAGGCCGCTGGGCCGCATCGAGCTGCTGCTGGGCTTATGCACAAGTCAGAGGAGCTTTTTATGGTAAAAAGCGTAAATATTTATTTGCTTCTTATTTTTACACACGTGTGTAAATTTACAACAGCTCTATATATATATATATATATACTAAGCAATTTTTGTAGGCCACCATGTAGAAATTTAATACGCTTTGTGTTTAATTCAATTTTATCTAGAAAGCGCACGTCTTTCTATGCCATACACTTTTATTGCTTATATTATATCAATAACTATTAATAAATTTTTATTACATTTTTAAGTGCATTCTAAATAGCCTGCGGCGCCTTTTAATTTATTTGATTTTTATCTTCATTTTTTCTCGTAAAATTGCCACTAGGAAAAATGCAGTAAAACTTCCGTGCGCTTGCGGTGAGTAATTCCGTGAGCGAATGGAATGAATTAGAAATGGTAAGTAATATGTGAATATTATAGGAGATGCCTAAAATAGCTTTGTTCTTTTGAAACAATAAAGAAAACTTTTGCAATGCAGTGTGTAGAGTCCGAAAGACCAAAAAGTCAAAACCAATTCAAACTGAGGAACCGTTTCATTATGCACATTTAGTAAGAGACTCATAATATGCGCGATTACGGAACGATCCCTAGTGAGCATGGGAGTGCTTCCGGATGGCCAAGGAAGGCGAGCTTTCTGTACACTATTTTTTTTCTGCCATTCGACCTTTGAAAAAAAAAACGCTTCAACTTCTTAAACAACTAGCTGCTTGCTAATTTGCAACCCTGGTGTCAACTATCAAAAGTAGATATTGTGAACGAGAAAAGTTAACAAACAGATTAATAATTTTTGCATAAAATGCGTACATAGAAACATATATTTTCATATAGCCAACTAAAAAAAAGAATGTTAAATGAATAAATATGAGTATTTAATTATGGCTTTTCCAGTGCTAGTCACAATAGTTTCATTATTTTACTCTGCAGCACTGCTGCTGTGGATGACAAAGTTCTAAGCGCTTTCAACTCAACTGGCTAGTCCTTTCCTTTCTAAAATATTGCTAGGGAAGCTAAAAATATGCAAATGCATATTGCATATGCAAATGCATATTTAGACCTAAAATGCATATTTACGGTCAAAATGCATTTCGTGCTTATTTTGGCATATTTTGGCACTTAATCGAGCAATATCGAAAAATATTAAGCTGGCAACATCTTATCTGTGGTTAATTTAGATAGTTGCGTATGCATACAAACAAGGCTATTTAACTATTGATCTGGGCCCCGGAACGGAGCATTTTTCCTTATAAAAATTCACCACGAATTTAACACTAGGGGCCGGTTTCACCATCTCCGGTTAAGTGCTTAACCGGAGGATTTCTCCCGGTTAAGCAATTTATTTGACAGCTCGCCATACAATTTACGTCAAAATAACCACCGGTTAAATTAACCGGAGATGGTGAAAACGGCTCTAAGTTCTTGTATGCTGATCAGAGCCTCGAAGCAAACCCAGAGTAAAAAAAAAAACTTCTCTCCGATGCCCTGTTATTGATAGAAAACAGCTGTAGTGTGAAAATTTGAAGGGAACAATAATATGCAATTTGTATCGACATAAATAGGCATACGCTACACTGTCAATATGAATCGCGATGGTCTGATCAATCGCAGACTAGTGCTACACGTTCAATATGAATACTGCGATATTTTTCTCGATCTGAGGTTTAAAATATTTTACTTCCGTCCTTTTCACACTTTCACTTTCAATTCGTTTATTGCCAATAGTTCGTTCCGGATCGCGGATTTCAAAATTTCTAAATTTCTAAAATTTTGCGATCCAGAATCGCGATCCATCAATACTCGATGCTACGCGGTCAATATTAATCGTTTTCCCATACAGGAGCATTTTTGTCGGAAAACCGCCAAAAACTCACACTAGAAAATATAGTAAAACATACGATAGTTCAATGCAACCCTGCGCAATATTAATAGAATAGTTTCGTTTGTTTGTAAAAAGATCTCATGTATTTACATGTATACAAATCTAAAATTAATTTAGAGTATTTTATAGTATTTAAAAACAAATTTTTTAAATGGGGAAAATGTGAATTGTACGTTTCAGTTCTTATATTATTATTATTTTGCAAAATTCTTTAAATAAAAATGTAAGCTTGAAATGAAATACATACATTTTTTGAGCATATTTCCGGTATTATTTAGGTATGTATATATGCATATAATGAGATTTTTTCGTGCATATTTACGAGCATATTTCAGTTATTTTTCGGGCATGCATATTTTGAAATTTTTCGTGCATATTTTTAGCTTCCCTAAATATTACATATCAGCTTCTAAGCAAGAGAAATGCTCCAACTGCAAGACTCTGCATGGATTGATAGCTGTGCTTCTTTTTCGAGAAGCGCTTTGACAAGTTGTTAAGCAAATAAGCTGTCAAAATTTTTATAAATCTTGTTCTTAAGCAAATAAATTGGCAAAAGCTTTTTTAAATATTGATATCAATTTCTTCAACAACATATTCCTTGTGAAGTGGAAAGGCAAGACTTTTCACTTTGCTCAGTTTCATTCAGAAAAATAACTAAAGAAATTGTCCTCTGTCCGCTAGATAGTCGCAAAGTGCTTCTGTTATTGTTTCTTACACCTTCCTCTTTCCACTGGGTGTATTTTGTACATGCCAGCAGCAAAGCAGCCGCGTTCTTTATCCACATAAAGCCACATTCGTTCACAAGGCAGAGCAGAGCAGAATAGTCATAGCCGTTGTACGATGCAACAGAGATTAATTTGAGCTGAGGTTATATAAGAAATTTACCTACTGACTAGACGAGCGTGTTAGCGAGCTTGAGTTGTGCTATAAAATTAGGCTAATGTGTAATATAGTGGGAGGATATATCTAAACATTTTTATATAGGTATGTTGTATGTATAAATACATGTACTTATATATTTACGTGTACTTTCCCCTCAAATCACCACTTAGTTGACTTCCAAGCATGAAATTGCTTTTAATGAAATTATGTCATCTACATGCGAAAAATATTAGAAAAAATTCCAAAAAGGGTCAGAAACAATACTTGTTGAGCGTTTCACCTCCTTGTATGAATGTGTGTGTGTATTGATAAGAAACGATGATTTGAGAACTTGATTGATTTCATAAAAAAAAACTCGAAACTTTTGCATATTATTTTAAGACTATCTCTCTCTCTCCCTCTCAACCTATCACTTAAATTTCCATTCGAGAATGGGCTGGATTTCGTAAACTTTCCATCTAGTACTCGAATTGAAAACAACCCACTTCCACATTCATTATTTAGGTTGAGATTTAAAGGAGAGATACGTTTTACATACCTTTTTAAATTGTTAACTAAGTCCAATGTTTATTGGGCACAGAGCTGTAAAAAGCTGCAATCAGATTGTATTGCAATCATAAAAAGTGTATATTATTGCAAGCAGGGCCGTGCGCAGGAATTAGCCTTGGGGGGGGTTTTTAATTTTGGTTTGCATTCGCATACATTTTTCGCTAAGATAAACATATTTGCTGAAACAGATATCCAGACCCATACACCATAAATTTAAATGTTCTCTAACTTTTCTGAAACTCATTATGATTCATCAAAACCTAGTTAACCAGGTCCTGAATAGTACACGGAAAGAATTTTTTACTAGAATCAATGCCGAGACAAGAAAAATTAGACTTGATTTTGAACTTAGAAAATAATTTCTTAATATCAAGAAAATCCAAGAAAATTGGATTTTAAATAAATAAGTAAAAATTTTCTTTCTTCAAGTGAAATTGGATTTTAAATAAATAAGAAAACATTTTCTTGCTTCAAGTAAAATTGGATTTTAAATAAATAAGAAATAATTTACTTAGGGTAAGTGTTTTTTCTTGTTTTTTTGAAATAAATAATTAAGAAATTATTTTTTTGTTGCAAGTAAAACTTTTCTTATACGAGCTTAAGTTAGTAAGAAAATATTAAATATTAAATTAAGTAAATATTTTCTAAAAATATTAAAAACGTAAAAAATAAGGAAAATTAAAACTAATCATGAGGGATTAGAAAACCATAATTAGTCAACTAGTATTTTCCTAGGACTTGTTTATTGAAATGACAACATTTTATTTAATATAAATGAAGATGCAAATAGTGAACTCCTTATACCAAATGCTTCACTAACAATTTGAGAATTGCAAAAATATTCAGAAATATGCAGTGGATGGCAAATTAAAAAAATACATGTATCTTTGGAAATGCAAATTCAGCAAGAAAAATTTTACTTCGCTCAAGAAAACGTTTTCTTATTTATTTTACATTTTTCTCGCTGTATTTTGTTGTTCCAATTCGTCGAAACACAATTTTCTTAAATTCTTCTTGATAATAGCAAAAAGATTTTCTTCATTTAAGTAAATTTAAGAAAAGATGTTCTTATTTATTTAAACATTTTTTTTTAACATTTTTTTTCTATAGATTTTGTTAGTGTTCTTGAGTAAGAAAATAATTGTCTCATTTTTGGAAAACTCAATTTCTTATTTCCAGTAATAATTAAGTAAATTTTTCTTATTTCTTGCTTCAAGTAAAATTGGATTTTAAATAAATAAGAAATAATTTACTTAGGGTAAGTGTTTTTTCTTGTTTTTTTGAAATAAATAATTAAGAAATTATTTTTTTGTTGCAAGTAAAACTTTTCTTATACGAGCTTAAGTTAGTAAGAAAATATTAAATATTAAATTAAGTAAATATTTTCTAAAAATATTAAAAACGTAAAAAATAAGGAAAATTAAAACTAATCATGAGGGATTAGAAAACCATAATTAGTCAACTAGTATTTTCCTAGGACTTGTTTATTGAAATGACAACATTTTATTTAATATAAATGAAGATGCAAATAGTGAACTCCTTATACCAAATGCTTCACTAACAATTTGAGAATTGCAAAAATATTCAGAAATATGCAGTGGATGGCAAATTAAAAAAATACATGTATCTTTGGAAATGCAAATTCAGCAAGAAAAATTTTACTTCGCTCAAGAAAACGTTTTCTTATTTATTTTACATTTTTCTCGCTGTATTTTGTTGTTCCAATTCGTCGAAACACAATTTTCTTAAATTCTTCTTGATAATAGCAAAAAGATTTTCTTCATTTAAGTAAATTTAAGAAAAGATGTTCTTATTTATTTAAACATTTTTTTTTTTAACATTTTTTTTCTATAGATTTTGTTAGTGTTCTTGAATAAGAAAATAATTGTCTCATTTTTGGAAAATTCAATTTCTTATTTCCAGTAATAATTAAGTAAATTTTTCTTATTTCCCTAAAAATTTTCTAAATTGAATTCAAGAAAGCATTTTTCTTGATTCAAGTATACAAATTTCTTTCCGTGTACTGTTTACAGTACTTGTTAATTGAAACTGCTCACTGTTTTCACAAAATGAACATTTTTTGTTATCAGTACAATTTTTTTAAAAATGCCAAACGAATATATGCTACACAACTTTGTAATTTCGGAAAGCTCCTAGTGCAATTCAAAGTGCCGAACTTAGGTATTGGCCAACCTTATTTTTTGCAACTTTCACCAATTTCTTCTTCCGTAAAATTATTGTAACTAATTTTGTCAAAAATTATGAGTCAAGATTCAATGCAAAATTTATAAATTTGAAATTTTTTGCAAAATCATTGCAACTTAGATTTGGTCATGGGGGGTTTTAACCCCCAAAACCCCCCCGTGCGCACGGCCCTGATTGCAAGCAACATTGATTGTAAATCATATTGCTAGCAAATTTTTTGATTGCAAAAATAAAAATTAAAAAAATTTAGAAGTATGTTATTGCAATCGACCTTCACCATGAATCATTTTGATTTCAGAAATTAGAATTGCAATAATTTACAAAAGTTTCATTGCAATCAGCTTTCACCGTAAATAATTTTAATTGTAAAAATTACAATTACAATAATTTAAGAAAATTTCATTGCAATACACTTTTCTCGTAAATCATTTCATTACAATAATTTACAAAATTTTTATTGCAATAAAGTTCAAACGTAAATCATTTTCATTGTAAAAATTACAATAGCAATAATTGTATTGTAATAAATTTTCATCGTAAATCAAATTTGATTGAAAAATGTTTGATTGCAAGGCTTGCAATAGCAATCATTTTCCTCATAACTTTATACGTATGCATTGGGTCTGATGAAATGCAAGCGCCCTTGGTAATTCGGGCATTTATATCACACGCTTAGCCGCGTAATAACCCATGTCCCGGGTACATAAAAATGTATGTAGTTGTGTACATATTGGATGGTGCCGGGCACACGGTACTGGTAATATTTGCAGTCTTCAATTTGTATAAAGTCTGGATGATAGGATGATGAGAAAGAGGATGAGGGTGCGGATGGGGATAAGGATATATATTAGACTGGGTTGGTCCCCATACGAAATAAAAAAGTTGTAAAAGTCCGCCCCTAAATTTGAAGCTTATGTTGAGAGGGTTAAGGGACAAAAACAACTTGTAACTTTGTTATTTAACATTTCCCATTTTTAAAATTGATACGTCATTATTTTCGTATTTCGAAGCTCTAGACTTCTTTCTAATGTCCTTTTGAACTTCGAAGTCAAATAACAAAGTTACAATAAAAAACTATTTCGGCGGTATTTCGCGGGATCAGAAAAAAATACAAATTTTGCTTTTAATCTTCTCAATATAAGCTTCAAATTTAGGGTCGGACTTTTACAGCTTTACATATCTGTGGACATTTGACAAAAAATCTTCTATCGACATAAGACAATTTCCCAAGATTTCTACCTAATATATGATTTTTCAATGCGCATATTTCTGTCTTATCAGCGTTTTCGTACGACGCGAAGTATCGTTGTGACAAAACGTCTTCTATCGAAAGAAGCTACTTGATGTAAAAATAAAGTGAAAAAAGTGAAATCGTATTTTAAGAGAAGTGGTTTTGTCAAACAATTTAAAGTGAATCGAACAAATTTAAGCTAATCTCCTGATTAAAATTTAATAAAACAAACAAAATGGATAGAGGAAAAAAACTAGTAGCTTTAGCAAAAAATTTAAAAACAGCAGAGCGCGATAGTGAACAAAATAAAATAAGAAAAAATAAAAGTGTTCGTTCATTTTTCTTTGAAGATGGTGAAGTTTTAAGGCAATTCCCCAATGAAACTGCTTCGTGTTATAATGGGAGTTTTGACCCTGAAAAAATATGTGAACTGCGACAACATGCCAGTGGCCAATTGAACAACATTGATAGTGACCAGTCCGAAGAAGATGTTTTCCACGAAACGGACTACAACGATTCCGATTATGTTCCATCGAACAATTCCGGCTTCAATTCTACGTCGGAAAGTATACGAATTATGGCAGATGTAATCGATTCTAACCTTAGCGACACAGTGTCACCAAAATTTAGTGAAGATATCCTTCTGGCAAACCCAAAGCCAACAACTATAAAAAAAACGAATAAAATGAACAAAAATTTGGGTAAAGAGTATACAACGTGGAAAAATAAAATTGTCCCTGCTAAAAAAACTGAGAAGCTGGTGGATTGTTACAAGAAGTGTAATACCAAAATCACTTTGGAGCAGCAGAAAAAAATATTCGTATCGTACTGGAAGATGGGCAATTATAACAGCCGACGTCAGTATTTGGCTGGTATGATACATGTCGAGCGCAAGAAGAGCGCAACGCTCAGAAAAGCTTCAAGGCCAAGGAATAGTGAATTTGTTTATTTTTATCACTTTGAAATCAACGGGCATAAAACTAATGTGTGTAAAAGTGTTTTTTAAAAATATTTGGTGAAACGGATCAATGTATAAAGACTATATGTCGCATGAAAGTCCAAGGGAAATTTAATGGAAGTCTCGAAAATGATCGACGCGGCAAGCATCCTCCCCATCATAAGTTATCAACAGAAAAATTCAACGAAGTGCTTGAACATATTAACAGTATACCAAAGTATCAAAGCCATTACAGTCGCCGTCACACAAGCCAACTATATTTTCAACGTGGACTTAACCTTGCTCTTTTATATAGATTCTATAAGGAGAAATATACTGAACCAGTATCCGAATCAAAATATCAGGAAATATTTCACCAACTAAATATAAAATCTAAGAAGCCTCAGACTGATCTTTGCAATACGTGCGAAATCCTTAAGTCCAGTTTAAAAAATACGTCGGACGAAAACGAAAAGGAGCAACTTTTACTGCAACAAAGAGAACATCACGATGATGCAGATTTTGCTTATAACTGTAAAAAAATGGACAAAGATGTGGCCAGCAGACATGTAAATGTAAAAATGTTTTCCCTTGACTTGCAGCAATGTTTGCCAACGCCGTTTTTAAATGCTTCAATGTTTTTCTACAAACGTCCATTATGGACTTTTAATTTAACAATGCATGATGGGGAAACGAAAAAGGCAAACTGTTACATCTGGCATGAGTTAATAGCAAAACGTGGGGCAAATGATATTGGTTCGTGCATTTTTAAATGTTTGATGAGCTTGCCAGAGACCATAACACATGTAATTATGTACAGCGACTCATGTCCTGGACAAAACCGCAACTCCTACATTTCAGCTATGTTTGAACAAGTTGTCGAAAAACAACCTACTATAGCGACTATTGACCATAAATTCCTAGTTGTTGGTCACACACATCTTGAATGCGATACTGTACATGCACAGATTGAAAGGAGAAAGAAAAATATGTCGGGATCTATTCAGCACCCACACGACTGGGCAAACCTTATAGATGCTACAAATAATAAATTCATCGTTCATGAAATGAACCAGAAAGAGTTTTTTGACTTCAGTTCCCTCCTTAAGGTAAACTACACTTGGAGAAACAGAAATTCAAAAGGTAAGTTGCAAGTTGAAATAGAAAATAATTTATTATACTATGTACATATAATTTAATGTTTCACATTTACATAAATACATAACGTGTTTCGTTATTTTGTCTAAATTCTTGAAGGTGATAAGTTTGAGTGGAAAAACGTTCGTTGGATGCGCTATGAGAAAAACAAACCTGGCGTTTTGCAATATAAGTCGTCTTTGAAACCAGAAGTGGAATTCAAGGAGTTAGATATCAACCCACGTCGTTCAGCAAAGTCGATTTCAGAATTAAAATTAAGCTATACAACACCGTTAACGGTATCGAAAAACAAAAAGCAAGATTTATTGGATATGCTTCCGTTGATTAATACCGATTTTCATAAATTTTACAAAGATATAGCAGCAGAAGGTGAATGCCAAAACGAATCTGATTCGGACCTCGATAGTGAGGAAGATAAATAAACATAATTTTTCTTTTCCACAAACTAATGAGATGTTTTTGAAATATTGGATTAAAATTTGTTTTTTTTTTTTTCATTGCAAGGCTAATTTATCTATAAAATTTGCCTCTTTTGGATAACTTTTGAAATAAACATTTGATAAATAAACTTGTTTCAACGCAAGATAAAAATTTTATACACTATTTTATTTAATTTAAGTTTTACAAAACAGCTTGTATGAAATAGGTTGATTTTCTGTTAAAAAAGACATTTGACAAAACATCTTCTATATTTCATTTGTATTTATTTTAAAAAGTATAATGTTTAATGTAACGCAATTTATTAATAAACCTTCGTTTAATGGCTAGTAACCAGTACAAAGAAATTTAATTCCTAAATTACAAACGGCTTTTGCTGTGGACACTGCTAAACACGTTTTTTCGCTCTCCTGAAAAATTGACATTTTTGAAAGAAGTTGTTTTGTCAAATGTCCACAGATATACTGAATTGCTTAAAAAAATTAGTTAAATAATAGCTACGTTAAATATTCGTCGTGACGTAACTTCTTTGTTTATTAATTTAGTAAAACCGTTTCAAGGTAACATTGTCATGAATTTTGAAGCACTTTCATTTGGCAAAACTTATCATGGACATTCAAATAAGTTAGCTGACCCAACTATGTGAAAACAACTGCAGAGCTCAAAAGGACATTAGAAGGAAGTGTAGAGCTTCAAAATACGAAAATAATAACGTATCAATTTTAAAAATCGGATGATAAATAAAAAAGTTACAGCAAAAAAACTATTCCGGCGGTATTTCGCGGGATTAAACAAACTTTTTTTTGTGTCCCTTAACCCTCTCAACATAAGCTTCAAATTTAGGGGCGGACTTTCACAACTTTTTTTTTCGACCCTATCTAATACATATATACATATATATAGTACTCCTATATTCGTAATACCTACGAGTTCCATCAGCCAACATTACAGTACAGACATATAAAAAAAGAAAGAGAAAACCGAGCAATCAAATTTGAAAAATGACATATGACTTCAAAATAAACCGCAGTGATGGCACATAAAAAAAATTATAGGGAATTTAGATATTTATTATTTGATTCTCGTATTAAAAAATTAAAAAATGTCGAAGCGGTATTTGTGATAATAAAAGGGATAAAATAAATAAAATAGCTTTACATACGTATTTCGTTTTGAGTGCATTATTGGTTATATAAATATATATATATATACATATGTAAATAGATTTCCAAAAGACGAAACCATTTGCAAACAATGGATGCATGCGTGCGGTCTGATGCCTGACGACGTTGTTAAAAACATTCGAATCTGCAGCAACCATTTCCAAAAAAGCGATTACACTGGGAATCGCCTGTACGTATCAATGCCTGAAAGATACTGCAGTAGTCCGGGACTAAAAAGGATTTTTTAATCCCAAGCTCCGGACGAAACACTGCAGCTCCCACCCGTCCACCTTTTATCCGCCTGTAAATATGTGGAACATATAGCGATTGGCTCGTAGTCGTTTCTTCCATCCGTCTTGTTATATTATTACCTGTGGTCCCCTGTTGAGGTCGGTTTGGAGAGTAACGTAGTCTGAACTTTGGTCCTCATATGTTGCTGTGTCCAAAAGTTCATTGTCTAAATTGTCCTGTTATTCAGTTTAGAAATTCGCAGTACTCACAGTGTTGGCGGCATTCGAACGTACATACTTTACAAACATAACCCTCAAACGGCAGAATTCGACTTTTTGATATAATGCCCATGGATCGGACCACAGGATTTTAATATGAAACGCTTTCCACCGCGATTAATAAAAATATGAGTGCATAAAAAACAGATTTTTCTAGACCATTTCCACTAATTTTCATTAAAAAAATTCACAAAAGTTTGCATCTTAAAATAAATGTGGCAAATTACTTATATTAATTATAAACAAATTCAAAAACTAAAATCAAAGGGGTATAAGTCCCCTAGAACACAATGATGCCTTTCAATTTTTTTTTCAAACGCCTCTGAACTCAATTGAATGTATTTGTCACACATATTCAGAGATGACATTAAATGTAATTGAGGCGCATGCGCAGAACTGCCAGTTGCACAAAATTTTTGGATGAATTCATACACATTGCACAGATAGAATATTATCAATATAGAAGTACTATATATATGCATATATATTTATTTTTGTACCATTTGCTTTTTCATTTACTACCGGATATCTCATTACTGTCATACATATGTATGTATGTATGGTTGTTTAACATAAATATATATATACTTATCCACATCCGCACCCTCATCCTCTTTCTCATCATCTTATCATCCAGACTTTATACAAATTGACAACTGCGAATATTACCAGTACCGTGTGCCAATATGTACATTAGGTTACATAGAATATTTTCTCAACCTCACCCCCTAGGTCAATGCTAATATAGTCCAAGATACCACATATAAATTTTCGTCCCGATCGAAAACCGTTAAGGGGTGTCGCACAGATGTCTAAGTCCAGAAAACTCTATGGAGGCTCAAAAATTTATGTTTAATTTTTTGCATATCTAATGCACAAATCGATGGTCCTGTACACAAAAATACTAAATGCAAATTTTGGTCTCGATCGGAGTTGGTTAAGGGTTGTCGCAGATGGGTCAAAGTTCAGAGTACCATATAAAGACCAAAGAATTTAATTAATTTTTTATCTAATGGCCAAAGTCGATAGTCTTGTACTCAAGGATACCAAATATAAATTTTGGTCCTGATCGGAGACGGTTAAAGGGTGTCGCCCGTGGTCCCATATGGTTATCTAAACTTTGACATGTTTGCGACACCCCTTAACCGTCTCCGATCGGGACCAACATTTTGTTATGGTATCTTTGATCATGCTGTTAACGATGTAGGGGGTGAGATCGAAGAAAATCGCTAATCTAATTTTAAGGACACCCTAACGTACATACATACATACATATGTACCCGGGAAATGGGTTATTACGCGGCAAACCGTGTCATATTAATGCCGGGTATTACTCGAATTACCCAGGCGCTTGCCTTTCCTCAGTCCCAATACATTCGTATAAAGTTATGAGGAAAATGATTGCTATTGCAAGCCTTGCAATCAAACATTTTTCAATCAAATTTGATTTACGATGAAAATTTATTACAATACAATTATTGCTATTGTAATTTTTACAATGAAAATGATTTATGAGAAATTTTTATTGCAATGAAATTTTTGTAAATTATTGTATTGAAAATTTGTACAATCAAAAAATTTCAATAAATTTTATTGCAATGAACTTGATCCCCTAAGATTTCAATAAACATTTATTGCAATAAATGGAAGGTAAATTATTGCTGATTGTAGTGATTTTACAATCACACATTTTTTACAATTGTTTATTGCAATCTATGGAACACAAAATTATTTCAAATTGCAATTTTTACAATCAAAAAACTGCAATAAATTTTCATTGCAATAAAACTGGTAGAACAATGAATGATTGCTGGGACGATTGATTGCAGCTTTTTACAACTCTGATTGGGCATGAATATGTTCCAAAAGTGATCTGTTTTGTTGTGTATTTCTTCTTCGAAAACTACTCAAATTATAAAATACCTTTATTATCCTTCCTGCTAACTTAAAACACTTAACTTGTTCAACTTCAATTAAATCTAAGTACTTACATGCCACACGAATGATGCGTTTGTCTTCAATAGCGCTACCAGAGAACCGAGGATTCGTTGCACGGCATGTCAATTCGGCATTATCATTCTCTGATGTTACCCTTAAATTTAGAATGCTCGTTGTGGTATTGGAATCCTGTAAAACAAGTAAGCAAAAAACACAATAAGTACAAGCAAACACAATGCATAAAGATAACTTGTGCCACAATCAAAGTGAACACACAGCACTCCCAATCAATAGAATAGACTCAACTGTTAACTCAAATATTAGCTTTTTGCCTTATATTTAATTTAGTTAATTTCTAAAAAACCTCTATCGAATTTTAGAGTGAAAACCAGTTGAAAAAAGTTTTATAAGCTTGCTAAAAGTTCAGGAAAATTTAATATACCCGAGTCTATACTAATTCTCATAGTATTTTTTCTACCGAATGGTACTCTTCAGAAAAAAAATGTCAAAAATCAATGAAAATTTTTGGAAGGATAAAAGTTGCACTTTATTAGACTAAAATTGAATGGGCTACAAGACTGCGTACCCAAATTTCTTCTAAAAATTTTTGTTTAAAAAGTTGGAAAGATCATTGGAATAAACTCAGGTATATCAAATTTTCCTGAACTTTAAGCAAGCTTCTAACACTCTTTTCCACTGGTTTGTACACTAAAATTCGATAATGGAAATTGACTAAAATAAATATAATGTAGTCAGCCAATATGTGAGTTAACAGTTTGAATCTATTCTATTGATTGGGAGTGTACATAAATACGTACATACATAAATATATGCATTGATAGGAAACGAAAAGGAATTGAGAGAAACGGAAAGAAAATTAAAGGGAAGCAAAACTTATGGATAATAATAGCGAAATGAATTTTTAGCATCTATCAGTAAAGTGGATAGTCAAGGATATTGGTTAATAGTCATACATAGCTAAATAACTGCGTACGCACATACATACACACATACATACGAGTACTTACATACATACTACAAAATGGCAGTTAAGCAGAATAAGGAAAAGGAAGCTCTATAACTATTTTACATAAAAATAGCCAATATGGAGAAAAGTATAAGTATGTATGTATGTACATTCACGGAGATATTTAGTGGCAGTAATAATGACTAAAATGGGGACAGTGCGCTCATACAAGGAAGAATGTTTATACGTAACTATGTAGATAGATACTTACTATATTAACTATCTGACATTCGATTACACATTTTATGTTGAAAATGGATCGGCAGCAGTGTATAGGTAGGGGGGAATGACAGCTAAAGACAAAGAGCAGGAAATAACGAGCGCAACCAGAAACTAACTTTCCCCTGCACCATGTTAGATACCCACGAAAATGGCGCGCCAGCACATAAACTCACTTACATACATACGGATAAAAACAGGGCCGCGGAGAGGGGAAGGGAAGCAAGGGTAATCGCCCTGGGGTCCGGAAGGTATTTGGGGGCCCGGAAAGGCAAAGCAGTATTGACAGTACTCGAACTAAGATTTCATAGATACATACATATGTAGGTATTTTGTTGCTACAAAAAATTGTTTTAAAATTGAAGTGTTTAACTTAACCAAATCACCAAACTAAAATTATAAGCATCCATAAAATCCTATAAAAGTGAGTTGAAATTGACGAAAATCGAATTTGATTTAGAGTTTCCAAAGTACCGCGATTGGTAAGGTGGTGAACCAAGATTCTCAGAAATATTTACTTTTTAACCCTTTGTTTTCAATTTCTTTACCCGTGGAGGAAAAAAATCGATTGGCACATATTTCATTCATTTAGTCCTAAATAAGCATAATTTGTAAGAAAATTAAAAAAAAAATTAATTAGTTTAGGTTTTACAGCCCTTTGAAATTTGTACGATATATCGTACAAAGTTCGTGAAATGAGTAAAAATCTTTCAAATTTTGCTTTTATAATTTGTTTAGACTTTTTTAAACAAACATTTTTTAAAGCAACGAAATAAAGATATTTTTAATATTGAGCTTAAAAATTGTGACTTCTATCCAGATTTAATAAAATTCATACTTAAATACATAATTATTATATATAAAAAATACATATATACATTAAAAAAAATTTAGTAAAGACAAAATAAAAAAATATAATTTTAAACTTAAAAGCTGTAACCTCAATACAAAATTCATTGCGACACATATTTTTAAATTGTAATTTAAGTTAAGGATATAAAAATATGTATGCACTGAGAGAAAAAACGTTATATTTAGCGTTCAAAGGAATTACTTCCCTGTATTGAACACTTTCTTTGTTTTGAGCAAATTTTCCTTAAAACATGTTAAAAGGATTATGAAATAAAGTTACTTACATGGTTTCATATACTTGTTTTAAAGAAATTCATACATCAAAATAAGGAAAAATTTCTTAAGCGTCATTCCATTCCCAACTTGTCCTTGTTTTGAATATTTGATTTTCTTAATTTGATAAGTTGAATTTTCAAACAAATCACCATTGCAACGAATATGTTTGAATATTTTTAAGATAATTTACTGAAAACAAAGAAAAATAATGTATTGGAACGCGTTCTCAAAATAATAAAAAAAAATATATCTTAGATCGCGAGAAGTTTTTCTAGTGTATGCATATGCATGTATTTATTCGATAGGAAAGAAAAAAGATTTTATTTCTAGTGTTTTTTTTAAATACATAAGTGAATAATGAACGGTTTTGTACTGATTCGACTAACGGACGAACTTTATAGAATTTGTCAATAAAATGTACACTGAAAAAAAAATTACTCAGATTGTGGAAAAGTGGGAATGATTCGGCGCTAAAGAAAATTTTCGTTGTTTTGATGTACAATTTTCTTTAAAACGATGGTTTTATTCCTTGATCTGAAGAAAATTGTACATCAAAACAATGAAAATTCCCACTTTTCCACAATCTGAGTAATTTTTTTTTTTTTGAGTGTAGATTCTGTCGTAACAGTATGAAGCTTTTTAGTGACATCGTATCCTTAAAAATCTGTATTGAAATCGTAGGATACCAAAATGTTGTCATTCTACCACGTCGCATGCAACCTATGGCTATTTGTAATTCAATCAACATTTTAGTTTAAAAATTTTGAGTTTGTTCAAATTCTGAAACTTCATTTTGCGCTGTGTATAACTATCTAAAGCAGCTACGTGCCACGCAACGTCGAAAAATTTGCGTTTGAATTTAACGTAACAAGCAGCACTGAGCAGCAACTTTCGCGGATTTTGTACGATATATCGACCAAATTAATTATGTACGATATATCGTACATTCGAGTTACCTAATTTTGTACGATAAATCGTACACTTTTTTTGCGCAGGTCTCAAATTAATTTTTACGTATATTTATTTTATTTAATATTTTTATTATATTCGGTAGGGCATTGTATACACAAAACTTCATAAATTTTGGGCACCTTTGCTTTTATTAAATTTATAAAAATCGATTTTTATGGTGACTCCTAGAACAATTGCATTCCTGAAAGGGAGCATGTGAAGAATATGTTTTTTTCTGAGAAACTTTTTACAAAAATTATATAATTTCTGGCTGTATTAGATAGGGAAGAGTTCAAATTAATATAATATTGCTTTCTTTGGCAAAAATAGTGCTTCGTTTTAACAAAAAAAATCATGTAAAGGGACACGAAAAATTTGGTCGATATATCGTACAAAATTAAGCAAAGGGTTAATTGAAAAATTTTTGTATGTTATTTTTTTACTAGATTGAGTTTATTTTATAGGGGGGCCCGTAAACGCAAACTGTTCCAGGGGCCCGACTCGGCTCTCTGCGGGCCTGGATAAAAATATTTCAGCTAACAATGACAACAAATTTACACACACAGTTGATACAACACATTATTAGTTACATATGTTGTCAACGAGTAGAATTGGGTATGTGTGAATGTACATACCCAGTGGGGAAAAAGCAAAGAAAGATGAAGAAAAGTTTAGCTTTTCACTTTGTAAGGTATTAGCGAAACTTGTAAGCAAGATGAAGAGCCCATAACCGTAGTGCTACACACAAAGTGGTTTTTTCACGAGAAGCGAGTTATGAAGCAGATAAATGTAGAAGCTAATAACACTTAGCAACATAACTTTTGAGGGCGTAATATTTTTCACACAGGTTTTAGATTGCTTGTATAAAGAATTTGTCTGAGAAGACAGCTAGTGAAATTTTATGGCGAATAATTGTTGGGGATAAGTGGAAAAAAATTAAAAATTGAATTAAATAAAAATTTCGTGCTAAGCACTAAAACTCTTTCAAGTTATGGCGAATAATTTTTGTGAACATGTTAAACCTGTAAAGGGGTTAAAACGATAACTTCTCTTTAGAGGGTTAAGGTATACCAAAAAAATTAAAGCTCGTGCAATTTTGTAATATGTTTCCTAACAATATATTTCTATACGATATGTATTTTAACACATTTTTTCCTTTATTTAAAAATTAATCAGACGAAATTTCGCAAATTTAAATTGGCTGTACAAAAATTTACATCAGGGAGAAAAACTGTATTCAAATCCTAAAATTAACACTCTATATTTTTTATTCCATCAGCAGCGAAAAGGCAAGTCTTCTTGATTTGGCCCGTCTTGCAGAAAATTTTTTAACGAAATCATGCAGATGATAAAGCTTTATAGACATTAGACTGAAAAAACAATTTACTCAGATTATGGAAAAGTATAATTTCCTTCAAAAAATATAAACCGGATTTTAAACAAAATTGTACATAAAAATAATGAAAATATGTCTTTAGCGCCGAATCAGTCCCATTTTTCCATAATCTGAGTAGTCGTTTTTTTTTTTTTTTTGAGTGTATAGAAAGGCATCACATGCTTTTTAAACGCTCCATCTTCTACTGGGTATAGAAGCTGTTTATATATGTAACGGTATGCGTTACATAGCTGTTATGTATGTGTAGATTTGTGGTGATGTGGAGATATGGTAATGATTCGACATCTGCAGCACAGTGGATAATGGGTATAAAAAACAGGTCACAATTTTTATTAAATTTTTTTTTACCAATGAACATGAATAAAACGCAATTATTTTAAAAATCAGAAAGTGAGGTAATAGACCAACAAAAATATACACCGATACGATAAGAACGACGAAATGAGTCGATTAAACCATGCTCATCTACCTGGCCAATTAGTCACTCAGCTTTTGCGATATCTGCCTGAAATAATTTTTAATGAATTAAAATCACTGGGATAGTATGCCGATAGGTGAGCACTATTTTTTTAAAAGCCCAATAATCGAATTTTTAATCAATTAAATCAATTTGTGTTAAACCAGTCTCGGTTAAAACAAAAGACCTCTGACATGGTAAGCGAGCAGTAGCGCTAGCTACTCCAGAAGTCAAAATAGCGAATGTTTCACCTATCCTCAGGCACTTTCCATACTGTACCACCATTTTAGCAGCCAGTATGCTGACATTCACTTAAGTACTGACACTTACACACATCTTACATACTTACTTAAACGCTTACCCAAAAAGGAAGTGACTAGAGAACAACGAAGTAGAGGAAGCAGCCAGTGAAATGGAACATGCTTTAGTGCTTGTAGTTACTTTTAAGGTTTACATTTATGTACAAGCACATGTTAAGGCATCTCCTGATGTGGATGCGTGTTTGTTGTGTATGTGTGTGTTGTTCGCATTTGGGAATTGTTGTCTATTTATGGGTTTTTTTTGTGATTTTTTTGGTGTGAAAATATGTATGTGACACGTGCTCGTGTGTATCATTGACAAAAGTCAAACAGCAAATAGCAGAAAAAGGCAACAAAAATTGCTGACATAACAGAATAACAAGTTCTTCATAGCACCTCAGATTAGCTGCAATATTGGGTGGAGTTCAGACGAGAGCTGACATAATTAGGTTAGGTAGAAATGAGGCTGGTTGTTTACTTTGAAAGCCACAAGAAAGTAAATATCATTACCGGTTTCGGTGAATTCATTTTATTTTATTTTTTTTTTTTTTACTATGAAATGTGTTTTTTTTTCTGATTTCTTTTGAAGTTTATTTCCACCAGGGTTGGGCATGATTCAACTAATTTTGAGTGCACTTAGCCTGCAACTACCACTCAAACCTGAGTGGTAGTTAAATATCTGATTTTAACTACCATTCAATTTGAGTGGTAGTTAAATCTCTAATTTAACTACCACTAAATTTGAGTGGTAGTTAAATCTTGAATTTAACTACCACTAAATTTGAGTGGTAGTTAAATCTTGAATTTTATTCAATTTTAGTGGTAGTTAAAATCAGGATTTAACTACCACTCAATTTGAGTGGTAGTTGAAAATGAGTGGTAGTTGAAAAATGCCCATCCTTGATTTCCACTTATCAGTGTTTCAAAAACTGCAGTCGGAATTAGCAAAAGTCGTGATATGTTTGATTTTATTTGATTTTGATATTCGTCGCTTTTTAAAATGACGATTTTGCCTGATTTTGATTTTGCGCTGATTTCATATTGCTCAAAATCAAAAGCGGCCTGATTTCAAAATGAACAATTTTGCCTGATTTTCATTTTGTGCTGATTTCATATTACTCAAAATCAAAAGCGGCCTGATTTCAAAATGAACGATTTTGCCTGATTTTGATTTTGTGCTGATTTCATATTGCTCAAAATCAAAAGCGGCCTGATTTCAAAATGAATGATTTTGCCTGATTTTGATTTTGTGCTGATTTCATATTGCTCAAAATCAAAAGCGGCCTGATTTCAAAATGAACGATTTTGCCTGATTTTGATTTTGTGCTGATTTCATATTGCTCAAAATGAAAAGCAGCCAAATATCAAAATTAGCGATTTTGCCTGATTTTCATTTTGTGCTAATTTTGATTTTGTGCGAATTTCATATTGCTAAAATCAAAATCAGCCAAATATCAAAATCAATGCTTTCACAGTTTTGCTATTTACGCTTACATGAACACATGTGTGTATGTACGTAATTTCTTACCCTCTGTATTACGTTTGTATACATATATATGTATGTATGTACATGTAAGCGTAAATAGCAAAACTGTGAAAGCATTGATTTTGATATTTGGCTGCTTTTGATTTTAGCAATATGAAATTAGCACAAAATCAAAATTAGCACAAAATGAAAATCAGGCAAAATCGCTAATTTTGATATTTGGCTGCTTTTCATTTTGAGCAATATGAAATCAACGCAAAATCAAAATCAGGCAAAATCGTTCATTTTGAAATCAGGCCGCTTTTGATTTTGAGCAATATGAAATCAACGCAAAATCAAAATCAGGCAAAATTGTTCATTTTGAAATCAGGCCGCTTTTGATTTTGAGCAATATGAAATCAACGCAAAATCAAAATCAGGCAAAATCGTTCATTTTCATATTTTTTCATATTGATTAACTGCGACTTATGATTTTTTAAAAGCGGAATCAAAATCAAAATCAACAGAAATGAAACTTATGCCAGTTTTTTAAACACTGCCACTTATACTCTACACTTCTTTGAATTCTTTAAGCTTTCAATACAAATCTGTTAAAGCTTATCGGTTTGAGGTTAGGTCTTACGCGCTACATAGGCTTTCGCAGACCACTTATCATGGACTACTACGAGTGCAATGGTTAGTTGCAGGAGTTCAGCTTTCTGTATATGGCACCATATATCTGGCTATTTCTAGCTCCAGCTCGTTCAATGAAGACCATGTATAAGGGATTGCGGGTACAAGTTCGACTAAGGGTTACAACTTGACCCACAACGGACGTAGAGCCCAGTGCTCAAACCACCACGTCGCGACGGTAGCTTTACGGTAGAGGGGGGGAGGGGTTCGGTACGCTGAAAATAGGAGATTTAATGTAGCTCACAGTTCCACACTGACGGCATTACGGCTTTTGATGCTTACTCCTCGTAAAAAAATAACAAAAAATGCCTCCATGTGAGGCTTAGTTACTATTGTACTTTGTTTGCGAAAATACTATTTTATTCTATTTCACTAGCTTAGAGTGCAAATTGTGTAAGTCCTTTTTTCAAACTTTGTAGGAGAGACAAAAAACAAAAAATAAAAAAATTTCAAAGTGAAAAAAAATGTTCTGTTCATGTAAATATTTCGGACTTACACAATTTTCTTCGCTTTTTGGACTTACACAATTTGCGTATCACTGAATAACAACGAGTAGAAATATGACAAGTATCACAGACTTGTTTAGCGTGGTGCGTATTTAATTTTTCTAGCTTTTTACACTTAAAAACACTTTTTCATAAAAATGGACTTAAACAGTTTGCACTCTAAGCTAGCGATTTTATTCTTATTCTTAAACACTATTTTATCTTTTGTCTATTCTATCTATGTATGTACATACATATTTGTATATCAGTAATTGAAATTTGACCAGAAATCAAGTTTCGTTCGTAATTCTAATGTCCTTGACAAAATTTTGCTTGATGCTTTTGTGCAATTATTTATTTATACTCTCAGCACTCTACCGCACTTTACTTATTTAGCTGCAAACTATTCAACTAACTCACATTCCAAGTGAGGGCAAGTGTGTTGTATTATATTGCATACACTCCCTGAGCAGCATTTGCAGTGTAGAAAAAGCACTTACTTATATTTTATTGTTTGCAATTCTTACAAACAAACATATCTTTATATATATTACGCTAAGCGATTTTTTGTAAGTACCATAACTTTTACACCGTTATACCGATTTTCGAAAATGTGGTGTCAGATGAAAGGGCTCGACCTGTAGATGTGCAGGAAGGTTTAATTTTTTTAAAAAGGGTTGCCAGATGTTTGAAAATTTAATTTTACTGTATAGTTTGTTTGATTTTAAAATTTTTGGTACCATATGAAGGGACTTGACCTGATATTGAGAAATTTAATAGAAATTTTTCAAAAAGGGTTGCCACCTGTTCAAAAATTCAGTTTTACGCTGTAGTTTGTTTGATTTTTAAATTTGAGGTGTCATATGAAAGGACTTGGCATGGAAATGAGTAATTTATTAAAAAATTTTACAAATAGGGTGCCACCGTTCAATAATCCATTTTTACGCTACAGTTTATCTCATTTTTAAATTTGAAGTGTCATGCAAGGCCTAGCACTGAAGATGGGTAATAAAAGGAAGGGGAAGAGGAAAATGAAAGGGACGAATATGGCGAAGGACAGGAAGCGAAAGAGGAAATATGAAAAGTAAAATGGATAAAGGGAAAATAAAGCGGAAATAAAGGGGAAAGGGTAAGAGAAAGAGAACTAGAAAGAAAAGGAGGAGCGCGCCAAATGGCCTTTTGTAGGTCGCTTTAAGGTTACCATAGTCTAGACAAATATTCGGCACAAAATTTCACTATGGGGCTCCTTGGTCAAAATCTATGTATAAAAAGTCCACAGAAAATAAAAATAACCAGTAGCTATGAAGGCATATCAAAAAATTTTCAAATGTGGCAATAAGGGTGCAGTGAAATAACGCCCGTGGAATTAACGCCCGCGGGCGTTATTTCCCAAAAAAAGGAAATAACGCCCGCGGGCGTTTCTTCTTTTCTTGAAAAAGAAATTATTCCCGCGGGCGTTATTTCGTTTGATCCATGGGCTTTATTTCTCTTTCGGAAGGGCAATTAAGCCCGCAGACGGGTTTTTTTTTTTAAATATCGTGTATTAGGGAAAAAGCGCCGCAGGCGAAAAATTGGAATAAAAAATCGCGCGATTTTTAATTCCAATTTTTCGTGTTTTCTGAGTATGGTGTATTATAATTGGAAAACGCGCCGCAGGCGAAAAATTGGAATAAAAAATCGCGCGATTTTTAATTCCAATTTTTCGTGTTTTCTGAGTATGGTGTATTATAATTGGAAAACGCGCCGCAGGCGAAAAATTGGAATAAAAAATCGCGCGATTTTTAATTCCAATTTTTCGATTCTTTAAATTTTTTTTTAATCCCTTCCAAATATTCAAATATTATGTACATATGTGTCAACTCCGCCGCTTAATAGAAATAATACCTACGAGTAATTACTGAGACAGAGAGGCTCAGGGTTATTACTGAGAGAGGCTTAGTTAAATGGATATTATTTAAAATAAATATATCTGCGGCGCTTTTCCAATAAAACAAACACCATATTTAAAAAAACGAAAAATTGGAATAAAATATCGCGCGATTTTTTATTCCAATTTTTCGCCTGCGGCGCTTTTCCCACTAATACACCATATTTAAAAAAAAAAACCCCGTCTGCGGGCTTAATTGCCCTTTCGAAAGGGAAATAAAGCCCACATCGCCGAATAGGGCGCGCGGGCGTTCTTTCCCTTTCTGAGTGGAAATAATACCCACGGGTTTAATTTCGTTTTATTCGCAGGCGTTATTTCTTTTTCAAGAAAAGAAAAAACGCCCGCGGGTGTTATTTCCTTTTTTTTGGGAAATAACGCCCGCGGGCGTTAATTCCACGGGCGTTATTTCACTGCACCGGCAATAAGTGGTCTTCCATCCTCAAATTGTCGCACAGTGTAATTGAAAGCCATAGCATCGCGTGGCCGGGTTTACTAGTATCATATATTTCTCTGCTACTTTCTACTTCTTTTCCCCTCTTCACAACAGAACAGAACAGAATCAGCAGTAGCAACAGCTAAAAGTAAATACAAATGCATTTGCTCCGATAATCCATAGTGCACACAGCATACACTCTGTTACTCTATTCTCTACTCAAATTCCCACGAGGCGAATTCATTTTCAGTTGATTTCAAGAGTTGACAATTGACAAAAAGTGCAAGATAGAAGCACAAAACAAAATGACTTTCAAATTGTACGTACAAAGCAATCGTAGTAGTAGTAGCAAGATAGCTAAGTAATAGCAATAAGCTGCGGTTGCGGTTTCTAACTCATCTGGGAGGGTTTTCTCGGGGTAAGAGTGCGAGTTACAAAGGTCATTCAAGTGGATGTGGAGCTAGTCTGGCATTTCATTTCGTTCAGTTACTTACTTACTTAGGTACGTAGAATAGTTATTATTGTTGTAATTCTTATTACATAATAAAACTACTCAAGTATTCGCATAACTGTTTTGTGTTTTGTGTGCATTTTTTATTGTTTTGTTTTTTGTTTGAGCGCATTGAAAGGAATGCTTTTTAGTTGCAGATAATACTTTCAAATTGTGGATTATGACTTATGAATGTATGTATGAGTGGATGTACGTATTAAGAGTTGTTGATGATGATGATGATTGTGCAAAGGAAATTATTTTCTTCTAAATTTAGAAATACGCAAACAAGCAAGGGAATTGTGCTTTTACTATTTTGATTTTGTTTATTTAAAACGCTTGTAATTGTGATTAATAATTTCGGCAGTGCTTTAATTTTAGCATCGAATCTGATTAAGGGCACATTTTTCGTGGCATCTGCTAACAGTTGTTTAACGAAAATCGCAACATTTGTGCATCAGTACATGACAAAGGGACGGTAGAATAAGAAAAGTAAGTAGAAAGGTGATGATGCTGCTGCTGATGATGATGATGATGATGATGATGATGATGATGATGATGATGATGATGATGATGATGATGATGATGATGATGATGAAGATGATGAAGGTGATGATTGTGATGATGATGATGATTATTATTATTATTATGATGATGGTGATGATGATAATGATGATAATGATGATGACAATGATGACGATGATGACGATGATGATTATGATGATGATGATGATGACTATGATGACGATGATGACGATGGTGATTATGATGATGATTACAATGATGACGATGATGATTATGATGATGATGATGATGACGATGATGATGATGATGATGATGATGATGATGATGATGATGATGATGATGATGATGATGATGATGATGATGATGATGATGATGATGATGATGATGATGATGATGATAATGATGATAATGATGATAATGATGATAATGATGATGGTGGTTTATTATTTTATTTATTAATGGGTTTGCGTTATCGCAAAAACTTGGAATTTCATTCATAGTTCTTTGTTTGAATACATTCTCAGATAATTTAAAATTTGATTCCGGTCTCAAAATGCTAATGAATTCTAATCAGCAAAATTGCAATACCATGAACTTATGTTTTTTTTTGTTTTTTTTGTTTTGCTCTACAGGTCAATTTTTACTCTGAACCGCCTGAGCTATTTGAACAAAAACCCAACCTCATAGAATATTATACCCCAAAAAACTAAGAAGAAGAACTATAAGAAGAAAAAAAATTATTATAAACCATAAATTTGTTGCATTGCCAACATTCTCCTATACAAATTTTACGATACACATAAATAAAATTCATAAGTATAGGCCTGAATGAACAGACCGAACTGACTGAAAAAAGCACGCATACAAAATACACAAAAACAAAAGATACAAAAGATACAAAAAAAAATAAATGCCCGCTTACCTCTCTATCCGTGTGCACTGTAACTCCCGCATTCCGTATTGGTTCGCCATCCAGCAACCATGTAATCTTCGCCGCCGGATATGAACCCCACGAATCGCAGCGCAAAGGCACTGGTTGGCCGGCAGTCAGCAGGTCATTGGCTGTGAGGATTTTCACGCGCAACGGTTTTACTGTGTGAAAAAAAATGCGAAAGAGAAAAATTTAAAGAGAAAGCGCGAAAAATAAAAGTATTTCATTAAATATTAATTAAATGAAATTGGCAAAAAATGGCAGAAAAAAAGAAAAACAAAAAATAGCACGTTTGCTCATATAAAGCTGCCCGAGAGGGTTAATGGCAAGAGCTTACGATATACGCAGGCACGCAATTTTTATACTCAGCTGTACTAGTACACAGAGTATTATAGTTTTGATTTCCTAACGGTGGATTGTAACAGAATGAAATAATCGAGATAGATATAGACTTATATATATCAAAATGATCAGGGTGAAAAGAGAAATCGATTGAGCCATGTCCGTCCGTCTGTCCGTCTGTCCGTCTGTCCGTCTGTCCGTCTGTCCGTCTGTCCGTCTGTCCGTCTGTCCGTCTGTGAGCACGATAACTCGCGCAAAAATTGAGATATTTTGATGAAATTTGAAATGTAAGTTGGTATCAAGGCAGGAACGGATGGTATTGAAAATGGGCGAAATCGGACCATGACCACGCCCACCTCCCCTATATAGTAAAAATCGGAAATTTTGTATCTCAGTCACTAATAGAGCTGGAGTGATAAAATTTTACCCACGTATTGAGCTCAGGCCCTTATGAAGAAATATGGTGAAATTTTGGAAAATGGGCGGTGCCACGCCCACTTATTAAGGGGCAAACATTTCAAGTTTTATGAGTCATAACTCAGAAACCGTTGAAGATATATCGATGAAATTTGGTACGCGTGATATAATTACTTAGGCAAATGTTTGGATTAAAAATTGCCAAGATCGGTTGACGACCACGCCCACTTTTATATATGGGTATTATAAAGTGGCATAATAAAAACATTTTAAGCCATATCTCTGTCAAATATAAAGATATATCATTGAAATTTTATGGCAGGAGTCCAACTGCGGATATAAAACGAAAAACACAAAAATTTTGGAAAATGGGCGTGGCACCGCCTCTTTTTATAAACAGGAATATACGAGATTTCTGAGCCCATAACTCGACAAATAATTTATATATAATGACGAAACTTGGTGTGTACACTTTCATTACTTGTGGTAATACACGCTCAAAATTTTAGCGAAATCGGTTGACGACCACGCCCACTTTTATATATGAGAACTATAAAGGGGCCTAATAAAACATTTTAAGCGATATCTCTGTCAAATATAAAGATCTGTCATTGAAATTTTGTGGCATGACTTCCACAATAGACCGGAAACAACAAATAGAAAAATTTTGGAAAATGGGCGTGGCACCGCCTCTTTTTACACAAAGGGATATACGAGATTTCTTAGCCTATAACTCGACAAATAATTGAGATATTATGACGAAACTTGGTTTATACACTTTTATAACTTGTGTTAATAGACACGCAAAAATTTATTGAAATCGGTTTATGACCACGCCTACTTTTTAAGAAAGATATTTCTGGAACACCCTTTGGGAATTTGTAACATGACATCTTTGTAACTAGAAATCATAAAGGAATGAAATTTTGCACAAAGTATAATATTGATATGCTTAGTTGGATGACTGATAAAAATTTAGAAAATGGGCGTGACTACGCCCACTTTATGCAGCACTCGCTTTATATTAAGTGCACCGTGTTTCCATCAAACGCAAACAAACAATGAAAGCATACAGCTGAGTATCTAATGTTCGATTCCACTCGAACTTAGGCTTCCTTACTTGTTTGATCTTTTTTTGTTTCGTGCGTGTGTTTTTTTTAATTTGTTATTCAGGTTAAGCAAATTTTAATAAAAATGCAATGGTCTTAAAGTTATATAGCAAAATATCTGCGTTGAGTCGTTACTTACAATGCACTTGCACCGTCACATCCTTCACCACGGGCACTATCAGTCTTGTACCTTGCGCGCGACACTCTATTTTCGCACCAAAATAATCACGTGTCGTTGTGCCAATCAACAGCTGATTTACTATAACGGTTGCGCCCTCCTCAACGGACGTATGACTGGTGCCAATTAACTCGATATCATCGCGCCACCAAGTGACTTTGGGTGCTGGACGACCTGCAAGGGTTAATGAGAGCAAATAAACAGCATTATTTATGTGGTGACATTTATTGCGAGCGCAATGATTATATTATCACTGATTTTAATTAGCAAACAATAACTGCGGCACCAGAATTACCAAGACAGCTTTTGTGCAGCCCTAAACACACGATTTTAACTCGTTTTCTCATGCTATTGCAACTAACTTGAGCTGATTTCGCTTGAATTACATGGAAGCCAAAGCAACACTACCATTTTACTTTGCTCTACCAAAACTGAAATCACGAGGCCTTAAGTTACAAAAAAAAAAAAAAAAAAAACTGATAGCTTATGAGCAAGCGCAAAATTTACGACCACAAAACGAGCATTAACATAAAAAATTCACTTGTTTTGAAATGCGAACGCGAGCGATAAAATTGTTTAGCTAAATCTAAAATGTGAGGCTACGGCGTATACGTAACAATTTTTTTATATGCATGTACATTTCAATCAAGCAGATGTGCCACAATTGCACATGCATGCATACATAGAAAATGCAGAAAGTATTTTGATGGCGCAAATGAAGATGAGATAAAGCTAAAGCAACTTGCTCGCTAGCGATTACTTGTTAGATCAAAGCAAAAACTATGTTGCCAACTTAAGTAGCTCACAATTGTATAGTTGTATGCATGTATGTATGAATGAATGTAAGTATGTATGTATGAATGAATGTAAGTACACTCAGGGAAAAACAGCATTTTAAAATCAAAAATAAAATTTTTGTTTTCATAATGCCCGTTTTAAACCAAACCATTTTTATTTTAACAACGAAAATTTTTAAATTAAAAATGAAATTTTTGAATTAGGAATGAAATTTTTGAAGTAAAAATGCATTTCGGATTTAAAAAGAAACATACTTAAATTAAAAAGGAAAATGAATGTTGATTCAAAAACTCGCTCTTTGTTCAAAATTTTTTTGTGAGAAAATATTTTTTTGTGAGAAATCCAACAAAAACAATAATGAGAATCGATTTTTTTTTTATTTTTTTTTTTACAATGATTCATATAATTCACGGATTCTTTTTTAGGAAAAGGGAAGTATAAATAGGTTACTACAATTCAATATAATGTTTAATGTTCCACTATATGATGGCGTAGGATTGAATTTCAGGTTGATGTCATGGTTCGAATCCGGAGGAGAATATAAAATAAAGAAGAAAAAGGAGAATAAGGATAATAAGAAAGAAGATAGCAAACAGTTAAGGCGAAGTAGAAAAGAAGAGGAGAACAAGCGGAGGCTATATTTTTGTAGTTGGGACTCGGATTAAGAGAAGGTGAAGAGAATGCCGTTGGATACAATTTCGAATCCGGAAGAGAAAATGATATAGAGAACACTGCAGCGTTTTTTTTTCTCATAGTGCTTAAAATAAAAATAAAAATTTTTAAATTTAAAATGTTTTTTCTTGATTTAAAAATTTTAAAATGAACATTTTTAAAATAGAAATGTTGATATTTACATCACTTTTAAATACGTTTTTGCCCATTTTAAGCACGTTTTCAAATGTTTTTATAATTTTTTTTCCCTGAGTGTATGTATGCATGTATGTATGTATGAATGAGCATACGTGTTTGCGTGTGCTTGCTTCTCTGCATGTGAAATGACGCACTTGCTGAAAAAGCACATGTGCGAGAATTTTGACGCCATGGCGTATACGCAACATTGTAGCTGAAATTTGAAGACAATCTACATTTTCACGTACAAACATGTCTATCAAATTTTGTTATTTTGTTAGTTGTTGCTGTTAAAGTACATACATATCCTGCTACATTAGCAAATAAGAAGTGCATACATAGTATAAAGGAAACATTTACGTGTGTGAAATAAATACACAAAAAAGTGAAGTGGTGCTTCAAAATTTAATTCACTTTCGAACAAACAAACAAACAAACAACTTTTCTTTATTTTTATTCTTGGCTAATGCGGTAACTTGAGCGTAAATAGCAAAACATCGATTGGCAATGCGTTGTTGGAGAGTGAGAGCGTCGGTTGACAGCGAAACCAATTGAAAAAATGTACACATAAATTAAGTGCGGCAAATACATAGTTGTGTTGCATGAACCAAAAAAAGATGTTGTTGTTGTTCTCATGTACCTACAAGTTTGGCCAGCAGCCAGCGCTGTTAAAACGCGGCACTGTTTTTTGGAAAATACAAATGTAAATTTGCCTAAATTCATATGTATAAGTATATATACTAGGCTAGGGCAATTTTTATGTAGGGAAAATAATCGATATCGCACTATTGAAACTCGGATTCTTCTCAGAACCCATACCATGATTTTGGGCAAAAGATGGAGTATAGCATTCTAGTTCACTAATACCGGATTATAATTTATAATTGTTAAATATTGTTACTATATTGAATTTATTTATCTTAAAACAATTTGCAAACAAATTTACGAACTGTTATACTCTGAAAATGAGAGAAAATCGACTTTCGACGGCACGATATGTGTACCTACATAGGTTAGTAAATCGCCCCGGCCTAATGTATACCCAATGTGTGAAAAGTGAATTGAAAGTTCAAGTACACGGTACACGAGCAGAGAATTGACTTACAAAGAAGTACTATAGCGGCATCGTATGCAACAATTCTATCCAGATATCAATAAAAGATGAATGATTGAATGTTTTTGAAAGGGTTGTAATGAGTAAAGAATAGGTAGCGTTTCAAAATTTATTCGATTTCTAGCAAAAGCTAGTGTATCTTCTTATAAAAAGGTTGTTGTAATGAAAATCACGCATTTTCCGAATTGTTTGTGTTGCAATAGAAGTTCAATGACCTTTTACAAAGAATAACAAAGCTTTGCACTTTTCTTTTATATTTGCTCTAAAGGTAAGCGAAAACGTGAGCAGTTAGTTAAGGCAAAGGTACAAAAGCGACATAGTGGTTTTGTCTAAGGGTTTTAGGTTTGAAGAAATATTGCCACTTTTTATTTTTCTTTATTTTTTCTACTTTGGAAAACCATTTTGCAGCCAAAAGTATGCATAATAAAAAACTTTGTCAGCCTATGAAGGCGCAGATATTGTTGCTTGGGCTTCAAAGTTCTTGTACTATACATACATATGTACGTGCGTCGTCCAACAGGATTTCCAAACTGTTGCATTTTGCACAATTTTCGGCTCGAAACTGCTTACTATCAAATATATATATTCTTATATTCTTTCTTATTCGGCAAACAAATTTCTTTAGCTGCGGCAGAGAACCAAGAATTGAAAATTGTCTATTTCATCACACTATAGACATTATAAAAAAAACCTTTTTATACTCAGCTGTACTAGTACACAGAGTATTATAGTTTTAATCACATAACGTGGATTGTAACACCATAAAATAATCGAGATAGATATTGACTTATATATATCAAATTGATCAGGGTGAAAAAAGAAATCGATTGAGCCATGTCCGTCCGTCTGTCCGTCTGTCCGTCTGTCTGTCTGTACGCACGATAACTCGCGCAAATATTGAAATAGTTTGATGAAATTTGGAATGCAAGTTGGTATCAAGACTGGAACGGATGGTATTGAAAATGGGCGAAATCGGACCATGACCACGCCCACTTCCCCTATATAGGAAAAATCGGAAATTTTGTATCTCAGTCACTAATAGAGCTAGAGTGATAAAATTTCACCCACGTGTGGAGCTCAGGCCCTTATGAAGAAATTTGGTGAGATTTTGAAAAATGGGCGGTGCCACGCCCACTTATTAAGGGCCAAACATTGAAAGTTTTATATGTCATAACTCAGAAACCGTTGAAGATATATCGATGAAATTTGGTAGGCGTGATATACTTACATGGGCAAATGTTTGGACGAAAAATTGCCAAAATCGGTTAACGACCACGCCCACTTTTATATATGGGTATTATAAAGTGGCTTAATAAAAACATTTTAAGCGATATCTCTGTCAAATATAAAGGTATATCATTGAAATTTAATGGCAGGAGTCCAACTGCGGATATAAAACGAAAAGCACAAAAATTTTGGAAAACGGGCATGGCATCGCCTCTTTTTAGAAGCAGGAATATACGAGATTTCTGAACCCATAACTCGACAAGTAATTGAGATATTATGACGAAACTTGGTGTGTACATTTTTATTACTTGTGGTAATACATGTTCAAAATTTTAGCGAAATCGGTTGGCGACCACGCCCACTTTTATACATGGGAACTATAAAGGGGCCTAATAAAAATATTTTAAGCGATATCTTTGTCAAATATAACGATAATTCATTGAAATTTTGTGGAATGAGTTCCACAATAGACCGGAAACAAAAAATAGAAAAATTTGGAAAATGGGCGTGGCACCGCCTCTTTTTAGAAGCAGCAATATACGAAATTTCGGAGCCCATAACTCGACAAATAATTGAGACATTAAGACGAAACTTGGTTTATACACTTTTCTAACTTGTGCTAATAGACACGCAAAAAGTTATTCAAATCGATTTATGACCACGCCTACTTTTTAACAAAGATATTTCTGGAACACCCTTTGGGAATTTGTAACGTGACATCTTTATAATTAGAAGTCATAAAGGAATGAAATTTTGCACAAAGAATAATATTCATATGCTTAGTTGGATGACTGATAAAAATTTTGAAAATGGGCGTGGCTACGCCCACTTTATGCAGCACTCCCTTTATATAAAATACACCGTGATTCCATCAAACGCAAACAAACAATGAAAGCATACAGCTGAGTATCTAATGTTCGATTCCACTCGAACTTAGGCTTCCTTACTTGTTTCTTAGTATTTCCTTTTCCTTATAAATCGAATTTGCTGGCAACACTGTTTTCAATAAACGTATCGCGTTATCGTTCAGCAAAATTTAAAAATATGATTGCATTAGTTTTGGCCAACCCTGGTCTAAGTGCATATCTGTGGCAATTTGCAATAGTCGCTAAAGTCGAAAAATATGATTTCGAGATAAATGGATTTTTATATTCGAAGGCGTTTCTTCACAAAACATAAAAGTCGATTAAAAACTATAGACGCAAAATCAATGAACCATCCACAATGTTACGATCAAATTTTGGAAATAAAACAAAATGTAATGAAGAAATTTGTTTAAATCAATGCATCTACTTTGGCTGTTACAGCAAGTTTAAAATACCTCTATTGTAAGTTAAGCCTAGATGTTTTTATTTATATCTTTTGATTACATTATGTTTTAAACATGGGTATTTTAGAGAAATATAGAGTTTTAAAGGGAGAATAACGTGGTATATATAAATCGAAATCTTACTAAGTCGACTTAAGCGGTTACTGTTTTTGGCCACAGATATTATGTAAGTATGTATGTACGTTGGCACATTCAATTTAAGTGAAGCGTCGCAGTCAAGTTGAAATGATTTTTTTTTCTAAAATCCAAGTTTTCTATTAACTTTACCCTGGCAATAAATAGCATATTATTTTGCCTTGCAAATTTTTGCTGACATCATACATATGCATATCATATTATGAGACTGTATATCAAAGGTTTGTGATTCTCTAATAAAACATTTTTCATACGTATGATCTTTAAATTCTTTTCGTCAATTCTTACTTTTAATTGATTAAGTAATATTTTATTAAAACTGAAATTAATGCTGATAACATTTTAGGCACTAAACCAATTTAATTTGAAAAATGTTCAGACATATTCACCACACATTACATTTAATTAAACAAGCTGATCTCATCAATTTCATTTTATCAGACTTACATGCTTGAATATTTTACGAAGTAGCAAGCAAAATCATAATCTTGAACTGATACCCAAAAGAAAAGCCGACCGATACAAAAGTACAGGTACAATTTCATACCCTTTTTGATATGTATATAAGTAAATACGCACGTGCATGTTTTGCAAAATAGGAAATATTTATAATAAATAATTCTAATACACAAGTACACACATAAAGCCGCCTGAGCCTAACAAAATTAATGCGTAGGCCATAAATACAAAAATAACATTTCCACGCTTCCTGTATTTTATGCAAAAGGGTCATGCGTGAGTTGATTACCAAAAAAAAAAAAAAATTAAATAAAGAAAGGGACTGACATTTACAAATCGCTTACCTCCACGCACTTGGCAGCATAAGAATAGCTCGTAGCCTTCACGAAATGGTCCAGCCATTTGGGCGATCTCCTTGCCTTCTGCATCGAAAATGCGAGGCTCCTCTGGGGGAACTGTCAGCAGGAAGCAGCAAAATATTCAATCGGAAAAGAAAAAGCAAAAAAATAAAAAAAATTGGTTGGAAAAAAGTGAAGAAAGAAGAAGAAGAGAAGAAGAAAAAGGAATTAATGATTTAGCTTAAAGTCAAATAAAATAAATTGTTGTTGAAATGAGTGATGTGCACACAAACCGAAACACATTCGCTTTTCGTTGTTGTTGTGTGCACATATGTACGTATGCAATAAAAACGTAGGTATGTGAGTGTAGCGCAAAAAAAGTCAGAGCAAAAATTATGTATGTATGTATGCATGTACTCACCAACTAAAGTTAAATTAATTCTAAAATTGCGTGTAGGCGAATTGAAAAAGTCTATTCTACAGCGATAAATGCCGCCATCTGTTGGCTTCACATCACGTATTTGTAGGCGGGAGTCTTTCAGATTATCGCCAATCGAAAAAAATAAACGCTGACCCAAATCGCTAGCTATGGCCGAGTGCGGCGCTAATTTGATATTTCCGCCGCGTGAATCCAAGCTGAAATTAAAATTTGAAAAATAAAAAAAATTTTTGGTTTAATTTCAAATTCATAGAGTTTGGAGTGATTTGTATAAAGGAAAGAAGGATTAATTCAATAAGTTTTTATTTTTTTATTTATGTGCTTAAAATTTACAATAACGAAAAATAATACATAGGTACATATATGTATGTATACTATCTATGTATATCACCAGGGATATGCTCTCGTGCGGCAGGGATGAGCGGCTTTGAATTAACTTTTATTCAAATAAAAAATAAATTTTTATTCTTCCTCCAAAATACTACATATATAAGTTGAATAACGAATAACATATTATTCATCATTAGAATAATTTTGAATAATTTATAAATTTTTATTCACGTTATTCTTGCTAGTCGCAGGAGTACCTACCTACACTTTTCAAAAAGTGATTTTTCGAATAGATACTTTCCCGAACCTCAACTGCTTTCACGGATCTGAACAGAAAATTTTATATATCCGAACCGAATACCTTCCCGAACCCGAACCGAATATTTTCTTGAACTAGAACCGAATCTGAACCGAATACTTTCCCGTTTCTGAACCAAATACGTTCCCATTTCTGAAGCGAATATTTTCTCGAATCTGAACCTAATATTCTTCCAAATCCGAATCGAATATTTTCTCGAATCTGCACTAGAAATTTTACCGAATCCGAATCGAATATATTCTCAGATTTAAACCGAATACTTTTCCGAAAACAGACCGAATATTTTGCCTAATGTGAATAGAATACGTTCCCGAATCTGCTCCGAAAATTTTACCGAATACAAACCGATTATTTTATCGAATCTGAATCGGGTAGGTTCCCGAATCTGCATCGAAAATTATACCGAATCCGAACCGAATATTTTCTCGAAACTGAACTCAATATTTTTACGAACTCGAACCGCATATATTTCCATATATGAGTCGAATACGCTCCCAAATCTGAACCAATAATTTTCGCGATCCGAACCGAATATTTTCGAATCTGAACCGAATATTTTCTCGAATAATAACCTAATACTTTCACGAATCTGAATCAAATGCGTTTCTGAATCTGCATCGAAAATTTAACCGAATCCGAACCGAATAATTTCGAATATGAACCGAATATTTTCCAGAATCTGAACCGAAAATTTTCCCGAATCTGAACCGAAAATTTTTCCGAACCCTAGCCCGAACATAAAAATAATAGGATAGCAGTAAAAATTTATTCATTATTCAAAATTTTTTGGATGAGCAAAAATTTATTTTTATTTTTCGTTATTGAATTATTAAATTTTGAATAATGTCCATACCTATTGTGCAATAGGTAAGCTTCTTTGTCTTCAAAAATTACAAATATTTTTTCTGTGCAGATCAAAAAATTAATAAGCATAACGAATAAGGTTTGAGTACCAATTGGTCATGAACTTTGTGCGGAAGACTCGTCTATTTTTTTTTTAAACTTCTTTAAAAGAAATAAAGTTTCAAACAACTACATATAAGTCGAAACTTTGCTCTCATAAACCCACATAATGTCCCCATTACCGCATTTTCTCTCTCTTAAACATCCATCGCCCTCGGCGCAAATTTCGAATTCCATTGAAAAGTTTGCGAGCGAAGCCTCTCAATCGAATTCAGAATGCCAGTCGTTTAAATTTTTCAACTTAAAAAAAATTGTGTATTTTCTTTAATTTAATTTTATTTCAACTGCCGCTAAACCATATTTGCTTATTGAATGGCAAAAATAAATTAACTCAGTTAGTTAGTTCTGAGTTAATATCTTTTAACGTAATCACCAGTGCGCGTGGCAGAGATGCGTTTACAAATATGCATTTTTTCGCTTTAACAAATATAATAATCACTGCATTTTGTTGAATTTGCAGTAAAAGGATTTTTTTTTTAAATTCCCAATGCTTTTTGTTTAACAGGAATTGCTTTAGTGCTTATTAAATTTTCTGTCTTTTTTTATTCTTTTGATTTTTTCATACATTTTTTTTTTTTTTTGAACGCTACATTAATCGCACTTAGGCACTAGTCTTTGTTTAATAATAAGCATTTATCAGCTTGTACGAGTATCAGCTGCTGTTTTTGGTAAAACTATTTTTTATTGGCATTTTTTGTGTATGGTTTTTCTCTGCTGCCCTTTTTTATTGGTTGTTCGTGTTCTGCATGATTTCAGCGTCGATTTATTTGTGAAATGTTGGCGGAATAATATATGTATGTCCATTTTTTTTTATCATAATACATAACTCATACTCGTACCAGTTTTTTGTCATCATTCATTTTTTTTTTTAATTGACTAAATCGAGCATTGCATGTTCATATGCGCAATGCATATGATTCATACGCTTGGGTATTTTAATTGTGTTCATCATGTAATATGGTAGCTTAATAACAAAAAATCTCTGCAGTTTTACTTGTAATCACTTAAAAATATTATTGCTTTTATGTGAGAAAAGTTTTCAACGATTTCTTTATTTTTTCAACAAGGAATTATATCACACGTGGATGTAGGAGGTATATACGAGTATACAAATGAGTAGTACACTTTCAAATGGGGCTATGTGAAATTTTTTTCGATATTGAGTTTTTTGATGGTTTGTTTAGCAGTGTTTAAAGGTGTATAATGTCCACATAGTATTTATTGCAAAATTGTATTGTGAAAAAATCGCATTAAATACGAATACGCTATCAAAAGTCTCTGTGATTTTATTTATACAGAGACAAAAGTATCTATCTGAAAGAAGTTGCTCATACGCTTAGGCACACATTGGTGTAATTTTTATGCGTTTCAATTCAGAACTAAAAAACACTTAGGTGATTCACAAAGTGTCATAAAGTCATATGTCATATTAAAATATTGTAGGGAAATAGTTATAAAAGACTTTTTCGAAGCCCTGTGAAGAAGTAAACAAAAACAGCTGATCAAATACGACGACCCAAAAACATATCGTGCAGAGTTGTATTTATTTAGTACACATATAGCCTAGAATGCAACAAGAAAATATTATGACTTATGACGATATGACGCAATATGACAGGTTGTGAATCCCCTAACTGTTTCAACTTGAGCTACATATTTGCAAAAATCTGTCATATTGCGCTTTCATTTTTTTATATCGTTAAAATTCTTATGGGCTCTAAGTTTTCAGGTAATAACAAAAAATATTCAAATAAAATAGGGCTTGATACCGTAGTGCTTTTTTCTAATTTGTGCTTAAATATGAAAAATTCACATAGCACTGCATGAAAGTGGACTGCTCAAATATTCCTGTGCTTTGTTAACTTTTCTTCTTATGTATTTTATTTGTTAAACTAAATCTATTTAAATGCGCTCGTTATTGTTATTTTCAACAAAATTTTTCATCCACGAAAGAAGATGAAAACATTACGCAGCAGTTACGTATATTTTATGCCGATTAAATTGAGTAAAAGAGCTTAAGCAATACCAATTAATGTTGAAATATTCTACATACATATATCGAAAGAGTAGCCCCCTTTCCCCATTTCAAATTTGTAACAACTTTAGAGTAAACGCTTTCGATGATTTCATTAAAAAAATATTTCAATTTGCTTGCTTTTTTCCAGAATTATTTATACAAAATTACGTGGAAGCAAAACGTGCAGGCGGACATCAAGTCAAAGTAATCGATTATATGTATGTATGTGAATAAGTGCATATTCTTAACTATCAAATTTTACTGCTTAAAATGAAAACATAAACTCTAACAACAACAACAACGATAGCTACCTGATTGCATGTATAGATAAGGTTTACATTAAAAACAAAAAAAGGAAAAAAATCACGCTTGCAGCAAAATCGACCACCTCAACTCAGCTCGACTCGGTGATGAGTTTTCAATTTCCTTTTCAAATATTTATAGCTCTCATTGCCGCTGTTTATCGCTTTTGTAGTAAGTAAATCCGCCAACCGGCCAACGTACTGGCTCAGTGAGTAAGTGAAGAAGTGAGTGCTGCACTAAAACCAACTACCATTTTCCATCTTCTATGGCTTTTTGCCGTGAAAGCACATAAATAAATAATTACTAGCCAATAGGGAGTCCGACAATACATACATATATACTACATACATAATGGCTAATGATTAAATGTTTTTTATTGTTTTTTTTTTATTTTTTTTTATGTTTTCTTTTAACTACCTGTAAAGTGGTATTCCGGTAGAGTCTTTGAACCATAACAGCAATTTTACAGAATCTTGCGGCGTTGGAGGTGTTAAATCGCACAGCAAATCGACGCTTTTGCCCACAGCAGCCCAAACTATTCTGGCAGGTACTGCAAATAAGAAAAGAGAGTAAGAAAGATTAGATGAGGCAAACGTAGTTGATGCGAATATACTCGTAAATATTGTATACTGAATAGTGTGTTGTAATATTGCAATTTAATGAACAGTGTTTATGTAGAGCCAGCGCGGATATTGTAGATTATATGTGTAATGCAAAATTGGCATCAAATAATCGCGGTAGAAAATTTTTTTTCAATATTAAGCTTTATAGGCAATTCAAAAACGAAGCGCTTTCAAGGCACACCTGCAATATTGCATGTGGGAAAGGCTGATATTTGATTCGAAATCTAGATCATGCTTCAGCAAAACCAAACCTACGTTGTCGTATTTATTTTCCACTCGTTTATAGTTCAGCCCCTTCTCGAACTGAAAATGCAATATAAATGTGGGTATTTGTCCTAAAAAATTTCGCTTTTCTATTTTTCTATGAAGGGATTCCTATTTTTGAACTCAATTCCTTTGTATCAAAGTTGGAAAAGTAACGTTGGCTATAAGTTCGAAGTTTATTTTCGAACGTTTGCCACAATGTATGTGTACGAAAGAAGTATATGAAAGTTTTCCATTGTTTACTTTGTAGCTTTTAACATTTATAACAAAATGTGATGAGTAATCATCTTCTATCAGAGTAGTCGCATCTCTTCTTATAACCAATTTTCTGAAGCAACATTTTCCCAGGTCAAAGACTGTAGGTCCACCCAATTAGTAGAAAAAACAAAAAGGAGCACACCCTCGAATTGGGAGAGAAGCTCGGCCATAAAACTCGCCAGAGTTATAATAGCGCCATTATATTATTACTATTATTATAAAGATTGTGATTGCTTATGCACTTCCTTCAAAACTCAAGAACAACTTAACAGATTTTAATGATTTCTTTTTCCGATTGTTTCCTATAACAACAGAATAATTTTTAGCAAAAAAAAAAAAAAATAGGGTTGCCACCTTACTAAAAAATGTGACTAGGTTAATTAATTAAATAGTATAGCATATTCTTTATTTTTCAAAAAAAAAAAAAAAAAAGTATTAAGTACTTATTTAGTAAAATAGAAATTTTCATTGCAAAACAAAACTTTTTGGAGGGTTGAAATTTTTGAGCCCAAATTAAAATTTATAAAAATCAATTAATTATTACAATATGGGTATCAGTTTGAAGGTACTTAACAAAGCTGATCGCGGAAATATTTTTGTTAGGGTTGCCACCTTCTTAAAAAAAATTTAAATTAAGTAAATTAATAATATTAAAATATGAAAGCATATTGTGTATTTAAAAAAATGTGGAAATTCTCATTGCATACCAAAATTTTTTTAGGGCTGCCACCTGTTACAAATATTTTGCTCAATAAAATTTGTAATAATGTTTTAAAAGTATTGATTAATTAAATTTAAAATACTACAATTTGGTTATAAAATTAAAGGAGTTTGAGAAATACTTTTTGGTTGCTTGAGAAAGATGATCGCGGGAAATATTTTTGCGAGGGTTGCCACTTTTTTGAAAATTGTAAACTTAATTTTTTTGATAAGTGGGATGCAGGCAAGAGTATTATTAGGAGATATGAATCGATATCATTTTTTACTTCTAATGCATATAATAAGGACCGGGCCACAGCAAAGCGTGTTAGGGTACAGAGCTAGTTTCAATATAATTTCCACACAGTTTTTACCTTGGCCTATGCATAAAAAAAATAAATAGAGTGGCTCTCAGAAGTATTTTGCATAATTCATTTATTAAGAAAATGTTAGATATTCGCAAATTTGTTTAATATGGTATTATAGCTGAATCTTCATACTACAAAAACACATTCATTAAAAAACCAAAATGCATTTCATCTTTTTTATAAAATTAAAGAAACGAAAAAAGTCATATATTTTTGCTCACAAAAGTATTTTGCATATTGGTAATTTTTGTGAATAAATGCATCTACAACCTGTTTAATATTTTTTATGATATCCGTTGTTTTTCGAATTGGCTTCCAAAAGTCTAGGAATGGGCTCTGCTAATTTTTGGCAAAATTCCGGAGATTTTTTGTCCCATTCCTCGGCCAAAACCGCATTTGGATAATTTTTTGGGGAAATCTTCGATTTTCTAACATGATCTTCAATAGGATAAAAAATTTTGAATGGTTCTTATATCGGAGCTAACGTTTTCTTAATAAATAAATTATGCAAAATACTTCTGAGACCCACTGCATATGTATCTACATCTAATAATTCCATTTAATTCTCTTAAGTATGCACGTGCACAAATATACATATGTACACACAAATCTACTCATAATATTCTCAATCATTGCTACTTATTACAACGTTTATTCCGTTTCCTTTAACCAACTGCAGAAATTATTTCCTATTTTCCACTTCCCTTTTCTTTGTACAGCTTTTGTTTTTGTTTCTTGTTTTTGTTTTTCGTTTTTTCTTCGCCCACACAGTCGCGTTCTGCCCCTCGCTTCCTACAATCCGCTGCCTGCCTCGAAACCCAAGTCTCCTCTAATCGTTTTTGTCGTTCATTTTTATTCAGCTTCCCTATTTTCTGTTACAGCTGCTTGATGCTTTTGCTCATGTTGTTGTTGTTGCTGCTGCTGCTGTTGAAAGGCAATAATTTTCCGCAATTGATTGTTTGGTTTGTGCGCATTTGTATTTTCCGACTTACAACTCAGCTTCCGTTCTGATTCATTGATTTCTTCTTGTTGCCCTCTTTTCCACAACGAAACGGATCTGATTCGTTTTTGCTTTGTATTTGTATTTGTTGTTGCTTTTATATTTTTATTTTTATTTTTATATTTTGTATTTTATTTTTGTTTTTCTGTTTCTTGTGGCATGCTTGAGTGAATGTAATTACGGCCTGTTTCTGCCTAAGTTTACTGCTTTATATTTATTCCCCGACTTCTACCTGCTAACTCTAGTTCTTCTTCATCATCTCCGTCTTCATCATCTCCGTCTTTGCTACCGTTCCTTTTCCACCATCCTTCTCTTTACTTCCCTCAATCTCTTGCTCTCTTTACCATCGCTTGCTGTGCTGGAGCAGTTGCGCCTATTGACGTCGCCATGCACCAGTGCTTTCCTTGTTCAGCAGACTGTGCTTATTTTATTCCTTTTTTCAATTTCAATTTATTTATTTCTACTTTTTTTGTTTTTTGTTTTCTTCTTCCTTTTTCTTCCTTATTATCCTCCTTATGCCCTCTGCAATGAGCAGCAATTCGTTAGCTACTTAGTAGTAATTTCTTTTGCTTTTTGCAGCAGCGCATTTCACTTGGAATTTACGATTTTATTTTTCGAATTTGTGTGACAGGAAGTCTCTACAAATAAATACAAGTAGGCCCATGTGCTCTTCACCATAATTACTCGGTTGTAGTACTTGCTGGTGTTACCATGGTAAGTGTCTATAATGTGTATAGTTACATATCCTACATACATATATTCAATTGTATTATTAACAATTACTCTACCTTCTCTTGGGGGAATAAATTAAATTTACATTGCAATGCAGATGCGCTAAATTTTAGAATAGCAACAAGGCAATGAAATCATTTGCATGAAAGCAGCTTTTTCTTGGTTTTTTTTTCTATTTGCTTTGAGGCAATAAATACGTAAATTAGCTTATTGGAAATGAGAGTTTACAATTGCTGCAACAATGCTTTGAGCTACAAAAAAAAAACAGTCACATACTTCTACCTGATAAAGTTCTAGTAGCCAATGTGTATACGCGAGTCCTGCCTTCCTAAAATAATTAGTCTACATAGGGCTTGGTCCGCAGGAATTATACACGATTTCGCATGTCTAAGATTAGCAACATTTAGCTTAGTTCCGCATGAATTGTTTAGTCTACAATGCAGAGATGACACTCCTGATGTGTGCCCTGGTTATCCCACAAAATAAGTCTAGATTATTAACACGCTTATTATATTTTTCAAACATTCACTTTATTGTGTTCTCTCCTCTATTATTTGCATTCTCCTCTGTTTGTGATTCAGCTCAACGGCATCATTTAGTGGGACATTCAACATTATACTCTATGCTTCATTGTGGCTTTTATACTTACCTTTCTTCAAAATAGCCTCTATGAATTTCAATTCACTCACGTATGCAAGCCAATAAGTAACACGCTTTCTGTTTTGTTGTTGTACTTGCAAATATAATGAAAATAACCGCATGTACATACATACGTATGCAAAGCAAGAACTGGTTTTGTGTTTTTGTTTGTTCAAATTCTATTTATAGCACTTATAGAACAGTTGTCGAACTTGGTAATTACCAAAATAGGTTATTTTTTCGCTGTTGGTTTCTTGGTAACTTTCACATGTGTTTATTATTATTTATTTATTATTATTATTATTATTTATTATTTATTTTAAAGGCTGACCTTTTCGTTGCCAAATTTGCCTTCGTGTTCCCATAACTGTTTCTTCTGGCTTCTATTTTCATATCTTCTATGATATTTCCAGTCATCAATTCAGATATGCTTTGTACTCGATAACACTAAGCCTGAGAGGAGTGTGATTTCTAAGGAATTAACCACATGGTTCCAAGTGCATCAAATATTTTTGAATTTTTAAATAAAAAATCATGAGTGAGGAAATATTTAAAGAAAATCTAATTTAGTTGGTAAAACTCGCACACGAAAGCATGAACACAACGCTTGCCACGCTTAAAAATAGGTATTTTGTGACACAGTTTTTATTTTCTCCAGAGAAGCAAAAAAAACAAAAACAAAAATAAAAATAAAAATAAAAAAATTAAAAAAAAAGCAATAAAAATAAAAGTAAAAAAAACTTAAAAAAAATTTTAATTAAGAACCTTTAGTTATTTTTTTGTTTTTCAATTAAAGTATTGCTATCTTTTTGCTTTCGAAAGTCTCGAATTTGTTTATTATATCAAAGAGAAAAAATATAATAACAAAACACTTTAATGCATTCCTATACATACATACATATGTACATCACTGCAAAAAATGCGATTAATCCGGGACGTGTCCGGCATCAATCGCAAGGGACCATGCGACTAATACAATTTTATATCCCTTTATATGGAGTGAATTGAACGCATTTGTTCGAGCATGTCCCATGAAGAGACTAATTGTTCAATTTGTATACCCGAATGGATACAAATGTAGATTAATCGCTTTCAGCACGAACTCAGTTGTTAGTAAAGGCAATTTTTAATAACAATCTTCAAAAAATTGTAAATGTTCATGCATATTTTATTAAAGATTATATAATGTTTTACTTTTGTAAAAAAAATTCAATAAATAAATTTAAAAAAATTGTACGTTTTGAGTATGCATTGGGTCATATTAATAAAAGCCAAGCATTTGCTTTTGCTTAAGATTTCAGACTTTTTACTCAAATTTTGAAATTTGGTTCATAACAATTAAAGTCAAATTTCTGAAATTTTGAGTAAAAGCATTTGCTTGGGTTTTATTAATATGGCCCAATATGTGAGCGTAATTTAAAGAATTTTTCAAAGGTTATCTTAGTTAACATTTTGTTAAAATTATTATTCATCATTGTTATTAAAAGAAAGGGTGTTCAATTGGTTTTACTGATTGTTATACAATTTTATACAATACATAGCAAATTTTTGTAAAATTTCTACCTTTAATGAATCTAAATATGTAACCGTTCGGAATGAAAGCGATTAATCTACATTTATGCCCGTTCGAGATGAACACGATTAATCTACATTTATACCCGTTTGGGAGCAATTGGCCTAAAATTAGTCCACATTTATACCCATACGGGAACAATCGAAAACTAATTGTGGACAATAGTTCCCGAAAGAGGTCAATGCGGGACAAATATCTTTCGGGATTAATTGCACATTTTTTTGCAGGGATATTATAAACATATACATATGTATTTACATATGGAGGTATGTGTGCATATGTTTGGCTATAGCCCTGCAAAAATCATTGGATTATATGCTCCATTTGTGGTAGGTTGGAGTACTTTCAAAGTGACCACTAGCATAGCCCAAACGACCGATTCGTGTATCTGCATCGGTTCGTAGTTAGCCGAACATAACAAAAACCAAATTTTTATCGCGACGACGACGATATGTGTATACATATATAACTACATACATACATATGTTTGTATGTATACACGTCATTCGTCGTCATCGCGATAAACATTTGTTTTTGTTGTTATGGTCGGCTAACTGTTAGGTACTCCATCAATTAATCCAATGTAGCTACTCCATGGATTAATTTGTTTGTTATGCGGGGCTGGAGTATATACTCCATTGCAATGACATGCAATGTTAAATGGACCATATTTTTTGTATGAAATGTGGCAAGTTATGGAGTAATCGGTTGGTCCATAGCGAGCACTCCATGGATTAGCGACTGGAGTACTCGGAATTTTTGCAGGGAGGTACCCTGCAAAAATCATTGGATTATATGCTCCATTTGTGGTAGGTTGGAGTACTTTCAAAGTGACCACTAACATAGCCCAAACGACCGATTCGTGTATCTGCATCGGTTCGTAGTTAGCCGAACATAACAAAAACCAAATTTTTATGGCGACGACGACGATATGTGTATACATATATAACTACATACATAGATATGTTTGTATGTATACACGTCATTCGTCGTCGTCGCGATAAACATTTGTTTTTGTTGTTATGGTCGGCTAACTGTTAGGTACTCCATCAATTAATCCAATGTAGCTACTCCATGGATTAATTTGTTTGTTATGCGGGGCTGGAGTATATACTCCATTGCAATGACATGCAATGTTAAATGGACCATATTTTTTGTATGAAATGTGGCAAGGTATGGAGTAATCGGTTGGTCCATAGCGAGCACTCTATGGATTAGCGACTGGAGTACTCGGAATTTTTGCAGGGTAGATGTATGCCCTTGTAAAAATTCGTGGGGGAGCTACAGCCATGGTGCTGGCATTTATTTATGAGTGTCTGTTAGCATGCCAAAAAGCCATTAGATTTCAAAAGCGTTACACAAAAAACGACAGGAATAGAAAAAGCAACAACAACAAGAGCAGAAGAATAAAGTGACACCGAGGAGATATTTTTTTGTGTTTTTCTTTTTTAATATATATGTACATACATACATAAAACTACTTTAGAAGCATTTTAAAGTTCCCTGTGGTGTCACAATAAAGCGCACGCACCAGTGTTGCCAGAATATTTTGAAGCTTATAGCTAAATTAAAAAAAAAATTGCTAAAAATGGCTAAATAATTATTTTCATAGCTAAAATAAATAGCCAAATTTTTTTTTTTCAAAAATAGCCAAATCATTTATTTAAAAAGACGTGACATAAAAGAACTTCACATATATGAATATTTATATATACATATATTATATATTGTAGCCACATACATATATTTGTTTGTATGTATGTACTTATAAATGTACGTCGCATAATAAGATTATTACAATTAAAAAAAAATCAATTCATTACATACGTATGTATGTATGTATGTACATTCAATTGCACACAGTAAAAATTTTAGTTTAATTTTAATACCATTTTGGTATTTATATATAACAATGCCAAAAAGCATAAAATTAAAACCATTCTGGTTTGAAAAAAAGAAGAGAATATTGAGAGACAGAAATTATTCTTGATGTCAAATTAATACTTTCTTGGAATTAAATCAAAACCAAATTTTCATTATTTTTAGAATATTTCTGGTATTAAAAATAATTGAAATGGTATAAGATCAATCCAAAATTGGAATAAATTCTATACTTTTATGGAATTAAATCAAAACCAAATTTTGATTATTTTTATAATATTTTTAGTAATAAAAATATTTTAAATGGTATTAAATATATCCGAAAATTGGAATAAAATGTATACTTTTTTGGATTTAAAAATAAACCCCCATAAAATTTCCAGTGGATATACTGCAAATAACCCATTATCCCAAAGATTAATGAGAAATTGATTACGTTAACATAGTTTATTTACATAAAAATCCAAAACAGTAGTAGCAAATATTAAAGTACCTTATATATCGAGCCCTAATCCTCATAAAAGTGTATCCAACAAAAAGTAAATTTTACCGGACACAGTTTTTTTAATTTGTTTTGCATACAGTTTGTATGCAGCCTTGAAACTTATTTAGTCTCTAACTTCGAAACTGCACATTACACAGCCATGAAATTTTGGGAGTTGATGCATGTGATATTAAATTGTTGATTTCCATTATGGCGGTTAGGGCTCGATATATATACATATTCTCACTTTTATACTAATATTTTGGAGATTTCCGGGGAAATTTCGGCACCGTCGCGGTTCTTGCAGTGATAATGTCTTATGACTGAAAAAATAAAGCAAAATTTACCCTCATGATATTTAATTAATCTGCTGCATTACTTACTTGATACAATTATTAGATTCGGTCCATTTATTTGAGTATATTTGATTACTCCTCCGGATTGCAGTTTCGAAAACATTTTGTTTGATTTTATTTTTACTTTTTTCTGATAATTTTTTTTAAATATTTTTTTTGGTTTTGATTTTAAACCAAAAATATTTTGTTGGTAATATATAAGTAATTGAGAAAGAGAAAGTTTTTTATACTTTTCAGGATTTGTTTTTAAACCATAAATGATTAAACTTCTTTAGAGAGGATTTTAATACTTTTCAAGACTTTATTTTGAAACTATTTTGGAATAAATATAGTTGTAAAACTTCTCATAGTTTAAAAATAAGACTTTTTGGCATTAAAATTCAAATTTAATTCCGAGAATGATTAAATTAAGTACCAAATTGTATTAGAAATAAACTATAATTTTTTACTGTGCAGTATTAAAATAAATTATAATATTTAAACTTTACTTAAAAATTTGGTTCAATAACATTTTAAAAATCATATCTTCATTTAATTCACAGGTTGAATCATATATATTAAGTGAAGTCATTGCTTTAATAATATCGTTAGGAATTTCAAAGTTATTACAACATTTTCCAAGCCTTTTTAGACCATGCCTAACAGTCAATAGAGAGTTTAACATAAATACATAATTGCATTCTATTTCTTTGCTTTGTTTTTATTACGTTCATAACAGAAAAGCTACGTTCTATTTCTGCATTACTAAGCGGTAGGATTAGAAAATTAAACACAAAAGATTGTAGTTCTTCAAACGGATTTTCGTTAAGAGCATTTCTAAGCTTTCTTACGTCTACCCAAAACTTTATTGTAGAGGTAGTTCTCTTCCATGGGTATGCGTGTAGTTTTTTCCATTGTATTTCTAAAATAGGGATTTCCTCCGTGTTAAAGGGGTCCTTTTTATCCTTGAAAGTGTCAAATATTTTTGGCTTGTTTACGAAAAAAATTCAATATTTTTTAAAGATTGAATATTCTGCGGTAAGCGTTGGCGGAGTTGCTCAATTAACTTGATAATAAAGTTCTGAAAAATTTTACGAATACACCGTGAAAAGGACGGAAGTAAAATATTGTGAACCTCAGAGCGAGAAAAATATCGCAATATTCACATTGAACGTACAGCACTAGTTTGCGATTCATCAAACCGATTCAAATATCGCGATACATATTGACAGTGTAGCGTATGCCAATGGTCATTTGTGAATTCAGATAGTAAAATGGGCAACAACCAAATGTATGACAGAGTTGCTTTTGCACACTGCGAAAACCTTATTGATCAACCTTCCATATGGATGCACCAATAATTGATAAAATAAGGAAGGCATGCCAGACTATCAACTTGTGTATAGTTTGATAATCATAAGGATCAGTATACACTTTCAAGTTTTCATAAACTCACAGATGACTCATTAGCTTAAAATGATAAACTGATGTGCAAAATAAAGAAATTATGAAAAATAGCTAAAAAAAGCTAAGCTATTAAAAAAAAAGCTAACAAAAATAGCTAATAGCTAAACGCAAATATCTCTAGCTAAACGCCAAAAGTTATAGCTAAATCTAGCTACAAAATAGCTAAAGTGGCAACACTGGCACGCACATACAAGATACGCTAGTCACTGCGGCAGAGCTGCTGTAAGTGCTTCTTTCAACTTATTTCTTCAACTGGGTAGATATACATACATATATACATATGTACATATTTTAAAAGCTCCCCCTCGATGTGTGCGCACTATAAACAAAAAATACATTTTGTCCCTTACCAAAAATTCTCGACTATAATTATCTTTTGGCTGACATTAAAATTGAAAATCTTTTGAATCTTCTTACCTACATCTTTTTACCTACCTACATAGTTCGATATTCTTTATTTTATGATTGCTTTTGAAATACGCACATCCAACATAATTATATTTGTCTAAAAATAATATGCTTTAAGCATAAAGCCAATCTGTCAGTGCTGAGGCACAAACAAACAAACACACGTACACAAGCACAATCAAAGCAGCCGCACCATGGACGCGTATCCGTGCTGACAGTTGCCATACTATGCACCAAAACGACAATAAATTCTTCAAAAAGCCGCTTTATGAATGCGATTATATTGCTGTAATTCACATACATACATATGTACATACATAATTGATGCACACGCGAGCGCGCTTTTTTTTTTTTTTGATGACGACTAAGAGGGCTTTTGTGTTAAAACAAAAAAAAAAAAAATAAAATAAAAAAATAATAAAAAAAAAAAATTAAAAACAAGCGCACAAAGCACTCTAATGGAAAACATCACTTTCTACTTTTTCATTTTCAAAACTTATTTATAGTATCTAAATAAACCATTGGCGCGAGGGGAAGTCTTATTTGGAATGCATTTTCCATTTGCCCCATTTCCGTGCCGTGCGTTAAAACAATTCAATTTGTGCTTTGCTGTTGCTTTTAGTACTGCGAAGTAGTCAATTATAATATTAATCATCTCATTGTTTATGATAGTGCTCTGACTGCATTTTAAAGATTAAAGATTATCTGCTTAGCGCTTCATTTGTGTGATTATTGAAAGAAAATTATAAATGTTTTCATATTTTACGTGTCATTTCGTGTAGTTGTTGAGGGGTGGATGCGTAGAGGCGGCAGTGCGATGTAATTTTCAATTAACTAATGAAGTGAGATAGAATGGAAGTCGCCCAAGAAAAGCGAAATTGGTGGACTGCTTAGTTTTTATGTATACAATATGGAGTGCCGTTTTCAAGCAAAATACTCCAAATAAACAGCAGAAGAAGAAACCAGCAAAATTGATTTCACGTCAATCCATTATTAGGACAAATTGTTGTGGTAATAAGCCGAAAAAAGTGTTGTTATTCTTATGTGGGTACTTTTAAATGATTCGTAATAAATAGGAGAAATTTTAATTAACCTTGCCTCAACCCCTTTGTTTGTATTTGTTTTGACAGTCTTAATAATTAATTTACTGGTAAATACTTGTTCCCCATTCGCTACTACAAACGATTCTAGCTTTTAGCTCCCATCTACCTCATCTGCATTTCAAATTTAATTGAATTAGAAATTCTCAACATTTTTCTAAAAATACATTACAGAAAAGTAAGCCATTTTAAACTTCATATCAAGATAGCGTATACACTCAAAAAAAAAATTTCTCTCGATCAAAGACATAATTTTCCTTATTTTGAACACGCGTCCCAATACAAAATTTTCTTTGTTTTGTGTAAATTTTCTCAAAAATGTGGAAAAAGCATAAAAAACATTCAAACAAATTCGTTGCCATGGGAATTTTTATGGGAATTTAATTTCTCAAAATTAAAGAAATCAATTCTTCAAAACAAGGAAAGTTCGGAATGGAATGGCGCTTAAAGAATTTTTCATTATTTTAATGTATGAATTTTTTCAAAACAAGTTTATGAAACCATGGTAACGCATGTAACAACAATATTTTATAAACCTTTTAACATGTTTTAAGGAAAATTTACTCAAAACAAAGAAATTAGTGTTCAAAATAGGTAAACAATTTCTTTGACCCCTCCATATATTTTTTTTCTCTCAGTGTAGTTTCATTTGTTTCTTGGATTTAAGCGAAATTTGTTACGCCCATCTTTCCAGTTCTCATATAGGGCGCAGAAGCATGGACAATGTCAAAATCAGCTGAGATGACACTTAGAGTATTCGAGAGAAAATTTCTTCGGAAGATCTCTGGACCTTTGCGCGTTAGCGAGGGCGAGTATCGACGGAGATTTAATGATGAGCTGTACGAGCTTTAAACAGCCATCAAAAAAGTTCAGTGAATAAAGATCCAGCGGTCGCGTTGGGCTGGTCATATCGTGAGAATGGATGAAGGTGCTGCGGCCCAGAAAGTATTTCTATCGAAAACCGCTAAAGGCAGCAGAAAAAGGAGACCTGAGTTCGTATGGGAGATCAGGTGGACAACGACCCTGCCTCCCTTGGTATTTCCAATTGGCGCACGAAATAGACATGATAATTACGCTCCAATTAAGAAGAAGAAGGAATATTTTAAAGATAAAACTGGTTTGCTTTAAGAGGGAGGAGATATTTCTTGTTATGAAAAATTGGCACAAAGTGCTGATATTCGAGTTAATTCCGAACTTTTTAGCTTAATCGGGCCGAATTTTGGAATTTTTTCCGAACTTTTTATTATAATAGGGGCGTCAGAATGAATACTTTTCCGTCAATCAAGCAATCCGTTTAGCTGACAGCAGAGTGGAATTAAATGTATTTGAATGGCGATCGACACATTCAGTACTTTAATTTCGCTGTAATAAATATATGAAATCAAAGTATGTGTCAGTTAAACGGAGCCGAATTGTCGGAAAAGTATTCATTCTGACGGGCCCATAAGTTATAATTTATAATTTTGTCTATAAATTTCTGGACTACAACATGGTTAGAAGTTCTAACTTAGAACACAAAATATTAGAACTTTCGAAGATTTGCATTCCAAGATTAATATAACGCCTCCAATAGTAAATGGAATAGCCCAACTACGAATACGAAAAGCTTATGGACAATTTCCAGCTACTAAATTTATATTTTAACTAGCTGACCCGCCAGACGTTGTTCTGCCTAAAATTTATTCCTATAAAGCCTAAAGGAAAAGTCCTAGATTACCGTGTTGCCGTATCCCTATCCCTATCCCTATCCCTATCCCTAATCCCTAATCGCTAATCCCTATCTATATACCTATCCCTATCTCTATCCCTTTGCCTATCCCTGTGCCTATCCCTATCCTTATCCCTATCCATATCTCTAGCCCTATCCCTATGCCTATTCTATCCCTCCAGACTTTCTATGGTCCACATTTTGGTCGATATCTCGGAAAACGGGTCGCATAGTGTCTTGAAAATCACCTCTTTTTTAAATACTCACCAACACCTTTTATTTGATACCCATTTTGTAGAAAACCCGTTTGGGGTCACACCTGGTTCATATTTCAGGCAATACCTCGAATACGGGGTCTTATATGGGACCAATAACTACACCATGTTCAAGCACTCGTCAACACCTTTCATGTGATACCCATATCGTACGAACCCGTTATAGGTTTACCCTGGTCAACATTTTGTGGAATATCTAGAAAACCTTCTCGGGCCATAAACCATGTCGGGCTCAATCGAAAACTACGTGCAAAATTTCATTTAATTCAGTCCAGCCGTTCTGGAGTTAAATCATCAAGGAGGAAAATGCGACTTATTTTTATATAATAGATGAAAGAATTTAAACACGTTCAACAACAAATTAGTAGTGTGGAGGCGTGGAGAGAGGCAAACATAAATTTAAAATTATTTATCCATTGAAAAGTGGATAAACAAGCAAAAAATATGCTATGCTTTTACTCATTTTTCTACGCCAATCGGAAGTTAACACAAAACAAATTAAACTCATGGCCAGATTTCTCAAAGGACGCACAACATTCACGTCAATTGCGCTATGTGCAGTCACAAAATAGACATGCGCACACACACACACACACACACACACACACACACACACACACACACACACACACACACACGCGCGCACACGCAAACTAATACACAATGAAAGAGGAAACGTGTTTATTTGTGAAAAGGAAATTATATTGCAATTGTCCTCGAACAATATTCATTCATTGGAAACAGAAATGAAAAGTAGTAGGTATAGTTGTTGGGGTAAGTGGAAAAAAAAATTCAACAACTATTTACAGCGAAGGTTGAGTGTATAGCTATTTCATATGAAAAAAAAGAGAAAGAAAACAACAAAAAACAACAAAATATATGATGACACGTTGCCAGTTTGTTTCAGTTGATGCATTCATTTCGAATGTGTGTCTGTACGAGCATTTGTTGATTTCTTTATAAAACAAGTAAGAAAGCCTAAGTTCGAATGGAATCGAACATTAGATACTCAGCTTTGTGCTTTCATTGTTTGTTTGCGTTTGATGGAAACACGGCGTATTTTATATAAAGCGAGTGCCGCATAAAGTGGGCGTAGCCACGCCCATTTTCAACATTTTTATCAGTCATCCAACTAAGCATTTGAATATTATTCTTTGTGCAAAATTTCATTCCTTTATGACTTCTAGTTACAAAGATGTCACGTTACAAATTCCAAAAGGGTGTTCCAGAAATATCTTTGTTAAAAAGTAGGCGTGGCCGTCAACCGATTTCAATAAATTTTTGCGTGTCTATTAGCACAAGATATAAAAGTGTATAAACCAAGTTTCGTTATAATATATCAATTATTTGTCGAGTTATAGGCTAAGAAATCTCGTATATTCCTGCTTCTAAAAGGAGACGGTGCCACGCCCATTTTCCAAAATTTTTGTGTTTTTTGTTTTATGTCCATAGTTGGACTCCTGCCATAAAATTTCAATGATATATCTTTATATTTGACAGAGATATCGCTTAAAATGTTTTTACTGGGTCACTTTATAATACCCATATATAAAAGTGGGCGTGGTCGTCAACCGATTTTGGCAATTTTTCGTCCACGTATTTGGCTAAGTAAATATATCACGCGTACCAAATTTCATCGATATGCCTTTAACGGTTTCTGAGTTATGGCCTATAAAACTTTCAATATTTGTCCCTTAATAAGTGGGCGTGGCACCGCCCATTTTCCAAAATTTTTTTAATTTTTTGTTTTATGTCCTTAGTTGGACTCCTGCCACAAAATTTCGATGAATTATCTTTATATTTGACAGAGATATCGCTTAAAATGTTTTTATTAGGCCCCTTTATAGTTCCCATATATAAAAGTGGGCGTGGCCGTCAGCCGATTTTGACAATTTTCCGTCAAAACATTTGTCTAAGTAAGCAAATCACGCATACCAAATTTCATCGATATATCTTCAACGGTTTCTGAGTTATGACATATAAAACTTTCAATGTTTGACCCTTAATAAGTGGGCGTGACACCGCCCATTTTCCAAAATCTCATCAAATTTCTTCATAAGGGCCTGAGCTCAATACGTGGGTGAAATTTCATTGCTCCAGCTATATTAGTGGCTGAGATACCAAATTTCCGATATTTTCTATATAGGAAAAGTGGGCGTGGTCATGGTCCGATTTCACCCATTTTCAATACCAACCGTCCCAGTCTCGATACCAACTCGAATTTCATATTTCATCAAAATATCTCAATTTTTGCGCGAGTTAGAGTGTTTACAGACGGACGGACGGACGGACGGACAGACGGTCGGACGGACAGACAGACGGACGGACGGACAGACGGACGGACGGACGGACATGGCTCAATCGATTTCTCTTTTCACCCTGAACATAAGTCTATATCTATGTCGATTATTTCATTCTGTTACAATCCACCGTTATGTGATTAAAACTATAATACTCTGTGTACTAGTACAGCTGAGTATAAAAAATGGCATTTAAACGGATGCTTTTTTTTTTGCATACTTCCCGTAAATTTTATTCTTGGTATTATTTGTATGTGTATTTGTAGGTGGAAAAGTGTTTGCGTGTGCATATCAGCGCTATTTTATGCATTTAAATCCCGGCACAGTTAGTTGCTTGGCTTGCTTCGCTGCAAATATTTTACATTTTTTTTTTTTCCTTTTTTGTATGTTGTTTCTGTGAAGTACCGCTGAAGTGATGTTGATATTTCACATAGGCGGGAGGTTGCGGTTAGAAAAAGTGTGCAATATTTTTGATGCTTCATCATCGATTATCAAGATAATTTAAGTTTATTGAGCAGAAATTCGTATGAAAAGCTTGAGTGCACATGAATTTGCTGATTTGATAAAAAAAAAATAAATAAAAAATAAAAAAAGTTTTTATTGTTTTTGTAAAAAATTTGCGTTTTTTTCGGTGTTTGGTGGAAAAAATTGTATTGTTGGAAATTTGTGTGAGGAAATGGCTAAAAAACCACGGATGAACGGATTTTTTCGAAATTTTTGTAATTTATTCTTTGTATAAGTCCATTCGACATAGGCTATATTTTTCCCGCTACGTGGCGCTGAAGTCGAGATATTTAAAAAATCTCTATTTATGGTCTGTTTTGTTAACTTTTACACGTATGTTTGTTATGTAGCTAATGAAGAACTCGGTTACAAAAAATGAACCCGCTACACTGAAAAAACAACTTACTCAGATTATGGAAAAGTGGGAATGATTCGGCGCTAAAGACATACTTCCATATTTTGATGTACGATTTTCTTCAAATCAAGGAATAAAAACCACGTTTTAAAGAAAATTACATTACAGAAATACATCAAAATATGGAAATATGTCTTTAGCGCCGAATCATTCCCATTTTTCCATAATCTGAGTAATTTTTTTTTTGAGTGTAGGAAACTTATACTATATTTATTAAAATGTCTCAACCCCTTCCCGAGAAATAGAACCATATGGCCTCGAAATTTTTTGAGCAATATTGGTATCAAATTAAAGTTTTAAATCGTATCTTAAATAGACAGTTCACTCCATTTCAACTTTCAAGTCGGTTCTCCAGATAGATTTTTGAGCAATATTAGTATCAAATTAAAGTACCTACTCCTCCTTGTGGGGTTGCCCCTACGTGCTCTCCTTGACATCGTCGAAAACCCCCACCCACCCGTCATCGCCCGACAACTCAAAAGGTTCCCGATCCAACGCCGAATGATTGGGGTTATTCCGATCCATTCGAGCCCCTCCAAACAGCACCTCAGCAGAGACATTGCTAAAGGCACCCGAAGACACCTATCGCACTTCCTGTAGTGAAGGGCTTTTCGATACGTTGTAAAACGTTGTTATTTTTTATTCTGTTTATCCTCCATCACGACAAGATAAATGCGTTTTATGAATTCCGCCAGGCACCTCGATCTGGGGCCGTCTCGCATCTCCTCCCTGGCCAGCGCCTTGAACCAAAGTTTTTCTACCATTTCTTATTCATGAAAAAAACCAAACCAAACTTACAATTCGAAAACCAACTATAAGCCAAGCTTTTCCTTTGTGAGACCTCGCTGATATCATCTAACAGCTTCCCTTCCTACGTCCACGCACACACAGTTAGTTAAGCTACACGGAAAAAATTTTTTACTAGAACCAATGCCGAAAAAATAGGATTTTAAATAAATAAGAAAATAGGATTTTAAATAAATAAGTAAACATTTTCTTGCTTCAAGTGAAATTGGATTTTAAATAAATAAGAAAAAGTTTTCTCACTTCAAGCAAAAATGGATTTTAAATAAATAAGAAATAATTTACTTGCGGTAAGTGTTTTTTTTTTTGATTTTAGAAATAAATAATTAAGAAATAATTTTTTTGTTGCAAGTAAAACTTTTCTTATACGAGCTTAAGTAAATAAGAAAATATTAAATATTAAATCAAGTAAAAATTTTCTAAAAATATTAAAAACGTAAAAAGTAAGGAAAATTAAAACTAATCATGAGGGATTAGAAAACCATAATTAGTCAACTAGTACTTATTTTCCTAGGATTTGTTCACTGAAATGACAACATTTCAATTAATATAAATGAAGATGCAAATAGTGAACTCCTTATACCAAATGCTTCACTAACAATCTGAGAATTGCAGAAATATTCAGAAATATGCAAAGCGGATGGCAAATGAAAAAACTTATATGTTACTTTGGAAATGCAAATTCAGTAAGAAATATTTTACTTCGCCCAATAAAACGTTTTCTTATTTATTTTCAATTTTTTTTTGCTGTAGTTTGCTGATATGCTCAAAGAACTTTGGCGTTCAAATTCAGCAAGAAATATTTTACTTCGCTTAATAAAACGTTTTCTTATTTATTTTCAATTTTTTTTGCTGTAGTTTGCTGATATGCTCAAAGAACTTTGGCGTTCAAATTCAGCAAGAAATATTTTACTTCGCTCAATAAAACGTTTTCTTATTTATTTTAAATTTTTTTTTTGCTGTAGTTTGCTGAAATGCTCAAAGAACTTTGGCGTTCAAATTCAGCAAAAAATATTTTACTTCGCTCAATAAAACGTTTTTTTATTTATTTTCAATTTTTTTTTTGCTGTAGTTTGTTGTTGCAATTCATCGAAACACAATTTTCTTAAATTCTTCTTGATATTAGCAAAAAGATTTTCTTCATTTAAGTAAATTTAAGAAAAGATGTTCTTATTTATTTAAACATTTTTTTTCAACACTTTTTTTCTATAGATTTTGTTAGTGTTCTTGAATAAGAAAATAATTGTCTCATTTTTGGAAAACTCAATTTCTTAATTCCAGTAATAATTAAGTAAATTTTTCTTATTTTCCTAAAAATTTTCTAAATTGAGTTCAAGAAAGCATTTTTCTTGATTCAAGTATACAAATTTCTTTCCGTGTAAGTTCATTAGTTTATTTGCATACACCCAAATGCCGTATCTATCCGTTCCATCGAATTCGGTCCCGTATGAGTACATATAACCACAATATAATGTCTCTGTCGGTTGTTCTGCGTGGCTTTGTGTCTTTAGAATTTTCACCTCTTTTTGTTGGATTTCATCTTTGCACGCTCTTTTACTTATTCACTTGCTTACGTACTTGTATTTCGATTTTAACATATCTTCAGTTGCATTCCTTTTCTAGCATGTGTGCTTGTGCATAATGAAAGCGCATCACCAACGCTGAGCTTTATCCTTCGCATATCTCGCTTTCTAACACAACCTGCACAACCTTCTTATCCGTGCATTCCCTCTTTGAGTCGCTCTCCTCCTCCCGCTCATCCGCATTGCACACCCTCTCTCGTGTATTATTGTGTATGCATTTCTTGTCTTGTATGCGCTGTCACAGTCACAGTCACAGGCTCAGCGGACACTGTTGGCAGCGTTGGAGTGTCCTTGACATTTTGCATTACACTAATGAAGTTGCTGATGGCCCGGCTGCCTGAGAACGACATGTGTGCCCGTTCGCCTTGTCTTATTTCGCATGCAACTAAACTTACGTACATACGCACACCTTGACACTTGAAAGCAAAACAACACACACACACATACACACAAACTGTCGGAAATATTCGCTTATACTATATTTACCTTTCTGAAAAATAAGTATCATGTATACATTAATGTATGTTAGTGTGTGTATCATTGTAGTTGTGAACGCACTTATTTTTTCATGTGGGAATGCTGTTGCGCGCACAATTATGCTTTTGTTTACGATATGTCATCATCATTAAATTCATAAACACAAACAACAAACAAATTGCAAAGTGCAAATAAATTATACAGGGAGGCGAGTAAGTAATTGCTAACTGTAACTAAATAAAGTTAACTTGCAGTCAAAAATTATTAAATTTTGCTGGAGTAGAGTGCAGTGCGCCAAATGAACGCAAACCCAGTAGGAACTTACGGATGGTTGGTTGGTTGGTTTGAGTGGCGAGTCCCGCAGACTTCAGTTAGCGCCGAAACGCCGTTTTATTACCATGATCATGACTAAAGAACCAGAATCAGAATAAAAGAGTAAAGGAGAATATCAATTCAGAAATTAGGGCTGTTCCCACGCGCTATAAGCATTCTGCTGAGTTTAGCTAACTAAGAAACCTCTCGGGCCTAACTTTCTTGCATTGCGAGAGTTTTTCGAAGAAAGGCTTGCCAAGAAATTTCATTATGCCACCACTAAAAAAAAGATTACTCAGATTATGGAAAAGTTGGAATGATTCGGCGCTAAAGACAATTTTCGTTGTTTTGATGTAGGTACAATTTTCTTTAAAATGTGGTTTTTATTCCTTGACTAGCCTGTACCCGCGGCCTTGTCCGCAACTACGAAGTCCCCTTTCAACATTGTAGATAAGAATTCAGTTGTCGAAGTCCACCATAAAGAGCAAAAAAACGTTAACTCATGGGTTTGAATATGTATTACCAAAAATTCATCTTAATGGATTCATTGAAGACAAAAGTATACGTAGTCGTGTCGAGTAATGTGAAAAGGCCCAAAGATGGTTATAGAAGAGGCTGTAAGAATAAACGCAAAGGAAATATTTAAATTCTTACCTGTTGTTTTTGCGGGTGGGCAATGCACCATAATTGATACCGTCGCACCAACCGTGTGTGCATAGACTAAAAAACTTCCCCTTGTTGGTTAATTTTAAGGATTTTGGGCAATCACATTTTCACCGATACCCCAGTCATCGATCAATTTATCGAAATATATCGAAGTCCAAATGAAACCTGGGGCCTTCCACTTTCGTTTGATACCCATATTGTAGTGTAATTTTAAGGTTTTTGGACAATCACATTTTCACCGATAACTCAGTTATCGATCAATTTATCGAAATACATCGAAGTCCAAATGAAACCTGGGGCCTTGCCCTTTCGTTTGATACCCATATTGTACGATCTTTCTATACCTATGTGCGAAATATCATAAGTATAGTTCCAGTATACTCAGATTTATATGGAATAAAAAAAATATCGAAAAGTAACGGTCCCTAGCAGGGTCGGAACCCCCAAAATTAAAAAAAAAAAATAGCCTATACTTCCTTCCAGACTATAACCTGTCTACGTGCCAAATTTCAACAAAATCCGTCTTGCCATTCTCACGTTTTTGAGGAACAAAAGCAAACGTCTGGACATCCAAACATCCAAAACATCGCTACATTCGCATTTATAATATTAGTAAGATTTGAAAAAAATTGTACATCAAAACAACGAACAATGTCTCTAACGCCGAATCATTCCCACTTTTCCACAATCTGAGTAATTTTTTTTGAGTGTAGGCAGTGCGTAGGACTCTAGCATATTATCATGTGCTCCACTCTCTCTTCCGCTCCAGGAAGATTACAGCCGCGACACAGAGTGTTATGATTCAATGCCAATTGAGCCGCGTGGGTAGCAGTAGCCCGATGTGCCGTGCATACCGCAGTTAAGCGCATCCCTCCTGTCAAACTTTTTTAACATGCCTGAGAACGCATCTCATTGTATGAAGGCCACAGACTTCAGACAGTTCCGCAAACGCTCCCATCTGGTTTTAGCCTACTCGAACCAGTGCCGCGAGATGCGGCCCTTGTTGAAGCCCAGTGGCACAAGAATCTTCCGCACCGCTGCACATAGGTAGATTTTTATGTTTTATGCGGCCAAAATTGAATTTTGTGAAGTTGTTACAATTACAGAAAAAACATACCCACATATTGGAAATAGACTGGGGACAATAATTCATCGCTTTTTTCCCGACCCCATACTCTGAACTTGCTCCCAGATGGTCGAAACTTAGCATATCTAAAGTAAATTTTTTAAGTTTTTTTTTTACATATTTTTAAGTGCTAGTTGCAACGTGAATATTTATTATTTAAAGCATTTCATTTAAGTAATAGTGATGGATCCTAAAACTTCAAGTAATTATTAACACTTTTAAATAATATCCTTGATTTCCAATAATTCTAAGTTAATAATTTTAAGCTTTTGAAGTTGGGATATTTAAAAAAAAATTTTCACTCTTTTTCGTGTTCAAAATTGATTTTGTTATGTTGCTCTGTCAGACTCAGTAAAATTAACTCCCGAACACGATATCTAGTACAATTAGTATTTTTCCGACAAAAAATTACGTCGCACAAAGCCGCACTTCACTACTAGATACAGGGTTTTTCATATGTACCTACAATAATTTTCTTTTTGTGCTTTATATTTAATTTTAGTGTTTATATTTCTAACGCATATCTTGGTTAATTTAAGTGATGCTCGAAAGTAACCGAGATATTTATCACCGATTATTGTTAACTTTTTAGGCAGTATTTTTAGTATTTTCAATTTTTCAAAGTCAAGGAAATACTTATCATAAAAAGGAGCTAAGAATTCTAAAGCTACATTTTTTAGAAGATTTCTGAGTATGCAATTTTGTAGCTCATCCAATTCTAATATCATAATATGCAACATTCAACTTTTTGAAAATTTTCATTGGCTTTTCGGAAATTTTAATTAGAACGGTCTCACGTACATATAAGGCAAACACCCTACAGAAACAAATTTCTAAAATCGACGGAATTTTTCACAGCATTGAGAATCGCACTTTTTTACACTAAAATTGGTTGGCTACATAACAGTACACTTAGAAATCTTCTATAAATTCTGGCCTCGCTTTGAAATTTTTAATCCACTTTTAGAAATTTCTACGATTTTTTGGATTTTTTCCGTAAGCTTAGAAATCCTGCTTAACCCGAGTTCGGCCGACGAGTCACCTGGGTGACTATTTCACATGTTTCGCACAAAAAAACATATTTTTTAATAAATTCTATTACCTTATGTTCCATGACATCTTAAAGTTGTTAATTTTGAGCAGAAAAAACACGAAATAAAGTTTTAAGATTTAATCCATAGAACACTGTTACAGTTTGAGATCTTATATTCTTATTCTGGCCGACGTAGTCACCTGGGTGACCACGGGTAAATTCAAACGTAATATACATACATACAAATGAAAATGTTGGCATATGATTATTTCTTGCACTCAACACATTTGACAATTGATTGAATGCACTCCTGGCACCCTGGCCGTTTACAAACTAAGCAAACTTTTCGGGAGTTCCGTTGTCTTTCGTTCACATGCCGACAAACATGACACCTGCCTTTGATTGCCATTTGACCAGTTTCATCACGGTGCTCAATTCGCGTTTCTTATGCGATGGACGGAGATAAACGAGTATTCAAAACAGGCTGCATATCGGTAGGTATGTACGTGATAATGCTGCAGGATACGAGGGTTTGATGCGTGGCGGCTTATAGCTCCAGTGGCCAATTAACGAGCAAGTCCTTTTAGATAGGTTGCTGGCCTAAATACAAAATATTTGTATGCCATATTTTGCTGGCTTTGCCGGGATACATTGACGGAACGACACTCGATCACGAAATGGAAAGTTTCTCTGAATGGTAGAGTTGAAATGAATAAGAAGTCCATAGGTCATCAATCGCCTCCATGCTGGACTTATGAACTCCACAAGCTATGCAATAAAATTCCATAGAATTCAATATTGTCAGTTTTGTCATCTTCAACATCGTTGTCATTGCCAAATTTAACATCATGGTCATCCTCCTCGAACAACTTCTCAATATCCGCTCCCGTCAATGTTCTATATAGTATAAATATCCAGTACACATTTCATCAGAAATAGCATACTTACCTTCGATTAACGGTGTTCTGCAGTCGGTTGTGGCTACAAACCGCTCAATTTCAATCCTACAGTCTGCATTTTTATCTTTATTGGTTGAACTGATTGCGTCCTCGTATTTTACACGCTTAGAGCTGGCCATTTTCAACAATTTAAAGTAACTGAATTAAGTTTTTCACAATTGTACCAAAATGAACAGTAAAAATAATCAGCTTTTAATCTTTTCAGATGCCTATTTTCACTTAATTTCACTTATTTCGCAATTTTTCAGACATTTTTTCTTTACTATTCTCCATTTACATCTGAACTTTAAAACTTTTAAATATGGTCACCCGGGTGACTGCTTCGGCCGAAATGAGTTGTAAAAATCGTCGGCCGAACTAGGGTTAAAACGATTTTTATTGAAAAATTGTCTACACTTAAACGAAAATTAGAAAGTCAAATTTGCGACAGAACTTCTTGAAATAAATTTAAAAACTTTGTTGTATGATTTTTTTTTGCGTCACTGTATATATTTTTCAATAAAATCGACCTTTAACACAAATTATAAAAAATTTGCATTAAGCAATCAATTTGGAATAGATGTAGACAATAAAATATTTTTGCCCGCATAATACCATAATCAAAATATACCTATGTGCGCTGCTTTATCAAGAGCCGAGTCTTGACTGGCCAGCTTACCAGCCATTTCGTTTGCCTTGATGTCGCCGTACCCCGGCACCCAGATCATAGAGACGCTATGTCGACTTTCTAAGCCATTGACCAACTACCTACACTGGCCGAACAGGCATGATGAAACCGTTGCAGATCGCCGAGCCGCCTCACTGTCTGAGAATATTCTTATGCTCTTTAGGAAACCGGCATTTTCAGTTGCAAGTAGCACCTTGAAGAGCCGCTGTATGGCGAAAACTTTAGATTGAAAAGTCTTACGTAATACAAATTGTACGGTGAAGCATAAAATTTGCAACTACTTTGACTACAGTGAATGCCTTTGCCTTAAGTAGATGGTGTTAGATTCCTGGTCATAGTGCTCTATTCATCTTTTACATGTGTCCGGAAACTGTTAAATACCTTGTACCGAGATGGCACATGAATTTCCTAGAGAGGCACATCACGGAGATGACAAACCGCTTTCAAATGCAGTTTGACATTCATTCAATACTGTCGGTGACTTTAGTTTTCCATGAAAACCAAGAAAATTATCTAGATGTATTTTCAGCAAATTCCAACACCCTGTATACGGCACACATTACATCTAATATTCATATGTTTTTATGTGCTAAATAAAACATACAAAAATTCTAATGCAACTCTGACATTTCTCCACACATTTAAGCTGATTCCACATAAAACTTTTTCCGCTTTGCGTTACGCCGCACAGTGGGGGCACCTCTATACAAACGCGGCCAAAAATAGTAATAATTAAGCTAGAATCTTGAAACTCGGAACTTAAGCTTTATTGGTTGAAGTTAGTAAACTGTGAAAATTTGAACAAAATCCACCCACAAATACGCCCACCTCCCATATAACGGTATTTTTGAAATTTCAGCATTTACCTAACTATTATAGCTAAAATGCTCCATTTTGATTAGTGTATACATTTTTGAAATATAAATCAAATGCGGTAATCATTTTGGAAAAAGGGTAAAGCACTTCACCGTTTTTAAATTAAAAATATATGCACTTTTAAGTATGTTATAAGCATTTATCATAAAACTTCAAACAAAAAAATCGCATTTCAAAAAAATTTTATACCGGAAATGAAATTACACTTTTCTAAAGGATTTCAGTGTGATAAACCTGAGTCTGGAGTCAGATTTTCCAAATTGTTTCTAGTTTCTGAGATATTCATGCCCAAATAGGAAAAAAACACGTTTTTTGGCTCTATTCCCTGCTTAATATCTTTTATATAATTACTTTCCACTCAAATTCGATTTAACCAGTTGAAAGCACAATCATTACCCTTGAAAACAGCGTTTAGTTTCTTCGAATATCTTAATTAGAATTGGAAATATCGATATTTAAGTTTCACCATTTTGACAAATATTCCCCATACAAAAAAATTTAAACTTTTTGAAGCATACTTCTGGGCATTTTGTATGGGAAAAATGTACCAAAACTCAAAAAACACCTTCCATAAAAATGTTCATAAAACAAAATGGAGCAAACGAATTTTTACAATTTTTTCGCCAGTTTTTAAAAGACATTCAGGAGCATCAAATATTAAAAAATTGAGGAGGTAATATTTTTTGTTTTTTTTTAATTTCATTTTAAAATTTTACAATTTTAACAATTTTTTTTTTATATTCTAAAATAAAAAATCTGCCAAAGATAACAATTAACGCTGATAAAAAAAATTACCTCATAATTTTAAAGTATGGACCATTTGCTGAAAGACGATGGAGAAATATTCGATTAGTCGCCTAAATATACACGTTTTTCATAATGTCAAAAGTAACATAATTAATGCATTTACAAAAACACAGTTTTAGGCAGATGGGAAAAAAATTATAAAAGCAAATGGAGCAAGTGGATTTTTAAAGTGAAAATGCAGTTTGATTAAGAATATATTATTTCAAAGCATAAAAAAAAATTGAGGAGGTAATATTTTTTGTTTTTTTTATTTTTTTATTCAAAGTCGAGGAAAATTTTTTTATCATCGACATTTTTTGTGAATATTTGAAAATTCATATAAATTTAACAGTGAGCGCTATTTACAACTAAGTTATTTTTTCTGAAAGAGAAAATCATTATCTATGTAACGATGTATCATTCGTGTATGTAGGTTAACAGTTAAATGAGAAAGAGCGTTTTGTATGAGGTGTGTTCATTGAGAAATAAAAGGACCTATTTTTTGCTCAACTTTGGGCACCCTGTACGGCTAAACGAAAAGATACTCAAAAATTTTTATATAAGCTTTTTTATTACAATTTGATGTATCTGTCGATCTCTGTTTAAAAAAATGGTTTTACTCATACTTTAATTTTGAATTTATTTTTGGCCGCAATCACCCATTGTGCGCCGCTTTCTATGTCAAACAACGCAAAACTGAAAAACTATGCCACAATGAACGCTGCAACATCACTCAAAAAATATTTATTTTCTGAAAAATCTTTCATTCTCCGTTTTATTTACAAAAAAGTAAATAAGAAAATAAAAATCTTTTAAATTATTTTCAAGAATTATCTAAAGAAGGATATCGCAGTAGATAAGCTGATTGAAATTGTGTATGTATACTAAAAAGTGTGAATGTCAGACAAAACGAATTGGCAAAAATTTTACTTTGAAATTCATTTCTCTTCTCTTTCACATTGACATTTTTAAAGAAAACACACACATAAAAACGGAAGTAATATAACCTCTATTTCGATAAACCTTGATTATTTTTCAATTGTGTGAAATTTAGATTTGTTTATTTACATTTGAATTAATGTGAAACTGAAAAAAAAATTTCAACGCCCCCAAAAGTTGAGATTTGGGCAACTTTGTGCTTTACGTAACTTCGGCGTTGCGTTACTTTTTGTTATGTGAGAAACCTCATAAGCTGATTCCACATAGAACTTTGTGTTGCGCTACGTGACACTTTCTGCGTGACATCTGAGATTAAAATACATGTATCTATATGAGGTTTCTCACATAACAAAAAGTAACGCAACGCCGAAGTTACGTAAAACACAAAGTTGCCCAAATCTCAACTTTTAGGGGCGTTGAAATTTTTTTTCAGTTTCACATTAATTCAAATGTAAATAAACAAATTAAAATTTCACACAATTGAAAAATAATTGAATAGATTTTTATTTTCTTATTTACTTTTTTGTAAATAAAACGGAGAATGAAAGATTTTTCAGAAAATAAATATTTTTTGAGTGATGTTGCAGCGTTCATTGTGGCATAGTTTTTCAGTTTTGCGTTGTTTGACATAGAAAGCGGCGTAACGCAAAGCGGAAAAAGTTTTATGTGGAATCAGCTTTATAGATACATGTATTTTAATCTCAGCTGTCACGCAGAAAGTGTCAGGTAGCGCAATACGAAGTTCTATCTGGCATCAGCTTTACCTATGTATCTTTTATTTATTTTTATTTCACTTTTTTGTTTTTATAAAATACGAGTATTTCACTGCTGCTTCACCTTGCCATGGCATGCCATGCTGTGAAATATCTCTCTGTTGGCACTTCTTATTGCTTCTTGTTGCATTTTGTGTCGTGCCATAGCGTGCGTAATGTTGCATAATTAATGATGCAACAGTGGCTGGCATATGCGTAGCCCTCTCAACAAATACATATGTACTACATATATTACGTTACATGCACATATGTTTTTTTACATTAATGTACATATGTACATATGTATAAATATATACGTTTCTATGCATTTAAGAAAGCATATATATTTGTGTGCTTATGCGCGCGAACCAAAAAGCGCGAGATGATGCTCATCTTCACGGTCGCCCTTCTTTGCTACTTCAGCGACAGAGAAAGTAGAGACCTACTCATATTCCATACACACAGATTCGTGTGTGTGTACATATACACTTTTTGTGCGTATTTGCCTTTTTGTGTGTGTGAGTGGCAGAAAATATGGTACCAAGTCTGTCAAGTAGCGCATGAAAGTTTCAAAATAAAATTTACTACTGCACAAAGCAATAATAAATACATATACGCCAGAGTTGTAAAAAGCTGCAATCAGATTGTATTGCAATCATAAAAAGTGTATATTATTGTAAGCAGCTTTGATTGTAAATCATATTGCTAGTAAATTTTTTGATTGTAAATATAAAAATTTCAAAAATTTAGAAGTATGTTATTGCAATCGACCTTCACCATCAATCATTTTGATTTCAGAAATTAGAATTGCAATAATTTACAAAAGTTTCATTGCAATGAACTTTGACCGTAAATCATTTTAATTGTAAAAATTACAATTACAATAATTTAAAAAAAATTCATTGCAATACACTTTTCTCGTAAATCATTTCATTACAATAATTTACAAAATTTTTCATTGCCATGAACTTCAAACGTAAATCATTTTCATTGTAAAAATTATTGTAATAAATTTTCATCGTAAATCAAATTTGATTGAAAAATGTTTGATTGCAAGGCTTGCAATAGCAATCATTTTCCTCATAACTTTATACACATGCATTGGGACTGATGAAAGGCAAGCGCCTGGGTAATGCGAGTAATACCCGGCACTTATATCACACGCGTAGCCGCATAATAACCCATGTCCTGGGTACATATGTACATATGTACGCAGTTATGTCATACATATTGGATGCTGCCGGGCAGACGGTACTGGCAATATTTGCAGTCTTCAATATGTACATATAAAGTCTGGATGATAAGATGATGAGAAAGAGGATGAGGGTGTGGATGGGGATAAGGATATATGTATATTTATTTTTGTACCATTTGCTTTTTCATTTACTCCCGGATATCTCATTACTGTCATACATATTTATGTATGGTTGTTTAACATAAATATATATATATATACTTATCCCCATCCTCATGTTCAATTTTATCCATATCTTTATCCTTATACCCATCCGCACCCTCAACCTCTTTCTCATCATCTTATCATCTAGACTTTATACAAATCGACGACTGCAAATATTACCAGTACCGTGTGCCAATATGCACACTAGGGTACATAGCATATTTTCTCAACCTCACCCCCTAGGTCGATGCTAATATAGTCTAAGATACCACATATAAATTTTTGTCCCGATCGAACACCGTTAAGGGGTGTCGCACAGGTGCCAAACTCCAGAAAACTCTATCGAGGCTCAAAAATTTAAGTTTAGTTTTTTGCATATATAATGCGCAAATCGATTGTCCTGTACTCAAGAATACTAAATTCAAATTTTGGTCCTGATCGGAGGTGGTTAAGGGTTGTCGCAGAGGGGTCAAAGTTCAGACTACCATATAAAGACCAAAAAATTTAATTAATTTTTGTATCTAATGGCGAAAGTCGATAGTCTTGTACTCAAGGATACCAAATATAAATTTTGGTCCTGATCAGAGAGGGTTAAAGGGTATCGCCCGGGGTCCCATATGGTTATCCAAACTTTTACCCCTTTGCGACAGCCCTTAACCGTCTCCGATCGGGACCAAAATTTATTTATGGTATCTTTGATCATGCTGTTTACGATGTAGGGGGTGAGATCGGAGAAAATCGCTCATCTGATTTTAAGGACACCCTAATGTACATACATACATATGTACCCGGGAAATGGATTATTACGCGCAAACCGTGTTATATGAATGGTATTGCTCGAATTACCCAGGCGCTTGCCTTTCATCAGTCCCAATACATTCGTATAAAGTTATGAGGAAAATGATTGCTATTGCAAGCCTTGCAATCAAACATTTTTCAATCAATATGATTTACGATGAAAAATTATTACAATACAATTATTGCTATTGTAATTTTTACAATGAAAAAGATTTATGAGAAATGTTTATTGCAATGAAATTTTTGTAAATTATTGTATTGAAAATTTGTACAATCAAAAAATTTCAATAAATTTTATTGCAATGAACTTGCTCCCAAAAAATTTCAATAAACATTTATTGCAATAAATGGAAGGTAAATTATTGCTGATTGTAGTTATTTTACAATCAAAAATTTTATATAAATGTTTATTGCAATCTATGGAACACAAATTATTTCAAATTGCAATTTTTACAATCAAAAAACTGCAATAAATTTTCATTGCAATAAAATTGGAAGAACAATCAATGATTGCTGGGACGAATGATTGCAGCTTTTTACAGCTCTGATATACGTATATGTACATTAGGCCGAAGCGATTTACTAGGCTATAACGTGGCATGGATTTTCTTAAGCACACACACAAGAAATGATATCACTACATATAAAACAAAGCTCAAGAAATAATGTATTTTTTTTTGTCTCAAATTTCCTTTAGGCAATATCCACTTCATAAAAAATATATTACAATTTTTTGAAGAAAAATGAGAATAGCAAACCAGCGTTTTGACAAGAAATAAATACGATAATAAGTACTTATTTCTTCAAGAAAAAGTAAACTTCAAAATAACAAATAGCATGTCTCCATATAACGTATTTCGCTCTTCTTATCTGCATTCGCTCTCTCAATCGTCGTTCGGCCTCCAATCCAGTACCAAAACCCGCTAATTTCCATACAAAATTCTGAGAGCGAATAACGACTGAAACACTTCATTCGTTCTTAATACACTCCCTAATAACGATGTCTTATCTAATTTTGTACCGCAAATCTACCGAAATCTCACACAGACCAAAACAAAAATGCAAAAATAAGCAAACGCACAAACATTGAAGAGAAACAAGAATGAGAAATATCAAAGTGAACGACGATCACCTACGTGGAGACGGGTTATTTCGCGAGATGTTTCGCTACATTATTCGTTGGCGAATCAAGTTATGTGGATACGGTATTTTAACAAATAAATGCTTATTTTTTCTTGGGCTGTTTCTTATGATGCAAACACCCAGGTTTACTTTACTTTATTCAGTGCTAAGAAAACTGAAGGTTACTCATACGCAATAGGATACTAAGTACTGGAAGCAAAAGAAATTTTTCAAGCAGCATAAATCTACGTTTTGGGGAATAACTCTTCCATTTATGCAGCTAAAATTCTGAAATTTTGGATTTGGCGCATTTAATGTATACAAAGTGCTGTCAGCGAAAATCATCGATATTAGATGACTATAATATAGAGATTACATACCGCGATTTTGGCCTAAAGAAAAAGAGTGCACGCTAATTCTCCTATATCGGAAGCTAAATTATAATTTTAAAATATTGTTATTATATTGAATTTACTTATTTTTAAGTAATTTGCAAGAAAATTTAAAATATATTATACAAAGCTACACTCAAGGAAAAACAGCATTTTAAAATCAATAATAAAATTTTTTTTTTCATAATGCAAGTTTTAAACCAAACCATTTTTATTTTAACAATGAAAATTTTTAAATTTAAAATGAAATTTTTTAATTAAGCATGAAATTTTTGAAGTAAAAATGTATTTTGGATTTAAAAAGAAACATACTTAAATTAAAAATGGAAATGAATGTTGATTCAAAAACTCGCTCTTTGTTCAAAATTTTTTTGTGAGAAAATATTTTTTTGTGAGAAATCCAACAAAAACAATAATGAGAATCGTTTTTTTTTTTTTTTAATTTTGTTTTAACAATGATTCATATAATTCATGGATTATTTTTTCGGAAAAGGGAAGTATAAATATCTTACTACAATTCAATATAATGTTGAATGTTCCACTATGTGAGGGCGTTGGATTGAATTTCAAGTTGATATCATGGTTCGAATCCGGAGGAGAATATAAAATAAAGAAGAAAAATGAGAACAAGGAGAATAAGAAATAAAGATAGCAAACGGTTAAGGCGAAGTAGAAAAGAAAAAGAGAACAAGCGGAGGCTATATTTTTGTAGTTGGGACTCGGATTGAGAGAAGATGAAGAGAATGCCGTTGGATACAATTTCGAATTCGGAAGAGAAAATGATATAGACAACACTGCAGCATTTTTTTTTCTCATAGTGCTTAAAATAAAAATAAATATTTTTAAATTTAAAATGTCTTTTCTTGATTTAAAAATTTTACAATGAACATTTTTAAAATAAAAATGTGGGTATTTACATCACTTTTAAATACATTTTTGCCCATTTTAAGCACATTTTCGTATGTTTTTATATTTTTTTTCCCTGAGTGTAGAGATAATTGCGAAAATATGCGATTTTGCCAGCCTCCAAAACAGGAAATCAGGCAATATGTGAAAAATTACTCAACCGATTTTAATGCTGATTTCATATTTGGATTTTGCATACAATTTTGATTGAACTTGCTGTGCATATTGGCCTTGGTTTATTATTTTATTTTTTTGATTTTTGTCCATTTTTTTTTTTTTTTTTCAAAAATCTGTCTTGGCCCATTAAAACCAAATTAATCATCATTAATTTTAGACAAATGTCTTCGCAGAGTTTTTTACTCAGAGAGAAATTAGAAGAATCTTAATTTCGATGGCAAGATATGGACTAATTTCACAATATACAAATCGCCCCGGCCTAATACTTATGCATACACATATGTATGTCATTCTGTCATTTCTAAGTATAACAACAACAATTTCTGTCTATAACAACTAAAAACACATGAAAGTGGAAGAAAGTGAGTGCACAAAGTGGCAAAGCACGAAATAGAATAATGCAGCGCGTAAACAACAGCAAAGCATATTTTTGGCATATTTTATTTATTTTCATTTCTAAATTTTTTTGGTGTAATATTTTTGTTTTGTCATTTTAGTTTTAAATATTTAAGTGCGTATGCGCATTTGATTGGCAAAAGTATGAAGCGCACATTTGATACGAATATGAGGAGTTAAGTATCTATATGTATAGTTGACAGTGTATATTGGAACTATGCATATACATACATATTTGATATTTTCATATACAAAATAGGGCGAGAGAGAACTATTAAGGCAGAACATAGAAATTGTAAGTGTGTGGCAGATAAAATTGGTGTAATTGGAGTAACTAACAAATTTTGGTGATGGATATTTTAAGTATCTTATCAGGCACCGGAAAAAGCGGCCCCACGTGCAAATAAGAAACATCACACACATTTTAACCAATGTAGCACAAAGCGGTCTGCGCTCACCAACACAAACTCTCTCAAAATTTTGCCGTAATCTGTTATACGGACACCAGAAGTGGGCTCTCTTAGAGAGCTCTGGGTGGCCATCAAGGAAGCTAGAGAGTATTTGATTTCAAGGCTGCTATAAAATTTCTTAAAGTTTATGCTAAAATATTTTTGTGCATAAAAACACTTGCAACATTTTTGTTGTTTTGATATAAATAAAACATTAGTTTTTTTTAATTTTATTACAAAAAAAAAAACTAAAATTGTATTTCATTAAAAGCCAGTCAAAATACGCAATGTCTTTTTATTGCAAAATTCATTCATTCATTTTATAGTTAAACTACTTTATTTGCAGTTTCCAAACAAACACACACAAACATTTAACTTTGCCAAAGCGTCTTCTGCGACTATTTTAGACTGTTTTGTTAAATTTGCACGTCGCGTTTCGTTTCAACGCGCTTTTTCAATGTCTAACTCTGCACACACCCACACACAAACACACAGCCACTTGCAGCTTTAAGATTACTTACGTTCGCAAAATCTTTCGCCAGCTTTTGCTACATTTCACGCCCTGAACTACGCCCTGCAACTAAGTAAATATATGCGTATGTACCTACATATGTACAATGGCATACATACATATATATCTATGTATATTCAAGTGTCAACGCATTTTCTCACAGCGTGTGCTGACGCTGTTGCGAGGGCAGCGGCAACAGCAGCAAAAGCGACAACTGCAAAAGGACATAAATTCAGCGGAAATCTTAGGACGCAACGTGATGACTACGGATGCTGCTTCCTTTACTTTTACTATTGCTGCTCCTGTAGCTGTGCGATCTGCCGACTGCAGTTGAACACAGCAGGGCGGCGGCACTCCACTGTTTGCATAGCACTCGCCGCCCGCGCATCCATCTGCCCCTTGGCTAGCCTCGTTGGAGCTGCTTACTGTGCATGGGCGGCAGCGGGCACGCAAATAGCGAACTAAAATTTACTTTAGTTGTTGTTGGCGTTTTATATTTTATTTTACTTTTTCGCCTCTCCCTATTTGCTTTAAACTAAATGCGCGTTGCTTGGCATGATTTTTTTTTGGCAAATCCTTGCAACCAGGACACTACGATGACTACGAACAAATTAGTGAAATAGTAGAATATGCATTACAGCTACAGAACTAAGCTTGTTCGTGAAATGCACAGCGTTGGGCCGTGTGCTGCAGCGTTTTAATATATAAAACAGCCAAATGGCATGACAAATGTGAGGAAAACTAAAATCGTTTTATAAAAAGCTAGCGTTAGCAAATAATGTTTTATATGCAGTAGGCAGTAGTTTGCTGGAAAATAAACACAAATTTAAGCTTTCGCATTTCTAATTTAGGGTTACTGGTTAAGAGATCTTGCCTTCAGAGATATACTGAGATAGAAATAAAATACTTTGCAGTTATAAGCTAAGCTTATTAGCAATAAATCTGTAAAACAATTAATAATAAAGCGTACAAATGCCAGATAAACAGAAAAGCTGCAAAGTGGATTTGACTTGCTATAATTTATTGGTTACTCATACGCCACGTACGCCTCATTCTAGCTGAACGATGTTTAGCTGCAGTATGCGAGTGTAGAAAAGCAGCTAAGTAATTAGAGGTTGTAGCGGAAAAGAAATTTATTGTTATTGTATAACTAGTAATCACTTTACAGACATCGACATAATTCAGCTAATAGAAATCAGGCACAGAAAGTACTTCTATTGAAGCGCGCCAGAGACAGCAGTAAAAGGAGACCTCCACTGCGTTAGGAAAATCAGGTGAAAACTGACTCGGCCTTTCTTGGTATTTTCAAATGGCGCGCCAGGCAGCATGAAACAGAAACCGCTGGCGCGCTTTATTGGACTCGGTAAAAATCGTATATACGGTTACGCGCCACTTAAGTAGAAGAAGAAGAATTATGGATATGTTGGCTTAATAATCCATATCGACGCTTCCAAACAATACTGTACTAAGTCGACTTAGTATGTTATCCCGTTTTTGGTGTTTTCAAGTAGAGCGTGTCTTAATTTAGATGCTGTCTAATTTTGATATCAATCGGACAATCCAATCAAAAGTTATAAGCAAAGTGTACATATAATACAACTCGTGATTTTTATAGAATAAAAACTTTGAGAGCTTGTCATGAAAAACCACGTAGCAAGTTTTTATTTTTTCTTACGGTTTTATATAAAGAGTACCCTAGTTTTGATATTGGGTGATATTAATAAAAGCCGAGCATTTGCTTTTGTTTAAAATTTCAGACCTTTTACTCAAATTTTGAAATTTGGTTCATACAAATTAATGTCAAATTTATAAAATATTGAGTTTGCTTGGTTTTTATTAATATGGCCCATTGTCGAGTTTTGGTATAGATCGTTCAATCCAAACAGAAGTTATAAGTGAAAATATACTTAGCATACAAACTGAAGTTTCATATCAAGTTTAAACTTTGGGAGCTTCTCCTGCAAAACATAGTTTTCAGACTTAGTACAGTTTTGTGTGGAAGCGTCGATATCTGCCTACAAAATACGCACATATGCGAATATATTCATTTGTAGAGTTACACGCCAAATCATAGCTGAGCTTCCATTAAAACAATATGTTAACACTAGAGTGCTGCCTACTGTCGAAACTCGACAGTTTTTCTAGATGTTTTCTTATGACTAAGGTGCAACTATAGTTTTTGTATAATTGTTTGTTGCTACTGTCACTGCTACGTTGTTGGTGTTCCAAATTCTCCTACCTACTTCTTTATTTCTATATCTGCTCTTTTCTTTCCTCAATTTCTTTCCTACTTATTCTTTCTTATCCTTCTTATTACTTGACTTTGTGTTTTTGTTGTAGTGCTTTTGCTACCTTTTTACGTTTCCACTTCTTTGAAACTACACACCACTTGCAGCCAAACATGTTCAGAATTGCATGTTAAGTTGGGTGAAAACGCACAAAGTCAGCTACATATGCTTGCGCATTGAGACAGCTCTGTTTTGTGCAAAAGCATGCAACAACAACCACACGGCAATTTTCCAACGACGATTATGGACGCATTTTAAAACCAATTTTCATGAAAATTGTCGCAGTTCTATTTGAGAGCAATACCTTTATAATGGTGTGCTTAGTTTTAAAATCGGTTCAGTAGTTTCGACGGAGAAGATGGAACAAAATTTATGTTAGCGTATTAATAATATAGATTCCACACTCCACATTTCACTCATTCCACTTATCACTTGTAATTCATAAGGATTTAAATAAATAATAACTTTCATAATTACACATAAATTTAAAATCTTCAGTAAATATGTAAGTTTATAATTCAGGCGTAAGGCATACAAGTTCTTTTTGCCATTAAATTGGTAAACATTGTGCAAAAAAAAGAAATATATAAAAAGGAGAAATTGTAAAAGTAAGAAAAAAACGAAAAAAATATGTGTCGGTTAAAGTAAAATTATGCCATGCAAATAAGACTTAATTATGATCAAATATGGCGTATGTAAAATTACACAGGCTTTCGCGCACACACATACACACACTTATGTACATGCATAATGCTTGCAAAGGCAGTAAGGCACTGCCGCTGGTTTGGCTGGAGCACACAAAAATGTGTGTCGACTCGTTGAGCAATTCGTAAAAGCGTTAAAACCCAGTGGTTGAGCCAAAGGCTTTGTTAAAAAATCGAAAACGATTGGAAAAAGAGTAGACACTCTTTAAACGATTATACTGTGACGCAAAATAGGGGTTTTTGTCTGAGGGCGGAATAATTCCCACACGGAACGAAATACCATTATCCATATAGTAAATTCCCAAACTGCTTTCCTCCCTTAATAAATTTCTTATATTTCCATTTTAAATTTGTGATTTTTAAATAAAGGAAAAAATGGGTTAAAATACATATGTATGTATTAAAGTGGAGTGAAAACATATGGAGATTTTTTTTTTTTTGATCGTACCAGCAATGAAAAGTTGCCCTTATACGAGTTAATGAACCCCACAAAATTTTATGGCGATAGGATGATGTTTTAAACTGCCCCCAGCCCCGCAAAGTTGAAAAAAATAGCACGATCTGGTACAAATATGAAATTTTCAAAATTATAAAATCAAAAAACGAAGTATGAGGATTGATAAACATGGCTAAGCTGAGTATTAAAGTGATTTTTTTTTTTTGGGAAAAACAACAACAAAAGTTATTAAAGGTCAAAATTTATAGTATGCATTTGTTACATAGCAATTACTTAAAAACTGCTGAATCGATTTCGAATATTTTTATACCATTCGATAGGTTCCTTTCGTTAGATTTCCTTTAATTTGATATACACTTTATATATGAAAAGTAAGGGGGGTAAAAGGGGGGTTGACCCCGCAGGGTGATGTTATGGAACCCACTGGAAAATTGTATATCAAATTAAAGGGAATCAGAGTACCTATCGAATGGTGTAAAAATAATCGAAATCGATTCAGCAGTTTTTAAGTAATTGCAATTTAAAAAATGCATAATATAAGCTTTGACCTTTAATAACTTTTGTTGTTGTTGTTCCCAAAAAAAAAAAAAAATCACTTTAATACTCAGCTTAGCCATCTTTATCAATCCTCATACTTGGTTTTTTGATTTCATAATTTGCAAAATTTCATATTTGTACCAGATCGTGCTTATTGCTTTTAACTTTGCGGGGCTGGGGGCACCTCTAAACATGCGAGTAGGTCAAACAAATTTTACAGACTTATTTCTGGGCTAGAAAGGTTACGTTCTGGCTTTGGAACAAATTGAATTTCCAAAAAAAAAATATTCACTCCACCTTAATACATATAGTATAGAAATATATTTTTAGAAAACATACAGTAGAATTGCACGAGTTTAAATTTTGTGGAATATTTTAACCATCTAACACCTCCACGAAGAGGTCGTTTTGACGCCATTTTATAAAGTTTGAAAAATCGTATTTGAAGGTCGTCAGAGGGTTAAAATGTATATTCCAAGGAATATTTGCGTTTTGCTTCCTGTGGTCTTTTGCTTTCTTTGTATAGAGATTTTGTCCGAGGAGACGCCTAGTGAAATTTTATGGCGAATAATTTTCTAGAAAATTTTAACCCTCTAACGACTTCAAAATACTATTTTTTCATGTTGCGCTACTTTGCAACCACATGTGAGCTCATTTGGCTAACCAACAATTACAACTGGGAATATATGGCAAATAAATTTTAAATATTTAAATGTTTGATTTACATGCTGAATGTGCACATATCAACAAATAAACATGCATAGTACATATGCACTGACTTGCAAAAATATTTATCAGTCAGTAGTCGTCGCACACCGGCCATAGTAAGCTTTCATATGCATTAAAACTGCTGCAAACAACGAATGCCAAATATACATACTTACATACTTGTACATACATCTCTACTACGGATACCTACATAAATTTTCACAGTTATATACCTACTAAGTGAATGTGTCTGGACCAATGCGACGACAGACAGACAGACATACAAAAAGGTTGAATGTTGAACTGCGAAGAAGCGAAAGAAGAAGAAGAAGTTAACTCTGGTAGGTGTGCTGGTGTGAGTTATAAAGCTTACCCTAATGGCGGTTTTCCCACTTTTCGCTTTTCCACTGCATTGCGGCCGTCTCAGCGTTTAACACACTTGCTTTTATATTATTTTACTTTGTTTGCGGCAAAACGCAAATGTGTGTGTGTGTGTGCTTTGCGAATAACCTTTTAAGTGCTTTTTGGTTAAATATGCTTTTTTTGGATTTTTTCGCACCGCAATGTATACATATGTACATACATACGTGTGTGTTTGTATATGAATGTGTATGCAAAATTGAGCTAAAAACATGTCCCCATGTAAATATGTAAACTCATATGTACGCATGTGTGTGTTCCGGCCCCGTCAACACAGCCAGTCAGACAGTCAGCTAGCCAGCCCCAACTTTGTGGCTAATTTTATGTTGATTTACATATAATTAGCATACAAACAAGTGAACAGACTAGATTATGATTTTTGTTGTGCTTGTTGTTTTTTACCATAATTGCATTAGAATCAAAGCATCATATACACATATCGTCGTGCCATACGAAAATTGGCACTTTAAAAATTTTTTACAAAGAAATTATATAGAAGAAATTTTAAAAGTCCTAGTTTTCGTATGGTACGACGACATTAAATGTTACATTAACACATGAGACAAGCAAGCTGACCCTGCAGGGAACTCAATAACTAGTGAGCCAAATTTCTAGTTTCGAACTAGCGAAAAGATGTCAAAAGGGAACTAGATTAATTGTAGTTAGACCCTCACTATTTCAGAAGGAGTGAATTGAGTGACCATTATAAGACACACTTTGATGCAATTTCGAAGTGACAAAAATTCTATGAAAATTTTTCGTTGGTTCAATTGCCGTCGGCTTTATACATTTCTACAATTCTTAGATGCTTAGTGAAGCATTTTATATAAAGAGTTTCCTATTTGCATCTTGTATGAAATGAAATGTTCCCCTAATTATGCTTTTCCGATCCCTGAGGCTTATTTTTAATTTTTTTTATATTATTACTTTTTAAATATTATTGTAAATTTTTATTAAATAAACAAATAAAAAATATTAGTTAAAAAAATTAAAAAAACAAGTAAAAGCGCGGCTGTCTTCGGCCGTACCGAAGACTTCATACCTTTCATGAGTGGGGAAATGAAAAGTTACATATGTATGTATGTACATAGCCTAATTTAGTATAATTTATAATTTCAATTCTGTGGGTTATTTATGGAAGGATTTATTAGAAAAAATGGTGCCTGGGCTATTTAAATGGAGGAGTTATACACCAAAATGTCCATATCTGAACAATCGGTTGTATGGGAGCTATATGTTATAATGGTCCGATCTTGACAATTTTCGGTAACCCCGTTTGAGCCCATATGGGTACAAATACTTAAAAATTTCACGCCGTTAGCTGTTAAAATGGAGAAGTTATACACCAAAATGTCCATATCTGAACAATCGGTTGTAGGGGAGCTATAGGTTATAGCGGTGCGATCTTAACAATTTTCGGTAATCCCGTTTGGGCCCATATGGGTACAAATACTTAAAAATTTCACGCCGTTAGCTGTTAAAATGGAGGAGTTATACACCAAAATGTGTTTATCTGAACAATCGGTTGTAGGGGAGCTATAGGTTATAGTAGTCCGATCTTAACAATTTTCGGCAATCCCGTTTGGGTCCATATGGGTACAAATACTTCAAAATTTTAGGCCGTTAGCTGTTAAAATGGAGGAGTTATACACTAAAATGTGTATATCTGAATAATAGGATGTTGTGGAACTATATGTTATAGTGGTCCGATCTTGACAATTTTCGGTAGCCTTCTTTGGGCCAAAATGGGCACGTCTACTTCAAAGTTTCATGTCCTTAGCTGTTTAAATGGGGAAGTTATGCACAAATTACATCCAAAAATTTAATGTATATCTGAATAATCGGTTGTTTTCTATATGTTATAGTGGTCCGATTCGGCCGGTTCCGACAAATGATCAGCTGCATATAACAACATACCTGTATTCCGAATTTCATTCAGATATCTCAAAAACTGAGGGACTAGTTTGCGTTCACACAGACGGACGGACGGACAGACGGACAGACGGACAGACGGACATGGCTTAATCGACTCAGCTCGTGATTCTGATCATATCGGTATATATTTTGGTGGGTCCCCCACGCTTCCTTCTGGTACTTTCGACAAAAATTTTTTGGCACTAAGTTATAATACCATTTCATTCTCATGAAAGGTAAAAAAATTATCATCCACCTTGACACCGACAGGATTCGAACCCGCGCCCCCCAGATTGAAAGGCACAAGCGTTAGCCAGTCGGCCATCGCGCCACTTGCATGAAGTGTGTCAAAGGCTGCACTTAAGCGGCAGATGTAAAACTGTAGAATTTGTAGGTACTTGTAGCTAGTTCAGAACTATCGAAATTGTGCCAATGAACGAACTAGTGAAAACTGTAGAATTTAGTACTAGTTCGGAACTATCGAAAATGTAGTGCAGAGAGAGACAATTGACACCGGCTAGGACATCGCCGTGTTAAATTCGCCAGTTGATAACATGCGACAGAGATTTAGCTCGCACTAGTAGTGTCGAAAAATGTACTAGAAGCGACCTACTTCGGAACTAGAGATTTTCCCTACAGGGGATCTACCTAATTACATCACACACACCAAAATTGAGCAAGTTATACATGTGACATAATGGAGCGAATAACGTTAAAATCAGAAACACATCATTTTATAAATCTCAGAAATTTATCGAGTGCTGGAGGATGTGCACCAGCCATCCCCAATATATCTGATCCGAGAATGCGCAATCTTAGTCTATCGAAAGCCGGACAGGTGCAGAGAAAGTACTGTGTGCCGTCGCCATCGTCCTCATACAGACTAATAATAATATAATACAATGGCGCTATTATAAGTCTGACGAATTTTATGGCCGAGCTTCTCTGCCAATTCGAGGTGTGCTCCTAAACTTTTGTTTTTCCTACTAATTGGGTGGACCTACAGTTTTATGCCGGCTCCAAACGGCGAATGCTTTTTTTATGAGAAGCTTTTTCATGGCAGAAATACAATTGGAGCGTATGCCGCCCACTGCCGAGAGGGGACCGCTATATCTTAAAAGCCATTAATTGGGTTTTAATTAATTAGAAAAAAGTTTTTTAGTGTTTGTACGGCCTGGGGTTAGAATCCGAGACCTCTGGTGTAGCAGGCGAGCACTCTAGCAACTGCACCACAGCGGCCACAGGCAGGTGGCCATGGACAGCACCATGGATTTTGTCCCGTAATCAGCCCCACAAGGGAGCGAAGCTTCCCCTCTTTCCCTGCTTGAGAAGTCGGCCTCCAGGTGCTAGCCGGATCCTGTACCATATTCTTATTTTAATCCGCCTGTGCAGCTGATTTTCTTCGGTCTTCTCAGTAGAGTTTCTGGATATCTCCATTGATCTTTTCTGGGAAAATCGAAAGTGTAACGTCCAACAAAATATATTCCTGGTATCAGCTTGCCATTTGGGGCCAAAAACAAAGGGCATTGCTTTGACAGTCTGCTAAACAACTCCCCGAGCTCCGAGCTCCAATCGACGTGCCATAAACCGGAGGCGTGTAGTCGGGACATAATTTTCATAACCTCCTCTTGGATTACCAAATCCAGAGGAAGCAAGTTTAACAGAGCATTAATGGCGGCATCTGTTGTTGTACTCATTGCACCCGTAATGCTGATACATTAAGTCCTCTGGAGACTGTTCATCATATTAACCATGGTCCTACGCCACCACTATACAGCGGAGTACGTGATCATCAGTCTGATCAAAGCTGTGTAAATCCACATAACTATAGCTGTTTTTAAACCCCAGGTCTTGTTGAAGATTCTTTTACAAAACTTTTCGGTGCCTTATTTACCTTCACCTCGGCGTGAGCTTTCCAGGTCAGTTTTTTATTAGCTATAATCACTGCTAAATATTTTACGTCTTCTGAAAGCTTTTATGTTTACGCCTAAGGGCACCTGGAGGTTAAGACGTTCCAGTTTCCTCTTCCGTGTAAATAAAACAGGGGTCGTCTTTCTATTACACTGCTCTACATCCAAAAAATACTCTAAACGCGACCACCCTACCTATATGTAAAATCGGTCGCTGATTCCGAAAATCGGGTTCATTTTTAATTCTATGGGAAGGTTTTTGAGATATCGGCAATTTACCGTTATTTGGCCAATGGCTCCACTTAATCCTGTAAATCTCTTTACCGCAGTGAGATATCTTCCTTGAGGTAAAACCAAACGAAAGAAAATTAAATTTCCTTTTCATGGCTCCTATAACATTTTTGTCTAGCTCTTATAGTTTCTGAAATATTGACGATTCAATTTGAATTTTTTCGCTTTTTAACGATTTTTTGAAGAAAAAAATGACTTTGTCAGACAATATCTTTAAAACCAATGCTTTCACCTTCGGTTTTACTCCTTTGCGTGAAGCTCCTACCAAAAAAATAAGCTATCAACGAAGAAAATCCATGGTAAAATGGAAAAGTTATAGGCGATCATGTAAATTAAGCCAAATCGCGCAATGCCGCTATACGGTACATTCTATGCATATTGTACCAATACTTAAACAGTTGCAGTAGCAGCACATTGGCAGCGTAGTAGATACAAGCCCATTTACGGGTATAACATGCATAGAATATACCCGTGCAGAGGCATTGCGCGACTTGGCTGTATTTACTTGATCGCCTATAACTTTTCCATTTTACCATGGATTTTCATCGCTGATAGCTTATCTTTTTCCCAATAGAATAGAGCTTCAGGTTAAGGAGTAAAACCGAAGGTGAAAACATTGGTTTTAAAGATATTGCCTGACAAAGTCAATTTTTTCTTCAAAAAATCGTTAAAAAGCGAAAAAATTAAAATTGAATCGTCAATATTTCAGAAACTATAAGAGCCAGACAAAAATGTTTTAGGAGCCATGAAAAGGAAATTTAATTTTCTTTCGTTTGGTGTCATCATAAGGAAGATAACTCACTTTGTTAAAGAGATATACTGGGTTAAGTGGAGCCATTGGCCAAATAACGGTAAATTGCCGATATCTCAAAAACCTTCCCATAGAATGAAAAATTAACCCGATTTTCGGAATCAGCGACCGATTTTACATATAGATAGGATAGTCATGTCCAAAGTACAGACAAAAAATTTCATTTTGTGATCCAGTGTTATTAACAGCAAGTTTCTGTAAGGTGCAACATGCATCAATTTTGTCCAGGATTCTCTGTGCTTGCGCTAAGACCTCCCTGAAACATGTTCCCGACATGATTAATTCTCCAATCGTTTTGAAGTGTTAAGCACGCCCAATGTTTATTGTGTTAGGAAATAAATGAATGCTGTTTTTATTATGCATGCACAATTTCTTCATAGCTAAATTGAAACCCTGAGCATGGAAGGTTAATTAGGTACCAATCTAGTATATTTAAAAAACTTTATACAAAAAAATGTGTTTCGAATTCACGACTATACGATTCAAATCAACGATTTCACCAATCGAATAAATTGTCTAAACTTTACTAGTCACATATTGCAAGACAATTAGACAGTAATTAATTGCTCACAACATAATTAAGATACGAATACACATGTAGATAAATATTAAATTCACCAAAAACAAATCAAGAACAAAGAAAACTTTGTTACAAAGAAAAAAAGCAAAAGAAGCAAAAATTAATTGGAAATATCTGTGACCAATTAGCTTAGAAGAAAAAACGAACGACAAAAAGTCCTCCCGCAAACGCCAATTCAATTTACTTTCCAATCAAAAACTTTTCAGTTTCCAAGGTGAACCCCCGCAACCACAACCACACCAATTTGCAGCCAGCAACCGAAATGCGAATTAAATAAAGGCCAAACAGCCATTCTATCCTAAAGTCCGACGAAGAGTAAGCTAAACGCAATGGTCGGCAAATTAAGTAGAGATTTCCAACTTCATTTGCTCGAGGGGCGAAGTAGTGGAGCGACGAAGCGAAGTTCCACACGAATGACACAAATGACAACACGTACGCAACTCAAAAATTACTTAGCAGAAACGCAGATACACAGATAACCCACCAGCAAGCGCTTTGCTATTGTAGAACTGTCAAAGTTACCACAAACACGGCTGAGGACACAATTACGGCGACAGCGAACAAGTAAGCAGCACTAAACGTAAATGTTGTGTCAGAGGGGAAGAGTGTAACTAAGTTTTGGCGGAGCGCGCTTAATTTGCGGCAAGGCAGCTCATTAGCATTGCTGACAGATATTTTGCTGCTGTGCTGCTCTATATGTACATATATATTAGGGAAGAGATTTTTTGTTACTTACATATTTATGTATATATATTTACTTGTACTTAAAGATGAATGTATGTAACATAAAATGTACTAGAACTCATTTTGACTTTACTTCTTTCTAATTTTGTATTCGTGACACACGCAGAAAATGCCCTCAACTGTTGCACGTATCTACTTATTAAATACCCAACGATGCGACTGCTTGTTTCTGCTGCTGAGAAGGAGAGAATGTAATGGACAACATGGAGCACTGATGAGCGCTGTACAGTGGTACGGGAGTGTACAAGAATCGGAATTGTAATTGAAAATTTTCTATGTTAAAATAAGTGAACGCGTATAAAATCCTCTCCATGATTATGACTAGGGCAACCAAAAAATTTCTCTAAAAAATGCTTTTTTGGCTTTTTGCTTATTCCAATTCATTTTCTTTAAACGTAAAAAATATAATATTAAAATGTATGTAAACCTTAGCTACATGTTTGAAACAAATTAATTCAAATTGTCGTTAAACTTAAAGAATTAGCCTTAAAAATTATTTTATTTCAGTTCATTTTCTTAAAACATAAAACAAAGTAAAGTAAACTAAAATAAAATAAAATAAAATAAAATAAAATTAGAAGATGAAAACTCTAGGTGTTTCAAAAGAGAAAGACAATATGCCGGAATCGTAATTTGGCGTTAGGTCGGTCGTGCGTTGATCGTACCTCAAAGTCGCTTCACACTGACATTCGATATTAGATGTTGGATTGTAAACGTGTTCACTGCCACTAATATATTTTGTTGAATTTTTTCATAAATTTCATAATTTTTCATCGAAAAAAAAAAATTAAAGCGTGAATAACGAGTATTCATGAACATTGATGTGTAAACAGTTTCGAAATCGGATATTTATTCCCTTTTCCTTATTCGTTTTTTCCTGGTTTTCTATGGATTAAAATGCGACTATCGTTTTTGTAATTTTTTGTTGTCATTGTGACTGCTACTATTTTGTTGTTTTTATTTGTTTTGGTTTTTGGTTTCTAAATTTTTAGTGTTTATTTTCTTTTGTTTGTATTACTCAGAAATATGCAAGATCATCAGAGTCCACGTTTGACCCATGTCTGGAGACCCGGCCTAGGAATCATAAAGAGTAGAGCTTCGTGTAGAATTCCTGCTCAACACTTTTCATTTGATACCAATATTGCTCAGAAACATTCCGGGTTAATCCGGGGTCACATTTTGCCCCATATTTCGGGACCCAACCTAGGACTCATAAAATGAATAGAGCTCTATGTGAAAGCCCTGCACAACACCTTTTATTTGATACCAATATTGCTCAGAAACATTCAAGGATCATCCAGTCCTCATTCTGGCCCATATCTCGGGACCCGACCTAGACTTCATAAAGAATAGACATCCATGTAGTATTCCTGCTCAACACCTTTCATTTGATACCAATATTGCTCAGAAACATTCCAGGATCATCCAGGTCCTCGTATTTCCCCATATCACGGCACCCGACATAGGAATCATAAAGAGTAGAGCTCCGAGTAGAAGATCTGCTCAAAACCTTTCATTTGATACCAATACTGCTCAGAAACATTCCAGAATCATCAGGGTCATCGTTTTGACCCATATCTCGCGACCCGACATAGGAATAATAAAGAGTAGTGATCCGTATAGAATCCCTGCTCAGAACCTTTCATTTGATACCAATTTTGCTCAGAAACATTCCAGGATTATCAGGGTCATCGTTTTGACCCATATCTCGGGACCCGATACCCGATAGATACCAATTTTGCTCAGAAACATTCAAGGATCATCCGGTCGTCATTTTGGCCCATATCTCTGGACCCGACCTAGACATCATAAAGAATAGACATCCATGTAGAATCCCTGCTCAACAACTTTCATTTAATACCAATATTGCTCAGAAATATTCATCGATCATCCGGGTCCTCGTTTTGACCCATATCTGGAGAACCGGCCTAGGAGTCACAATGAAAAGAGCTTCATATCGAATAGAAAATTAGATAGGTAGATGTAGGTGTGCATATCCATACATTTGCATACATGTTCAAACAGGTTGGTCCTTTTTATTTTGCCTATTTATCTCATTGTTGCAGAAAACAACAACAACAACAACTTCACTTCGCTTCGTTGCTGTTGTTGTTGATATTTGCATTTGCACGGCTATGCATGCATGCATTTGTACGTACATATATGTCTATCTACCTACCTACCACTGACAGTGCCAAGCGATTCACACGGACGCAGCAGTGCACTAACACAAAGGTCATTTACGTTTACGCGTAAACTTTACCTGTTTTTCGAAATCACTCGTAGCTACAGCAATGATGTTTACACATCAAAATTGGGAGTTAGGAGCAGAGCCAGGGAAAAAAAATGTTTGAGAATGGAGCAGGAACGTAGCTAAAGAAAAACCAAACTTTTGCTCCGATGCCCTGGTTGTGAAGATTAAACGAATTATATATAAGGCGTTAGATGTGCAATAAAATTTTGTTGAAATTACCCGATGTCTATACATGCCATATCTGGAGCAATTCAATTGACAAATTGAAGCGATTAACCAATCAGCGAGCAGAAAATCCGTAACATATTTTTTCTGATTTTTTTTTTGTAATTTTCATTTAATAGTGAAAATAGCATAAATTAGCATTTATTATGAATTTGGCAGTTTTTAGCTCTATCAAAAGTAGGTCAGAGTGTATAATTTTTCTTAAAAACTACCCTAAATTAAGCATTATGTGATAGCTAGCATAGAAAAAAACTTGCTTGTGCCAATTTTTGGTTGCCCTAATTATGACCAATTGCGATCTCTGTGAATATACTCTGAATCATAAGGAGTTTTATCTTTTATTTTTTCTTTACTTTTATCTTTACATTTATGTTAAGCTAAAAAAACTATTTTTTTCATGATTGGTTATCTGGGTCCCTGGAGGAAAAGGTATGACCAAAATAATTGTTCGTTGGATTTTCAGGCTGATAATATTGCCGGTTGTTTAAATACTGGTTCCCAAAAAGTTAAGGTCCTTAACGGTTTCAAATATTCTCGTTGAACGTCGTACTCAGCCTCACCTTAGCCTCAGTAAAGTCAACGATGTAAACGAATATCATTCGCCTAATTTCTTTTGTTGTTGTTTGCTTTTCCGACAGGGTAGGATTGCGATGTATTGTGAAAAGATTTGCCGTCATCGCTTGTCGTTTTCAATGAAAAAATATATTGCAGATTGCACATAGACGAAACTGGTTTATAAACGAATCAAACTTGACAAGGGATGACGAGAATTCGTTCCACAATACATCATCATACGCCTATGTCAGCAGTAACACCCTCTTATAGTAGATTGTTCCGGTTCGAACGGTTATGTTCTGCAGTTTGAATTATTTTCTACAACATAGAAAAGAACAAACCTAATAATAACACATAACAGCATTTTAAAGATCAAATTTCACGTGCTTGTAGCTGCAACAGTGGGCGAAGGCGGCTAGTAGTTGCATATAAACTTCAGATACAAATAAATAATGTCAATTAACCACTGTGTCATAGTTGGAGAAAGAGAGAGAGGAAGAGAGTTGCCATGCAAACGTGAAATGTAAATGGAGCTTTTACTTGTCAGAACGACACCAGAAACAGCATCAAAAATAGCGACAACAACAACAACTTGGACTTAACGACGAAACATTTAACTTCTTATTAAATAATTTATAAGAATTAATTGAGATTTACATTATGCAAAAGACCCCGAGACGCAGCAAAAGTTGAGGCGGCTGAAACTCTGCTAACAGATATTGCAACGCGTGAAATACATCAAGTATGCCAAAGAAGGTTGGTGGCCAAAGAGAGACAAGAGTGAAGGTTTACGCAACATTTGACTTGACTTGGCATAACAAATTTTCGCATGATTTAAAATTTACTTGCTTAGCTCTATGGAGAGCTTCGCTTCGCCGCTTTGCTTTACCGATTCGCTTCACCGCTTTGCTTCACCGCCCTGCTTGGACGTTCAATTCTGTGTGACTTGCTGTGCTGTATTTTGTGAGTTGTAGGGTTGGCTATTCTGTTGGTGAGCTGTTGGTCTGCTGTACCTACTACTTGGTGGTCTGCTGGTGGGTATTGGACTACTACTTTGCTTTGGTGCTGTAGTGGTGCGTGGTCTCAGTGGTTGTGGCAGGCAGTAATGAAAGTTGTGAAACTATCTGCCGCTTGCAGAATTTTATACATACATACTTACAACGTACTCATTTGCATAAAAGCACATCGGTGCTGCATAAAAGGGTTGGCTGTGGCAGGTTCTTTCCTACAGCAAGCCAACTTTCGCTTACGGCTGTGAGGGCATGTTGTTAAGTTGAATTTATTAGCTGCCACGCAATTTGCGCACTTTTCGCGAATTTCTCTCCAGCTAACGCGCACTCTTGGTAGGGAGAGGGGGGAGGGAGGCGTGAGAAAAGTTAAAAATCGCTAATGGAATATCAAAAGTAGCGGCGAAAATTATAGGAATCTTTAGAGTTGCTGCCGCACCATTACACACAACTTTTAGCGTTCCCTGCTCCCCACTACTTGTTCTTTTGATCTCACCAATCGTTGTTGTTGCTGTAGCTGTCGTCATATTACGAGCTGAATTTCTAATTCTTATTACACTTACTTTTAAAGCTCGCAGCGAAATCGTTTAGCATTTCGACTAATAAAGCAGAATTATTTATGTTTGTGTGTGATGTAGATGGAGCGGTGGCACTGCCATTGGAGAGTGGCGAAAAGAGCCAACTCTGCTGCAAATCTGTAGATTTTATGAATTTCCTGCTGCCATTCCGCTGGCACATGGTAAAAGTATTACAAATTGTTGCCGTAAATTTCAAATTCGAATAGCAATCAGTAAGCAGTATCTAATTATCGACCGAAAGCAGCTGGCCTTAGTCCATTATTTTATGTCGCAGCTAACTAAACGAATGAGCGGATGGCGTGTTGATTGAAATGCCATTTTGGCATGTGCTAATGCAAAGATATAAATTTAATGCGTATTTAAGTATCGAAATAAAACTTCATAAAAGCACGAAATTTATTTCCTGCGTAGACATTGATTATATTTTTGGATGAAAAGCGTGCTGCTTCCTCTTTAGCTCTCTTCATCCGCTTGCGAAAAATAAATATATACATACATAAGTATATATTTGACAAAGCCTTGAAAGGCAAGGGAGGTATACTTAGTTTATGGCGAATATCTTGCGCTCTTCGCTACTGTCCACAGTACCAGAGCTATGGTTTGAAGCTTCCAATTAATTTTAGCATCGGTTCTATGTAAGGTGTTTTCATAATCGCTTCTCTTTAATTGAAGAGATTAGAATCATAAGATTCTGAGTGATATTTTTTGAAAATATAAGTTATGTCCATATTTCTGTATTTAGGTTAGCTTAGGTTAGGTTGGAGTTACTGCTGCCATAGCGGTACACTAAGGCTAGTGTGGAGGCGCATTAGATACCACGAGAAAATAGATTACTCTTTCTTTTTGAACTACTTTGAAAGGCTCATAAAATTCACCAGGTCCTTTACGTTGACGTCTGCGGCCTTACATGGGCTATCTGGGAAAGGAGTCCCAAGAAATCGCCGTCTGGAGCCGTTAAAAGCCGGGCAGTGCCAAACCAGATAGTCTCCTTTTCCTGATCGTCCTAACAGCTTCTGCAGCATATGTGGTAGGTTGAACCTAGCCTCTCTGCATGTTTCCTGATGAGGCAGTGTCCTGTGAGTATCTCTAACATGTTCGAGATTTCCTCTCCAACATATTTGACGAGATCGCTTGTGATCCCAAGCAAGGCTAGTAAGATTGCCTTACAATTGTCACAGATATCCCTGTATCCCCTAACCCACAGGAGTTACAAACAGGTATGTTTGGCCCTCTCCTGCAGATATCAGTGATATTCTAGTACCTATTAGTTCAGAGTTGAACGAGTAGAATCCAAGATACTTAATTGCTGCTTGGCTGTATCTGAAAATAAATAAATAAATAAATCGTCGTTGTTAGCATAATATCCTATACGGTTAACAGCTTCCATTATAGCTGAAACTTCAGTTTGATAAACGCTGCAGGAATCTGACAGCTTGAAAGACAGCTGTAGAGTCAACTCTTGTGTAAAGACTCCGTCTCGAACTTTGTTGCCCAGCTTCGAGCCATCGGTGTAGATGGAAAGGCTATCCGGGGCAAGTAGTACTGACTTGGCTCTTCCCAATCATCCCTATTAGGAATCTTTGTTTTGAAGTCATTGTCTGCACCTATTGTAGTAGTATAGTGGTTCGTACTACCAGATAGAAAACTTATATTGTACAAAATACTTAGTCTCCTCTGGCTTTTGTAAACCAAGCGGATGACTCTTTTAGACATGGATTGACGTAGCTGCCAGTTGAAAACCTGTGATATCTAATCACAGGATATTTAGAATGGCCTGAAGAGCTTCGCGGGGCGTCGTTCGGAGTGCGCCACTTATACTGATCATGCTAAATCTGTGGATCTTACTTAAGAGATTAAGGTTGGACGCCTTGCTCAAAGCAGGCCACCTTACTACGGCCTCATATAGCAGGATTGGTCGAATGATCGCCATCTAAATCCATCTGCAAATGCTGGGACTAAGCCCCACTGCGATGTTTTGTTGATAAATGATGTTGCCCTTCTAGTTCAGCGTTTTGATCAGAACCATCTTTAGGAACATAACCTTGTCGTCTAGGCTCCAGCGAACGACATTTATTTATGATAGATTTAACGGTGGTATTTTGTACCGTCTAAAGTAAGGGACAAGTTCCAACTTCTTCGAGTCGACACTGAGCCCGCAGCGAAAGGACTATGCAGAGAGCTCTCGCGGTGCTACCAACCTGCATCAGAGCACACAAGGTCCATGTAAACTTCCCTCTGTAAATCAGTGGTATTTTATACCATCTAGCGTAGAGAATAAGTTCCACTTGGGCGAGTCGAAACTGAGCCCGCAGCGATAGGACTATGATGAAAGCTCTCGCAGAGTTACCCACCTGCATCAGATCACAGCAGTTGTATGGAAACTTCCCTCTGTATGCTATATCATCCGCGTAGTGCACGACCTTCCCACCCCAATGGCAGACCTACTTAGATCCTTTTGATTCTGACCTCTTCAATATTGTCTTCGTTGGCTTTTCGGTAATGCAGATTGTAAAAGTCATCCAACCAATGACATGTCCATGTTAAAGAAATGCTTATGTAAGGGAAAGCATAGGCGATTGATAATGTTTGATTCGATTCTACTTTTATTTCTATGATTATCTATCAGGTCGTTTGCTGAAATGTGATTTGTACAACTTAATGAGCCTCGCTTTAACAAAAGTATCTTTTTTATCTTTATTTTCAACTTTATTAAGCTTTACAGTTGAGAATGCACCAGGAATTTCTGCACTTTTTATTTTGTTTGTATCTTTTAATATTTTTTTATTTTTCTTTTCTCTTTCTTTTTTGAAAACAGCAACATTTTATGAGGCGCTCTACATTTCACCATGGAAATATATACCTACTAGTAAACCCGGCCACGCGATGCTGTGGCTTTCAATTACACTGTGCGACAATTTGAGGGTGGAAGACCACTTATTTCCACATTTGAAAATTACCTTCATAGTTATTGGTTATTTTTATTTTCTATGGACCTAGATTTTTTATACAAAGATTTTGACCGAGGAGCCCCATAGTGAAGTTTTGTTCCGAGTATTTTTCTAGACTATGGTAACCTTAAAGCGACCTCTAAAAGGCCATTTGGCGCGCTCCTCTTTTTCTTTCTAGTTCTCTTTCTCTTCCCCTTTCCCCTGTAGTTGCGCTTTTTTTTCCCTATATCCATTTTATTTTTCGTATTCTTTCCTCTTTCGCTTCCTTTCCTTCGCCATATCCATCCCTTTCATTTTCCTCTTCCCTTTCCTTTTATTACCCATCTTCAGTACTAGGCCTTGCATGACACTTTATATTTAAAAATGAGATAAACTATAGCGTAAAAATGGATTTTTGAACAGGTGGCACCCTTTTTGTAAAAATTTTAATAAATTACTCATTTCCATGCCAAGTCCTTTAATATGACACCTCAAATTTAAAAATCAAACAAACTATAGCGTAAAACTGAATTTTTGAACAGGTGGCAACCCTTTTTGAAAAATTTCTATTAAATTGCTCAATATCAGGTCAAGCCCCTTCATATGGTACCAAAAATTTTAAAATCAAACAAACTATACAGTAAAATTAAATTTTCAAACATCTGGCAACCCTTTTCAAAAAAATTAAACCTTCCTGCACATCTACAGGTCAAGCCCTTTCATTTGTCACCACATTTTCGAAAATCGGTATAACAGTGTAAAAGTTATGGCTTACAAAAAATCGCTTAGCGTAATATACATATATAAAGATTTGTATATGTGCATCTTTATCTTTTGCTATTGCTTACTTGCATCGGCGCTGCGGTACTTGTGGACACCAACGCGCCCTTTTCAAGCTCCCAGGGATGGCGGTGGGCTGGCGGTGATGTTGCCGGTCGGCTGGCCGGTCGATCGGTCGTTGCCTTGCCAATGCTTCATCTCAGCTGCCATCCAACAAAGTCAGCATTTCCGATATGGCCAATAGCCCACATACCCCAATATGACGATACAAAAACCTATGCATAACATGCAACATACATAAATATGCACGAGTATGTATATAAGTATACAAAAGCACACCGAGAAATGGCATGTGTGCGATAAGTTGCTTGGATTTAAGTTTTGTCCTGCCTGCCAACCGTTCGCTCCTTTGTATGTATGTAGTTGTTAGCCAGAAACTTGGCTAATATGAGCGGCTTGCGAATGCGGCTTGTGTACTACTTGATAGGCGTTGGGGCGTGTCTGTCGTGTCTGTCGTGTGCAAGGGTCGTCGAACGTGAGTGGTTTACCATTCCGCAGCTTCTTCCATTTCTCTTCCATTGTCCCATAAGGCGCTTAATATTCATGCAATGCCTTTTTGTTGTTCCTGCTGTTTTATGTGTTGTTGTTGTTGTTATTGTTTGCTGTTGTTGTTGCTGCTGCTGCTATTATTATTGTTGTTTATGGCTATTGCTTTGCGGTAAGAATTTTTTATTGCCAAACCATTCTTGTCGCCATTTCGTAGAGATATTGCTCGTATATATGTATGTCCATAGTTGTTGTTGGTTATTAGTGCCGTTGCTGTTGGCCAAAAGAAGCAGCCTTGAACCGTAGCCGAGTCGCGCTCTGTGTGCTCATGAGTTCCTCATGCCACTGCCGCATTCCCCAGTGTGAATGTTTCGAAAGGCTTATATACATACACATTAAGGTGGAGTGAAATCATATGGAGATTTTTTGTTTGTTCTTTTTTTGAACGTACCAGCAATGAAAAGTTGCCTTTATACGAGTTAATGAACCCCACAAAATTTTATCGCGATAGGATGACGTTTTGAACTGCCCCCAGCCCCGCAAAGTTGAAAGCAATAAGCACGATCTGGTACAAATATGAAATTTTGAAAATTATAAAATCAAAAAACTAAGTATGAGGATTGATAAAGATGGCTAAGCTGAGTATTAAAGTGAATTTTTTTTTTTTGGAAACAACAACAACAAAAGTTATTAAAGGTCAAAGTTTATATTATGCATTTTTTAAATTGCAATTACTTAAAAAATACTGAACCGATTTCGAATATTTTTATACCATTCGATAGGTATTTTGATTTCCTTTAATTTGATATACATTTTATATATGAAAAGTATGGGGGGTGAAAGGGGGGTTGACCCCCACAGGGGGGGGTGCTATGGAACCCACATAAAATGTATATCAAATTAAAGGGAATCAACATACCTATCGAATGGTATAAAAATGTTCGAAATCGGTTCAGTAGTTTTTAAGTAATTGCAATTTAAAAATGCACAATATAAATTTTGACCTTTAATAACTTTTGTTGTTGTTGTTTCCAAAAAAAATAAATTCACTTTAATACTCAGCTTAACCATCCTTATCAATCCCCATACTTCGTTTTTTTATTTTATAATTTTCAAAGTTTCATATTTATACCAGATCGTGCTATTTTTTCAATTTTGTGGGGCTGGGGGCACCTCTAAACATGCGAGTAGGTCAATAAAATTTTACAGGCTTATTACTGGGCTAGAAAGGTTCCGTTCTGGCTTTGGAACAAATTGAATTTCCAAAAAAAAAGTTTCACTCCACCTTAATACACATAGTACATTGTATAGTAAATTCTTTCATGTAGGTATGTATTTATGTATGTAGTAAGGTACTACGTGCACATACCTACATATGTACATGCATGTGTGCTTGTTTCCTGCTGTGCCGCTGCGATACTCTCCATCTTTTTTATCCTTGCGATATATTCAATAAATTGTCCGTATTACATTGATTTGAGGTTTCATTACTTTAATCCTTTGCATGATACTTTGTGTGTTTTGGTTTTGCTTGATAGCAAAAAGCAAGCAAATATGATTCGCCAAAACCACACTCGAGCACATATGAATTCTGATAGTCATCAAAAAAGCGCAAAAAATAAGGCAGAAAAATATTTTTCAAGTAGTTTATTTCCCTTGTTACTAGTACATACGTGATTTCATTACACTTTGCTAGAGAGAGAGAGAGTGATTGCAAAATCTTATAGTTTTTGAATGTGATCGATTTATTTATGCACACTCGCATGCACACGTAGTTCTTTGGTTTGCTCCAGTGGCGTGTACTAGTAAGTACGTATGAATTATTATCTAGATCTGTTCGCTCTCAAGGGAATGGATATGAAATGGAAAATTCCAAAAATCATTTTGCATGCATTCTTCACGCTTCTTGCACAAATTTTAGTAAACCACATAGCGATGTGGTATGAAACAGATTTTTGTCAAAGAGTGGTAAAGAATACAGTGACTTGCATAAGCCTGAGTCCAGTGTTATCTGCGAGTAGCTGAACATGTACTCTCTATGAAAAATGATTTCATGCAAAATTTTTCTCATTTTACGCTAAGACTTTTGTCAGTAAGAAAGCTGTATAACATAAAAATAAAGAGAAGTATTAATCAATTGAATATTATCAATCGTATACTAGCTCACGTAGGTTAGATTAGGTTAGGCTAGCTGGCCATTAATGGCCTCACATAGACTGAGTGAGTCCGCACTGTTAACAGAAAATTTACTGCACATGAACACCTCTACATTAAAAGGCCGGACTCAAACTGAAGGACAACCCCGTCCCTTTTGGCAAATACCAAAAGTCTCCCCTATTTTGGATTCAGATTTTAGATCAGTGAATACAAATTTCAAAACAAAACAAAAACAAAATCAAAAACAAAACCAAAATCAAAACAAAACAAGAACAAGAACAAGAACCAGAACAAAAACAAGAACAAGAACAAGAACAAGAACAAGAACAAGAATAAGAATAAGAAGAAGAAGAAGAAGAAGAAGAAGAAGAACAAGAAGAAGAGCAAGAACAAGAACAAGAACAAAAGCAAGAATAAGAACAAGAACAAGAACAAGAACAATAATAAGAACAAGAACAAGAACAAGAACAAGAACAAGAACAAGAACAAGAACAAAAACAAGAACAAGAACAAGAACAAGAACAAGAACAAGAAAAGAACAATAACAAGAACAAAAACAAAAACAAAAACAATAACAAGAAGAAGAACAAGAACAAGAACAAAAAAACAAAATCAAAAAAACCAAAAACAAAATCAAAAACAAGAACAAGAACAAGAATAAGAACAAGAACAAGAATAAGAACAAGAACAATAATAAGAACAAGAAGAAGAAGAAGAACAAGAACAAGAACAAGAAGAGAACAAGAACAAAAACAAAAACAAGAACAAGAAGAAGAACAAGAACAAAAACAAAAAAACCAAAAACAAAATCAAAAACAAGAACAAGAACAAGAAAAGAACAAGAACAAGAACAAAAAGAAGAACAAAAAAGTCCAAAAACAAAATAAAAAACAAAAACAAAAACAAACACAAAAACAGACAACAAACAAAAACAAAAAAGAGAAACAAAAGCAAAAACAAAAACAAAAAAAACACAAAAATAAAAAAGAACAAAAAAAAAAAACAAAAACAGACAAGAAACACAAACAAAAACAAACAAGAATAAGAACAAAAACAAAAAACAAACAAAAAAAAATTGGGAAACAAAAGCAAGAACAAAATAAAGCAGTGACAACTACAACAACCAATGATAAAAAACTATTGTCGCATTTCAATTCCAAGAAACCCAGAAAGGGAATAAAATTCCGAGTTCGGAACTGTTTACACATCAATTTTCATGAGCACTCGTTACTCACGCTTAAACTTTTTTTTTTTTTTTTGAAACGGCCCAACTTTCCACAACTTGCTTTTTCCTCCTGGGTCTTTATGACACGATTTCATATCTTTTATGGAAATTAATAATGATGGATCACAACAAGTGATTCATTGTTGACATGTGAGGCTCTCTTTTCCCTTATTTAAATTGTTTTCAGCGAAAGGGAGGACGGGCTGTTATTGTCAAAATGACATCTAATTAACAAAAATGCAATATAGAACACTTTGTGCATACAATCGTACAGTTATGGATATTGCCCTCTATACAAGAATGCATGTACGTATTTTTTATTTTATTTTATTTTACATTTCATTTGGAGAGCATTTTACTACACCATGAGCATATTTACGCCACAAAAAAGTGATTATAATCATATGTTACATATATTTTATGGTTAAATAATTTAATGAGATGCAGCAAATATAATTTTTGACATGAAAATGTGGATGAATGTACATATGTATGTAAATATTTGTGACGCCATCGAAAATGACTGCCACTACTCACAACACTTTCTCACAAGTGAATATGCGTCGCATGACAAAACTTGAGTTGAAAAAAAAAAAATGTATGCGCATACGATACTTCTGTACTTTCTTGGTACGAGCTACCAAACACAAGGCCCCCAATGTAATCCGCTGAAAGTGTGGGAGAAATAAGAAATTCGAAAAAGTATTAAAAAAACAAATAAATGTGTATAATTTCTGTTTTTCTGTGTGCCTTTGTGCTTTTGGGGTAGAAAGCATCGATGTTGAAGACGATGGCAAAGGCGATCAGCGATCTGCATGCGAGTGAGTGTAAGTTTTTGTCCACATTTGTGTTGCACTTGTTATTCTCGTTGTTGTTGTTGTTGTTGTCGCTGTGGATGCTGTGCTACCATGTCAATTCGTCAAATTGTCGTTTCACTTCCAAACATTCGATGCACATATACATATGTATATACATATATGTACATAAATATGTACGCTTTGGAGCTCTTGCATCTCTCAGGCGCAAATGAATGTTGTTGATATTAAAAATGTGTTGTTTGCGTTTTTGTGTTGTTTTTAATTTATTTCTTTTTGTGCATTTTGTAACTTAACGCAGGCAACTCTAACTGCTGATGCGTAAACAGTGCGGATGATTAATTTCGCTGCTGCAACAGTTTGCTGCTGTTGCTTTTTTGCTGCTCTTTTGCTGTTGTTGCTTTCACATTTAATGATGGGCGCGTTTATTTGCATTCCACACATCAGAAGCGTTTAATCGGCAAAACATATACAAAATATTCAAAAAAAAAAAAAAGAAAAAAAAAATGACTACATATTAAAGAAAAAAGTAAACGAAATGCGACTTTGGGCGTGTTGGAGGGGTCATGTAAGTTGAAATTCTTACATGAGAGGCGGCAACATGTGTGCGGTGTGTGAACGATGACGCGCTAACGATAACGCCACATGGAACTGAATATGCATAAGTACATGACTTTATAACAGCTGTTGCTGGCACTTTGGTTTGTCAGAAAAATAAAGAAGATAAACAAAAAATTGAATATTATGTAGCCTGAAGTACATATTTGGTACAAGCAATATGAGCAAAAATGTTATATTTTCGAGTATGGGCAGGATTTCGAATTCATGACGAGAGCAAAGTACAACGGATAATGAAGGTTTCGTTTTCATGGAATGACCAAATATTTTACGCGTCATTTAACAACCTTTTTCGCAATTCATTATCGAAGTTGAGACTTAGAAAGAGATTTGTTCCAAAATCGTGTTCGAATTGTTAATAAAGGCTATATTTAATAAGGTGCCGTGATTTAATCCCAAGTGGCATAACCCCAATTTTAAAATTTGGGATTATGTCACTCACCATGGTGTGACATAATCCCAATTTTTTTACTTGGGATTATGTCACCTATGTGGGAGTGACATAATCCCAAATAAAAGGGAGCCAGAATACCAAATCACTCGAGTAGGTACTAGTGCGAAGCAAAATCGCGATTTTTTCTTCCAAATTTTTCTTTACATACATATGTACATATTTATATATATTTTCATCTTTTTATAGACATATGTATATACATATGTATACACCTATCGATCTAAAATAAAAAAGCGCCGCAGGCGAAAATTTGGAATCAAAAATCGCGCGATTTTTTCTTCCAAATTTTCATCTTTTTATAGACATATGTACATACATATGTTTACACCTATCGATTTATTAGAAACAAGTAAGGAAGCCTAAGTTCGAGTGGAATCGAACATTAGATACTCAGCTGTATGCTTTCATTGTTTATTTGCGTTTGTTCGATATAGGGTGTATTTTATATGAAACGAGTGCTGCATAAACAGGGCGCAGCCACGCCCATTTTTAAAATTTGTATCAATCATCCAAATAAGCATATAAATATTATTGTTAGTGCAAAATTGCATCCCTCTATTACTTTTAGTTACATAGACTTCACGTTACAAATTCCCAAAGGGTGTTCCAGAGATATCTTTGTTAAAAGTAGGCGTGGTCATAAACCGATTTCAATACATTTTTGCGTGTCTATTAACACATGTTATAAAAGTGCATAAACCAAGTTTCGTCATAATATCTCAGTTATTTGTCGAGTAATAGGCTCGTAGATTTCTTTGTATAAAAAGAGGCGGTGCCACGCCCATTTTATAAACTTTTTTTATTTTTTGTTTCCGGTCTTTTGTAGAACTCATGTCACAAAATTTCAATTAATTATATTTATATTTCACAGAGATATCGCTAAAAATGATTTTATTAGGTCACTTTATAATACCCATATATAAAAGTGGGCGTGGTCGTCAACCGATTTTGGTAATTTTTCGTCCACACACTTGGCTAAGTAAATATATCACGCGTACCAAATTTCATCGATATATCTTTAACGGTTTCTGAGTTATGACATATAAAACTTTCAATGTTTGCCCCTTAATAAGTGGGCGTGGCACCGCCCATTTGCCAAAATTTTTGTACTTTTTGTTTTATGTCCGTAGTTGGACTCCTTCCACAAAATTTCAGTGATAGATCTTTATATTTGACAGAGATATCGCTTAAAATGGTTTTATTAGGTCACTTTATAATACCCATATATAAAAGTGGGCGTGGCCGTCAACCGATTTTGATAATTTTACGTCGAAAAATTTTTCTAAGTAAGCAAATTACGCATACCAAATTTCATCGATATATCTTCAACGGTTTCTGAGTTATGACATATAAAACTTTCAATGTTTGACCCTTAATAAGTGGGCGTGGCACCGCCCATTTTTCAAAACTTCATCAAATTTCTTCATAAGGGCCTGAGCTCAATACGTGGGTAAAATTTTATTACTCTAGCTATATTAGTGGCTGAGATACCAAATTTCCGATTTTTCTATATAGGAAAAGTGGGCGTGGTCATAGTCCGATTTCGCCCATTTTCAATACCAACCGTCCCAGTCTCGATACCAACTTGCATTTCAAATTTCATCAAAATATCTCAATTTTTACGCGAGTTATCGTGCGTACGGACGGACGGAGAAAGGACGGACACGGCTCAATCGATTTCTCTTTTCACCCTGATCATTTTGATATATATAAGTCCATATCTATCTCGATTATTTCATTATGTTACAATCCACCGTTATGAAATCAAAATTAAAAAACGCCGCAGGCGAAAATTTGGAATCAAAATCGCGCGATTTTTTCTTCCAAATTTTCATCTTTTTATAGACATATGTACAATGTACACAAATATTTATATACCTATCGTTTTATTGAAAAAAGTATGTATATATGTAAATATATTTAATTTTAATGTAATTTTTTAGTTTTAAAGTAATTTTTTGAGAACATGTGTATTTAAGTACATACATATTTCATCTTATACATATACTCAATGTATTATTGTATAACAACATCAACTTTATTGTCAGCTTTAATTTTTTTGCTTAATGTAATAAAATCTAAGAAAAAATATGAAATGTTTTTTTGGGCTTGAAAATGACATTATCCCAATTGGGATTATGTCACTACGCCTAGGGTGACATAAGCCCAAGTAAAAAAGTTGGGATTATGTCACCCTAGGGCGAGTGACATAATCCCAAATAAAAAATTTGGGATTATGCCCCTTGGGATTATGTCAGGGTACCTTTAATAACAGCCAGAAAGATTCATAAGCCTAAGCCAGCACTAAGCTGTTTAAACTGCCGCTCATATCTTAAATAGAGCGCGAGTAAATTGAGTCTTATGGAAAAATATGGGCAAAGAGAATCCAATATGTGGCGAGCGTTAAAAATGGCATATTTTCGAAGGAAAGATTAATAATAATAATACATTGGATATGGATATGGATATGGATATGGATATGGATATGGATATGGATATGGATATGGATATGGATATGGATATGGATATGGATATGGATATGGATATGGATATGGATATGGATATGGATATGGATATGGATATGGATATGGATATGGATATGGATATGGATATGGATATGGATATGGATATGGATATGGATATGGATATGGATATGGATATGGATATGGATATGGATATGGATATGGATATGGATATGGATATGGATATGGATATGGATATGGATATGGATATGGATATGGATATGGATATGGATATGGATATGGATATGGATATGGATATGGATATGGATATGGATATGGATATGGATATGGATATGGATATGGATATGGATATGGATATGGATATGGATATGGATATGGATATGGATATGGATATGGATATGGATATGGATATGGATATGGATATGGATATGGATATGGATAGGGGTAGATGGAGATAGCGATCGGGGGGAGCAGGTTTGTCGCGGAGAATATAACTATATAACTTTTATTAAGAGAATAGCAAATTTTTTTATTATTAGCAGTAATTAAGATGGACTCTAAGATAATGGTGATCAATACGGTAATCGAAGAATCTTCTTTATGCTTCGTAGGAATAAAATTTAGCAGAACAACGTCTGCCGGGTCAGTTAGTATGTATATAAATGTGCGAATATTAACGTTTCAACCATATCAAAAAAATATTTTTTACTATTAGGTAAATAAGCCGCAACGCGTAAGTTGTGCAAAAATTTAAATTATGCAGCTAAGCGAAAAACCTCTTATTATTATTCCTTATGATAAGGCGTTTAAGTATAACAGGATGCCTTATTGTCATAAATGATCTAAACTTTATTTCCCATGGTGAATAAGCCTTATTATAATGTATATAGACTCCACATAAGGCCTTAATATCGGGAATTATATAAGCCTTATTCCCAGGGCGAATAAAACTTGGAAATAGTTTTTCCTCTCCGGGAGAGAGAGAGAGAGTAGTCCTTATAGCCTGATGACATCAACACAGGAAAATTAGCCTTATTATGAGCCTTTGTCCATACAACTTGTGGTCGCTTAGAATTTTCATGCATTATTTCGTAAGCCTTTAAATCTTCCGGAAAGAAACCTCAGATAAGTCGTAGATTTTTTGAGGGTACATACAACTGTGTGTATGTGTTTACATGTAAGCACACGTTACTCGACAACATCTATATTATTAATACGCTAACATAAATTTTGTTCCATCTTCTCCGTCGAAACTACTGAACCGCTTTTAGAACTAAGCACACCATTAGAAAGGTATTGCTCTTAAATAGAACTGCGCCAATTTTCATGAAAATTGGTTGGAAAATGCGTCCACAATCGTGGTTGGAAAATTTCCGTGTGGTTGTTGTTGCATGCTTTTGCACATAACAGAGCTGTCTCAATGCGCAAGCATATGTAGCTGACTTTGTGCGTTTTCACCAAACTTACCATGCAATTCTGAACATGTTTGGCTGGATGTGGTGTGTAGTTTCAAGGAAGTAGAAACGTAAAAAGGTAGCAAAATCACTACAACAAAAACATAAAGGCAGGGAATAAGTAGGATAAGAAACCATAAGTAGGAAAGAAATTAAAGGAAAGAAAAGAGCAGAAATAGAAAGAAAAAAGTAGGTAGGAGAATCGTGAAGACGAGTAACGACAACAATACCAACAACAAAAACAACAAGAGAGTAGAAGTGACAGTAACAACAAAAGGAGCAGCATCAACAGGAACAACAACAAAATAGTAACAGTGACAATAAAAACAAACAATTATACAAAAACTATACATAGGTTCACCTTAGTCATAAGTAAACATCTAGAAAAACTGTCGAGTTTCGACAGTAGGCAGCACTCTAGTTTTAATTATTTCTTTGAGCAGCCAAAAAACGCTGTTGCTTTTGATGATTTGACATTAATTCCGAGAAATACTTGAAGCGAAAAATAAATAAATAAAAAAGAGGAGCAAAAAAAATTTATAAATTTCGCGCTGAGGATGATTGGGAATATCTATGTGATATGTACATATCGATGTGCTAGTGCACAAACCGGATAAGTGCACGTTTTGGCGAAACTGAATTAATTGCATTTTTGGAATCATCAACACTATCTATACCTACCTCGTGTGCAATTTTTGTAAGCAAATTATCAATATTGGCGGAGATATGCGATGGCATAATCAGTTAAGTGCTTCGAAAATGAAATATTTGTTGTGCACAAACCGGATAAGCGCGCTTAGAAATTCAAATTTTCTATAAACATAATTTTTCTTGTGCACACAAAATAAAAATTTATGCTCGGTATCCTATAGATTATTATAGACATATCTTATCTTATCTTATATTATAAATGTGAAATGGAAATTGTGTTTAAACTCAATTGGCGAGAAACCCGCTGAACGGATCCTCACGAAACTTTGCACACCTAGGTATTTTCACCCGATAATTGCTATAGGCATATTTTTAATCTGATTAAAAGTCAGGGATGTGCACCTCCCATACAAAATTTTCCTTTTTTTTCGTAATATCTCTTGAAATATTTGTACTAGAATAATGAAAATTTTAGTGAAGGAATAATACATAAATATATACTCAACGGATAAACAATTTAGGTCTTGGTAAAGCAGGGATGGGCACTCTCCTCCCATATTAACTAAAATTTTCACATCGAATATCTCTGGAAATATTTGTAGTAAGGTACTGAAAACTGGTGTGAGAGCATATGAGATAACTATGTATTAAACGGGAAAAACACTAGGTCTTGGTAAAGCAGGGATGGGCACCTCCCATACAAACTTAAATTTTCACATCGAATATCTCTGGAAATATTTGTAGTAGGGTACTGAAAATTGGTGTGAGGGCATGTGAGATAACTATGTATTAAACGGGAAAAACGCTAGGTCTTTGTAAAGCAGGGATGGGCACCTCCCATACAAACTGAAACTTTCACAGCGAATATCTCTGGAAATATTTGTAGTAGGGTACTGAAAACTGGTGTGAGGGCATGTGAGATAACTATGTATTAAACGGGTAAAAACGCTAGGTCTTGGTAAAGCAGGGATGGGCACTAGAGCGTATCGCGAAAAAAAAAGTTCGCCGTACGCCCCCCCATATATTTTCTTTTTCGAAATCATTTCTGGAAAAAATTTTTATTTTTTTTTTATGTTCTAGAAAATTATTCGGCATAAAATTTCAGTGGGAGTCTCTTCAGAAAAAATCTTTGTAAAATGAACCTAAAAGACTACAGGAAGCGAAAAACTTATATTCCTCGGATTAATGTTTTTTGACGACGTTTAACATGCCGACAAAAAAAATTACATTAAGGTGGTATAAACTAAGTACTGGGTGGAAGTGACCCCAATGGCGCATATGGGGTTAATACAATTATAAAGTAGAAACCCTCCTCTCAACCCAAAGAGATTGGTGTATCAATCTTAGCGATCGGACCATAAATACCGAAGATATGAAAAAATGAATTTTAGCGACATCTAGCTGCGTCCAAAAAAAAATAAAAAATTTTTTCAGAAATGTTTTCGAAAGAGAAATCATATGGGGGGGGGCGTACGGTGGACTTTTTTTTGAGACGGTCTAATGGGCACCTCCCATACAAACTGAAACTTTCACAGCGAATATCTCTGGAAATGTTTGTAGTAGGGTACTGAAAACTGGTGTGAGGGCATGTGAGATAACTATATATTAAACGGGAAAAACACTAGGTCTTGGTAAAGGAGGGATGGGCACCTCGCATACAAACTGAAAATTTCACAGCGAATATCTCTGGAAATGTTTGTAGTAGGGTACTGAAAACTGGTGTGAGGGCATGTGAGATAACTATGTATTAAACGGGTAAAAACGCTAGGTCTTGGTAAAGCAGGGATGGGCACCTCCCATACAGACTGAAATTTTTACAGCGAAATTCTCTTGAAATATTTATAGCAGGGTACTGAAAATTGGTGTTGGGCATATGAGATAATTACGTACTCAACGGACAAAAAAAAAATAAGAAAACTATCTTTGACGTCAAGAATGACATTTTTCTATGTAACTTTTTTGGACTAACTCAATATGCTAATATTTTTAAAAGCACGAGGTGTGAAACCCGCGGGTAACCTCTAGTATAATGATATTTACACAAATATTTGCATTCTAGTGACTAGCTTCCATCTATATATATGTACCTTCACATGTATATGTATATGTATGTATCTATGTACATGTACGTATCTAAATATATCTCCGTATATATAGATAAATGTATCTATAACCTACAAAAATATAAATGAATTTTAATCCTAATTCAGGGTTTGAGGGTCTACTAAAATTATCAATTATGTGGTTTTCTATTATTTGCCCAGGCCCACAACAAGTGATATGTAGTATTCCAGGATCTCTCATATTTTCACACATTTTTATCCATCTTTATAATTTTTTTAGTTTAACTATGTTAGGATGATACATAAATAACCCACAAAAATGTACTATTTGAATTTAATAACTATGTGAGTGTTTTAAATGAACAATAAATATGTATTAACAGAAATAAATTGAATAATTTCTTCATAGAAGAGATCTAACAAAGATTTTTGCAATTTAAAAAAGTTAGCGCCAAATGGGTTAAGTGCCCAACAAATTTTAATCACTAAAAAAATAGTATAGTTACTGAAGCAATCAATATAATTTTAGCACATTTGGATTCTACATACTCCAATTAACTACTCGTAATCGTTATAACTGAAAAAATGTGACAGTTAACAAGTTATTGCTATTTAAACACAAAATTTGCTCTCCTGAACATTTTTCAAAATATCACTTATCCGGTTTGTGCACTAGCACATTGATATGGATTTGCACGAAGTGCATATGTGTGCGGTTGTGTGTATCTGGCCATCTACTGTAAAACATATTTAATTCAAATTTCATGCATTCTTAAGTACGTTGCCGTCGCCATGGAACACCATTTTTAAATTAAGCGCACATAATTTACTGAGCGAACCGACCAACGAACGAAAGAGAGCGAACAAAGCATTTTTGCTTGCAACAAATGCGCAACGTGTTGGTGGCGTGTACGCAATACGCAAAAAAAAAAGCAACAGCAGCGAACACCTACAAACAAATGTGTGGTTGTTGTTGGCGTTGGCGTTGGCGTTGGCGCTGGCGCACAGTGGGGGCACCTCCATACAAACGCGGCCAAAAATAGTAATAATTAAGCTAGAATCTTGAAACTCGGAACTTAAGCTTTTTTGGTTGAAGTTAGTAAACTGTGAAAATTTGAACAAAATCCACCCACAAATACGCCCACCTCCCATATAACGGTATTTTTGAAATTTCAGCATTTTCCTAACTATTATAGCTAAAATGCTCCATTTTGATTAGTGTATACATTTTTGAAATATAAATCAAATGCGGTAATCATTTTGGAAAAAGGGTAAAGCACTTCACCGTTTTTAAATTAAAAATATATGCACTTTTAAGTATGTTATAAGCATTTATCATAAAACTTTCATACAAAAAAATCGCATTTCAAAAAAATTTTATACCGGAAATGAAATTATACTTTTCTAAAGGATTTCAGTGTGATAAACCTGAGTCTGGAGTCAGATTTTCCAAATTGTTTCTAGTTTCTGAGATATTCATGCCCAAATAGGAAAAAAACACGTTTTTTGGCTCTATTCCCTGCTTAATATCTTTTATATAATTACTTTCCACTCAAATTCGATTTAACCAGTTGAAAGCACAATCATTACCCTTGAAAACAGCGTTTAGTTTCTTCGAATATCTTAATTAGAATTGGAAATATCGATATTTAAGTTTCACCATTTTGACAAATATTCCCCATATAAAAAAATTTAAACTTTTTGAAGCATACTTCTGGGCATTTTGTATGGGAAAAATGTACCAAAACTCAAAAAACACCTTCCATAAAAATGTTCATAAAACAAAATGGAGCAAACGAATTTTTACAATTTTTTCGCCAGTTTTTAAAAGACATTCAGGAGCATCAAATATTAAAAAATTGAGGAGGTAATATTTTTTGTTTTTTTTTAATTTCATTTTAAAATTTTACAATTTTAACAATTTTTTTTTTTATATTCTAAAATAAAAAAGCTGCCAAAGATAACAATTAACGCTGATAAAAAAAATTACCTCATAATTTTAAAGTATGGACCATTTGCTGAAAGACGATAGAGAAATATTCGATTAGTCGCCTAAATATACACGTTTTTCATAATGTCAAAAGTAACATAATTAATGCATTTACAAAAACACAGTTTTAGGCAGATGGGAAAAAAATTATAAAAGCAAATGGAGCAAGTGGATTTTTAAAGTGAAAATGCAGTTTGATTAAGAATATATTATTTCAAAGCATAAAAAAAACTTGAGGAGGTAATATTTTTTGTTTTTTTTATTTTTTTATTCAAAGTCGAGGAAAATTTTTTTATCATCGACATTTTTTGTGAATATTTGAAAATTCATATAAATTCAACAGTGAGGGCTATTTACAACTAAGTTATTTTTTCTGAAAGAGAAAATCATTATCTATGTAACGATGTATCATTCGTGTATGTAGGTTAACAGTTAAATGAGAAAGAGCGTTTTGTATGAGGTGTGTTCATTGAGAAATAAAAGGACCTATTTTTTGCTCAACTTTGGGCACCCTGTACGGCTAAACGAAAAGATACTCAAAAATTTTTATATAAGCTTTTTTATTACAATTTGATGTATCTGTCGATCTCTGTTTAAAAAAATGGTTTTACTCATACTTTAATTTTGAATTTATTTTTGGCCGCAATCACCCATTGTGTGGCGCTGCGCAAATGTGCGTAAGTGCAACAAATTTTCCAGAAAATATATGCAGCCGCAAGCGAGTTGAAGGAATGTACTTGAATGTGTACATATGTATATATGTATGTATGTACTTGCATATATATATGTATGTGTTTTTGCGCATGTTATTGCATGCATATACTTAATTATTCTGTGAAATATACAAAAGCTGCAACACGGCGTAAAAAGCAATCACACGTTAACGAAGGACGACAACAACTCGCATCACCAACAACAAGACAGCAACGTCACAGCAATACGGCCATCAGCCAGCATGAAATCCAATCGTCCGCTGGCATTTCCAGCTCACGGCTTTCAAATTTTAACAGAATCTTCAACCCAACTAAATGCCACTACCTCAACTAACGAACTGATACCGTGTCGCATTTTTCATCACAGAAATTTAAGGCTACAGAATTTCGGAGAGTTTAAAGAAATTCAGAATTTTAGCTGAATTTGTGAAAACGAGTAATTGACAAGAATTGCTGCAAAACTAACAATTTTCATATAAATAAAACTGAAAATTATAGATGAAGAACTACATACTCCAATTCTGCATTACATCAAAGCTCCCTATGGACTACTCCAAAGAGTAACTTCGTGAAGCCTGCACAGAGCCAAAAGACCACCTAAAAATCAGAACAAAGTTTAGCAGATTTCTCTACGCTTTCTCTCCAATAAGATGCCCGTCTTATTATGACTGGATATCTCATTTTAATAAAACTAAGTAGATATACTGTAAAACTAATATGAAAACCTTTTCAATATTATTAAGAAGATAACCCGTGGATTTTAGATGAAATCATTTTCAGTAAAATTTAATGGATAACCTATAAAACTAAGATGAAAACCTCTTATATAAAATTAAGAAGATGACTCCTAGAATAAATATGGAAACCTTTTCACATAAATTTAGCAGATAACCTGTAAAATTAAGAAGAAACCCTGTTTAATATTATTAAGAAGAGAATCTTGATTTTCATCGGAAAACATAATTAGTCAACTAGTATTTTCCTAGGACTTATTCAGACAGACAGAGAATTTCTGCCATGAAAAAGCTTCTCACAAAAAATGCATTCGCCGTTCGGAGCCGGCATAAAACTGTAGGTCCACCCAATTAGTAGGAAAAACAAAAAGGAGCACACCTCGAATTGGGAGAGAAGCTTGGCCATAAAACTCGTCAGAGTTATAATAGCGCCATTGTATTATTATATTATTATATTATTCAGACAAAGGGCAACATTTCATTTCATATAAGTGCAGATGGACATAATAAACTCTTTATACCAAGTGCTTCACTAATCGTTTGAGAATTGTAGAAATGTGCAAAGCCGTAGTGAAATTGACGAACGGAGGAAACACATAAGAGCTCTTTTAAAAATAAAAAGTTCTCCCTTTTAATTTCTTGAACATGTTATTGCACACATACATAAAAAGTGGCTGATGCAATAACTGTTATGCATATTTCTAGTATGTACGAGTATATCCATACATGTACGTACGTTAAGACGTTTATAGCAAAATTTTAATTAATAAGGGCTCCTTTAAAAATAAAAAGTTTTCCTTTTTAATTAATTCAAAAAGTTTCTAGTAAAAATTAGAGGATGTCCTTATTGATTTGCTTTATAAAAATTTTCTCATAAAAACAAGCAGATTTCTTCTAACAATTTAATTTTTTTGACAAAATGACATAAAAAATTAATAAATAAGAAGTTATCTTCTCGTTTTCAGACGGCATCCTTTTCAATAAATTTAAGAAGAAATTCAAGCTAAAATCTAGAAGATTTTCTAGCAAAAATTTCTTCAATTTTGTCTCCTCTCGGTCTCCTTGGCCAAATAGCTTTTTTAGATGGCAGTCTCTTTGATTATAGGTGAACTTTTTGGCTCTGTGTATACAGTGAAAGTGATTCAAAATATTTAAAGCAAGTCTTCACATACGGGATGTAATTGGCACTCCAAAGAATTTGATAAACAGTTCACGAATTTATCCTCTGTCCACATAGTCATTCGTTATTCAGACCGTCAGCTGTTGTTCTTTTTCTTCTTTGTAAATTATCATTCCATCTAACAGATTTCGAAAAATTCCCGACAAAAATTTGAGATGTCATCGATTTTAGCGTAATTTGTTTGATTGAAAGGGTTAGCTCTCAATATTTTTATGGATTTTAGCGTGATTCGGTATGTGATACGAGGATGAATGACTATTAGCAGAGTGATAGTGAGAGCTAATTACGCCCCGCTATGTAGACATGATATTACGTTGTTCCATGCAAGTTCCTTAAGAAAATCTACAAAAAAAGTTAAAATCTATGGACCACAAGTCCCATCGATTTTTATAGAATCGGTCTAACTTGCATACACTTGTTCTTATATATACGTGGTACATACTGAAAGCTGTCATGCTTGCTACGCAACAACACAGAGCGACGATTCACAGAGCATACAGAAGAATACCGAATAAGTGATCGACCAGAAACTACACACTAACACCAATTAATGCGTCTGACGATGAATTTTTTAAATCGAGGAAGCGCGTTGACTTCAAATTAAAATTAAAATGAAAGTTAAAGTTAAAGTAGTAAAAGGGTTTCGTTGCTAACGTAGAATAAGTGGTGTTGTGAAGATTTAGTTCAATATCTACCATATATCTCTGTCTCTTGCTGGCTTTCACGTTCAAATTTACACAAACACACACATAGCGGGAAGACAAAGCTTTGGAAAATTATATTTTCATCTTTCTCCCTTTTTTATACATACAAATTGGTGGAAAAAAGTGGCAGATATTTAATTTGATTTACGATCGTTGCCATTGCTGATGTTGAATAGATTTAAATGTAAATTAAATGTTGAATTTACCGGCAAAATTTATTTCTTTTTTTTTTTTTGTGCTGGAGGGATGTGTTAATGTATGTTTGAAGAGTGGTATGTGAACATTGTAATATCGGTAGTTTGGCTCATATGGGCACACAAGAAACATAGCACAAATTGTAACCCAAATCACTCAATAGTGCTCAATAACACAATCTGTGCATAAAATATAGTACGAAAAATTTTACTTGAGTTTCCCAAATCACTCAATAGCGCTCAATAACACAATCTGTGCATAAAATATAGCACGAAAAATTTTACTTGAATTTCCCGTTACCCTCGAGCTAATATAAGGAATAGTCCCGAAAAACAACAGTATAGAACTAGAAGGTTCACAGCTAGCTTAGAACATGTTCTAAAGGGATGCAGAGCGGCACACATTGTGACTTCATGAAACTTTTAAGTTGAGCAAAAATAAATGTCGCGCTTTACTATAATGTATCTTGTTGCTGTCATTTGCTGGTTAGAACGAACTGTAACTTGGCTGACTAAAGACGGACAATTTTTGAACTAGTCCTGAAGTGCCTCCTTTTGAACTAGTTCTGAACTATTGATTTTTGCATCAATCCAGGACCATCCATATAGAAAGTTCATAGTTTAGAACGCGTTCCAAAGTTCTGCAATGGGGGATAAATTGCACTTTGTAGGACATAGCCGTGTAAAAAAAGATAGCAGGGCTTTTACATATAGGTGTATTTGTTAAGATTCGTAGGTCGGGTTCCCAGTTATGGGTCAAAAAGTGGACCCGGTGCCCTGGAATGTTTTAAGCAATATTGGTATCAAATGAAAAGAGGTAATCAGAGCTACAATCCCTGCTGAACACCTTTCATTTGATACCAATATCGTCCAGAAAATTGACAAATAAATAGGCTTGATTTTTATAGCTGACCAAAAAAAAAATAAAAATCTTAATAACGGTTATTCAGGTCCAAAACAGTTTTTTGGTTTCCATAACGGTTATTTAAGCCCAAAAGACTTTTTTGGTTGCCAACACGGTTATTCAGGCCCAAAACGGTTTTTTGGTTTTTATAATGGTTATTAAGGACCAAAAAAATTTTTTTTCTCATGGTAATGTTTAAATATGACTTTTACCGATAAGACCCTGGTTTTAAACGAAACTCTTTATTTTGTTTTTTTTTTTTAAGATTTTATAAGCACCTGAATAATTTGGTTGGAGAAAAACTGTAAATTAAGCTAGTAAGTAAGATTGATAACTGTAAGTCACGGAAATTATTATTCAACTTCGATTCGTGTATTTATTATCATAATTTTTTTATTTTTCTTGCAAACTTCTTGCGAAGCCAGACGCATTCATTTGCTATTACATGAATAAATATCTACTACTTGTAGTAAATATCTAAGTACCAACAATATAAAACATAAATGAAGTACAGGAAATAAATACCCACACAAAATGCTCATTATCAGCTCATACACACGCACACCCTATTCCACCCACCGCGCTAAAAGAGGATGTACATAGATGGATTTTTCCGCAATTGATCAATTTATCATAGTTACTGCTAAGTATACTTAGGTGCCTATCCAGCTGTCTATCTGTCCACGTGCTCACTATTCCAGGTGGCGTATCTACTCGCACTTGCTACACTGTTGTATATTTTCAAGTATGTTTGAAATGAAGAAACGAAAAGTGACAGCAATGAGATAATAAACACTTGGCATATTTCCACATAAAGCAGGATAAATCGATCACTGCCTTCACCCTCAAACTGCCAGACCGCCAACTACAGCATTGGAATGATTTGATTGAGATGGAAGACAATCAAATTGGAATTCAATAAAAGTAGCCACCATATACTTACATACCTCTTCATTCATTTCAACGTCATCCGTCCACTTAATGGACAACAAATTGAGTGTGGCGTGTGATAATTGTGCAGATTTAATTGTCCACTTCAAATGGTCGTTGTGATGCATGTGAAATGAATGTAGTTGATTTCTTGCTTCTTAATGAAATCAGTGAGAGGCAGAAAACAATTGAAAAAAAAAAAACCAAGCCGAAGCAGCAGTAGCAATGTCAACATTTAAGATTCAATTCAATAGACTTCTTCAGTGTATTCTTTAAAATGTGAAGCACTAGTCGAATGTACCTAGTGTATACTGGACTTCAGATGCATCACTCATGTCGTTGAAAAATAATGTTGGCAAAATTTAATTCCATCAAAACAGACAAAAGAAGTGTTCATTTCAGTTGAGAGTTCACTCAGTTTAAAAGTAAAACATAATTGTTATTAAAAACTCAATTTAGCCACTTCTTAAGTTTTTGATTCATACGTAAAAAAAAATGTAATATCGATATGTAGGTACATATATTATTACCTTTTAAAAAATACTTTGCAGTCAAAAAAATAAGAAGAATTGAAGAAAATTTTACGAACGAGAGACAAGCACGCGTATTTGCATAAGTAATCTGGAGAAAAAAACACATTTCCATAGAAAATTGCAAGTAAAGCCTAATTGGAAAACTTCATCTCTAATGTTTGTCTAATTGTGTATATACATATGCACGTGAACACGCGCTGGTGCTTAACGGAAGCAATTAGGATTATACTGATTAATAATAAGTTCGAGCATTTGTTGTTGCATGAATGCTTGTGGCAAGTAAACAAATACCTATGTACTTAAATTGTATTGTGCTCAAAGCGATCGAAATTATTTTGATAAGTTAAAGGTTTAGGCAAAAACAAAAATAATACTAATAATGCTATAGACACACATCGTAGTATAGTAAGAATATTACGATCTATACAACATATGTGTCACCCTCATATTGTAGTTTAATTGAAAATTTTCATAGTATATCCAAATCATAGTATTGATATTATGATATTCATACCACATGTGTGTCTGAGGCATAAGACACTGTAATTATGGCAGTTAAGGCTTTGCGCTAATTTGTTTTTCTTTTAATTTTTGAAGACATTTTAATGAGCACATACTTACAAGAGATTTAAGTTTAAGAAATTTCCTTTAGTATGAATTAGGAGGCGTAAACACAGCAAACTATCTCGGAGCCCTCATAATTTTTGAGTCCGATGTTATAGCATTTTCAGGTCACATGAAACCTTTTTAAAGTTAAGTGAAACTTTTTTAAAGTCAGGCGAAACCTTGTTCACTTGAATTGAAACGTTTTTCGATTGAAATGAAACTTTTTTCGATTTAGTTTTCATTGAAAAAGGTCTCATTTCAATTTAGAAAGGTTTCAATTGAATTTAAAAAAGTTTCACTTGACTTGAAAAAGGTTTCATTTTATCTGAAAATGCTACAGTATGAAATATGTGTGAAATATGGAGAGAGCATGAAGAGAACTGCGTCAGGGGATGGGTATATGAATATTTCTCCGATAAGAATCTTTTTGAAATCCAATAAGTGTCATATATGTAAGAGCAGAATTAGTAGGAAAATATGCGTCCAATAGCAGTCTGTTATGACTGTTACTCAGGCTCATATGATATGTGATATTAGGCTCGTATCAGGCGACCACCTTCAGAACAGAAAAAACATACATTTCGGACTCCAAAATGAGCTCATAATGAGTGTGAAGGCTTGGTTTTGGGATTCCTTTCTGACTCTTTCATTACTCCGTATGTTTTCTGGGCAATATGAGAAAGAAAGTATGTATATGGAGCGTTCAAAGAAATTGCTTCCCTATATTAAAAACTATTTTCTTTGTTTTGAGCTAATTTCCCCAGAAACATGTTTAAAGGATTATAAAATAAAGTTATTTACATGCGTTACCATGGTTTCATATACATGTTTTAAGAAATTCATATGTACATCAAAATAAGGAACCGTTTCTTAAGCGCCATGCCATTCCCAACATTTCCTTGTTTTGAAGACTTGATTTCTTTAATTTTCATAAGTTGAATTCTCATACAAATCACTATGGCAACGCATTTGTTTGCATGTTTTTGGATGTTTTTTCCACATTTTTGAGAAAATTTTCGCAAAACAAAGATAATTTGGTATTGGAACGCGTATCAAAATAAGGAAAAACATGTCTGATCGAGAGCGGACCTAATTATGCATTTAGCCCCAAGTTACGATGGTTTTGATGCCAGAGGAAAGAATGAAACAGAGTAAGCTCTGTGAAAAAAGGAAAGCAATATTTGGTGTAGAGTTTCCGCTTTTCAATGATTTCGATATACTATGACAGTTTGCAAGGCACTGGAATAATAATAACTGCGAATAGTGGAATAAATTTTAAGACCATCAGCATAAATCAAAAATTTCGCTGAAGTAAAGCATGCACTGATATCGTTGTCAAAGAGGACAAACAATAGTGGACCAAGAATACTACCTTGCGGGACACCCGATTATAAAATTTATGTACTAAGTACATGTCATTCTTCTATACATGAAAACTTTGAATATAACTAAACTCCATAACAACAAAATTTCCAACTCAAAATCCATAACCTCCCAACTTCCACCAAACACCTAACATCATACCCCAAAAAACACTTTTGGAGCATTCCACGGAAAATGGTAAATTTTGACTGGTAGACTAACTGCTTTCCCGGATAAATTTTTGTATGTCAGTTGATTTAAAATATATTATACGTTAATATAAAAATATATAGTTCATTTGATTTAACGTTTTAGTATCTTTTTTTTTCACCAAAAACAACTAATCCACATTTGTTCATATTCATAGATTTTTTGCTCATTATACTTTGAATACATTGCTAAATAAAAACTTGCTATCAAAAATTAAATCTTTAGTAATTTCAAATCAACTATTAAAAAAATATATAATTCACGAACAGTGTTGAAATAATTCGTCAGAAAATATGTTCAGTGATGTCCCGTACAAACGCACCCAACTATATATATTGTTTTTGTGCTTAGATGCGTAACGGTTTTAATTCGCTATTTCTTATTCAAAGTGAATTAGTTGTACTCTCTTTAGTTGTGAAGTATTGTTGTACATTCTCACAGTCCAAAGTTCAAAACGTGGTAATTTAGTTTCTGTCCCGTACAAACGCGGAATTAAAACTTTTTCATTTTATTCAAAAATGGAAAAAACTGATAAAACTAGTAGTTCGTCGCGTTATAGAAAATGGAGAAATGAAAAAGAAAAAAGCGATTCTGATTTTAAAAACAAGGAAAAAGCACGTGTTAGAGAGTGGAGAAAAAGAAAAGCTGAAGGTCTGACAAAAGAAGAAAAGGAAGAGCGGAAGAAATATGAGAAAAATAGAAAGAAAGTGCAAAGAGCCAAAAAATTAGTTTCAAATATTGATAATTCGGCTAATTTAAATACTGTAGTTGACTACGAGAAAAATTGTTCTCTGGAAAATCCTGAATATTTTCCATACAGATGTAAGCAAACCTTTGCAAAAGCTGTACAGAAATGTATGCGAAGTTTGCCAAATTCACCTTCGAAGCAAAAAGCTGTAATAATGGGTGTGGCAAAAAAATTGGGATAAAAATGGAAAAAGAAGTACAGAAAGATATAAGTGCGACGATATATGATGATGAAACGACAACAGTGGTGAAGGAATTTTACTTGCGCCCAGATATAGTGTATACATGCCCGATACAATGGTCACTTGGGTTGATGGTAAAAAGCTGACATTACCGAAGTATTACCTCACATTGTTCTTGCGAGAGGCTTTTCATATATTCAAGGAAGAGTTTCCAAATATTAAAATTAAATTTTCTAAATTCTGTTCATTACGACCGAAAAATGTGTTATTACTAAAAGATACTCCATCAGAGCAATGCAAATGTATAATCCATGAGAATTTTATTCTAAAATTAAAATGTTTTAAAATTAACTACGACAATTCCTATTGGGCCAATATTCTATGCGACATGACGTTTAATTCAAATTGTTGGAAAAATACCTGTGATGAGTGTAAAAATGGAAGTAAAATAAAACTACCTGACGATTCATCGAAAAATGTGATTTGTAAGCAATGGAAAAAAGATGATGACCAAAGAATAAAATTGAAGACAGAAGAAATAAGTTATGGTGAGTTGCATGAGAACTTCGTTTCAGATTTACCAAGTGTCATGTATCATGTTAACATAAAAAGAATACAAGCTCAAGAATTTCAGAGAGATAAAGATGATGAACATATGAGGATACTTCAAATTGATTTTGCTATGTCCTACTCTTGCGCATATCAAAACGATATTCAGTCAGCATTGTGGAGCAGAGATAGTGTTACTATTTTTACTGCTGCTTCCTTTTTTATGTCACAATGTAAAACCTTTGTGATTTGCTCTGATACAAAGAAAAAAGATAAAGACAGCATCTTCCAATTCGTGACATATTTGTATGAAAAGATTTTTGCGGAAGATAATGCAAAAGAATGCAAAGAAATTATATGGAGTGATGGCCCTGATTCTGAATTTAAAAATCGTTTTATGGTCACGTTATTGATATTTCTTTCTACAAAATACAATAAGCAATTCGTATGGAAATATTTTGCCACCTCCCACGGCAAAGGAGTTGTAGATGGAGTCGGTGGCAACGTAAAACGACTCGTAAGTCAAAAAGCTCGAAGTCAAAAGAGTAATATCATTATTCAAACTGCAAATGATTTTGCAACATTAGCTGCGAGCTTAGTTCCCTCAACAAGCATATATTATATATCTGAATCCGAAATAACTGAAAATATTCGAGATACTCATCCCTGGGAATCGACGAAGGCTATACCTGGAATATCAAAATTTCACGAAATATCAGTAAATGGACGTGAAGTTACATGCAAAAACCATTCTCTGGATAACCACAGCATCCACTTTTCCTTATAGAATATTTGGAAATCCAAATTTGAAAACTGATTTTCGTACGAGTCCCGTACAAACGCGCTTGTCCCGTACAAACAATTTCCTTTCAACATTTTTAGTTCATTTGGAGTTACTTTATTTTTAATTTTTTTTCTGTTTTAATAAACTTTGATATTAGTGCTACCACATTTACTTTTTACTTTTTTCCTTATACAACTCATTTCGCTAAAATTTCACCTGGTTCGCATAAACCAAGAATCATGGTAGACAAGCCCTGTCCCGTACAAACACACAGCTTACTTAAGGTTTTTTCACACATACAAGAATATTTCAAAAGTAAGTCTCTGCTTTTGCTTAGAGGTTTAACACAAAGTAATAAGGGACCAGATATTTTGTTTGTTAACATTTTGGTTTGTCTTTAATTCAAATCGCAAATTGTAAAAATTCGTGCGATTTGTCCCGTACGAACCATGGAATGCTCCTTTTCCACTTCATCGCACAATTCCAACGATTGAAAGTCAAAATCAAACAATTTATGCATATTTAATTTTGTTAGCTGAGTAAAGAAAAAAAATATTTATTTGCTTTTAAATTTTAACATGACATCATAAAGCAACGTAATCACGAGCAGGAAAATGCGTAGGACTAAATTTAGGTATCTAAAATAAATGTACATAAATACATACATACATATGTGCATAGGTAGCTAAAAAAAGCAAAAAAAAAAATTACAAAAAATAAAAATGGAAAATCACTTCAGGACACCACGTACGTATGTAAATAATTTGATATGAAGCAACATTTCATGCGGCAGAATCACAGAATTCGAGGGGGTTTTCACATTAGTCATAATGATGTGCTTTTACATTCGTTCTTGTCGTAGAATTATTTCTGTCGTGCGCAAGATCTTTGTGTAAAGGGTGTTCCTAAAAGTAAGTAACCCCCTTTCAGCTTCAAAAGCCTTTTCTTGATTTTATTATGTCTTTTTTTTTTCTAGTTAAATCTAATTTTCTCTGGTTTTCCAAATAATTCAATATATAATTATAACCCGTCTACCCGCCAGTTCTCTTGCGATTGTGAGGATTCACTCCAAAAAATTTTTTTTATAGAATTTGTAATGATTTGGTATTTGATAGTTCGGTTGTACTTCTTTTGCTAGACCCTTTACTCGCTCGCTTAAGTTATTCAACATTTTTCGGTGCTCTTTTCTGTTGCTATTTTGGAGCATTAGATTTTCTATAAATATTTGCTTTGATTTCTTATACATATGTATGTGTAGATAGGTACATAAGTACCCACTAGGCCCATTTCTGAGGTGATGAGATTTTTTTTTTCATGCCAGGATACTTGCTTTTTTGAGATATACCGCAGGCACTCCTAAAGGAAATGTAATGAGGAAAGTATTTATGATTTGTAGTTCTCTGAGCCTACTGGGTATGTTTATGTTTATCGTAGAGCATCAGTGGCGCACACAGAAAAATATTTTGGGGGGGGGCGGTTTCCAATATTCAACGGAAAATTTAAAAAAAATACTTAAAACTCGTCCAGACAATTTTTAACAAAGGCACCTTTTAAATCTCAATTCATTGCATTTTCTCTGTAAAAAACTAACAAGTAAGGAAGCCTAAGTTCGAGTGGAATCGCAAATTAGATACTCAGCTGTATGCTTTCATTGTTTGTTTGCGTTTTTTCGATTAGGGTGTATTTTATATGAATCGAGTGCCGCATAAAGTAGGCGCAGCCACGCCCATTTTCAACATTTTTTCCAAAAATATCTTTATTAAAAAGTAGGCGTTGTCATAAACCGATTTTGCTAAATTTTTTAGCATGTATTACCACAAGTTATTAAAGTTTTCAAGCTGATTTTCGTCATAACATTTTAATTATTTGTAGAGTTATGGGTTCCGAAATCTCGTAGATTCCTTTGTCTGAAAACAGGCGGTGCCACGCCCATTTTCCAACATTTTTATATTTTTTGTTTTATGTCTATATTTGAATTCATGAGACATTTCAATGAATTATCTTTATTTTTGACAAAGATATCGCTTAAAATGTTTTTATTAGGTCACTTTATAATACCCATATATAAATTTGGGCGTGGTCGTCAATCGATTTTGGCAATTTTTCGTCCAAACATTTGCCTAAGTAATTAAATTACGCGTACCAAATTTCGTCGATACATCTGCTACGGTTTCTGAGTTATGACCTATAAAACTTTCAATGTTTAATAAGTGGGCGTGGCACCGCCCATTTTCCAAAATTTCACCATATTTCTTCATAAGGGCCTGAGCTAAATACGTAGATGAAATTTCATCGCTCCAGCTACATTAGTGGCTGAGATATTAAATTTCCGATTTTTTCTATATAGGAAAAGTGGGCGTGGTCATGGTCCGATTTCGCCCATTTTCAACAAACCTCAGCTAATATCCACAGCATACTTTTAGAGAAATGTCTCCACACTGCTTGCTAATAAACATAATCAGTAGTTGTTGACAAACATTGGCAATGTACATCTACGAATATTCATAGATTTTACAACATGTATTTACACTAATATTTGTAAATGTACCATCTTTTATAAAATAATTTTTTGTATGGTGTTGTAAATTTTTGGGGGGAGGGGGGAGGGGTTGAACCCCAAAACCCCCCTTGAGTGCGCCAATGTAGAGCATATCTATATACATACATATATGCATTTACTTATGTACATATATAAATATATCTTATGTTATGCTTTCGTAAATAGCAAAATATGTAGATGTAGAAAATATAAAAATAAGATGAAATAAGCGAAAAGGAAAAAGAAAATGTGGAGCAAGTTATGAGAAGATAGATTGACAGCACATTTGTAAAAATTTTGACCTCAGGCATCTCAAATATATGTACATTTGTACTTTTAAGTACATAGGAAATGTACTTTCGAGCTTTAATAAAATAGCAAATTAAATGTTTATTACCAATTATTAAATGTTTATTGTTTGCAATGCCCCACACCGCTTTCCTGTGCGTATAAGTGCATGTGCACCCAGCAATTGATACTGCGTGTGCCCGCATTGTCGTTTGTGCATTTATAATCGTATGTAATATATGTATACCCACTACATGAATTTAGTTACTTTTAGTGCATACATAGGCATATTTAGTTTAAAAGTGTGGTATGGTGTAAGTACAACTAAAATATGTACGTACGTAGAACTTGGCAAAGTGACAACAAGCAACAAAATAAAGAAAAAAAAAAAGAAAAATAAAAAGTATATTGTACACAATTTCCTATTTTTGCCCGGGTAAACAAAATTTACGCATTGCGAATTTTTATTACAAATTTAGAATGTGCATGCAAGTATTACATACACATTCACACATATATACATAAATCCATATGTATGTATGTAAATAACTTTTTCATTTCTACTTTTTTGTTGCAACTTTATACATGTAAAAAAGCAAGTCAAATATTTCGAAATAAATGAGCAAATATAAAAAACAACGAATAATTTTACACTCTAGCAGCACATAGTAGAAATGTATAACCAGCTGTGAGTTTTAAAACAAAATTACATCTCTGCTAACTGATTGGGGAATGTCTATTATACGGGACGTTATGTATTACCCCCAAACCGTATCATGCACTCTCGAATGACATGTCGAATCAGGCTAAATTTCATACAAAATTCTGAAAGCGAACCAATTCTCAAAATCGAGTTCGATTCACTCTAACTGATCCCATGAATTATGCAAACATCGATGCCATCACTAATTTTTATTCCACGTCTATGGCCATCTGACAGTTACATTTATATGCAATAATGAACAACAATTAAGACGGAAAATATGAATAACGAATGACCGTGTAGGCGAATCAAATTATGCACCATTTAACGAATTGCGAGTGCCAATTAGTTACCGTGTAGTAATGTTATGATAGCTGGTGGACTTGGGTATAGAAATGTTTTTCGATCTAAGTACGTATGTAGATATTTGCACACGCACAAAACAGCACATTAAGTTGTTAAATATTTGATGATATGCTTCAGTCAATCACCCCGAAGCAGGTGTGCCACAAAAACAAAAATACACTTACTTGAAATTTGTCAACAAGTAATTTAAAAACAAGTAATAGCGCGGCTGTCTTCGGCCGTACCGAAGACTTCATACCTTTCATGAGTAGGGAAATGAAAAGTTACCTATGTGTGTACATAGACTGATTAAGTTTAATTTATAATTTTAATTCTGTGAGTTATTTATGGAAAGATTTATTAGAAAAAATGGTGTCTTGGCTATTTAAATGGAGGAGCTACACACCAAAATGTCCATATCTGAACAATCGGTTGTATGGGAGCTATATGTTATAGTGGTCCGATCTAGACAATTTTCGGTAATCCCGTTTGGGCCCATATGGGTACAAATACTTCAAAATTTCAGGCCGTTAGCTGTTAAAATGGAGGAGTTATACACCAAAATGTGTATATCTGAATAATCGGATGTTGTGGAACTATATGTTATAGTGGTCCGATCTTGACAATTTTCGGTAGCCTTCTTTGGGCCAAAATGGGCACGTCTACTTCAAAGTTTCATGTCCTTAGCTGTTTAAATGGGGAAGTTATGCACAAATTACATCCAAAAATTTCATGTATATCTGAATAATCGGTTGTTTTCTATATGTTATAGTGGTCCGATTCGGCCGGTTCCGACAAATGATCAGCTGCATATAACAACATACCTGTATTCCGAATTTCATTCAGATATCTTAAAAACTGAGGGACTAGTTTGCGTTCACACAGACGGACAGACAGACAGACGGACAGACGGACATAGCTTAATCGACTCAGCTCGTGATTCTGACCATATCGGTATATATTTTGGTGGGTCCCCACGCTTCCTTCTGGTACTTTCGAAAAAAAATTTTTTGGAACTAAGTTATAATACCATTACATTCTCATGAAAGGTATAATAAATACGCCAATTTATTAGATTCATCCCAAAGTTAAGTATTGTTCAAAGATACATATATGTACAATCTACGTATGTATAACAGATATCAAAAGTAATTTTCCAAAGCTGCTTAGAGTTCCATGAATCTACATATCGACATCACTTAATTAAAATCGAATTTCTGTCGCCCACCTCTACGACTTTAGAGTTTGAGAGGACATTATAAGGAAATATAGAGCTTTACAAGCTTTTCAAAGATCAGATTTATGGTATGGATTGGTAGAGCTGATTAACAGGAGTTAAAGTTTGGTAATTCTCAATTTTGGCATAGGGGGTTATGAAAGTTTCACTCAGGCGGTTATGAATTTTAAACGACAAAAAGAATGCATGTATGTACATATATATCGTGGTACCATACGAAAATTAGCACGTTTAAAATTTCTGACGAAAGCTGGCAATTAAAAAATTCTGTACGAAAAGTAGCAATAATTATATACTGGGGTGGCTTTCCTTAATTCGATATCGAGCGAAATTCGATATCGAAGCATCGTTTTTACTTTCCGTAAACACAAATATCGTCAGAAACAATTCAACACCACCTTAGCTATTGTTTTCCCTTATCGAATATGTCAACCGCAGAAAAATATAACTTCAAAAATTTAATATTTTTGTGGGTTTAAATCATTTCTTATTTATTTACAAGAGATAACACAACTTTTGAAAGATAATAAAGGCCTTTCATGCACTTTTTAAAGTATTATAAGAAAAGTTTTCCTATCGAAATACAGAAAGCAAAACGGTATTGTCGCTCTTTCGATATCGAATTGAAATATCGAGCCGACGAGAGTCGAATATCGAATTACGGAAAGCCACCCCTGTTTTTACATTAAAATTGTTGTTGTTTAAACGAAATTCAGTCAGCCAAAAGTCGAAGTTTCTACTTTTCTTCAGCCAAAAATCGAATGCGCTTGTATTCGTCAGCCACAAAAAATCGTATGCTAGTTTTCGTATGCTACGACGATACGAGTATGTAGATTGACTGTTTTCTCAGTCGCTAGTGTCCGGATATACGGTATCGTAACATGGACGATATCCGCATAATTCTCCGAAAGATTTGTCGACCTTTGCGAAGACGAGTATCGATGAGGACAAGACAGACACCGACAAAGTTCAGCAAATAAACATTCAGAGATTGCGCTGTTTAGGTCATTTTATGCGAATCAATGAAGATGCTCTCTAGTTCAAAAAGTAAGAGCTAGACTTGCTCTGCGCTAGAAGTTTCAGGTGGATAACGACTGTCGCGCTTTATTGGGCCCAGCGAAAAACACGTTTAGCCGTTTCAAAGTGCCTTAGCAAAGAGAAGAATAATAACTTATTTCGAGAACGATGAGTAAAAATTTTCGAGACATTTTCAAGCCAGATGAAAAAAAGGCAATAAATGTATTGAATTATCAACAATAGCAATTTACTCAGTCTGGAACTCAAAAATAGAAGTATCTGTATGGGAGCTGTTAAGCAAAGAAATTGTTAGTCACTTATCACGAATAGGTTTGTTACTTTGAAAAGCTTAAGATTGTGACAAGTTTTATCGGACGTCTTTCCTTATACTTTGGAGTGTTATTTAATGAAGACTCAGAATGGGAGCACAAAAAAAATGAATAAAATAAACTCTTTGGAATTACCACATTTTATGAGAAAAGTTAATCACGTACTAAACATTGCGTCATAACACAAATAACTTGTTAAAAATGATAATGAAAATATATTTGGCTAATAAAAGTGTATTTTTGACTAAAAATATTTATGCGTGTATGTACTTGTAACTACAAATGTATATAGCGTTTGTGTATGTACATATGTATATTCTCCTCTGTGCTTTTATTATCTCTTAAATTAGCTTTAATGAACCTTAAACATTAAAACCAGTTTGCAGTTTTGTGCACACAACCACCCAAAAAAAAAAAATAGAGGAGAGAAAAATTGCGACAACTAAAGCGTTAAGCTCGACATACAAATAAGCGCATACAAAACTAAAATTATGTTTGTGTATATGGAATAAATGTGATGTAGCTTTACCACACAAGATATATAAATGTATATATGTATGTAACGTACATATAAAACAATTTGTCCACATAAATATTTTAGACAAATTGCACTCATCCGCTTCAAATGCCTTTAACAGCGGATCCGCAAATTTTGAGTTTTATGAAAGTTAGTTGTATGTGTGCATAGATATGTATTTATGTATGTAAGCAGTTTAGCGCATTTCCTTTTTTGGTGATATTATCACACAAAGGATAATGCTTTCAAGCCGAGCATTTTTATAAAAAAAGTCTTTAACGAATATCAACGCTTTAGCAAGAAAATAAACTTTCGACAAAAAACTATAAAAAGCCAAACCAAAAAAAAAAAAGAAATCACAATAAAAAAATTTAAATGCATGCATTTTCTGTAGTGAGATGAAACTTTTGCAGAAAACAATAAAACATAATTACGTAAGGCGGAATGTGAGATGCGGGATGCGGTACGCGGGATGCGGGATGTGGTGTGCCGTATGCAAGATGTGCGATATGAAATGTGTGATGTGTGATGTGGGTTGTGGGTTGTATAAAATTGTAGATCTTTTGCATCATATGTACCACATTGTGGTTTCCTGAATGCATTTCACGCTGCAATTATTTCAATTGTCACTAAATCACTTTCAGCTTTTTGGCCACGACAAAAGCAACCGCAACCACAATAAAGCCAGGCACACACATACATATGCACAGCGCGTGGCAGCGGGCGAAATCGCTTTGGCAACGGAATCGGAATCATTATCATTACAATCAGCTGCTGCTGCTTCAGCTGCTTTATTTGTGTAGTATTTCCAATAAAATTCAATTTGGGCATAGTTTTTTGTTTACTAAATAAATATTTACCCAGTAAATCCTAGTACTGAGTTCACCGCCGTGAAATTTCGCCAGCAACATGCATTTATTTTGCAGTGAAGAAAAATTTGTTGTCAAATGAGAATAAATGCCAAACAAAAACTGAGCAAATGTAAAAAGAATAAATTTGGAGCATCGCCTCAGAACCAACTTCCAAATTTTGGCCAATAAAAAATTTTATACTAAATATAAATTTCAATTTCAACAAATATCACTTTTCACTCGAAAATAAATGACATTGTGCATTTAATTTGGCGTGAAAAAATGTTGCTGGCATGTTGCGCAACATTTTCACAGCAGGAACTCAGTACAACTTTGGCGTGAAATATCTGTGAAATTTCACAAATGTTTCACAACCAGTTTTTTTGTATGGATTTTGACAGCAGTTTCACGTGAAACTCGAACTGAGTACTATGCTTAATGAGTAAAAGGATATGTCAGCGAAGACGTCTTGCAGTAATGACAGTGCCAATTAGGATGGAACCATATGACGATTGTTGAGGACAAAAAATTTGGAATATTTCGGCAAAGAAGAATATTTTTGCTTAAAAAAAACTACTCACAAAAGTGCTCAAAAATTAATTAAATCGGGAAAGGTTGTTTGCAGGACTAGTAACTCATCGACGACATTGTGACTAAATGCTCTATAGGGATTGTTATTCTGAACCTAATTGGATAAGCTAATTGCAGAGCGAACAACGATAAAAAGAGCGAACAGCGTAATGTGTAGACATACTTTTAAATAACAGTTGTATGTCATGCAGACCATATCGACTATATTCGCTACTGGGTAAATTTTAAATAGCATGAGCTTGTGTGCAAAAATCGAGGTACCCACATTTTTGTACTGCAACTCATAACCCAATTTCCCTTCCTGCTCTTGTCTGCATTACACGTTTACTATTTTTTTTTTTGTTTTATATTCTTTTCTTTATTTTGCTTCATTTTCTTTTATGCAAACACATAATGATATTTATTTTTATTTATTTATGTTTTTGTTATTTGCTAGTTATCTTGGTGTTGTGGAATAAGTAAGTTCATTTAAATTGTACGTCGTATAGGTACTTCTCATACATGTGTGCTTAATACAGTGGCTCTTAATAGTTAAGGTGCTGCAGTGCTTTGTTCTATGAGATTTTGAGCATTCTTTAAAATTATTATTTTATATGTATATAATTTTCTTGTTAGTTTCTTCAAAAAGTGTAGGTACATATGCAATTCCTTAGTAGGGCCCATAAAATTAAATTTTGCTAAATTTTAAGAACAACTAAATGAAAGCTGTGTGGTGAATCTTTGATCATTGGCCCGCAGTTGTGGTTAATACAAAGTCTAGATGATACATGCTTTGTGATATTAGTTACCAGAATACCTGCATAATAAATTTCAATTTTTATTAAAATCGCATCATAAATAGAGATAAGTCAACTCTAGCGCCATCTAGCGGATTCTTGTTTATAGCAAGCCACGGTCTTATGAAATATGCTGTCCAAATTTGGCGAAATTCTTTTTTAGCCAATAGACAGAAAAAAGATATAATTGAAAAAATTGACAAAAAAGTCCACCAAAATCCCGCCCATATGATGTTTTTTGGAAAATATTACCGCAGAAATTTTTAAATATTTTTTTGGACGCCGCTAGATGTCGCTAAAATACATTTGTTTATATCCTCTGTAGTTATAGTCCGATCACTAAGCTTAATGCACCAGTGTATTTAGCCCGAAAGGAAGGCTTCGATTCTATAATCGTATTAACCCTACGTGCGTCATTGGGGTCACTTCCACCCACCACATAGTTTATACCACCTTAATGTAATTTTTTTTTTGCCTGCATGTTAAACTTCGTCAAAATTAGTTAATTTTTTGCAAAATAAGGTATTTGATCGCTTGAGTAGAATCCGAAATAAAACGCATTTAACATACCGAGGAATATGTATGTACATACATATGTATGTATGTATATGCTTTTCGCTCCTTGTGGTATTATAGGTTAATTTTACAAAGATTTTTTTTCTGAGAAGACCCCTACTGAAATCTTATGGCGAATAATTCCCTAGAACAGTTTAATCCTCTAGCGACCTTAAAAATACTATTTTTTGCTGAATTTCTAAAAAGGGGTCAAAGTAACCCTTTTTTTGCGATACGGTCTAGTATATATACATATGTATATGTAATATATTTTGAGTAATTCTTTAATTTATTTTGAAAATAAACCTCATTTGAGCTAATGCATTGATTATACAACTAAGCAAGCATTCCTTTCGAATATATAATAATCCACTAGAGTTGCCTATTCTATATATACATATGTATTAATTGAACTTCATAGAGAATATCACTGTACCATTTTGACTTTCGTCGACTGTAAGTGAGCACAAGTACGCATAAAACAAAGGAGAACTCGCATGTGAACGCAAACGCATGCGAATACTTTCAGTTTATTTTATTGTGTATGTTTTTGCAGCACAGATACTTCATTTTATTGCTGAATGCAAACATTTTCCATAAAACAGAAGAAAGATTCACAATTCTCAAGGATTGCTGCGACGTGATGCGGCAGAAGCATCTCAACTCACCCATTCTTCTTTGAATGTAAATTGCAACGCCAAAACGAATAGAGTGCCACGGATGGCAAGTACGGCGAAAGTGTGGATGTGTCTTCATTTTATTATTCTACAGCTTGCTTGTGCTCATTTGTAGAAATTTCATATTTTTTTCTTTTGCTTTTTTAGTGTTTTTTGTTTGTTTTTGTTTTACTATTTTCTTTTGTTTTATTATTTTGTTTTTTCTTTATTTGAAATTATCATATTTACAGTGTAATTACATTTCTGCACTTGGCTAACTTACAATTTACTACATGCATGCATAATGTGTGCAAAAAGCTTACATATGTACATGAGTTTGTGATTCTTTATGTCAATAGTTTGCTGGGAAATTGGTAAATTTTTGTTTGGAAACAATTTGTGACTCTTTAAAAGTATTTTATTTCATCAAGAAGTGTAAAAATATATAATATATCTCCCTCCATTCTACCAAACAAGCTTTATATAGCACTATTAGTAATATGACACTAATTAACACTATCACCAATTCCACTACTAATTATGTTTTTCTGCTTTTGAAAGAGTAAAGAGCAGATTCCAATACTTGCTAAACATTTTCACAAAATTTTATTCAAATAGCCATACATTTTGCAATTAATTATACACAAATGCACACAACATTACATGCCCATAATTTATTGTGTTTTGGCTGCAATTGAAATATTTTTGTTGCATATCATTTCCAATGTAAAATTACTAATCAGAGTTAGTTAGCAAATAAACAATGCAGTTGCTGCGCAATGAAAACCTCATGCGGCTTTCTCGTTGAATTTGCATTCCGATGTCACTGCAATCGCATTTTCAATTGTTTTTAAAAAGCTTCATCAAAAGCCATCAGGCCCTCTCTTCATGGTTGCATTGACTTCTGATTGAAATGTGTGCTTTTAATTACGAACATATGTATTTTGTTGCACTTATTAGGTTTAATTTCCCATTTTCCGATTTTCATAATCATAATACAATTATACTTTCATTAGATGCCTATAAAATATGTAAGGCGTGTTTTATTGGGCACTTCGCTGCCCGCTTATACTGGATTCTGCTCTCTTGACTAACATTTTCCATACATAATGTTAGAGACTTTTAGAGAGTATGCTAGTTTGATGCCAGCTACTCATTAAACTGATCGTAACTGATTATGCCAAATTTTTCTATTGTGAATAAGTGAGATGGTTTCATATTGTTGTCGATAGATGTCTCCCCCATTTCGAAACTAGCCAAGACTCAACCCAATACCGTTCGTTAGAAAAATTTTTCCAATTCCTTACTCAACGAACGGTGTTGGGTTGAGTCTTGGCTGGTTTCGAAGATATGTAGTCTCGAAATCGAGAAGACATCTATCGACAAAAATTCGATTCAATTTTATCAAATAAACAAATTTTTTCCAATTCCCTCACTTTATGATTTTCACTTGTTTTTATACCAGTGGTTGTTTTTATACTCAGCTGTACTAGTACACAGAGTATTATAGTTTTAATCACATAACGGTGGATTGTAACAGAATGATATAATCGAGATAGATATAGACTTATATATATCAAAATGATCAGGGTGAAAAGAGAAATCGATTGAGCCATGTCCGTCCGTCCGTCCGTCCGTCTGTAAACACTCTAACTCGCGCAAAAATTGCGATATTTTGATGAAATTTGAAATGCAAGTTGGTATCGACACTGGGACGGTTGGTATTGAAAATGGGCGAAATCGGACCATGACCACGCCCACTTTTCCTATATAGAAAAAATCGGAAATTTGGTATCTCAGCCACTAATATAGCTAGAGTGATGAAATTTTACCCACGTGTTGAGCTCAGGCCCCTAAGAAGAAATTTTCTGGAATTTTGGAAAATGGGCGGTGCCACGCCCACTTATTAAGGAGCAAACATTGAAAGCTTTATGAGTCATAACTCAGAAACTGTTGAAGATATATCGATGAAATTTGGTACGCGTGATATACTTACTTAGGCAAATGTTTGGACGAAAAATTGTCAAAATCGGTTGACGGCCACGCCCACTTTTATATATGGGTATTATAAAGTGACCCAGTAAAAACATTTTAAGCGATATCTCTGTCAAATATAAAGATATATCATTGAAATTTTATGCCAGCAGTCCACCTGCAGACATACAACGAAAAACACAAAAATTTTGGAAAATGGGCGTGGCACCTCCTCTTTTTAGAAGCTGGAATATATGAGATTTCTGAGCCCATAACTAGACAAATAATTGATATATAATGACGAAACTTGGTGTGTACACTTTTATTACTTGTGTTAATACATGCTGAAAATTTTAGCGAAATCGGTTGACGACCACGCCCACTTTTATATATGGGAACCATAAAGTGGCCTAATAAAAACATTTTAAGCGATATCTTTGTCAAATATAAAGATAATTCATTGACATTTTGTGGTATGATTTCCACAATAGACCGGAAACAAAAAATAGAAAAAATTTGGAAAATGGGACTGGCACCGTCTCCTTTTTGACAAAGGAATCTACGAGATTTCGGATCCCATAACTTGACAAATAATTGAGATATTTTGACGAAACTTGGTTTATACACTTTTATAACTTGTATTAATAGACAAAAATTTATTGAAATCGATTTATGACCACGCCTACTTTTAACAAAGATATCTCTGGAACACCCTTTGGGAATTTGTAACGTGACATCTTTGTAACTAGAAGTCATAAAGGAATGAAATTTTGCACAAAGAATAATATTCATATGCTTAGTTGGAAGACTGATAAAAATTTTGAAAATGGGAGCGGCTGCGCTCACTTTATGCAGCACTTGCTTTATATAAAATACACCGTGTTTACATCAAACGAAAACAAACAATCAAAGCATACAGCTGAGTATCTAATGTTCGATTCCACTCGAACTTAGGCTTCCTTACTTGTTGCTACTGTCACTGCTACTATTTTGTTGTTGTTGTCGTTACTCGCCTTCACAATTCTGCTACCTACTCTTTTCTTTCTATTTCTGGTCTTTTCTTCCCTCAATTCCTACTTATTCTTTCTTATCCTTTATCACTTGACTGCATGTGCTTTTGTTGCAGTGCTTTAGCTACTTCTTTATTTATTTGAAATTACACACCATTCCAGTAAAACATGTTCACAATTGCATGGTAGGTTTGGTGCGCACGCAATTTTCCAACGACGATTGTGGACGCATTTTTCAACCAATTTTATTAGTGTTCTTAGTTTTAAAATCGGTTCAGTAGTTTCGACGGAGAAGATGGAGCAAAATTTATGTTAGCGTATTAACAATATAGATGTTACTTCCGTAATATAGCCCTAATCCCTTTCCTACTGGGGCACTGCGTGATAACGCAAAAAAATGCAAGCTATACCTAGAGCATAATACAACAACTTCGAAAATGCTTTAATACGATTCCTATCTACAAATGTTTTGTGGTGAATACAAAAATATAATATACATATGTATGTATTTATATGTTTAAAACTTTTTAAAAGTATTAAATTCAATATTGTTTCAGACACATGTGTCTGTGCACATTTATTTATGTGGCATTATTTTTTTTGTAAAAATACTTTTTTTGCTATTTTTAATATATCAACATTTTTTTGCAGTAAATACGTATAATTCGTATTTAATTTTTTTTGTGCATGCGAAAAAAAAATTTGTTTGTTATTGTTTTTGTTTGCAATGAATTATAACATTTAATTAAGTGCATATGTGCGCAAAATACACGCGGCAACCTCATTAATCATTGTGTGCAACAAACAGCCCAGCGAGCGTGAGTCTAAAAGAATTTGCCATTTTGGCTACCACAATTCGGTTTTTTCGTAGTATTTTTTTGTTGCTTTTTTTTATACTCAGCTGTACTAGTACACAGAGTATTATAGTTTTGATTTCCTAACGGTGGATTGTAACAGAATGAAATAATCGAGATAGATATAGACTTATATATATCAAAATGATCAGGGTGAAAAGAGAAATCGATTGAGCCATGTCCGTCCGTCTGTCCGTCTGTCCGTCTGTCCGTCTGTCCGTCTGTCCGTCTGTCCGTCTGTCCGTCTGTCCGTCTGTGAGCACGATAACTCGCGCAAAAATTGAGATATTTTGATGAAATTTGAAATGTAAGTTGGTATCAAGACAGGAACGGATGGTATTGAAAATGGGCGAAATCGGACCATGACCACGCCCACCTCCCCTATATAGTAAAAATCGGAAATTTTGTATCTCGGTCACTAATAGAGCTAGAGTGATAAAATTTCACACACGTATTGAGCTCAGGCCCTTATGAAGAAATATGGTGAAATTTTGGAAAATGGGCGGTGCCACGCCCACTTATTAAGGGGCAAACATTGAAAGTTTTATGAGTCATAACTCAGAAACCGTTGAAGATATATCGATGAAATTTGGTAGGCGTGATATACTTACTTAGGCAAATGTTTGGACGAAAAATTTCCAAAATCGGTTGACGACCACGCCCACTTTTATATATGGGTATTATAATGTGACCTAATAAAAGCATTTTAAGCGATATCTCTGTCAAATATAAAGATATATCATTGGAATTTTATGGAAGGTGTCCAACTATGGACGTAAAACAAAAAATACAAAAATTTTGGAAAATGGGCGTGGCACCGCCTCCTTTTAGAAGCAGGAATATACGAGATTTCTGAGCCCATAACTCGACAAATAATCGATATATTATGACGAAACTTGGTCTATACACTTTCACTACTTGTAGTAATACATGTTCGAAATTTTAGCGAAATCGGTTGACGACCACGCCCACTTTTATATATGGGTATCATAAAGTGGCCTAATAAAAACATTTTAAGCGATATCTTTGTCAAATATAAAGATAATTCATTGAAATTTTGTGGCATGAGTTCTACAATAGATCGAAAACATAAAATAGAAAAATTTCGGAAAATGGGCGTGGCACCGCCTCTTTTCAGACAAAGGAATCAACGAGATTTCAGAGCCCACAACTCGACAAATAATTGAGATATTATGACGAAACTTGGTTAATACACTTTTATAACTTGTGTTAATAGACACGCAAAAATTTATTGAAATCGGTTTATGACCACGCCTACTTTTTAACAAAGATATTTCTGGAACACCCTTTGGGAATTTGTAACAAGACTTCTTTGTAACTAGAAGTCATAAAGGAATGAAATTTTGCACAAAGAATAATATTCATATGCTTAGTTGGATGACTGATAAAAATGTTGAAAATGGGCGTGGCTACGCCCACTTTATGCGGCACTCGCTTTATATAAAATACACCCTATATCGAACAAACGCAAACAAACAATGAAAGCATACAGATGAGTATCTAATGTTCGATTCCACTCGAACTTAGGCTTCCTTACTTGTTTTGCTATTTGCTGGTCATGACCATTGTTGTACTCGTATTACGACTGCCTCGGAATTGCCATATGCGAACGCACCACTAATACTCGTAACACTGCAAATAAATGTGCGAATATTGCGTCGGTGGTAAATAATTGTTCATTAGAGTAAATGAGTAAATTATTTTTGCAAAGCAAAGCTTTAGTTTGTCTTTCTTTTTTTAATTTTCTCACTTTTGTTACTTTTGCGCTTTGTGCCAAATAATCGCTTGTAATCATAATTTATTTAATTTATTCATTTGGTTATGGCTATTTAACTAAGTACGAGTATTTATTTATGTTTTTTTTTATTCACATCAACAAAACACAAACAGCTTTTTTACATTAATTTCAAAAGCTTTTGATAACTATACTTTTATAACGGTTTAATTATTATCTCACTTTGGCCACTCAAGGTAAATTTTGGAATGCAAACGATACACTTGGATTATTTTAAACTAAGAGTTATGCAATTGTCTAATTAAAAAATAAAAAAGAAAATATGGAAATACAATTTTTTAATGAAAAGAAAGTACTTTGTCTACTCGGGAACCTCAACGAACAAAAACGAAAATGATTTCAGCCTTGAAATTAAACAAAGAATCACTCTTTCCAAATGCTACCTTGGACTAAGCAGAAGAAATTGAAATGTAAACACCTTTTTCGACGAACAAAAATCGCGCTCTACAAGTGGCTCATCGTACTCGTCGGACGATCTAAACATCAGTTGAGATATCAACAATAGATGGATTATGTCGCCATGAAATGGAATTGAATGGAATGGAATTTTGGTAGGCCAGGACTATGTCTTTCGTAAGCATTTAGGCATATTTTCCCTAGTACTTAAAGCCTTCAGAAAGAATCCGTTGTAAGGTAAAAAGGTGGGATAGTGGAATTAGAGTTCCTCGGTAAATACTTTTTGGTTGCTTGTTTTTCCGACAGTGTAGGAATATGATGTATTGTGGAACGATCTTCCGCCATCCCTTGTCCTCAGTAAACTTCGCAGATTCTTTAATTAATCTGAGAATTTTATTCAGTGGTAGAGAACGTGTATCGGCCATCCTCAATATAGCCGACCCGGGAATGCGCAATTTTAGTTTAGCGAAGGCCGGAGAGGTGCATAGAAAATGCTCTGCGCCGTAGTCGTCCTCCTCCAGACAGGATAGGCATAATGAGCTCTCGATGATGCCTATGGTGGCCATGTGCTGCCTCCATGGGTTATGTTTTGTCTTCTGTAATCAATCCTTTAGGGCCCCGAAGCTCCCTCCTTCACTGCTTGAGAAGGAAGTTTGCTAACTCCATTTTCCAATTTCCAGTACCTCCAGTTGCCAGCCATTGATCTCTTGCTAGGAAAATCGACAGTGTATCGTCTACCAAAGAATACTCGGGCTACCAGCTTGCCATTCAGGGCCAGAAATAAAGGGTATTGCTCTCACAGCCTGCTAAACAATTCCCCGTGCCCCGAGTAGAAAGTGATTAGATGCTTATTTAAAATGCATTAGGTTTCAAAGGTTGAGATATCTGATTTTAATATCGTCAAAATGAAAATCAAACTCACTAGCGACGACCCTTAAGCTCCTTTGTTAACTTTCCCGTGTTTTTAAAAATGATTTTCTCGCCATATATTGCCATTACTTGCATATGTTTTGAATGAATCACCGTCTAGACATGCATGCATACATATACCTACACTGTACACTCCTCTTGAAAATTTCTCTGCCACAGACTTTAACCCTCTCAGTTCAATATCAAAAATCGAATGAAACAAATTTCATTTTTTAAGTGCTCCAGATAGTCAAAAAAACCACTCCTTCGGTCAATAACGCCTTACAATCACCCAGTCTTGTAATTAACATAACTGACACACCACTACTTTTCTATTACGTTGCTGTCAAGTCAAGCTTAAAATCAATTTAAATGTTAAAATACATATTTTGATTGACTCCGCCCCCCGCCATCAACCATTACAGCCATTGCTCATTGTTCTCACACCAAAAGTAGGTACTTCAGTTTAGTAATTAACTTTATTACGTATCCCTTCCAGGAAATAAACAACAAACTCCTTCCATATAAACTCTTTACGCATACATACATACACATGTATTCGCAATAAAGAAATGCTTGTCATTTAAAACGAATTAATAAGCGAGTAAATAAACATACGCCCAATCAACTGTTTGCACACTCACCGGCCGGCTAACCGGCTCGATGTCTCACCGCCTCGGTCGCTTGAGCAGCGTTTTGTTTATTTTGCAATTGTTTGGTTATTTAATGTTAAATATATGTACGCCTCCTTTAACTAATTTTCAATTAACGCCAAGTCTGTCCGAAAACGTCGACAAATGAAGCCAAAGTAATGACGAGAACAAACACGAGAGCAGCGGCGCTGAGAGTTTGACTAACTAGTTGGCTTTCCTTTTCGTACAACGAACAACTTATAAAGCGGAAAGAAATGTAATAAAATAAATGTTAACGACTTTTTGTCATGCCAAGGCACTTGACCCTTTGGCAATCAACAAACACATTTACTTTGTTTAAGCGGACTTAAGGGTAACTATTTAGCGCATTTGTACTATATCAACGGCGTGTGTGTGGTAGTGCTGGAAAACCATCGATAGTGGTCCCATCGATTGACCATCGATAGGTTTAAAGGCAACCATCGATAGTATCGATACATATATATGTATGTATGTACTTACGTTCCCATATTTAAAAGAAAAATATAAACTTTTATTAGAAACATTATAAAATTAATTAAAAACCAAAGTTTATGTAAAAAGTTCAATACAAAAAATAGGAGAAGAGCCGAAATCAAAACCTAAATTGCTCAATTCTCAATAAAAAAAAAAGTTTTATTTGCAAGTTTTTTCATAAAATTATTCACTAATCTTTTATTTACATATTCACAGCGCACATATTCCAATCAAGTACCTTGAAAGTAATAAATCTCAGTTTTTTTGATTAATTTTTTTAAAAGACGTTGGAGTTATGTACCAAGTAAAATACTATCGATGGTTAAAAAAACCATCGATAATCGCTATGGCATCGGCCCCATCGATAGTATCGATAGTTCAATCGATGGTTTTCCAGCACTAGTGTGTGGTATTAGGGATGTTGTCCCAATATTCGTTGCTTGAATACTGAAGCTTGATAAAACATCTGTTCATAAAATTGAACTTAAATTGCGATTTTCTGAATATGAACTGCAACTTTCTGAATTTGAAGCGTAAATTTATGAATTTAAGTTGAAAAGCTGTAATAGCGTGAATTGACTGTGAGAAGTTTATAAAATATGTATTTCAGCTAAGTATTCGAATGCGAAAAACACCATGCACAAAAATACATTCTTCAACATCTTAATCACACCGCATTTCAATTTGGACAACCCTAACGTGTATGTGCAAAACGAATTATTGAATATTTGAAATTATCGCCGTGCCATGTCACAATTCAAAATTCACGCTTTGCAAACGCCCCGAACTCATGTAAAATTTATCCACTCACAAATTGTTTTGCAATATGACTAATCCGCACAAAAAGCTACCCAAGCGAAATTCTTCTGTCACACATACTTATCTACGTATATACCCAGTCGGAAAAGGTAATTTATGGTCAACTATAAATGGATATAAAGGCCATAGGATGTATGCATTGCGATGTCTTAGGAAAGTCATGTATCCGTTTTTCGCTGCCAAAGTAAAGGAAAGCAAAGCAAAAAAGAATATTTGGATGTGAGTCGCTCTCGGTCGAGATCTCAGTTTTGGTTTATTTTCTATCTACTACAATTGCTCTCCATCTCATTTATTTTATGCCTCCTAATAAGACTTTAAAAAAGATTAATAATTTTTTTTTGCATTTTTCTCTTCTTCCGGTTTCCAACTACAAATATATATGTACATATATAATGAATAATATATCACCGCTTGTTCTCTTCTTCTTCATTGATTCTGACACCTTATTCTCCTTCACTGGTTGCTACATAGTATTTTCCCTTTTATATTCTCCTCCGGATTAGAATCCGATGCCATCATAGAGTAGGACATTCAACATTATATTGAACTTTAGTGATGTTTTTATACGTCCGTTTTTTCGAAAAAGAATCTGTGAATTGCTTTAATCATTGCAAGAAGCAAAACTAAAGAAGCACTGATTCTCATAATTGTTTTTGTTGCTAGATTCAATGGTATAGCTGAGTCCCGCTACTTGAACTCTTCGCTTACTGTGAGTTGCATTCTAGAATATATTCGATTTCCTATATGTTGGCAGCCAAACAACAGAGAGTTTAGATGAAATCGTAGTTAGTTAGCCCATCAATTAATGCAATGTAGGATTAAGTAATTTGATGTAATGCGGAACTGGTGTATACCTATACTCCACTGCAATGACACGCCATGTTTATTGAACCATATTTTTTATATGAAATGTTATGTAGGTTATGGAGTACTCGGTTGGTCCATAGTGAATGCTCCAGGGATGAGTGAATGGAGTACTCGGATTTTTTGTAGGGTATGCACTATGTACGTACAGAAAGTGTGTATGTGTGTGTGCGTGTAGAAACCCGAGCGTTCGGGAATGTCAACAGTTACTGTAAGTGTGAAACGGCTGGAAGCCATTAAAATTATTGCTAAGCCAGGTGTTACGTTTACCAGCAAGCAGATTTTCAAACAACCAGCCATCAGCCCTTCTTATCATCCATTCCACCATCTCACTAACCAACAAATCCTCACCCTACAAGAATGGTCAAGAAAGGGAAAGCATGCCAAAATGCGATAACCGCGTGGAATGTGTTTAAAAAAAAATGGTAGAAAGAAAGGAAAAAGGTTATGATTTAGTTGTTTGAACAGGAAGAAGAAGGGAGCGTAAATTATTATTAGGTATTTATTTTTTTTTGTATTTTTTTTTTTTTTTTTTTCAATTTATTGGGTTCGTAAGAAATATTTATATACCAAAAATGGGCTTGGACAAGTTACTTGTGCACAAGTACGCACCCAAACGTTACATGAAACTTTATTGACATTTTGTCAATTGTTGTTTGCTGGAAAACGATCCATAATATTAATTTTATGGGCATAAACAAGGTCTATTTCCTTCAGGAAAAATGTGGGCTACTTCAAAGAGAAATCTAAACGTGCGAGTACGAGAAGGAACTTGAAATGACGGGTTGGTTGGCTGGTTCCCATGCCACCCGATTGAACAATTCCGAGCTGAATAAGCGCACGTAGCGAAATTTTGATGCACATTACATGGAATCAATATGGTGGTGTGTTGTTGCTATAGTTCGCCGGTGTGTTCAAACCTACTTAGGCTAGTTACTATGCCGTCGGCTATTGGGCTTAAGTAGGGAAGCACAAGATTGCCGAACTTGTTGTGTCTGATGTGAGCCAGAGTTGGGAATTCGCATAGAAAGTGTTGGATTGATTGCTCACTGTCCTCTATAAAACGAGACATCCACCTAAAATTCCGACAGCAGCTCACTCTTCGCTGGATACTTGTGAGGCCACGAAGCGAACAGGACCGGCATATGATGCCTCAAGAATCAACGACTTAATCGGAAGTTACAGAAAGGACATCTTGCAGAACACAGCCACGTTTACAGTACACTGGCCATTCGATAAACACACTGAAAGGCAAGGCATTTCGATCAACAACATACATATGTAAAAGCTGATCGGAGGCATCATATGCCGGTCCTGTTTGCTTCGCGGGATCACAAATATTCGCGGAGTTCCAGCGAAGAGTGACCTGCTGTCGGAATTTTAGGTGGATGTCTCGTTTTATAGATGTGAGTGGGCAGCTCAGCATGGCTGCTCTGCTAACGTCCATGACTGCCCCCGCTTTCGCCAGCTCGCAAGCCTTCTCATTACCATCGATGTTCCTTCCTGTGATTAGGGCCCAATATGATGGATATGTATAATCCCAAAGCAGCCGCTGCTTGAAGCATGTTCTTGCAACTGCGTTTGGTTTTGTATGCCGTGATAGGTGAGTTAGGCGTCATGAGAGCAGCCTGGCTATCTGAACATACGCACGTAAGTATATGCAACTTGTCTCTGGTTACCATTTCTTTCAGTAGCAGCTCACATGCCCTCTCAATGCCGAAAACTGACGCTTTATAAAAGCTTAAATTCATATAAATTTTTTATTAAATAAAAAGTTACTTCAACTAAAATTATTTTAAATACACAGCCCCATTCAATGCAAAAATATTTCACAAAACAAAAACGTTTTAGGTATATACTCAAATTTATAAATCTTTTAAGGCTCTCATGTTCTGCTAAAGCTCTAATCATTTCATGAATTTTCGCTACATAAACGAATTTTCATGAATTTAATTGTTCACGAAAATTATTCATGAATTTCGCCATCATTTTATGAAATTATGAAGTACAAGTCCGGCAACGCCAAACCAACAGCTGCTCATTCAGTCAAGGCACATTTAACAGGTAGGCTCGGGGGCGAATTCAGAAATGTCCAATTTATTTTGTTATTGTAATTGGTAGTGTAATGTCAAAATTATATTTCGCCGTCGTTAAATTCTGAATTCGCATGTGACTCGCGCATTCCCATTGGCCATGATGTGAATTCGCTTAGATTTTGACATTACACACTACCTTTGTAAATAAAAAAAGTAGTTTCAGAATTCGCCACCGAGTTTACTTGGTAAATCTGCCTTGACAGCTGATGTCGTTAGAACGTTGCCACTTTTTAAAAAAGCTGAATTTCATGAGTTCATAAATGCTGCATAAACGAGACCATTTTTAAATTCATGAAATTAAGAGTTCACGAATTCTGCCGGATAAACGTAGTAATTAATTTGCTCTATTTTGTCAAATTCACACTTTGGAAATAACTCTAAAACCAAAGGGACAATACTATTTGTTTTGTTTTAATAGATTTGGGATGCAGTGATGTATTATTTGACAAAAATTTACCAAATATGTCAGCGTAGTACCTATGTACTTTTGGCTACCGGAATGTACCAAAAAAAGTACAATTGTACCACATTTTCCATCCCTGAGTCTGATGCCTTTACTCACTCAGCGAGCATACTGAGAGGGCTGCTATGACGGGAATAAGGGAAAGCATTTCAGTAGTAGCTAAATTATCTCAATGATCCCTTTTAGCTTTGATTTTTGAATCTTAAATTTTTGTAAGTACATACCCGTACTGTATTTTTGTTTCTCATTAATCTACAATAAAATTAATTTTATCTACTTTTGTTCACTCTCACTCATTCATTCATTTGCTCGTTGTGGTAAAATTTTCTGTCCACAATAATGCACAAATGCACTCAACTCGCCCAACCAACTGACAGCACAACTCTTTTGTGTGAACCACATGGAGTCTAATAGAGTTTGTGAGTTTTCAACTGAAATGTGCGTGCAAAGTTGAAAAGTGTTAAATTTTTTGAAAGCATTGAAAATTAGATTTTATTTGTAGTTTGTATTTTTGTGTTTTTTTTGCACTTTTTTCATGACATTCCCCCCAATCCTAGTAAATAGAATTAAAATTAAATATTTGCACGTGCGGTGTGGGAGAAACGCGTGGCGCATGTGAAAACATATAAGGGCAGTTCGCATGTACGAGTTTGTACATATGTACATTGTTAGCGATTTGGTAATGTGGGATAGATATGCTACTTTTATACTTTGAACCTATATAATATTGTATGTACAAGTACACGGTGAAATATTTAAGAGGCAGAAAATGTAGTAGCATTATGGAATGATTAATTCCGGAATATCTTCCCAATTTTTGCTCGCTTCAGCTTGACAATCCTTATAAAGAATGAACGCGAACCATTTATCCAATTATTTGAGAAAGCAATTGCATTTCGTGTAGACGTGAATTATTTCTATGCTGGTTGTTCTTTCTTCGCTTGAATCAACCTAAAAACGGCTACCGCACTGTATTTTCTCTCCGTGTAGGTGCGCACCATAAATGCCGGCAGGAAAGGAAACGCGTGTCATTTCGAAAAAGTTGCCCGCGCCTACCGATAATGACAGTTACATGGCGAATGCACAACAAGAGCAACAACAACAACAACAATAAAATGCAATAATACAATAATGTATTGTTGTTATTTACAGTTTGACACAACGCCCCGACGGATGCGCTGCACAGCTTTGCAATGTAATGGAATGAATGGATGGATGGTGATAATGTACGTATGTATGTATGTATGTAGTAGAGGAAATGCTGGCGCTTGTGTTTTTCCGCAAATAGCAATGACAAAAACAAAAGAAAAAAAAAACAACAGCAACAAACAAAAAAACTTAATAAAAGCAGGGTTTGAATTTGCTTGCTGCAAAATAGCAATAGCCGATGTTTTTTGCTTATTGCTGAATTCAGCCGAGCCAAAAACGAAAACACGAATCATTCGCTTCAGTTCAGCTCAATTTGAGAGGGTTGCTTTTACTTCCAGCAATTAGTTGAGTGGTAAATTTTTGCTTACAGTTGCTTATTTTGCTGAAACTAGTTTTTAAGCAAAATTCAACATGAAAAGATGTTTACAGATGGACATACATACATATTATGTGTACATACATACATTCATAAGTAAATATGTATAAAAAATCGAAATATGCGTTAACAAATCGTTTCAGCAAAATAAGCAAAAGCAGAAAAAATGCAAAGACACAACTAATTGCTGGAAGTAAAATGAAATCTCCCAAATCTAGGCATGGGTAACACTGCGCTGCGCGGCGCAATTGCGCTGACACCAACCCTGGTGTTATTGCGCTAACTCCGATTTGGGAAATGCGCCAACTCAATATAGCGCCAACTCAATATAGCGCCAACTCAATATAGCGCCAACTCAATGTAGCGCCAACTCAGTATAGCGCCAACTCAATGTAGCGCCAACTCAATGATGCGCTATTGCAATATAACACTGACTCAATTTCGTGCGCTTACACCAGCACCAATATAGAGCTAGTGTAAAATGGCGCAACCACAACGCCAATAACAGCACCGTAGTATATGTATACGTATGACAACGTCACAATTATGTGTGCTTGATAGTGGTCTAATGCCTATATGACACTACATTTTTTTCTTGGTTTTTTTGGTTTGGAAAACCCACCGAAAGTCAAAATACAAAAACAATTCTTCCGTAGGTTGAAAAGAGACAAATACTCCCTCAAAAACAATTTGATTGACATTAAACCTCAAACTAAATGAAAATAATATTTATTCCAAAAATTAATTTTTTTTGAAATTTGATTTTAAATTACTGAAATAAAAAAGTTATGAAACGCAAAGGGCAGAATAGCTGTGTATTCCATGTTATAAAGGGAAGCCAGTACACAATATAATTTTTCTTCCGGACTTCTTCTTTCCCCTTACGGCCAAAGCAGAAGCTTACAAGAGGCAAATTTGAAATTTGTATTTCCATATATTTTTTATTTTAAATATAATTTATTTTCTAGTTGTCAAATTGAAACAATTGTCAGAAAAAATGACCGAATGCCAAAAAACCTACCGAAATACAAGCTGGCTCGTTGGTTTTTAATCGCCTAGATGGTATTTTGTTTGGTTTTTTTCAATATAGCTTGCTCGCTTGCACCAAGGCAAAACTGTATTTGACCATCTCCTTCACACAAAAAACCTGGTAGAATACCAGAAAAAAAATGTAGTGTCATATGGGCTTAAGTGACTCTAATTTCCAGCATATTTTCACATATATACGGAATATTTTTCCAAATGATTATGAAAATTTAAATTAATTGTGCCCTCGTATATGTAAGCAGAATTGCGCCAAAAGAAATAAAACGGGGATGGTAAACAGTAACAAGCGAAAAAATGTTATTTATCGAGTATTCGATGACAATTGCGCTAAAGGTGTTATTGCGCCAGTACCGTGAGTTGGCGCCACGGTTGGCGCTGGCGTTATTGTATCAGCGCCAAAAAGATTGCGCCATTACCCATGGCTACCCAAATCGCGTTGCTTTGCTTAACTATACAAGCAAACACGGCTCAGCTGAAAACTGAAGCGAATGAATCGTGTTCTCGTTTTTTACTCGGCTGGCCGAGTTTGCTAATTTACTTTTCGTTAGCAAAAGCAAAGCAAAAGCAAATGCAGCAAAAGTAGTTAAGCAATTTCAAACCCTGAATAAAAGCAAATAGTTACAAGTGACGAGTACACCACAACAGCAAAAACAACATAAAACAAAACAACATAAAACAAAATACAGTACATAAGCTCAGCTAAAAAGACCAAATCAACCGAAGCAAAGGCATGTTTTTAGCATATGGAAATAATGGAAGCTGCATACAAATGTAGATATGTATATATGTATGTATGAATGTTGGAGTGAAGTGTTGATGCGATCATTTACAACATACAGAGAAACATGAATGAATGCATTGCATTGCATTCAAAAAGTGTGTGCCACACATTTGCATAGAATGCATTTGCACTTTTTATGTTGCTGCGAGACTAAATATAATTGCATGTGCTAAAGACCTTGTACGTGCCGACATTCGCACAAATTATGTAGGTACCCTGCAGGGAACTCAATAACTAGTGATCAAAATTTCTAGTTCCGAACTAGCGAAAAGGTGTCAAAAGGGAACTAGATGAATTGTAGTTAGACCTTCACCAGTTCAGAAGGAGTAAATTGAGTGACCAGTATAAGACAGACTTTGATTTGTATGCAATTTCGAAGTGACAAAATTCTATGAAAATTTTTCGTTCGTTGAATTGCCGTCGGCCTTGTATATTTCTGCAATTCTCAGATGTTTAGTGAAGCATTTTATATAAAGAGTTTTCTATTTGCATCTTGTATGAAATGAAATGTTCCCCTAATTATGCTTTTCCGATCCCTCAGGCTTATTTGTAATTTTTTTTTTTATTTTATTACTTTTTAAATATAATTTTAAATTTTTATTAAATAAAAACAAAAAAAAATAATATTAAAGAAAAATTAAAAAAAAAAATTATCTTCCACCTTGACACCGACAGGATTCGAACCCGCGCCCCTCAGATTGAAAGGCACATGCGTTAGCCCGTCGGCCATCGCGCCACTTGTATGAAGTGTGTCAAATACTGCACTTAAGCGGCAGATGTAAAACTGTAGAATTTGTAGGTACTTGTAACTAGTTCAGAACTATCGAAATTGTACCAATAAACGAACTATTGTAAACTGTAGAATTTAGTACTAGTTCGGAACTATCTAAAATGTAGTGCAGAGAGTGACAATTGACACCGCCTAGGACATCGCTGTGTTAAATTCGCCAGTTGATAACATGCAAAAGAGATTTAGCTCGCACTAGTAGTGGGGAAAAATGCACTAGAAGCGACCTAGTTCGGAACTAGAGATTTTCCCTACAGGGTACATACATACATGCATACACACATATTTATACTCAGCTGTACTAGTACACAGAGTATTATAGTTTTGATTTCCTAACGGTGGATTGTAACAGAATGAAATAATCGAGATAGATATAGACTTATATATATCAAAATAATCAGGGTGAAAAGAGAAATCGATTGAGCCATGTCCGTCCGTCCGTCCGTCTGTCCGTCTGTCCGTCCGTCCGTCTGTAAACACTCTAACTCGCGCAAAAATTGAGATATTTTGATGAAATTTGAAATGAAAGTTGGTATCGAGACTGGGACGGTTGGTATTGAAAATGGGCGAAATCGGACCATGACCACGCCCACTTTTCATATATAGAACAAATCGGAAATTTGGTATCTCAGCCACTAATACAGCTGGAGCGATGAAATTTCACCCACGTATTGAGCTCAGGCCCTTATGAAGAAATTTGATGAAATTTTGGAAAATGGGCGGTGCCACGCCCACTTATTAAGGGTCAAACATTGAAAGTTGTATATGTCATAACTCAGAAACCGTTGAAGATATATCGATGAAATTTGGCATGCGTGATTTACTTATTCAGACAAATGTTTCGACGGAAAACTGTCAAAATCGGTTGACGGCCACGCCCACTTTTATATATGGGAACTATAAAGGGGCCTAATAAAAACATTTTAAGCGATATCTCTATCAAATATAAAGCTGTATCACTGAAATTTTGTGGCAGGAGTCCAACTATGGACATAAAACAAAAAACACAAAAATTTTGGAAAATGAACGGTGCCACGCCCACTTATTAAGGGGCAAACATTGAAAGTTTTATAAGCCATAACTCAGAAACCATTGAAGATATATCGATGAAATTTGGTAGGCGTGATATACTTACTTAGGCAAATGTTTGGACGAAAAATTGCCAAAATCGGTTAACGACCACGCCCACTTTTATATATGGGTATTATAAAGTGGCCTAATAAAAACATTTTAAGCGATATCTTTGTCAAATATAAAGATAATTCATTGAAATTTTGTGGCATGAGTTCCACAATAGACCGAAAACAAAAAATATAAAAATTTTGGAAAATGGGCGTGGCACCGCTTCTTTTTAGACAAAGGAATATACGAGATTTCTTAGCCTATAACTCGACAAATAATTGAGATATTATAACGAAACTTGGTTTATACACTTTTATAACTTGTGTCAAATTTATTGAAATCGGTTTATGACCACGCCTACTTTTTAACAAAGATATTTCTGGAACACCCTTTGGGAATTTGTAACGTGACATCTTTGTAACTCATAAAGGGATGCAATTTTGCACAAAGAATAATATTCATAAGCTTAGTTGGATGACTGAGAAAAATTTAGAAAATGGGCGTGGCTACGCCCACTTTATGCAGCACTCGCTTTATATAAAATACACCGTGTTTCCATCAAACGCAAACAAACAATGAACGCATACAGCTGAGTATCTAATGTTCGATTCCACTCGAACTTAGGCTTCCTTACTTGTTATTTATATATTTGTCCAGTATACATATAAACATATGTACATGTATATGTATGTAAAAGAGCATGCGAAAAACATTTTCGTCATGAACGAATTCAGCGATCTCTAGTGGAGTACCCACATACATATGTATGTATATAACCATATATCTCGTACACTGTTATAAATATTGGAATAGTTTTTAAACTTAGATTTGGTTTGAAAGAAATTTAAATCTTTTTTTTGGGTTAAATTTTGAACCTTCTAAAGTTTAAAAGTTTCTTATTCCTTTTTGGTTTAAAATTCAAACTTACAAAAGTTCAATATTTCAAAGTATTTTTTGGAATAAATTTCATACTTTTTTGGTTTAAATCTTACACTTTTTCTCATTTAAAGCTTTAAGGTTTAAATTTTAAACTTTCGTTGGTCGTAAGATTTTATTTCAACAAAAAAATTTTAATTTTTGATTTGAAATTCCAACTTGCCTTTTCGAGAAATGAACAATATAAAAAGCTCATTTATAGTTATTGGAAAATTTTAGTGAATTTGTTTAAATGGAGAAAGAAACAAACACAAAATAATTATGGAAACAGATAAAATGAAGAAGGAAGAAAATTAGAAGAAGAGGATAGGAAAAAGGCAAAATATGGAAAAGGTTTAATGGGCTGTTGGGGGGAGAACAATATGAAAGAAAAGGAGAAAAAAGGATAGGAAAGAAGATACAATAGGAAAAAGCATGAAGAGGATTTGGAAGCAAACACTTTTTTGTAATTTAAACCAAAAAAAGGTTTAAATTTTAAACTTTTGAAAGTCTTAAAATAAATTTTAATCTATATATATAAAAATGGTGTCAAAAATGTTACTAACCTCATCAGATGAGAGCGGCTGGGCCGATTTCTGTAAAACTTTTTGTCAATTGTTCGTATTCTCGAGGAGATGGTTCGTACGGAAGAAAATTTTGGAAAATCCCTCCGGAAAAGTCCGAAAATTGGAAAACTCGGTGTGTATGTGCGTATGTGTGCATCTGTGGATGTGTGTCCTCTATAAATTCCCAAAGTAACCAACCGTTCTTTATGAAATTTTCACAGTAGATTCATGTGGTGTTAGTGCACATAGTAGGGTATATAGAATTTCGAAAAATTGGGAGCTTCCCGGAATACAGGCCTAAATGAGGACCCAGATCGATCCACCAAGCCTTCGAGCAATATTGGTATCAAATGAAAGGTGTTTAACAGGCCTTCAACATAAAGTTATTTTCATTACGATGCCTAGGCCCGGTCTCCAGATATGGGTCAAAACGTGGGACCGAGTGACCCTAGAAAGTTTCTGAGCGATATTGGTATCAAATGAAAGCTGTTGAGGAGGACTTCAACGAAGACCTCTTTAAATAGTGATGCCTAGGCCGGGTTCCAAGATTTGGGTCAAAGCGTGGACCCGGATAACCTCTGAATGTTTTCGAGTGATATTGGTAGCAAATGAAAGGCGTTGAGCAAGGCTTCCACATACAGCTATTTTCATTGTGATTTCTAAGGCTGTTTCCCAGAGATGGCTAAAGTAGTGGGCCCGGATGGTGATGGACGGTCCCGGTAAGGTAAAGGTAGGTAGCTATATGGATAGGGGTAGGGATAGGGATAGGCATAGGCATAGGCATAGGGATAGGGATGGGGATAAGGATAGGGATAGGGATGGGGATAGGGATAGGGATTGAGATAGTGATAGGGATCGGGGGAAGTAGGTTTGTCGCGGCGAATATAACTATAACTTTTATTCAGAGAATAGACAATTTTTTTTTATTCGCAGTCATTAAGATGGACTCTAAGATAATGGTTAGCAATACGGTAATCAAAGACATTTCTTTAGGCTTCATAGGAATAAGTTTTAGCAGAACAACGTCTGTCGGGTCAGCTAGTTTGGAATAAAATCTAAACCTTAAAAGTTTAAAAATCTTTTAAACTTTTCAAAGTTTAAATTTTAATATTTTTACGGTCGTGTCTTATATATCGACCAAAAAAGTTTAAAATTTATACCAAAATTTATTTGAGTGTATCATTGAACATAGCAGATATTTAACCCGGAAGTTAATTTACCAATAATTTCCAGATGGGTCCACGAAATAGTTTGGAAAATCGTTAGAGGGTAAATGTTGGACCTTGTCAGTGTGGCTTCAGAAAAAGGAACCAACACACACCATCTCTTGGTCGACCGCCACGCTCTACAGGACGTTCATTGTACCAGTGCTCATGCATGACGCAGAGAATAAAGATCAATCGGCTGCGTTGGGCAGGTCACATCGTGAAAATGAATGAGGGCTCCGTCCCAGAAAGTATTTCTTTCGAAACCCGCTAAAGGCAGAACAAAAGCGAGACTTCAACTGCGATACTGTGCCTCGTCTGCCCTTGGTATTTCCAATTGGCGCCAGGCAACACGAAACAGAAACGACTGGGGTGCTTTATTGGACTCGGCCAAAATCGGCTAGACGGTTACACGCCAAATAAGAAAAAGAAGAACAACAACAAGAACAATAAGCAGAAGCATAAGAAGGGGAGGAGTAAGAAGAAGAAGAGGAAGAAGAAGAATAAGAAGAAGAAGAAGAAGAAGAAGAAGAAGAAGAAAATAAGAATAACAAGTAAGGAAGCCTAAGTTCGAGTGGAATCGAACATTAGATACTCAGCTGTATGCTTTCATTGTTTGTTTGCGTCTGATAGAATCACGGTGTATTTTATATAAAGCGAGTGCTGCATAAAGTGGGCGTAACCACGCCTATTTTCAATATTTTTATCAGTCATCCAACTAAGCATATGAATATTATTCTTTGCTCAAAATTTCATTCCTTTATGACTTCTAGTTACAAAGATGTCACGTTACAAATTCCCAAAGGGTACTCCAGAAATATCTTTGTTAAAAAGTAGGCGTGGTCATAAACCGATTTGAATAAATTTTTGCATTTCTATTAACACAAGTTATAAAAGTGTATAAACCAAGTTTCGTCATAATATCTCAATTATTTTTCGAGTTATAGGCTAAGCAATCTCGTATATTCCTTTGTCTAAAAAGAGGCGGTGCCACGCCCATTCTCCAAATTTTTCTATTTTTTGTTTCCGGTCTATTGTGGAACTCATGCCACAAAATTTGAATGAATTATCTTTATATTTGACAAAGATATCGCTTAAAATATTTTTATTAGGCCCCTTTATGGTTCCCATCAGGGTTGGGCACAGTGCATTCAATTTTGATTGCATTCAGCCTTGCATTCTCCATTCACTGATCAGTGGTAGTGAAAATTTGATTTTCATTACCATTCACTATTGAATGGTAATGCAAATGTGGCTTGCACTACCATTCAGTAGTGAATGGCAATGCAAATGTGGCTTGCACTACCATTCAGTAGAGAATGCGAATGCAAATGTGGTTTGCACTACCATTCATTGCATTCCCACTACAAGTATGATTTGTGAAAACCTATGATCGCAGTTTAGGCATGAAGTAGCCAATCTATTTAATAACGGGAAGGAAGTTTGTGAGATATTCTACACATGGAATTAGCTTAGAAAATTGATAATTTTATATCAAAGATGAAATGTGTTTATTTTTTTTAATTAATGTTTTTGTGTACTTATAGTATGAAGCTTCAGCTATCAGATCATGTCAAAAATTTTCAAATGAATTCAAAAAAATAGGCGAATTTCCAATATTTTCTCAACAAATGCCATATGCAAAATACCTCTGTGAGCCACTGTATAAGTATAAGTATTTTGTTACCTACGTGTTTAAAAGATATTTATTAACAACCTAAAACCCTATTGATATACACAGGACATATTGCACTGCCGCGTTGGTTTCCAACCAGTTTCATAAGCCTTATTCTATGTGTAGAATATCCCATAAACTTCCTTCTCGTTATTAAATAGATTTGCCACTTAATACCTAAATTACGATCATAGGTTTTCACAAATCATACTTGTAGTGGGAATGCAATGAATGGTAGTGCAAACCACATTTGCATTCGCATTCACTACTGAATGGTAGTGCAAACCACATTTGCATTACCATTCACTACTGAATGGTAGTGCAAGCCACAATTGCATTACCATTCACTATTGAATGGTAATGCACTTTGAATGGTAATGCAAAAATGCCCATCCTTGGTTCCCATATATAAAAGTGGGCGTGGTCGCCAACCGATTTCGCTAAAATTTTGAACATGTATTACCACAACTAATAAAAGTGTACACACCAAGTTTCGTCATTATATTTAAATTATTTGTCGAGTTATGGGCTCAGAAATCTCGTATATTCCTGCTTCTAAAAAGAGGCGGTGCCACGCTCATTTTCCAAAATTTTTATGCTTTTCGTTTTATATCCGCAGTTGGACTCCTGCTATAAAATTTCAATGATATACCTTTATATTTGACAGAGATATCGCTTAAAATGTTTTTATTAGGCCACTTTATAATACCCATATATAAAAGTGGACGTGGTCGTTAACCGATTTTGGCAATTTTTCGTCCAAACATTTGCCTAAGTAAGTATATCATGCGTACCAAATTTCATCGATATATCTTCAACGGTTTCTGAGTTATGACATATAAAACTTTCAATGTTAGGCCCTAAATAAGTGGGCGTGGCACCGCCCATTTTTCAAAATCTCACCAAATTTCTTCACAAGGGCCTGAGCTCCACACGTGGGTGAAATTTTATCACTCTAGCTCTATTAGTGACTGAGATACAAAATTTCCGATTTTTACTATATAGGGGAAGTGGGCGTGGTCATGGTCCGATTTCGCCCATTTTCAATACCATCCGTTCCAGTCTTGGTACCAACTTGCATTCCAAATTTCATCAAAATATTTCAATTTTTGCGCGAGTTATCGTGCGTACAGACAGACAGACGGACGGACAGACGGACAGACGGACGGACATGACTCAATCGATTTCTTTTTTCACCCTGATCAATTTGATATATATAAGTCAATATCTATCTCGATTATTTTATGGTGTTACAATCCACCGTTATGTGATTAAAACTATAATACTCTGTGTACTAGTACAGCTGAGTATAAAAAGTGGAATAAGTATAAAAAGAAGAAGAAGAAGAAGAAGACAGTAAGTAATGGGACTAAAGTTATTGGTTAGATGTATCCCTATCACCGTTAAGGGATAAAAAAATTAGTTTTGGAGTTGGATTGTGGGCTCCACAAGTTCGTTGTACTTTTTGCTACGAGCTGAAGAAATTTACGATAAACAGACCGTAATACACTAAAACTTGTTTACAAAGTGTTCTAAGATAGCTTGACTTTGCGTGCGATCAGGCACGGTACGCTACGACACTGCAAACCTTAAGATAGGTTAATGAACGGTAGGGGGTCTTCAGGCTCTTTACCTCCTTTCCCAATTTAAGACGTGCTTCCTAATTTTTTTCCAACTTACCTTAAACAAACGATTTCAGAATTTTTTAAGTGATTTACGAAACCAAATCTATGAAAATAGCTAATATTGTGTAAATGGAGTGGTTTAGAATCATGGCCTTCCAATGTTGGAAAATTACTACAGCTCCTTTGTGGTGTCACGAGTTGTGACTCAGGTCGTTGACAAACTAATTGGGCTAGGTATGTTAGTGTCTAGCACGAAATTATTATTTTTAGTTTTAATTTTTATACTTTGGAATAAGCGGAAAAATCCAATTAGCTCATACAGCGATGGTAGATGTGATAGCTATTTCGAAGAAAAACCACTTTCTTCACCATCAGACATCTTCTCGGGAGCACACCAGGCTTTGAACCTACGCTCCAACCATCAGTAGTCGAATATTAGCGAAACGCTAAGCACTGCGGCTACCGATGGTCCTGATGGGCTATAATTACATCTATCATCTATTTTATATGCTCTCATGAGGACAACCAAGACAAAACTCCCACTGAACGCCGATAAGAAAAAAGGAGTATTCCAAAGATCTCTAGAGCGGCAAATAAAGCCACAATCTTTAAAAATGTATTTCTGAACCAAATTTACTCTTGATTTCTTCACGGCGCAAAGCAAAGTAATCGAAATATTTAAGTTGCATTTAATGCAAGCTCACGCCATCGGATTACGCTATCTTAGCGGCAACAAACATGTGCTTACTTACATACATCTGTACATATATATGTATATGTATGTTTGTATATGCAGCGAAATGCAGTTAACGAGGAGAAAATCAAAAACACATAAAACATTAAATGAACACACCGGAAATCCAGCATGTTGACTGCATTTTTACGATCTTCGTGTAACGGCAGCACATTCCAGTGTTTTAAGCGAATGGTTGCCATTTATGTAACGCCACACACCCACCACCGCTATAACCGCCACCACCACTGCCACTGCCACTGCCATTGCCATCGCCACCCGCCAAGTTCCGAGAAACAAGTGTTAGTGTAGTGCGTTAGTTGGTAACAAGTAATCGCTCGCCCTGAGCGCTCACAGCACTTTTGTAAGTCTCATACATTCGGCTAAGTGGTAAATCTTAAGTCGTGTGTGTCGCCTTCATATTCGACTAAATACCAACGACCAAACGAATGACGACGACGACTGACTTAAAAGTCGAAATGCATGACATCTGGATAAGACATAAAATCGCTTTTATGGCTTCGCTTTGTGGGGTATTTCGGTATTTTTACTTTGTGCTTTTGGTTTTCTTATTTTTACCTCCTTTTACTTCTTTAAGTACTATTACTACTCGATGACTTCAAGGCCACTATAGAGTTGTGGCTGGTTCAAGATTACTAAAGTCTTTCGATTTTTTTCTTAGCTTTTTTTAGGATTTTATACCCTCAGATGCTAAATCTACTAAGTTAAAAGTTTACTGGGCTCGGACTTAATCGTCTATGTAGACGAAAATAGGCGCAAAATATAAAGACGAGGAAGAAGAATGGAATGGAATTTTTGTAGGCCGGGAAAAACTATGTTTTTCTCAAGCACTCAGGCATATTTGCTCATTGTACTTGAGGCCTTTAGAAAGACTCAGATGTAGAGGGAGAGGTGGGATAGAGGAATCAGAATTCCTCCGCAAACTTCCCAGATTCTTTTATAAATCTCAGAAGTTTGTCGAGTGTTAGAGAATTTGCATCCGCCGTTCTCAATACATCTCACCTGAGAATCCGCAATCTTAGTTTGGCGAAAGCCGGACAGGTGCGGAGAAAATGTTCTGTGCCATCGTTGTCTTCCTCCAGACAGGGTAGGCATAATGAGCTCATAACGATGCCTATGGTTGTCATATACTGTCCCCTTGTATTGTGTCCCGTAATGAACCTCACCAGGGCCCGGAAATCCCCCCTTCTCTGCTTGAGGAGGAAGTTTGCTACCTCCACGTTAGGTTTTCTTAAGAAAAGGAAGACGAGTAAGAAGAAGAAGAAGAAGAAGAAGAAGAAGAAGAAGAAGAAGAAGAAGAAAATGAAGAAGAAGAAGAAGAAGAAGGAAAAGAAAAATATAATAAAAAATAAAAAAATTGCAGGAGAAGAAGGATAATAAGAAGAAAAAGAAGAAGAAGAAGAAGAAGAAAAAGAAAAAGAAAAGAAAAAGAAGAAGAAAAATAAGGAGAAAAAGAATAAGAAGAAGAAGAAGATGAAGAAGAAATTAAGGAAGAAGAGGAAAAAAGGAAAAAGAAGGAGAGAATAAATAAGAGGAAGAAGATTAAGTAGAAGTGCGAAGAAGAAGAAAAAACAAGAAGAATAAGAGAATAATAATAAGAAGAAGAAAACGAAAAAGAAGAGGACGAAAAATAATAAGAATAACACAAGAGAGACTCTTTCAAGGATATGAATTTCATAGCAACAAGATATCCACCTTACAAAGCAAAACCAAAAAAAAAACACAAAAGGGTATACATACGTACATATATGTATTATTAAATTCATCAAAACTGGCAGTTTTTTCCCCTTTCATTGATAACACTGCTCTACAGCCAAAAAATACTCTGAACGCAACCATCCTTTCTATATGTAAAATCGGTCGCTGATTCCGAAAATCGGGTTCATTTTTAATTCTATGGGAAGGTTTTTGAGATATCGGCAATTTACCGTTATTTGGCCAATGTGTCCACTTAATCCTGTATATCTCTTTAACACAGTGAGTTATATTCCTTGACACCAAACGAAAGAAAATTAAATTTCCTTTTCACGGCTCCTATAACATTTTTCTCTAACTCTTATAGTTTCTGAAATATTGACGATTAAATTTTAATTTTTTCGATTTTTTACGATTTTTTGAAGAAAAAATTGACTTTGTCAGGCAATATCTTTAAAAAAATACTTTTACCTTCGGTTTTACTCCTTTTCATGAAGCTCTATTCTATTACCAAAAAAATAAGCTATCAACGATGAAAATCCATTGTAAAATGGAAAAGTTATAGGCGATCAAGTAAATACAGCCAGGTCGCGCAATGCCTCTGCACGCGTACATTCTATGCATATTGTACCAATACCTACACATCTGCAGTAGCAGCACATTGGCAGCGCAGTAGATACAAGCCCATTTACGGGTATAACATGCATAAAATATACCCGTGTAGAGGCATTGTGCGACTTGGCTGTATTTACTTGATCGCCTATAACTTTTCCATTTTACCATGGATTTTCTTCGTTGATAGCTTATTTTTTTGCTAATGGAATGGAGCTTCACGTAAAAGATTAAAACCGAAGGTGAAGACATTGGTTTTAAAGATATTGTCTGACAAAGTCAATTTTTTCTTCAAAAAATCGTAAAAAATCGAAAAAATTAAAATTTAATCGTCAATATTTCAGAAAGAGTTAGAGAAAAATGTTATAGGAGCCATGAAAAGGAAATTTAATTTTCTTTCGTTTGGTGTCACCCTAAGGAATATAACTCACTGTGTTAAAGAGTTATACTGGATTAAGTGTACCCATTGGCCAAATAACGGTAAATTTCCGATATCTCAAAAACCTTCCCATAGAATTAAAAATGAACCCGATTTTCGGAATCAGCGACCGATTTTACATATAGATAGGATAGTCACGTCCAAAGTACAGACAAAAAATTTCATTTTGTGATCCAGTGTAATTTGCTTTCGCATTAACTATTTATGTACATATTCATCCTTTGCTCAGCTGCTCGTTCTATCTTTGCGCTGTGCTTGTTTCTTTTAAATGACTTCCGTTACTTTAACGTGTCACAACGTCCCCCATTTCCTAACTTCACACGCCCCACTTCCTTTGCACGAAGTACATGCTGCTTTTCTACGACGCTTAGCGACGCCGCTGACTTTAGCCTTTGGCGTGCGACACATGAATTTTTGCTTTTGCATGTCCGCCCCAACATTTATTGGCATTCGCTCGCCTTGCTTCACGCTAACTATAAACAGATGCAGCAAGCGCAACTAAATCAAATTCTTTTACATGCAAACATACGGAACGTTTACATGATACAAGAAAATACCTACATATCTACATAGTACATACATATGTACATACATATATAGATGCATGCAACATGTGCATAGAAAAATTATTCCTGAAACTTTGATGTTATAAATATCTATGCATGGATCTACTACATATGTATATGTTTGTATTATATGTACATATTTTCCCCCAATCAGCAGTGTATTTACAGCATTTTATATACTTATGCTGTATACATACATAGTACTTGTAAGCTATTTTAAAATACCTAAACAATAGATTTACTTCTCATTTTTACGAGCGCTACTATCTGACAGCAACCAGCAGCAGCAGCAGCAGCACAGGTGCGGGCGACTATTAGCTTGGATTTGTTAAATGGCTTTAGTGCATAATTTTTATCATTTCGAAACAGATTAGTGTCGTAGACGAGGATGCCATGGAATTAAATACATATATATATTTTTATGTATATACTAGGTACTTATATATTTATGTACATACATATGAATATATGCTTATGTAAAAATATAAGCTTCATGAAAATAATAAAGCTGGGAATTAGTGAAGCTTTGAAATGCTGAGTTAAACTAACGAAAAATGTTAGAAATATTTGTAGTTTAAGGCAGACAAAATTTCAAGTAATGTTATGCATGTAATCTTAATCCTTTTTCCACACTGCAGAAAATCGCGCTAGTTCCAGTCTAGTGCAGAACTAGTGCAAAAAGAGACATGGCTGGTTCTCGTTCTATCCCTGCGCAATGCTTTCAAATTTCTTTTTTTACACGGCAATGTAACACGAAGTGGCAAATACACCTTGCCAACCCTGCAGAACGCGTTCTAAACTACTTGCTTTATCAACACTCCTGGGATAGTTCAAAAATCAATAGTTCGGAGATAGTTCAAAAGGAAGCACTTCGGGACTAAAAAAAATGAAAAATGGCCAGTATTTGGCCGCGCTTTACAAAAATAATCCTCGACAGGCAGAACCCTTTAAACGACTTCCATTTGGTACAACCCAGCAAAAGACAGCAAAAAGGCGCATTATTGTGAAGTGAAACATTTGTTGTTGCTCAACTTTAAAGTAATAGCTGTAAAGATAAAATTTTCATGAAGTCGCAATAATAAACTGTCCCGCTCTGCATCCCTTTCGAACACGTTCTGAACTAGTTGTTAGCTCTCAAGTTCTAGACTGTAGTTTTTCGGGACTGTTCTTACATTAGTTGCAAGATACTCATGGAGCCTTATACATTTATTTCTCTTCTTCTTCTTAATTGTCGCTTAAAATGATTTTAGCCAGACTTAGCCAGCTCGTGCAGCACGAACGGATGCCAAGTCATTGGTTGAGTTTCTAAGACAAAGCTGTTCCGCAACTGTTGAGTGTTTGTCTTAGAAACGCACAGTTGAGTAGTTCCGCTCAGCGCAACAGTTGGCAACTTTTCGCCATTTTTTCCATCACAAATTTTGTTCGCTACTTGTGCTCAACATGTTGTGTAAAGCCAAACAGCTGATAAATTCATCAAGCCGTTTCTAAGACGTAGCTGTTTAACTCAACTGCTACCCAACTGTTGGCAACTGTTGAGCTCAACAGTTGCGGAGCAGCTTTGTCTTAGAAACTTACCCATTCTCTGCTTGATATTTCCGAGTCAGTGAAGTATTTCCATCTTCTTCTGCTGCCAGCTGGGCTGCAGCATTTATTTACATTACGTGACCGAACCAACGCAGCTGCTGACTTTTTATTCAGGGTATTGAACATCACTGGCAGCGTAGAACTTGCAAAATATTCCTTAGTTCTTGGGTACTCGGGGAAACATCAGCTTGCTTCGAAATCCATTGTAACACGGAAAGGCCGTTGTTGTTGTTGGTGCTGTTGTCGTCATAGCCAGCAAACCACTCCCCGATAGTTTTGGGTAGTGTAGTGGAAGTGACAGTGTATAAATCCGGCAAGTTCTCGCACTAATCCCTTGTGAGACTAGCCCGATTATCATACAAACGATCTTTTTTAACTGTTATTAACCTTTTAGGCCAGTGGATTTTAGTCGCCTCATGTGACAGGTATAGCTTGTCTCTGATGTATTTTAAGCCACTTAACCCACTGAGAAAGACGCGTAAATCTCTGTAGTGATGCGACTAAAAGGACGGTCCATTTTGTAGATGTACATATGTACATATGCACCTCGATGAAGGCACTATCTACCAAATAGCTCTATCGTAAGAATAAGAGCTATAGAAACAAAAAATAGCTACCCACTAATCTCTACTGATGTATAGAAATACAAAGGCCAAAAATTTTGTATCCGACCAAACAGACCTGCATAAATATGAGCTATAGCTCCCCGCATTTCAAAATACAATCGAAATAGAAATTAAATTTGCATGCAATGTCAAACTTGTAGAGATTCCTATGGGCTTTAATATTTACTTAGTTGTTCAGTATTTACTATTTAGCAAATTTATTCATACATTTTTTCGTTTTTTTTTTTTTCAATTTGTGTCACTGCTCGATATCTTCCATCAAATGGTGATTGCTTTTTATCTCCCTGGTGTGTATATATGTATATACATCTATGCATAATACCATGTCTCCACATAACGTGTTTCGCTCTTTTTTTCTGCATTTTCTCTCTCAATCTTGTTTCGACACGGAAACCAGTGCCGAAACTCGCCAATTTCCATACAAAATTTCTGAGAGCGAGTGAAGATTGAAACAGGGCCGTGCGCACGGGGGGGTTTTGGGGGTTAAAACCCCCCCCATGACCAAATCTAAGTTGCAATGGTTTTGCAAAAATTTTCAAAATACAGTTTATAAATTTTGCATTGAATTTTGACTCATAATTTTGGACAATATTAGTTACAATAATTTTACGGAAGAAGAATTGGTAAAAGTTGCAAAAAATAAGGTTGGCCAATACATAAGTTCGGCACTTTGAATTGCACTTGGAGCTTTCCGAAATTACAAAGTTGTGTAGCATATGTTCGTTTGGCATTTTTAAAAAAATTGTACTGATAACAAAAAATGTTCATTTTGTGAAAACAGTGAGCAGTTTCAATTAACAAGTACTGTAAACAGTACACGGAAAGAAATTTGTATACTTGAATCAAGAAAAATGCTTTCTTGAACTCAATTTAGAAAATTTTTAGGGAAATAAGAAAAATTGACTTAATTATTACTGGAAATAAGAAATTGAGCTTTCCAAAAATGAGACAATTATTTTCTTATTCAAGAACACTAACAAAATCTATAGAAAAAAAATGTTGAAAAAAAATGTTTAAATAAATAAGAACATCTTTTCTTAAATTTACTTAAATGAAGAAAATCTTTTTGCTAATATCAAGAAGAATTTAAGACAATTGTGTTTCGACGAATTGGAACAACGAAATACAGCGAAAAAAAAAATGTAAAATGAATAAGAAAACGTTTTCTTGAGCGAAGTAAAATTTTTCTTGCTGAATTTGCATTTCCAAAGTTACCTACATGTATTTTTTTTCATTTGCCATCCGCTTTGCATATTTCTGAATATTCTCAGATTGTTAGTGAAGCATTTGGTATAAGGAGTTCACTATTTGCATCTTCATTTATATTAAATAAAATGTTGTCATTTCAATAAACAAGTCCTAGGAAAATACTAGTTGACTAATTATGGTTTTCTAATCCCTCATGATTAGTTTTCATTTTCCTTATTTTTTACGTTTTTAATATTTTTAGAAAATATTTGCTTAATTTAATATTTAATATTTTCTTATGCCTCAGACACACATGTGGTAAGAATATTAGAATATCAATATTATGCTATGAAAATTTTCAATTAAACTACAATATGAGGGTGACACATATGTGGTATAGATCGAAATATTATTACTATACTACGATGTGTGTCTCTCGCATTACTTACTTAAGCTCGTATAAGAAAAGTTTTACTTGCAACAAAAAAATAGTTTCGTAATTTATTTCAAAAAACAAGAAAAAAACACTTACCCTAAGTAAATTATTTCTTATTTATTTAAAATCCAATTTTACTTGAAGCAAGAAAATGTTTACTTATTTATTTAAAATCCAATTTCACTTGAAGCAAGAAAATTTTTACTTATTTACTTAAAATCAAATTTTCTTGGATTTTCTTGATATTAAGAAATTATTTTCTAAGTTCAAAATCAAGTCTAATTTTTCTTGTCTCGGCATTGATTCTAGTAAAAAATTCTTTCCGTGTACTATTCAGGACCTGGTTAACTAGGTTTTGATGAATCCTAATGTGTTTCAGAAAAGTTAGAGAACATTTAAATTAGTGATGGGCGAGTCCGAGATGTTTTATTCGATTCTCTCGATTGTTGAAACATCTCGAATGCTCTCGATGGTTTTCATTCGTATTCGAGTCAAGTCGTAAATGGCCGTCAGTCGAAACAATCGCTAAAACATCTCGGACTCGCCAACGATTCCTCTCGTTTTCAAAGCAACCCTACAACATCTTGGACTCGCTGCAAAAAATACATAATATTTGTTGTTGCCGCTTGAATATCAAAATTGCTTTAAAAAACATAAGTACAAAGTGGTAGAAATCTATTGCCGTTGTTGCTACTCGTAAACTTCATTTATTTCATAAGCGTCTCACTTCAGAAAATGTATTAATGTTTAAATAATTAGTTATTATTATTATGCACGACACGACACTCTTTAGTTGTGATTGCAAAAATGCATCGTCTGTGTATAGCATATTTTTCAATTTGGTTCATTTATTTATGTATTTGCCTCACTTCCACTAAAAATCCTACTTTCTTTATCAACAAACCTCATTCAGTTTATTTTATCAACTAAAACATATCATCGAAACAACCTACAACTCGCCGACTCGGAACAATCGCAAAAACATCTCGGTTGTGTAGTCGAGATGTCATCGAAACAACCTCCGACTCGCCGACTCGGAACAATCGCAAAAACATCTCGATTGTTTAGTCGAGGAGCGAGTCAACTTTTGACTCGATTGTGATTTTGCAACGATAGCGATTCTCTCGATTGTCTAAACATCTCGGACTCGCCCATCACTAATTTAAATTTATGGTGTATGGGTCTGGATATCTGTTTCAGCAAATATGTTTATCTTAGCGAAAAATGTATGCGAATGCAAACCAAAATTAAAAACCCCCCCCAAGGCTAATTCCTGCGCACGGCCCTGGATTGAAACACTGTTTCATTCTGAATCATCTTGCCAACCTCGATGATATCGATGTCTTCTCTAATTTTGTATCGAAAATCTATCGAAATCTCACCCAGACCAAAACAAAAACGCAAAAATAAGCAAACATACAAACATTTAAGAAGAGCAAGAAAGAGAAATGTTAAACTGAATCACGATCAGCCAGGTGGAGACGGGTTATTGAGCGAGATGTTTTGCTACATGTTTCTCTGGTGAATCAAGTTATGTGGAGACGGGCTTTAACACTTTTTTTAGCCAGTTCTAGCAAACGTTTATCGTTGAGTTGAGTTTTGTTGCGCTTTGACAACCAGACCACATTCACTGTTGTTGCATTGGCGTGACATTGCATTGCAAACGCGTTTAGTGAAAGTCAAATGCTTTTCAGTTGTCAGTATGCAACTGCAACATACAATGTAGACTGCACACTTGCTATGTATGTATAGCATATACTTACATACATATGTGGATTTATACAGATATGAATGTTGCTAAATGTAGATTTGTACGAGAATGTTTATTTTCATGCATGACTAGATAGAAAAACAAGTAAGGAAGCCTAAGTTCGAGTGGAATCGAACATTAGATACTCAGCTGTAAGCTTTCATTGTTTGTTTGCGTTTGATGGAAACACGGCGTATTTTATATAAAGCGAGTGCTGCATAAAGTGGGCGTAGCCACGCCCATTTTCAACATTTTTATCAGTCATCCCACTAAGCATATGAATATTATTCTTTGCTCAAAATTTCATTCCTTTATGACTTCTAGTTACAAAGATGTCACGTTAGAAATTCCCAAAGGGTATTCCAGAAATATCTTTGTTAAAAAGTAGGCGTGGTCATAAACCGATTTGAATAAATTTTTGCGTGTCTATTAACACAAGCTATAAAAGTGTATAAACCAAGTTTCGTTATAATATCTCAATTATTTGTCGAGTTATAGGCTAAGAAATCTCGTATATTCCTTTGTCTAAGAAGAGGCGGTGCCACGCCCATTTTCCAAAATTTTTCTATTTTTTGTTTCCGGTTTATTGTAGAAATCATGCCACAAAAATTTCAATGAATTATCTTTATATTTGACAAAGATATCGCTTAAAATGTTTCTATTAGGTCACTTTATAATACCCATATATAAAAGTGGGCGTGGTCGTCAACCGATTTCGCTAAAATTTTGAACATGTATTACCACAAGTAATAGAAGTCTACAAACCAAGCTTCGTCATAATATCTCAATTATTTGCCGAGTTTTAGGCTAAGAAATCTCGTATATTCCTGCTTCTAAAAGGAGGCGGTGCCACGCCCATTTTCCAAAATTTTTCTATTTTTTGTTTCCGGTCTATTGTGGAACTCATGCCACAAAAATTTCAATGAATTATCTTTATATTTGACAAAGATATCGCTTAAAATGTTTCTATTAGGTCACTTTATAATACCCATATATAAAAGTGGGCGTGGTCGTCAACCGATTTCGCTAAAATTTTGAACATGTATTACCACAAGTAATAGAAGTCTACAAACCAAGCTTCGTCATAATATCTCAATTATTTGCCGAGTTATAGGCTAAGAAATCTCGTATATTCCTTTGCCTAAAAAGAGGCGGTGCCACGCCCATTTTCCAAAATTTTTACGGTTTTTGTCTAATGTTCATAGTTAGACTCCTGCCATAAAATTTTAATAATATATCTTTATAGTTGACAGAGATATCGCTTAAAATGTTTTTATTAGGTCACTTTATAAGACCCATGTATAAAAGTGGGCGTGGCCGTCAACCGATTTTAACAATTTTTCGTTCAAACATTTGCCTAAGTAAGTAAATCACGCGTAGCAAATTTCATCGATATATCTTCAATGATTTCTGAGTTATGGCTTATAAAACCCTCAATGTTTGACCCTTAATAAGTGGGCGTGGCACCGCCCATTTTCTAAAATTTCAACAAATTTCTTCATAGGGGCCTGAGCTCAACACGTGGGTAAAATTTCATCGCTCCAGCTATATTAGTGGCTGAGATACCAAATTTCCGATGTTTTCTATATAGGAAAAGTGGGCGTGGTCATGGTCCTATTTCGCCCATTTTCAATACCAACCGTCCCAGTCTCGATACCAACTTGCATTCCAAATTTCATCAAAATATCTCAATTTTTGCGCGAGTTAGAGTGTTTACAGACGGACGGACGGACAGACGGACGGACGGACAGACGGACGGACGGACGGACGGACATGGCTCAATCGATTTCTCTTTTCACCCTGATCATTTTGATATATATAAGTCTATATCTATCTCGATTATTTCATTCTGTTACAATCCACCGTTATGTGATTAAAACTATAATACTCTGTGTACTAGTACAGCTGAGTATAAAAAATCCAAGCTCAAAACGAACTTTCACAGCAAACGCCGATTGACGTCATAAAAATTTACAAATATCTGCATATGTATGCATACGAGTATATCTGTATGTATGTGTGCAATTATGTTGCCTATGTGTTTGTGCTTCCCTTTCAACACAACATTTTTTTTTCCACAAATATTCCCAATCTGTCATTGACAGCGAAAGTAACACGTCAGCAACATTCGACGACGCAACAAAGTCAAGTGCTTTTTTTCGATTTTCCTCTGTTTTTCATTTCATTGCTGCATGTGTCAATGTATGTATAAATGTTTTTATTTGCAAGGCACAAGTGAACAAAATAAAAAAGAACAAGTAAGGAAGCCTAAGTTCGAGTGGAATCGAACATTAGATACTCAGCTGTATGCTTTCATTGTTTGTTTGCGTTTGATGGAAACACGGTGTAGGTACTTTATATAAAGCAAGTGCTGCATAAAGTGGGCGTAGCCGCGCCCATTTTCAAAATTTTTATCAGTCATCCAACTAAGCATATGAATATTATTCTTTGTGCAAAATTTCATTCCTTTATGACTTCTAGTTACAAAGATGTCACGTTACAAATTCCCAAAGGGTGTTCCAGAAATATCTTTGTTAAAAAGTAGGCGTGGTCATAAACCGATTTCAATAAATTTTTGCGTGTCTATTAACACAAGTTATAAAAGTGTATAAACCAAGTTTTATCATAATATCTCAATTATTTGTCGAGTTATAGGCTAAGAAATCACGTATATCCCTTTGTGTAAAAAGAGGCGGTGCCACGCCCATTTTCCAAAATTTTTCTATTTGTTGTTTCCGGTCTATTGTAGAAATCATACCACAAAATTTCAATGAATTATCTTTACATTTGACAAAGATATCGCTTAAATGTTTTTATTAGGTCACTTTATAATACCCATATATAAAAGTGGGCGTGGTCGTCAACCGATTTCGCTAAAATTTTCAACATGTATTACCACAAGTAATAAAAGTGTACGCACCAAGTTTCGGCATTATATATCAGTTATTTGTCGAGTTATGGGCTCAGAAATCTCGTATATTCCAGCTTCTAAAAAGAGGCGGTGCCACGCCCATTTTCCAAAATTTTTATGTTTTTCGTTGTATGTCCGCAGGTGGACTCCTGGCATAAAATTTCAATGATATATCTTTATATTTGACAGAGATATCGCTTAAAATGTTTTTATTAGGTCACTTTATAAGACCCATGTATAAAAGTGGGCGTGGCCGTCAACCGATTTTGACAATTTTTCGTCCAAACATTTGCCTAAGTAAGTAAATCACGCGTACCAAATTTCATCGATATATCTTCAACAGTTTCTGAGTTATGACTCATAAAGCTTTCAATGTTTGCTCCTTAATAAGTGGGCGTGGCACCGCCCATTTTCCAAAATTCCATCAAATTTCTTCTTAGGGGCCTGAGCTCAACACGTGGGTAAAATTTCATCACTCTAGCTATATTAGTGGCTGAGATACCAAATTTCTGATTTTTTCTATATAGGAAAAGTGGGCGTGGTCATGGTCCGATTTCGCCCATTTTCAATACCAACCGTCCCAGTGTCGATACCAACTTGCATTTCAAATTTCATCAAAATATCTCAATTTTTTCGCGAGTTAGAGTGTTTACAGACGGACGGACGGACAGACGGACAGACGGACGGACGGACGGACGGACGGACGGACATGGCTCAATCGATTTCTCTTTTCACCCTGATCATTTTGATATATATAAGTCTATATCTATCTCGATTATTTCATTCTGTTACAATCCACCGTTATGTGATTAAAACTATAATACTCTGTGTACTAGTACAGCTGAGTATAAAAATTGTAATAGAAATAAAGCAACTGCAACAGCGCCAACGCCAGCGTGACATGTAGACAATTTAATATGTGTGTGACAAGCAATTCGATGGCTTAATGGCCAATTCGCACTCGATATTCACTCATATTTAGTCGGTTGCACAATCAAAACTCATAGAAAATTGGTTGTCACAGACGTACTACATATGTATGTATGTAGATATTTGAGCGCTGATTAATACTCTTTTTGCAGTGTTTCTATTTAAGTCGCTTTTTGGTTGGCGTGCAAAGTTGGCAGCTCTGAAGTTAGCTCTTTAGCTGAAATTAGTCTCGACATCCAATGTACATTAGACCGTCTCGCCTTATATGGACCAAAAAAAAAGTCCACCGTACGCCCTCCCCCCCCCCCCCCATATAATTTCTCTTTCGAAATCATATCTGGAAAAATTTTTTATTTTATTTTTTGACGACGGTAGATGTCGCTAAAATTCATTTTTTCATATCTTCGGTATTTATTGTCCGATCCCTCAGTTTGATACACCAATCTCTTTGGCTTGAGAGCAGGGTTTCTACTTTATAATTGTATTAACCTTATGTGCGCCATTGGGGTCACTTTCACCCAGTACTTAGTTTATACTACCTTTATGTAACTTTTTTTCCGGCATGTTAAACGTCATTAATCTTAATCTTTTTTAAAATAAGTATTTCAATCGATGCAGTACAACCGGAAATAAAACACATTTACATTCCGAGGAATATAAGTTTTTCGCTTCCTGTGGTCTTTTAGGTTCATTTTACATAGATTTTTTCTAAGGAGAGTTCTACTGAAATTTTATGGCGAATAATAAATACCGAAGATATGAAAAAATGAATTTTAGCGACATCTAGAGGCGTCCAAAAATAAAATAAAATTTTTTTCCAGAAATGTTTTCGAAAAATAAAACATATGGGGGAGCGTACGGCGAACTTTTTGTTCGCAATACGCTCTAATGTACCTTTCTTTCTCATTCAAATTTGCTTTCAAAATGAGGCAGGATTTAATTTCATAAAGAAGTGAACAACGAGGGTTCAGTTTCCTTGTGTAAGTGATTTTCCGGGAAAACGTAACCCTTGTTGTAAGTCATTCTTCACGAAAACGCTACCTTCGTTATGAAATTAAATCCTCTCGTATCGAATACCAAATTATTTCCACGTACATTTTCGAAGTTAAGACCTAGTTAAGAGATTCGTTTTCAAATCGTCTTCGAATTTTAACCATGCCAACAAATGGCGGCCCTAGCATAAATTGTCTGGGCAAGCCTATGTATGAAGCATGTTTTTGCTGCATTATTTGAAAGTTTGATTGCGGTTCGGTCATGGAATTTGATTAAATTCGTTTTGCATTTTGGTTTTTTTTTTTTGTTTATATTCATACCGTATGAAACTGAATGATTTGGAATAAATCGGGAAAATGAATATGATGAAGAATAACTAAATTTTGATATACAATGGATAATAAGAAGACATATATATATATGGCTTTTTTGTTTTAGCTGCACCTATTTGGTCAGCACATCAAAAAGCCTAACGCAGTCGAAAGTAAATTCAAGTTTCTTTTTTGTTGTTTGCTCTTCCGACAGGGTAGGATTGCGATGTATTGGGGAACGAATTTCCGTCATTCCAGAAACCAGATACTGAAGATGGCACATAGCCGAAACCGGTTTATAACCAAATTAAATCCAAGTTCTTCACCATAACGATCATGAATTATCTACAAAATCTGAGGCGAATTTTTTAATAGAAACATTTGGGAAGAATTAGTAGAATGAATTAACCAAAATTTTTAAGCAAGCCGGGCTTTTCGGCTTGTATAAAACACCCGCCACTGATGTGAACCCTTTATAGGGATAGTGACAACAATGCTTACCACAGTGGCGCACACAGAAAAATATTTTTGGGGGGGGGGAGGGGGGGAGGGGGTTTCAATACCCAACCGAAAATTAAAAAAAGAAATACTTAAAACTCGTCCAGACAATTTTTACATAAATTTATGTTTGGGGAGTGGACCTACGTGTGCACACATTAAACAAAGACACCTTTTAAATCTCAATTCATTGCATTTTCTCGGTATTTAAATTAAAACTAACAAGTAAGGAAGCCTAAGTTCGAGTGGAATCGAACATTAGATACTCAGCTGTTTGTTTGCGTTCTTTCGATTAGGGTGTATTTTATATGAATCGAGTGCCGCATAAAGTGGGCGCAGCCACGCTCGTTTTCAAAATTTTTATCACTCATCCAACTAAGCATATGAATGTTATTCTTTGTGCAAATTTTCAACCCTTTATGACTTCTAATTACAAAGATGTCACGGTAAAAATTCCCAAAGGGTTTTCCAGAATTATCTTTGTTAAAAAGTAGGCGTGGTCTTAAACCGATTTCGCTAAATTTTTGAGCATGTATTACCACAACTTATTAAAGTGTACAAACTGATTTTCGTCCTAACATCTCAATTATTTGTAGAGTTATGGGTTCCGAAATCTAGTAGATTCCTTTGTCTGAAAAGAGGCGGTGCCACGCCCATTTTCCAAATTTTTTCTATTTTTTGTTTTATGTCTATACTTGGACTCATGACACAAAATTTCAACGACATATCTTTATATTTGACAAAGATATCGCTTAGAATGTTTTTCTTAGGCCCCTTAATAGTTCCCATATATAAATTTGGGCGTGGTCGTCTACCGATTTTGGCAATTTTTCGACCAAACATTGTCCTAAGTAAGTACATTACGCGAACCAAATTTCATCGATATATCTTCTACGGTTTCTGAGTTATGGCTTATAAACCTTTCAATCGTAAGTTTAAGTCTTGTGTGATTATCGATAACTTCTCACTATCTCTTTTTCCGTGTCATAAAGGCACATTCAGACTACATTTTAAATTACGTTCACTAGCCGGAATTACTTTCCGAAATTACGTGCGTTCACACACGCTTTTGAGTAATTTATTTTAGCCGTGTTTCATTTAACGCCGATCCTGTGCCAGATATAAAATTTTACATGCGAATGCAATAACTACGATTTTAGGAAAATAAAAGCAGATAAATTTCTGGTGCAATATATAACCCTGTTTGTTCGAATTGTCACAATTATTTGTAACTTGTACTTGTGCTTTTCGTGCTATTTCCTTCAACATAATTTAGATAAGTCATCAACAGAAGAATCTAATAGAATTAATAAGCATAAAAATACAAATTCATAGCCCATAATTGACAAAAAAATATCAGTGAATTGTGAATTGTTTTTTAAATGTAATAAAACTTGTAAATAAACTTGTAATTTTTAGACTGCTAAATATGCTTGAATGAATTTTATGGTTTTCTAACTTTAGGCTGTTTTCATTTCGCTTTAGCCAGGCATTGGGGTGAAAAAATTTTTCGTTAATTCGTTAACCACAAAACCCCCCTTGAGTGCGCCAATGGCTTACCATATACTCTAGCTAAGTTTCAGACGAATCTTATCACAAACCTAATGTACTAAATCTGTAAGCAAGTCGCCATTTGGAGTCTTGTGCAAAAACTTCTGCAATCGGTTGTCTCCGCGTTCTTAAGACTAGATTTATGAAAAAAGGAAGACTCTTTTCGACCAAAATATTTCCAGAAAAAGTTCTTTCACTTTGTTTGGGGTGTTTGTTAATCGTTGATAAAGTGCAAAGGTCCAATTGCTCTTAACTGATATTCACTTGCATTTTAAAAAATAATCTTACAATTAAATCTTATTAAATCGAACGAGTAAACACTTGCTGGACAGCCCTTATATTTTTGTAAGGGCAAAAAATGTTGCATTAGGTACCGAAAGAGTGCTTCGAATATAATAAAATTTTACATTACTACAGAGAAGAAAATACAATGTATATACATATGTACAAGTATATGTAAGTATATAAATTTCATTGAAAAAAAAAACTCTACTTACTCGCTTTCTGAAAGTCTTGTGACTCGTCGCAACCCGTACGACCGCATACGCTGGCGAGTAAGAGGCAAACGAGCAGCAATTGTTCGCTCCAGCCAATTTTGTGGCGCTGCCATGAGTAGGTGTGGTTGTTGTTGTTGCTTTGATAGTGGTTGTAGTTGTTGCTGCTCGGGTTGTTGCAGCTGCTTCTGCTGATGCTGCTGCTGTTCATATCCTGCGCCACACTTTGCATTACTCGCACACACGTTTCCATGCAATTTTCGTACAAATCGCTTATGTCGATGTTGTTGTTGCTGTTGTTGTTGTTTTTGCTGCTGTTGCTGTTGTTTTCTTTTTCGTTCGCTGTAGTGCAAACACATTTTCGACGCGCTGGTTTTTGTTGTTGCAAACGCCAAATGTTTGCTTTTGTAGTTTTTCTTGTGTTCGTTTGCGCTTTGGTTGTTGTATTTGTTGTTGGAATTGTGGCAAATGGGAAATTTTGATTGATAGTGATTTGGGAAATTTGCGGGGTTGCCATTTTGTTGCAAAAGTTTGCAATTCGTCATTTAGCATATACATATACATACATACAAACGTGCCATAAAACACACACACACTCACGCAGACAATCTTTTTCAAACTTTTCGTTTTTGGTTTGTTTAACTTTTTTTTTAGATTTGGTTGGCGTTTTTTGTTTTTTTTTTTTTTTTTGATTTTTTTGTGCTTTTAACTTTTTTCCAATTATAAGTATTGTTTTTATTTTTTTTTGTGTCTGTTCTGATTTACAATGCGCTGGTGGATTGTAGTTTTTTGTTGTTCTTTGCTTTTTCGTAGCGCTGATATGTTGTTTGGTTCTTTTGCTTGTTTGTTTGTTGTTGTTGTACAATCAGTTACCAACAAACTCTAAATGGTTTTAAATGCAGGCGAATGTCATGGCTCTCTGATTTATTTGTCTTTTCCAAAAAAAAAAATGCAGTTCTTTGCTTTGTTTTTGTGGTATTCGACATATGTACCTAAAAACATGCCATTACTACACATAATTACAGTGTTGCCACCTATTTGCAAATGTACATTATTTCTTATGCACATACATAAATACAACTATTCGAAATGTCGCTTCTGTCTGTCTTTGTAACAGCTATGCGAAATGGCGTTCTTGCAATGACATTGCAACAATGTCAATTGTTATTATTATTGTTGTTGATTTTTGTTTTTGTTGTTTCTTGGCAGTGAATGACAACACTTTAGTTTTATATGCCGAATATGTTACTGTTGCTATTTTCATATGTACACTGTTTTTTTTGGAGAAAGTGCTATGCAGCAATAAATGTACAGTGAGAAACCATTGTAATTGCTTATGTTGTTGTTATTCTTTGCATTTTCTGCTGCTGTTGGCAGCAACATTTGTTTTAAATGAGTTTTATTGTTGTTGCTGTTGTTGTAATGCCACTGCGTTTTGTAATAGCATTTTATCTCTTCCAGTTTTAATGTTTATTTTTCCTTTTCCTTTTCGTTCTTTTTCTTCTTTCTTCTTCTTCACGCCATTTTTATTATGTTTTTGGCACGGAATGCCAGTAAGTGCATACAAAGTGCTCCAGCGACACGTTTTTAATGTGCTTTTCGTTTTATTTGTTGTTGTTGTTGTTTTATTTTTTTTTTTGTTTTTGTTTTTTTTTTTTTTTTTCAAAACACTTAAACTCTTGCCAATTGCGTGCTCATTTATTACATAAAATGTTTCGTACTTATAATTGTTTCTTAATTGTGGTACTATGTACGCTTTTGCTTTGCCCTTGATACACTTACATACATATACATATATGTATATATGTATGTACAATGTTTTCTTGCAAACTCAAGGTCTGCAACTTAGTTACGCTGTTGTATTCCGTCACTAGTTCGGCGCTCAGCTTCGGTTTAGTTGTTTACAAAAATCTGAAAAATAATCAAGAAATAATTAAATTTATTAATTAGTCATTAATTATTAATGTATAAATGTGGAAAAATCTAAAACTGTAAAACATCAAAATTAGAGTATATTGGCACTCCTTATTGGTCTGGTAAACTATGGAATATAACATGAAAATTATTTAATCAAAGACTATTCATAAAATAAAACAAGTTGATTGCGACTGTCTTCGCCCGTACGTTTCTGTATGTGTCTCGGTTTGTTTTTCATAAATTTGTATCAACTCTGAAAAAAATATCCGTAGTTAAATCAACAACTTTCCGCTGTTGAATCTCCGTCTTTGATTCAACAGCAAAACTATTTGTTTTTACAGCAAAGTTTTTGATCCAACAATTTATTCAAAAACGGGCGCTGTTGTTTCAAAAACTTGCTTGCTTTTAAATTTTTTTTTTGTGAGAAAACATTTTTTGTGAGAAAACCAACAAAAGCAATAATGATAGAGAGAAGATCAAGAGAAAAATCCAAACAAAAGTTTATTTTTAGCAGAAAATTTTTTCCAAAAGTCCCCGTTGTTGATTTAAAGCAGGGCTGCTCAACGCTCTTGTATTGAAAGTACAAAGCTCAATACATCTACAAATTTTGTATATGCACTGAAAAACTTTTTTGCTCATTTAAATTTTTTTATGAATTCCAATAAAATATTATTTTAGAATTTATTTTCAAATGGTAGTATCACATACATACAATTTTTTTTAATTTTTATGTGAAAATTTTTTGAATACTAATTTTTTACAGTGCTTTCATTTTTTGAATTTTTTTTCATTACACATTTGTTATTGTAAATTTCGATTTCTTATGGCAGTGCTCGAGCTCCTATACAAAGTGCCTTTGCTCTGCACATTCAGTATGAATCATAGGCACATACATATACATTTTTTTTATATCTCAGTGCTTATGGCAGTGCAAAGAAAATTTTATTTTCATATTTGAAGTGAAAATATGTATTTGTGCCTATGATTCGGTACAAAACAAAAACAATTGTGCTTTGAGTGCCTATGAGGTGAGCAGCCCTGATTTGAAGGCAAAAGTATTTGATCCCACAGTTTCCGTTGTTAACAAAACTAATGAGAATAATTTTTTTTTAATTTTATTTTTACAATGATTCATATAATTTATAGATGCTTTTTCGGGAAAGAGGAAGTATAAAAGGGGGTTTTAAATTCAATATAATGTTGAATGTTCTACTATGTGATGATTGGATAGAATTTCAGGTTGATGTCATGGTTTGAATACGGAGGAGAATATAAAATAAAGAAGAAAAAGCAGAATAAGAAATAAAGATAGCAACCAGTGAATGCTACGAAGGAGGGAAGAATAGGAGAACAAGCGGAGGCTACATATTTGCAGTTGGGACCCGGGCGGAGAGAAGATGAAGAGTAAAATGCAAACAAAAATTTATTTTTAGGTGAAAATTTTTTCCAACAATCTCCGTTATTGGCTTAACCCTTCTGTTACATTTAGGTTATTTGATGACCTTTTTTTGTTTAATTTTCTCATAAATGCTAATATGAACAAAATTTTAGAATTTCCCTCAATGTATTTCTGTATTGAGGAAAATCCTTTCGCAAAAGCATAAAAAGAACAATTTTGCATTATCAAACAAGTGGTAACATCAAGAGTTACGTGTGCGCCCCTTCAGGTCATTCGGTGACCGTCAGTGTTATTTTGTGCGCAAAAGCTGATTTTATTAAATTCGTATAAAAATGAAAGAGTGAAAGCTTCGGTAAGTATTTTAATTCCAATATTTTATTATTTGTGATATATTTGCAGATTAATATATGTATGGTTTAGATCCAAATCGCCTGACACAAAGCCAAATAGAGTATATCATTGATAATGATGTGGATGTCAATGAGTGTAGTGAAGTTGAGGGCGAAGACAATATAGTCGATTAGTTTGAGCATGATGGTTCTTCTTACGAATATGCAGGAAGTGATAACGACGAATTAATTGACCTTGTATTGGAAAATGAAGGTAGTACCCACTCCCGTGTATTATTCCACAGATAGAAATATTGAGTGGTCAACGTAGCCGATTAGGCAGAATAGTGGTAGGACCACAATAGAAAATATAATTTACCGAAACAGCTTCTATAATTCTACAAAATCAGAAGTGCATACAACTGACCAACTTGTTGAAACATATGCATACAAAAGACAAACCAATGTATGGACAAAATCGTACAGAGTTACCGTTTCCACAATCTTTGGTCTTGAACATAGAAATTAAAAATATATTAAGTATATGCCAGTGGCGGATTATCGAACAAATTTTGGGACCATTGCCCCAGGGCCCCGGACTCAAGGGGGCCCATGAAAAAAAATATTCATATGTAAATATGATAGATTTTTATTTACATATTTGCCCAACAAAATTAAACCACAACTTTTCTGCACTTGAGTGTTACGAACTTATCAATAATTTCATCAAAGTTTAATTCATCCAACAAGTTATTTTCAATGGAAAGAACTGATAGACTGTTCAAACGATCATCTCTCATAGTGTTACGCAAACAATTTTTTATCAATTTCAATTTTGAAAATGATCTTTCATCTGTAACATTAGTGACAAACATGCATAAATAAATGCGTTATAAAATGTCTAAATGCCAATCACGTTCGGTCTGTGTTCCATTTGGTAAAACCCGATGCAAATGATATTCAGAAAAGTTTCTTTGTCCAGATTTCTTTGCGATCAAATCAATATTGCGACACGACGAGGGACCTAAATAAGAGTATTCTGTGTTAATTTTTTACTCTTATATTGAAATACCAACGATAGCATACCCTTCTTAATCCAATAAGTTTGAACGATTGATTGATTGAATTGAATAGGCCACAAACCTGGGTCATTTGAAAACACATTGGTGGAACTTTCATCAATTTTTGATACATTCACCAAACTTTCGACATTGTCTGGATTTTGCACACCTTCGATCGTGCTGTCAACATGTTGGAAATTAACCTCCTTTCACGTTGATGGAATTGAAAAAGTATCAGAAGTAGATTCACAAAACTCAGGATTGTCACAATTTGCTTCGTTTACAGTTGTCGTCGCATTAGCGAAGTGGCTTCTTAATTTCGGTATTTTAGAAAGCAGTTGCCTATCGCGTTCGTCTTTATTTTTTTTTTATTTGCGCTTTTCAGCTCCACTCTTATATTTTCTAGACTTATCCATGTTTACGAAATGACTATAACCAGTGTTTAAAAAACTTGAGTCGAAGTAGCAAAAGTCGTGAAAATGTTGATTATTTTTGATTTTACTTATCGTCGCTTTTTAAAATGAGTAATTGCTTACTTTGACTTGTTGCGCTGACGAAATCAAAATCAAGTCAAAATCAAAATTTTTAAAAGGCACTACAAACACTACGACTGCTTTGTTGTTCAGAGCAGTAAGTTTAAGTGATAGCAAATGAAATCGACGCTTCCAAACAAAACTGTACTAAGTCTGAAAACTGTGTTTTGCAGGAGAAGCTCTCAAAGTTTAAACTCAGATATGAAACTTCAGTTATATGCTAAGTATATTTTCACTTGTAAAACTCGACAATATCAAAGCTAGGGTACGCTTCATATAAAACCGTAAGAAAAAATAAAAATTTGCTGCGTGGTTTTTCATGGCAAGCTCTCAAAGCTTTTATTCTGTAAAAATCTCGTGTTGTATTATATGTACACTTTTGCTCATAACTTTTGATTGGATTGTCCGATTGATACCAAAATTAGATAGCATCTAAATTAAGACACGTAATACTTGTAAACGCCAAAAACGGGAAAATGTACTAAGTCGACTTAGTACAGTATTGTTTGTAAGCATCGAAATGAAAGTTATTGCAATTTTTTAAACACTGACTATAACAATAACCAAAAAATGTCAATATAAAATGACATCAATATTATGGAGTAGTGCGTTTAATGCACAGAGAAAAACAACGTCCAATGATCAATTATGTTACATGAACCGCAATTTAAATTTATAACGATCAAACTGTATTCTAATCGCAAAATATTTATATGGAAAAGGGCCCCCCAAAAAATTTCGCCCCAGGGCCCACCAGATTGTTAATCCGCCACTGGTATATGCATTTAAATAAGTGTATAATCCGATAAATAATCAATTGAACTAATACATTTTGAAAATTTCCATTGAAATTATACTTCCATATCGATATATATGAAAAACACAGGTAAGGTCATTCCGTGACCTTAATGTCACATGCGTAAGCTTTTTTGAATGTAACAGAAGGGTTAAAGGCAAAATATTTTGATCCAACAGTTCCCGTGGTTGATTTAAATCAACAACGCTCAGCTGATTTAATAGCGAAAATCTTAAGATTTACAACGTTTTTTTTCAGAGTAGTTGCTACAAAATTTGGATACCTTTTTCTCATGAATCATATACTGTTTTGGATACTAAAAAATTTAACAACTGGAAACCCTGGTTCTATATTTTTCCAACATTATCTCTTTTTCATAGTCATGCTTCTAGCATGAGGGTGGCAATACGTGCTTACTATTGTATTTCGACGGCTTAGAATAAGATCGCCCTATTTCAAAAATTGTTTCAAAAACACCCTATTTGAAAAATTGTTTCAATAACGTCCTATTTCAGATTTTGCTTCAAAAACGCCCTATTTGAAGAATTGTTTCAATAACATCCTATTTCAGATTTTGCTTCAAAAACGCCATATTTCAGAGAAAATTCCATATATATTTCTCTGAATTAGGGCGTTTTTGAATAATTGTCTGAAATAGGATGTTATTGAAACAATTTTTCAAATAGGGCGTTCTTGAAGCAAAATCTGAAATAGGACGTTATTGAAACAATTTTTCAAATAGGGCGTTTTTGGAACAATTTTTGAAATAGGGCGATCTTATTCTCAGCCGTCGATATTATATCGAAGCTTTTGAATCGTTTAAAAAAAGTAATAAAGTTTAAAAAAGACATTAAACCTTGCCAGAGTTAGAAAAAAAACCAAAATCGTGTATTACTTTACATGTAAGTACGATTTCTTAGATAAAGATAATCAAATTTGTTGCACAGATTTTGTTTATTTGAAGTGGACGTATTTTACATGAATATTTTTTTACTTACATATATGTATGTACATACATATGTAGGTATCATGGCAGCATATGATACGTCGTAAAAATATTTTACTTGTAAAAATTATTAAATATATTTTTGTGTTTCGCTTTTACAGGCTGTGTGGTTGCAATCTAAATAGAATTATGCGCATTTTTCATTTTCATATTTTTAGTGCTTCTAATAAAGCATGCCGCCAGCCAGCAAATAGCTTTTCACAAATTTATGGCCAAATAGCATGAGTGAATTAAATATTAAATTTTGAAGCTCTTTGAATTTAACAGTTTTGTAATATTTTCTTTTTTTATGTGTCGAAAATATTTTCCATTACAGTTATGCGTTTTTTACACGCAATTTATTTGTTACAACATTCTCACCCTCAAGTGTACCTACGATGTTATTTGCTGTTTTTTTTTTTTCATACGAGTATATATTGTATTTCATTTACTTTTCGACTGTCCTGAGGGTTAAACGAATATTTACATTTTTATTGCGTCCACCAGCAGGGAACCGTCAAGCAAACAAACAAACAAAAAATAATTACACTGGATCACAAAATGAAATTTTTTGTCTGTACTTTGGACGTGACTATCCTATCTATATGTAAAATCGGTCGCTGATTCCGAAAATCGGGTTCATTTTTAATTCTATGGGAAGGTTTTTGAGATATCGGCAATTTACCGTTATTTGGCCAATGGGTACACTTAATCCAGTATAGCTCTTTAACAAAGTGAGCTATATTCCTTAGGGTGACACCATACGAAAGAAAATTAAATTTCTTTTTCGCGGCTCCTATAACATTTTTCTCTAACTCTTATAGTTTCTGAAATATTGACGATTAAATTTTAATTTTTTCGATTTTTTACGATTTTTTGAAGAAAAAATTGAATTTGTCAGACAATATCTTTAAAACCAATGTCTTCACCTTCGGTTTTAATCTTTTACGTGAAGCTCCATTCCATTAGCAAAAAAATAAGCTATCAACGAAGAAAATCCATGGTAAAATGGAAAAGTTATAGGCGATCAAGTAAATACAGCCAAGTCGCACAATGCCTCTACACGGGTATATTTTATGCATGTTATACCCGTAAATGGGCTTGTATCTACCGCGCTGCCAATGTGCTGCTACTGCAGATGTGTAGGTATTGGTACAATATGCATAGAATGTACGCGTGCAGAGGCATTGCGCGACCTGGCTGTATTTACTTGATCGCCTATAACTTTTCCATTTTACAATGGATTTTCATCGTTGATAGCTTATTTTGTTGATAATAGAATGGAGCTTCATGAAAAGGAGTAAAACCGAAGGTAAAAATATTGGTTTTAAAGATATTGCCTGACAAAGTCAATTTTTTCTTCAAAAAATCGTAAAAAATCGAAAAAATTAAAATTTAATCAATATTTCAGAAACTATAAGAGTTAGAGCACGGTAGGCAGGAAGCGACGATAGGTTGCATGAAAATGTCGAGAAAAAAGGAAAGTGGGGTTGTGTTATGTGATGTTTATAGATGGAACATCCGTTGAAATTAAAATCCGAGCTGCTCCTTTTTCAAGGATATCCACATTTTTTGTTTTTTTTGAAAGGATCAAATATTGAGAAAATCGAAAATTCGCCACCGTCCAAATTTTTCCGATTTCAATACATTATTTGGTCGCTAAGGGATACAAAAAAAGGTATTAAAAAGAAAAATGGACACCTGTAGTGGAAAAATCCAATGTGAACAGGACCTAAAGGATAACCACTGAAATTTAAAATAACACAAAAAGTACCCACTTTAATTTGCGTATAACTCCTAACATGTTAACTCTACGTGAAAATTCCTTATAATAGATTTCATTCAGAATAAATAAAGGAATATTTCTTTGATATACAATTTTGATGTACCTGCAGTGGTTAATGCACTTTGGTCCATCTAAAGTGAAAATTTCAAAAAAGGAACGTTTTTTTTATGGTGCTATTTTAAGTTCAAATATTTTTCTAGTTTATGTAAATATTTTAATCTAATGATCCAATTCTCATTCTTACATATCTATACGTTAATATTAAAAAGAATTAGAGCTGAAATACGCGCTAGCTGTGCACGGTGGGCGGTAAGCAACAATAGGTTGCATGAAAATATCGAAAAAACGATCGCCGGCTAAACACTTACGTAAAATGATATTCTAATATACTTCATAAACACACAGCAAGCGTGAATAAAATCTCCAACATTTTTTTTAAACGAAAATTAGTACCAGCACACAGCTAGGCACATATTCGTTGGGCCATCGTTTTTACGATATTCCCATGCAACCTATTGTTGCTTCCCGCCCACCGTGCACAGCTAGCGCGTATCTCAGCTCTAACTCTTTTTTAGTATTAACGTATAGATATGTAGGAATGAGAGTTGGATCATTAGATTAAAATATTTACATAAACTAGAAAAATATTTGAACTTAAAATAGCACCATAAAAAAAACGTACTTTTTTTGAAATTTTCACTTTAGATGCACAAAAGTACATTAAGCACTGCAGGTACATCAAAATTGTATATTAAAGAAATATTTCTTTATTTATTCTGAATGCAACATATAATAAGAAATTTTCACGTAGAGTTAACATTTTAGGAGTTATACGCAAATTAAAGTGGGTACTTTTTGTGTTATTTTATATTTTAGTGGTTATCCTTTAGGTCCTGTTCACATTGGATTTTTCCACTACAGGTGTCCTGTTTTCTTTTTAATACCTTTTTTTGTATCCCTTAGCGACCAAATAATGTATTGAAATCGGAAAAATTTGGACGGTGGCGAATATTCGATTTCCTCAATATTTGATCCTTTCAAAAAAAACAAAAAATGTGGATATCCTTGAAAAAGGAGCAGCTCGGATTTTAATTTCAACGGATGTTTCATCTATAAACATCACATAACACAACCCCACTTTCCTTTTTTCTCGACATTTTCATGCAACCTATCGTCGCTTCCTGCCTACCGTGAGAGAAAAATGTTATGGGAGCCGTGAAAAGGAAATTTAATTTTATTTCGTTTGGTGTCACCCTAAGGAATATAACTCACTGTGTTAAAGAGATATACAGGATTAAGTGGACACATTGGCCAAATAACGGTAAATTGCCGATATCTCAAAAACCTTCCCATAGAATTAAAAATGAACCCGATTTTCGGAATCAGCGACCGATTTTACATATAGAAAGGATGGTTGCGTTCAGAGTATTTTTTGGCTGTAGAGCAGTGTTATTAGTCGTAAAAAACACTTTTAGTTTTGAAAGAGAAATCGGAAATCAAAGGCAAACGTTTCTATGCGCCCTAACAACACATGACAACAGCAGGGGAGAGCGGCAATTAACTGCGTTTGAAATTTGTTATTGGCGAAAAAACGTGAAATTTAGTTACGGTAGCAGAAGACAAAAGCTAACAAGGGTAGTGAACAGGGGACACCCAGCTATATTTTTTTATGTAAATACGTCCTAAATAAACAACGAGTGTTAAGGTATATGCATGCATATGTACTTAAAGTTCTGAAATATTTTCAAACTTATTCTGCCACAACACCTTCGCATAAAATTAGGTAATATAATACATATGTATATACACGGCAACCCCTTTCTAAATGCAAGCCAAAGTGCCACACCACACACCAAACAAATAAACAAACAAAATAATTAACACACTTGTGGGCATACATACAAAAGCACATACACACACACGCATTCATACGCATAAAACAACAAAAATTCACGTGGTTCATTAAAAAGGTTGAGTTTGTAGGTTGGAGGTTGGAGACGCACATTTGGATGAAACTTAAATATACGTATATATATAAATCTATGTGATACTTGCCCAGTAGAAGGAGGAAGGAGTAACAGGCTCTTCTCCAGCGTCTAGAGGGCTTTACAATCTGCACGATTTTATTTATTAATTTTTTTTTTTATATGAAACGGACAAAATCTGAAGGCCTTGTATTTTCGCCTCCGAAGGAACAGCTCATGGAAAAAATTGATTTCAATATTTTATTAGCTTTTCTCAACGTATTCGCTTTCGCCAACTCGCTTCTCAAAAGGGAAGCACAGGAAGGACTCTATGGGAAATGCTGCAGAGATGTGCGTTTATTTAGCTTAGAGGTTCTTCTGGAATACTCTATAAGCTTAATAAACTCTCCTCTAGGTACATATACATATACATATGTAAGTAAACTTTAAATTGCTCACAAATCGCTAGCGCGCGAAAAGACATGAGTTGGTTCTCGAACTACTCCAACACCTACTCTGAAAAAAAAAAAAAAACGTTGTAAATCTAAAGACTTTCGCTGGTAAATCAACTACTTTCCGCAGTTGAAATGTGCCCAACAACGCTCCGTTGTTGTTTCGAAGGTGCGAGCGTTGTTGATTTAAGTCAACCACGGAAATTATTGGATCAAATACTTTTGCCTTTAAGTCAACAACGGAGACTGTTGGAAAAAATTTTCACATAAAAATAAATTTTTGTTTGCATTTTACTCTTCATCTTCTCTCCAACATTATTGTTTTTGTTGGTTTTCTCACAAAAAAATTTTTAAAAGCAAGCAAGTTTTTGAAACAACAGCGCCCATTTTTGAATCAATTGTTGGATCAAAAACGCTGCTGTAAAAACAAATAGTTTGCTGTTGAATCAAAGACGGAGACACAACAGCCGCAAGTTGTTGCTTTAACTACGGGTATTTTTTTTCGGAGTACGAAGTGGCAATTACCACTAAACTGTATCTATTATGTGGGGTGTAGGGATGATTTAAAAACTAATAGTTCGGTGTCCGCTGTAGTGCAGTAGGTAGAGTGCTCGCCTGCTATACCAGAGGTCTCGGGTTCAAACCACGGTCCGAGCAAAACACCAAAACAATTTTTCTAATTAGTAAAAATCCAATTATTGGATTTTTTAAGAGCAGCGGTCACCTCTCGGCAGTGGACGGCATACCCTCCGAGTGTATTTCTGCCATGAAAAAGCTTCAAAAAAAAAATGCGTTGGCCGTTCGGAGCCGGCATAAAACTGTAGGTCCACCCAGTTAGTAGGAAAAACAAAAAGGAGCACACCTCGAATTGGGAGAGAAACTCGGCCATACAACTCGTCAGAGTTATAATAGCGCCATTGTATTATATTATTATTAGTTCGGTGATAGTTTAAACTCTAAAACCGACTGCCGAAGGTACCTGCTGCTAATAGAACTATGGTACGAGTAGCTGGATTTATACTATATTTAGTTTTAGCACTAACTGTTCCGCTCTATATCACTTTGGAACCAGTTCTGAGCCAGTTATGAACTCTGTGCGAGACAATCGCTGTACGTTACCTTTCCTCATATTTGTTTCGGGATATTTAAGTATGTACGTAGTACATTAATATGCGCATATGTTAAGTAGCAAATCAGTTGGTGGTAAAGACGTAGGTACCGCGAAGGAGATGTAACCGCATTAATTTGCATTTACGAAAACTTACCGCTAATTGCTGACAGTCGGTTGGCAATGGAAAACAGAAGAATATGGAAATTAGTTGAAAGACAGTTACGTATATAAGTAAATAAATACATATGTACATATACATATACATACATATCGTCGGTGATACTGCAATACGTTCCATGTCACTTTTCACTTCTTCCTGAATACACCTAAATAACCTTTTTACACTTTTGTCAATCACATAGATTTTGCTTTTATATATAACTTCGCTTTTATATATACTGTAAAAATGTAAAAAACACCGCGAAAAGTCAAAAAATATATAGTTTTTTCTCCTTCCTCAAAAATTTAGTCACGGCGACATAGCACGTTTTGCAGTATCACCGACGATATGCACTCTGAAGGTATGTTAATTCGCATAAGGTGGAATTGTTCTTATAGGTACATATAGATAGATTCGTTTTATTACTTTCATGAACATGAAATGCTAGTATAACTCTTTGCCAAAACACAAGTTCTTGCAGGTACCAGAAGAGTTAAATCCACCAGTATGTATACCAATATGATCAGAAATACGGGCTAAGTTCACTATGCAAGGTTTATCTGTCTGTTTCTCTGTCAATTCATCTTTTTGAACGCAATATAATCGCTCTGTTTTGAGCTTGAAATCCGTATATGGGCGGCATCTACACCATATACCTGAGCCATGAAGTCGAATGTGTGCCTTGTGAAGCATAAATTGAACTAGAAAAATCGCTGGATAATACAAGTCTTCTCTCGTGGATAAAAAAATGATGAAAACAGCATTTTGTACAGAAATAAATGTACATCATATTCCTACCCTGTCGGAAAAGCAAACAATAAAAAATAAATCTGTATTCAACTTCACTAAAGTCCCTTCCATAAATCTATAGTTGTAACCACGTTTTAACGTGAATGATTTGATATTTATTTCACTTGCCTTGTACATACATATGTATATGTACGTATTTATACCCTGTAGGGAAAATCTCTAGTTCCGAACTAGGTCGCTTCTAGTGCATTTTTCGACACTACTAGTGCGAGCTAAATCTCTCTTGCATGTTATCAACTGGCGAATTTAACACGGCGATGTCCTAGGCGGTGTCAATTGTCACTCTCTGCACTACATTTTCGATAGTTCCGAACTAGTACTAAATTCTACAGTTTACACTAGTTCGTTTATTGGCACTATTTCGATAGTTCTGAACTAGCTACAAGTACCTACAAATTCTACAGTTTTACAACTGCCGCTTAAGTGCAGCCTTTGACACACCTCATGCAAGTGGCGCGATGGCCGACTGGCTAACGTATGTGCCTTTCAATCTGAGGAGCGCGGGTTCGAATCCTGTCGGAGTCAAGGTGGATGATAATTTTTTTTTTATTTTTTTTTAAACTAATATTTTTTTTGTTTATTTATTTAATAAAGATTTACAATCTCTAAAAAGTAATAAAATAAAAAATCAAAACAAGCCTGAGGGATCGGACAAATTTAATTAGGGGAACATTTCATTTCATAAAAGATGCAAATAGAAAACTTTATATATAATGCCTTACTAAACATCTGAGAATTGCAGAAATAGACAAAGCCGACGGCAATTGAACGAACGAAAAATTTTCATAGAATTTTTGTCACTTTGAAATTGCATACAAATCAAAGTGTGTCTTATAATGGTCACTCAATTCACTCCTCCTGAACTGGTGAGGGTCTAACTACAATTGATCTAGTTCCCTTTTGACACCTTTGCGCTGGTTCGGAACTAGAAATTTTGCTCACTAGTTATTGAGTTCCCTGCAGGGTATCTACATACATACTCGTAAATATTTGGCCTTTTCGATTCATCATCAGATAAGCGTAGTCGTATCGAACAAAAATGTTTGAACCCATAATGAGTAGTAGCCATACTCGCTAACTGGTCGATAAAAATTTCCCTCTGCTCGCTACCATTCTCACATAAAAATTTTTGGCAGAGAGAAATTTATAGCGAGCAGAGAAATTGTGAATCGAAAACGGATATTTTAACTTAATTAGTCAAAATTTAAATTAGTTTTAATTTAGGTTCTCACTCGTCGAAGAGCGTAATAAATTAACTAATGAAAATCAACAAGCAATTAATATGCTAAACATGGAGGCTATTTATTTAGAAAAGTTTTGCTTTTTCGATTATAAAAGTAGAAACTTTGACATATACAAGTTTGTATGTATGTAGATGTACATGTCATGTGGTTTTTAGCTGTTCGATATACACACAAATGTAGCAATTTGTTAAAGAATTTGCTTGACATCAACGCACAATTTAATTTAGTGAAATTTTAATTAGAATGACAAAGAAAAAGCTGACTCGGCAAAACTTTAACAAAGTTGGACAAAGTTTATAAAGAACCAAAAAAATAATAAAATAAAAATTTAATCAAAAGAAAGTGCTATTAATAAAGAAGGAAATGTATAACTTAATTCACCATAATTAATGTGATAAGGCAAAGCGATATTTAAATTCGCTTAAAAACAATGAAGATACGCTTTAATTCGTTTCCGCTTTGTCTTGTTTAAAAGTCATGTACTTTTTTGGCTTATTTTATTCTTTTTTTTTTTCAAAGTTGGCTAAAGAAAGCCAAAATTAAATTACGTAATATCAATACAAATACACTCCTTTTCATAAACGCAGCTTGTCCAACGCAACGCCGCTAAAGGCAGGCATTTTTTTTGCCTTTCAAGTGTTCAATTCACTTTATCGCGATGCGTTGCGTTGCAGCTGTTGCCTTTTTATGGGGCTTTAAAAGGGATATTAAACTTGAGAATAAAAACAAGAAAGAACAAAAATATACACAACAAGTAAGGAAGCCTAAGTTCGAGTGGAATCGAACATTAGATACTCAGCTGTATGCTTTCATTGTTTGTTTGCGTTTGATGGAAACACGGTGTACTTTATATAAAGCGAGTGCTGCATAAAGTGGGCGTAACCACGCCCATTTTCAACATTTTTATCAGTCATCCAACTAAGCATATGAATATTATTCTTTGTGCAAAATTTCATTCCTTTATGACTTCTAGTTACAAAGATGTCACGTTACAAATTCCCAAAGGGTGTTCCAGAAATATCTTTCTTAAAAAGTAGGCGTGGTCATAAACCGATTTCAATAAATTCTTGCGTGGCTATTAACACAAGTTATAAAAGTGTATAAACCAAGTTTCGTCATAATATCTCAATTATTTGTCGAGTTATGGGCTCCGAAATCTCGTTGATTCCTTTGTCTGAAAAGAGGCGGTGCCACGCCCATTTTCCGAAATTTTTCTATTTTTTGTTTCCGATCTATTGTAGAACTCATGCCACAAAATTTCAATGAATTATCCTTATATTTGACAAAGATATCGCTTAAAATGTTTTTATTAGGCCACTTTAAGATACCCATATATAAAAGTGGGCGTGGTCGTCAACCGATTTCGCTAAAATTTCGAACATGTATTACTACAAGTAGTGAAAGTGTATACACCAGGTTTCGTCATAATATATCGATTATTTGTCAAGTTATGGGCTCAGATCTCTCGTATATTCCTGCTCCTAAAAGGAGGCGGTTCCACGCCCATTTTCCAAAATTTTTGTGTTTTTTTTGTTTTATGTCCATAGCTGGACACCTTCCATAAAATTTCAATGATATATCTTTATATTTGACAGAGATATCGCTTAAAATGCTTTTATTAGGTCACTTTATAAGACCCATATATAAAAGTGGGCGTGGTCGTCAACCGATTTTGGCAATTTTTCGTCCAAACATTTACCTAAGTAAGTATATCACGCCTACCAAATTTTATCGATATATCTTCTGCCCTGACGGCAAGACCAACTAGTTTCGTACGCCTCAAAAGAAAATCTTTTACAGATCTTTATTGATGGACTACGATAAATGGATGCACTACTGAGAGCAATCCATACATGCCCACCAAGCTTATTAAGTCATTATTAATTATTACTTACTTTTAACGAACCACAAAATTGTTAGATGTATTTTGTTTATACAGTTGACAAAATATATTGGATGCTAAAAAAAAAAATATATATCTTCAACGGTTTCTGAGTTATGACTCATAAAACTTTCAATGTTTGCCCCTTAATAAGTGGGCGTGGCACCGCCCATTTTCCAGAATTTCACCATATTTCTTCATAAGGGCCTGAGCTCAATACGTGTGTGAAATTTTCTCACTCTAGCTCTATTAGTGACTGAGATACAAAATTTCCGATTTTTACTATATAGGGGAGGTGGGCGTGGTCATGGTCCGATTTCGCCCATTTTCAATACCATCCGTTCCTGTCTTGATACCAACTTACATTTCAAATTTCATCAAAATATCAAAATTTTTGCGCGAGTTATCGTGCGCACAGACGGACAGACGGACGGACATGGCTCAATCGATTTCTCTTTTCACCCTGATCATTTTGATATATATAAGTCTATAGCTATCCCGATTATTTCATTCTGTTACAATCCACCGTTAGGAAATCAAAACTATAATACTCTGTGTACTAGTACAGCTGAGTATAATAAGGCACACTCAAACACATACATACACAAGTGTTATCAAGGACAAGAAAAATAAATTAACCACAAGAAAGCACTTTTCATGATACGAAAAGTTCAAGTTATGAAAAAAAAAATTTCAAATCCGTTTAAAATACCTTTTTGCTCTTGGTTATTGTTTTGTTGCTTTTGGTGTGTTATCTGTTAACACCGACCAAACAAATGGTTTATATTGCGACGTTATGCGGGCTTAAGTTTTCAAACAAAACGGTTATGAGTTAAACAAAAATTGTGACTTAGCAAAAATAAGTTGGATGGAGTTTAGAAGAGTAAGTAATTCTGTGCGTTACACGTGTGTAGGATATTTAGTCAGTCATGGGCAAAAAAAAAAAAAGCTGTAAGATAAAGCATTTAACCCTTCGTCTGGCACGTGGGCAACGGTTAGCAGCTGCACAAGTTAATGCTGTGGAAAGTGAGCGGACTGCTGAGGAAGTTGAAAAAACTTAATAAATACATATATGAATATAATAATATAAATAAGCAAACATTGAGAAATGTTGTACATAATTCCTAGACTCATATGCAGTTCTCCGTTTCGCTGCGGCAAACATGCCTTCGTCTATCTATGTTTATGCCTATTTTTATTTCTGTCGCTTAAAAATATTCCGTGGCCAGCCGAATCCACGTTTTGGCGTAGTTTAGATATCCTAAAAAATAACTATATAATCAAATCTTGATTAGCACCTTTCAATTGATATCAGATTGCTCGAAAAAATTCCGGATCCATCTGGGGGTCAAAATTCCAGGAAGCGTCCACTTTTGAAAAATTATACAGAACTCCATATTTAAAGTATGATTATTACCTTCATTTGATACCAAAATTGTTGAAAATGTTCCGATGCTATTCGGAGGAGACCAAATGAACCCACTCACACTGGGTGATAGCGGCCAAAAATAAAATCGAAATTAAAGTATTAGCAAATCAAATTTTTTTGAAAGTGATTGACAGATATAACAATTTGTAAAAAAAAAAGCTTATATAAAATTTTTTGAGTCTCGTTTTGTTTAGCCGTACAGGGTGTTAAAAACTGAGCAAAAAATAGGTCCTTTTATTTCTCAACAATTACACCTTATACAAAATGCTGTAACTCATTCAATTATTAACGTATGTAATCGAGTGATACATCATTACATAGATATTGATTTGGCCTTTTAGAAACAATAAGCCTTTTGTAACCAGCGGTAACTCGTAGATTTATATGAACTTTCAAATATTGACAAAAAAAGTCGTAAAAAAAAAATTTTGCTCAACTTTAAACAAAAAAATAAAAAAAAAAGCCTCCCCAATTTTTTCATATGTTTTGAAATGATATATTTTTAATCAAACTGCATTTTAATTCTTGAAATCCACCTGCGCTTTTCGCTTAAATAATCTTTTTCCCATTTGACTAAAAGTGCCTTTTTCAAAACGCAATAATTAGGCTACTTTTGACATTATGAAAAATCTTATTCTTAGGCGACTAATCGAATAGTTTGTTCACCGTGTTGTAGGCAATGGTTCACACTTTCAAATTATGAAAGAATTTTTTTTATCAGCGTTATCATTATTTTTTTGCAGCCTTTTTCTTTTCGAACAGAAAAAAAAATTGTGTAAAAATTGGAAAATTTCAACATGAAATAAAAAAAAAATACAAAATATGACCTCTCCAAATTTTTAATATTTGGTGCTAGTGAACGTGCTTTATAAACAGGTGAAGAAATCTTAAAAATTCGTTTGCGCTTTTTTGTTTTATGAACTTTTTTATGGAGTGAGTTTTTCTAAGTTTTCATACATTTTTCCCATACAAAATCCCCAAAAGTATGCTTCAAAAAGTATTAATAATTTTGTATGGGGAAAATTTGCCAAGTTAATGAAACTTAAACAACAATTTCTCCAATTCTAATAAAGATATCTGAAAAATTTAAACGCCATATTCAGGGGGATGGTTTATGCTTTCTAACGGTGTATTTGATTTTGAATAAAAAAATATTACATACAAGATATTAAGCAGGGAATATAGTCAAAAACGTGTTTTTTTGCCTAATTGGACATGAATATCTCAAAAACTAGAACCAATTTGAAAATTCTGACTTCAGATTCAGATTCAGCACACTGAAATCCTTTAGAAAAGTATAGTTTCATTTGTGGTATAAAAATTTTTTTAAATGTGATTTTTTTGAAGGAAAATTTTATGATGAATGCTTATAAAATGCTCAAAAGTGCATATATTTTTAATTTGAAAACCATGGAATACTTTGCGCTTTTTCCAAAATGATTACTGTATATTATTTATATTTAAAAAATGTGTGCTCTTATTAAAATTGAGCATTTTAGCTATAATAGTTAACAAAATATTGAAATTTCAAAAATACCGTTATATGGGAGGGGGGTGTATTTGTGGGCCGATTTTGTTCAAATTTTCACAGTTTACTATCTTCAATTAAGAAAGCTTAAGTTCCGAGTTTAAAGTTTCTAGCTCAATTATTACTATTTTGGCCGCGTTTGTATGGAGGTGCCCCCACTGTGCCACTGTGTGAATTTAATAAAAATCAGTTGGATATTTTTTGGTAGCTTTTCTTATAATTTATATGTGGGCCCAGCCAGGCCCATGTGTTACGAATATGGCTATCAAAACATGCGCCAGACGGTGAGTTAAGCTCGCTAAAATTCTAAATTATTTTAATGTAATACCTATACAATACACTGGCGCGAATATGAAAGAGATTTAGGCTGAGATTCTCTCTCACTCGAGGCGTGCTCTTTAATTTTTTTTGTTGCTGCAAATCGTGTGAACCTACCTACACTTTTACGTGTAGTTCTTACTTGGCAGTTTATAACTACGACGAGTTTTGCCGACCTTTGCCGAAGGTTGACGGCTAGTTTTTGGAAAGCCCAGTCATCAACATCAACAAATGTCTCGGGTTCAAACCACGGTCCAAGCAAAACACCAAAACAATTTTTCTAATTAGTAAAAATCCAATTATTGGGTTTTTTGAGAGCAGCGGTCACCTCTTTGCAGTGGGCGGCATACCCTCCGAGAGTATTTCTGCCATGAAAAAGCTTCGCACAAAAAATGCATTCGCCGTTCGGAGCCGGCACAAAACTGTAGATCCACCCAATTAGTAGGTAAAACAAAATAGGAGCACACCTCGAATTGGCAGAGAAGCTCGGCCATAAAACTCGTCAGAGTTATAATAGCGCCATTGTCCATTGTATTATTATATTATTATTAAGAATTCGAAAACTACTTGAAAAAAAAAATTTTCTCAAGTATAATATTTTATCTATGAAATGGTTGTTATTTGGTTCGAGGACTAAGTCATTCGCCAAGCAACTACTTGCTTGCTACTTTGAAACCCTGTTGTCAGCTATCAAAATTCTATAAGTGTTGTGGATGAGAAACATAAATAAATAGAACAATAAATGTTGTATAAAATATGTAAATAGAATCAACTCGCTTAGCCAAATCAACTGGCTTAGTTTTTGTTGTTGCTTTCCATATGATTCGCTAGGCGTTTTTTTTTCCAACTCAGTTGCAAAAAAATTCGGCTACTCTCAAAGCAAGTGCGTGGTGAGCTCTCTCCCACAAAACTAAAATTCTGACACTCTATCACTAAATCTTAGTGCAAATTTTTTGTGGGTGTACACTCCATGAAAAAATATTTTCTGCTTGCTTGGTGTGGAGTCATTGTTTTATGCGCCATTTAGTCTCGCCTTTACATGTCCACGGCCTGAATCAGATCTGGGATTATCTCCATGTCATGAATTTCATGTACGGCACAATGTAAAAAAAACATAACACGCGAGAAAAAAAACAGCTCATTACCTAAACAACAAAAACAAACTAAGCTATCAATCTAAACCAGTGATGCACACCGCCGACTGCGCTACTTACACAAGCGCAACATATTTCTGCATTAGTGTGCGCGTATAAGCAGAGCACTGCCAGAATTTCGCTGTGGTGATTTTCATAGTGGCGTTTAAAATTGTATGATTTTATTGAACTAAAAATTTTAAAGCAAATTATGCATTGACGCTCATAAGAAGGGTTCAAATAAAAAAAATATTTCAATTCCGATTGAACTTTGAATTTTAATTCGGTCATTTTGTTGTCGCATACCTATTGCTCAGAAAAAAATTCTTTGCGCGATCGATGCACACAGCATGAAATTCAAGCGCAGACTAATTGGTTGTAGGCGTCGCAATTGCTTACTAGCGGCACACACACGACTCGTATGTGTAGCCGAGCAGCTGCGTTTTGCTCCGTATTGCTCTTTCGTTCAACACTGATCTAAACTTTTTTGGTTTTGAAATCAGTTATGTTCATCACAACAGACAACTTAACAAGGTATTTCAAGCCAAGCTAAACCCTTTCTCGTTATTAAGAATGGAAGCTTGTTGCGAAAATTTGTGTTCTTGTTTTAGGTTTTCCCTCAAAACTAAGCTCGCTTATACAAATTATGCAGAACTAAGGCACTTTTGAAAGCTTTCATAAATTTCGAAAAGGAAAATACCAAAACAACTTCAACAAAAACCCGAGCAAAGTTTAAATTGCAAAGCAATAGAACAAGCGCATTAATTATACATAAAATCATGCCAACGATTAAATCATGAGCAACAAAAGCAAATAAACAAACAAAACTTTAGCTGTGCTCAGGAAATTTGGAGTGCTTGTACTCATTTTAGATCCCTCTCACGAACAGATAAACACACACACACATGCAACATACATATCTACTACATACACATACGCAATTAAGTAGTTTGGATTTGGCGCGGTGAGGGAATGCTGCTTTCGCTCCCAAAAGGTTCCGTCGTTCACAGGCAGTTTATAGCAATGCACACCAAACATTTTCGGTTGAAGCCACTTGAGCAGAAGTTTTCCATTTAAATTTTGGCCTGAAAATGCTCTGCATTCACTCTTTTGATTATTTTTATAGCCGGTTGGCCCTACAAAATTGAGAGAAGTGGGTCAAATTTCGTAAAAAGAAAAAGGATGTTAGGTTATAATGTCTGCAATTTAAGTATTTGATTTGAAAAAGAAAAATTTGTTAATTAAAGAAATGAAGCAAGTAGGTATTTCTCACTTCATTGAAATGACCAATCTTACTTTTTTTAATCTTAGCCAACACTGGGGTATTCAGTTTGCCATTTGTACACAATTTGTTTTTAATTTTTTTTGTTTTTTTTTTTGCAAATACTTTCTCTTAATTTCAGCTTAATGAAGTTCCAGTACCAGGAATTGTACCACTTGCATACTCAGCAAAAACACCGGATTTCATGTGCTATTCATAAACCAAAAGCATTGAAATGCAAACGAAAAAACCAAAAACAAAAACAAAAAGCGAACTTGGAAACAAGTGCGCCTGTCCCGGTCGAACGTACGCAAAACTTCATAAATAAATAAATATAAATTAGCCTCCTGCTGCACAATCAACGCAACTTTGCGTATATTTGTATTTCTGAATACCAAAATGAGCCAACCAAAAGCAAACGCAACGAAAAAGCCAAAAAAATAAAATAAAAAAAATATTGGGGTAAAACAAAAATGAAAATAAGTACAAAAAAAAAACGAAAAAATATTAATGAAAATTTTCAAAATGAGGTAACTAAAAGTAAATGAGGCCAAAAGGTCAATTCGTTTGCGGTGAAAATATACGCATACACACACAGTGCACGCACACGCACACAGAAATAACCCAGCTAATCACAGCAAGTGCGTCACTAGTGTAATTAATCGAAATTTGATTTGAACTTTTTCGGAGTTTCTTTTATAACTAAAAGCTTAAGTTGTCTTGTGAGAAAGATTTGACGTTGTAGAGTCAATAATCAAAATGCTAAATTAGATAAACATTTGAAAGCATTATACGATCCTTTTATATATAACTGATAGTGGAGAGCGTACTTCTCTTTTGTTCTCACTGGTGCTCACATAAGAGGGTTGTTTGATAAGTACGTGATATTTTGAACTTGGCGACTAGTAATTTTGAAATCAACACTTCCCTCGAGCTTTACCTTCCCTTAAGCATTATTTTCTTTTTCGCTAAAATACCATGAAGAAAATAGAGAAAAGGCTTGTTATATACTATGGGGATTCTTCTCCATCATTTTCAATGGTTAAAAAGTGCTTTACTGAATTCCGTTGTGGTCGTACTAGCACAAGTTATGCCGAACGAGCAGGTCGCCCAAAAGAAGTAGTCACGTCAGAAATCGACGATAAAATCCATGGAATGATATTGTACGATTGGAGAATGACAGGATGTAAAATCGTTGAGACCACAGGCATCTCAAATGAGTGAATACATCACACCTTACATGAATATTTAGATATGAAAAAGCCAACCGCGCGATGGTTGCCGCGATTGCTTACACTCGATAACAAACGTAATCGCGTAACAACTTCAAAGGAGTGTTTGGCGATGTTCAGCAACAATCTGAACGAATTTTTGTGCCGCTTTGTTACCGTCGATGAAACTTGGATTCACCACATTACACTAGAAACCAAGCAATAACCAAGACAGTGTGTTTCTCTGCTTGAAGTTGATCAAAAGAAGCCCAGACCGCATTTTTTTTGGGATGAACGAGGTGATATTCGCATCCATTATCTTTTAAAGGGTAATGCAATTACCGACGAATATTACTCAAAGCTGTTGAAAAGATTTGTTCTTGATTTGAAATAAAAAAGACCGCATTCGGCAAGAGAAAGTATTCTGTTTCAATAAGACGATGCACGACCGCACGAAAATTCATAAATTGGGTTACGAATTATTACCTCACCCACCATATGTTCCATATTTAGCTCCCTGCGATTATTTCCTGAGTCCAAAGCTAAATAAATGGCCGGATGGTAAGAGATCCGTGACAAATAAAGAGATTAGAGAAAAAGTGTATATTTTGAGAGCTTTGAAATTCCTATTTTTTGGAGGGAATAATAAATTAAGAAACCCGCTGGAATAAATGTATCGAGCTAAAATTAAATTATGTTGAAAAATAAAATGCATTTTTGCCGAAAAAATTCGTTCGTTCTCAAAATGTCACGAACTTATTAAAGGACCCTCGTAAAAGGTTTTACATGAAATCGTTTGCAATAAAGAACTAATTTCATTATACACTTTATATGTAAATAAACCTGTTTTATTAAATAAACTAGCTTATTATACTCAGCTGTACTAGTACACAGACACATAACACAGTAATCACATAACGGTGGATTGTAACAGAATGAAATCATCGAGATAGATATAGACTTATATATATCAAAATGATCAGGGTGAAAAGAGAAATCGATTGAGCCATGTCCGTCCGTCCGTCCGTCCGTCTGTCCGTCTGTCCGTCTGTCCGTCCGTCCGTCTGTAAACACTCTAACTCGCGCAAAAATTGAGATATTTTGATGAAATTTGAAATGCAAGTTGGTATCGAGACTGGGACGGTTGGTATTGAAAATGGGCGAAATCGGACCATGACCACGCCCACTTTTCCTATATAGAAAAAATCGGAGATTTGGTATCTCAGTCACTATTATGGCTAGAGTGATGAAATTTTACCCACGTGTTCAGGGCCGTGCGCAGGAATTAGCCTTGGGGGGGTTTTTAATTTTGGTTTGCATTCGCATACATTTTTCGCTAAGATAAACATATTTGCTGAAACAGATATCCAGACCCATACACCATAAATTTAAATGTTCTTTAACTTTTCTGAAACTCATTCTGATTCATCAAAACCTAGTTAACCAGGTCCTGAATAGTACACGGAAAGAAAAATTAGACTTGATTTTGAACTTAGAAAATAATTTCTTAATATCAAGAAAATCCAAGAAAATTGGATTTTAAATAAATAAGAAAACATTTTCTTGCTTCAAGTAAAATTGGATTTTAAATAAATAAGAAAAAATTTACTTAGGGTAAGTGTTTTTTTCTTGTTTTTTGAAATAAATTAACCCAGCAAACACAGTTTCTAACGTTAGAAATTTTGTCGAGATTACCTTAGATAACTAGTGTAATTCCCTATATATTCTCAAATCGATAACTAGGGTTGAAAACTACACTAGAATTCGATTAGCGAGTGATTAGAGAAAGAGCCAAATCTCACGCCTTTTATTAATTCTCAATATATTTCTGTGATATATTGAATATACATTAGATACTAAAAAATGGTAAAGTTAGTATTACCGTAGTACAATGTTTTCCATTAAAAAGTACAAGAAGTACCTTTAATTTAAATAACAAGACTGAATTTAGTTTAAATTTCAGTTCTTATAAATGTGATAAACATATACATACATGCGAATAGATGCATATAATCATATGCAATTTGGCACTAATAAAATCTAAACAATGAAAAAATCATGTAAAAGGAGACAAAGCTTTGTTTTTAATTTCAATTGGAAGTATTTGCAAATTCTGATTAGAATCTCATTAGAGAACTACATTAGAATTCGATTCGAGAATTATAATTTTCTCGATTTGAGAATTAGGTACCCTTTTGTTTGAGAACGCTATGATTCTCGATAGATTTTCGAGTCGTCCTCTAACGTTAGAGGTTTGAGAATAAGGCTAGTTCTCGAGTCATTCTCAAATCGATAACTAACCTCGGTGTTTGTTGGGAAGAAATTATTTTTTTGTTGCAAGCAAAACTTTTCTTATACGAGCTTAAGTAAGTAATGCGAGAGACACACATCGTAGTATAGTAATAATATTTCGATCTATACCACATATGTGGCACCCTCATATTGTAGTTTAATTGAAAATTTTCATAGCATAGCCAAATCATAATATTGATATTCTAATATTCATACCACATGTGTGTCTGAGGCATAAGAAAATATTAAATATTAAATTAAGCAAATATTTTCTAAAAATATTAAAAACGTAAAAAATAAATAAAATGAAAACTAATCATGAGGGATTAGAAAACCATAATTAGTCAACTAGTATTTTCCTAGGACTTGTTTATTGAAATGACAACATTTTATTTAATATAAATGAAGATGAAAATAGTGAACTCCTTATACCAAATGCTTCACTAACAATCTGAGAATATTCAGAAATATGCAAAGCGGATGGCAAATGAAAAAAAATACATGTAACTTTGGAAATGCAAATTCAGCAAGAAAAATTTTACTTCGCTCAAGAAAACGTTTTCTTATTCATTTTACATTTTTTTTCCGCTGTATTTTGTTGTTCCAATTCGTCGAAACACAATTTTCTTAAATTCTTCTTCATATTAGCAAAAAGATTTTCTTCATTTAAGTAAATTTAAGAAAAGATGTTCTTAGGGCCGATTTCATAATGAAATTCTTAAAGCTCCTTTCCTTAAAGGAGCCTTTTAGTTAAAGAGCCATTTAAAAGTTCTTTAAAGTGGGAGTGATTTCATAATAATATAATATTAAAAGGCTCCTTTAACGTCAAATAATTTTCATAAATTTAAAAATATTGAAATTTGACTTTTATTTTTTTCTGAAAATAAATAAATTTTTTGATTATGGCTTTTTTATTTATTTTTTTTTTTTTGAAAAAAAGAAAAAGAACAAAGAAGCATAATTTGGAAACCCAGTGCAGAAAATATAGGAAGCGGTCATCCAACATCACAAAAGAGAAGAAGATGAATATTGCATTATACGACTCAACAAACAAAACAACAATTTTTGATATTTGATTTTGACACATTACAGAAATGAAATTTTTTTCTGGCAAAAGGAACCTTTAAATAACTTAAATGCCCGTTTTTGGGTATTTAATTTTAAATGAACTTTTATCTTCAAAAAGACTTTATGAAATCGATCAGAAAATTAAAGGCTCCTTTAGAATTTAAAGGAACTTTTAATTTGATTATGAAATCGGCCCTTATTTATTTAAACATTTTTTTCAACATTTTTTTTCTATAGATTTTATTAGTGTTCTTGAATAAGAAAATAATTGTCTCATTTTTGGAAAACTCAATTTCTTATTTCCAGTAATAATTAAGTCAATTTTTCTTATTTCCCTAAAAATTTTCTAAATTGAGTTCAAGAAAGCATTTTTCTTGATTCAAGTATACAAATTTCTTTCCGTGTACTGTTTACAGTACTTGTTAATTGAAACTGCTCACTGTTTTCACAAAATGAACATTTTTTGTTATCAGTGCAATTTTTTTAAAAATGCCAAACGAACATATGCTACACAATTTTGTAATTTCGGAAAGCTCCAAGTGCAATTCAAAGTGCCGAACCTATGTATTGGCCAACCTTATTTTTTGCAACTTTTACCAATTCTTCTTCCGTAAAATTATAATTATAAAATTTATAAACTGTATTTTGAAAATTTTTGCAAAATCATTGCAACTTAGATTTGGTCATGGGGGGGGTTTTAACCCCCAAAACTCCCCCCCGTGTGCACGGCCCTGCACGTGTTGAGCTCAGGCCCCTAGGAAGAAATTTGATGAAATTTTGGAAAATGGGCGGTGCCACGCCCACTTATTAAGGGTCAAAGCTTGAAAGTTTTATATGTCATAACTCAGAAACCATTGAAGATATATCGATGAAATTTGGTACGCGTGATTTACTTACTTAGGCAAACGTTTGGACGGAAAATAGTTAAAATCGGTTGACGGCCACGCCCACTTTTATATATGTGTATTATAAAGTGACCTAATAAAAACATTTTAAGCGATATCTCTGCCAAATATAAAGATATATTATTGAAATTTTATGGCAGGAGTCCAACTATGGACATAAAACAGAAAACATAAAAATTTTGTAAAATGGGCGGTGCCGCGACCACTTATTAAGGGGCAAACATTGAAAGTTTTATGACTCATAACTCAGAAACCGTTGAAGATATATCGATGAAATTTGGTACGCGTGATATACTTACTTAGGAAAATGTTTGGACGAAAATTTTCCAAAATCGGTTGACGACCACGCCCACTTTTATATATGTGTATTATAAAGTGGCCTAATAGAAACATTTTAAGCGATATCTCTGTCAAATATAAAGATAATTCATTGAAATTTTGTATCAAGAGTTCCATAATAGACCGGAAACAAAAAATAGACAAATTTTGGAAAATGGGCGTGGCACCGCCTCTTTTTAGACAAAGGAATATACGAGATTTCCTAGCCTATAACTCGACAAATAATTGAGATATTATGACGAAACTTGGTTTACACACTTTTATAACTTGTGTTAATAGACACGCAAAAATTTATTGAAATCGGTTTATGACCACGCCTACTTTTTAACAAAGATATTTCTGGAACACCCTTTTGGAATTTGTAATGTGACATCTTTGTAACTAGAAGTCATAAAGGAATGAAATTTTGCACAAAGAATAATATTCGTATGCTTAGTTGGATGACTGATAAAAATGTTGAAAATGGGCGTGGCTACGCCCACTTTATGCAGCACTCGCTTTATATAAAATACACCGTGTTTCCATCAAACGCAAACAAACTATGAAAGCATACAGCTGAGTATCTAATGTTCGATTCCACTCGAACTTAGGCTTCCTTACTTGTTAAAATATATTATTATCTTCGTTACTCGCAATAAGCAAATATTACCTCCTCTAAGTTCGATTTAAGTACCTTTAAAACATTTTAATATATATGAATTCAAAAGATCTATAAAGTATCAAACAAAAGCTCAAATACGACTCACAATCGGCTTCAAGAATTTTTCTAGTCAAGCTTTAGAAAAGCACCAATAAAACGCTTTAATATGAGTTAAAAAAGACTTCAGAATTTACTTGAAAAGAGTCATAAACCGGAGTCATTTTGTATGCAGTTATATGACTCCTTTCAGCAAGCCCATGTAAAACGATGTAGGTATTGCTCATTTGGCGCTCCAAAAAGCGCACATTTATAATGAATATTCTCAGAGAGCTGTGTGTTTTTATTACTCCAACTGCATAGATATTTCTTCCATTTGGTTAGCTGGGTAGTGTAAGTTATGTTTGCTGTTGTGTAGGTATTAATAAACGAATATGAAAAGTACTATATTTGATAGCATATCATACTAGTATAAAGTCAGCAAAAGGGAGACTTGAATGATTGCCTCCAAACGCAGGTAAAGTACACTCACTCAATTACTGGTCTTATGTATATATGTACGCATGTTTGTGTGTGTATTTGTGTGTTGGCGCTTGTATGCCTCTGTTGCTATGCTCCTCTTCAATTCTCTTGAATAATATATGGACTACTACTGGTCCATTGTATGCTGCTTATTAATTAATGGAGCGTTAAAGGAAAGCAAAATCTTATTTTTTATTTTCTTTTTTGTTGAACTTTATGTGTAAATAAAAATTTGCTAAAGAGGAAGGCATTCATTGTTATTGTTGTTTGAGATGTTTTTGTGCGAAACGCGGTGGACTTCGGGCCTACACCCGTGAAAACACTTTAAATTTTTGGCTGTAACTGCAAAAGCAAGTGCTTAGATCGTGGGATTTTTGCAGCAATTCACGATGCAATTCATGCGCAAAGGGGAGCAGCAAATAAAAAGCGTAAACAAACAAATATAATTAATGTTTATCAAGTCAGAAAAAAAAAACAAAAAAAAAAAAAAACAAGTTAGCAAGGAAACAGGTAGTACCGAATTTGCTTGTTTTTTTTCTTTTGTTTTACTGCAAATCAAGCATAAAAATATGAAATAAGTTAAGTGTGAATGTATGTAGCTCAGCGGTGTAACAACTTGTTTTATGTTTGTATGTATGTATGTATTTAGTTGCAGACCGCGTGGTAGCGTTAATTGTGTTTACCAAAGTTTTGGTTTAATTATTCAACTCAAATCGAAATAATCAAAACTAAGTGGCTGCCTCAAGGCTTCTTTGCGAAAGTAAGCAGCGGAATGCAGCGCTGATGGAGTTAATGTTTAGGATAAGTAGTGCAAGGAGTCGCTTGGAGGAAGGGCAGGAAGGTGATTTGGTGCTGATTGTAAAAGATCTAATTACTAAACCATTGCACACACACAGTGAGGAAGGTGAATAGCTATATTAATACTGCATAAAAAGCTAAACAACGTGTTTTCGGTATATGTACATATGTATATTTACCTCGAAGCTCAATTAAGCTCCGAAAATATGTACCTATTCTAAAAAAAAAATTACTAATTCAATAAAAAACTAATAAATAACTAATTTGTAGCGTGCAATGCAGAAAGATAATTAACACACATACTTGTATAACAAATAAAGCACTTTTTCATTACCTGGCCGACATGGCGTATGAGTAACATTTTTTTGCTTTGTGCCAGCTGTTACATTCAGCTGTATATTCAATATTATTTATTTTTAAGCACAATCAACGCCGAAAAAAATCGGTGAAGCCAAATTACGATGATGGAAAACATTTGTAATGAATGTGAAAGTATTATATTTAAATATACATGCATATATATGTACATACATATATTAGGCCGTCTCGCCTTATATGGACCAATAAAAAAAAGTCCACCGTACGGATCTGATGTCAAATAAAAACAAAAATTTTGGCGGAATTTGGTAAGGTCAAAAAAAATTTTCTTTTGTGTTCATTAACCCTCTCAACATAAGCTTCAAATTTAAGGGCGGACTTTCACAACTTTTTTATTTCGTATAGGGACCAACCCAGTATAATGTACATACCTACATCTGTATATATATACAATTATATAAATGTATGTACATACATATCAATATTGGTTGTCGTTGTTGTTGTTGTTGTTGTGGTTGCTGTTTTTGTATAGTCCTCAGCCGGCAAAATTCTTTCTTGAGTAAAATTTATAGAACAATACACAGTACTTTTTAGTAGAAAACCTTTGTGCGTTGATGTCTGTTTGGAAAACATATCCGGAAATTTCTTTTTAATTTTTTTGGACATCGCTAGATATCGCTAAAATATTTTTTTCATACCTTCGTTATTTATAGTCCTATCTCTGAGTTTAATACACCTGTGTCTTTGGCCTGAGAGAAAGGTTTATAGTCCAACCATTGACCAACGGCGTCATATCTCTCAGTTACCTCACGCAATAGTTGAAAATCGACACCATTCACGCACGTAAACGCACGCATACCCAACGCAAGAATCAGTTGTTTTCCTTTGTTTACATTCTGCATTGTTTTTGGTTTCTTTGGATTGAGTTGAATAACAGCGTTACCATTGTACAGCAAAGTATACATGCAGTTTTTGATTTCGTAGTAACTTGTGTTTGGTTTCGTAGTAATTTTTCTTGAAAATCGTATTATTCATAGAATTTATTAATAAATAAATTTTTAAATTGAAAATGTTGTATCACGATAATTTAAAACCAAATATTAATTGCAGTTTTGTTTACTTCTGACTCCGTGCTTTTACATTTTCTACTACTATTTCTTAAAGACTTTTAAGAATATGTACATTAGGCATATAACAAATTTTGACGAAAAATTTGGCATACCACCACGTGGTGGCAAATATTGTACAAGTAATGAATATCACTTTTTTAGGTGATTTCGGTTCAAAAACGTTCCGCGCAAAAATGGATTTCTAAAAAAAGTCAGATTTTTTTTTTAATTTCTTTTAATATTTTTATTTCTACATTTTTGTCAATTGTTATATGAAATAAGTTTTAAGTTTAAAGTATATGATGATTTACACAATGGTAAAATGTCTTGCACAATTTTAATTGCACGCTCTGCGCAGATGTACAAAACTTTTTTTGTTTTTTTTCAGCAGTTCTGATAAAAAAGTAATTTCGTTTTGCGCGGAAACTTTATTGCAATTTCGCAAAAAAAAAAAAAAATAATGGGGTTCATACTTTTGTATGCTCTATTCGACTATAGTATGCCGTTTTTCGTATTTGCAAAAATTGTAAAAAGTTATATGCCTAATGTACATATGTATGTGCACTAAGAAATCTAATTTTTGCAATTAATAAAATGCAGCAATTATATACAAATACTGTTTTTGTTTTAATTTTTAGTAATAATATTCACCGCGATTATTTTTTAATTTATGTATTGCATATGTACGTATTTCGGTCTTTTTGTTGTTTATGCTTGTTGTCAAATTCACGAGACTTGCCGGCTCGCCGAGTATTATTCACCTGACAGCTTTTAAAAATTTGCTATCTGGGGTAATTTTGCTAAATTGAACAGTCAAAAATATTCACAATAGTAAAATGTATTAAATGCAACAGTCAAAAATATCCACAATAGTCAAATTTAGTAAAGAAAACACAGCAGGAAAAACTTAATTTTCTTCTATTTAAATTTTTATCTCCATATAAAAACAAATAAAAACGATTGATACAATATGTATTAAAATTTAGTAAAAAAAAAAAAACGCCAAAAAACCTTCATTTTCTCTATTTACATTTTTATTTCCGTGTAAAAAAACGATTGCGGCAATAGTCAAATTTAGTAAAAAAAAACGCAAGAAAAAACTTAAATTTTTTTATTACATTTTTATCTCCATATTTAAAAAAAAAATACACTTATGTTAACATAATTTTATAATCGGCAACATTCGGAATAGTTATTGAGGTACTTTGGGAGCATATTGAAAGATTCGTACTAATTTACTACAAAATGATCGCTCCGGCAACCCTGTTGCAAAGAGAGCAATCAGCTGACACGTTATTACGTGAAAAATCAAACTGAGCTAGGTTTCTACGATACGTGCGTCAAGAGAGCCGTCGTCATGCGTTGGTGATTGGGCATTTACACTACAACTCCATAAGACAGGTTGTGTCAGCTGACAAGGGCTACGTGCGTGCGTCGTTGACTGGTTGGGCTATTAGACTTCCTAAGTGCGCCATAGGGTTCACTAGCACTCGAAGCGAATGGACAAGGCTTTGTAATTTTGAAATCATTTCGGTGACAGTGTGATTTAAACACTGAAGAAGCTTTTTTGCAAATGCTTCTTGTTTCTTTAATTATTCTACTGGGTAAATATAAACATATATACGTATGTATTTTATAAAATTGTGCAGCTATACATATACTGCCACTATCACCAACACCGTTGGCGGTACCGAAATGACGTTTTCGCCAAATCGACATTATGAAAACCGACGGCGCGCCGAATCTTTCGAAGATCGGTAAATCGGCATTATGAACACCGAATAAACGAACATTTTGACAGTTTTTCGTGCCGAAATTTGCCGCAAGTATTTGGTTGCGGCGATATTAACAAAATACCAAAAAATTACAATAAAAGTTTAAGTAAATTGTGTAAATGCATGTATGAAGTTGGAATAAGTGTTAATAAGTGTGAATAAGTGTGAATCTATATATTAATAGGCTAACATTTTTCCCATACAAACAATTGCCAGGCTGTTTTGCACATTTAACATACTCATATCCACATAAAATTTATATGGGTGTGTTCGTATGAGTCAGGAGCAGTGCATAGGCATATAATTTTTTATATAAATTATTTAATTTCTTTATAATTAATAAATAAAATTTTTAGTTAAGATAAATAGATATCGTAAACGTGTTTACAAATTTCGTAAACACAGTTGAAGAGTCGCTTTAATTTAAAAGCGCTCACCACCGGGCCTACCTTCCTAGATCTGCCTTGATTTTGACCATGATTTCGCGTCGGACCGTGATCAAAAGGGCAAATCAGTGTTGCGGTACAAGTGGAATTTGGAAAGTGTTGCTTATCTCCGCGAAAAGGAATAATTTTTGTACCAATACAAAGTTGAAAAAAAAAAAATTGCATGGTCGAATTTCGACCACCGGCGATACTAGTATATGTAAATATATTAATCAACCGGTCGCGAGAAGCCACAAACATGGCGTGGGTCCATTGCATTTTCCACCGAGATTGAATTGCTGTTATATGCAAAGAAAAACTTCAGAGAAAAAATTGTGAAATAATGATAATAACAGTGATTTAGATACGTGTGTATGTAGGTTTTGGAAATTAAAATATATTTTCACCAAAGAATAATAATGCATTTTCTGAAGTTGATAATTATTGATTGACTACTATAAAAAAGCAACTAACAAATTATGAATGTGTATTACCAACAATTTACCATTTCAGTAAAAACTTTCGTCTCAATAAAGACGCATTCAAATAAATATTGCTGGTGGTGGAAGGTCGGCTTCGCCATATTTATTTTCAAACCACTAAGAATGTTTCAATGAATCCTTCAGGAAAATTTCTGCGAATGATCATTTTACTAGTTATAACACTCCCGACTACGCAAAATTACTGTAAATCTCTCCAGATCTAACTCCAGTAAGGTAGTTCTGTCGGCTGAGGGTTACTTTTCAAAGCGCGGCGCAGTAAATAAGGGTGCTCTACGCAAAAATATTTTGTTATTAATGAATTATAAGTTTCCGCAAGAATTCGTTTGCATTTGTAGTGATCTATCGCCAAAAAAATAAACGAAAAATTCCGGTGCCGGGTACATTGTTATTGAAATTTTCCCCTGTTTTTGTATACAATTTGCTTTTATGTAGTTCAAAATAATTTTATGAAAAACAGAAAAAATGACAAGGTAAAGGTTTCTTTCACGCAAAATTAAGACTATTATTTTTATTTTCAGCCTCCACTTAAATTTACGCTTGTTTACTTAAAGTAAAAGGATTGCTATGATCCCTTAAAAACTTTCTCTCGTTTATCAGATTCCTTTGCTCTTCTTCCTCCACTAATATAGCTGCTTTCGCAATAGAATCCATTATTTTATTATTTAAATAAATAGTTTTTAGTAAAATAAACTAACGATGTATTTGCGTTTATCAAAAAGATAAGAAACGTCAGAAAATCCAGCTCAATTCCGCCAGCCAGATTTAGAAAGGTAGGCGCATACGTGAATTCAGAACTTGAATATTGTAATTGGTATAGTTAAATGTCAAAATAATGTTTCGCCTTGGTTAAAATCTGTATTCGCTTGGGACTCGCCCATTCCTGTTGGCCATAGTGTGAATTTGCGTTGATTTTGACATTACACTCTACCTTTGTAAATAAAAAAAGAAGTTTTTGAATTCGCCGCTGCGCCTACCTGTCTTGAATTTCGCATCAGTACTTGGCAACACTGATTCGAACACATTCACATATTTGGCTACACTGAACTTCGAACCGTCGGGGTTGCTGATGCCATTTTCGAAGAGTTCGGCACCGTGGCTTTCGGCATTTCGGTACCGCCGACGGCGTTGGTGATACACACATACGTATTCGCATATACATACATACGGATAAAAGAAATTCGCACACATATTTTGTAAACATTAAAGCGTATGACCGTATGACCTGCCGACTTTGATTGTTGACAACTGGCAAATAAGTTAACAAAACGAGTCGTAGGTGCTGTTTGCTGATTAAATATATATATATGTACGAGTATGTACATATGTACATAAGATAAATGAATTTTAGGGCAAGCGTACACCGTACTACCACATGGATATGGAAATTGATAGGCTAGCATTTAGGTGCAATTTTTATGTAGAGCTGCCGCAACAAGGCCATTAATAAAGGGTACATAACCAAAGTTGAAATGAAATTCAATATTTCTTCTTTTTGAAAAAAAAAAAAAAAAAACTACAAAAAGAGTGCAAAAAATTAGTTCGTTTAAAAAGCCGTTTCGCATTAAATTTCAGCCTTTATTGAATCCATTTAGTTATACACATTAAGAAAAATTTTGGTTTAATTTCCTTTAAATTGAGAAGGAAAAAATTTTTTTTAGCAAATATGAGCTGAAAGCAAACAAAAATATTATTCGCTTATTTTAAATTCGAGCAAATCATCCCAAAGTATAAATATCACATGATAATTTCCACATTCAGCTACTAAAATACATTTTTCACGTATAATTTTAAATATTTAATTCTCATTAGAGCATATTTCAAATTGAGTCACGCAGCAAAACGAACTTAAGTGAAAACTTAATATTCCGCATTCGAACTTTTCTTGGAAAGCATTCTTAGACGCATTGTCGCGCGTCTGTAGGTAGATATTTATGTTTGTTTGCATAGCTGTTTGGCTGCTGGAATTAGCAACAGCTCGAAATTGAGTGTCAACGAGGGACTCTCGAACTGGCAGCGTCTGCAGCATGGATAAAAATCTATTTTTTCGTGCATCCTCAAACCACGATGGAATAATTAGCATATCTTTTGAAAGCAAACAAATTTAGGCATATGTACATGCATACACTTGTGTGCTAGTATTGTGAGTATTTAGAATTTATGAATGATAGAAATAGAAAATGCGAAGCGCTTTGACAGCAATAGAGGCTCTTTGGAAGGCCCCACGTAGTAGTCTAAATATACTTGAATTAGGGACAGTATATACATATAATTTTTTTTATACATTTCAAATAAACCCAAGGCTCATATTTAAGACAACTATGCTTTGGTGCAATTTGGTTCCAGTTTTGTCCTTAAATTTGCATTGACGTTCCTAATTTTTAGGAAATATCTTTTTTCAGTGCAGCATTAATAAATGAAGGAGAACTTAATAGTTAAATCCATTATAATAAAATGTTTTTAGAAAAAAGGCAACTTATATGAATAACGCTATGAAAAAAATTTAGGGTTGTTGTCTGGGGGTGGAAAATCGCCAGTGTAATCGACCCAATCCTCGAAGGAATATCTATAATAATAATAATACAATGGCGCTATTATAACTCTGATGAGTTTTATGGCCGAGCTTCTCTCCCAATTTGAGGTGTGCTCCTTTTTGTTTTTCCTACTAACTGGGGGGACCTACAGTTTTATGCCTGCTCCGAACGGCGAATGCATTTTTTGTGAGAAGCTTTTTCATGGCAGAAATACACTCGGAGGGTATGCCGCCCACTGCCGAGAGGTGACCGCTGCTCTTAAAAAACGCAATAATTGGATTTTTACTAATTAGAAAATTTTTTTGGTGTTTCCTCGGACTGGGGTTTGAACCCGAGACCTCTGGCATAGCAGGCGAGCACTCTACCCACTGCACCACAGGAATATCTAATTGCCGAAACATTTTATTAGGTATTTTTACATACAAGTTGGGTGGGCCCACAGTTTTACTCCAGCTCCGCACGAAGAATGTGAAATTCCTTTGATATTCCAAGAATGCCTTTTTTAAGACTTTCAAGAAATCTAGCTTACGTATCCATCTACATAAAAGTACTCATATGCACCTATCTTCCGAGCATTGAAATATTCATATTCCTACATTTTCGCCGCTTGTCTTTTTTTCTTTCATTCACCTAAATAAACCCCACCCGTGCAATCTCTTTCCGCCATTTTTGGTTACAGCCAACTGCAATTCTGCCGGCGAGCCAAAGTGCAGTCTTGCCACTTGGCAACTTCATTTAAAAATAGCTGATTGAAATAGGAGTTCAAGCACATTCTAGCATTCGGCAGACCTTAAGCAAGTATGTATATAGTATATACAAGTATATATGTACATATGTAAATTTGTACTTAAATATAATATATATATATATTTTTTTATGCAAAAAGTTTCGTATTCAATTTTTTTTTTAGCGTGGCATTGCGTCGTGTCGCGTCTTTCACATTTTCCAACTGCGCGTGCAGCACTTCCAAGCATTTCAGCGTCAAATTTATCTATGGCATGATGTAAATGGTTGGGCTGGAAGTTGTGCGCGACAGCCAAAGACAAACAAATAAAGTGCATCTCATTGCCGCGCCGAACAAAGAAAAGGAAATGATAATACGTTGCAGAATGCAATGAGATTTTTTAGGAAAATAGTCGTGGCGCACTTATACGTAGTAAAGTAACTAAATTCATTTGGATATTTAAAAATATCAATATTTTGTAGAGAACGTCACATTGACCTTTTAGTTGCTCTAGGTCAGGGCTGCTCACCTCATAGGCACTCAAAGCACAATTGTTTTTGTTTTGTTCCGAATCATAGGCACAGATAAATATTTTCACTTGAAATATGAAAATAAAATTTTCTTTGCACTCCCATAAGCATTCAGATATAAAAAAATTTTATACGTATGTGCCTATGATTCATATTGAATGTGCAGAGCAAAGGCACTTTGTATAGGAGCTCGAGCATGGTACAATAACTTAGAGGTAGGCGCACGGGCGAATTCAGAAACTACTTTTTTTATTTCCAAAGGTAGAGTGTAATGTCAAAATCCAAGCGAATTATAATCATGGCCAATAGGAATGAGCGAGTCCCAAGCGAATTCAGGGCCCTCACTCTGTAGTTCGATTCGAAAGAAAATTCGTTCGTTTTCGAATTCTATTCCATATATTCTATACAGTACGAATGTACTTTCGAATCGAATTTCGCTTTCGAATCGAACTACAGAGTGAGGGCCCTGATTTTAACCACGGCGAAATATCATTTTGACATTACACTCTACCAATTACAATAACAAAATACATGGGGATTTTCTGAATTCGCCCCTGCGCCTACCTGGTATATCTGCCTTGAGCTCGAGCACTGCCGTAAGAAATCGAAATTTACAATAACAAATGTGTAATGAAAAAAAATTCAAAAAATGAAAGCACTGTAAATAATTTGTATTCAAAAAATTTTCATATAAAAAATAAACAAGTAAGGACGCCTAAGTTCGAGTGGAATCGAACATTAGATACTCAGCTGTTGGCTTTCATTGTTTGTTTGCGTTTGATGTAAACACGGTGTATTTTATATAAAGCGTGTGCTGCATAAAGTGGGCGTAACCACGCCCATTTTCTAAATTTTTATCAGTCATCCAACTAAGCTTATGAATATTATTCTTTGTGCAAAATTTCATCCCTTTATGAGTTACAAAGATGTCACGTTACAAATTCCCAAAGGGTGTTCCAGAAATATCTTTCTTAAAAAGTAGGCGTGGTCATAAACCGATTTCAATAAATTTTTGCGTGTCTATTAACACAAGTTATAAAAGTGTATAAACCAAGTTTCGTCATAATATCTCAATTATTTGTCGAGTTATGGGCTCCGAAATCTCGTATATTCCTGCTTCTAAAAGGAGGCGGTGCCACGCCCATTTTCCAAAATTTTTGTATTTTTTGCTATATGTCCATAGTTGAACACCTTCCATAAAATTTCAATGATATATCTTTATATTTGACAGAGATATCGCTTAAAATGTTTTTATTAGGTCACTTTATAAGACCCATATATAAAAGTGGGCGTGGTCGTCAACCAATTTTGGCAATTTTTCGTCAAAACATTTGCCTAAGTAAGTATATCACGCCTACCAAAATTCATCGATATATCTTCAACGGTTTCTGAGTTATGACCCATAAAACTTTCAATGTTTGCCCCTTAATAAGTGGGCGTGGCACCGCCCATTTTCCAAAATTTCACCATATTTCTTCATAAGGGCCTGAGCTCAATACGTGTGTGAAATTTTATCATTCTAGCTCTATTAGTGACTGAGATACAAAATTTCCGATTTTTACTATATAGGGGAGGAGGGCGTGGTCATGGTCCGATTTCGCCCATTTTCAATACCATCCGTTCCTGTCTTGATACCAACTCACATTTCAAATTTCATCAAAATATCTCAATTTTTGCGCGAGTTATCGTGCTCACAGACGGACAGACGGACGGACATGGCTCAATCGATTTCTCTTTTCACCCTGATCATTTTGATATACATAAGTCTATATCTATCTCGATTATTTCATTCTGTTACAATCCACCATTAGGAAATCAAAACTATAATACTCTGTGTGCTAGTACAGCTGAGTATAAAAAAAATTGGATGTATGTGATACTACCATTTGAAAGTAAATTCTAAAATAATATTTTATTGAAATTTATAAAAAAACTAGCTGACCCGCCAGACGTTGTTCTGCCTAAAATTTATTCCTATAAAGCCTAAAGGAAAAGTCCTAGATTACCGTGTTGCCGTATCCCTATCCCTATCCCTATACCTATCCCTATCCCTATCCCTATCCCTATCCCTATCCCTATCCCTATCCCTATCCCTATCCCTATCCCTATCCCTATCCATATCCCTATCCCTATCCCTATCCCTATCCCTACCCCTATCCCTATACCTATCCCTATCCATATACCTATCCCTATCCCTATCCATATTTCTAGCCCTATCCCTATGCCTATTCTATCCCTCCAGACTTTCTAGGGTCACCCCCCTGGTCCACATTTTGGGCGATATCTCGGAGAACGGGTCGCATAGGGTCTTGAAAATCACCTCTTTTTTAAATACTCACCAACACCATTTATTTGATACCCATTTTGTAGAAAACCCATTTGGGATCACACCTGGTTCATATTTCAGGAAATACCTCGAATACGGAGTCTTATATGGTACCAATAGCTACACCTTGTTCAAGCACTCGTCAACACCTTTCATTTGATACCCATATCGTACGAACCCGTTATGGGGTTACCCTGGTCCACATTTTGTGGAATATCTCCAAAACCTTCCCGGATTCTTGTACTTTTTTTGGCCATAAACCATGTCGGGCTCAATAGAAAACTACGTGCAAAATTTCATTTAATTCAGTCCAGCCGTTCTGGAGTTAAATCATCAGGGAGGAAAATGCGACTTATTTTTATATAATAGATTTAAATGAGCGGTAATATTTTTCAGTGTATATATAAAATTTGTAGATGTATTGAGTTTTGTACTTTCAATACGAGAGCGTTGAGCAGCCTTGCTCTAGGTTCTAGACCTCACAAAAATTGTGGAGGTTTTTAAGAAACATTAAAAGTTGAGTATTAACTTTTGATATCTTTAAGTATGTCACTACTTCCAAAAACACTTAGACCATAGCCAAGTAATTCTCTAAGTACTAGCTGGATCTTGGAATACAAACTCAAAGAATTTTCTTGGAGAATTACTTGTAGACATGCTTAAAAGTTCTCGGCGTGCGACATCGTTAGAAATCACTTTAAATCTATAAGTCACAATAAATCAAGAAAAAAGTTATATTCTAAATTTTTTAATCTAAAAAGCAAAAGCCATTGAAGACTGGAGAGTTAAAAGCACAGAACGAAACAGACACTGAAGATGGCACATATTAGCCGAAGCCGGTTTGTCTCCAATCCAAATTTGACAAGGGATGACGGAAAATCGTTCCACAATACATCATCTTCCTAGCCTGTCGGAAAAGCAAGCAATCAAAAAGCAGGGCAATAACTTTATATTATCAACGCATACAGCAATTCAAGACTTAAATAAGAGTTAATTGCTAAAAACAAAAATTAATTTCTTTTAAAAAATTATGTGTAAAAATGTAAAAATGAAATGCTTGCAAGGGAGTGGGAATGAAAAAGTCATCAATATTTGTCAAATTAGTGGCAGTGACCCACTGCAGACATACATACATACATACACAACGGTGTACATAACCGCAAGCATCCCAAAGTTCAAATATATTCAATATCATGCGCTCATTTTGGGCGCGACACAATCAAACATTAATCTCACTCCCTTACTAATTTTAGCTTACGCACTCCCTTTCCAACTCACTTACTTACTGCCTTACATATTAAATTATTTTCTGCCTCACTTAGGGTGAAAACAGAATCGGAACGTAACGACACGACATTGCGACAACGACAGTACCTTGACGTTAAACTGTTGCAGCGAAGACAGCGACTGAAACATAATAAATGCGGCAACGACCGCCCCTACAGAAGGCTCGTTGGTGCCACATTACAGTTTTTCATTCGCAGCTAAAAAGTTTTTGGTTGAGATCGTAATTTTTCAATGTAAAATAATAAATTAAATAGTTAAATTAATTAATTTAATGCTCTAGACTCTTATTACATTTGGTTGTGTATAAATACTTCTGTTTTTTTTGTAAAGTTTCGTTAGATTTATTGAGTTGTCAAAATTTTAATATTTTATAATACAGTGGCAACTCATCGTCCGCTCGTCGTCGTCACCAAAATTAGAAATCGGCCTAAGTTGACGACAACGTAATTTTGTCGGTGGACGACGTCGTGCCGCGTCGTCTTTATTATAATTGCTTTCATAAGAATGCATGGGTTTTAATTTTGACAGGCTGTCGTTGTCGCAATGTCGTGTCGTTACGTTCCGATTCTGTTTTCACCCTAACACCCTCCATTTTATATCCCGCTTACGCGTTTACGCCCGCACTCCAACTCTCCAGTGTAAACAGTAGCACAAAAATGTTTGACAAACGTTGCCGTCATGCGCTGACACTTTGACATACATAAATGTGACGGCAATGTGACAGCAGTTATGAAGATAATGGCAGTAGCGCAACAACAACAAAGTCAATAATAAATCAACAAACAGCTTGCGGGCTTATACAGTCAGCCAAGTTGGGCTGTCGGTGACTCCTACCCGCGCGTGATAAACATTTTTTCTGAATCAATTTTTTTTATTTATTTTTTTCATTTGTGCTTATTTACCTTTTTCTTTTGTCTTACCGTTATGTCTGCGGTTGCCGAATTCCAAATTGAGTTTTTTAAGTCAGCTTATTTGTATATACATATTTATGTACCAGCATTAACTTTAACGGCGTCCCTATCCCTATGAGAGGAAGCAATGAACACATGTTTCTCATGAGCCATTCGCATGAAAATTAAAATTGACAGTTGACATTTGGTGTTTGACATTTGTTGACGTAGCATGGCGGCTTTGTAGGCGAGTAGGTATATACTATATACATATGCGGTGAAAACAAAAGAATTGGAGAAGAAGATGGAGAATGTAATGCGAGCTAGATGAAAACAATATACACATATGTATGCTTGTAAGTAAGTATTTATGTACATATACATATAAGTGAACTGGAAGTAAGATGCAGTGTATGATATACACATATACCCAGTTGAGGGTTTTCCATTCAATAATAATGGCACAAAGCATCAGCGCATCTGCTCCATTATAGCCGCTCCACTGTTTCTAGTTACAAATCGTCGGTCTCCTGCCAGAAACACGAATGTAAAAATTTTTTTAAGCACGATGTCTGCCCTTTATCGGGTAAATATTGATGTAATAATAATTAATATTTGTATAGATGCTTATGTACATACAAGTATGTACATATTATTTATGTATGTTTACACATGAATTTGTACAAATATTAATTGTTATTACATCAATATATACCCGATAAAGGGCAGACATCGTGCTTAAAAAAATTTTTACATTCGTGTTTCTGGCAAGAGACCGACGATATCGCACCCTAAATCATAAAGGGGCACAACTCAAAATTTTTCGAAATCGAGTTTTTTCATAAACTGGTATACGGAACATATCTCTGGAGATTGCAAAAAAAAAACTTTTGAATAACTGTCTCTTTCGACCGAAAAATATCCATTATACCTGGCTCTTTGCCATACGATTGCTTGTAATGAAAAAAAGTTTTTTGGCTCTCCTGAAAATTTTTGAATTTTGAGTTGTGCCCCTTTATGATTTAGGGTGCGATATGTACGTACAATTTTTAAACCGAAAATACCAAGCGAATGTGATGGTACTCGGGAATATTCAAGAGAGTTCTTCGAAAGATTTATGATCTGTAAAAAACTGCAGTTAACTTCTAAGCGAATTCGTACGGAATTTCTATCGTATGAGCTCTAATTTTTACTTTCCTAAACACATACATATGATGTATGTATGTAAATATATTAGGCGGGGCGATTTGTATAGAGCGAAATTAATCGATATCGTGTCACCGAATTCCTCTCATTTATCTAAGTAGAAAACTCTTCCATGACATTTGTCTAAAATTAATTTTGATGTTTCGAAATTTGATTTTTATGAACCAAGACGGATTTTTGAAAGTCAAAAATGGACAAAAATCTACAAAAGAAAAATATGTGCATCAAATTCAATCAAAATTTTATTCTTGCGTATGAGTAACCTTGAATATTCGTAGAGTAGAATAAAAAACAATTTGCACCAGCATAAGCCTACGTTTTGGGGTATAACTCTTCAATTGTTGCAGCTAAAATTCCTGAATTTTGGATTTACAGCATATATTGTGTCGGATGACTATAACATAGAAATATCCATATCATGAAAACAGGGAGCATTCCAGTTCTCCTATATCGGAGTATAACATATAATTAGACTGCGGATCTTTATGCAAAAAATTTAAAATGATTTATTAAGAGTTATATTGATTCAAAACTATATATTCACATTCCAAAGCGAATTTTCTTGCTCTGTTTTGGATATGCAAAATATATGCAACTTATATGCAGGTTATATGCAAGTTATATGCAAATTAAAACTACACCTTTTTTACATCAGATATGGAATTTTAAGTTATATACACAGTAAGTAAAGTATAGTTGAATGCAAAAATCATATGTTCTACGCTGAATCTTTTGTTCTATGCAAATATAAAACCCATTAACACCCAAAAACAAACTGCAAATGGGAACTAATTTTTATTATAATAATTTTTAATGTAAAGAGGTAATTTTAGTTGTAGTTAAAACCACAATATACTACAAGTGTTTTCTCCACATTTCCAGTGGAAAAATTGTGACGCTTATCGGTTAAGATCCGTTTATATGCTGAAAATGAACGCTCAACATCACAAGATGTAACCGGAGCATACTTAAATTCGCTCCAAAATTGACTGGGAATCTGTATTCCAGTTTCTAATATTTTGTTGTCACCTGAAAGTATTTTGGCTACCCCTAATATGACTTCAAAAGCAGGTTCTTTTTTGAAATAGCTTCAATTTTGACCAAAACTATTTGCCCACATGATGCTGACGTAGCGTCAAGTCCTTCAAAAGCTTCTGTTATTAGCGCCATTGAAGCCATTAGGGGAACTCCGCGAGACTTTAACTTGCGGATTAAAACTGCTAAACCTCAATTATTATGCAAATATGCAAGTTATATGCAAACATGGAAGTTATATGCAATATGCAAAATATGCAGAAATAAATATGAAAATTTAGAATATTTTGTTAATAACTTTCATTTTTCTCTTTGGAACCATATCGCTATCTCTTTTCCTTAAAAATATGCAATTGCATAAAGATCCGCAGTCTACATATAATTTCAAAATATAGCTACCCATTAAATTTACTTATCTTTAAGTAATTTGCTAGAAAATTTAAAATATATTATATACAGCACGTGATAATTGCGAAAATATGCGATTTTGAGCATTCTGCCTCCAAACCCGGAAATCAGGCTATATCTCGAAAACCACTCTTACGATTTGGATTCCGATTTCACATTTGGATGTAGCATAAAATTTTGGTTGAACTCTGTTTAATGTGCTTATTAGCCTGGTTAATATTTTTTTGACAATTTTAGTCAATTTTTTATTTTCAAAAATTCGTCGTGGTCAAAAAAAAACAAATTCCGGGACATTAAAATTAATTTTAGACAAACGTCTTGCAAGAGTTTTATACTGAGAAAAATTAGAGCAATCCCAAAATCGATGACGCAATATCGATTAATTTTCCTCCATCTAAATCGCCCCGGCCTAATGTACGTACATGCATGTGCGATTCGCTTGACGGTATCATATATCTTTTCCTGTTTTGGTTTATAGACTTTCCGCCTGTCAACTGTCAAATGCATATATATGTCGAATATGTCAGCTAGTCAACAAAGGCTTTCTGCGGCATTTAAACATATACAACTGCGCACATATTCCTATTTGAGCACACGTATATGGTATTGACTATGATTGTTCGAACCCACTTAAGTCATCCATGAGTTGCATTGTTTCTGCGCTTCGTTTTGTATATTTCATTCCAATTTTTTTTTCATACATACATACAGTCATCAAATTGAAAAGATATACATAATTTATTGCAAGCCATGTTGAAAATGCTAAAATCATGGATTGAATGCACCATTCAAACACTTGAACATTTCGTCCCCTCAATATAACAATAGCGTATGTGCTCATACGCCATTATTTTTTTATTGCATATTTAGAATCTCCATCATTGATTCTATGTCTGGTCAAAATTTCGTAAAATTCTACTTCCACAAAGTGGGTCAAAATGTCATATGCGCTATTTTACTTGAAATGGCCACTGCAAAGTTGTTAAAAGAATAATAGTGTATGCGCATTATACTCCATTTTAGCCTGTAGAAATAAATACAATTTATCAAAACTTTAACTCATAAAATAGCTTATAATAATATACACTATTGTTTGAGAAATAGTTTTATTCCGACCATTTCTATACCCCACATAAGCTGTTTTATTTCCAATACAAATTCGAAAGTTTTATCAGAAATTTACAAGAGTAGTAGCCTATGCGATTTTTACGTTGTTTTGACTACATGAATGCCAAGGAAATATTGTAGTCATTTGAAATTTCAGCTTGCAAATTCATTTCGCAGAGAAAGTTTGTTCATTAAAAATATGGATTTTAAACATCTGAGTGAGTAGATATCGTCTATTATATAATGTACCTAAGTGAAGCAAGTAAGGTAAATATCAACAGCCTGTGACACGAAACCACCAGTCGTTGTGGAAATTGCTCCAAAGACTGACGAGTTTGATTTCGCTGTGGGATTGCCGGACATAGAGATACCTCAAACAGATGATGAGAATGGTACAGACTTCTCTGCAGGATCTTCGGACGAGTATGTCCCCGATTCGGATGATGAGGCACTGGCTTTGGCAGATGAATTAGATAATTCAGTGATAAGGACAGCAGATGTAGTTTTAGAAGAAATCGCAGACTGTGGTAATACTTATATCAATAACAAGAATGAAAATGCTAGAAATATACTTACGCGAAAGAAAAAGGTGAGTACAGCAAACAGCTTTTGAGAAATATTGTTTGGGTCTAGCCACGTCTAACTCTGAAATATTTCCGATCAATAGATTGAAAGTCATAAATGGGTGCAGAAAAAAAGGAAGTATCATCGCAACAAAGGCAACCTGTATGTCACTAAGAGTGGCAAAAGAGTTGAAGAACGTGTTCCGAAACCCACTGACTGTAAGTGCCGCCATAATTGCACAGAAAACTTCTCAGAAGAAGAGCGCACAGAGATCAATGCAGAATATTGGAATTTAGGCGACTATTCGAGGCAGCGACTGTTCCTGGCCAATTGCGTGAAAATTGAGAAGTGCAAAAGGACGTTGACAATTGGATCACGGCAGGCGAACACATTTAATTATACTCTCAAAGCCAAACAGGTATGCAAGAAGTTTTTTTTAAATACTTTGAACTTGTCAGACGGCGCAATATCTGTGTTAGCCAAGAAGATGTGCCAAAATGAATTTACTGATAAGAGGGGTCAACATGGCCACCAGAGAAAATTAGACGAAGAGACAATTGCGCTTATCAAACAGCACATCGAGTCATTTCCAGCCGTCGAAAGCCATTACACTCGAGCAAAAAGTCAACGACTTTATCTTGCCTCCGACTTAACAATATCAAAAATGTACGATTTATTCAAAGAAATCCACCCGGACGCTATCATTAAAGAAAACGTTTATCGCCGGATATTTTGCATGAATTATAATTATTCTTTCCACCGTCCAAAAAAGGACACCTGCTTAACATGCGAGAGGTACAAAAACGCTGAGGACAAAGACTCCATTCAGAAATCCTATGATGAACACATCCTAAATAAGACAAAGGCAAGAACTAACAAGCAAACAGACAAGGAATCAGCTAAAAGTAACAGTAATTTAAAAGTGTTTACTTTTGACCTCCAGTCAGTGTTAACGACTCCTTGTAGCAACGTAAGCACGATGTATTACAGTCGAAAGTTCGCCACGTATAATAACACATTTTACGACATTGCCAGTGGAGAAGGTTACTGTTTTCTATGGGATGAAAATCAGGGGCAACGAGGATCGGACGAAATTGGGGCCACAATATGGAAAATGATGAACTCGTTAGACGAATCGGTAACCGATGTTATTCTCTACTCAGACTGCTGCGGGGGACAAAACTGAAACAGGTTCATTGCTACACTATTGATTTATATCAACAATACCTTGAAGCTTAATTCGATAACAATTAAGTACCTCCAAAGCGGGCACACACAAATGGAGGCAGATTCGATGCACTCTGCAATAGAACGTGCGAAGAGGAGTATATGCGTTTATTCGCCGGAGGAATGGCCAACTATAATGAGACTGGCAAGACGGAAAAACCCATATGCTGTAGAGAGGCTTCAATACAGTGATATGATTGATCTCAAAGCCATGTTTTCGAGGTTAGGCCATAGCCTTAAGAAAAATATACAAAATGACTCGGTAAATTGGCTTAATGTTAAATTACTCCAAGTGAACAAAATTCAACGAAAACAATTATTATACAAAGAGGAATGGGATGGAGACTTGAAAGTAATTGATATTGGAGGAACGCGAAAAACAAAAGAGGTGTTCAACTTTTCGTTTACTGGCAAATACAATAAAGAGCTGCCAATTTGTAATCGAAAGCTGCATGATCTTCAAAATTTGTGCAAAAAGAGTGTAATTCCTCGTGGCTCGCAGTCATTTTTTTTTAACTTACGAGGTGGAAACAAGCGAAATTGTTTAGATGAGCCAGATGTAGCAGAGGAAGAGAATGAAGACGAATGAATTTCTAGTTATTTTTGATTTACGCAATGTATACCTTCATTTGTCATAATTTTTTGTTTATAATAACCCAAATTGGAAAGTAATGAATAAATGCCACTGAATTAACAAACCTATGAATTAATTACTGTTTTATAATTTTACAAACTGATATTTTTGAGATCAAATATTTTAACAAAAATACCGTAAAATTATTGAATAAAACAGCGTATACCATACAAAATAAAATAGTGTATCAGATACATTATACGAATTCCTTAAAAAATAAAATGGCCTATATGGAAGACTTGCGCTTTGAATAACATAATTATGGTCTTGGGTAAATACGAGTTGAGGAGTGATTTTGCGTCAAAGCGGAGCTTGCTGGTCGTGGGTGGTGGGCGGCGGCGTCATCCGCATGATTTCTGTCGTTAACAGCAATTAACAACAAGTGTTGCGATACTAATGCGTTAATTACGCCATTGTCGCGGATGTAAACATGCCTGAGAATTGGAGAAGTGAAGTTCAACTTGGTTGATCAAAAAAAGGGGTGTATGTGTGTTTGTGCATATAATGTGCCGCCACAATTGCTGTTTTAATGCTTCATGTGCTTACTCATATACATAAACTCCCCCACACACACATGCATTCAATTCCAGTAATGCGAATGACAATGATGACAATGAGACAGCTTTTTGGAAATGGAAATGTGTACAAAACTGAACAGATATAAAAGCGTTTATTCACATTTACATATATGCGCAATTCCACCACTTGGTCTTAGTAAGTTTTTGAATGACGAAACGGGGAGGCAGAAGAGTTATGGTTATTTGTTATGAGCAAAGCGAAGCGCAAAGTTTTCCAAAGTAATTCAATGCAGAATTTATGGCTGCCCTTTTTTGGTTGAGAAATTTGAGAATCATTTAGGTAATCGTACAAGAATGGAAAAGTTTTCACAAAAGCTGCATGTCACACAACGAGTATGTAATGTATTACACATTTTACTACATGAACATTATGCGTTTTGTGTATCTATATATATGTATGTTTTTATATATAAACTTGCACTCTACTTATACCGAGTAAATATTATTTTCATAGTAAGTTGTTAAGCAAACAGGAATTATGGTGTACATAAACAGCTCATAGCCAATGTATGCCTAAAATGTGTATGTATGTCCATGTGTGTAATTTATAAAATGAAAACGTATGAGTCGAGCTTTCTTATGAAAGGAGTTAACGCGTAAAGTTCCATAAATTTTCCAAAGCACTTTTCTCACCAAATGTCATCTTATCAGGGATCGTAACGGTTATCACTTTTATCGAAAAAGTCAAAAAATAGCCCTTCAATTTTGACTTTTATTTTTTAAGTTAGAACATTCAATAGCCAGATATGAACACCCCTAACGATAGCAATAATTCACCAGTTCCCTCGTTTTTGTTGCACTGGCCAGTTCCAATAGGTTCTAGCACTTCCACTGATTGCGTTAATTCACCGGTTCCGACGATCATGACAACTTCCACCAATTGCAACAATTCACCGGTTCCATCCTTTTTGTTGCATTGGAACCGGTCCACCACATATGAGCACTTCCACCGATTGCGATAATTTACCGATTTCTTCGTTTTTGTAGCACTCACCGGTTCCAACAATTATGACAACTTCCACCAATTGCGATAATTTACCGGTTCCTCCGTTTTTGTTGCATTCACCAGTACCACCAGGTACTATGTAGCTCTTTAACCGATTGCGATAATTCACCGATTTCATCGTTTTTGTCGCATTCGCCGGTTCCAACAATTATGACAACTTACACCAATTTCGATAATTCACCGGTTCCAACGTTTTTGTCGCATTCACCGATTCCAACAATTATGACAGCTTCCACAAATTGCGACAATTCACCGATTTTATAGTTTTTGTTGCATTAACCGGTTCCAATAATTGTGCGAACTTCCACCAATTGCAATAATTCATCGGTTCCAACGATTTTCATGCATTCACCGATGAACACTTCCACCAATTGGGATAATTCACAGGTTCCGTCGTTTATGTTGCATTCACCGGTTCCAAAAATTATGAGAACCTACACCAATTGCAATAATTCACAGGTTTTACCGATTTTGTTGCATTCACTGATTCCACCAATAGCGACAGGTCATTGGTTTTATTTATTTTATTGTTGTTGTCAACGTTCGCATTCGTTATTCGTATTAACATTCGATATTCGGTACTAAAATTCGAAATTCGGTATTAAAATTTGATACTCCTATTTCGTATTCGGTATTAAATGCGGTATTTGGTATTAAAATTCCGTATTCGGTAGATATTTACCTATATTCGGCATGCATATACGTTAATCCTGTTCGGTATTTGGTATTCGGTATTCGTATTCGTATTCATATTCGTAATCGTATTGGTATTCGAATTTGTAATCGTAATCGTAATCGTAATCGTAATCGTAATCTTATTCGTACTCGTATTCGTAATCGTATTCGTATTCATATTCGTATTCGTATTTGTATTCGTATTCGTATTCATATTCATATTGGTATTCATATTCGTATTCGCCTTCACCCACTTTCCATATTCTTATTCGGTATTCGTATTTGTATATATATTCGTATTCGGCTTAGTACATATTCGTATTGACCTACATACATACATACATATATACCAAATATGACCTATTTTGGTTTTTATTTTTGACTTATAAAAATAAAAATAAAAATAAAAATTTATCAGTTATTCTCTGACTTTCTTGATGAAGTTAAAGAGATAAAACTCTCATCGGATTGACTATCTGTGGCTATCGAGCATCAAATTAGTATACTATATAATTGTTAAAAATGTTAACTCTTTCCCATTGACTTTTTGAGTTGAAAATTCAAAAATAACTCTTATTTTCCCTCCCTGCATCTTATACCTAACCTAATGCTTCGGTGCTGTATATAACAGTAATTTGGATTGCAACTTGCTTCGCATTATTGTGAGTCTAGCTTTTATGTGAGTGAAATAAAAACCGAATATGGCAACCAACTAAATTTAAATTCTATTTATCACTCATTTCGTGACTGCATAGCAATGCTCTACTTTTAAAAGTGCCAAGTGCAAAATTATTTCAAACTTTTCTGTGCAAAACCATTTTTTGTTTCACTTGTCTGTTATGCTTAAACTCGGTGCTTAATGCCGCAAAATACGCTACTTTAAAAAGTCAATATGTCTGCGCTTAACTAAGTATAAACTGGGTTAAGATGCAAAAAAAAAAAATTATAATTTATCTGCCTTGATAATGCAGCTATGATAGTTTCATCGCTTGCTTGCGCAAGTTCTATCTGTATGTATGCATGTATAAATGGCTGATTATTTGAGGGTTAACGTTGCCAATTAAAATTGGCAATGCACAGAAAACCCAGAGTACATATCTTAGATGTCCAGTAATGTGTTTGTATGCATGTTTGCAAGTGCAACTGAAGCTATTTTTGTGCACATATGCTTTTAGCGCAAGCCACATAGAAAACACCATCATAAATCATAAATGTTGGCAGTAAATGCAGTTTGAAAACACAAACATATGTACATATGCATGTATTTATGTATGTATATGCATCTAAGTATGCCAGCATATGAATCTTTTTAAGTTCGAGCATTTGCTTTATTAAGTAAAAAGAAAATTGTTAGAATTGAGAGCAGTCGAGCATAATGTGTTTAAAAGTTTGTAAATTAAAATAAATGAAATTGTGAAAGCAAGCATAAATAAATTGAATTAAAATTGCCAGAAAAACACAGGCGTTTATAACTAAAATTATTTACATACATAGAAAATTCATTGAGTGACATACATGTTTACCCAGTAGGCCCAAAGGTACTACAAATCGTGAACACATTCCTTACATTTCCTTTGCGGAACATAACAACTTCCATGAATATGCCCCATGAATATCGCACGTTAATGGCCGCCTTCGCATGAATGACTTAATAATAATAATAATACAATGGCGCTATTATAACTCTGACGAGTTTTATGGCCGATCTTCTCTCCCAATTCGAGGTGTGCTCCTTTTTTGTTTTTCCTACTAATTGGATGAATGAATTTGTGTAGTGAAAAAACCAGTGAAGTGAAAATTGTTCGTCAACGTCGGGCTTTCATTCCAAACCGCATGCTTAGCGGCTGTTCTGAAACACTTTATGAAAGGAAAAGCCGTGAAAATTTTGCTTCTGGATTCATATTCATGTATGTATATCCATATGTAAGATGGCAGGGAGGGGGAGAGAAAGTGATTAGTTTCGAAAATTTATTATTCGATTCGAGAACTATGAAGATCATCTACTAGAGCCCTAATTACTCAATGTATTTTCCCTTCATTATTAACTCGAAATACAGCCGATTTTCGAAGAGAAATTTCATTGAGGTAGAGAGGTAGATAGAGACAGAGACAGAGAGTGAGAGACATAGAGAAAGGGTGCGGTTGACTTAAAATACGAGACCTCTTCTCCTATTGCCATAGAAATACATATAAGTATGATTCTCATTTTGTTTCAAACGCCTTCAAATACAGTATGGACACTGTAAAATTTATTTCGGTTATACATTAGATGCGTTTTTTTGATCTAACATACCCCTCCGGCCACAGAATATGAAAATAGGATGTTGTAGGATAACTAAGCTGATTTTTATTTTTTTTTTAGAAACAAAACTGATATTGTTCAATATGAAAATGATTTTGGCATGTTTCATTTAAACCAAAGTAGCTTGGGTAAAAAAAGCTCAATTTCGATCAAATAAACTTTTCTGAAAACTTCATTAATTTGCGCAGATTTCTGTATATTTTGATTAAAAAGAAATTTAAGGTATCTTGAAAATTCCCGGGTCCAAACTTGAAAATCCGTGACTAAAAAAAATAAAATTCCACTTTAAGCGATCTTGGTACCTTCCCTATCGCTCGCACTAAAAAACTGAGTACACCATTCGATTAAGCCGTTAATTTTACATGAGAATCTATATCTTTTGTTTTTTTTTATTTTTAATTCTGTGGTTTTGTTCATATATGAATCTAAACCTATTATGGAATTTAAAAAAAATCGCTGTTTTTGGAGTAGCCAACTCAGTTTTGTTTCTAAAAAAAATAAAAATCAGCTTAGTTATCCTACAACATCCTATTTTCATATTCTTTGGCCGGGGGAAGATCTGAGAAATTTTGCCGAAAAAAAAACGCATATATTTGGTTCGATATTCAATTTATGTGGACATCGTCGATGATTTACGAATGCTCGGCACAATGTTCAATGGGTTTAGAATCTAAACTTTAGATGCCAATAAAACTATATATGTATGCAAGTAAATTAATATTGACACATACACACATATTGTCGATGCCTTTGCAAAACCGCCCATCAAAAAATTGCAAAACCGCCCATTTACCAAAACCCAAATTTTCAACTAGAGTGAAAAGACGTTCTTGCTTTGCCATAGATTGTGATAGTCGCTATTTCATTAAACTTTTTTTTTTAAACTTGTTACTGAAATAATTTTTTTTACGAATTGTATGTGTTGTCATCGGTGTCTGGAGCTCAAGGTTTCCAACTCCCATTTTTTGTCACAAATGTCAGATAGACGATTTTGCAGGCAATGGCTCAGCGTTTAGAACTGTAGTCAATGTACTGCAAAGGGCGGAAGTTCGATTCTTGGCAGAAGCAACAGTAACCTGATGAGTCTTAGAGCGATCTAAGTTAAAACAGCTGTAGTTACATTCATGCTTAAAATTTTTTTCTAGTTTCAAAAATAAAAAAAAAATATAACCTCGGCCTGTGCTCGTTAAATTCAATAGATTTTGCTAATATTCGAAGTGCGGTTTTGCAAAGACATCGACGTTATATGTATATACACACGTATATATACACACACATATGTATGGGTATAATTAAATGCGGCAACCCACAAAATATTTATTTGCTAATAAAATGAAGCATCCGTTTTTTTTTTGTGTGTCAAAGCGCAATTAAAAACGTAATAGTTTATTATTTGTACAAACAGACTGAATACACATTTAGTTTTTAGCTAATATTTCACATTATTCAATCAACATGAAAATAAATTCAATAAACGCTACAATTTATTCCACATTTTTTTGTTTTTTGTTTCTTGTTTTCTTGTTTTTGGACGCTTCACAACTAATTCATTTTTAGTTTCAAAAAAAAAAAAAAGAAAAAAAAATAATAATGTAAAAAAACGCACAAGAGAACGTTTAAAATTTAAAAAGAAAAGCTGCGCAATTTATTGCCGAGTCGTTAATGATATTAAAGCAAATTTAGAAAATTCTTTAGTTTTTTCGTTTGTGTGGGTGTGTGTTAGGCGCAATGCCATAAATACTCATTTCATAAGAATCTGCAGCAATTCAGCTAGCACTTGTAACACATCACACTCAAAATTAATATAAATATTTACCTACAATTCTGGCGTATCACTCCACTATACAAAAAAAGAGAACAAAACTCAAAATAAAAATTTATCATCATTGTAAAATTTAAGCATTAGCTTTTGCTAGCCTCTGCCTCTGCATACATATGTACATAACCAAACATCATGCTCACCTTCCACAACATTCAAAGACGCGATGTACTTAAATTAGATTTCAAAGATACCATGCCATAATAGCATTAAAGATTGCCGGGTGCTTTAATAGGTATTGCCAGGTAGTGTGTGTGACTGGAGGGGGCGTATACGTAACATAGTTATGTATAAGGCAGTGATCTCCACAAAGCCCTTATGGAAGCGCGGGCACCGGTACTTTGAAATTAAAATCATGGCCGACAATAAGAGCAAAAAAAATTGCGACCGCCCACTTCCTCCATTATTAAAAGTACACCCGAAAAGTTTCGAAAATTTATAAATTGATATTTTTTTATGGTGCTGGTGTGTGCGTTTTTATATTTTTCATTATTAGCGCAGGCTTTAATAGTTAAAGTTTAATTTATACTATAAATTTTATAGTATAAGTTTTATAGCTAAAACAGCGCCATCTGATTGAATTAATCTCATTAGCAAATATGTTGCGTATTTTTAGGCACAAAGAAATAACTCATATGCACACAGGAGAAGCTAATAAAAATGTGTTAAAAAATCTAAATAAGTACATACATATCACACTATTGAATTCCGTATCAAATCTTAATTTACAACAATTTGTCTCAGTGTGTAGGCGGCGATTCGCTGTAGCCCGCTTCTGCAGAAAATAAAAAAGAAAAATGGAAGCCAAATATGGCGTGTACACAAACCCGGTTGGAATTGATTGCTTTGAAAATTTAGGTTTCATTAAATACTTTTAAAAGTGTTCAATATAATAAAATAAACTAACACCATAATTTGTCTTCCAGGTCTGATAGTGAAAAAATTGTTTGATACAAAAAAAATTCCAAAATTATTCCTTTATATGTAATTTTACACGAATTAATAGTAATTTTGCGCTGCTGTTCCTAATGGGTATAGCATTAAACTTCGTTTGGAGGCGAGAGGATAGAATGCGCGGTAGGCGGTGATTTTCGGCACGCTTGCCTATGCTTAAGCGCGGCACAAAAACAAAAAGCGCGGAAGAGCGGTAGCTGTGGAGACCCATGGTATAAGGTATAACAATTTTAAGAATGCTTTGCTGGTAGCGAAATTTGAGACAGTCGAAATTCTGCTAAATAACAACAATAACAACAACTCTTTCATCTCTAGCGCAAAACGTGAACTCCAAACTTGTTTTTCGGTAAGACAAAAGCATCAAAAATTTCCAACAATGTTCTTAAAATTCACTGTATGTATATATATAAAACTTTCTTTTATTAGTAGGTGAAAGCAGTGAAAGCCGAAATGCGAAACTTCAAACCGCTAAACTTAACTTACATCCGCCCGAGACCACTCCTGTGGAACTGTAGGACAAGCAATACTTCGTAGGAGGACGACTAGACACAAAGTCTTCTTTCAACAAAGCAGGACAACTAACGCCTACCTTGGGATATTTAACTCAGTGCTTGGGTATACACATATGCATATATTTATATATACACACACACACATATCTATGTATGTATGTAAACTTTTAGCTCAACCCCTGCAGAAAACGGAACTAGTCCATACATGCATGTACAAACCAGCCGCTTGTGGCAATCAACTAGCCCAAAACCTGCCACATTTCATATAAAAATATTGGTCCAATTAACATTGCAATGTCCTAGCACTGGACCACTTGGTCCATCGCTCGATCGCATCAAACTAGTTTAAAAACTAACTTGCCGCAGCTACTTTGCAAACTACCTACAAGATGTTACTTTTTAAACTAGCTACGGCGGGTTAGTTTTTAAACTACTCTAAGCAGTTAGTCCATAAACCAGATACGGAAAACTGCTTTATGGAGCACCTACGCCAAATTACTTTCGAAAGTACTTACGGGAGAATAAAGCCGGAATTACAAGAAACACATGTTTGCTCGTGCACACATCAGAAAAACATACAATTTACATAAATATATGCTAAATATTTCTGTAATTTCTTCTAGTGAATTACACTGTAGGTAAATTTTTAACTTTTGAAATATCACAGAGAAACGCCGAAACACGTAAGCTTAATTTTTGGCTGTAGAATACGATGGCGTTTTCAGAAAGTCAAAGTTAGCTCTTGTTTTCGAGAAATTTAGGAAAGAAGTTTCAGAGCTCCGAAGGTAATTTTTTTCCCGTCTATAAACTTTACTTAGGTTTTGAACCCTTTCCCGCGTAAAGATTTTGACAGTTGTTCTTACTTAATTTGGGCATTCTAAATTCAATGCCATAATTAGTTTTCCCAAACTGGCTCCGGTTTATGAGATAACGGTATTAAAAATTACTATCAATTTGGACTTTTTTGTTCATAACTAAGTCAGTTTATGAGTTAAATTGCCCAAACTTCGCACATGACCATATTTTAGCATTACCTTAACTTTTTCTGAAAATAATTGAAATCGGGTGACTATAACATATAGCTGCCATACAACCGATTTTTCAGATGTGGACATTTTAGGGTATAGCTTCGCTATTTAAACAGCTAAGAACATGCAACTTTGGAGAATTTCTACCTGTATTGACATTAATCTATTTCCTGAAAAATGTCGAGATCGGGTCACTATAACATATAGCTCCCATACAACTGATTGTTCAGATATATGGTTTTGCACTTTTATTTCTTTATAACTCCGAAAATAGTCATTCTGCGTGAAAAAGCAACATAAACACTTTCATTCAAAATGAATAGGTGAAAAATTTTCTCATAAACGATTTCCACGTATCTGCATTAGTTATTGCACTTTTGTGCAACTAAAGTTGAAATTTCACCATAGGCATTTTTTCAAGCCCAATAACTCATTATCGTATTAAATGAATTAGATGATCTTTATATCGTCTTACAGAGAATTAAAAGAACTATTACACAGTTTTTAAATGAAGAAAATATATGCATGTTTGAGGATTTTATACGCATTTGAATAATTTTTTTGTTAATTTTTCATAAAATTTTTCTCCAAATAATGCCTAAAAGTATGCTTACAATAGTTTTGTAGGAAAATTTTATTATAAATGCATATATGCAGCGGCTACGATCGTTTAAACTGATCCTCAAACGCGAATCTACATACTTATACGTGAACTGGTCCAATGATTGGCTACATGTGACAAGTTCGTAGCTAGTTGACTGTGGCACAAATGTACCAAGTGGTCCAACAATTTTTGCAGGGACATTCAACACAAAATGTGCCAAGAGATGCGGAACATTTGTGGCATTGCTGGACAGCAACTGAATTTATTCCTATACGTACATACATATGCAGGTATTTAAATAATTCAAATGTGCGGTATACAAGTAGCAAAAGCAAAAACTATTTCCATAAAATCTTTTTTTTACCAAATCAACACCAGTCGGCCGATTGAGGGTACATAAATATATACAAAAGTATTCGCATATATAGGCATGTATGTATGTCTTTACAAGGTTTTGGTGCATGGCAAGTAATTTCAGGATGTTGGTTTAGAAGCTCAACGGAATGGTCCACATACATAAATTTACAAATATATGTAGGTGTAAGAGCAAGCATGTACTCGTACGTTTGTACAAACAACAGTGGTAAAAGTCCACACTAGTACTTAACGCGCAACTAAACTCTGTGCGGTGCTTCGAGTAAATGGAAAATCCATTATAACTAGCATATGCAAAATTTCTTTGGTGAATGCGATGCGGCGCGGCGCTCATGTGTGCCATTGCCATTGCCAGGCAGTCATCAGTTGCCGGTCAGTCCGGCACAGAGATGTTAAGTATTGCAATCATTGTGACTTTCAGCCCTTGAAGTCCCATTCTTTTTCTTGAAGTCTTGAATGCAGCCTTTCAGTCCTTTTTTGACTGATGATTTAAAATTTGAAGTCCCCAGTATTTTTGCCAAGTATGACTGACCATTCATTTTTTTCATTCATTGATGACTGGCGATATTTTTTAAGCAGTCATTTGGTAAACTAGTACCGAAAATTTGCTCTCTATATATTTTAGCTGTAATAGTATTTATTTTGAATATATATAAAATGGTCAGTTTATAAAATCTTTGAAATACATATCGCTAGCTTAGATTGCAAACTGCGTAAGTCCATTTTTATGAAAAAGTGTATTTTTATGTACAACGCTAGAAAAATCAAATACGCACCGCGCTAAACAAGTCTGTGACTCTTCTCATATTTCTACTCGTTGTTATTCAGTGATAGGCAAATTGCGTAAGTCCAAAAAGCGAAGAAAATTGTTTAAGTCAAAAATATTTACATGAACAGAAAATTTTTTTCATTTCGAAATTTTTTTATTTTTTGTTTTTTATCTTTTCTACAAAATTAAAAAAAAGGACTTACACAAATTGCACTCTAAGCTAGCGATATGTACACTAGAGCGCATCGAGAAAAAAAAGTTCGTCGTACGCCCCCATATGATCTCTTTTTCGAAAAAATTTCCGTAAAAAATTTTGTTTGACGCCGCTAGATGTCGCTAAAATTCAATTTTTCATATCTTCGGTTTTATGGAGCGTTCCTACTTTATAATTGTATTAACCCTGTGTGCGCCATTAGGGCGCTTCCACCCAGTACTGAGTTTATACCACCTTAATGTAACTTTTTTGCCGGTATGTATGGTCGTCAAAAATATTAACGTTTTGCAAAAGAAGTATTTCGATCGATGCCGTAGAACCGCAAATAAAACACATTTAACGTTCCGAGGAATATGCACCTAAAAGACCACAGGAAGCGAAAAAGTTATATGCCTCGGAATGTTAAATGTGTTTTATTTGCGGTTCTACTGAATCGATCGAAATACCTCTTTTGAAAAAAAATAATGCTTATTGACGACGTTTAACATGCCAGCAAAAAAAAAAGTTACATTAAGGTGGTATAAACTCAGTACTGGGTGGAAGTGACCCCAATGGCGCACGCAGTGTTAATACGATTATAAAGTATGAACCCTACTCTCATGCCAAAGATATTGGTGTATCAAACTCAGGGATCGAATCTTTAAAAACCTAGTAACCCCTATGAGAAGAATGGCAAAAGACTGTAGCTGCAAACATTTCATGATTGCAATCAAATGATTGCAGTAACGGGGTGGATTGCAGCCAGGTGAATGCACAGTTAAAATTTACCAGTCAGAATGAAGGCTTAGTTTTTTAATTCCCAGTCATGACTGACAAAAAATGAATAGCAGTCATTTTGACCCCAATAAAAAGACTGCGCAGTCACAAAGTACTGCATTACTTAACAACTCTGGTCCGGCAGTCCAGCAGCACAGAAGTGTCGTGTGCTCAATGTGCCCAATGTCTGCCTTATTGCGTATGCATGAAAGTGAATGAGTGGATGACTGGATGAGTGAGTGAATATGGAAATCAGTTTGCATTTATTGATATATTTGCATATCTATATATATTTACTTTTCTGTTTGCGCCGGCATAAATTCGTGTTGCTGCCCTGCAAAAAAGCCGAGTACTCCATGCACGCGTGTATAGAGTACTCGCTGTGGACCAACCGAGTACTCCTCAACCTGTCACATTTCATATAAAAAATATGGTCCATTTAACATGGCGATGTCCTAGGCAGGGATCACATACTCCGATTTCAGCATGACACCCGAGTAATCCAAGGAGTAACTACATGGGATTAATCCATGGAGTACCTACATGGGATTAATCCATGGAGTAGGTACGAAAATTAATGAAATTTAATAATCGCTGAACAGATTTGAACGACTGCCAATTCAATTTGATTATTAGGATTACATACATATATAAGTAAGCTTTTCTTTAATAAAAATAAAATAATAAAATTTTTCTAGCGCAATCGCCAACATGTTGTGTTGCGTTCAATGTCTATTTATTTCTAGATCGTGCACGTTCAAACGAGCATGCATACATATGTACATACATACATACATACATACAAATGTACGCACTTGCTTCGTCGTTATCGCGATATACATACATTCGGTTTTTGTAGCAATGTTCGGCTAACTACGAGCCGATGCAGATAAACGAGTCGCTTGCTTGGGTCTACGTTTATGATCACTTTGAAAGTACTCCTACCTACCACAAAATGGATCATATACTCCTACGATTTTTACAGTGTAACAGCACACAAACACACACACACCCACATGCACAACTTAAGTATTGTGTACGTTTAACAATCGCATGCGTTCAATTCTCTAGTGGTCTTAAGCGAATTTAAAATGATTTATTTTTATTTATTGATCCGAGAAAAGTTTGTCTATCTATGGTTTGAAAATTTTTGCGTGCATACACTTGGATTTTGTTTATATGTACACACGTTTATATGTACATATGTATATGGCGGTATGACTACATGTACCAACATATATACATACAGGTCATGTTCAGATGCAGTGGTTAGTCATAAAAAAACTTTTTCTAAATAACTTATGAGCTCGGATAACTTATGCGAATACAGAGTTATACAGACATACCTGTAGTATGTATGTACATATTTAGCTGTGTTTAGGTAAAGGAATGTTCCCAGCAAACATTCGGAGTCATAAAAGAATCAGAAAGGAATCATAAACTGGAGTGTTCACACTCATTATGAGCTCATTTTTGAGTCCGAAATGTATGTATTTCTGTTCCTAAGGTGGTCGCCCGATCGAGCCTAATTCCATGCATCATATGAGCCTGAATAAGAGTCAAAAAAGACTCCTATTGGGCTCATATTTATGAATCTTTTTTTCCTTCTTCTATGATTAGAAAAGCCAAAAAATAATTATTTTCCATGCATTTTCCTTCCCCTTACCCAGTTCTCTTCAAACGCTTGTTATACTCTTTTCCAGGCCTTCTTCACCTTCGCTGCTTGCTTTATCGTGTTGTCTATTTTGTATTCTCTTCCTGATTCGAACCTGACATCAATCTGAAATTCAATCCAATGCCATCATATACTGGGACATTGAACATTATATTATTGAACTTCAGTGATATTTATCCTTCCCCTTTTTCGAAACGGCATGTATGAATTACAATTCTCATTTTAAAAAACACAAAAAAAAACGTAAAAAAAAATCTTAAGCTCATATTTCACACATATTCGGATTCATATCGGACTCCAAATTATGAGGCTCCTGTTTCAAACATATTTCGGTGTAATATATGATTTCAGAACTTTAAGACTCATATTATACACATATTTCGGACTCATAATGTGCTCCAAATTATGAGTGCTCCGAAAATGTTGGCTGGGTTAAAAATTCATAAAATTGCTTGTATTTTAGTGAATATTTAATCGTATATATTTATGTAAAATCTGTGCATATGCATTTTCTCTGCTGGCAAAGCTAGTACACTCAGGGAAAAACAGCATTTTAAAATCAAAAATAAAATTTTTGTTTTCATAATGCCCGTTTTAAACCAAACCATTTTTATTTTAACAACGAAAATTTTTAAATTAAAAATGAAATTTTTGAATTAGGAATGAAATTTTTGAAGTAAAAATGCATTTTGGATTTAAAAAGAAACATACTTAAATTAAAAAGGAAAATGAATGTTGATTCAAAAACTCGCTCTTTGTTCAAAATTTTTTTGTGAGAAAATATTTTTTTGTGAGAAATCCAACAAAAACAATAATGAGAATCGATTTTTTTTTTATTTTTTTTTTTACAATGATTCATATAATTCACGGATTCTTTTTTAGGAAAAGGGAAGTATAAATAGGTTACTACAATTCAATATAATGTTTAATGTTCCACTATATGATGGCGTAGGATTGAATTTCAGGTTGATGTCATGGTTCGAATCCGGAGGAGAATATAAATTAAAGAAGAAAAAGGAGAATAAGGATAATAAAAAAGAAGATAGCAAACAGTTAACGCGAAGTAGAAAAGAAGAGGAGAACAAGCGGAGGCTATATTTTTGTAGTTGGGACTCGGATTAAGAGAAGATGAAGAGAATGCCGTTGGATACAATTTCGAATCCGGAAGAGAAAATGATATAGAGAACACTGCAGCGTTTTTTTTTCTCATAGTGCTTAAAATAAAAATAAAAATTTTTAAATTTAAAATGTTTTTTCTTGATTTAAAAATTTTAAAATGAACATTTTTAAAATAAACAAGTAAGGAAGCCTAAGTTCGAGTGGAATCGAACATTAGATACTCAGCTGTATGCTTTCATTGTTTGTTTGCGTTTGATGAAAACACGTTGTATTTTATATAAAGCGAGTGCTGCATAAAGTGGGCGTAGCCACGCCCATTTTCAACATTTTTATCAGTCATCCAACTAAGCATATGAATATTATTCTTTGTGCAAAATTTCATTCCTTTATGACTTCTAGTTACAAAGAAGTCTTGTTACAAATTCCCAAAGGGTGTTCCAGAAATATCTTTGTTAAAAAGTAGGCGTGGTCATAAACCGATTTCAATAAATTTTTGCGTGTCTATTAACACAAGTTATAAAAGTGTATAAACCAAGTTTCGTCATAATATCTCAATTATTTGTCGAGTTGTGGGCTCTGAAATCTCGTTGATTCCTTTGTCTGAAAAGAGGCGGTGCCACGCCCATTTTCCGAAATTTTTCTATTTTTTGTTTCCGATCTATTGTAGAACTCATGCCACAAAATTTCAATGAATTATCTTTATATTTGACAAAGATATCGCTTAAAATGTTTTTATTAGGCCACTTTATGATACCCATATATAAAAGTGGGCGTGGTCGTCAACCGATTTCGCTAAAATTTCGAACATGTATTACTACAAGTAGTGAAAGTGTATAGACCAAGTTTCGTCATAATATATCGATTATTTGTCGAGTTATGGGCTCAGAAATCTCGTATATTCCTGCTTCTAAAAGGAGGCGGTGCCACGCCCATTTTCTAAAATTTTTGTATTTTTTGTTTTATGTCCATAATTGGACACCTTCCATAAAATTTCAATGATATATCTTTATATTTGACAGAGATATCGCTTAAAATGCTTTTATTAGGTCACTTTATAATACCCATATATAAAAGTGGGCGTGGTCGTCAACCGATTTTGGCAATTTTTCGTCCAAACATTTGCCTAAGTAAGTATATCACGCCTATCAAATTTCATCGATATATCTTCAACGGTTTCTGAGTTATGACTCATAAAACTTTCAATGTTTGCCCCTTAATAAGTGGGCGTGGCACCGCCCATTTTCCAAAATTTCACCATATTTCTTCATAAGGGCCTGAGCTCAATACGTGTGTGAAATTTTATCACTCTAGCTCTATTAGTGACCGAGATAAAAAATTTCCGATTTTTACTATATAGGGGAGGTGGGCGTGGTCATGGTCCGATTTCACCCATTTTCAATACCATCCGTTCCTGTCTTGATACCAACTTACATTTCAAATTTCATCAAAATATCTCAATTTTTGCGCGAGTTATCGTGCTCACAGACGGACAGACGGACAGACGGACAGACGGACAGACGGACAGACGGACAGACGGACAGACGGACGGACATGGCTCAATCGATTTCTCTTTTCACCCTGATCATTTTGATATATATAAGTCTATATCTATCTCGATTATTTCATTCTGTTACAATCCACCGTTAGGAAATCAAAACTATAATACTCTGTGTACTAGTACAGCTGAGTATAAAATGTTGATATTTACATCACTTTTAAATACGTTTTTGCCCATTTTAAGCACGTTTTCAAATGTTTTTATAATTTTTTTTCCCTGAGTGTAGCTGTAAAACTGGAAAAGGATCTGGGGCATATGAATCGTATATTTTCAAAACCGGCCATCTCCACTCAAGTCGTTTGTGAGAAAAATGCAAAACAAACTGCTCTTAAGAAATCAATGGCTAAAACGATTTGTGTTTATTATTATTATAGAGTAATTTGACTTGAATATGTCAGGTTTTGGTTAAGAAATTGTTTTAATATTAAGTACAGGTGATATTTTAGAATTGATACCTAGCTCAAAAAATTAAAATTTTGGAGATGGCCGGTTGTGAAAATGGACGATTCATATGATCTATTACACGGTATTAATTGTGAAACTCTTAATAAAATTGCTTATAATCATGACCACGTTACACCAATATTTTGGAAGCTAAAGCTGCCACATTTTAAAGAGAGTTTAAATGAAGTTTATATGAAGTAATAATGATGATAAAGATGATGATTGATGACAACAATTACGGCGATGATAATGATTATGATGATGCTTATGATGATAAAGATGGTGATAGATGATTGATGGCGATGACTAACCCTGTATATGCATATGTGTATTTTTGGCATCTACATAAAAATCCAATTTAGGTATGTGTTATTTTTTTACTTGTGTATTTCCATACATACATATATACGTGCGCATTACATAAATTTGCTGAAATATGATGAATTTTATTTCATAAATTATTTGCCTCAGCAAACATACATATGTATATCCTTTTCCTTTCTTCCTTTTCTCTATATTTTTTGCGTAGAACCAAAATTCATGCTTTGTGCCATGAATGTACAAAAATGTCGTCCCAATGCACTTGGATGCATGTGTGTTGCTTCGTTTGTATATTTACCCTGCAGCGAAATCAACTAGTTGTAAACTAATTGACAACTAGTTGGCCATACAGCTCAACTAGTCAGCCATCTATCTTTTTTCCATATTAGCAACTGGTATTTTTAACACGGTGATGACCTAGGAAATGGCAATTGTCAGTATCCACACCAGCATCATACCACTTGACTGACTAGTCAGTATACACACCAGCATCATACCAATTTGCTGACTAGTCAGTGTAGATATCAGAACTATTCCAGTTGACTGACTAGTTTTACATGCAATGAAAATAAAAATTGCAAAATAAAGTTTCTAATACATTTATTTAGTTATTAGAATATGATATTTAAATTAAAGAATTCAGGCACATTAGATTGTGATCTTGCATATTAAATATTTAGGAAAATCAACATTAACATTGTGAATAAGTAACACGTTGACCATTCTAAGCTTGAATTTTATATTGATGATTTTCTGACTTTATACAAACATATCATGTACTTTTTTCTATGGCTGAAGTAGTATCTAATATACAGGGCTATATTAGCATCTCAAACTATGTTATATTTGTGGTATTCACCTGATTTAATGATCTAACAATTTGCAACCAACTAAATCTACAAGGGGCCTACTACGCAGGGTTCGAATACTACAACAACAATAAAGATGTTGCTTTACTTTTACTGCATACGTGTTCATTGCAACCTCCAGAAACCCCGGATACATTCGTTTTTAATTTAAAACGTTTTTTTGGCAAAACTTCTTGTTTCATAACTAATCTCAATTTGTCCCCTATGAATCTAGTTCGGCAACTCCCATAATTTATCTAGTCAGTTAACTGGTAGGTTGGCTGACTAGTTTGGACTTTCGCTGCAGGGTATGTACATTTGTATGGATGCTGGCAAGCGTATAGTACGATGTAACTATGTACATATGTAATTTTCTGTCTTGCAAAAAGCACTCAAATTACTCATATGAGACAAGTTGGAACACAGAAGAGAGAATTTAAAACGCAAAAAGGCTAAAAATGCAAAAAAAAAAAAGCAAAGTCAGTATGGATTTGTAATGTGTAACAGAATCTCGGCAATGTATTGCTTTGGGCCCTTAATTAAGCTGTGTGTGCCAGTCATAAAAAATACCCACATACATAAGTGCATATATGAACATAAGATATTTTATAATTTTCATGCTATTACATGTATTTTAGTTTGAAAAATCAGCAAAGTTCAAGCAAGTCAGTTTGCATATATGAATTTAATTTAATACTTTTTTCCGTCTTTCAATGTGCATATGTGCAGAAATTTTATTCATTTCATTAAAGAACACAAATGTCGAAATTTTTTTGTACTAAAACCCACAAAGTGTTACTTGTTTTCATATTGCAAAATATTACAAATTCATTTGTTGAGTTTTTGTGCCAAATTCAATTACTTACATTGAACAAATGAAGACTGAAATTGAAATTGCTATTACAGGAATTTTTATACTTAGTTAAAACATAAGCATAAGGTTGGCTATGGGAATTCACTTAAGACTAAGTTAGAAACAATCAATATGGAATCAATAGGAAAATGAAAATGAGATTTTAGCGATAGCTGAGCGGTGAAATTTCGCCAATGTTGTTCAAATGATGCACTAAGCTGGTTCAAAGAGAAAAAGAAATAATGGAAAACATTTAATAAAGAGGGCTAAAAATCAGGGACCCATAATAATCATTATTCGTTATATTTTAAATTAAAAAAATCAAATACTTGCATACATCGTAGAAGAGTATTGAGTTTGTGTGTGTGCATATCTGAAAGAGCACTATCCGAATCTACTATGATCGAAAAATTTTAAGCGATATAAATAAAAATCAAAAATAATCATTATTTTTTGAGTTCTATTTTTTTGATCAAAAATAAAACTTATTCCTTGAGTGATTTATTTATCGCTCAGAAATAATAATTATTCTTTGAGTTTTATTTTTTGCTTAGGTCGAAAAACTCAAATCGTCTCTAAAGTGCTCTGGAACATAATTACTAAAAAATTCCCATCGATATAACTTCGTGAATGAGTGATATTTTTGATCGAAAAAAATAAAACTCAAAAAATAATAATTATTTCTGAAGGATTAAATATCGCTCAAAGAATAAGTGTAAAATAAAACTCAAAAAGTAATTGTTATTTTTGATGAAATATAAAAAAATCAGCACATCGCTAGCTTAGAGTGCAAACTGTGTAAGTCCATTTTTATGAAAAAGTGTATTTTTATGTAGAACGCTAGAAAAATAAAATACGCACCGCGCTAAACAAGTCTGTGATACTTGTCATATTTCTACTCGTTGTTATTCAGTGATACGCAAATTGTGTAAGTCCAAAAAACAAAGAAAATTTTTTAAGTCCAAAATTTTACATGAACAGAATTTTTTTTTTTTTCATTTCGAAATTTTTTTATTTTTTGTTTTTCGTCTCTCCTACAAAGTTTGAAAAACGGACTTACACAATTTGCACTCTAAGCTAGCGATATAATGATTAAATGGCAATTTTTATTATAAAACTCATAATGATTACGGTCCCTGCTAAAAAGGTTTCTTTCAACGCACACATCCACCACTAATAACAAACTTAAGTTATAACCTTTCAAAAAAACTAAGCAACTAAATCGGAGTCTGCCAAAAGCTGCACATTGACATAGAAGGTATTCCAGAGTATAGACAGCATTGGGGTCGTTGCATGCCGCACACGCCTGACTCTGCAACAGTCCTATTTCGAACGCGTGAGATGGTGTGGGACAGTGCCATCTTAATATGCCGACCGCCGATGCAATCTGCTCTTGAAAGTGTGAGTAGATAGTTTGCGGTTTTTGCGTTATATGACATGTCTTCGACGATCCCGCAGGATTACAGAGGTTTTCCAATGAGAATCGCCTTTGTGCGTATCAGTGTCTGATCTACTTATTCGAGCTTTGTTGTATCTTAGACAGGGGAAAATGCTTTTCACATTTACTTGTGCTGGCGATGCCCGTGCATTAGCTAACACGTCCGCCATCTCATTTCCCCCATTACGTAACGCGTCTGTTCATGCAGAGTTCATACAACTTGGCCCTGCATTGATTTACGCACACAGAGGTAATCGTCGCTCACTCGGTCACTTTAATTGCTATCTCGCTGTTGATGAAAATGTTTAGACGAGAGTTTGAGGACGTTAGTTCAGCTGCAAGGTCCGTTGCTTTTGAGGTGGCGTAAACCTAAGCCTGAAAGATACTGCAGTAGTCCGGGAGTCTAAAGGATTGGTGTATCCCACGCTGCGTACAAAACACTGCAGCTCCCATCTTTGCTTCCACTTTTGATCCGTGTGTAAATAAGCTTAACTTATGGCGATTGGTTCGTAGTCATTCTCCCATTCGTTCTGTTCTATTATTACCCATGGTCCCTTATTGAGGCCGGTTTAGGGAGTAACGTGAAGAGCCAGTCTGTTATGTGAGTTGATAGGCCCCAGGTTTTGTCAAGTGCCCTACCACAGGCATACAGCATACCAAGGTAACTATCGTTATAACTTAAAACATATTTTTCTAGCACACGCGTAAATTAATAATAAAAATACTTAATACTACTTTAAATAAGCTGCTATGAAATTACCTTTCCACCACAATGACTGTATCATTTATGAGTTGATTGAATGCACAACAGTTTATATATAATGGCTTTGTAATACCTATCACTTGGGATAAATTGCGCATTACGCGTAATGGAAGAACAATTGATTTTGTAAATATTTTCACCTTTTTTCTGTTAAAGTTCTTGTGATAGATACTCATGAACATGTACATAGATACACACAACAATAAATCTTCTACTTTATTAGCTACATATTCGAAAAGCACGAGTAGTGATGGGCGAGTCCGAAATGTTTAGACAATCGAGAGAATCGCCATCGTTGCAAAATCACAATCGAGTCAAAAGTTGACTCGCTCCTCGATTACACAATCGAGATGTTTTTGCGATTGTTCCGAGTCGGCGAGTCGGAGGTTGTTTCGATGACATCTCGACTACACAAGCGAGATGTTTTTGCGATTGTTCCGAGTCAGCGAGTCGTAGGTTGTTTCGATGACATCTCGACTACACCAGCGAGATGTTTTTGCGATTGTTCCGAGTCGGCGGGCCGGCTGTTGTTTTGATGATATGTTTTAGTTGATAAAATAAACTGAATGAGGTTTGTTGATAAAGAAAGTAGGATTTTTAATGGAAGTGAGGCAAATACATAAATAAATTAACCAAATTGAAAAATATGCTATACATAGACGCTGCATTATTGCAATCACAACTAAACAGTGTCGTGCATAATAATAATAGTTATTTAAACATTAATAAATTTTCTGAAAAGAGACGCTTATGAAACAAATGAATTTTACGAGTAGCAACAACGGCAATAGATTTGTACCACTCTGTATGTTTTGTAAAGCAATTTTAATATTCAAGCGGCAACAACAATTATTATGTATTTTTTGCAGCGAGTCCGAGATGTTGTAGGGTTGCTTTGAAAACGAGAGGAATCGTTGGCGAGTCCGAGATGTTTTAGCGATTGTTTCGACTGACGGCCATTTACGACTTGACTCGAATACGAATGAAAACCATCGAGAGCATTCGAGATGTTTCAACAATCGAGAGAATCGAATAAAACATCTCGGACTCGCCCATCACTAAGCACGAGTCATACGTCAAACTGCAAATAATGATTGAGTGATTTTAAATTAATTGGGCATGATTTAAAAGCGGTTTTATTTTCAATTCATACCTTACTAATAATTGTCACAAATAATAGACACGTGTAAATGTGGATGTTTCATTAGCTGAGATGCAAAACATTTCCAAAAAACATTACTTTAAGGACAGCTGTCAACCACCTGCTGAGCTTAAGTATACTCGTAAACAAACGCTTGTATGAATTGACTATGAAAGCACAGTAAAAAATTTAAACAGAAAATTTTGAAACGTTTCACACTCATCCATCCATCAGAATATTGAACACAATCAGATGAGACTAGTCAAAAGTTTAGGTGTTTTTGGTGCATTATTTGGCAAGCGACAAGCGAAAAACAACCGAACACAATATCATGTTTCTGCTCTTCATTAGACAAGTATTTGTTAGCAATACCTGAAATAACAAAATAAGAAAAAGAAAACAACAAAAGTGCTGACGACAAAGCAATGAATTGAATTCTTGTTTGCATGTATGTTGTGCGCTTCCAGAATTGCCCATTAGCTCCCGATTCTACGAACAAGACTGATTCTGAGCAAGTGAGCATGTATGTGTGGCTCTTTATGTGAATATATTGATTTGAATTGGAGCTCAGAGGCTCAAAACAACCACAATAAAAATAATAATTACAAGACCAAAATGTGTATAACCACTTGAGGCTTTTTTTTTCTCGAAATAGCGAAAGGCAAACAAATGGTCGGTTTGAAGTAGGCTTGGGTAATTCAGCACTGAGTTATGACTCTGTGTTGACTCCCATCAGTGAGCTGCACGCTCAAGCTCACCTCATGATAAAATGATAACTCAGTAGCACACTCGACTCCGCTGGCACGTTCGATTTCGCCTCTTATTTAAGTGTCATCTTGTGCTTGCTTACTTTATATGGCACTTGGTGTATTTTGGTGGTTTTTGATATTGGGGTGGTCACCTATTTATGCATTTTTTCATTTGTTCCAGGTGATTTAGGCAAATTTGGTGTATGTAGGTGTATTCTGTATGAATTGTACTAACTTTCGGACAATACCCCGTTTTTGTATCGACACTTATTTTAGGGTTTTATCGGTTGTTCTATTACTGGTTTACATATATGCACTTCATAGCAAATAAGCCATTCTCGTACAAATATAAATTCATCATCAGAGCGACATTTTCACTGACACAGTCTCTGATAGCACACAGTAACACTTATTGGTTGACCATAGCTGTAGCACAATCGTGCTGTAACACAATCGTGTTGTAGCACAATCGTGCCAATTCAGTGAGTCGACTCTTTTTAGTGAGTCAGTGCTTATGTGTCAACTCCCAAAAAATCGTGTCATTACTCACCCCTAGTTTGAAGCACTTAAACGATCGGAAGCAGTAATGATTGGCGAATAAGATAGCCAAGCAAAACAAGCGTGTCGATATTTCTGCTGACAAAGCAATAAGGGACAAGGGACAAACTGATAGCAAGAGATATAAACATAGGTATAATCATAACCCTTTAGAAAGTCCCTAACTTGGCATGTGTACATGGCACACAATTTGCTCTCTTTATCGGAACTCACGCTGTCAATCGTCGTTCATCCTCGAATTACATGCTCAATCCTAATAAACTCCATACAAGATTTTCAGAGCGAAACTTCACTATCAAAAAGAGGAACTGAACGAACTGAGATGTCGGAAAGAATTACGCTAAAATCAATGCCTACAATTCTTATTGGAAATCTATCGAAATCTGACAGGTGCAATATCTAGTACGCGCCGTAATGAACAAGGAAAAAGAAATAAAAGAATTTGATTTGACATTCTGAGTAATGAATGATTGTGTAGACAAGCGAAATCATAAACCATTTATCGTATTTTTGGTGAGCCTATTAGGTACGTCCCGTTTGGACATGTTATATTTTTCACTCCTTTACAAATCCCCGTTATTTGAAATATGCTGCGCTCTAAAGCAGCTAATCTGGGTATAATAATTAAGACAACAGACTAAGCCAAGCAGTCCAAACTAGGACACTCACACAAATTTTTAACCTGCTACTGTGCTCTGATACTGAAAACGTGTATTTGTATGAGGATACATACATATGTACATTAGGCCGGGGCGATTTACTAACCAATACCGTGCCATCGAAATTAGTATTGCACTCATTCTTGCGCCAAAAAAATTAAACAGGCCAATATGCGATCAAATTCAACCAAAATTGTATGCTGAATCCAAACAAATTCCACACAGCATACGTCTGCGTTTTGGGGTATAATTCTTAAATTTTTGCAGCTAAAATTCTGAAATTTTGGATTTGGCGCTTTTATTATGCACAAAGTGCTGTCAGCGAAAATCATTGATATCGGATGACTATAACATAGAGATAAAATACCATTATTTTGGTCAAAAGAAAAAGGAGAGCATTATAATTCTCCTATACCGGAATATAAATTATAATTTTAGAACATTATTACTGTAATGACTTTACTAATCTTTGAGTAATTTGCAAGAAAATTTAAATTATATTATATACAGCAAGTGATAATTGCGAAATTACCTATGCGAATTTGAGCATTCAGCCTTCAGAACCGGAAAACAGGCTATATCCCGAAAACGAATCATTGGATTTTAATTCTGATTTCACATTTGATGTAAATTAATGTGCATTGACCTGGGTATTCTTTTGTGTCGATTTTTGGCCATTTTTTTTTTCGTTTTCAAAAATCCGTCCTGGTTCATAAAAACCAAATTCCGGAATCCCAAAGTTAATTTTAGGCAAATGTCATGGAAGAGTTTTCTATTCAGCAAAATTAGAGTAATCCCAATTTCGATTTTTATCAATTAATTTCCCCCAAACAATTCGACCCGGTCTAATGTGCATGCATATATGCCATTTGGCTTCATATTGCTTCCAGCAGCAATTTAGCTTCCTTAGCACTTTTACGCACAGCTAAGCTCAAAATATTTTTGTTGGGGCACATCAATCAAAATCAAAAGAGAAAGCACTTCTGACATTAATTTATTCAAAGGGACACGAGCAAACAATAATAAATTCGCTCTAACATTGTTAGAAGGGAAGAGAGACAAACTAGAGTTCATAATATGGAAGCTGAAATAACATAAAATAAGTTTGTGGTTTAGAGAAAAAGATGCAAGCATAAATAAGTATCAGGCCCTTTTGGCCGCAATTTTTTTTCAGAAGGTTTCGTAGAGTTGTGATATTATAACGACCTCTCTGAAAAAAATCGTTCAGAGCTCGATACCAAACCTTGAAATAGTGGTAGAAAGAAAATATGTGGAAGATCTTCGATGTGGGAAGATTGGCCAGGATTCAGTGTTAATTATTTTAACCTAACGAATGCACAGCTTAATCAAGAAAAACTTTTCAAGGCACATTATCTCCTTAAACTCATGGAAATGTTTCATCAAACCAAAAATTTTAAAACTTTGTGAGTTGTGGAGCTTCGATTCGACACTGTAACATTAAAGATTACAAATTCAACTACAAAAATGCAAATTCACATTTAGTTGCTGACCAGCCCGAACAACATCAAAGTTGTCGCTCAAAACAATTTACGACAAAGTGTTGACCATGGCCGCATGAAATGGATGCTTTTTGCGAAACGTTGTTCGAGGTTGTGAGATTTCTCTTTTACGTACATACATACGTACGCTTGCTATGACATGCATTAAGTGTTTGGCGCCACTTTGTACAGACCATCCAACAACAATTTCAATTCTGCCACTCGCATACATCAATGGAGTCAAAAATTGCAAGCATTGAACTGCGTGACCATCGCAATACAAGTGTTAATAAAAAGAGACCACCAACCAAAGGTCGTACGAGTGTTGGTCAATTAAGTTGTGAAAGAATGCTTATATATATATATGTACATACGTACATACATATATATGTATGTACCCACTGTAAAGTCAATCGTTTTGCATTCGCGCACATTACAAGTCATCGGCTTGGAGAATTTCAATTGAACTTTTTCGTACACAAAAAATTTATCAAGAGATGTACATTAGAGCGTATCGCGAAAAAAAAGTTCGCCGTCGCTAGAGGGCTAAAATAATCTAGAAAATTATTCGCCATAAAATTTCAGTAGGAGTCTCTTCAGAAAAAATCTTTGTAAAATGAACCTAAAAGACTAGAGGAAGCGAAAAACTTATATTCCTCGGAATGTCAAGCCAAAGAGATTGGTGTATCAAACTTAGGGATCGGAACATAAATACCGAAGATATGAAAAAAATGAATTCTAGCGGCGCCAAAAAAAAATAAACTTTTTTTCCAGAAAGGTTTTCGAAAGAGAAATCATATCGGGGGCTACGGTGGACTTTTTTTTGGTCCATATAAGGCGAGACGGCCTAATGTACATACTTGTACAATGCACATACATACATATGTATGTATGTAAGTAAAGTGGCAGCCTTCCTGATATGAGTTTTAAAATGTTCCCAAATTTCGCTAAAATTTATGTAACTGCGAATAGGTACAGGAAGGCGTATTTGTTTTTCAAAAAATAGCTTTTGTTGTTGAATTTATGGTCCAAAGTTCCTAATATGAGATGGATTTATAAAGCTGAACGTAGATTTTCAACCGCTAATTTGAAAATAAAAATGTGATACCCAGTATATAATCTGGAAGAAACTTTGGATTAAATTTTACTCGGTCTGATGGATACAAAAGTACATTCTAATCAAGAACAGTAGCATTTGCAGAGCTCGGACTTAACCTCTAACAATGGAGGTGATGGTAAAATTTACACAGCCTTACAATTTTTTTGGATATCTCTTTTAAATTGCCACCCAGCAAGTTGATTCTTTTAGTAGAAATCTTCCCATCGCGTTGTAATTATTGACCACTTTTGTTTTTATGTAGGAAAATGTAACATATGAGGATAAATATTGAAGGCTTTTCTACTCATTCTTAGATCTCTAAGATTCCCACTCCACCAGAGATGATCACTTTTTATGGATGCTAACTGGTGTAGATTTATTGTAAGCTTTTATTAAAATTATCAATTAAAAGATTATTTAAAAGTTGAAACCAAACATACATATACATATACATCAGTTAGTGGCTACACATAACTAAAAGCTTTCTCCTAGTCATCTATCGAGATATTACCGACTTATCTATTCACATACATACGTAACACACAAGTCCTCGTTAGCTTACATACATTTGTGTGTTTGTATTGTCCCTGCAGGGAACTCAATAACTAGTGAGCAAAATTTCTAGTTCCGAACTAGCGAAAAGGTGTCAACAAGGAACTAGCTGCATTGTAGTTAAACTATCACTAGTTCAGAAGGAGTGAATTGAGTGACCATTATAAGACACACTTTGATTTGTATGCAATTTCGAAGTGACAAAAATTCAATTAGAATTTTTCGTTCGTTCAATTATCGTCGGCTTTGAATATTTCTATATATATATATATATATATATATATATATATATATATATATATATATATATTCTATATATTCTCAGATGTTTAGTGAAGCATTTTATATACAGAGTTTTCTATTTGCATCTTGTATGAAATGAAATGTTCCCCTAGTTATTCTTTTCCGATCCCTCAGGCTTATTTTTAATTTTTTTTTTATTTTATTACTTATTAAATATTATTGTAAATTTTTATTAAATAAATAAATAAAAAAATATTATTTAAAAAAAATTAAACAAGTAAGGAAGCCTAAGTTCGAGTGGAATCGAACATTAGATACTCAGCTGTATGCATTCATAATTTGTTTGCGTTTGATGGAAACACGGTGTACTTTATATAAAGCGAGTGCTGCATAAAGTGGGCGTAGCCACGCCCATTTTCAACATTTTTACCAGTCATCCAACTAAGCATATGAATATTATTCTTTGTGCAAAATTTCATTCCTTTATGACTTCTAGTTACAAAGATGTCATGTTACAAATTCCCAAAGGGTGTTCCAGAAATATCTTTGTTAAAAAGTAGGCGTGGTCATGAACCGATTTCAATATTTCTATTAACACAAGTTATAGAAGTGTATAAACCAAGTTTCGTCATAATATCTCAATTATTTGTCGAGTTATAGGCTAAGAAATCTCGTATATTCCTGCTTCTAAAAGGAGGCGGTGCCACGCCCATTTTCCAATATTTTTGTGTTTTTTGTTTTATGTCCATAGTTGGACTCCTGCCATAAAATTTTAATGATATATCTTTATATTTGACAGAGATATCGCTTAATGTGCGCAATGTTTTTATTAGGTCACTTTGTAATACCCATATATAAAAGTAGGCGTGGTGGTCAACCGATTTTGGTAATTTTTCGTCGACACATTTGTCTAAGTAAATATATCACGCGTACCAAATTTCATCGATATATCTTTAACGGCTTCTGAGTTATGGCCTATAAAACTTTCAATATTTGCCCCTTAATAAGTGGGCGTGGCACCGCCCATTTTCCAAAATTTTTGTATTTTTTGTTTTATGTCCGTAGTTGAACTCCTGCCACAAAATTTCGATGAATTGTCTTTATATTTGACAGAGATATCGCTTAAAATGTTTTTATTAGGCCCCTTTATAGTTCCCATATATAAAAGTGGGCGTGGCCGTCAGCCGATTGTGACAATTTTCCGTCAACACATTTGTCTAAGTAAGCAAATCACGCATACCAAATTTTATCGATATATCTTCAACGGTTTCTGAGTTATGACATATAAAATTTTCAATGTTTGACCCTTAATAAGTGGGCGTGGCACCGCCCATTTTCCAAAATCTCATCAAATTTCTTCATAAGGGCCTGAGCTCAGTGCGTGGGTGGAATTTCATTGCTCCAGCTATATTAGTGGCTGAGATACCAAATTTCCGATATTTTCTATATAGGAAAAGTGGGCGTGGTCATGGTCCGATTTCACCCATTTTCAATACCAACCGTGCCAGTCTCGATACCAGCCTGCATTCCAAATTTCATCAAAATATCTCAATTTTTGCGCGAGTTAGAGTGCGTACGGACGGACGGACGGACGGACATGGCTCAAGCGATTTCTCACTGATCATTTTGATATATATAAGTCTATATCTATCTCGATTATTTCGTTCTGTTACAATCCACCGTTATGAAATCAAAACTATAATACTCTGTGTACTAGTACAGCTGAGTATAAAAAAAATTATCATCCACCTTGACACCGACAGGATTCGAACCCGCGCCACTCAGATTGAATGGCACATGCGTTAGCCAGTGGGCCATCGCTCCCCTTTCATGAAGTGTGTCAAAGGCTGCACTTAAGCGGCAGATGTAAAACTGTAGAATTTGTAGGTATTTGTAGCTAGTTCAGAACTATCGAAATTGTGCCAATAAACGAACTAGTGTAAACTGTAGAATTTAGTACTAGTTCGGAACTATCGAAAATGTAGTACAGAGAGGGACAATTGACACCGCCAGGACATCGCCGTGTTAAATTCGCCAGTTGATAACATGCAAAAGAGATTTAGCTCGCGCTAGTAGTTGCAAAAAATGCACTAGAAGGGACCTAGTTCGGAACTAGGGATATTCCCTACAGGGATGTATCGATATCCACACCATATATGTATGTATCTGGACTTATTTATAGTGCATGTAAACACATAGGTGTGTATTTATGTACATATGTATGTATAACCATACATAACGCATTTATCGCCTTCAAAAAATATTAATGGAATTTTCGTTATTTAAATATTGATATTCTAACAATTCGTTCAAACATTGTAGGTATATGTGCATTTCGGTAGTAGTAGAATTCAATTGCTACTGTTTATATATTATTGTGTTTATTTTACTTAGAAATAAATTTCACTCTGCTAGCTTTTCATTTAATTTGCATTTGAAAAAACTTCATTTCATTTTCCCTTTTCTGTATACAAGCGTGCGAATGTGCTTCGGCAAGTTAAACAAAATGCAATATTGCATTTCTGCGTGCAAATTGAGTTTATGAAAATTGAAAAATATGCATACGCATACTTTGTTCATCTATATACTATATACATATGCGTACATTCAACTGCGCAGATACATATGTACATATGTAGGAAATTTCATTAACATCATCGGTCAGCTATGTGATCCTTTCTCTGTATGCCCCACTTTGCTTTTGTAAAAGGGAAGCCATGCAAGGCGAATTAAAATAATGCTGAGCTTGCACACAATAATGAATTTTTGGTGGTTTAAATATGTACATATGTACATATTTTTCAATCAATAATAACTACATAATGCAAACTGTTGAAAAGTACAAAATAAACATTGGAATTAGAAAATTAAGGCTGGTTATACATATGTATGTAAGTTCTTTTTCAGTTCGATATTCATCGAAAAGAAATCCAGCTTTTAAAAGTATGTATAATAAAAACATTTTCATGAAAAAGTTGTCTAAAAATTGTTGTTAAGTACTACATAATAATATTATGTGTGTAGATAATCTATATATATATAAAAATCAAGCCCATTTCTTTGTCGCCGGCTTTCGCCCAAACGCGTGGAGGGATTTTGACCAAATTTACACACCAGCTTAGTACCTTGCCCTAGATGGTTTATATGCATATTTTTTTCAAATCCGGAAGTCGGTTCCCGAGATATAGGTCAAAAGATCAAAACGTGGATCCAGCTTTCCCCAGCATATTTTTGGACGATATTGGTATCAAATGAAAGGTGTTGAGCAGAGAATTTACATAGAATAGTACTCATTGTGATTCCTGGGTCGGGTCTCCAGATATGGGTCAAAACGTGACCCCGGAAAATTTCTCAGCGATATTGGTTTCAAATGAAGGGTGTTGAGCAGGGATTTTAGATAGAAATGAACTCATTACGATTCCTAGCTCGGATCCCAAGGTGTGGGTCAGCACCTGGACCCGGAAAACACCGGGATATTTCTCAGGGATATTGGTACCAAATGAACGTGAACCCGGATTGCCCCGGTAAATTTCTCAACGATATTGGTGTCAACTGAAAGCAGGGCTTTTACATAGAGATGAACTCATTATGATTCCTAGGTCAGATCCCCAGATGTGGGTCAAAATGTTGATCCGGATGGCCCCGGATAATTTCTCAGCGATATTGTTATTTAATCACGGCGCATGGCGATTCCTAGGTGGGATCCCAAAATATGAATCAATATGTGGACCCGGATAACACCGGGATATATCTTAGGGATATTGGTACCAAATGAAAGGTGTTGAGCGGACTCTCATGTAGAGGCGTACCCATTACGATTTCTTGGTCAAGTCTCCAGATATCGTACCCATTATGGTTCCTAGGTCAAGTTCCCGGATGTGGATCAATAAGTGGACCGGATGAGCCCGGGATGCTTCTAAGCAATACTGATATAAAATGAAATGTGTTGACCGGGTCTGCTATATAGAGATATTTTCATACTGATTCTTAGTCCCGATACCCAATTATAAGTAAAAGAGACGATGCGGACGCCACGGAATGTTTTTAAGCAAAGATGGTATGAAATGAGAAGTGGAATGCAGGGTATGTTATGCTAAACCCAGTTTCCTAGGGAAAGGGGTACAGTAATCAGACTGGGAAAGGAGAGGGAGAATATAATAAAAATGGAATGAAGAGAATGGGCAGAGAGACAGTAAGGCAGGGAATTATAGAAGGAATAAGAGGGAGGAATAGAAAGGAGAAAGAAAGAAAAGGAGAGGTAAGAGAGAGCGATAGAGAAAGAGAAGCGTAAATGTGACGGGAAAGGCAAAAGGAAACGGAAATGAAAGAAAAGATAAATTGAAATGGAAAGAGAAAGAGAAAAGTAGAGGGAAAGGGAGTTGGAGAGTAATACGAAGAAAAATGGGATAAGAACATGAAGAGGGCAAACTTTTGAAAATATTAATTTTTTCTTTCACTTTTTTTTTTAATTAACTGACTTTTGCTGAGCTCTGCAGCCCGAGGTAATTTCAGTTTCTAGATACTTCCAACATTTTTTTAAAGTGTGCGTTTTCCCCTTCAAGTACCTATAATAGGAAGTGGGCCAAAGCAAAGCTTGGCTGGGTACAGCTAGTTTACATATATTCAACTTAAGGCATCGTATGGTCCTTTCGGGAATTTTAATATTGATAAAATGAAAACAAATAATAAATTTTTAAAGTATGTGAATATGTCAGGTAGCATAAAATGGGTTTGGCGGTTAACGAAGACATGGTGAGGCACCTTCTGTTATCAAACAAAGAAACAGCGCGCCTTGGCAGCCACGTCACTATTTACAGCTGAAAATCCGAAACCGCTAAGGACTTCGCCTATCCAACGAAGAATCATTCTTGCCAATAAGTGCTACTTTGGACTAAGTAGGCAATGGAAAAGTAAAGTCCTCTCTCGGCTAACAAAAATTACACTCTACAAGACGCTAAACGTTCCAGTTCTCATGTACGGCGCACAAGCATGGACGATGTCAAAATCAGATGAGATGGTACTTGGAGTATTCGAGAAAAGAAAGACCTCCACTGCGTTGGCACGATCAGGTGAAGACTTACCCGTTCTCCCTTGGTACTTCTAATTGGAGCCAGGCAGCACGAAACAGAAACGGCTGGCACGTTTTATTGGATTTGACCAAAATCGTCTAGACATTTACGCGCAAATTAAGAAGAAGAATAATGAGGTAGTTATTGGAGAGGAAGTCTTCAAGTGCAAAAAAACGCAAAGAAAAAAACAAAACTGCTTTCTCATTTCACGCTGCTTGCATGATAGTGTAGTTTTAGTGCTCACGCGGCGCGCCGGTCTGATGATGAGGCAGCATTTAGCAAGTAAACTAAACTAAATTTACGTCAGGCTTTATACGCATATACATACATACGTACAAGCAGATTTATAGTAGCATAAGTTCCTTTAAAGTTTAAGCTTTAAATGCAACCTTTAGCTTTAAATTTAATATCCCTTATGCATAAAAATTGAGCTCGTTCTCAAGAGACTCAACTCGAAGTTAATCTCGAGAAATAACCAAATAATTTAAATTTATTGGATGCAGTTTTATAACTTATACATTTTTTATGAGATAAACCTAATTTGTTAAATAAAATAAAGCAATTTTAATAATTTTTATACATACAAAATCCACATTTTACGAAAAAATTAGTATGAGCTATAGCTCGCTTTTTATGCATTAGGCCCACTATCTTTTCTCAAAACAGCCATCTCACATTAAACGTTTTATGTTACAGCGATAGCTTAATATGAACAAATACAAATCATCAATTACATATGTAAGAATATGTAAGTGGTATGCCATCATTTTTAGTTTCAATTACATATGTATGCAACAGGGCCGTGCGCAGGAATTAGCCTTGGGGGGTTTTAATTTTGGTTTGCATTCACATACATATTTCGCTAAGATAAACATATTTGCTGAAACAGATATACAGACCCATACACCATAAATTTAAATGTTCTCTAACTTTTCTGAAACTCATTATGATTCATCAAAACCTAGTTAACCAGGTCCTGAATAGTACACGGAAAGAATTTTTTACTAGAATCAATGCCGAGACAAGAAAAATTAGACTTGATTTTGAACATAGAAAATAATTTCTTAATATCAAGAAAATCCAAGAAAATTGGATTTTAAATAAATAAGTAAAAATTTTCTTGCTTCAAGTGAAATTGGATTTTAAATAAATAAGAAAACATTTTCTTGCTTCAAGTAAAATTGGATTTTAAATAAATAAGAAATATTTTACTTAGGGTAAGTGTTTTTTTCTTGTTTTTTGAAATAAATTAAGAAAATATTTTTTTGTTGCAAGTAAAACTTTTCTTATACGAGCTTAAGGAAGTAATGCGAGAGACACACATCGTAGTATAGTAATAATATTTCGATCTATACCACATATGTGTCACCCTCATATTGTAGTTTAATTGACAATTTTCATAGCATAGCCAAATCATAATATTGATATTCTAATATTCATACCACATGTGTGTCTGAGGCATAAGAAAATATTAAATATTAAATTAAGCAAATATTTTCTAAAAATATTAAAAACGTAAAAAATAAGGAAAATGAAAACTAATCATGAGGGATTAGAAAACCATAATTAGTCAACTAGTATTTTCCTAGGACTTGTTTATTGAAATTACAATATTTTATTTAATATAAATGAAAATGCAAATAGTGAACTCCTTATACCAAATGCTTCACTAACAATCTGAGAATTGCAAAAATATTCAGAAATATGCAAAGCGGATGGCAAATGAAAAAAAATACATGTAACTTTGGAAATGCAAATTCAGCAAGAAAAATTTTACTTCGCTCAAGAAAACGTTTTCTTATTCATTTTACATTTTTTTTTCGCTGTATTTTGTTGTTCCAATTCGTCGAAACACAATTTTCTTAAATTCTTCTTGATATTAGCAAAAAGATTTTCTTCATTTGAGTAAATTTAAGAAAAGATGTTCTTATTTATTTAAACATTTTTTTTTCAACATTTCTTTTCTATAGATTTTGTTAGTGTTCTTGAATAAGAAAATAATTGTCTCATTTTTGGAAAACTCAATTTCTTATTTCCAGTAATAATTAAGTCAATTTTTCTTATTTCCCTAAAAATTTTCTAAATTGAGTTCAAGAAAGCATTTTTCTTGATTCAAGTATACAAATTTCTTTTCGTGTACTGTTTACAGTACTTGTTAATTGAAACTGCTCACTGTTTTCACAAAATGAACATTTTTTGTTATCAGTACAATTTTTTTAAAAATGCCAAACGAACATATGCTACACAACTTTGTAATTTCGGAAAGCTCCAAGTGCAATTCAAAGTGCCGAACTTATGTATTGGCCAACCTTATATTTTGCAACTTTTACCAATTCTTCTTCCGTAAAATTATTGTAACTAATATTGTCAAAAATTATGAGTCAAAATTCAATGCAAAATTTATAAACTGTATTTTGAAAATTTTTGCAAAATCATTGCAACTGAAATTTGGTCATGGGGGGTTTTAACCCCCAACCCCCCCCCCCCCCGTGCGCACGGCCCTGGTATGCAAGTAAGCAAATGACTAAGTCCCTGCAAAAATTGTAGGACCACTTGGTACATTTGTGCCACAGTCATATATATAGTACTTCTATATTGATAGTATTCTATCCAGGGTTCGGATTTGCCTCATTTTGGCTCCTCACTCACACATGCTTCACTCATGAGGGTGCAGCTGCATGAGTGGCCTCTGAGCGCATAAACAACAGAGGCCACACATTAGCGTGAGCGCTCTGCGTGAGTGGCAGCAGAGTGAGCAGCCAAGATGAGGCACGCTAGTAGCGTTGCCTCTCCTCAGCTGCGCCCTCATGAGTTGCTCTGAGTGAGTGAGGAATATGAGCGACGCCTCACAGCTTGGCGATGACGCAGCCAACCGTCTGTAGTAAGTATGCAGTATGGAGCTGCATGAATGCTACAAATTTGTTTACTCTGCAGTGTGCACACTGCACGCATATGTGGTAAATCTACAGCACATTTTTTTAAATATGAAGATCTACTGCACGGCGTTTAAAATCTATCGCATTTTAAGATTAAATATTTGTTTAATCTTGACTTTTGTTCAAAATAATGTACTTTATGGCAAATATGGTAGTAGAAAACTCTTTGGCAGCGCTTTTATGTTCGAAATCGAATAACGAAAGCCCGTATGACACCACTTTATTTCTCTGAATTTTTCTTGTATTTATTGTTTGAAAAATCTACCGAAAGTAAAACTACAAAAACAATTCTACTGTAGGTTGAAAAAAGATAAACTATCCCTCAAAGAACAATTTGATTGTCATTTAATTTTAAACTCAACTAGAACAATTTTTTTTTTTAATTTGAATAATAAATTACTAAAATAAAATAATAATGAAAATTAAAATTAAAATAGAAGGATGGCTATGTACTGAGTATATTTGGAACAATACGGTACGCAAATAGGACTTCTTCATTCCCTTGATTGAAAAGCGGAAGTTAGATAGAGCTTGCTAAATTTACAACTTGTAGGTACATACCTATTTTCATTTCAAAATTATTTTATTTTATTGTTGTCAAGGTAAAAAATTGTGAGAAATAGACTGTTAATGTCAAATGCAAAAAAAATATGATGCTAATGACGAATAAATAGTTTTTTTGCGTTAGTCGCATAATAAATAAAAACTAAACAAGTAGGTAAGTACCTACATATGTAGGTACATACATACATATATTTTATCATACAAAAAACATTATATCAAGCAACGAATGCACATTCTTAAAAATAATGTTCCTTTTAACTACCTACCTACATACATACGTATGTAAATATTCGTAATTGCATCTGCTGAATTAAATACATATCTACACATATACATAGATGAAAAACAACAAAAACCAAGTTTAGGTAGAAATATGGATTTTACATACCTACTCAATCGCCTAAAACGGGCATAAATATGAAAAAAAAGCAGAAAAACAACCAGACATGCTTTTTATTAGAAAAACATGTCACTAAATTGCACACTGCAACATAAATATATGTATGTATGCATTCTAATATATGTATATAATATTTACTGAGTTTCTGCGCACTCACCCACACGCTCACTCGCATTACACAAAGAGAAGAGGAATCCTACGACGGCTCATCTCACACGCAGCGTGAGCGCCTCATTTCTTCATCGCTCATTCGAAATGAGTGAGGAAACAAAAAAAATCCTCACTCTGCTTTAGAGATGAGCGAGAAACGCAAACGGCCACTCATCATCATGCCGTGAGGCTGAAATTCCTCACTCACTCACTCATACTCTGAGTTTCTTCCTACCCTGATTCTATCTGTGCAATGTGTATTAATTCATCCAAAAATTTTGTGCAACTGGCAGTTCTGCGCATGCGCCTCAATTACATTTAATGCAGAGATCCCCAAAACTCTAAAGCTGATTCCACATAAAACTTTTTCCGCTTTGCGTTACGCCGCTTTCTATGTCAAACAACGCAAAACTGAAAAACCATGCCACATTGAACGCTGCAACATCACTCAAAAAATATTTATTTTCTGAAAAATCTCTCATTCTCCGTTTTATTTACAAAAAAGTAAATAAGAAAATAAAAATCTATTAAATTATTTTTCAATTGTGTGAAATTTAAATTTGTTTATTTACATTTGTATTAAAGTGAAACTGAAAAAAAATTTCAACGCCCCCAAAAGTTGAGATTTGTGCAACTTTGTGCTTTGCGTAAGTTCGGCGTTGCGTTACTTTTTGTTATGTGAGAAACCTCATATAGATACATGTATTTTAATCTCAGTTGTCACGCAGAAAGTGTCACGTAGCGCAACACAAAGTTCTATGTGGAATCAGCTTAACTGCAGCAGTGTTAGTAACTGCAGAAGTGTTAGTGAAAAACGACTAGTTGAGTGCCCAGCTACTACCGTCGCATCGTTCAGTAGCTTGCGGGCAAGCAAAAAGACAACAACGTGCACGCATATATTTTTCGCTTTTATGCGCTGCTATACCACGTAGCACAATGAAAACGAAGTATGCGTGTACGTTCGTATGAAAACGAAGTATGCGTGTACGTTCGTATGAAAACGAAGTATGCGTGTACGTTGTTATCTTTTTGCTTGCCCGCAAGCAACTGAATCGTCGCACGGTCGTAGATGGTCACCTAACTTTTGCGCTCTTACTACGACAAAACGAGAGAGTATAACAATCTGTGTGAGTTGAGCGTTGCACCTCAGTCCTATGAAACGAAGACCCCTGATTTAATGGGTGAGTTTCTAAGACTGAGCTGTTGTGCAACTGTTGAGTGTTTGTCTTAGAAACGCACTGTTGAGTAATTCCGCTCAGCTCAACAGTTGGCAACTTTTCGCCATTTTTTGCATGACAAATTTTCTTCGCTACTTGAGCTCAACATGTTGTGTAAAGCCAAACAGCTGATAAATTCATCAAACCGTTTCTAAGACGTAGCTGTTTAACTCAACTGCTACACAACTGTTGGCAACTGTTCAGCTCAACAGTTGCGGAGCAGCTTTTTCTTAGAAACTCACCCAATATCATCTGTGAATATGTGTGACAAATACATTCAATTGAGTTCAGAGGCGTTTGAAAAAAAAATTGAAAGGCATCATTGTGTTCTAGGGGACTTATACCCCTTTGATTTTAGTTTTTGAATTTGTTTATAATTAATATAAGAAATTTGCCACATTTATTTTAAGATGCAAACTTTTGTGAATTTTTTTTATGAAAATTAGTGGAAATGTTCTAGAAAAATCTATTTTCTATGCACTCATATTTTTATGAATCGCGGCGGAAAGCGTTTCATGTTAAAATCCTGTGGTCCGATCCATGGGCATTATATCAAAAAGTCGAATTCTGCCGTTTAAGGGTTATGTTTGTAAAGTATGTACGTTCGAATGCCGCCAACACGGTGAGTACTGCGAATTTCTAAACTGAATAACAGGACAATTTAGACAACGAACTTTTGGACACAGAAACATATGAGGACCAAAGTTCAGACTACGTTACTCTCCAAACCGACCTCAACAGGGGACCACAGGTAATAATATAACAGGACGGATGGAAGAAAGGACTACGAACCAATCGCTATATGTTCCACATATTTACAGGCGGATAAAAGGTGGACGGGTGGGAGCTGCAGTGTTTCGTCCGGAGCTTGGGATTAAAAAATCCTTTTTAGTTCCGGTCTACTGCAGTATCTTTCAGGCATTGATACGTACAGGCGATTCCCAGTGTAATCGCTTTTTTGGAAATGGTTGCTGCAGATTCAAATGTTTTTAACAACGTCGTCAGGCATCAGACCGCACGCATGCATCCATTGTTTGCAAATGGTTTCGTCTTTTGGAAATCTATTTACATATGTATATATATATATTTATATAACCAATAATGCACTCAAAACGAAATACGTATGTAAAGCTATTTTATTTATTTTATCCCTTTTATTATCACAAATATACCACCGCTTCGACATTTTTTAATTTTTTAATACGAGAATCAAATAATTAATATGTAAGTTCCCTATATTTTTTTTTATGTGCCGTCACTGCGGTTTATTTTGAATTCATATGTCATTTTTCAAATTTGATTGCTCGGTTTTCTCTTTCTTTTTTATATGTCTGTACTGTAATGTTGGCTGATGGAATTCGTAGGTATTACGAATATAGGAGTACTATATATATGGCCACAGTCAACTAGCTACGAAATTGTCACATGCAGCCAATGTATATGTATGTATGTAGATTCGTGTTTGATTATTTTAAATTTGATAAAAAATATATCAACAAAAATATAAAAATTTTAGTTTCAAAAAAGATTAAAAATATGTACAGAAAAGAAGTCAATTGAAGAATAAGGAAGCACCGTGATTATAAAAATATGCATATGGCTTGATTCTAATTAACTGGGCGATATTCTCAGCCAAATATCATCGGAACGCCAGGTGAAAAATCGCCCAGCGATTGATTCTGTTTAAAGCCTCAGTCAGAATTTTAAGCAGTTTTACGTCAGGTAAACACACAGCCAATTGGTTGAAATCAGCTGTTGCATACATCTGTATACTTACTTTGGTAAAATGTTCGCCCCAGCAACCTCGAATTTATGCTTTTAGCTTTAAAGAGAACCAATCGCCGGACGTGTTTTCACGTGGTGCGGCGATGGCATTTGTTTGCGAATATCGCCCAGTAAAACAGAATCAAGGCGAAATTGTCATATGCATATTTTTATAAATACGATGTTTCCTTACTTCTTCCTTTGACTCCTCTCTTCTGTAAATATTTTAAATTTTTTCCACATCAAAAAACGTATATTTTTGTTTTATTACATGTTTTTATCAAGTTCCGATAGCGTCCAAATTAGAAATAAGTCTATTCTGACGGATTTTAGCCGGGCGATTTTCGCCAGCGTTTTCGTTCTGTTCATTCTCATATACTGCCGTGTATTTTAATCGTTTGACAGAACGCCGCGACCGACTCTGATTCTCTTTTAAGCTATTTGTGAACTCGCATTGAGTCAGTCAAATTCGCCGTTCAAAAAGAGTTTCGATATTTATAATGAAGCGAAAATAATTGAAATTCGATTTGTTTTGTTTGAAGTGAAATATAATTTATTAATTACAATTTACATATCTACTACACAATAAGAAATGAGAAATAAGGAAAAAGTACCTATTTAAAAAAAAAAATTTACAAAAAAATAGGGTAAGAATTTCTGAAACGGGCCACCCAAAACATAAAATATTTCCGTTTTGGTCGGCAGTCGTGTTTTTGGAAAGCTCTTTGTGACACCAATAAACAACTGATGTTATTTTTGGCGACAAAATTTTTTTTTGTTATATATAAGCAATTAAATTTTTTTGACCTTTTCTATTCAAAACGCGATTGCAGACGATCTACCTAACCGATTTTGACAATTAAACCAGCATTTTCTTTGTTTTTAAAAGTTTTTTATTATCATATGTTTAAACAAAAATAAAAAAAAATTTTTAAGTTAAATTCTTATGAAATTTCTTGAAAGATGGTCGCAAAAATTGTGTTCTCCGCCTCCTTTCCATAAAAAAAAATTAGCCACATGTGCAAAATTTTACTACCTATAATATTCAGAAGTCAAAAGAAATGGATCGCAATAGGGAAAAAATTAGTAATTTTTTATATGAAACTGAAATATGAAAATCTGTTCATTTAAACGCTTACAACTCTTGAACCGTGGTACGGAATCCCACGACATTAAGTACGCTTATTTACTATAATACCATGAAGCCGTAAGACATAATCTAGCCATCATCGGAAAAGTGGGAGTGGTACTTCCCATACTAACTAATGCTTTCAATTCATGTAAATCTTTCAATATTTTTCGTAAGACAGTGGCGATAGATAGATAAGTAAAGTAGACGTTGAATACATACAAAAACACTGGAGCTTGTTTATTTTATTGTGAATAAAAATAAATGTTATAGGGTTATCTGTGGTTAGTGTAAAGTGTCATTGATACATTTACATAGTATATATTTAAGTCCAGCTTAGCTGCAAACGTTGACGATGCGTGCTATGTTGTAACTAACATGGGCTGGTTAAGTGATGTCACAATATTCGTTTTCGGAAAATTTAGTTTTGCAACCCTGATCAAGCCAACAATTTGCTAAAACTTTCGAAAGTAATTTGGCATAGGTGCTCTATAAAGTAATCCTTCAGGGTAGTTTTAAAAGCAGTTTTCCTTATCTGGTTTATGGACTAATTCCTTAGAGTAGTTTAAAAAATAACTTGCCGTAGCTAGTTTAAAAATTTACCTCTTGTAAGTGATTTGCAAAGTAGCTACGGCAGGTTAGTTTTTAAACTAGTTTGATGCGAACGAACGATGGACCATGTGGTCCTGTGCTAGGAGATTGTAATGTTAATTGGACCAATATTTTTATATGAAATGTGGCAGGTTTTGGGCTAAGTTGATTGCCACAAGCGGCTGGTTTGTACATGCATGTATGGACTAGTTCCATTATCTGCAGGAGTAGAGTAAAAAACACACACCCACGAAAATTCCGCGCCACTGTTTGCATTGCCATTAATTAATAGGTAAACAAAAGTCAAATGGCATTACATACATGTACTATATAAGCCTCATATCTCGCAACTCATTGTCTGCGTTCTTATTTTTGCGCCACAATCAGAAGCACACAAAACCCGCTGACTGCCAGACTGCCTCATTGACTGACAGTTGATGTTTATCTGAGGAAAGCGATTATATATGTAATGCGCCGCTATCTTCACATACACATACCTACATAAGTTTCCCTCTCATTTGCCATATAGTTTTTGTCAGTAATTTATCAAAATGCACAGTCAAGTCAGTCAAACAGCCGACCCAACCAAGCGAGCTCCTAGCCAAGCATTCGCATTTCAGCTGTGAGATAGAATATAAAAGCACACATATCAAGGTAAAGAAGGTGCAAAAAGCAAAAAAAATGTGCATACTAACTGACACAGACAAGATAGAAAAGGATGATGTAGAAGAAGCAGCAACGTTGTGATAAATATCCTTGCATATCCTTACACACATATGTACATACATATTTATGTATATAAGTAAATGTGCAAATTTGTATTTATGTATGTATGCATTTATTCGTTGTAAATTTTCGTTATGTTAATTGTATTTTATGGCTTTGCCTTACTTTTGCGCATATAAATAAATCATGAAAGCAGAAACAGAAAAAATGGCATAGAAAAAATTAGAATGAGAAAGTCAAAAAAATTAAACTTAAAATATGCAAATTTTGGGTATTAATTTTGGAAAGTTTTTGTCTGTCAGCGCAAAAAAAGCAAAAACATCAGACAAAATACATATCTTAAGCACTGACTACATACATACTACATATGTACATATAATTTGAATAATGCGTTATCAAGTTTTGCTTTTTAACATGAAAACTGCGAAATAAAATTTGGGACTGCCAACAAAAATAAAAATAAAACAAGTAAAAGCGTGGCTGTCTTCGGCCTTACCGAAGACTTCATACCTTTCATGAGTGGGGAAATGAAAAGTTACCTATGTATGTACATAGCCGGATTAAGTTTAATTTATAATTTTAATTCTGTGGGTTATTTATGGAAAGATTTATTAGAAAAAATGGTGGCTATTTAAATGGAGGAGTTATACACCAAAATGTGTTTATCTGAACAATCGGTTGTAGGGGAGCTATATGTTATAATGGTCCGATCTTGACAATTTTCGGTAACCCCGTTTGGGCCCATATGGGTACAAATACTTCAAAATTTCAGGCCGTTAGCTCTTAAAATGGAGGAGTTATACACCAAAATGTGTATATCTGAATAATCGGATGTTGTGGAACTATATGTTATAGTGGTCCGATTTAGACAATTTTCGGTAACCTTGTTTGGACCAAAATGGGCACGTCTACTTCAAAGTTTCATGTCCTTAGCTGTTTAAATGGGGAAGTTATGCACAAATTACATCCAAAAATTTCATGTATATCTGAATAATCGGTTGTTTTCTATATGTTATAGTGGTCCGATTCGGCCGGTTCCGAAAAATGATCAGCTGCATATAACAACATACCTGTATTGCGAATTTCATTCAGATGTCTCAAAAACTGAGGGACTAGTTTGCGTTCACACAGCCGGACGGACGGACAGACGGACCGACGGACAGACGGACATGGCTTAATCGACTCAGCTCGTGATTCTGATCATATCGGTATATATTTTGGTGGGTCCCCCACGCTTCCTTCTGGTACTTTCGACAAAAAATTTTTGGCACTAAGTTATAATACCATTTCATTCTCATGAAAGGTATAAAAAACAGTTTAAAATAGATAAAGATATCAGTAATTCTCATTCATGCCATGTAGTAAACTTGTAAGATAATATTATACGTGCATATGCAAAATAACTTTTTGCAAGCTCGTGTGGTTTTGCTGCAATTCTAATTCGCGGTTAACAATTTTTTCAGTCAGATTGTCTCTTATTATTTCTACCGTTAGAGTTGAAAGTGTTGAATTTTTAATTACGCACCATAACTGTAAAATACATACATATGTATTTATGTATGTATCTATGTCTGTATTTATGAGCACTTGCAAAAATTCGCGTCAAAGCACAGTCATCATCTTCATATGGGTATTTCCGCTGAGAGGTCCAACGCGAGCGAAATGTAAAAATGCATGCAAAACAAAGTTTTTAGCTTATTTTATTTAACGAGCACAGGCCCAGGTTATATTTTATTTTTTATTTTTTAGAAACTAGAAAAAAACTTTAAGCATGGATGTAACTACAGCTGTTTCACCTTAGTGATCCATGCTTAAAGTTTTTTTCTAGTTTCTAAAAAATAAAAAAAATAAAAAAAAAAAAAAAAGTTTTTAGCTTTTATTAAATAAGAGGAGATATCGAATTAACATTATCTTAAACAAATTTAGATTTTTCAAAGTTAGAGCTATAATAAAAAGTGATTGACAATTTCAGGACAGGCCTTTCTTACTATTTCTAACTTTCCAATGAAGATTCATCCTAATGATTATTCTTTGACAGAGATGTTCCGTTTTCAGTAATAGCAAATTTATTTTGATAATATATATTTCTTGTGTACATGTACTAAAATGTTCTGAATAAAAATTTATGTTACATTTTTTGTTTAATAAAAACTGAAAAATTAGTATGTACTTAAGTAATTTCTTCAGAAGAGGTTTATATGTCACGTTACGTACCTTATAATATTATGTACAAAATAATTGAAGAGATGTTTTCAAGAAAAAATGAAGGCAGTAATACAAGTAAATCAAACTGATTAAATTATAGTAACTTGCTTTAAAAAATGTGTACAATATTCGCTGAATTTCGCCTTTTTATAGGTGCAGCTGAGAATGACGACTATTTTGTGTCACGTTACCAACCGGTGTTTGTTGGAAAATATTTTTGAAATGTTTTTTTGCTGTAGATCCAACATTTTCACTAAACATAATGCTTGTATTAATATATTTATTTATCGACACTTTTCTTCACGTTAAATCCATACGAATGTCACGTTCGTCACCATGGAAATACCCATATACGCCAACTCATGGTATTAGTTACTAAGCTCACACATATGTAGAGACATGTAGATATGAAAATATGTATATTTATGTGAGAGTCACTTATTAGGTATGCTGTGGAAGAACACATAAAAAGAATAAAAACCAAAAACGTTACAGAAAGTCACAAATGGCAAATGAGCCTATCAGATCAGATGGCGGTTTTCGTGGAAAAAATGTCTTTGCTGTCTCATCGCCTAATGCCACCGTAGGCATTGGGTCATATTAATAAAAGCCAAGCATTTTCTTTTGCTTAAGATTTCAGACCTTTTACTCAAATTTTGAAATTTGGTTCATACAAATTAATGTCAAATTTGTAAAATCTTGAGTAAAAGCATTTGCTTGGTTTTTATTAATACGGCCCATTGTATTTGTAGACAGTCTTTCATTAGCCACATTGGGCTGAGCTCGGAAGAGCTTTGAAATTTTGGGGAATGGCAAATTTTAGTTTTGGATAATTGAAATTTCGACAAACTTAATTTAATATTTAACAAGTAAGGAAGCCTAAGTTCGAGTGGAATCGAACATTAGATACTCAGCTGTATGCTTTCATTGTTTGTTTGCGTTTGTTCGATATAGGGTGTATTTTATATGACACAAGTGCTGCATAAACAGGGCGCAGCCACGCCCATTTTCAAAATTTGTATCAATCATCCAAATAAGCATATAAATATTATTGTTAGTGCAAAATTGCATCCCTCTATGACTTTTAGTTACAAAAACTTCACGTTACAAATTCCAAAAGGGTGTTCCAGAAATATCTTTGTTAAAAAGTAGGCGTGGTCATAAACCGATTTCAATACATTTTTGCGTGTCTATTAACACATGTTATAAAAGTGTATAAACCAAGTTTCGTCATAATATCTCAGTTATTTGTCGAGTAATAGGCACGTAGATTCCTTTGTATAAAAAGAGGCGGTGCCACGCCCATTTTCCAAACTTTTTTATATTTTGTTTCCGGTCTATTGTAGAACTCATGTCACAAAATTTCAGTGATAGATCTTTATATTTGACAGAGAGATCGCTTAAAATGTTTTTATTAGGTCACTTTATAAAACCCATATATAAAAGTGGGCGTGGTCGTCAACCGATTTTGGAAATCTTTCGTCCACACATTTGGCTAAGTAAATATATCACGCGTACCAAATTTCATCGATATATCTTTAACGGTTTATGAGTTATGGCTTATAAAACTTTCAATATTTGCCCCTTAATAAGTGGGCGTGGCACCGCCCATTTTCCAAAATTTTTATATTTTTTGTTTTATGTCCCTAGTTGGTCTCCTGCCACAAAATTTCAGTGATAGATCTTTATATTTGACAGAGATATCGCTTAAAATGTTTTTATTAGGCCCCTTTATAGTTCCCATATATAAAAGTGGGCGTGGCCGTCAACCGATTTTGATAATTTTTCGCCAAAACATTTGTCTAAGTAAGCAAATTACGCAAAACAAATTTCATCGATATATCTTCAACGGTTTCTGAGTTATGACATATAAAACTTTCAATGTTTGCCCCTTAATAAGTGGGCGTGGCACCGCCCATTTTCCAAAATTTTTGTACTTTTTGTTTTATGTCCGTAGTTGGACTCCTGCCACAAAAATTCAGTGATAGATCTTTATATTTGACAGAGATATCGCTTAAAATGTTTTTATTAGGCCCCTTTATAGTTCCCATATATCAAAGTGGGCGTGGCCGTCAACCGATTTTGATAATTTTTCGCCAAAACATTTGTCTAGGTAAGCAAATTACGCATACCAAATTTCATCGATATATCTTCAACGGTTTCTGAGTTATGACATATAAAACTTTCAATGTTTGACCCTTAATAAGTGGGCGTGGCACCGCCCATTTTCCAAAACTTAATCAAATTTCTTCATAACGGCCTGAGCTCAATACGTGGGTAAAATTTTATCACTCTAGCTATATTAGTGGCTGAGATACCAAATTTCCGATTTTTTCTATATAGGAAAAGTGGGCGTGGTCATGGTCCGATTTCGCCCATTTTCAATACCAACCGTCCCAGTCTCGATACCAACTTGCATTTCAAATTTCATCAAAATATCTCAATTTTTACGCGAGTTATCGTGCGTACGGACGGACGGACGGACGGACGGACGGACGGACGGACGGACGGACGGACATGGCTCAATCGATTTCTCTTTTCACCCTGATCATTTTGATATATATAAGTCCATATCTATCTCGATTATTTCATTATGTTACAATCCACCGTTATGAAATCAAAATTATAATACTCTGTGTACTAGTACAGCTGAGTATAAAAAAAAAATATGAAATTGACACAAATCTGTAAAAGTCTATATTGAGTTACTTGCTTGCAGATTGAATTGCCTTTATTTATGATAGTAACCAAATTAATTAATTTAAGCTTAGGTTAGGTTGCAGTGACTGCTAGTTTCCACTTATCGCACTTAGGCCTCGAAGGCCCCCCCTACTCGGACCATCGTATATATTCCATTGTAGCTAGAACCCCTAGATCGCTAAACTGGAAGGCAGCTAAATGTTTCAGTCGTCTACTTCCGAGTTCTGGGCAATTGCACAGCAAGTGCCTTATTGTTTCAGGCTCGTCTTCATCTATACATGCCCTACAATAATCGTAATATATAGAATTCATACTTTCTGTATGCTTTCCAGGGATTATATGACCCGTTATTAGCCCTGTCGGTAGTGCAAGCTCGTACTTTCCGAGTGCGAGTAAATTCTTTGTCCGTCTGGCGTTGCAGTTAAGCCAAAAGAGCTTAGTATGGTTGCAAGTACTCAGAACATGCCACCTGTCATAGCTTCTTTGAAGTACAACTCCTTCAATTTGAGCTTGCTGGTAGCGAGCAGCATGCCTAAACCCTTCCACGACATTAAGAGTAGAGCGCATGTGCCCCCTATAGCAAGTTCGTCTGCCATCTCGTTTCCCGGTATGTTACAATGTCCAAGCACCCATACAAGGTGAATAGCAAACTACTCATCCATCTCATTTAGTGATTTGCGGAAATTTTCAACGGCTCTGGATTTACGTATGAGAGCCCCAAGCGCTTTAAGTGCAGCCAGGCTGTCTGAGAAGATGTAAAAGTCCTTACAATCATTTTTTCGTGCTTTCAAGGATTCAACCGCTTCCTGTATCGTTATTAACTCCGCCTGGAAGGTACTGTAGTGATGAGGAGATTTTTATCTCCTACTCCCACCCTACCATTAAGCCTAGATCCATCAGTGTAGTAGTGATTAGCATTGTTCGGTACCGGAGCACACCTGACCCAATATTCTCTATCTGGAATTACCACTTATTTCATAATTCATTTTGAAAAAGATTTCGGTAAGCGATAATGCAATTGTTGATTTGGAATGACCCTGAGTATGGAGGTATAACCATGGTTCACTACCTTCCATTTGGGCAGTTGCCTTAGGCGTAATACCGAACATGCCTTAATTAGCCTATTTACTTAGCTTCTTCAATCACTAAGTTTAAATTTTTAATGTTCATTTTTCAAGCTTATGTATTCAGTTCTCATTGATGCTCTTCAACAATGTCAATATTAAATTTTTAAACTTTCTAATATTGAGTCTTCCTTGATCTTCAGTCCTCAAGTCTACAATCCTTAAAATCATCAATATGTCATCTTTAGTCCTCAATCTCCTTCAATCTTTAATATTCAACTTTTGATCTTCAATGTTCAATCTAAATTCTTAATCTTCAATCTTCAATACTAAATCTTCAATTTTTAATAATCTTATTTTTCTGCAATTCAATCTTCACTATTTAACTTTCAATCTCAGATTGCCTACCCTAATGTTGTACACACATGTCCACATACACAGGTAATTACATGCAAAGAACACGCGCATAACAACTGCTATTTATGCCAAATTTGGGAACAATTCGTCCTTGATTGTGCTTCGTACTTTAGCAACAACAACAACAACAACAGCAACAAAAGCAGAAGCAACAACAACAACATCCATCAGCTTCCTCGTCTTGCAGAGCTGTTTGCATATTTAGTATGTCTATTATTCAAATTTTTGTTTTTTGTTGTTGTTTTTTTTTTTGCATTCATTTTTGGCAATGAATTTGCATTTGTTTACGATGCGTTGCAGAAGAGTCGTTCGTCATACTTTCGTTGACATTTATGGAATTAAGACACAACACATACAAACATACACATACCAACAAGCAGACAGCCAAGGCTTTCTATAGACACGTAAAATTCATGCACTGTCATTTGTTCGCATTTATACGCCATTGACATGGCAAATGTGAGCTTTTGGCACTCAAATACTGTATCTACACAAGCGTATGCATAAACATATGTACATAAGGAGGCACACATACATACACACGGAGGCACACAAACATACACACGGAGGCATACACACAGACATACCGGCATTCGTGCATCAACAAGACCAAAAATTTATGTATCAATAAAAATGTAAATTTTATGCGTGCAAATCCCATTGACCCAGCATGCCTTGTTGTTGTTGAAGTTCTTACAATAACAACTCATCATAGTTAGGCACTGCATACTACATGGACTGCTGTTGAGCGCCCTCAAATATGCTACGATTTTTGGTTTTTCTTTAGTGTTTTAATGCTTGCCGAATTTGAATTTACAACTCAACTCGTTCGTTGTTGTGTCGCTATTTGAATATTTTACTAATTGATTGACATTCTTTGGTTTCGATTTACAGCACAATAAATCATTTGTGGTACACCGAAGTGTTGAATGCTTAGAAGCATTCATATGGATAGTGGTATGCATAAGGCTAGCCACACATGACGGCAGAAAACACGCAGAACTTTGGCAGAAACCCAACGTTTGATTTTTTTTTGTTGTGGTCCCACGGACCAACATCACCAGTTAACGGTTAAATATCAGGTGTATTTGCACCTAATGCAAACACGTGCGACCAATACTTACACAATGTTTTTTTTACCACATCGCAGTAAAGGTTACTTTATTCCAAGAAGTGCTAAATTGGAAAATATTGAGACTTTCAAATGAATGCAATAAAACCAAATAAACCGTATATATGAAAGTACCACACTTGAGACTGAGCTTATATTCATTCAACCTTTAGCTCACAAACGGAATAAATATTTGTGGAAAAGCGAAAAAATTCAAGCAGCAGCGATGGTACTCGTAGAAAGGGTAGCTATTTCGAAGAAAACCAATTTTATTATTTCGTGTCAATTTTGTAGTTCTCAGAATGAAATTTATAGGCACACAATTAGCAATGATATTTCCTCACAAATTACATTTTTTGCTCTTTGAGTTATGATTTTTACTGAAAAAAAAAAACGTTCATTGTCAGATGAGAATATGAAATATATGAAAAAAAAAAAATATCGCACGAACGTACATACATACAGTCCGAAAAAGGTTCATTATACAAAGTAGTATAACCTCGCTCCTGAAAAAATATTTTATTTTTCATAAGCGCCATGCAATCAAATGTTTTTCAAAAACCTATACATACAAACATACATAGATACATGCCCACATAGCATTTGGAAGATTGTTTTATGAAAACTGACTGCGCCGAGTCTTTCTCGATCAAAAACTGATTAATCACCTCTGCGATTAGAATAAGACTCGAAAATGAGTCACTCCAGCGACTGAAAAGTGATGTTATTTTTTATCATATAAAAATCACCTAGATGAGTTTGCTGATTAAAAAAATAATTTATCATAAATTGATCATGCTAAAGATAGAAATGTGATCGATTACTTTGCTTTTTTGAAAATAAAAAATAAATATTCCTTAGGAAGCCAAGTACATAAAGCTATAATTTTTCCATAAAAAATTCGGAGAATTTTATATTAGATTTCGGTATTGATGGTTCCGAATGTTGTAGAGCAGGAACATATGGATGTACATACATACATACTTATGTCTTCCGTGTTGCCGTATATGAGAGTGCCAAAATGCGCATATGCATTTTCATAGGAATTCATTTATGGATTGAAATTTGGTTTATCTTAAACTCATTATTTGCTTAAATTATTGTAGGCTAAAAATTTGTTTCAAAAGTTCCAACCAAAATGTGGACTGGGGCTGACCGTGGAAGTTCTTTTTGCGATATTGTTAAAGGTAAAGCTAAGTTTAGAATACACATGCAAGAGGATATAAGATGGGAAAGAAAAGCGGTTGTAAAATGAACCAAAAATGATAGGAAAATAATAAGAAAAGTATTAGAAAATGATTAGAAATTGATCAGAAATTTACTGAAAAGCGACCCAAAAAAAGAGATTCGATTGAAAAAAAATTACCCAAAAAAGATTGGAAAGCCAATCGAAAATGATCAGAAAAACGAAGAAAAATGTCCCCAAAAAGATTCAAAAACGATAAGAAAACGATTAAAAATGACCAAAATAAGATTCAAAATCGACAAAAATAAAATCGAAAAGGACTCGAAAATTATTAAAATACGATTAAAATAAGACTCGAAAACGACTCCCCAAGAAGAGTTGGACGTAGTGTTCAATTTTCTACAGACGAGAGGCTCTTTTATGATCAGAAAATGAACGCATTTTCCATTATTTTAAACGTGCATAGGGATCGAAAAAACTGGAATATGATCAAAAAATTCATAAAATTCTATGTGGGATGTTCTTTATTTTACAAAAACACTCACCGATGCTCTTTTTTTTTGTGTCCACAGCTGATGTTGCTAATAAAAATATTCGTCGCATACTCATGCTACATACATATATATTGACTTTTGCGAATATTCATATGCAAATGTGTCTAGAAGTGGCACAAGCTCAGCTCCATATATTTTTCACACACTAAACTCTACAATTAAGCACTAACCACAACAACAACAAGCACATGCATCAACTGAAATTATTGCAGCTGAGTTCATGGATATTTAGTTGGTCAGTGAGTTATGCGTTCAGTTGCACTTAAAAAACAACAACAACTATGCATAATCATCATCATCATGGTCGTCAACGTCATGTTGATTGTTGTTGCAACATCATTGCACTCACATTCAAATTTTTAATATGAATTTTATTGATACTGACAAATGCGCCAGGCGCCGCCGCGACGTTCATTCACTTTTCCAGTGGCAATGCAAATAATTTTTTATTGTTTTCATTTGTTTTGTTTTTATTTTTTTTTTTTAGTTTTTGTTGACTTTTTATGATTTTCTGCTTTGTTTTATCGTTTAATGATTATTGATGGCTTTGCATGGCGTATCATTCAAATCGCTACGCACGCATCTTTCATTTATAGAGTATTTTTTTTTTTGTGTTTATTTATTATAATAAATTGCTTATGGTAGCGTGTTTTAAAATGCACAAAAACGCAGTTGTTTTTTTTTTTAATTTGCTCTAATTCTTTTATTTAGTTATTTTCAGTATTGTGTTCGTTCGATTATAATTTGAGTAGTTAGATAATTTCTGTATTAAAATAACAGGATCTCTCTAATAGAAAATGTGCATATTTGTATACAAGAGCTGTGCGAGAAAAACAACTAATGACTGAGAAAGTTCAATTAAATTTAAGAGTTTTATCTACATAGGTATAAGTAATTAAAAAAAATTAGAACTGCTTAATTTGGCAGACTGATGAGTGGTTAGGTAATATTCTCAATAACCATGACCCCTTTAGTGTACTAACTCCATCTTCTGAGCATGTTCATTTGCCTCTTCTCTACAATCGACTCTCATAATCTTCAAATTTAATAAAACCTCAGACCTAAGACTCCTTTCAAGAACCATATCATGCCGATTTCCTATATCTCCATATGCATCTTCATATATAACATAACCTACATAAGGAGCTTTTTCCTTTGTGATTAATAGACACAATTTTCAAATTTCTTACCTTGGTGGCTATGCAAAAGAATATAATATTTGTCCGCTAGATGGCACCAGATATTCAGAAAATCTCTATATATTTATAATCCACTCTTTATGCTATTTATTACGAAAGTATGCTATTTATATACTGAATATGAAAAAAGTGTACTTTAGGTGCCATCATATCAAAAAAAAATTTTAATATATAAAAAATATGGATATGACATCCATAGTTTAAGGCTCAGACAGGCTTATGCATATATATGGATGTCACATCCATATAGATTTTTCCGTGTACTGAACAGATTTTTGCCAAATTTCGAATTTTTGGATAAGTTCTCTCGACATAGGCTATATATTTCGCTAGATGGCGCTGGGGTCGCTATATTTACAAAATCCGTATTTATTATCCGATTCTGTTCGGTTTTGGCATATTATGTATGCTTTTTATATATAGTGAAGAACTCGGTTACAAAAATTAACCCGCTGGATGGCGCTGGAGTTGAGATATTTAGAAAATCCCTATTGTGGACCCGAATGGCCCCGGAAATGTTTTGCTCGATATTAGTATAAAATGAAATGTACTATTCACGGCTTAAATATGGAGCTATTCAGATATCTAACCTAGTTTCCAAGATATAGGCCAATACGTGGATCCAGGTGGCACCTAAATGTTTTCAAGCGATACAGAGAGAGAGCGAGAGGAGCGTGGGTTCGTCACAGAGAAACGGGACGGGCAGCTCTTGTTTTTATATAAAATGCCAAGAACGATTATGACGATTGCATTCGAATTTGGAGAATTAAAATATGTATAAAAGTTCAACTGATTGGCTTGAAAATTTTAAAATATTAAACTCCGTTGATGGAGTTGACGATATAAGCTAGTTAAGAATATAAAAATAAAATCATTTCTTGGTTCATTCAATCAATTCATGTGAAGTTCTCATCGCCCAACTCTCGTATATAAGATTTATAACTTTTTTGTTTCAATAATAGTTTAATTCACTGATTTATTTAAATATCTTATAATGTGTTATTTTTTTTTTTTTATTTTTTTTAACATAATAATAAAAAAAATGTGAAAAAAGTGCATTCATTCAAAACAAATTGAATTTTTCCGCATCGTAGGTATTATATATATATTTGTTAATTGGATTTTTTCTGTGCTGTGACAATTTAGCCGCTTAACACATTCTGATTAGCGTGTCTAAATATTTGAAACTTTCATTTGTGTAGCTAAACTAATTAAATTGAAATTATAACTTTTAATTGTTTTAACTTAATTAAATTAAATGCTCCTAGTAGGTAACTATATGTACACATTAACATAAGCGGCTTTCTTACTTATCACATCAAACTTTTTCTGACGTTGATTTTAATTTTGATTTTTCGCTCACTTCATCGGTTTTCATCATCAAACATAAAAGGACATGCAGCAACAACAATGCCCTTGGTGTCAACACTGTCAGCGCTGTCAACACTTATTATTAATGTATTCTGTGGTGTTTTTTGTTTTGATTGCCTTGCAGTAAATTGGTATTTTTATTTTGTTTTAACTTTTTTTTGTTTTACTTTGATTTTAATTTGATTTCAATTTGATTTTGTTTTTATTTTGTTTTGACTTTGTATTACTTTTTTTAAGTACTACTTAATTTTTTTTTTTTTTTTTGTGTTTTCTTTTTTTTTTTCTTTTTTTTCTTTTTTTGTATTTTGTTTTTGTTTTTGTTCTTTTTTTGTGTTTTTTTTTGTTTTTTTGGTTTTATTTTTTCTATATTCTTTGCATCTCTTTTTTCTTCGTTTGTCTTAACTCACTTAAAACACATTCCGATTTTCTTCTTGTCGATGAGTGGCCTAAATAATCCACTTCACACACGACTTGCCAGCTTCTTTTAGCCACTTTTGTGCATATTTATTCTTACGCAGAAAAGTAAAAAAAAAAACAGAAAGACAGATGACAAAACTTATACACACATGAACACGCACTCGCTCGCGTTCGCACGCACTTGCTAAGAAAAGTACGTAAGACGCAACGCACACGTACCGCACCGAGTTGTGTGTTGGTGCAAAAAAGCGAGAAAATAAGCGCCGCGCCCCAAAAGTTAAATATAAGCACTTTTAACGTCACACACTTTTGTAGCACGACACGCACACGGCAAGCACTTGATGGATCTATTTGTAGGTATATTTACATATGCATGAAAATAATTATTTGCTTTGTGAATTTCTATTTTGGGCTGCTCGAAATCTTCTCGATAAATAATTTTAGTGTGAAACATTTAATTTAATTTCTTTTGCTTTTACTTTGGTTAACTCACACAATTAAGTTATCAATCAGCGGGGAGGGGGATGCGTGTATTTAAGCTTTTGCTACTCAGCTTATAGGAAAGAAATCACTGTTTGTTTAGCAGCAATGCAGTTTGAAGAGCTCCAAACAAGACCAACTGCTCTATATTTTTTTTTTTTGTCAAACACACAACTTTAAACACTTCCGTTTAGCCTTAACACATGGCATCATCATCATCAGATACGACGACCTCTACACTCTATATACACACCCCTAGACGCCCACAGCAACGTACGAGAAAAGTTCTCGAGTTTCTAATTGCTTTTTGAAATATAAAAACTTGTATACCGTCGCGTTACCGTAAAACGCATAGAACGCACCACGACGACGTTGTAACCGAGACAAGCCACGAATAACAACTGAGATGCCCGAATCTCCCAGCAGATACTTTTTGTGATAGATAGTATCAAACTTTCAGGCTACATATGTAAGTATGTAAAGATCTACTATATACATAGTTCACGCCACACACAACACGACAGAATGTCAACACGACGACGACGACGAAAGCACGCGATGTATAATAAACAGCTGCGCGTTGGCAAGCAACACGGCAACACGACGAGGAAAATTGCGTAAAAGAGGGCAAAGCGAAAGGCGAAACGAACAAAAGTCAGAAAAAAGGAAACACAAAATTGAGGGTAAAAATAATAAAAACTAATCATTATAGTGTCTCTGGCAGCTGCTGCAGCAATCGGCAACACAGGAGCGGCACGCAGCAGCAGCAGCAACACAGCTATAGCAACAAATAAACTTTGATAGCAACAAAGCAGCTATTGAGAGCGCTCGGCAACAGTGCATACCGGCAACATGTTGAGAGCAACATTTCTACCGCAAAATATGTTGCTGAGCGCTATTTCCGTTCGGCTTGTGCTGCAGTTGTATGTATTTGCGTGCCACGAGACCGGCGCTCTTTGCGTGTTTACTTCGTGTGCCTTTTGTTTTGCTCTCATTTGATTTTGCGTTTTTCCTTTGTATTTCACGCAATACTATCGCTCGGCATACAACACAACACACGAACAGAGCATCAACTTCGTTTCGCAGCGATGGGCAAAATGAGCACACCCCAATTACATTTGTCGAGTGTTGCATGCAACAAATACGTGCCACATAATAGAAATTTGGTGCTCAGCTCAATATTTTTATGGGGGTTGTATACAAATTGAAAATTTTATATGGTAACACTATTGTTGATATGCCTAATACTACTTTAGTAAATGTTGCAGCAACATTTTTGTGGAACATAAAAACAAGTAAATGTATACAATGAGCGCAGTCAGAAAAGGACTATGCGACAGTTTGAAAATCACTTGAGAATAGTTTAAAAAGAAGCTGTAGATGATTTTAAAATGGTACTCATATTAAAACACAAGGAATAGTGTTATGTTTCTGACATACAGTTTTCCATCGGAAATAGCGCTGTTGCCGCGTTGTTTGAATGCTTAAGCCTTAGCGCATTTAGCGGGAAAACTGTCTATGACTCCATTGTATTTCAATTCTACTGAACGATAATGCGATACAGACGTTAACAGTAATCGGATAATCACACATGTCTGTTACTTGAGGCTAACCAGAGCATTGAATCGAATTATCTCTCGGCAAGGATGTAGCGAAGTTCTTGCCTGCTCAATAGGCTGATGATTGGTTGGGTTGGTTTGAGTGGCGAGTCACACTTACTCCAATTAGCACCGTATTGATACCACGACTTGTAACTAAACCAGTGAATATAATAAAAATTAAGAGAGAGTAAGCAGTTCGGAAACCAGCGCAGGTCCCGCGCCCTATATCCATCCTGTTGAGTTTAAATACTTAAGCAGTCTCTCACAACTGACTTCCTTGAGTTCCGCGAGACTGTCCATGAAAGGTTTGGTAAAGGAACTTCATTCTGCCTTGGCAGTGCGAAGAACACTCGCATAGCAGGCGCGTCACTGGTCACTGTCTCCTCCATCCCAGAAAGATTACAGCTGCGACACAAGGTGTTATAATAATAATATAATAATACAATGGCGCTATTATAACTCTGACGTGTTTTATGGCCGAGCTTCTCTCCCAATTCGCGGTGTGCTCCTTTTTGCTTTTCCTACTAATTGGGTGGACCTACAGTTTTATGCCGCCTCCGAACGACGAATACATTTTTTTGTGAGAAGCTTTTTCATGGCAGAAATACACTCGGAGGGTATGCCGCCCACTGCCGAGAGGTGACCTTTGCTCTTAAAAAACCCCATAATTGGATTTTTACTAATTAGAAAATTTTTGTTTTTTTTGGTGTTTTGCTCGGACTGTGGTTTGAACCTGCGACCTCTGGCATAGCAGGCGAGCACTCTACCCACTGCACCACAGCGGCCAGCGGTGTTATGGTCTAGTCCAAAACGGGCCGCGTGGGTCCCAATGATCCAATGCCCTGTAAATACCGCAGTTAAGTGGTAAATGTTCCTCCTATCCACTATTAGAATGGCTGAGGATTGCATCTCATTGTATGAAGCCCCAGACTTCTAAAGACCCTGCAGCCCTGCAACCGTCTCCATGTGGTTTTAGCCTCCTCAAGCCAGCACGGAGATATTCGGCCTTTGATGAAGCCCAGGGACGCAAGAACCTCCTCTGCATCAGTAATATCAAGAACCGAGCGCTGCCTGGCCAGCTCACCAGCCACTTCGTTGTCCTAGATATCACGGTGCCCCGGTACCCAGATCAGAGATACGCTATGTCGACTTGGCAAGCCATTACCCAGTCCCTGAACTGCCTGACCAGGCTTGATAACATCGTTGCTGATTCCTATCCTGTTTCCTGCACAGGCAATTTCCATTGCAAGTAGAGCCTTGCAGGTTCCTTTATCGTTATTCTCATAGCTAAATAGTTGGCTGAGTTAGTCAGAACATTTTAGCATATATTTTCCCTTTCCGGTGGAACTGCTAAATTTGTGCAGATTCTGATAGCGTAATGTTGCAACATTGACACTCAGAGTGTTGTGGGTAGAAAAATTATATTCCTTTTGGTGGTAACCTTTGGCGGAGCATTGAATATTTAGGACTTCCTTGTGATTAAATTTTTTTTTGCATTGTAAGGCAAAACCAGCAATTGAAGTTTGTACTTCTACTCATCAGCAGCGAAAATAATTTTTATCACCATCGCAATAAGTCATTTGATCAACACCAGTCGTATGACGGGTGCAAATCAAATCTCATGAGATCTTATCGGGGTTCAATGAAACTGCAGCACATGCGCTCAACAGCCTGCTATGCCTCTGGCGGTGGCTGTGGCCGCGGCTGTCTTATCAACGATCTGCCAATTAAGCATTTAAGGCGACGATACACACGCCTATGAACACACACACGATATTTATATATGTATATGTATCTATGCACGCATGAGAATTGAGCAAGAAGCGCCAGCGCAGTTGTAAAATCAAAATAGTGACCCCTGTACGTACATATTCGTACATACATACATATCCATATATGTAGGCATGTACTTGACTTTAGGGCGATTCATGTGTCACAGATGTTCGTGTTCATAAGCCGCAGAGTAAATAAGTAAACATAATGATAAATACGCCCTAGGGGAAATAACATCCCTACACATGCAGCAATTTATCGATGCAGCAATGCGACAATGCTTGCTAGATTTTATGTGAAATGCGGTACGTATAATGTTTATAAGTAGTATAAGTATAATGATCATATGTATGCGCATTCATGAGCTCGATTAACTTTTGGGGATTTACCAACCAACCAACTAAATTAGAAATGTCTATAATATTTTTGAGCGCTAATGAGCTACACATTAACAAACTGACAGTTAGTTAATTGATTTAATGGCATTCGCTAACGATGAATTCACAGCTTTTGGTGTGAACTTCGTTTATGAAAATTCAATGTTGCACACAACTGTCAATTGAAATTGAGCATATTTAATTTTTGGTGCCAAATGAGTAAGATTAATTTATTGCCATTTTTAATTTACACTTCCTTCGGATTAAAATCTAAGGATTTTTCTTTACAAGCGAATGTGACTTGATATTTCTTTATTCATTACTAGTAAATATATACATACAGCCAAACATAATGTAATGACTATACCCAAGTATAAAAACCCATAATGAAAGTCATAAATGAATTTAAGAAAATACACTTTCCTTCTCCATGAACAATTCTTACGCCTACTTTTCTCACAGAAACTAAATTATGCGTATTTAAATATTTACATATGTGCATACAAGTACATATGCCTAGTACTTGTAAATCAGAAAATTAAAAAATGCTGTTTCGAAATCGCATTGTTTCAGCTTGACCAGGGATTGTCAGAGAAGAAGATATCACATTTTAAATGTTTACATACACAGGCCGACGTAATTATAAAATTACTACATACACCCATTAATGCAATATCATTTCAAGTTATTTGCCCCAGCGGGTTAGGGGGCTTAGAATATACCCATGGTAAGGAATGCTTGTCGTAAAAGGCGACTAAAATCCACCGGCCTAGAAGGTTGATAATGGCCAAAAAAATGGTTCGCACGACAGTTGGACTAGTGTCAGAATGGACTAGTACCCGAGCGTAACGGATTTATCCGGCAAAGGACAGTCACTTCCCCTACACTCCCCAAAACCTCCGGGGAGTGTCTTGGTGGATACAACAACAACAACAACAAAATTTTATTCTTCCAGCAAAAGTCCTAAAGCCCAACTGTCATACTTAATAGCGATGAAGACTTAGGACCGTTTACTCAACCTCCGGTTAGCGCTAAAGCCCGGTTAAACATCATTATCGATTTTATGATGAAATTTTCATCAAACCCATATATTTAACAAATCGCGCTCTATTATTCCGACATGTTATTACATTAGTGAATCCAGACTCAAGACTTGCACTGAAATTACTGATTTAGGCGTAGTTTTTGACTCTAAATTTACTTTTAGTAGCCATATAAACTATATAATTGCAAAGGCCTACTCAATGTTGGCTTTTATTCGCCGTTTCAGTCAAGAATTCACTGATCCCTACACTCTTAAATTATTGTTCACTTCTCTAGTTCGTTCTAAATTAGAATACGCATCCTTTATTTGGGGACCGTATCATGCCACCCATACTAATCGTATTGAACGGGTTCAAAAATCGTTTCTTCGATTTGCTTTGAGAAATCTCAACCCCATACCAAGCTAGGTCTATGCTTATTAATTTAAAATCTCTTCAGTGCAGAAGAATATCCTAGTCGCTCATTTTCATCTTTGATATTATAAATGGTGTGGTGGATGCGCCGTTCCTGTTGGAACGTATTTGTTTCCATACTCCCCACCGAACTCTCCGAAATAGTAATATTTTTTATACAGAGAAAGTGCGAACATTATATGCTTCAAATGCACCTATTTTCCGAGCACTCAATGAATTCAATAGCCTTGCTAATGCCTTTTCTGTCGATTTCTCAACTTCTAGAGGTAAATTTATGTTATGTTCAGACACAACCTTAATTGAACATTAAGAGCCTTCATTCAATTTTCAAGCCCAATGATTCTCAATTTACCATACAAAAATTGACCAAGTTAATGCTTCATTAGAAATTAATGAGTTGTTAATGAAGAACAATTCTGCATGCAACCCTGTTAAAAGGTTTGTTTCATAAGTAAAATGAAATGTCATGAAAAGAGAAATGTGATTAGCGTCAGTGTCCACTAAACAGGTTGGTTCGTCAGATCAGCTGCATTCTTGTTCTTCTTCATCACCTATCAAATTTGTTTTTATTTCTGCTTATTTTATACATGCATTCGTGTTTACGATTGGTAAAAATTGTGAGATGAATGTCAAATTATTTCGTCCTCCTTGCAATTTTGACATTTAGGTCACGAGAGTTTGATATTCAGCTCACGGCGTGTATGTGTGTATGTATCTTGAGCCGACCTGTTAAATGGGCCAAGTAAATTAAATATGTCTGAACACCAAATCTAAAGATATTCAATCAACCCCAATTGGCTTAATTAATTTTTATGTCTGAACATGATATTAAGCTGTTAATTAAAGATATAACTATGTGAATTTTCAATTTAATATTATTTTATATTATCTTCTAAGTAGTCTGTAAGTACTTGTGTACACTTAGATTACCTTACATCAAATAAATAAATAAATAAAATAAATAATGCAGTCTATAGTTTAACAAGCCCTTTAGCCTCTGGTTAGCGTTAAGCAGAGTTTGAGTAAACGGCCCTTAGTTCTAATACTGCTTTAAAGTTTTAAACGAGGGTTGTTTGTTAAAAGTCCGTGACATTTTGCACCAGAAATAATTTTTTCCGCAAAAATGTATTTCATTTTTCAACATAATCTCCTTCTAGCTCTATACACCTAGTCCAGTGTTTTTCCAATTTTTTTATTTCTTTCAAAAAATAGTATTTTTCAAGACACACAAAATTGGCATTTGTTTCTGTGATGAGCTCCTCATTGAACCCGAATCTTTTACCACCCAGCCATTTTTTCAGGTATGTAAACAGAAAATAATCGGACGGGGCTAAATCTGGAGAATATGGTCGGTGAAGTAGCAATTCGTAGCACAATCTATGAACTTTTGCCATGGTGACTACACACGTGTGCGTTCGTGTATTGTGATGATTAAACAGAATTATTTTTTCTTGCCAAATGCGTTCGTTTTTGCTTCAAATCAAAACCGAATCTCTCCAAAAGCTCTGAGTAGTATTCGCCGGTAATTGTTTTACCCTTTTCGAGATAGTCGATGTTAATGAAACCTCGTGCACCCCAAAAGAACTGTGGCCATGACCTCATTGGCCAATAGATCCACTTTGGCCTTCTTTGGCGCACGTTAACCCGGGGAAACCCATTGTTTTGATTGTTCCTTGGTTTCTGGTGAGGTGTGATGCATCCAGGATTCTTCTGCGGCAACAAAATAACGCAAAAATGCGGATTGCGGCTGAACATCGTTAAATACTCCTTTGAAGTTGTCACACGATTACGCTTATTATCGAGTGTAAGCAATCGCGGCTCCCATCGAACGGATAGCTTTTTCATACCTAAACATTCATGTAAGCTCTGATGTATGCGCTCAGCTAAGATGCCTATAGTCTCAGCTATTTCATGCACTTTCATTCTCCGATCTTTCAATAGCATTACATGGTTTTTAATCGCCGTTTTCTGACGCGATACTTCTTTCGGGTGACCTCAACATTTTGCGTCACTGCTAGTGATAGTACGACCACAACGGAGTGCAGTAAGCCACTTTTTTGCTATTGAAAATTATGGAACAGAGACCCCAATAGTATTTATCAAGCCTTTCTTTCTACCGATGTATTTCCCTAGCAATTTAAATTTGTGAAAACCTACTTTTTTTTAGCGCCAAACTAACAGCAAATGCAGAAAAATGTATAAATTAAAATAAAAACTTTTGCTTGGTTTAAGTTTCCGGCAAAAATTATAGCAAAAAGGCAAGAACATTTTGTAGATTAAAAACTTAACTGAAGAAGAAAATGACTCCTTGTTATTATATCGACTAACTCAACTGCAAGAAAAAAAAAAACAAAACAAGACACGCTTTGACAGCTGCTAATATTTCTTTGAAATGTCATCTACATACATACATACATACACATTCAGTGAATTGCAGGTAAAAGATATTTATGTATGTGCATATATCCATACATACCCTGCAGGGAAATCAATAACTAGTGAGCAAAATTTCTAGTTCCGAACTAGCGAAAAGCTGTCAAAAAGGAAGTAGTTCCATTGTAGCTAGACTCTCACCAGTTCGGAAGGCGTGAATTGGGTCACAATTATAAGACAAACTTTGATTTGTATGCAATTTCGAATTGACAAAAATTTCATGTATTTTTTTCGTTCATCGATTTTCCGTCGGGTTTCCATATTTCTACAATTCTCAGATTGTTAGTGAAATATATCGTATAAAAAGTATAATTTACATACTTTTTGGTTGCTTGTTTTTCCGACAGGGTAGGAATATGATGTATTGTGGAACGATCTTCCGTCATCCCTTGTCAAGTTTGGTTTGGAGACAAACCGGTTTCGGCTAATATGCGCCATATTCAGTGTCTTTTTTCTTTAATTTACATCTTCCATTAATGAAATGAAATGTATGCCTAATATTGCACTAGAAGCGACCTAGTTCGGAACTGGAGATTTTCTCTACAGGGTACATATATACGTATTACTGTATGTATGTATATATATGCCTGTACAACTCGTATGCAACATCGTCATTTATCCTTTGTTGCCTCATTAAAAATGCAGTGGTTTAATTTTTCACACTTTGACTGCAAGTGGACAGCAAGTAAATGTCACAACGTCACAAAATAATAAAAAAAAAATTATGAAAAAACGGATGGTTAGGTGTGAACGTGAACAAAAAAAAAAAACAGCTAAAACAAAAACAAAAACTGACACCTTTTTGCTTTGACGTCAATTCATAACGCTCTGCTGTAAAGTTACACTCGCAGTGCATTGTTGTTGCTGTTGTCAAAGAGAATCCATTCGGTGATGTTTAAAAAGCAAGAAAAATAGGAAATGGAAAAAAGTAAAATCGGCAAAAAGAAAAATCTATGCGGCTGTTGAATGTGTTTGTCAGCCACATTTAAATATATCAAGGTTTAGCTTTGAAATTCTCTACAATTTTATTTGACTTTATGTTGCAATTTAAAGCCTTAAATAAGTGTTATTGAAATGTAAAAAATTGCTTTTAGATATTTAATAGTTTACGTTTAAGTCTTTAGTTTCTTTTCTAATTCGTTTTTCTAAAATTTAAGCAAAAAGAAAAATATACAAAATAATGCTTTAAGTGTCACCCTAATGTGTGTAAGTTTTTTTTTATACATACATATGTATATCGCTTGCTTAGGGTGCAAATTGTGTAAGTCCTTTTTTAAAACTTTGTAGGAGAGACAAAAAACAAAAAATAAAAAAATTTCAAATTGAAAAAAAATGTTCTGTTCATGTAAATATTTCGGACTTACACAATTTTCTTCGCTTTTTGGACTTACACAATTTGCGTATCACTGAATAACAACGAGTAGAAATGTGGCAAGTATCACATACTTGTTTAGCGCGGTGCGTATTTGATTTTTCTAGCGTTCTACATAAAAATACACTTTTCCATAAAAGTGAACTTACACAGTTTGCACTCTAAGCTAGCGATATGCACATTCGCCTACTGTGTGAATAATGTCCTCAGTGAACGTTTTTTAGCACCTCGTCTTACACTTTGGGATATGAAAACTACACCGAGTTCCTTAACTAGAGATACAAACATTCATACACACATACACATCTATATTGGTACATGCAGCACCTATGCATTTGCAAAAAAAAAAATCACTTATAATATATTAGATATGCAGCACAAGGTGAACGGAACACAAACTTATTGAATAACACAAATAACAGATGTGTGAATTAGAAAGTACACACACCTCGCAAGGCTCATGCCATCACACTCACATCCACATTCCCATGGCACAAAATGTATGCATGTAGATATATGCCTGTGCATTGTCCTCATGCTGGATGGATATTTAGCATCCTAGTAGATAATTGTCAAGCTGTTCCCTTTATAAAGTATTATCGGACAGCTTCTAAGGAAAAGAGACGCACATCTTCCCAACGTTCTACAAAGTGTGAGTGCTGCCTTGAGTGCTTCTTTCTTGAGAAGTAGTTGAGAAATCTTGAAATTACCACTATTCCTTCGAAAGCGAAAAAGCAAGGTCTTGCAATTTGGCTCATTGAAGGTTAGGGTAGGTTAGAGTGGCTGTCATAGGGGCGCACTTAGGCCAGCGCAGATGCCCATTGTCATACCACAAGAAGAAAACAGATTACTCCTCCTTTTTGAACCAGTTTGAAAACTTAATTAATTTCACCAGGTCCTGTCGACGTTCGCGGTCCCACATAGGCCATACAGGAAAGGTGTGGCTTATTGAAATAAAAAAAAAAAAAAAAAAAAAAAAAAAATCATCCAGCTGGTAAGACCCTCTAGAGTCTGTACACTGCATGCAGAAGTGCATGCTTCTTACTCTTTCCTTCCTTTCTGCTGGGATTCGCTTCTTTACTCTATCATTCATTGATTACCCTGCAGCGAAAGTCCAAACTAGTCAGCCAACCTACCAGTTAACTGACTAGATAAATTATGGGAGTTGCCCAACTAGATTCATATCGTTGTTGTAGTATTCGAACCCTGCGTAGTTGGCCCCTTGTAGATTTAGTTGGTTGCAAATTGTTAGATCATTAAATCAGGTGAGTACCGCAAATATAACATAGTTTGAGATGTTAACATAGCCCTGTATATTAGATACTACTTCAGCCATAGAAAAAATTACATGATATGTTTGTATAAATTCAGAAAATCATCAATATAAATGTCAAGCTTAGAATAGTCAACGTAAGTAACATGTGTTACTTATTCACAATGTTAATGTTAATTTTCCTAAATATTTAATATGCAAGATCACAATCTAATGTGCCTGAATTCTTTAATTTAAATATCATATTCTAATTACTAAATAAATGTATTAGAAACTTTATTTTGCAATTTTTATTTTCATTGGAGTAGCATTTAAAACTAGTCAGTCAACTGGTATAGTTCTGATATCTACACTGACTAGTCAGCAAATTGGTATGATGCTGGTTTGTATACTGACTAGTCAGTCAAGTGGTATGATGGTGGTGTGTATACTGACTAGTCAGTCAAGTGGTATGATGCTGGTGTGGATACTGACTAGTCAGTCAAGTGGTATGACTTTGGTGTGGATACTGACAATTGCCATTTCCTAGGTCATCACCGTGTTAAAAATACCAGTTGCTAATATGGAAAAAAGATAGATGGCTGACTAGTTGAGCTGTATGGCCAACTAGTTGTCGATTAGTTTACAACTAGTTGATTTCGCTGCAGGGTACACACATACACACACACATACAAACTAACAAGTATGTGTCACTCTTCAAACTCTACCGCTAAGGGACTTGCTAAGCGAGCAAGCGCATGAACGAACAAGGACTTCGACACATTCTACGTAGTAAACGGAACGGACGCAAAGGCACAATGTCAAAAAGACGCACGCACAAACGAATTAATGCATGTGTACCCTGCAAAAAAGGTTTGCTTATCGTTGACAAATTAGTTCTAAAAAAGGAGTAAGCTGGCAGCGCTGCTTCTGTTATGCACTCACTCTCTCTGCTCCTAACTCTCTAATACTTATGTATCTAGGCCTAATACCGCGCGGCGGATAGGCCTTTGGAATAAGGTGTACTCTCAGAGAGAGAGAGAGAGAGAGAGAGTACACCTTATGGCCTGATGACATCAACACAGGAAAACCAGCCTTATTTTAAGCCTTACGCCATACAACTTTCCTACCCTTATAATTTTCAGGCCTTATTTCAAAAGCCTTTAAATCTGCTGTTTTAATTCTTAAATAAGGCTTAGATTTTTTTGGTGGGTATGTATGTATGTTCCTTAACACTCATTCCACCCCCTCTCGCTGGTGTTGACAACACTCTCGAAGGAAAACTCGTGCGTGTACGAAACGCTGTTGGATACACATTGTTCCTAGAATCATCCACACACCGGTGACGTGACGTGCCACCAAGCTGAAGCAAGCAAGCATCTGTTTATTTGTTAGTCGGTTTGTCTGTCCAAATGCTTGTATGTATGTATGTTACATGAACATTCAGTCGATATATCAAATGAATTCGACGTTTATGAGCCCATGGTAAACACCTCTGTTGTTCTGTTTCTAATCGCCTTATTTTTTGTTTTTTTTTTTTTTGATTTTATAACCAGTTGTGCTTTACCTACAAGTCAATAAATATCACAATAAAAATGTTGACGAACCTTCTTCATTATTGAGTTGCGCTATCAAATAAGAATATCAAACTGAACATGATTTTCTAATCGGCTTTAGTTTTTCTACATTGATGGTTGTATATCTCTCTGGAGATTTGTTTAACTTGGCCTAATTGGAACGCCAGACGGCCTAAGAGTCTACTAGCACTCGGCAGGTTCGAGCTAGCACTAATGACTGGGCTATTAACAGGCCATATAATCCTTGGTATGCATGAAGAGATTATGAATGATCCAAATAACGATTACTGTATGGCTTGTGAGGACGAAAAGGAGCCCGAAACAGTAAAGCAGTGTGGTGATTGCCCAGCATTAGGAAGGAGGTGACTGAAGCATTGATCAGCTTACCAATTTCGGGATCCAGGAGAACTAGTAACATCGGAATTTAAAAAAATTCTAATATGTGCGAAGTCCACACGATGCTTCGAGTAGGGGGGTTTTCGTATTCACGTGGTATCACAATGGGACCTTCGGCGCCTTAGTGTGCTATGTAAGAACTAGCGGCCACAGTAACCTAATCTAACCTTCATTTACAAAAACCATATTATCTGTAACCAGCCGGGTATACAATAAATCTAATTTCAAACTTTTTCTAATTTTTTTTATTCCTTTGCTTTTTAATTGGCGCATGAACGCACGCGTGCGTGTACAAATGTGCGTGCGCATTATCGAATGCGTGTTAAATGAACTACATACCACATACATACATACATATGTACATACATTCTATCTGCCACGGCTATCGCTATAAAAGCCGATCAATTATCTATAATTAGCTAAAAATGCCCCTGAAGGCCGAGCGTTGGCTGCTGTTGGCTAATCAGAAGCCAATCAGTTTGCTGACCAAACGCGTCCAGCTGGGCATTGTTTAGTTGTACATAATATGCGTATCTGGATAATTTCATAAATTTTAGCTAAAAGCTGCTATTAGTTATTGTATTCATACATATGTCTGTTGAACTAGTTCGTCCCTCTGCGCGCTTTCTTTCACTCTGCATTAACCTCCTTTATTTTTTTTGGTTTTATTTTTTGTTGGTTTGTTTGATAATGTAAATACAAAGGGAGAAAAGGGTGACAACAAAACAAGTAAGGAAGCCTAAGTTCGAGTGGAATCGAACATTAGATACTCAGCTGTATGCTTTTATTGTTTGTTTGCGTTTAATGGAAACACGTTGTACTTTATATAAAGCAGGGATGGGCGGTTTTGAATAAATTTTTATTCAAATAAAAAATAAATTTTTATTCTTCATTCTCATATCCTTGAATAAAGAATAAATTTTTATTCTTCATTCCGGCGCGCTTGAATAAAGAATAATTTTTTATTCTTTATTCTGATACCCTTGAATAAAGAATAAAAATGTATTCTTCATTCTGATACCCTTGAATAAAAAATAAATTTTTATTCTTCATTTTGGTGCCCCTGAATAAAGAATAATTTTTTATTCTTCATTTTGATACCCTTGAATAAAGAATAAAAATTTATTCTTCATTCAGATACCCTTGAATAAAAAATAAATTTTTATTCTTCATTCTGATGCCCTTGAATAAAGAATAATTTTGTATTCTTCATCCGAAATTGGTTGAATAAAAAATAAAATTTTATTTTTCATTCAGATAATTTTGAATAAAGAATAAATTTTTATTCACGTTATTCAAATTATTCTTGCAGGTCACACAAGTAAATGATTTTGCGAATATTTTTCTGAATACGAACCAAGTATTTTCCCGAGCCCCAACCGAATATTTTTCCGAATACTTTCCCGAATCCGAACCCAAATACTCAACCGAATATTTTTCTGAATCCGAACCGAATATTTTACCGAATACTTTCCCGAATCCGAACCGAATATTCTCCCAAATCCGAAACCGAATACTTTCCCGATTCCGAACCGAATACTTTCCCGAGTCTGAACCGAATACTTTTCCGGGTCCGAACCGAATACTTTTCCGGGTTCGAACCGAATACTTTTCCGTGTTCGAACCGAATACTTTACCGGGTTCGAACCGAATACTTTTCCGAGTTCGAACCGAATACTTTTCCGGGTCCGAACCGATACTTTACATATGTACATTGTATGTATAAGCAAAAGAAGTATGTAGTTTCTTGTTGTCATTATGTTCTGGTCATCGGTTTTTAATGAAATTTGGCGCCGTTCTATTCAAATACAAGGACATTTTCATTTTTACTATAACTTCGTTAATTACAGAGCCAGCGGGTCCCGGAATCGGTACAGTAATCGGTTCGGACTCAGAAAAGTATTCGGTTCGAACTCGGAAAAGTATTCTGTTCGGACCCGGAAAAGTATTCGGTTCGAACTCAGAAAAGTATTCGGTTCGAACCCGGAAAAGTATTCGGTTCGAACTCGGAAAAGTATTCGGTTCGGACCCGGAAAAGTATTCGGTTCGAACTCGGAAAAGTATTCTGTTCGGACCCGGAAAAGTATTCGGTTCAGACTCGGGAAAGTATTCGGTTCGGACCCGGAAAAGTATTCGGTTCGAACTCAGAAAAGTATTCGGTTTGAACCCGGAAAAGTATTCGGTTCAGACTCGGGAAAGTATTCGGTTCGGACCCGGAAAAGTATTCGGTTTCGGATTTGGGAGAATATTCGGTTCGGATTCGGGAAAGTATGCGGTAAAATATTCGGTTCGGATTCAGAAAAATGTTCGGTTGAGTATTTGGGTTCGAATTCGGGAAAGTATTCGGAAAAATATTCGGTTGGGGCTCGGGAAAATACTTGATTCGTATTCAGAAAAATATTCGCAAAATCATTTACTTGTGTGACCTGCAAGAATAATTTGAATAACGTGAATAAAAATTTATTCTTTATTCAAAATTATCTGAATGAAAAATAAAATTTTATTTTTTATTCAACCAATTTCGGATGAAGAATAAAAAATTATTCTTTATGCAAGGGCATCAGAATGAGGAATAAAAATTTATTTTTTATTCAAGGGTATCAGAATGAAGAATACATTTTTATTCTTTATTCAAGGGTATCAAAATGAAGAATAAAAAATTATTCTTTATTCAAGGGCACCAAAATGAAGAATAAAAATTTATTTTTTATTCAAGGGTATCAGAATGAAGAATAAATTTTTATTCTTTATTCAAGGGTATCAGAATATGGAATAAAAAATTATTCTTTATTCAAGCGCGTCGGAATGAAGAATAAAAATTTATTCTTTATTCAAGGATATGAGAATGAAGAATAAAAATTTATTTTTATTTTTTCTTTATTGAATTATTCAAATTTTGAATAATGCCCATCCCTGATATAAAGTGAGTGCTGCATAAAGTGGGCGTAGCCAGGCCCATTTTCCAAAATTTTTATCAGTTATCCAACTAAGTATATAAATATTATTATTTGTGCAAAATTTCATTCCTTTACGAGTTCTAGTTACAAAGATTTCACGTTAAAAATTCCAAAAGGGAAATATCTTTGTTAAAAAGTAGGCGTGGTCATAAATCGATTTCAATAAATTTTTGCGTGTCTATTACCACAAGTGATAAAAGTGTACACACCAAGTTTCGTCATAATATCTCAATTATTTGTCGAGTTATGGGCTAAGAAATCTCGTATATTCCTGCTTCTAAAAGGAGGCGGTGCCACGCCCATTTTCCAAAATTTTTGTGTTTTTGTTTTATGTCCATAGTTTGACTCCTGCCATAACATTTCAATGATATATCTTTATATTTGACAGAGATATCGCTTAAATGTTTTTATTAGGCCACTTTATAATACCCATATATAAAAGTGGGCGTGGTCGTCAAACGATTTTGGCAATTTTTCGTCCAAACATTTGCCTAAGTAAGTATATCACGCCTACCAAATTTCATCGATATGTCTTCAACGGTTTCTGAGTTATGACTCATAAAACTTTCAATGTTTGCCCCTTAATAAGTGGGCGTGGCACCGCCCATTTTCCAAAATTTCACCATATTTCTTCATAAGGGCCTGAGCTCAATACGTGGGTAAAATTTCATCACTCCAGCTCTATTAGTTACTGAGATACAAAATTTCGGATTTTTACTATATAGGGGAGGTGGGCGTGGTCATGGTCCGATTTCGCCCATTTTCAATACCATCCGTTCTCGTCTTGATACCAACTTGCATTCCAAATTTCATCAAAATATTTCAATTTTTGCGCGAGTTATCGTGCTCACAGACGGACGGACGGACAGACGGACAGACGGACAGACGGACGGACATGGCTCAATCGATTTCTCTTTTCACCCTGATCATTTTTATATATATAAGTCTATATCTATCTCGATTATTTCATTCTGTTACAATCCACCGTTAGGAAATCAAAACTATAATACTCTGTGTACTAGTACAGCTGAGTATAAAAAGGCGGAATTTTTTCAAATTAAAATTTTTTTGTATTTATGTAAGTGTGAATAGTTATACTTAGTTTGTCTTTATTTATTTTTTGTATTTTTTTATTTGTTTGTTGTTGTTTTCTATTTGTTTGTTGTTGTTTTTTGTATGCGGCGGGGTTGGAATTTTCTATTTACATGTGTTATCCATAAAAAATGAAAAGTTTTACGCATTTTTCACAATAATTAATTAGCTCTAGATCTGTAATTTGATATGAACAGGATATATACATATGTAGTTAATACATGTTATGTATGTATGTAGGAATGTAAAAGTTGTATATGTGTTCTAACTTTCACCATGTGTCAATTAATTAACCACTGTTTGCTTTTTTTCATAAGAACTCATTAGTATAAATAAGCAAATTAAGTAGCATATAAATTACAATTTACAAGTAGATATACATACATAGCTAATGTGGAATATGCAGCAACAAAAGTTTTTCAAATCTATCTCAGGCTAATAAGTTTTGTTTTTAGTGTTTCAAATAGTTTTGGGGGGAGGCACCATCCCTGTTCTCGACAATAGCCAAAATTAAAAGTCAACGCTCTGTGTTTTTCTTTTTCAAAAACGATTAGTGAGAAGCAAGCCTTCTGAGTGTATTTCTGAATGACTGGAACTCTCTTGGTGTTTGTTTAGTGATAGAATATCAGTCTAACGGTATTTACTCCTTCAAAGATGTGTGTACATAGTAGGGGGTATTTTAAGCAGTAAACGATGGTACTTCTACTCTCTCTCTTCTAAAGCTGAATCATTGAGCACCCAACATTCGCCATCAGTTTAATCTATATCTTCCTTTTAATGAACAATTTTTGACGTGACCAATAAAGTGGGCATGTCGCTTCTCTTTCACAATAACTGCCATCAACTACATAGATATTCAATATTCCTTTCCATTTCTATTGAATTTTGCATTCTGCGAATTGCATGAGATAATTTCATTAAGCCACACTTTTTTAGCCGTATAAAAAATTTAGTTTTTTTTTTCGATAAAACCACATAGTTTTAGCTAGACTTAATAGGCCAAATAAATATCACATTTCAAAATTTTGCTAAATGATTAATTAGTTAACCACAAAACTCAACTATTATTGCTATTGCTTTTGTTTTTGCTTTCTGGTTGTTGTTGTTGTTGCTATTATTATTTACTATGGAAATTTGCAATCATATAATATTATCTATATCTATACTTCTATATCTATACTAATTATATAAAATTGATTGTATGGAAAATGTATGTAACGCGATAACTCAAAAAGTACTGCACCGATTTTAATAATTATTTTTTTAGCCCTAATCCTCTAAAGTGAGCCTCTCAGTCTCACTTTATAGTTTAAAAGCGAATTATTCCTAAACCAAAAAAGCTTTTTGCCTGAAATTTTGGGCATTCCTCCATTTGTGTTCATACATGATGAAATAATTTTGATCTTTGGGCTATTTATTTGTTTTAACCATTTTTTTTGCAATCGTATAAAATTGTAACGAAAAACCGAAAGTGAGCCTCAAAGACTCACCTTAAGTATCTTTATCGTAATAAGCTTACATTTCTAGAATTCAACTAAATTTTGAATCCGTTGTTTACAAGGTTTATCCAGTGAGGTTTTTACATTGTGAACTCACCATACTTCCCCCGGATTTTGGTGAATTCGTCGTATTTGACCATAGATCTTTAGATCATATAATGTCATAAAATTATGGAGAACGGTGAAGTCAGCAATTTCAAAAGCATTAAAATCTTATCATTTTCTGTTTACTGAGATTCTAAATTACGGAAAAGATGCGTTCAGATAGAGAAACGAACGATCGTCTGTTTTGATGCGTCAGTAATTTCACCACTAACGTCGCGTTTTAAAACTTTTAAATTTGATCGCAGAAAATATATATTAGGGGTGATCATATGAAAAATGTATTCATATTCATTTGATTCATAGTTTCTCTCATTGTGTGCTCAAAAACAAATTTATAACAGATGTAATAAAACCATTTATAATGAACATTCAACAACTACAAAAATGTGTGAAAATTTCAGTTCATTAATATCCCCTATTTTACGAAGTTACCTTTTTTATCTTTATATACTAAAAAAATTGTCATAAACCGTTATAAGAGTGTATAAAAATGCTTCTGCATTCATTACTGCATAAATAAAAGTAATAAACAAATACCAAAATAATGTGTTTCAAAATTTCCCCATATGTGAGCCTCTGAGTCTCACTTTCGGTTTTACGTAACTTTTCAAAATTCGGTGATTAGGGTTAAAATGTCATAAATGGTAAATTCTCGACAACCATGTACTTTTTTTTGCACATTTCTGAGACTTTAATACCCTTTTCCCGGTTTTAAATTTCGAAAAACTAAAAAAAGCGCAAGCATAGACAGATTCGTTTGGTCATTTGCCGTGTTCAGTGGAGGCGTCGCAGTCGTGCCAGGCAGCTCAGCGTAGGCGACTCATATGTTTGTTTTTGCACGGTTTGTTGTTTGTCTCGGTGGCAATCAAAAACCTGTTTATGCATGCATACTATGCTATAACTCAAGAACGCCTGCACCTACACGTGCGATATTGGTATCAAATGAAAAGTGTTGAGCAGGACTTCAACATAGAGTTATTTTCATTGCGATGCCTAGACATCCTTCCCAGGTATGGGCTAAAATGTGGACCCGGATTACTCCGGAATGTGGTTGAACGATATTGGTATCGAATGGAAGGTCTTGATCTGGACTTCAATATAGAGCTATTTTAATAGTGATGCCTAGGCCGGGTCTCCAGATAAGGATCAACAGGTGGACCGGATGACCCTCGAATATTTCTGAGCGATATTGCTACCATATGAAAGGTATTGATGAGGACGTCGACGTTGAATTACATATGTTATTTGTGATGCCTGGGCCGGGTCCCCAAATATGGGTCAAAATGTGACCACGGATTACCCCGGAATGTTTCGGAGCAATATTGGTATGAAATGAAAGGTTTTGAACAAGGATTTTAGCTGGAGTTCTATTCATAATGATTCCTAGGCCGGATCACCAGATATCGGTCAAAATGCGGACCCGGATGTTTTTGAGTGATATTGGTATCAAATGAAAAGGTTTGGGAACGGCTTCAATATAGAGCTGTAGTGCAGGCTAGACAAGGTCATCAAGTGGACCCAGATAACCCCGGAATAACTAAACTTAACTTGGGTTGACTTGGCTTGACTTGACTTGACTTGACTTGACTTGACTTGACTTGACTTGACTTGACTTGACTTAACTTAACTTAACTTAACTTAACTTAACTTAACTTAACTTAACTTAACTTAACTTAACTTAACTTAACTTAACTTAACTTAACTTAACTTAACTTAACTTAACTTAACTTAACTTAACTTAACTTAACTTAACTTAACTTAACTTAACTTAACTTAACTTAACTTGACTTGAATTGAATTGAATTGACTTGAGTTGACTTGACTTTGGTTAACTATTATTCCTCATTGCGAAGCAACGGGTATTTGCTAGTTTAAGCTAAATAGTAAAAAAAATTATCAATAAAATAATCTAACCAGCTGAAAAAGTTGCAAAGGTTTAATTCTAATCATAAACATATGTGACGGACAATAACCCAATAGAAAACGGAAGTAATGCAAGCACTTCTTCAGAGCCTAGAGGACATTACCATTTGAATGCTTTCGTTAATTATTTTTTGTATGAAACGGGGCCTAATTGCACGACCTTGCCCCGTCGCTGCTGAAGAAGGTGTTGACTTAAAAACTTCACTACCTTTTTTCAGATAATTTGCTGAACAACTTGCCCACTCGATGTTCAAGCGAGAAGCACAGGCAGCGCTCATCCCATGTGGAGAGTGCTGCAGATGCGATTTTATCTTGCTCAGAAGCTGTTCTATAATACCTTATAAGGGGAAGGGCTTGACAACTTTTATTCTTTGAAGAGTTTTATTCCTTGAAGAACATTATTACATATTAGTTACATACATCATATCTCTATAAATATGCTTCTTATTAAGTTATACCTCAAAGTAAAAGATTAAATCATAAAAAAATTACAATTTCACACAGCGCAATGCATAATGAAGAAGAAAAACACGCAAAATTCACTTTCATTTTCCCTGTTCAACGCTTTCACAATGGTGGTTTAGGTTTAAATTTCGGTTTCGTTGAGGGTTAGTGGGTGTGGTGTGAGTTCGCATTGTGCGGGCAACGAAGCAATTGTTTGCACTTTTACGCCTTGCACTTTTGCGCGCTTTGTAATCGTAATAATTTTTTCCATATTTATTTGATTGTTTACTTTTTTATATTGCATTTTTAATTTATTTTTATTTTTATATTTTTTTTTTTCATTTTTCTTTTTTCTTTCTCTCACTTCAACCTACAACTACACTGCACTTTACAACGTTGTAGAGCCAATGTTGCTTGTTATATACCTGCGTCTGATTTATTTTCATTGTTGTCGCTTTCTATTGTTAAATGTAGCAGCAGTGTTGCCATTGTTAGTGAAAATGTAATAATCTTTATGTTTTTTTTTTTTGTTATCAACGAATAAAAAGTGCATATTGCAATGAATTGTTGCAAAAAAATGAGAAAATTTTCAGGGTTGATGATGGAATAGCTACTATAGAGTTATAGCATGTTTACTTTTAATTTAAACTAAATAGTTATAAGATAAAATTATATCAAGAGAATGAATAATTGACTTAGAATCCCACAAAGAATCAGTCTAGCCAACAATCGCTACTTTGGATTAAGCACTGTAGACCTGTAGGCAAGGTTAGGTGAAAAAGAAAAAATGACGGAACCCATTTAGGTGAATATAGCGGACAGTAGCAGTACAGAGTTGCATTTTCTGTCAATGGAACCAATTTTGGTGAATTTCCCAAAATCCCATCTCAGAGCTTGCCTACAGTTCTACAGTGGGATTAAGTCTTCTCCCGACCAACAAAGAATCACTATTGGCAACAATCGCTAATTATGCTTTAATTATTCACTCGACGAACAAAAATCACGTTCCACAAGTCTCTCAATGCTCCCAGAAAGTATTTCTATCGACGTTCGCTGCAGCACCCGAGTAAGTGAGAGGCCTACACTCCATTAGAAAAAACAATTGAGGAATGACTTGGTCTCCTTTAGCACTAGTTATCAGCAAGCAGAAACGACTGGTGCCTCAAAATCACTTGGTGAAAGATGTTGGAAAAGTTTTCCTACGCGTAACGCTAGTTTATAGTTTCCCTAGCAAGATTAACCAATAAATAACTTGTACATTGTGTTGTTGGTAAATAATTATATCCAGCGAAGAGTTTCAGTATCAGATAAATCCTATTTATAAAATACTAGAGTGCTGCCTACTGTCGAAATTCGACAGTTTTTCTAGATGTTTTCTTATGACTAAGATGCAACTGCAGTTTTTGTATAATTTTTTGTTCTTATTGTCACTGTTACTATTTTGTTGTTGTTGTTGTTTTTGGTGTTGTTGTCGTTAATCGTCTTCATAATTCTCCTACCTACTTCTTTCCTTATATTTCTGCTCTTTTCTTTCCTTAATTTCTTTCCTAATTATTCTTTCTTATCCTTCTTATTACTTGCTGTTGTAGTACTTTTGCTAATTTTTTTTTCTACTTCTTTGAAACTACACACCACTTCCAGCCAAGCATGTTCACAATTGCATGGTAAGTTTGGTGAACACGCACAAACTCGCCTATGCATGCAGATTGATACCACTCTGTTGAAAAGCATGCAAAATAACCGGCACGGCAATTTTCTTAGTTTTAAAATCGGTTCAGAAGTTTCGACGGAGAAGATGGAACAAAATTTATGTTAGCGTATTAATAATATAGATTCTCGCTAATTAGTAAGTAAAATATTTGCAGAATATTTCGAGTTTTAGAATTCGAGTTACGCATGAAAATACGCAAATAAAAAATGTTTAGCATCAAGTAAGTTTCTTAGCATATTTAGCTCCCTTGAAATTGGTAGCTATCATGTTGCATTGCTCCCACCCGCTGCTGTCTGGCTCGATTTGCTTTTTTTGTGTTCTTCTCTTTCACATGTCTTATTATTTTACATTATAATAATACAATGGCGCTGTTATAACTCTGACGAGTTTTATGGCCGAGCTTCTCTCCCAATTCGAGGTGTGCTCCTTTTTGTTTTTCCTACTAATTGGGTGGACCTACAGTTTTATGCCGACTCCGAACGGCGAATGTACTTTTTGTGAGAAGCTTTTTTCATGGCAGAAATACTCTCGGAGGGTATGCCGTCCACTGCCGAGAGGTGACCGCTGCTCTTAAAAAACCCAATAATTGGATTTTTACTAATTAGAAAAATTGTTTTGGTGTTTTGCTCGGACCGTGATTTGAACCCGAGACCTCTTGCATAGCAGGCGAGCACTCTACCCACTGCACCACAGCGGCCACATTATTTTACATTGTTTATCCTTTATTCTAACTTTTTCCAATCTTTTTTCTCTATTTTTTATACTCAGCTGTACAAGTACACAGAGTATTATAGTTGTAATCACATAACGGTGGATTGTAACAGAGTGAAATGATGGAGATAGATATAGACTTCTATATATATCAAAATGATCAGGGTGAAAAGAGAAATCGATTGAGCCATGTCCGTCCGTCCTTCCGTCCGTCTGTCCGTCCGTCTGTAAACACTCTAACTCGCGCAAAAATTGAGATATTTTGATGAAATTTGAAATGAAAGTTGGTATCGAGACTGGGACGGTTGGTATTGAAAATGGGCGAAATCGGACCATGACCACGCCCACTTTTCATATATAGAAAAAATCGGAAATTTGGTATCTCAGCCACTAATACAGCTGGAGCGATGAAATTTCACCCACGTATTGAGCTCAGGCCCTTATGAAGAAATTTGATGAAATTTTGGAAAATGGGCGGTGCCACGCCCACTTATTAAGGGTCAAACATTGCAAGTTGTATATGTCATAACTCAGAAACCGTTGAAGATATATCGATGAAATTTGGCATGCGTGATTTACTTACTCAGACAAATGTTTCGACGGAAAACTGTCAAAATCGGTTGACGGCCACGCCCACTTTTATATATGGGAACTATAAAGGGGCCTAATAAAAACATTTTAAGCGATATCTCTATCAAATATAAAGCTGTATCACTGAAATTTTGTGGCAGGAGTCCAACTATGGACATAAAACAAAAAACACAAAAATTTTGGAAAATGGACGGTGCCACGCCCACTTATTAAGGGGCAGACATTGAAAGTTTTATAAGCCATAACTCAGAAACCGTTAAAGATATATCGATGAAATTTGGTACGCGTAATATATTTGCTTAGGTAAATGTTTGGACGAAAATTACCAAAATCGGTTGACGACCACGCCCACTTTTATATATGGGTATTATAAAGTGACTTAATAAAAATATTTTAAGCGATATCTCTGTCAAATATAAAGATATATCATTAAAATTTTGTGGCATGAGCTCCGCAATAGACCGGAAACAAAAAATAAAAAAAGTTTGGAAAATGGGCGTGGCACCGCCTCTTTTTAGACAAACAAATCTACGAGATTTCGGAGCCCATAACTCGACAAATAATTGTGATATTATGACGAAACTTGGTTTATACACTTTTATAACTTGTGTTAATAGACACGCAAAAATTTATTGAAATCGGTTTATGACCACGCCTACTTTTTAACAAAGATATTTCTGGAACACCCTTTGTGAATTTATAACCTGACGTCTTTGTAACTAAAAGTCATAGAGCGATGCAATTTTGCACTAATAATAATATTTATATGCTTAGTTGGATGATTGATACAAATTTTGAAAATGGGCTTTATGCTGCACTCGTTTCATATAAAGTACCTACACCGTGTTTCCATCAAACGCAAACAAACAATGAAAGCATACTGCTGAGTATCTAATGTTCGATTCCACTCGAACTTAGGCTTTCTTACTTGTTTTAATTATCAAAATTGTTAATTGCGGCATTTGGCACACGATTTATCTAATTGTTTAGTACACTTTGTTTTCCTTCTTAGGAATTAATAAAAGATAATGGGAAAAGGTGGTCCGACTTCAAAACATAACCGGAACTACAAACATTAAATCATAAATCGAAAGAGAAGCTTCGCCATAAACTACTTAAAATCATCAACCCTTTATTCCTAACTTATGTCAATCCAACTCTGATTTTAAGCATAAAAAAGAAAAGTCAAAAAGTCCAAGTCAACTCAGCAGCATATACTCATCGCTCGTAGCAAGATTTAACTTAATTCTTCTGCATTATTACATTTTTGTTGCTTAGCAAAACTTATAAAATTTTCGAGAATTTGTTCAATATTTTATACTAGTGAAAGTATGTACTTGTGTTTGTAAATGCGAGTATATGTATTTATTGTACTCGGAAACATTATTACATAATAAGAAATATTTGCCATTTTGAAAGAATGCCTTTGTTGGCTTTATTGTATTAACGCTGTTTACAATTACTTATGTATGTATATTACATAATACAGACTTACATAATTTGTACCTAAAAGGAAAATGTTCTCTATAAAATTATAATAGTATATTTGTATTTGTATTCATTAGAAACCCTGCAGTAAATATATTTCACTGCTGCATGATCACTGATGATTCTTTATTGAAAATTCATCAGACGGTCATCACTGGGCGCAATTTCAATATTTTATAGCTCTTTTCTCTCACATTTTCGAAAATATATGTCGTGTTCGATTCGCCATCACACAAGCGAGGTCGGATCGAACAAAAATGTTTGAATCCATAATGAGTAGTAGCCATACTCGCTAACTTGTCGATAAAAATTTCCCTCTGCTTGCTATCATTCACATATATGTAAATTTGACAGAAGGAAATTTATAACCAGCAGAGAAATTGTGTATCGAAAGCGGCTATAGAAAATTCAGATTTTTTGAAGTTTGTGAATCAATTTTTTAGTTTGTTTTTCTTTGTCGAATATTACACCACCAGTAACTCCCCAAATACGTACATGAATAGAAGAGGACAGAGGACAAAATCAAATCCAGATCGCGAGAAATAAGCAAAAGCCAGTAGGAGAAAAGATTATGCTGGAGCTGCCGTCACTCAGTTGGTAGATGGCTTTCTTTGACGGCGTCCGGGTAGGTGGGCATTAGTTCACCGTAATCGCTCCTCCTGGTAACACTCGCACCACGTTGTCTTCTGCTACCGCTTCCGGATGCGCCACCGATTTCTTGTTATTGTCTTACATAATATACATATATGTATACATATGTATGTACAAATAAATTAAATAAAGAAATTAAAAAGAAGAAAAAGAAAAAATTATATGTATTTTATTTTGGTTTACTGTGGATATTTCATCAACAATTCATTAAAGAATCAGCAAGCCCTCTTCCGTTAGAAATCATTAAGTAATCATCACACATTCAGCAGTGAATATTTCTATTTTCGAAATCTCTTTTTCAATTTCGAATGAGAGCTCTCCCAATTTTTTTTTTTTGTTTACTGCACACCGTTCATCAGTAGTTCATGTAGAAGTCAGCGCTCAACAGTCATGCAGTGCTCCTCAATAAAATCATTGATGAACTCAAACCATTTATATGAAAAATTCAGCAGTCTTTATATGAAACTTGTCATCGATGCCTCCTCACTAGGTGGGGAATTTCATCAGTGATTCATGAGGTTTTCACTCCGGACATTTACTGCGGGGGACTATTACATTCTATACACGTTTTTGACCGAAATTCTTCTTCCTACATGCGGTAGGAGCTTCTAAATTGAGAACCTTTCCATTACATAAATATACCGAGTATATATGTATGTGGGTATACCTGCAACTTCTAATATAGTTCTAAACATACCGTAAATCTCAATACGTAATTCTTTTTCGCTAAAATACGTCAACAAGTTTATATTATTTTATAAGAGAGAGTTAGTTATTTAAGAGAGTTAGTTATTTATCAAAACCTTATACGAAAAACCTATTCACATCATGCTTCCAATCTCCATCCCTTCACCTTAAAACCACTTATAACTTAACTTGCTGATTGCTTTTTCCAACAAGTTCTTTTCACAATGCTTTCACTCACTACACTATATTTATGAATATATTTTAAATTGTACATACTATAAGTTTGTATATAAGTACATAAGTAAGTAAGCACAAGTGTATATCTCTGTAACTCCATTATGTTTTTTATTGTTCGTTACTTGTCAATAAATTTTACGCTTGACCCTGTCTCATCGCATCGTCCTTTCGTTCTTTCGCTCTGCCAACGGATGGTGTTTATTATCGCATAATAATTTCCTCGCTCTGCGCCAATAGTTAATAAAATGTCCAACATTCTGCTTTTTGTTCGCTTGTTCATTGTTGCGAAGGAAACGGAAGTAAGTTAGTGAAAATTGGCGCAAGAAAAAAAATCGTATGCTGTGAGTAGGAACATACACATATAAGTACGTTTATATATAAGATTGTATGTATATATTTATGTATATTAGTCATACAGGTTTGAAAGTCGACATAAATATTCATAATATTAAAAGCAGAAATATTTTAATAAAAATCTCTGTTCAAACGTAAAGTTTACTAAGAACACCAACAAACAAAAAATCACATTGCAATCGTAGCTCTTGATATTAATAAAAGCGAAAGCAAAAACATCCATACATCACGAACTGTTTGATGGATCACAATAACATCGATTTTAATTGACTTTAGCCGGAAGCGCGACACAAGTAATCAAAGGGTTATGATGTTATGATATATCAAATAGTAATATTAATTGATGGCACAACCTCAAATGTGGGTGGTTTTTTTTAATTATAAGCATTGAAAAAACAACTAAAAACTAAAAGCATTGATGAAAAACAAATTCTCCATCTGTAAAGGGCAGTCAAAAAATACTACACTCAGGGAAAAACAGCATTTTAAAATCAAAAATTAAATTTTGGTTTTCATAATGCACGTTTTAAACCAAACCATTTTTATTTTAACAATGAAAATTTTTAAACTAAAAATGAAATTCTTGAATTAAGAATGCAATTTTTGAAGTAAAAATGCAGTTTGGATTTAAAAAGAAACATACTTAAATTAAAAATTAAAATGAATGTTATTCAAAAACTCGCTCTTTGTTCAACATTTTTTGTGAGAAAATATTTTTTTGTGAGAAATCCAACAAAAACAATAATGAGAATCGATTTTTTTTTATTTTTTTTTACAATGATTCATATAATTCACGGACTCTTTTTTAGGAAAAGGGAAGTATAAATAAATAGGTTACTTCAATTCAATATAATGTTTAATGTTCCACTATGTGATGGCTTTGGATTGAATTTCAGATTGATGTCATGGTTCGAATCCGGAGGAGAATATAAAATAAAGAAGAAAAAGGAGAATAAGGAGAATAATAAATAAAGATATCAAACAGTTAAGGCGAAGTAGAAAAGAAGAGGAGAACAAACGGAGGCTATATTTTTGTAGTTGTGACTCGGATTGAGAGAAGATTAAGATAATTTTGTTGGATACAATTTCGAATCCGGAAGATAAAATTATATGGAGAACACTGCAGCGATTTTTTTTTTTCTCATAGTACTTAAAATAAAAATAATCATTTTTAAATTTAAAATGTTTTTTCTTGATTTAAAAATTTTACAATGAACATTTTTAAAATAAAAATATTGGTATTTACATCACTTTTAAATACGTTTTTGCCCATTTTAAGCACGTTTTCATATGTTTTTATAATTTTTTTCCCTGAGTGTATGCGGTTTTTTAGCGTTTCTGAAGAAATAAGTACCTCAACAATAGGTTCCAATATAATTTTCAATTTCCTAGACAAATAGATGGATGTTGGTGAGGATGCGCACTACGACTATGAGATCCATTGTGCCCTTCAGCTCTTCAAATTAATGACCTCTCTCAAGCAATTCTGAACTGTGCTCGGTCCCAGAAGGGATACATATACATATGTAGATATGTGTAATGGTATGTGTTTCTTTCAAGATATGCCTCCGCATTCGAGGATACCGTGCTCTGAAACTTCTCCCATTCTGGTTATGCTATACGCTGTGCCCCGGAATCATAGTAAGAAGTATCGTAATACTGGAAGAAAACACTTACAGCGAGATATGTTTGGCTATGTTGTGGATCTAACTATTAAATAAATAAAGGTAAATCCAAGTCAAAATCAATAAACTCAATCTATCAATCTGCTGCAATGAGGCCAAATGGCAGTCATTTTAGAAATCTCTTCAAATCATTTTAATTTATCGTTAAAAAGCCAGAAAGTGTGGACATAATATGTAAACTCTACATATTAGCTCTTATATTATATACAACAGAAAAACAAATGAGGGAAAGTCCGTGAATTAAAAACGAAAAATATCTATGCATGAAAAAAAAATATAATATATAATCTAAAAAACCAGCAGAAAATAATATTCACCACAAAAATTTATAATGTACAAAAATACCAAATTTAAAAAAAAGAAGATTTCGCCAACGCGTACAGACAGAGTTAGTTTATTCTAAAAACAGAAAAAATTATGGAGCACACACATGGGAGTCAAAGGATAAGACAAAAAAAGGAAAACGCAAAAGGAAAAGGAAAAGAAAAAGGAAAAGCAAACAAGTGAAATTGCAAATAACTGACAGGATGAAAGGTGACGTGCACTCAAGTGCTCGCACAATATAAGTAAGAGCCATTCATCTTCACACACACACACGAAGCTTTTCCCACACACGAGTCAGCAATATGCAAATAGCATTCAAAAGCTCATAAGCAAACTATCAAATAAACATTTTTTAGCCTTTTGACTGAATTTTGATTTAGTAACGGAATTACGAGTAAAAATCTGACTGCATATGGGTATTTCCACTGGAGGTCCAACGCGAGCGAAATGTAAAATGCATGCAAAACAAAGTTTTTAGCTTTTATTAAATAAGAGGAGATATCGAATTAACATTATCTTAAACAAATTTAGATTTTTCAAAGTTAGTGCTATAATAAAAAGTGATTGACAATTTCGGAACAGCCCTTTCTAACTATTTCTAACTTTTCAATGAAGATTCATCCTAATTATTTCTTGACAGAGATATTCCGTTTTCAGTAATAGCAAATTTATTTTGATAAAATATATTTCTTCTGTACATGTACTTAAAATGTTCTGAATAAAAATTTATGTTACATTATTTGTTTAATAAAAACTGAAAAATGAGTTTATGTAAGTAATTTGTTCAGTAGAGGTTTATATGTCACGTTACGAACTTTACGTTACGTACCTTATAATATTATGTACAAAATAATTGAAGAGATGTTTTCAAGAAAAAATGAAGGCAGTAATACAAGTAGATCAAACTGATTAAATTATAGTAACTTGCTTTAAAAATGTGTACAATATTCGCAGAATTTCGCCTTTTCATAGGTGCAGCTGAGAATGACGACTATTTTGTGTCACGTTACCAACCGGTGTTTGTTGGCAAATATTTTTGAAACGTGTTTTGCTGTAGATCCAATATTTTCACTAAACATAGTGCTTGTAAAGAGTTATTCCAAGGCCACATTGAAAAAACTTAATATATATATTTATTGATACTTTTCTTCACGTTGAAACCGTACGAATGTCACGTTCGTCACCATGGAAATACCCATATGTATGTGTGTATGTGTAAGCATATGCGTATGTTTTATGCAAAATGAACTTTACACTCTCTCATAAAAATTCATTTACATATATGTTAGTGAATTAAAGCAATTTAAAAATCAAAATCTACTACATAAAAGCACATACTATGCTTATACATAATACGAGTATGTATGTATGTATATGCGAGAAAGATTTTTAAAAACATACTCATATAATGTTTGTGCACTTACATACATACATACCAGAGATCAGCAGCGGTGCACCGCATTTTCTAAAGCACCGCAAAAATACTTATTTTTTAAGTGGCTCAAAAAATATGTACCCAGAAAAAAAATTCACCGCCACCGCATTGATTGAAAACCTAAATTATATTGCGGTATTTAGTTTTGCTTACACCGCATACCGCAAACACCGCATACCGCAAACACCGCATAACGCAAACACCGCATATCGCAAACACCGCAATCACCGCAAACACCGCATTTGTTTATTTGTATACTATTCAGTGTTGCCGGAAATTTTTCACACACTGCAAAGGTATAGGCAATTGAAAATTCATTTGTACATAAATACATAGATATGTGTTACTGATTATAAGATATACAGCAAATTTATTCTCAAGTCTTTTTTTTTATTTTTGTGTGCTTTGTTTTTTGTGGCAGTTTTTTGAATAATAAAATATTTTCCAATAATGAAATAATCAAAAAATTTCATTTTTGAAGTCCAATACGATTAATAGGGCCATCAGAATGAATACTTTTCCGTCAAACTAGCAATCCGTTTAATTGACAACATAGTTGAATTAAATGTATTTAAATGACGATCGACACATTCAGTACTTCAGCTTTGCCGTAAAAAAGACATCTAATTAAGCTATGTTTCTCAGTTAAACGAATTGCTAGATTGACGGAAAAGTATTCATTCCGACGGGCGCATAATGTATAAAAACTCTGAAAAAAATACCCGTAGTTAACTCAACAACTTTCCGCTGTTGAATCTCCGTCTTTGATTCAACAGCAAAAGTATTTGTTTTAACGGCAAAGTTTTTGATTCAACAACTTTCCATAGTTAATTCAAAGACGGGCGTTTTTGATTCAAAAACTCCCTTGCTGTTGAAAACTTTTGAAGTAAATAAAAAATAGAAAATTGTTTTTTTCTCAAACACGTTAAATTAATTTAAATTTTCGGGAAAAATATATATATGTACATATATGCAATATATAATTACAAATAAAGGTAAGTCACAATAATGATATTATTTATATATTATTATAATATATTAAAATTATATGTACATACATACATATATACGTTGAAAAATTTATTTTGTATTTTCAGATTAAATATGTTTGATTATCCCGTTTTTCCGATAGCGAGCAATCGAACGAGCCAAATCTGCAGGTAAAACTTGTCGGCGATAAGAAAATAATGAAGTTATTCTTGTCGTGGGAGTTATGTACAGGTGCATTGATGCAGTTCAATGAATGCGGTATCAAAAATATTGAACTGCTTGCAATGATGCACTCCCACGACATCGACGAAATATTAAATAAAAAAGAACTCATCGCCGACAGGATAAAATTCCGCAAACCTACAAATGTGGCGGTCGGCAAACAATAAAGAATGTGTTATGAAATAATAAAAAAAATAAGTTGAGTTTATGTGTTTGTGTTTGTGTAAAAAGCCCTGCAGACAGTGATAGTCATTTGATATATCATTTGAGGCGCACGATTGATGGATAATTCTGTCACACACTGCCTACAAGTTTCCATAATTTTTATATGGACGGTGTGAAAAATGTGATGAAAACCTTTGTATCCGTGTCTCTTTTCATCAATCGCGTTGTGCAAATGATGTATCAAATGACCATCACTTGTTTGGTGAAACCGGGCCTTAGTATTAATATTACTATGTAAACATATATTATATAAAAAAAAATAAAATAAAATAAAATAAAATAATATCTATTATATTAAAAAAAAAAAATTACTATTGTTTACAATTTTTTTGATGTTAACCTAAAAGCGTAAGTATTTGCTTCAATGGTGCCCGTTTTTGGACCAAAAACTTTTGCTGTTAGTTCAAAAGCAAAAATTGTTAGCTTAAATACGAAAAGTATTTAAATCAACGGTGCTCGCTTTTGGACTAAAAAATTTTGCTGTTAATTCAAAAGCAAACACTGTTAACTTAAATGTAAAAGTATTTCATTCAACAGTTTCCGTTGCTAACTTAAATACGAAAAGTATTTGAATCAAAAACGCTCGCATCTTTAAAACAACAACGGAGCGTTGTTGGGCACTTTTCAACTGCGGAAAGTTGTTAATTTAACTGCAAAAGTCTTTGTATTTACAACGTTTTTTTTTCAGAGAATAAACATGTGTATTGTTGTTGCTCCAATAAAATGACAAAAACTTCGGTTTCAATCAATGTATCGTAGCCAATTTTGTCGATTGTGAAAATTGAATGAATGCCTCGTTGGAAAATAAAGAATTATGTCACAGACAAACAAAAATGTGTAAACAAAACTTATGTGTATTACTAAGAAGCCATAAATGTGATTCAAGGATTTTAGGAAAAAACTCTATTCCATGTAAATACGAAATATTTTTATCTTGAAATTCATTAGTCAAATTATTTTGAATGTAAACAAACTCTAAATTTTAAGTGACCCTTTCAATGAAAAAATAAAAAAAAAAACCAATCCTGAGAGTTTTCCTGTATAGATATTCTTTGGTTAAAATCAAATTGTAATCAGTAGTATTTTTCATCAGAAATCCATAAGACGGTAAAAATTTCAAACAAAAAATCGCACTGGCAACATTGTAAATATCTCTATTTGGGAAATGCGGTGTTTGCGGTATGCGGTGTTTGCGATATGCGGTGTTTGCGATATGCGGTGTTTGCGGTATACGGTGTTTACGATATGCGGTGTTTGCGGTGTTGTGATATCCAAACTATCGCATACCGGGATTGATCAAGAAAATGCGGTACGGTGTTTATTATGATCGCATATTTTGCGGTTGCGGTCATACTCCCACCGCACTTTTTATGAGTATACTCTAAATCACAAAAAATGTATCGCATGCTGATCTCTGATACATACATTCCCAAAAGAAAGATTGTTAAACTCTAAACTTTTTAAGGTATTAGAGAACAGAATGAAAGACCTCCATTCGTGTATTTAAACCGCCAAACCGTTTTGCTGCATTTGACAGAATTTTTTTTATTGCCATTGTAAAATTCATTACCTGAAGTTTGATTATTATTTCCTGTCGTATTTTAGGTTCTAGAACATCTTAACTCTCTAGCGACCTTCAAAATATTATTTTTTTTTTAGACTTTCTAAAAAATGGGTCAAGACGACCTCTTCGTTGGAGTGTTAGCGGGTTAAAGTATTCTACGAAACTAAAGCCCGTGCAATCTTACTATATGTAAATGCACATGGAATGGAATGCAATTCCATGGAATAGTGAATGGAATTTAAAATAAACTTACTGGTAAGTCACATTCCGTTTCAACACGATTTTGTTAGCTTCACCTGTGTGTGTGTGTTTGTATGTAAGCCTTGCATAGTTTAAGGCGAAAGCGTGTGTATTCATACAGTGAATAGGAGTTTTTCAGATGTGAGATGTGCTTATTTTTCTTTTTCTTTTTTTTTTTGAGGCAAAGAATTTTACATACAAAATTAAAATAATTTCATAAGAATTTTTTGTGGATGCAAGCAAACTGCTCTTACATACCCTCAGTACAGAATCAGGGTTCTATGCCTGTGGGCAAAATCTATAGTTCAGATTCAGGTGTAGTTCGATTCACACAAATAAATAGTAACTGGCAAATTGAACAATGCACCATCTTCTGCCGCCACTTAACCACAAAATATTAGCCATTGCATTTCCAATAGGGTGGCTATACATACATACATACATGCATACACACATACTCATATGTTAATTTTCAACACATACATACCTACGTAACGGTAGGCGTCAGAAGAGATGGCCTTTGCTGATGGCATTGCTGTTCCATACGGAATGCAGCTGATGAAAGCCTCAATTTGAATACATTTAGAAATTTTGTATTGCACAAGTGATGCACAAAATATAATCGCATAAACACATATTTTTTCAAAAATATGCATATTTATATGCACTTCTTCTACAAACATACATACATACATATGTATGTAGCACATTTACAGGCCAGCTTACAAAATTCTTTAAAAATGGACACACGGACATGCGTAACTAAGAGAACTGTCAGAAAGATTCATGTTTTTAGTTATTTTTTTTTTCTTTATAGAAAATTTAATCAGAATTGCAATTTGAAATTTTATTAGTGAAAATATTGTAATCGGCAGACAAAAGCTGTTGCTAAAGCAATTGCCAAAAACTACATACATATATCCATCGGGCATAGATCTATTGGGCATTTGAAATTGTTTGTCATAAAGTCCGTAGAGGTCGTACAAATTCCTAACTATTCTCTATTTATGAAAAAAACAATTGTATGTAAGAGAGAGTTGATTTCCCAAAGCTGCAACGTATGTAGTTATGAGTAGAATATCTAACAAAGATGCACAAAAGAGTAGGCAGAGTTGCTGATTTAAAGAGGTACATAAATATGTATGCAGGACCTACATTGTAGGTCCATATGTACATGCTGAAAGATGTACTACATTCGCAAATATATAAAAAATAGACAAAACTATGCACATACTTACACACTCAGGGCAAAAAAATTATAAGAACATATGAAAACGTGCTTAAAATGGGCAAAAATGCATTTAAAAGTGATGTAAATATCAAAATTTTTATTTTATGTTCATGTTCACTGTAAAATTTTTAAATCAAGAAAAGACATTTTAAATTTAAAAATGTTTATTTTTATTTTAAGCACTATGAGAAAAAAATGTTGCAGTGTTCTCTATATCATTTTCTCTTCCGCACTCTAAATTGTATCCAACGGCATTCTCTTCATCTTCTCTCAATCCGAGTCCCAAATACAAAAATATAGCCTCCGCTTGTTCTCCTCTTCTCTTCTACTTCGCGTTAACTGTTTGCTATCTTTATTTATTATTCTCCTTATTCTCCTTTTCTTCTTTGTTTTATATTCTCCTCCGAAGTCGAACCATGACATCAACCTGAAATTCAATCCAACGCTATCACACAGTGGAACATTAAACATTATATTGAATTTTAATAACCTATTTATACTTCCCTTTTCCTAAAAAAGAATCCGTGAATTATATGAATCATTGTAAAAACAAAATTTAAAAAAATCGATTCTCATTATTGTTTTTGTTGGATTTCTCAGAGAAAAATATTTTCTCACAAAAAAATTTTGAATAAAGAGCGAGTTTTTGAATCAACATTCATTTTCATTTTCAATTTAAGTATGTTTATTTTTAAATCCAAAACACATTTTTACTTCAAAAATTTCATTCTTAATTCAAAAATCTAATTCTTAATTTAAAAATTTGCATTGTGAAAATAAAAATGGTTTGGTTTAAAACGTGCATTATGAAAACCAAAATTTTATTTTTGATTTTAAAATGCTGTTTTTCCCTGAGTGTACATATGTATGTATATAGGTACTCGTATTTATATATGCTTATGAAGGTAATGAAGTTGTCAATTTTGCACAAAATTCCTTCACACACCCATATACGCACACATGCAGTCATATAACGGCACGAAGCCATTTCAAGGGCTAACGAATGCGTACACATGAAATCGAAATGGAAAGGCTAATATGTATGTATGTACCCTGCAGGGAAGTCAGTAACTACCCTGCGGGAAATGAATCTAACGTAAAATTAACTTTAAGTTGCTTACAAATCAACTGGTATTGACTATTTACTGTAAACTTTCATATACTCGGACTAACTATTTTTGTTCGGTGATGGCCACAATCCGGTCAACTATGGTTACTTCTGCATGAGATGTCAACCAACTATTATATAGCTACTTTTCGAACACAAAAAAGTCAATGGCTATTTTCTGACTACATCGAAACCAGCTAGTAGCTAGTTGGTTTGACATTACTTAGAAATTAGTAAAAAAGGTTGTAGTTTAATAACAACTAATAAAAACCAGATTTAAACCCGCTGTTAAAATAAATAATTTCTGTTTATTTAAATTAATACTCCACTTATTATTCACATTAATTAATACAGATCTATGTATGTACATATATATTCTGGAAATCAAGGTGAAGATCATCACCTAAAGCAACCGAAGCACCAAACGCCGCTGCCGCTGGTGCTGTCACTGCCTCTGCCTCGCTAATACTATTTAATCTATTTAAATAAATTTCCTTTTGCTTCTTTACCAATCTACGCTTATTCCTTCAGCTACAACCTCTTTTTAACAATTTTAATATTATAAATACTTACTTTTACACAAAATTTACAATTCAACACACAAATTAAACTTTTCACGCGGCCGGTTGAAAATTAAATTTTGTTTGACTTCATCAAACAGCTGATTGCTGTCATTGGCATCTGTGCTGTCACATTGCCATTTTAACATTGCCATTTTAACATTGCCATACTAACGAGTAAAAGTGGTAATCGAATTTTGGATTCCTCTGCATGACTTATGGTCCAATTAAACGTTAGTTATTCTAAGTACATTAAAAATTCACTATTTTCTGCAATTGCCACAAAGTAGTTACTTATAAGCTAGCTATTTTTTGCAATTGATATTTTTTTACTGCAGGGTAGTGAGCAAAATTTCTGGTTCCGAACTATCGATAAGGTGTCAAAAAGTAACTAGCTCAATTGTAGTTAGACCCACACCAGTTCAGAGGGAGTGAATTGAGAGAGCATTATAAGGCACACTCTGATTTGTATGCAATTTCAAAATGACACAATTCTATTAAAAATTTTCGTTCGTTCAACTATCATCGGCTTTGTATATTTCTGCAATTCTGAGATGGTGAGTGAAGTATTTTATATAAAGTGATTCTATTTGTATATTTTCTTGCATGAAATGAAATGTTGCCTCTTGCTTAAACAAGTCCTCAAAAAATACTAGTTGACTAGTTCTTCCGATCCCCGATCCCCAGGAACATTTTTCTTATTTATTTAATTTTTGAACACTTTAAATATTTTTATTCAAAAAAAAAAAAATTATAATAAATAAAAAATCTTTTGACAACAACAAAAAGCGATCCGTGGTTGCCCGATTCCAAGTCAGATGCGTTAACCACTATCGTGCCACTTGCATGAAGCTTGTCAAATGCTGCACTTAAGTGGCAGATGTAAAACTTTAGAATTTTTAGGAACTTGCAGCTAGTTCGGAACTATCCAAAACGTAATGCAGGTGGCGACAATTGACACCGCCTAGGACATCGCCGTGCTAAATTCGCCAGTTTATAACATGCAAAAGCTCGCGCTATTAGTTGCAAAACATGCACTAGAAGGGACCTAGTTCGGAACTACTTAGAGATATTCCCTGCATGGTAGGTACAATGTACATACATTTTTTTTTTTTTACGAGGAGGAAGCATCGAAAGCCTTTACCCCGTCAGTGTGGGACTCTAACCCGAACTAAACCTCCTACTGTCATCGTACCGAACCCCCGGTACTACCGTCAAGCTACCGTCGGGAGGTGGGTTCAGCACTAGGCTCGCAGTCCGTAATGGTCGCGTTATTGCCCTCAGTCTGCCTTAAAAGGCTTCACCCATATATTTTTTTTTGTTTTTTTTTTTTTTTGTTTTTATAAAAGTGGTCAGTGTTAGGTGGTCTACGGAGGCCAAAGCTCCGTACCACGCACATTGACGGATGCAGGAGGCTTAACTCCTGTACGTATCCGTCTATAACGGATGCAGGAGGACGAGCTCCTGTACGTATCCGTTCCACTCTAAGTGTTCAATTTTAGGTGGTCTGCGGAGGCCAAGCTCCGCACCACGCGCGATGACGGATGCAGGAGGCCTAGCGCCAGTACGTATCCGTAACGGATGCAAGAGGCCGACCTCCTGTACGTATCCGTTTTATTCAAAGTTCACAATGTTAGGTGGTCTGCGGGGGCCAAAGCTCCGCACCACGCGCGATGAGGGATGCAGGAGGCCTAGCTCCTGTACGTATCCGTAACGGGTGCAGGAGGCCGGGCTCCTTTACCTATCCGTTCCGTTAAAAGTCTCAACGTACGTGTAATTAGAAGGAATATTCTGACACAATTAGTGCTCCTCTAGTCGCCGTATTCTCTCTAGACTCCTCAGTGTTTTCATCGTGTTTGCTATTACGTCACTTGCTGCAATCCATTTTGCCTTGCTTTCTAGCATATGCTTCACGAACGACTCAGGTGTATAGTCTCCTCCAAATATTCTACGGAGCTTGTTTCTAGACTCGTAAAATCTTGCACACTCAAAGAATACGTGGTATACGTCGTCTATTGCTTGCCCTCCGCAGTGATCGCACGTTGGGTTCGACTCGTGCTTAAAGCGAAAGAGGTAAGCCTTGAAACAACCGTGTCCAGATAGGAACTGCGTCAGGTAGAAATCGACTTCGCCGTGTGCCCTTTCCAACCAGCCTCTTAAGTCTGGTATGAATCTATGTGTCCAGCGTCCCTTCGTCGAGTTATCCCATCTGTGCTGCCATCTTTGCATGCTGTTCTCTCTCGCCGCGGAGCGCTCGGCATCGGGCAATCAGAGCAGCTTCTTTTGCCAGTATGTCTATAGGGTATAGACTTGCGATAACCAGTGCGGCTTCATCCGACACTGTTTTAAATGCGCAACACACTCGTAGCGCACGCAGGCGGTAGGTCGACTTGATGCCACGGAAGTATGTTTGATGTTCTATAGCGTGATGCCACACAGGCGCGCCGTAGAGGATTTGGCTCCTTACAGCGCACGCAAGTAGCTGTCGCCTTCGTTGCTTTGGCCCACGTGCGTTTAACATTATACGTGTTAATCCTGATACGGTTGCCGAGGCCTTCTCGTTTGCGTATTCGAGATGGGCTTTAAAAGAAAGCCTTCTACCTATCATAACCCCTAAGAACTTTACCGCTGGAAGAGTGACGATAGTATGGTTTCCTCATGTGATTGTAGTATACTCTACTTTCTTTCTACTTGAGATGAGCACTGATTCCGTTTTTTGTTCCGCGAGCTGTAACCCATTTTTAGTTAGCCACGTTCTAACGTAACTTATACTTTCGTTAGTTTTTCTCCGTATGTCGTCTAGCTGTTTAGGAGCAATAACCAGAACGATATCGTCGGCAAAACCAAATATGTTAACTCCTTCGGGAAATTTCAGGCGTAGAACACCATCTTACATGATGTTCCGCAGCAGTGGGCCGAGCACTGACTCTTGCGGGACGCCACTAGTGATTTTTATTTTCCTTGTGCCGATTGACGTTTCATATTCTATGTAGAGTCCGGTCTTCGAAATAGCTTCGCGCGAGCCTTCTCAGATAACTTGGTATACCAATCCGGTCTATGGCATCCAGAATTTTAGCCCAGTTGGCAGTATTAAATGCATTCTTAATATCGAGGGTAACTGCAATGCAGTACTCTTTGGAGCCTGCCAGCCATCGCTTACCACTTATGGCGTCTTGAGCTACCAGTTTTACAGCGTTTACAGCATGCACGGTAGATTTCCCTTTTCTAAAGCCGAACTGGTTTTCGGATATGCCTCCTAACTCCAGAACCTCCTTTTCGAGGCGGTTATAAATAACTCTTTCAAAAACTTTTCCAGCCGATTCAAGCAGGCATATGGGCCTGTAACTAGATGGCATGGTCGGGTCCTTGCCAGGCTTGGGTAATAGCACCAACTTTTGATGTTTCCATATTGTTGGGAATGTACCCTCTGCTATACATGCATTAAACAAGTTCGTGAATACGGCAGTAGCGTGGAAGAAAGCCACTTTAAGTACCTTGTTTGGTACAGTATCTGGACCAGGGGACTTATTATCTTTGAGGCCCTTTGCAGCTAAAATAACTTCTTCATCAGTTACTTTCTCGAATGACAGCTGCGCGGAGTTAGATACTGGTGAAACAAGCTTCCTCTGTCTAGGGAATAGCGTGTTCACTACGTTTTCCAAGAAAGAGGGGCAGGTTGGTGTTGACTCTCTGCCGCCTTTTAGTTTCTTGGTCACAATCTTGTACGCTATTCCCCATGGGTTGTTCTCGGCATCGTCGCATAGTTCTAGAGAGCATTTTCGCTTGCTTTCTTTGATCGGCTTTTTCAATGAATGGCGATCAGCCTTGAATTTCTCCCTTAATTCCTCGAAGTACATGTATATACATACATACATACAAATGTACGTATTTGTGCATGGCGCGAAAATAGTTAAACCAACGACCACGACAATATATTTACGTAATATACAAAATGCAAGACAGCATCACTCATGGTTCGAGGAGCCTGGCGGAAGGCATAAAACGCATTTATCTTGTCGCGCTGAAGGTTAAACAGGATAAATAATCACAACGTTTTAAAACATATCGAAAAGTCCCTTCAGGGAGTGATAGGTGTCTTTCTAAATATTTCTGGTACCTTTAACAACGTCTTTACAGAGCCGCTTTTGGAGGGGCTCGAATGTATTGGAATAACCCCAATCATCCAGCGCTGTATCGAGGACCTAACCTAACCTTTCATTAACATGAAGTGTTGTTAGAATTTTGGTCCACAAGGCAGTGGTTGTTAGCAAAAGGAACCAAATGAAGTCTGTTTGAAACCCGATACAAAAGCAGCGGTTTGTGGAATGTATTAAACATTCAGAATAAACAACTGCCATTTAACTAATGGCGTTTTCTTTTCTACGAAAAAATGTTGCCCTCCTATATCCCAATTATCGAATTACGTATCCTGACTTTCTAAAATATGGCTTAATTTGTAGATAAGGGTGCCCTCTTACTTAGTTAGAGGTCAATATTTGGTGAAAGGACCATACAAACTTACAAAATGGCTAAGAAAATCAAAAAGGGCAACATTATTTTGAGAAAAGAAAACGCCATAATATTTCAGAAAATATTGTCCGGTTTTTAAGAAAACATTTTGTGTGAAAACCATTATTATAGGCTTTATAAGCTCCAAAATAGTTCAAATTAAGACATTTTTTAGGTACAACTTCTATTGGTGTATCTAACTGGCAACAGTCATCACGAAGCAGAAACGACTGACGCTCTTTATTGGACGCGGTCAAAACCATTTACGTTGACATTCATGGCCCGGAGAAGTACTGACGAAAAAGTAAGTATATAATACACCAGGCATTGGCGCGTTAGTTAGTAGTAGTGCTATCGACAGTCCTTATTTACCTTCGGTTATACAATTACTTACATAGTTGAATATATCCGTACATACGCACGTGTGGAAAATTGCACATTTTTTTGTTGTCTGTAAGTTTGTATTTTAACAATTGGGTCATGCATCAATAGCAACAATTCGCACTGTCGTTCACATGCAAGCCGAGCAATTGGTGTAAGTCTACAAAAATATGTGCATACATACATACAAATATGCCTGGATGCATGCCTATAGTTTGCTTATGCAAACCGATTGTATTGTTGCCACGTACCATTATGTTGTAAGCATTGAATCCCAAGAGAAACTTCCTCCGCTCTCTGGAGATGAATTGTTGTCTCGTGCTTGAAAAGATGAAAAGGCATATTTTATGTTTCTATCGTTAGTAATCTAACAACTTCTGAACTTACTTGCTCTTCAATATTTAGAAAATTTTCGTTTCTTTATTCCGTATTTAAGGTTTTACTCTTTGAAAAATTTTAAAATTTTTAAATTTAATGCAAATTATTACATAAATTTATGCACATATGTACATATATACATATATGTATATGAACATATGAATCATCCATTTCATTTTCTCTCCTTCACAAACTCATTTCAAGTTTACCATTTCTAGAATTTATTAAAAAAAAAAGAATTCATGAGCGAAATTTAATTTGAACTTAATTATGTTCAGTGGGTTTTCACACAAATAGTCACGCACGATTGCAGTGTTGCGTACATGTACTACACATGGACAAAACCAACCCACACACACATCCTTTTTTGTGAGTAGAGTGTGCGAATATGCATTTGACGCTTACTTATGGCTGCGAGTGTCCCACTTTTCATTTTATATTTTCATTGCTGATACCAGTAGGACACAAAGCATAAAATGCATAAGCAAAAAAAGCAAAATAACAACAAAAACCAATGATGTGGCGCCAGATAGAGAGAGACTTCACAGCACGCAATTTTACATCATCACCGATGGTGGTCTTCACTCCCATTGTAGTTTTCATTATTCCCATAGTTTTTAATACATAAATAATTAATTTTTATGGTACTGACATGCGTATAAAGCTCGGGAATAGTAAAGTAAAATAAACTACAAAAAAAAATAAAATAAAAAATTAAAATAAAATGAAATAAAATAAAAAAGTAAAATAAATTAAAATGAAATAAAATAAAATCAAAAAGTAAAGTAAAATAAATTAAAAATTAAAATAAAATAAATTAAAAATTAAAATAAAATGAAATAAAGTAAAATAAAGAAAAGTAAAAAAAATAATAAAATAAGATAAATAAAACAGAAAAAAATAAAATAAAATAAAAGAAAATAAATTAAAATAAAAAAAAAAACAAAAAAATAAAAATAAATAAGTAAAACAAAGTAAAAACTAAAAAAATATAAAATCAAATAAAATGAAATGAAATAAAAAAAAACAAAATAAACAAGTAAGGAAGCCTAAGTTTGAGTGGAATCGAACATTAGATACTCAGCTGTATGCTTTCTTTGTATGTTTGCGTTTGATGGAAACACGGTGTAGGTACTTTATATAAATCGAGTGCTGCATAAAGTGGGCGTAGCCACGCCCATTTTCTAAATTTTTATCAGTCATCCAACTAAGCTTATGAATATTATTCTTTGTGCAAAATTTCATCCCTTTATGAGTTACAAAGATGTCACGTTACAAATTCCCAAAGGGTGTTCCAGAAGTATCTTTGTTAAAAAGTAGGCGTGGTCATAAACCGATTTCAATAAATTTTTGCGTGTCCATTAACACAAGTTATAAAAGTGTATAAACCAAGTTTCGTCATAATATCTCAATTATTTGTCGAGTTATGAGCTCCGAAATCTCGTTGATTCCTTTGTCTGAAAAGAGGCGGTGCCACGCCCATTTTCCGAAATTTTTCTATTTTTTGTTTCCCATCTATTGTAGAACTCATGCCACAAAATTTCAATGAATTATCTTTATATTTGACAAAGATATCGCTTAAAATGTTTTTATTAGGCCACTTTATGATACCCATATATAAAAGTGGGCGTGGTCGTCAACCGATTTCGCTAAAATTTTGAACATGTATTACTACAAGTAGTGAAAGTGTATACACCAAGTTTCGTCATAATATATCGATTATTTGTCGAGTTATGGGCTCAGAAATCTCGTATATTCCTGCTTCTAAGAGGAGGCGGTGCCACGCCCATTTTCCAAAATTTTTGTATTTTTTGTTATATGTCCATAGTTGGACACCTTCCATAAAATTTCAATGATATATCTTTATATTTGACAGAGATATCGCTTAAAATGTTTTTATTAGGTCACTTTATAAGACCCATATATAAAAGTGGGCGTGGTCGTCAACCGATTTTGGCAATTTTTCGTCAAAACATTTGCCTAAGTAAGTATATCACGCCTACCAAAATTCATCGATATATCTTCAACGGTTTCTGAGTTATGACTCATAAAACTTTCAATGTTTGCCCCTTAATAAGTGGGCGCGGCACCGCCCATTTTCCAAAATTTCATCATATTTCTTCATAAGGGCCTGAGCTCAATACGTGTGTGAAATTTTATCACTCTAGCTCTATTAGTGACTGAGATACAAAATTTCCGATTTTTACTATATAGGGGAGGTGGGCGTGGTCATGGTCCGATTTCGCCCATTTTCAATACCATCCGTTCCTGTCTTGATACCAACTTGCATTCCAAATTTCATCAAAATATCTCAATTTTTGCGCGAGTTATCGTGCGTACAGACGGACAGACGGACAGGCGGACGGACGGACGGACATGGCTCAATCGATTTCTCTTTTCACCCTGATCATTTTGATATATATAAGTCTATATCTATCTCGATTATTTCATTCTGTTACAATCCACCGTTAGGAAATCAAAACTATAATACTCTGTGTACTAGTACAGCTGAGTATAAAAATGAAATAAAGTAAATCGAAATAAAATAAAATAAAATAAAATAAAATAAAATAAAACAAAAAAAAATAAAATGAAATATAATAAAATAAAATAATACTAAAGAAAAGTAAAAAATAAATAAAATTAAATAAAATAAAACAAAGTAATAAAATATAAAATAAAATAAAAAATATATAATAAAATAAAAAAATCAAATAAAATAAAATAAAATAAAAATAAAATTATATAAAATAAGATAAAATAAAATAAAATGAAATGAAATAAAATAAAATAAAATAAAATAAAATAAAATAAAATAAAATAAACTAATATAAAATAAAATTAAAAGAAATGAAATAAAAAAATAAAATCAAAAAATTAAACAAAGTAAAATGAAATAAAATAAAATAAAAAATATGAAATAAACTAAAATAAAATAAAATAAAATAAAATAAAATAAAATAAAATAAAATAAAATAAAATAAAATAAAATAATATAAAACAAAAAAAATTAAAATAAAATATAATAAAATAAAATAAAAGAAAATAATACTAAAGAAAAGTAAAAAAATATAAAATTAAATAAAATAAAACAAAGTAATAAAATATAAAATAAAATAAAAAAAATATAATAAAATAAAATAAAAATAAAATCAAATAAGTTAAAATAAAATAAAATAAAATGAAACGAAAATTAAATAATCTAATCTATATATATATAAAAATCAAGCCCATTTCTTTGTCGCCGGCTTTCGCCCAAACGCGTGAAGGGATTTTGACTAAATTTACACACCAGCTTAGTACCTTGCCCTAGCTGGTTTATATGCATATTTTTTTTCAAATCCGGAAGTCGGTTCCCGAGATATAGGTCAAAAGGTCAAAACGTGGATCCGGCTTTTCCCTGAATATTTTTGGACGATATTGGTATCAAATGAAAGGTATTGAGCAGAGAATTTACATAGAATAGTACTCATTGGGATTCCTAGGTCGAGTCTCCAGATATGGGTCACAACGTGGACCCGGATGACCCTCGAATGTTTCTGAGCGATATTAGTATCATATGAAAGGTATTGAGGAGAACTTCAGTACAGAACTATTATAATTGTGATGTCTAGCCCGGGTCTCCAGATATAGGTGACAACGTGTACCCGGATAACCCTCGAATGTTTCTGAGTGATATTAGAGTCAAATGAAAGGTGTTGAGCAGAGAATTTACATAGAATAGGACCCACTGTGATTCCTAGGTCGGGTCTCCAGATATGGATCAAACGTGGACCCGGATGACCCTCGAATGTTTCTGAGCGATAATGGTATCAAATGAAAGGTATTGAGCAGAGAATTTACATAGAATAGTACCTATTGTGATTCCTAGGTCGAGTCTCCAGATATGGGTCAAAACGTGGACCCGCATGATCCTCGAATGTTCCTGAGCGATATTGGTATCAAATGAAAGGTATTGAGCAGAGAATTTACATAGAATAGTACTCATTGTGATTCCTAGATCGGGTTTCCAGATATGGGTCAAAACGTGGACACGGATGACCCCGGAAAATTTTTCAGCGATATTGGTATCAAATGAAGGGTGCTGAGCAGGGATTTTAGATAGAAATGAACTCATTACGATTTCTAGGTCGGGTACCAAGGTGTGGGTCAGCACCCGGACCCGGATATCACCGGGATATTTCTCAGGGATATTGGTACCAAATGAACGTGGACCCGGATTGCCCCGGAAAATTTCTCAACGATATTGGTGTCAACTGAAAGGCAGGGCTTTTACATAGAGATGAATTCATTATGATTCCTAGGTCAGGTCCCCAGATGTAGGTCAAAATGTGGATCCGGATGGCCCCGGATTATTTCTCAGCGATATTGTTATTTAATCACGGCGCATGACGATTCCTAGGTGGGATCCCAAGATATGGGTCAATATATGGACCCGGATAAAACCGGGATATATCTTAGGGATATTGGTACCAAATGAAAGGTGTTGAGCGGACACTCATGTAGAGCCGTACCCATTACGATTTCTTGGTCAAGTCTCCAGATACCGTAGCCATTATGGTTCCTAGGTCAAGTTCCCAGATGTAGGTCAATAAGTGGACCCGGATGAGCCCGGGATGCTTCTGAGCAATACTGAGATATAAAATGAAAGGTGTTGACCGGGTCTGCTATATAGAGATATTTTCATAGTGATTCTTAGTCACGATACCCAATTATGGGTTAAAGAGACGATTCGGACGCCACGAAATGCATTTAAGCAATGATGGTATCAAATGAGAAGTGGAATACAGGGCATGTTATGCTAAACCCATTTCCCTAGGGAAAGGGGAAGAGTAATGAGCCTGGGAAAGTCAAAGGGACGGAAAAGGAGAGGGACAATATAATAAAAATGGAATGAAGAGGATGGAGAGAGAGACGGTAAGACAGGGAATTAGAGAAGGAATAAGAGGGGGAATAAAAAAGAGAAATACAGAAAAGGAGAGGTAAGAGAGGGCGATAGAGAAAGGGAAGCGGAAATGTGACTGGAAAGAAAAAAGGAAACGGAAATGAAAGGGAAGATAAATGGAAAGGGAAAGAGAATGAGAAAAGTAGAGGGAAAGGGAGTTGGAGACTAATACGAAGAAAAATGGGATAAGAACATGAAGAGGGCAAACTTTTGAAAATATCAATTTTTTCCTTCACTTTTTTTAAACTTATCTGAATTGTGCTGAGCTCTACAGCCCGAGGTTATTTCGGTTTCTAGATACTTCCAACATATTTTAAAGTGTGCCGTTTTTCGCTTCAAGTACCTATAATAGGAAGTGGGCCAAAGCAAAGCTTGGCCGGGTACAGCTAGTATAAAATATAATTAAATTAAATTAAATAAAAAAATAAAGAAATAAAATCAAAGAATTTAATAAAGTCAAACGAAATAAAATAAAAAAATATCAAATAAAATAAATATAATAAAATAAAATAAAAATAAAATCAAATAAAATAAGATAAAATAATATAAAATAAAATAAAATAAAATAAAATAAAATGAAATGAAAATAAAATAATCTAATATAAAATAAAATTAAATAAAATGAAATAAAAAATAAAAAATTAAAATCAAAAAATTAAATAAAGTCAAACGAAATAAAATAAAAAATATGAAATAAAATAAAAATAATAAAATATAATAAAATAAAATAATACTAAAGAAAAGTAAAAAAAATAAAATAAAACACAGTAATAAAATATAAAATAAAATAAAAAAATATATAATAAAATAAAAAAATAAAATAAAAATGAATAAATGAAATGAAAAAAATAATAATAAAAAAAAATCTAATAAAAAAATTAAAAAATAAATTAAAATATAATGAAATAAAATAATAAAATAAAACAAAGCAAAATAAGTTCAAATAAAAGTTAATTTAGTGATGTCTAGTTTTACAAATAAAATAAAAATAAAAAGTTTATTGAGATGGATGCAAATGAAAATTTTGAAAATATAGTAGATATAAGGTTGCGTTTAAACGAATACAGAGTAGATGCATATATAGGTATGCAAACATACATATCTGATATACACTGACCAAGATAGGCGTTTGGTGTCCTGTTTTGTCCTGGTTGTTGAATGATATGATAAGATACATACTTATACTACATAATATTAAAACTCTACAATTAACTAGTGTAAACTCGTTATTATTTACAAATGTGTTTTTTTGTACATATATACGCCTACTCCTCAACATACACCCTCGCAAACATAGCTTGAGGGGTGTCCTTTTCTGCCTTAGCTTAACGATATCGATACACGCACGCGTGATCGTTCGCGCCGTACCTGGGTGTACAAGCGCCCTGCACACCCATTCTCATACTACATACCAATTTAAGTGAGTAAGAAAAGCCAACTGGCGCACAATGGGTGATTGCGGCCAAAAATAAATTCAAAATTAAAGTATGAGTAAAACCATTTTTTTAAAAAGAGATCGACAGATACATCAAATTGTAATAAAAAAGCTTATATAAAAATTTTTGAGTATCTTTTCGTTTAGCCGTACAGGGTGCCCAAAGTTGAGCAAAAAATAGGTCCTTTTATTTCTCAATGAACACACCTCATACAAAACGCTCTTTCTCATTTAACTGTTAACCTACATACACGAATGATACATCGTTACATAGATAATGATCTTCTCTTTCAGAAAAAATAACTTAGTTGTAAATAGCGCTCACTGTTGAATTTATATGAATTTTCAAATATTCACAAAAAATGTCGATGATAAAAAAATTTTCCTCGACTTTGAATAAAAAAATAAAAAAAACAAAAAATATTACCTCCTCAATTTTTTTTTATGCTTTGAAATAATATATTCTTAATCAAACTGCATTTTCACTTTAAAAATCCACTTGCTCCATTTGCTTTTATAATTTTTTTCCCATCTGCCTAAAACTGTGTTTTTGTAAATGCATTAATTATGTTACTTTTGACATTATGAAAAACGTGTATATTTAGGCGACTAATCGAATATTTCTCTATCGTCTTTCAGCAAATGGTCCATACTTTAAAATTATGAGGTAATTTTTTTTATCAGCGTTAATTGTTATCTTTGGCAGCTTTTTTATTTTAGAATATAAAAAAAAAATTGTTAAAATTGTAAAATTTTAAAATGAAATTAAAAAAAAACAAAAAATATTACCTCCTCAATTTTTTAATATTTGATGCTCCTGAATGTCTTTTAAAAACTGGCGAAAAAATTGTAAAAATTCGTTTGCTCCATTTTGTTTTATGAACATTTTTATGGAAGGTGTTTTTTGAGTTTTGGTACATTTTTCCCATACAAAATGCCCAGAAGTATGCTTCAAAAAGTTTAAATTTTTTTGTATGGGGAATATTTGTCAAAATGGTGAAACTTAAATATCGATATTTCCAATTCTAATTAAGATATTCGAAGAAACTAAACGCTGTTTTCAAGGGTAATGATTGTGCTTTCAACTGGTTAAATCGAACTTGAGTGGAAAGTAATTATATAAAAGATATTAAGCAGGGAATAGAGCCAAAAAACGTGTTTTTTTCCTATTTGGGCATGAATATCTCAGAAACTAGAAACAATTTGGAAAATCTGACTCCAGACTCAGGTTTATCACACTGAAATCCTTTAGAAAAGTGTAATTTCATTTCCGGTATAAAATTTTTTTGAAATGCGATTTTTTTGTATGAAAGTTTTATGATAAATGCTTATAACATACTTAAAGGTGCATATATTTTTAATTTAAAAACGGTGAAGTGCTTTACCCTTTTTCCAAAATGATTACCGCATTTGATTTATATTTCAAAAATGTATACACTAATCAAAATGGAGCATTTTAGCTATAATAGTTAGGAAAATGCTGAAATTTCAAAAATACCGTTATATGGGAGGTGGGCGTATTTGTGGGTGGATTTTGTTCAAATTTTCACAGTTTACTAACTTCAACCAAAAAAGCTTAAGTTCCGAGTTTCAAGATTCTAGCTTAATTATTACTATTTTTGGCCGCGTTTGTATGGAGGTGCCCCCATTGTGTGGCGCTTACAAAATGCAACGGTCAACTGGCAGATGCTGCTGCTGCTGCTCCTGCTGCCCAAATATCACGTTTGCATGCACATATGCACAATGTATATATAGGCGAGTACATGCTCGAGTATTTGCACTTCATCGTACAGCCAAGTCACCCACTTTTGATTTCGACTCGGCAGCCATTAACGCGCTATTTGCATAAATAATAAAGATAATGGGTTTTTTCGGCTCATCGCTCGTCGTCGCCACCAATTGCTGCTCCTGATCCTGCTCCTGCCTTGCATTGTTCAATCTTGTTTATAGCGATGTTATATGTGCATATGTATGTATGTATGTGGGTCATTGGCCCTACATTCAGCGAAAGGAACACAAAAACATCGCCATTTGTTCTTTTCGTTGCATTTTCGTTTGTAATTTTTCTCCTTTATTGTTATTCATTGTTGTACAGGATATATTTTGTGTACACACTTTTGTTATTATATTTATGTACATATGTATGTATTTATTGATGTGTACATAAGTATTTGGAAAAAGTGTGCCGCGTTGGTCGAATGTCAGTTGGCATAATCGATATAATCAGTTTAATTTATAGCCCATTTTAATGTTTGTTTTATAACCTTTTATGGTGCGTAGGTACGAGCATTAAATACATATATACATACTTACATGCGAGTAAATGCGTTTGGAATTCAGTAGCGTTAATTTCGTACATGAATAAATAAATAAACACATATGTAGCTACTTTATACGTTTATTATAAAGTATCTATGTATATGCAGTTGAGTGCAAAAAATGAAGCTTTAACATTCCGAAAAAAATAGTTTTGACAAACGTTCGAACTGAGAATGCATTTATAATTAACTTTAGCTTTACAACGCCCGTAGTATTGAAATGAATCCGAAATGCGTTTGAAAATGTAATTGAGAAACATATATTACTACAGTAATAAGAAGCGAATACCAACCGGTTTCCACATTTATTATCAAAAGTGGCACTTGGAAAAAATCGTCTTCCACTCGTTTTCGATTTGTTTATCAAGACTAGTATATATTACGTTTATAATTTTACATAAACAACAATGATGCGAATTCGTTGTTAAGTTATGTTGCATATTTATTGCACTACACTGTGGAAATATTTAACACCATGCATTGGCTTATGCACGCAACGAGTAACGAGTGGTTTCTGTTACGCGCGCGAACTCTATTCATACTCGTATGATTACAAAAGTTATAGCTTACAAATACATATCGTCGTTTAGGCTTCATAACCGCCTAAATGAAACTTTCATAACCAGGGATTGCAAATAATCGTTATTTTTTAAATTTTGACTAAAAAAATCATACTGAAGGAGAAATGCTAAACGCAAGAGAAGTACACAGATGTAATTACCGTAACGCAGACTACCTCTAGGTGCATTAACTTTTATTTTTTCGATTTTTATAAAAAAAATGATTTTTAATCATTATTTCGTTCAGCAAATAAAAGTTATTTTTTGAGTTTTATTTTTCCCTCAGAAAATAAAAGTTATTTTTTGAGTTGTATTTTTCGATCAGAGTATAAAAGTTATTTTTTGAGTTTTATTTTCCCCTCAGAAAATAAAAGTTATTTTTTGAGTTTTATTTTTCGATCAGAAAATAACAGTTATTTTTTGAGTTGTATTTTTCGATCAGAAAATAACAGTTATTTTTTGAGTTGTATTTTTCGATCAGAGTATAAGAGTTATTTTTTGAGTTTTATTTTTCCCTCAGAAAATAAAAGTTATTTTTTGAGTTGTATTTTCCGATCAGAGAAAAAAAGTTATTTTTTGAGTTTTATTTTTCCCTCAGAAAATAAAATTTATTTTTTGAGTTTTATTTTTCGATCAGAAAATAACAGTTATTTTTTGAGTTTTATCTTTTTACTCAGAAAATAAAAGTTATTTTCTGAGTTTTATTTTTCTGCTCAGAGAATAAAAGTTTTACAGTAAAACTCAAGAAAAAACTTTTATTTTCTGAACAAAAAATAAAACTCAGAATCGTAATCGTTAAAAATCAACTTTTTGGATATCACTCATAACCGTTAGGGTCCCTGTTCATAACATCCCATGCCAAAATTGAGATTTAACAAACTTTAACTCCTCACGCACAGCTCTATCAATCCATACCATAAATTTGCTCTTTGGGAAGCTCGGTAAGCTCTATATCTCCTTCTAATATCCTTTTTAGCTTTGAGGTCGTAGAGTTGAGCGTCAGGAATTCAATTTTAATGCTTGCCACAAATGCCGATTAGGCAGTTATCAGTTATGAAAGTCTCACTTAGGCGGTTATGAAGTTTAAACGGCGATATATGCCTACGTTTTATAGATTTTTCTCCTCTTTCATTGTCGTAATAAACGCAAGTCTGAATGAAGTTAAACCCAGTTTAGCGTCATTTGCTCTATGGGCTATTATAAATTATTTGTTAACTAATTCACATTAAAAATTTGTCTGCTTTCCCCTGAAAGGTGCACTCATTCGCTAGCCAACCACCCCACCATGATGGTAATGAATACATACATACATATGTTGTGTGTGTTAGCTATGTGGCTGAAGGGAGAGTGATTGTATTAGCTGGTAATTTTGTAATCTCAAAATTGATTTTCTAAAATAACACTGTGACACAAACTGGGGGTTGTTGTCTGGGGGCAAAATATTTCTCACACAGAACGAAAAGACCAATATCCATATAGTCAAACCCCCAAACCGTTTTGCTCCATGAGGTCAAACTATTTTATTGCCATTTGAAATTTGCGAAATTTCGTCTGAGTGATTTTTAACACGCTTTTATTAGTTTCACCTGTATGTATGTATGTATGTATGTATGTATGTAATTGCTTGATGCTGTCTAAATATATGCAACATATTTACTAATGAGATTAGATTATAACCACCGCTATGTTCCAACAGATGGCGCGCGTGTATTAATATTTTTAAAATATTCACTTATTATATAAATTAAAAAGGGTTAAACTACGCATCGTATAGAAATATATGTTGTTAGAAACCATATAGTAAAATTGCATGAGCTTTAATTTCGTAGAACACCTTAACCCTCTAACACTTCCACGAAGAGGTCGTTTTGACCGCTTTTTTATAAAGCTCGAAAAAAATAGTATTTTCAAGGTCGATAGAGGGTTAAAATGTTCTAGAAAATTATTCGCCATAAAATTTCATTAGGGGTCCCTTCAGACAAAATCTTTGTACAAAGAACGCAAAAGACGATAGAAATCAGAAAGAAATATTCCTTACATAGCTTTTATTTTTACGAATTTTAATGCTAAGTAGCACACACTACCTTCGCACTAGATATGTGTATGTATGTATGTGTCACGTGGCCGCTGTGGTGCAGTGGGTAGAGTGCTCGCCTACTATGCCAGAGGTCTCGGGTTCAAATCACGGTCCGAGCAAAACACCAAAAACAATTTTCTAATTAGTAAAAATCCAATTATTGGGTTTTTTAAGAACAGCGGTCACCTCTCGGCAGTGGCTGGCATACCCTCCGAGTGTATTTCTGCCATGAAAAAGCTTCTCACAAAAAATGCATTCGCCGTTCGGAGCCGGCATAAAACTGTAGGTCCACCCAATTAGTAGGAAAAACAAAAAGGAGCACACCTCGAATTGGGAGAGAAGCTCGGCCATAAAACTCGTCAGAGTTATAATAGCGCCATTGTATTATATTATTATGTATGTGTCACACTATATATTACACTGTATCACAAAACTATCTACATACACATGTATATACACACTTGAAACATTAATTAATTGCTGACATTTCAGATATGATATTTCAATTGTGTTTCCACACGTTCATTTTGCACCTAAAATACTTAAGCCGAGATCACACGATTTACGCATTTGTACAAAAAATGACAAATTTAAATTTGTCCACATTTGCCCATTTTGATATCGATGTGCAAATGATTTGCTTTGCGTTCACACGATTTGCCCGATTTATTAGCTTTTGATTTGCCACACAATTGTACATAGAAGTAAAGTGGCAAATTTGTTCACATTCGTTCACACGATTTAACCAATCATGATAAAACAGTCGTATGAAAAATATAGAAGCATACTTCTGGGCATTATTTGGAAGAAAATTTTGTGAAAAATTAACAAACACAAATTAATCAAATAGGTATTAAATCACTGGATAGTACTTGTTTTAATTCTCTGTAAGATGATATAAAGCTAATTTAATTCGTTCAATAGAATACGTGTGTTAACGAGCTCCAAAAAAATGGTCACTGTGAAATGTTTACTTTGGTTGCACAAAAGTGAATTAAATGTTGCAGATACGTCGAAATCGTATATGAAGAAATTGTTTATCTATTCATTTTGAATGAAAGTAAAGGATCAAAACCATATATCGATTTCGATTATTTTTAGAAATGGTTAGGGTAATAGTAGGATATAGTCACGTGCAAAGTTTTGTTAAATTCGCCCGGAAACTGACTGAGTTATTACCAGGGGTTCATGTTTATTTATATTCGGTTCGGATTCGGGAAATTATTAGAAAAATAATAGGTTAAGTATTCGGGTTCGGTTTCGGATCTGGTATTTGGAAAAATATTCGATTCAGAGTCGGGAAAGCATTTGGGAGAACATTCGGTTCAGATTCGGGCAAATATTCTTTCCCGATTTGGGAAAGTATTGGGGTTCGGTTTAGGATCCGGAAAGTATTTGGAAAATTATTCGGTTAGGTTTCGGGAAAACATTCGGTACAAATTCGGGCAAATATTCTCTCCTAATTTGGGAAAGTATTCGAAAAATCACTTTTTGAAAAAGTATACTTGTGTGACTATCAAGAATAATTGAATAACGTAAAAAATTTTTTCATTATACAAAATTATCTCAATAAGGAATAAAAAATTATTCCTAATTTTTTCTAATTAAACGTTAAAAATGCTTCTTCGGCCTATATGACACTACGTTTTTTCTCTGGTATATTTGGTTTGAAAAACCCGCCGAAAGTCAAAATACAAAAACAGTTCTTGAAAAGACACAAAACCTGTGTTCAATTACTAAAAATTTTTAACTTATTTTTCATAAAAACTGTCATTTTCATATGGAGAGCTGTCATTTTTTACGAAAAATTCGTAACAGTTTTTTGTTATTGAACAGAGCTAAATAATAATATAATAATAATACAATGGCGCTAATATAACTCTGACGAGTTTTATGGCCGGGCTTCTCTCCCAATTCGAGATGTGCTCCTTTTGTTTGTCCTACTAATTGGGTGGACGTACAGTTTTATGCCGGCTCCGAACGGCGAATGCATTTTTTTGAGAAGCTTTTTCATGGCAGAATTACACTCGGAGGGTATGCCGCTCACTGCCGAGAGGTGACCGCTGTTTCTAAAACCCCAACAATTGAGTTTTAATTAATTAGAAACAATATTTTTGGTGTTTTTTTCGGACTGGGGTTTGAACCCGAGACCTCTGGTATAGCAAGCGAGCACTCTCCAGACTGCACCACAGCGGCCACGAACAGAGCTAACTACTCCATCAAAAACAATTTGATTGACATTAAACTTCAAACTAAATGAAAATAATTGGGCAATTCACTGGCTATTGTAAAGTTGTATGTTGTAAAGGAAAATGTGCATAAGAACGCAGTACCTGTGAACAGACTCTCGTATGTGTTTTGTTGTATTTCGTTATTGTTTGAATAAAAAAATGCCTGGCGAAAGCGAAAAACAGTTATTAGATTTGTTAGCGGCCGATTCAAGTCCTAATTGATATATAATACACACGATGCAAGTAATTTGTTTTTTTTTTTCGTCTCACCGCTTCCATATTTTTGTTTAAATTTTTTTTTAACAAACTGTTAGAGTAAAAAACAAATCAAATAGCACACTCAATAAACATAGGCTGCCCAGTTGTATTGGTTGTATTGGAATTTGTATGAGAAAAATCAACCCTACTGATACACCTATTGTAAACCTTTACCAGTATACAACATTACAATACTTTACAACAGCTTGTGAATTGCCCAAATATTTATTTCAAAAACTAATTTTTTTCGAAATTGGAATTCAAATTACTGAAATAAAAAAATTATGCATCTCAAATGGCATGATATCTGTGTATTCTATTTTATAAAGAGAAGTCAGTGCGCCGTATAATGTTTTTTCCGGACTTCTTCTTTCCCCTTATGGCCAAAGCAGAAGCTTAAAAGAGGCCAATTTAAAACTTGTATTTCCATATATTTTTTATTTTAAACATAATTTATTTTATAGTTGTCAAAAAAGATTTGTATATTTGCCACAACCATTTGTATCCAAGTGGCAAATCAAAATTTGTCCATTTTCATCATTTTCATTTACCTTCTGTATGGCATTTGTGTTCACACGATTTCGCTACAAGGGCCGTTTTTGATTTGCCACAAGAGGCTAAATATTTGGCTTTTGTGATTTGTCTCAAATGAAATTTACCGTTCACACGGTTTGCCTATGAATTTGGCAAATTTTTAGCCAAATGTACAAATCGTGTGATCTTAGCTTTACACACTTCCATAAATATACATATAGATACATCCTACTATCAACCAAGTACTACTTAAGTTTTATGTTGACCCCGTGACTTTGTCGCCTCTACCTTCATGCATCAAGTTGATGCTGTTTGGCACTCGAATCGCACACGTGACAATAGCCGCGCTTACATTTTGGGCATATAAATCCGTGCGTTTTCTATATACATACATACATCCACCCATATTTACTGCTCCAAAATCTCTACGTGATATCTCCACACGATTACGCTCTAAGCATCGCCAAATATACACGACTATATATGTGTTAGTGTAATGTGTATAAAAGGTGTCAGCCGGCCGGCCAACAGGCAAATGGATTTGGATTTGGGTTGGTTTGGCGACAACATTTTTTTTTGTTTTTTTTTTTTTTTGGAATTGTTGACCATTTACACGCTTCCTCCAGCTTGTGAAATTCGCATGCAAGTCACGTGTGTACGTGCTGCCAGCATTTTTGGGTTATCAGGAAGGACAACGTCAAACAACAAAAAAAAAAAAAACAATCAATAAATTAAAAGTAAAGTGAAAAGATAACACAATGGTCCACTTGTAAGCGATAATTTACATACTTTTTTATTATTATTTAATTTTTAATTTTTTATGAAAAAAAATTTACCACGAATAACCTAATAGACCCTTAATATACTCAAAACCGATACTGAAAAGAAATGTTGCCAATCAAAGCCGGAGCCTATAGAAGAAAATTCTAAACACTTTACTATGAGATGAACTCTTTTCCCAAGGAGTTTCTCTGCTTCAATGCTTACCCTACTTACCCCTCTTCTTCTTCTTCTTCTTCTTCTTCTTATTTTTATTCTTCTTCTTCTTATTTTTATTCTTCTTCTTCTTCTTATTAATTGGCGCGTAACCATCGTGACTAATTTGGCCGTTTCCAATAAAGCGCGCCACTTGTTTCTGTTTCGTGCTGCCTGGCGCCAATTAGAAGTATCAAGCGAGGACGGGTAAGTCTTCGCCTGATATTCCCAACGCAGTAGAGGTCTCCCTGTTCTTCCGCCTTTAGCGGGTTTCAATAGAAATACTTTCTGTGCCGTAGCAGCTTCACCCATTCTCACGACATGACCTGCCCAACGCTGCCACTGGATCTTTATTCACAATGTCGATGCATGTGTAAAGCTCGTTCAGCTAACCATTAAATCTCCGCCGATACTCACCATCGCTAATGCGCTAAGGTCCATAAATCTTCCGATGAACCTTTCTCTCGAATACTCTTAGGATCATCTCACCTGATTTTGACATTGTCCATGCTTCTGCGCCGTACATGAGAAGTGGAACGATGAGCGTCCTGTAGAGCGTGATTTTTGTTCGTCGAGAGAGGACTTTTCTTTTCAATTGCCTACTTAGTCCAAAGTAGCACCTATTGGAAAAAGTAAATCTTCGTTGGATTTCCGTGGTGACATTATTTTTGGTGTTAATCTTTAAAAAAGGCGAAAAAACTTCTCACCAGAGGTCTCGGGTTCAAACCCCAGTCCGGACAAACACCAAAAAATTTTTGCTAAATAGTAAAAATCCAATTATTGGGTTTTTTAAGAGCAGCGGTCACCTCTCGGCAGTGGGCGGCATACCCTCCGAGTGTATTTCTGCCATGAAAAAACTTACCACAAAAAATGCATTCGCCGTTCGGAGCCGGCATAAAACTGTAGGTCCACCCAATTAGTAGGAAAAACAAAAAGGAGCACACCTCGAATTGGGAGAGAAGCTCGGCCATAAAACTCGTCAGAGTTATAATAGCGCCATTGTATTATTATTATTATATTATTTGTAAGCTAATTGTTATAAACCCGATCTATTTCAAAATATTAAATTTCATCAAAAACCATTGAAAGTGTACTTGGACATAAAATATGTTCATATGCTTTAAAAGTTTCAATAGTTTTTAGATTGACGCAACAATGTCCGTATCAATTAAGATGTATACAATGAATTTGTAAAAAATTTATTTTCTGCTCAAATTTATGGAAAAAAATATTGGATTAAAATAAAAGAAAAAACAAGACACACTAACTAAATTGTATGAATTAATTAATTTGTTGGGATACACAAAACAGAACAAAGAGACACTATACATAGTATAGTACTATCCCAATAGACACAAAAGCAAGGATAGCATTTAATGTAGCGAATTCGAGATGAATTTGCGGAGGTGAATGTTATTTTTCGGATTCGTGTCCAGTTCGAGATGGATTCGAGAACAATCAATCCTCTCAATAGCATTTATTAATTTTATTAAATTTTGGTTTGCAGGAAAACATTCCTTATTGGGCTTAAATTTGCCATTTAAATTTTTATTTGAAATAAACTCAAAAGCTAGATGATATCGCGGCAAATTCGAGGCGGATTCGCAGAAGAAGATTTTCTAGAATGAGCCTTAATCTCGAATCGCCAACGATACAAGGATATATAAATGCGCGAATCGCTAAAGATAAGTGACTCACCACGGAATGCAGATTCGTCGATCTATCGTTGCAAATTATCGCCGCAATTATGTAATCAGCGAAGCGAAATCTTCTCGAATTCGAGGCGAATTCGTTGTGTTTATTGTAATAGTATAGTACAGAGACACTATGTATATAGGTATGTAAAATATTAGCCGTGTTTCACATACGGTGATCCTAACCCAGATAAAAATTTTTGAATGTAAATGCAACAACAAAGATTTCAGCTCGATTAAACCAGATAAATTGCTGGTTCAATTTGTGATCCGCCCTGTTCGATTTGTTTTTTCCGTACTGATTTGGCAGCACAGTGCTTTTTTGATTTGGCAGAACTGAAAAGTGACATTTGTGTATGTATACATATATATAGATATACCCTGCAGTAAATTTGTTTCACTGCTAAATGATCATTGATCATTCTTTGTTGAATATTCATTACTATCGTTTTGCGTTGGTGCAAGCGAGCAAGCTATATTGAAAAAACCAAACGAAATACCATCTAGGCGGTTAAAAACCCACGAGCCAGCTTGTATTTCGGTAGGTGTTTTGACATTCGGCAGCTTTTCTGACAAATTTTTCAATTTGACAACTATAAAACAAATTATATTTAAAATAAAAAATATATGGAAATACAAATTTGAAATTTGCCTCTTGTAAGCTTCTGCTTTGGCCGTAAGGGGAAAGAAGAATCCGGAAGAAAAATTATACTGCGCACTGGCTTCTCCTTATAACATGGAATACATAGCTATCCCGCCATTTGAGTTTCATAATTTATTTCAGTAATTTAAATTCAAATTTCCAAAAAAATAATTTTTGAAACAGTTATTTTCATTTAGTTTGAAGTTTAAAGTCAATCAAATTGTTTTTGAGGGAGTATTTGTCTCTTTTCAACGTACAGAAGAATTGTTTTTGCGCTATTATAACTCTGACGAGTTTTATGGCCGAGCTTCTCTCTCAATTCGAGGTGTGCTCCTTTTGTTTTTCCTACCATTGGACAGTTTTATGCCGCCTCCGAACGGAGTCATATAGGCATGAGGAAAGCAAACCATTTATTTGAAAAAATTCAGCAGCCTTTATATGAAAGCATTCACTGATGCCTCCTCATGATGAATTTCATCAGTGATTCTAAAGGATTCATTTCAGATTTTTACTGCTGGGTATATGTTGTATATGTTTCTTCTTCTTTTTAGTTCTTTTCAAGTGCAGCCAATTTTCATTATGAGCCGGATTGTTTCTTCAAAAATTTATCTTAACCCAGACCCAGATGTAATAACTGAAATGCCCCTATTAAGTGGATTAGCAGTAAACATTTTGATGAACTTTCTAAATTACCTTCGACAACCATTATGAATATTGAACTGCATTGAAAATGATGAAAATACTGCATCGGTTAACGAGGTTCCGCTTTGCTGAAGAATGACCAACAAACTCTTTCGTATCCCTTATCGAAGCTGAGACTAGAAAAAAAGAGATTCGTTTTTGAATAATTTTCGAATTGTTAACAAATACTAAGTTTTATTGGGTATTTATACACATGTATGTACTATGTTTATACTTTTAAAGATTTTTTTGAGCTCATTTCCAAATCGAATTAAACAGAATTAGCCTTTTTACTATACAAACAATTTATGTATGGATGTATGTAAACTAACAAAAGTGGTATTTCCATTTTAAATTTATCACCTATATTTTAGTATTGGAAATATTTTTTTCGAAGCAGTAGCAAAAATACCCACCGAAATATTTTGGGCTGAAATTTGACTAAGTTAAATTGGGATGCATTAACCGCGCTATCATCCTTAAACCGATGCCAATATTAGAAAAAAGAGAGGTAGAACGCGGTTTACATACCGTTTTACGAATGGGCTTTTGAGCGCGCTGATTTTTATTGCTTTGAACCAGGGTAGGAAGAAATTCAGAGTATGAGTGAGTGAGTGATAAATCTCATCCTCACGGCGTGATGATGAGTAGCCGTTAGCGTTTCTCACTCATCTAGAATGCAGAGTGAGAGTTTTGTTTGTTTCTTCACTTATTTTGAATGAGTGAGGTTGGAATGAGACGCTCACGCTGCGCGTGAGGTGAGCCGCCCTAGGTTTCCTCTTCTCTCGGTGTAATGCATGTGAGCGTGTGAGTGAATGATGACGCTGCGCAGGAAATCAGTCAATAATGCATATGTTATAATACGTGAAGCTGGACCCCCCTCAACGGATCGAAAATTCAATATGCAAAAATTAGTGATAGGTTTATGTGCTTATTTCGTCCAACAACCAAATTCTTTTTTTAAATAAAAAAAATTTTATTTCAAATTTAGGGTAAATTTTTAAAAAATTTTACAAGCCTAAATGAAGATCGTGATAACGAATTGTCATTTACCAAAAATAATTTTTTTTTTGTTTTTAGAATTTTTAGGACTTTTTTTAATTTCACGTTTTTTGCTCATGTTCCTCACTCACTCAGAGTTACATATGAGGGCGCAGCTCAGGAGAGGTAGCGCTGCTGACTTGCCTCCTCTTGGCACTCCTCACTCTGATACTACTCATACAGAGCGCTCGTGCATTTGGGTGGCCTCTGTTGTTTGCACACTCAGAGAATTATCATTCAGCTGCAACCACATGAGTGAGGCATGTGTGATTAAGGAGCCAAAATGAGGCAAATCCGAACCCTGCTTTGAACTGTCAATTTCTGTAGGTTATGTATACGAACGATGATGAAAAAATGGCATGATACCTTCCATACAATTTCATACAAACAGGGAAAGTCTTTTGGTCTTATGGGCTCTAGGTTTTTTGTTATCGGTCTTTTGAATTTCTGTTATCGATTTTTGGATTTGTCTGGGTAAAGCGGGCGGGTATTTGCTAGTAGCCTATACTATGTACATATGTACATATCGCCGTTTAACCTTCATAACCCCCTAAGTGAGACTTTCACAACCGCCTAAACGACATTTCCAACTCTACGACTTCAGATCTGAAAAGGACATTAGAACGAAATATAGAGCTTCCAAAAATACGAAATTTGTGTTATGGTTCGATAGCCCTGGGCGCCAGGAGCTAAAGCTTGACAAATCTCAATTTTTGGATAGGCGCTTATGAAAGTTTCATTTAGGTTGTTCTGAAGTTTAAACGACGATATGTATGCTGATAGTTTATAAAAATTAATAGTATAAGCAGCTGCTTTGTCGATTGTTGCAGCCAGAGAAGCACAAGTCTAACAATTTAATTTTAATACTAAATACAGTTTTACAACTAAATGTTTATATGTGTGAACGTAACCATAATTACTAAATATGTACATACATTTATTTTAGAATGCAGTCACTCGCTAGAAAATTGGAATTTGAAAATATCAATTTAACTCACTGCCAACCAAACTCGCTGCATGCAATTGAAGTTTTTTTGAAATGATATGCAATGCATTGAGTAGCGACGAGCGTGTGGGCAGCTGATTGTAATTGTTGTACTTAGACATTTGTACATACATATTTACACAATGACATATGTACATATGTACATTAGAAATATTTTCCATAATTTAGTACTTTGTTTAATTAGTCTTCGCTTAAAAGCCGCATATGTTCATTTGCCTCAGCATTGCCTATGTACTCATTAGACATATACGCCGCCGATTGACGCCGCAGCCGCCGCGCCGATTACCTTCATAATCGGCCGCCGCCGCCATAATCCGTGAAATCGGCGTATCGGCGCGGCGGCGTGCGCTGGCGCGCCATACCCGTATGGAGCGAGATGTGTATATATTTTCCTAGTTTTGCTAACTGCTAACGTTCTTCAAAATTAAAAAAAAAGGAACCAATCGACGTGTTTTGACCTCAGGAACACGAAGCTGAATGCGGAAATGTTTTATTTTTTGCCGGTTAAAAGTTATTAACAAAAACTTTGGCTGTTCCCTACTTTACTAGCCTCAGTCCTGAAGAATTTAAGCTACTGGAAAATTGCAGTTCGTTGGCTTACATAATTTTTTCTCAGATACGGATCTTTTCTGGGATCTCTTCCATTTAGTCCTACTTATCGAGGTCTGCTGTAAATTGCTCTACTCAAAACTGCACCATTTCAACCCTCCTTGATATCATTAGATGCCGAAAATGATTCCAAACATGCCTCCAGAATCGAAAACTCATAGTTTGAACGTAAGAAAGTTGCTGTTTTTGAGTAGCCCTCACAGTTGTCGAACCTCAGCCATATAGGGAATATTAAAGAAGACGATGGGGGATCAAAAATGGAAAAATAAGCAAGAGTTATGGAAAAAAAAATTAAAGAAGCTTGGTACTTAATACCAGTTGCAAATTGCGCTGATTTGGTCAACCCTATGCCACGAAGAAGTAAGGAAGTTATAAAAAATAAAGGAGCTTCAACTAAACATTAGTTTAAATCTAGTTGCAGCAGTAATATTGTAGTTTATTTGAAAAAACAATCGAATTTAAAGTTTGTCCATATTATTATTTCCAACTTAAATTATACATTTCATTATTTTTATTCATAAAAATTAAATTATTATACAAAAACCACCCCAGAGTCATTGAAGCATGTCCTCTCCGTGTAAGCATCAATATATGGTAATTATTATTTGGTCTTAAAATTAAATAAATGGAGAATTGCAAAATTTTGTCCCTATTATTTTTTCCAACACTGTATATACATATATTTATTTTAAAGTGCCTTATATATATAAATATGTACATATGTAAATATATGTATGCATGTTTATTATCATACAAAATAAGCAAATGAATTTAAATTTACCCTTACATATGGATTTGTGTATATTCTTTAATATTTATTTTCTTTATTTTATATTTTAGTTTATGTAACAATTGTTTTTTGCTGTTAATAAAAAAGTTTCAACAATTTAAGGTGGAAATTAGTTTATTTATTCCATTCAGCCAGCGCTATTAAGGTAATTAAATAAAATTAATATTTGAATAAGGATTGTGGTTTGTAGATTTGGGGCAGGCGCGCCGGCGCGAAAAAGCACGCCGGCGTCGCCGCCGCCGCCGAAATGTTTTTGGAATAGCGCCGCCGCCGCCGGAATCACTGTCGGCGTATATGTCTAGTACTCATATGACTTTGCTTAATTGAACAAAATCAGCATTTGTTGTTGGGTCTGATTTAATTTTCATGCCGCACAGACGAGCGACGAACGACCGACAACAACGAAAGGGGTTTAGTTTTATATTGCCGTTCAGCCGCTTAGTTGGGACTAAAAGTAAGTAGGTATGTATATGTCAATAACAAATCTACATTTCCAGAGGGCAAAAAATTAATAGAAAAATAGAAAATTCTATTGTTTTTGCTATTTGCACAATGCACACGCATTTGCTGGTAGCAATTTATTCAGTCCGAAGTGGGCGAGATTTTGTCGCTGCACTTTCAGTCGGCCAACCAAACGATCTAACGACAACAAAATGCGACTCGAGGATTGCCAGAGTTCAGCGTATGCCTGTGTACATTTTTTGTATGTATATAAGTTTGTATGCTTGTGCAATATGTACTACTAAAAATGCATCATGTAATTATCTCAATGCAACCGAAATTGTCCATAAATGTTAATAAAGTACTTACTAGCAGCGCACATAAAAGCTGCATGCACCAAATGCAAAATTGTGTCGTAAGCAAAAACAAAAAAAAAAAAAATAGTTAAAACGAAAAAAAAAATTAACAGAAAACTAGCAACATTAATATGTATATATGTGTGTGTGTAGGTTCACCGACGTACAAACCGCCTTTGTGCCATTTAAGCTGCACGCAGGTGGAAAAAATTGCCATTGGCCATTGGCCGGCCGACCTCTCGAGTGACTGCAATTCACGTGCTCCAAATTCTCCAATTCTGCGTGTTGGTCACAACACATTTTCCGTTCCGTCCATTCGCAAATTCATTCATTAATAAGTGTGAATATTGCTAACAACGGACGGAGACATGCATGAATTACATGCCACATGCCACATGCCGCATGCCGCACGTCGCGTCGCTCCTCGCCTGCCTAGCGCCATAACCGTTTAACCGTAAAAACTGCAGCACTTCTGTTTCTCTATTCAAATTACAATTTAATTGCGAATTCGAGTAGTTCACATACATATCTACAATGCGATTGGTGCCATGGACATGTGCATAATGCACGAAAAAGGTTGTTGATAATTTCAATGTGTGTGGTTGGATGGTTTGCTTTGCCTCTTGCGCATAATTGGCCGCACAGGACTGGACTGTATTTAAAACGATTTAATGTCAGGTACTTTAGAGAATAACTAACGCTACACTGTTTCAGGTAGATTTTCTTGCAAATGGGCAATAATAAAAATAAGAATACCCAGCTGCGTTAAATATCTATTAAAAAATTAAATATTAAAGCCAGATTTCTATTATCGGGAATCCTAACATCCAGCCTGGAATAATTATATTACAACTTTCTACGGCTTCTAGTTAGATAAGGCTGAGTAAAAAGTGGTGTCTTCGGCCAGAACTCACGGCACGGTTGTACAAAGCACTTGTTGGACCGATCTTAACCTACGGATCACTGGTGTGGTGGAGAGCAATCGAGGTGGGCTATATAGCTGATAGCTGAGGAAAATTCAACGAGCTGCTTCCGTTGCGATCATAGGAGCAATTACATCATGTTCCACTGAGGCTCTGAACATGATTTGCAATATTCCGCCCATTGATCTTTTTGTCAAGGAAAAGGCATCCCAAAGTGCCGTTAGGTTGCATGAGTTGGGACACTGGAAGGAACGCACATACAGGCATGGTCGTATTCTGCTCAGCGTTACCGATGCCGACATCAACACGAAAACGGGCCTCATCTGTCCTCTAACAGTCATCAAACTTTAAGATTTTCTTTTCATCCAGAAAGGACTGAGAATGTGTTAAAATAGCTGAGAAGTTCGATGTTTCGGTTTTCACGGACGGGCCAAAGATGGCATGCGGAGTGGGAACGGATAGGCATCTTCGCTACTCAGCCAGCAACTTCCATATCAATCAGACTCCCGAACTCGGGGAGCGTTTTCCAATCTAAAGATTTCGCCATACAAGAGGCCTGCATGGTTCTACTTGCAGCGGAAAGTGCCGGTGTCGGAAGCAGGATGGGAATTTTCTCGGATAGAACAGGCGGCTCTGAAAGCTCTGGAATCTGCAACGGTTTCAACAGTCCTGGTCGGGTAGTGTAGGGAGTGGGTCATGGGCTTAGCAAGTCCCCATAGTGTCTCTCTGATCTGGATGCCGACGGGGCACCGCGACATCAAGGGAAACGAAATTACTGATTAGCTGGCCAAGCAGGGATCGGATCGGCTCTTGATATTGCAGAAGCGCGGGACATTCTTGCGTCACTGGATTTTATCAAGGTCCGGTACATACGCAGCCCGATTGGGATTGGATCATAACACTTTGTATCGCAGCTGTAATCTTCCTGGCGGGGAGGAGACGGCGGAGCATCTACTATGCAGAATGGAGTTCGACGGTAAGCCTTTCTTCGATAACCTTACTATTTTTGGTATCAAAATGGCATTTCGTCGCTAATTGCAGTATGTGGGACTCGCCACTCAAATCAGCGAACCAACCTAGATAAGGCTGAATAAAATGTTTGAGAAACTACTAGACAGGATTAAAAGCAGTCGTCTCATCTAACCAATTCATCGATTAAGGAATTTTTATAATAATACAATGGCGCTATTATTACTCCGACGAGTTTTATGGCCGAGCTTCTCTCCCAATTCGAGGTGCGCTCCTTTTGTTTCTCCTACTAATTGGGTGGACCTACAGTTTTATGCCGGCTCCGAACTGCGAATGCAATCTTTGTGAGAAGCTTTTTCATGGCAGAAATACACTCGGAGGGTATGCCGCCCACTGCCGAGAGGTGACCGCTGCTCTTAAAAAAAAACCAATAATTGGATTTTTACTAATTAGAAATTTTTTTTGCTGTTTTCTCGGACTGGGGTTTGAACCCGAGACCTCTGGCATAGCAGGCGAGCACTCTACCCACTGCACCACAGCGGGAATTTTTACCCACAGCAATTAAGCCCCGACGCCGCACAGTGGAAGGTCTTGGCAATCTAGGAGGACTTAATTCAGTTGCTGCCGTAGTTTAAGAGATATCGAATTGAAATTCAGTAGTTAATGTTAAAAAAAGACAAAATTGATCCTCGACTGCATGACGGAACTATAACATAACAAATGATTATGAAATTTAGAACCACTTTACCCAACCAAGTTGAGACTTATGCCTATGTGTTATAACTCTAAGATTTCATCTGAAATCTTGGATAAAAAAACCGCATATCAAATCTTAAGCTTTTGCAATATAGCCTACAGCTAGAACTTGAACATAGTATGTATTATAGTAAGGGTTGCATTTAAATTTAAGCGCACAATTGGCTATACAGTCTGCGCTGTCATTCGCTTGTTTTATTTTGGCTAATTTATTTCATTAAACTCATTCGCATACCAATTTACATGACTTGAGGGAATTATTAAATCTTTTTTAAAATGATATCATGTCTAGAACAACCTGCAATAAATAGCGCTCAATTAGATATTAGATATTGTCGACAATGATTCATTAAATGCAATCAGTAAATCAGACTAATTGTGTTGTTGTTCTCTAAAATGTAAGCGAAATATCATGTGCAACTGCGCTTAAGATAAGCGGACCGGTCACAATAACTATTTTGAGTCTCTATAATGAACTGACATTAGATAAATATGCATGCATATATGTACATATGTATGGTATGTATGGCGTATCTTTCAGTAAATTGTGTGTAGATATGTATGCGAAAGGTCAAATTTATCTATAATATTTATTAGGTACAATCTAGCCTAAATGCGATATATGTATGTATGCACATAATTGCTATTGCAAAAACAAATAAATGTCTATGCATATGTACATACATAAGTAAATATGAATACTAATGACAAATTTTCTCGCCTACAATGTACATTAGAGCGTATCGCAAAAAAAGTTCGCCGTACGCCCCACAGTGCATAGGCAAAATTAAGATAAAATGAACTGCGTAATTTATTCAAGTAATATATATTTTTGTGAAGCTAACATATCACCTGGAATAAATGTATAAATAGAATTTATAATCTCATGCTTTTGTTGCCAATAGGGGTCGCTAAAATCAGTACAATTTGAGGCAAAACTGTTTTAAGCTAATACGATTTTTAGTGTGTTACAAAAAAATTGCCAAAAATTCATTTTAAATCGTATTACTCTGAAACTTGCCATATTTGCTTCTCATTATATGCCCAAATAGCTGAAATAACTTTTGATAAATGATTTATTTCAGAAAGGTAACTAGTTCCATCGAAACATTTGCGACTTTTTTATTGGAGTTCAAAAAATTACTAAAGTTTGGTGGAGTCAAACAAAAAATTAAAAAAGAACGCCTATTTTTTTATTTGCGAATTTGGTTAACTTTGAAGAGGTCTAGTAGAATCTGTAAACAAATTGCACTGTTTTTTTTCCGGAAATGTAGAAATTGTACAATTGTGTAAAGCCATATTTTCAAAATTTTAGAAAATTCTACAGAACCTTATATATATATGGTATGGAAAAAATTTACCAAAATTAATATATGGAACTATTTTTTCTCTCATGCTATAGGAAATTAGCCTAATTAGGATAAAATATACAGTTTTTATAAATATGTGACAAATACTGACAAAAAACATACATGTAATACTAACTTTTTTAGATGAGACACAAAAAAATTTGACAAAATTTAAAAAAAAAAAAAAACAAGAAAAAACGTCTATTTTTTTATTTGAATTTTCGATTCTCTGCTAGGAGGTTTTGCTACCAAAAAAGAAAAAGTTTCAAAAATTATGCCGGAAATCGCTAATTTGGTACTTTATTTAACACCCCAAAAATTTTATTTTTTACATGGAAAAATTTTATAATAAAAAATTGTTTCTATGTTAACTCTAATAATATTGCGCTTTTAAAAGTTACAATTTGATATGTGCCAAAATTATATTGACATTTTGCAACAAAATAGTGCATTAAACTATAACAACCAACATATTTTCTGAACAAATTTAAAAGTAATTTTCTTTAGAACCATTTTTTGCAATAATTAACGGGAGTAGTCCATCCTTGATTCTAAAAGGATAATTATATATTTTATAGTTCGTTTTTAATGTTTTGTGATTACATGTTAATCTAAAAATTACTTATTGTAAAAAGGGATATATGGTAGGTAGTTATATCCTTTCACATAAAAGAGCGAATCTAATAACCTAGTTTAAAAGCATAATTCTATAAATATATGACTAATTTGATTTCATTCTGTTTGAAATTGAAGTTAAAATCACAACTTTAAAATCATGTTGTCCTTGTATCGATTTGGACAAAACTACGTTTTTTTTTTCTTATATCTAGTATTTTATGTCTCTACACAAAATTTCATTGTTCTGCGATTGCTCCCCTAATTTTGCCGATTCAATGTATGGAGGCGAAGCACTGTATATTTTCTGAAAAGACTCCTACTGAAATTTTATGCCGAATAATTTTCTAGAACATTTTAACCGTACTGTGTGGAAGTGACCCCAATAGCGCACATAGGGTTAATTCAATTATAAAGTTGAAACCCTCCTCTCAAGCCAAGGTGATTTATGTACCAAACTTAGAAATCGGACCGAAAGATATAAAAAAATGAATTTTAGCGACATCGGCGTCCAAAAAAAAATTAAATTTTTCCAGAAATGCTTTCGAAAAAGAAATCATATGGGGGGCGTACGGTGGACTTTTCTTTGGTCCATATACCTATGTAAGGCGAGACGGCCTAATGTACATAGCTAGTATTTTGCTGTTTTCGTAGTTTGTTGCTAAAATGCCGGAAAATTACTATAAATTACTTACAATGCTGTTTTGTGTTTTTATGGAATGTTTTATGATATTGAAGCAAAGTGCCGTATAAGTGGTACTATTAGCATAAGCACCGAAGCACATATGTAGATATGTGTATAGTAGAGGTCGGAAACTATCGATAGTCAGCACCATCGATAGTGTACGATAGTTTTTTGCAAACTATCGATAGTATATCGATAGTTGACGATAGTTTCGGGTGATTTGTGAGAGTCTACGGCTACGCTCACACTGTAAGCGCCTTTTGCCGTCCGGCAGCAAACACATCCACAAACACATCTGTTTTAAATGAGCTCACCCGATTTCACCCGAATGTAAAAAAACTTTGCCCACCTGTCCTGGTCTTATTCTTACCAATACATGAAAGTAATAGAAGATGATCCAATAAAACTTTTTTCAGTACATTGTTTTGTTTTATTTATTTATTAGCCATTTATTCTTGTTCAAAAAAATTAATATATTAACCAGAGACCATAACAATTATAACAAATAAATATAAAAATCACTTGATAACAATTATTGAGCAATGGAAAAAATTTTCCATCATCAATAACAATTACTCAAAGATCGATATTTTTTCGATCAGATCATAATTGTTATGAGCAATTGATATTTTTTTCGATCTTCCATAACAATTTCTGGATGATGGATATTTTTTAGATCAGCTCATAATTGTTACTAGCAATTAATATTGTTTTCGATCTTCCATAACAATTACTGGATGATGGATATTTTTTAGATCAGTTCATAATTAATTAAGACTCGACCAAATGATAGCCCTAGCCAAGCGCTTTCATTTGATACCCATTTTGCGGTGTTCGGTATTCTATATTCGTATTCCGTATCCATATTTATCCGCTTTTCCACAATTATGAGCTGACCTAATCGAAATATATCGAAGTCCAAATGAAACCTGGGGCCATCCCCTTTTGTTTGATACCCATATTGTAGTGTAATTTTAATGTTTTTGGGTAATCACATTTTAAACGACCATGCGACTAGAATGCATAGTCGTATTTATGTTGATTTGACTACTTGCTAGTCAGCAATTCAAACCCTGCATGGAATAGCTACCGATTGTTTGGTGCCTAGTGGTCACATTTCAAATTTTCAATAAACTATCGATAGTTCAAACGATAGTCGAAAACCATCGATAGTGTAAACGATGTTCAGAAACCATCGATAGTGACGATAGTGCCATCGATAGTTTCTGACCACTAGTGTATAGACTACAATGTACATATGTATTGATATTAGAACTGACTAATAAGCAATTATAATAGCATGAAATTTTAGTTTTTATCTCTGTAATAATAACAAGTAAGGAAGCCTAAGTTCGAGTGGAATCGAACATTAGATACTCAGCTGTATGCTTTCATTGTTTGTTAGCGTTTGATGGAAACACGGAGTACTTTATATAAAGCGAGTGTTGCATAAAGTGGGCGTAGCCACGCCCATTTTCTAAATTTTTATCAGTCATCCAACTAAGCTTATGGATATTGTTCTTGGTGCAAAATTTCATCCCTTTATGAGTTACAAAAATGTCACGTTACAAATTCCCAAAGGGTGTTTCAGAAATATCTTCGTTAAAAAGTAGGCGTGGTCATAAACCGATTTCAATAAATTTTTGCGTGTCTATTAACACAAGTTATAAAAGTGTATAAACCAAGTTTCGTCATAATATCTCAATTATTTGTCGAGTTATGGGCTCCGAAATCTCGTTGATTCCTTTGTCTGAAAAGAGGCGGTGCCACGCCCATTTTCCGAAATTTTTCTATTTTTTGTTTCCGATCTATTGTAGAACTCATGCCACAACATTTCAATGAATTATCTTTATATTTGACAAAGATATCGCTTAAAATGTTTTTATTAGGTCATTTTATAATACCCATATATAAAAGTGGGCGTGGTCGTCAACCGATTTCGCTAAAATTTTGAACATGTATTACTACAAGTAGTGAAAGTGTATACACCAAGTTTCGTCATAATATATCGATTATTTGTCGAGTTATGGGCTCAGAAATCTCGTATATTCCTGCTTCTAAAAGGAGGCGTTGCCACGCCCATTTTCCAAAATTTTTGTATTTTTTGTTATATGTCCATAGTGGGACACCTTCCATAAAACTTCAATGATATATCTTTATATTTGACAGAGATATCGCTTAAAATGTTTTTATTAGGTCACTTTATAAGACCCATATATAAAAGTGGGCGTGGTCGTCAACCGATTTAGGCAATTTTTCGTCAAAACATTTGCCTAAGTAAGTATATCACGCCTACCAAAATTGATCGATATATCTTCAACGGTTTCTGAGTTATGACTTATAAAACTTTCAATGTTTGCCCCTTAATAAGTGGGCGTGGCACCGCCCATTTTCCAAAATTTCACCATATTTCCTCATAAGGACCTGAGCTCAATACGTGTGTGAAATTTTATCACTCTAGCTCTATTAGTGACTGAGATACAAAATTTCCGATTTTTACTATATAGGGGAGGTGGGCGTGGTCATGGTCCGATTTCGCCCATTTTCAATACCATCCGTTCCTGTCTTGATACCAACTTACATTTCAAATTTCATCAAAATATCTCGTTATCGTGCTCACAGACGGACAGACGGACAGACGGACAGACGGACGGACATGGCTCAATCGATTTCTCTTTTCACCCTGATCATTTTGATATATATAAGTCTATATCTATCTCGATTATTTCATTCTGTTACAATCCACCGTTAGGAAATCAAAACTATAATACTCTGTGTACTAGTACAGCTGAGTATAAAAATTAAAAACAGAGGTGCAATTTGTTTTGAGCAAACATGTGCACTGTCAAACTGTTGAAGCAGGGAATTCTATAAAAAACTAAATCATGATTCACATAAATAATTAATACTTATTTAGACATTTTTCTGTCTTTTCAGCTTAAAAGCTGATGTAAAGCCCATATGACACTACATTTTTTTTCTGGTATTCTACCAGGTTTTTTGTGTGAAGGAGATGGTCAAATACAGTTTTGCGTTGGTGTAAGCGAGCAAGCTATATTGAAAAAAACCAAACACAATAGCATCTAGGCGATTAAAAACCAACGAGCCAGCTTGCATTTCGGTAGGTTTTTTGGCATTCGGTAATTTTTTCTGACAATTTTTCCAATTTGACAACCATAAAATAAATTATATTTAAAATAAAAAAATATATGGAAATACAAATTTTAAATTTGCCTCTTGTAAGCTTCTGCTTTGGCCGTAAGGGTAAAGAAGAAGTCCACAAGAAAAATTATTTTGCGTACTGGCTTCCCTTTATAACACGGAATACAAAGCTATCCTGCCTTTTGGGTTTCATAACTTTTTTATTTCAGTAATTTAAATCAAATCGCCAAAAAAAAAAAATAATTTTTGAAATATTTTATTTAGTTTGAAGTTTACTGTCAATCAAATTATTTTTGAGGGAGTATTTGTCTCTTTTCAACCTATAGAAGAATCGTTTTTGTATTTTGACTTTCGGTGGGTTTTCAAAACCAAAAAAACCAGGGAAATAATGTAGTTCATATAGGCATAATTGGTATTTTTTCCATCACTTATGCCTATATGACACTACATTTTTTCCCTGGTTTTTTTGGTTTTGAAAACCCACCGAAAGTCAAAATACAAAAACAATTCTTCTATAGGTTGAAAAGAGACAAATACTCCCTCAAAAATAATTTGATTGACAGTAAACTTCAAACTAAATGAAAATAATATTTATTTTAAAAATTATTTTTTTTGGAAATTTGATTTAAATTACTGAAATAAAAAAGTTATGAAACCCAAAGAGCAGGATAGCTTTGTATTCCGTGTTATAAAGGGAAGACAGTACGCAATATAATTTTTCTTGCGGACTTCTTCTTTACCCTTACGGCCAAAGCAGAAGCTTACAAGAGGCAAATTTAAAATTTGTATTTCCATATATTTTTTTATTTTAAATATAATTTATTTTATGGTTGTCAAATTGGAAAAATTGTCAGAAAAAATGACCGAATGCCAAAAAACCTACCGAAATACAAGCTGGCTCGTTGGTTTTTAATCGCCTAGATGGTATTTTGTTTGGTTTTTTTCAATATAGCTTGCTCGCTTACACCAACGCAAAACTGTATTTGACCATCTCCTTCACACAAAAAACCTGGTGGAATACCAGAAAAAAAACGTAGTGTCATATGGGCTTTAACAAAATTTTGTTGTATGAAATTCGTGTCATGCATTTGACATGTTTCTGTCTTTGATATTTTTATATTTCATATGCTGTATTTATTTGGCTTTCATTTCGCTACAAAGTGCATAAGTTAGCCGCTTGCCCAAGTGTGAAAAAAGTGAAAGTACGAATTAGAAAAAAATATAACTTAATTTCGTTGACAAGCGGAACTAAAAGGAAACTAAAAGTGTGCAGCGCAAACACACACACGCAGAAAACACCAAAATTCTTAAAAGGCAAAAAATAACTGGAAATAGTAATGTTAGTGAAAGAAGTAAATAGGCGACAAAAGTCAACGGCAACGTTGTCGTTGTCGTCGTCGTCGTCGCCGTCGCTGTCGCTGTCGCTGTCAGCGACTAACTAAGCGTGAAAAGAAGCGACAACTACGACAAATCGCAAGTCGCAGGAATAAAATAGTTGAGTTGTATGTATGCATGGTGTACATATGGGTGCATGCGTTGAAGTTGGTTGGTGTTGATATCCGAGAAAAGTTACTTAGATATACATATGTATGTATGTTTATGTATACTTAGATGTAGTGACCATGTTAAAAGGGATAAAATGCGGTCGAAATGCTAAGAAATGACTGTCACTAAAATTGACATTTACACATGCCCAACACATGCAGCCATGCATACATATGTACATATACATACATTAGGGTGGACGCCAAATCGTCGCCTGAGAAAACGAATGTCGTATGTTACAAAACATAGTTTCGAGAAAATCGACTTTGAAGTTCAAAGTGGAAATTCTCAAAAACTATATAACAGATTTTTCTATTATTTGGACGAGTTGTAGTGAGTATTATATATTTTGACCTGCAATTTGCAAAAGTTGGATATCTTTAAAATTATGGAAGACAAACGACTTTTCATTCAGTATGCATTTGTCGTATGTGACATCTGAGCACCAATACCTGTTTATGATAGCACATAATACGACAAAAATTCTTCTATTTTTCCAAACCGGAATTGTTATGAGGCTCACATTTTTTGAGATATCGACTTAAAATTTGGCAGTTGAATATATTTTGATGATACTTTGATCATTTGTCGAAATCCACTACATCGGACTAATATAAGATATAGCTCCCATACAACTGATTGTTCAGATATAGCTGTTTTCGGGTACAACTTCTTCATTTGAGGAGATAAGGATATGATACTTTGAAGTAGTTGTACCCATATGGACCTAATAAATGTCACCGAAATTTGTTAAGATCGGACCACTATAACATATAGCTCCCATACAACTGATTGTTCAGATATGGACATTTTGGGGTATAACTTCTCCATTTAAAGAGCTAAGGGCATGAAACTTTGAAGTATTTGTACCCATATGGACCTTATAAATGTCACCGAAATTGGTCAAGATCGGACCACTATAGAATATAGCTCCCATACAACCGATTGTTCAGATATAGCTGTTTTCGGGTATAACTTCCATATTTAAGGATCAAATTATACTAAACTTTGCAGTAATTGGTATTATACTACAATAAAATATGTCAGTGAAAACTCATTCAGATCGGATCACTATAACCTACAGCTCCGACACAATATTTTGGTTTATTCTCAGTAGCTCAGCGGCACATACGACATTTGTTTAAAATAAACAAACACGAATTTATATGGAAATATGTCGTATGTGTGTTACATACGGCAAAAGCTTACCCAAATGGTAGTAATTTTGTAACATACGACAAATGCGTACTAAATAACTCAAAAACTAAAAGAGATAGAAAAAAATGGATTGGAAAAATTAAAAGATTAGGTTAGTTAGTCTGCATCAAAAACTAGAAATGGTCGATTTTCACATACGACATTCGTTTTCTCAGGCGACGAAATGTATGCAGACAAATTGTATATATGTACATCGCATATCTGCTCAAACTCATCCCCTAGGTCGATGCTAATATATGTAGGTGTTGCACAGGGGTCAAATATTAGATTACCATGTGGGACACCTTTTATCAGTCTCATATCGGGACCTAAACTGATATGTTATATCATTGGCCGTGATGTTGGGGATTCAGCGGGTTAGATCGAAGAAACCGCTAATTTAATTTTAAGGATCATCCTAATAGTTATGTATATATGCACATGGTAAGATATGTACCTATGTCTATACAGTGTTCAGCAAAATATAAGCAACAGAAGTAACAAGTCCCACTTGTTTTGTTTAAGTAGTGGAGGCGTCAACGTTAACTAGTATATAAAAGCGATTGGAAAAAGAATATTTTAAACATAGATAATAAAATGATGTAATTTTAGAAAAAAATTCCAGAAATTTAAAAAAAAATTTTTTTGGGCGCCGATATATGTATGTCGCCCAAATACGTTTTTTCATATATTGGATATTTAAATTTTATAAGCCAATGTTTTAGGCTTGGGAGGACTACTATACTACTATATAGCAGGGACCGTAATCATTATGAGTTTTATAATAAATATAAAGATTTAATCATTATATGTTGAGTTTTTATACAATTCATCAAAAATACCTAACACAGGCCGACAAGAAATTTGACCATAAACCAGACCATACCTTCCTAAAGGTTTTCGATGCGCTGAATTCAAATCTGGACGCAGAATTGCTCTATCACGTCAGGATTTTGAGATATCCTAACCTAAATGTGCAAAAAACACCGTTTTTGCCTATTTTTGAGGTTATATATAAACGACATATTTATTTTTTTTTTTAACACGCAGAGCATCTTAAAGAAGAAGTCTTTCTCTTGCGAATGGCGTTGAGTTTTCTCAAATATCTTTTTTTTCGCTAAGGTTAAATTTAAAGTTTATGTGTTAATAGTTTGTGGGATTGTGTTTTTTGGGCTTGTGGGGTTTAAGCATTTATAAACTTTAAAATCCTCTATCTTTACGAAAAAAAAAGATATTTGATCAAACTCAACGCCATTCGTAAGAGAAAGACTTTTTCTTTAAGATGCTCTGTGTGCTTTTTAAAAGAAAAAAAAAATGTCGTTTATATATAACATCAAAAATAGAAAAAAAAGCTGTTTTTTGCACATTTAGGTTAGGATATCTCAAAATCCTGACGTGATAGAGCAATTCTGCGTCCAGATTTGAATTCAGCGCATCGAAAACCTTTAAGAAAGTATGGTCTGGTTTATGGTCAAAAAAATCGGTCTCATTTTGTCGGCCTGTGTAATCATTATTCTTTGAGTTTTATTTTTTTCGATCAGAAATAAAACTTATTCCTTGAGTGATATTTTATCTTTCAGAAATAATCATTATTTTTTTACTTTTATTTATTTGCTTGTCGTGCCTGTGATTTTGTCACCGTTCCTCAAAAGGTCACTGCCGTGACTGATTTCCAAAATCACGGTGACAAAATCACGTATTCTGAAAGCATGAAAATTTCAGTTTTAAAAAATTTATAGTTTTTTTTTAATTTTTAGGGAACTACATAAAATGGCCGCTGTGGTGCAGTGGGTAGAGTGCTCGCCTGCTATGCCAGAGGTCTCGGGTTCAAACCACGGTCCGAGCAAAACACCAAAAAATTTTTCTAATTAGTAAAAATCCAATTATTGGGTTTTTAAGAGCGGCGGTCACCTCTCGGCAGTGGGTGGCATACCCTCCGAGAGTATTTCTGCCATGAAAAAGCTTCTCACAAAAAATGCATTCGCCGTTCGGAGCCGGCATAAAACTGTAGGTCCACCCAATTAGTAGGAAAAACAAAAAGGAGCACACCTCGAATTGGGAGAGAAGCTCGGCCATAAAACTCGTCAGAGTTATAATAGCGCCATTGTATTATATATATTATTATATTAAATAAAATGGCAGTTATTTTCCAATTTATGTAGATATATCAATTTTTGTTTTGTTTTTATAAGGAAACACTTTTATTTCACACTAAAAATGCGATTGGACAAGCTTAGCTATTATTGCTGGACTTAAAAAATATAATTCGATTAAACCCATTTATTTACTTTTGTGAATAAAAGTCTTGGTTCGTGTCAGAAACCCTAAAAGCCCGTCTCCACATAACTTGTTTCACCAACAAAACATCTAGCAAAACATCTCGCTAAATAACCCGTCTCCACGTGGCAGATCGTGATTCAGTTTAACATTTCTCTTTCTTGCTCTTCTTAAATGTTTGTATGTTTGCTTATATTTTGCGTTTTTGTTTTGGTCTGTGTGAGATTTCGATAGATTTTCGATACAAAATTAGAGAAGACATCGATATCATCGAGGTTGGCAAGATGATTCAGAATGAAACAGTGTTTCAATCTTCACTCGCTCTCAGAAATTTGTATGGAAAATGGCGATTTTCGGCACTGGTTTCCGTGTCGAAACAAGATTGAGAGAGAAAATGCAGAAAAACGAGCCATACACGTTATGTGGAGACATGGTATAAGATTCACTGTCACTGAAAAAAATCACAGTGACTAAAATGTCACAGTCACGAATCACTTCGTTCCTCAAAAATCACGGAATCGGCCATCTCTAATATATATATGATACTTGCGTCCTGTGGTGTTTTACGTTCATTTTACAAAGATTTTTTCTGAGCATATGCCCATTGAAATTTTATGGCGAATAATTTTCTAGAACATTTTATTTTTCTATGTACTTTTTCACTTGCTATCAACTGCTGCCTTTGATTTGCACTGCACTGTATGTACTTACATACATTTGTACATAATCAAAAACTTTTCCAAACTGTAAATTTATGTTCACACAAGCACGTTCGAAACCGCGTTGCGTTGGTACAAAACTACGCACGCATAAAGCACAAATAACTAAGCCAACTGTATATGCACGCCCACACAAACAAATATGCACTCAAAGGATGAAGATGAAGGCACACACGCGCGCACCCACACATGCACACATGTTAAAATACTCATTCAGTCTGAGCATTGCACAAATATAAAGTGCATTCCATAGTATTCTGCCAACTAGCAGACGCCTTTCACAAGCAGCTTATCAGCTACTTCTTTTTCGCCATTAATTTTTGCTGCTACTATTATTATTAGTATTGTTGTTGTTGTTGCTGTTGCTGTTGTTATTGTTTGCGTCACGACGTGCCACACAAAAGCAGTTTTTTCTACATACGAATTTTTCCTCTTTTTCATCTTGGCTGTGCTACATGCACGTAGCACTCATATACTCCCTGCAGCAAAATCAACTAGTTGTAAACTAATTGACAACTAGTTGGCCATCTATCTTTTTTTCATATTAGCAACTGGTATTTTTAACACGGTGATGACCTAGGAAATGGCAATTGTCAGTATCCACACCAGAGCCATACCACTTGATTGACTAGTCAGTATACACACCAGCATCATACCAATTTGCTGACTAGTCAGTGTAGATATCAGAACTATACCAGTTGACTGACTAGTTTTACATGCAATGAAAATAAAAGTTGCAAAATAAAGTTTCTAATACATTTATTTAGATACTAGAATATGATATTTAAATTAAAGAATTCAGGCACATTAGATTGTGATCTTGCATATTAAATATTTAGGTAAATAACATTAACATTGTGAATAAGTAACACGTTGACCATTCTAAGCTTGACATTTATATTGATGATTTTCTGCCTTTATACAAACATATCATGTACTTTTTTCTATGGCTGAAGTAGTATCTAATATACAGGGCTATATTAACATCTCAAACTATGTTATATTTGCGGCATTCACCTGATTTAATAATCTAACAATTTGCAACCAACTATGCAGGGTTCGAATACTACAACAACAATAAAGAAGTTGCTTTACTTTTACTGCATACGTGTTCATTGCAACCTCCAGAAACCCCGGATACATTCGTTTTTAATTTAAAGCCCTTTTTTTGGCAAAACTTCTTGTTTCATAACTAATCTCAATTTGTCCCCTATGAATCTAGTTGGCCAACACCCATAATTTATCTAGTCAGTTAACTGGAAGGTCGGCTGACTAGTTTGGACTTTCGCTGCAGGGCTCTTACATTCACACACACACACACACACACACACACACACAACAAAAGCTCCACACATGTCAATGGTGAAGAGTTACGAGCGTTGCTAGAAAATTGCAAAATTGCAACAAAATAAATTCGCTGCCTAACATTGGATGTTGACTTTGGACATACATCATTGTAGTCCACGGAGAAATTTGTGTATGAATGTATGTACATACATATATATATATATATATATATATATATATATATATATATATGTATGCGTAAATTTCTACAATTTCTACAAATTGTAGACCAATTGTTCCCGAACGGGTATAAATGTAGATTAATCGCTTTTATCCCGAACGGGTATAAATGTAGATTAATCGCTTTCATTCCGTACGGGTACAAATCTAGATTCCTTAAATGTAGAAATTTTACAAAAATATGCAATGCATATAATGCATACTCAAAACTTACAATTTTTTTAATTTATTTATTGAGATTTTTTTACAAAAGTAAAACATTATATAATCTTTATTTAAATATGCTTGAACATTTACAATTTTTTAAGGAAAAATCTACATATGTACCCGTTCGTGCTGAAAGCGATTGATCTAGATTTGTACCCGTTGGGGATGAAAGCGATTAATCTACATTTGTACCCGTTCGGGATGAAAGCGATTGATCTACATTCGTACCCGTTCGACATAAAAGCGATTGATCTACATTCGTACCCGTTCGGGATGAAAGCGATTGATCTACATTTGTACCCGTTCGGTATGTTAGTGATTAATCTACATTGGTACCCGTTCGGGTATACAAGTTGAACAATTAGTCTCTTCATAGGACATACTCGAACAAATGCGATCAATTCACTCCATATAAAGGGATGTAAAATTGTATTAGTCGCATGCTCCCTTGCGATTGATCCCGGACACGTCCCTGATTAATCGCATTTTTTGCAGGGTACTTACACATAAATGAACACACTTCTGTGTATGTATGTATGTATATATTTGCATTTGTAAGCTCATACATCTTTTTTGTGAAAGTCGGTAGCTGGCAAATTTACTCGCTTTGCATAATATTTGCTGAAAATGTAGGGTTTATTTTCAATACATAGACTTCCAATTTTACACATGTAAATGAAATGTACATAAATATATATATGAATAAACATACACACAAACATATGTAGATATATATATGTATATATATATGTGGGAATAGATCTGGCAACACGGTTGTTTGACAGCGAGTAGAAGGCGTCGAGAATAGAAAGAGCAACGTTAACAGCGAGAGCGAAGTAAAAAGGGAGTTACCCCAACAATTAAAAATTGAATTAAAAATAAAAAAAATTTCGTGCTAAGCACTAAAAACTCTTTCAAGGGAGTTGTAAAGTTGAAGACGAACCGATAAGACGTGCGTGTTAAGAAGAAGCGAAACTTAATAAATTTTAATCACTTTTATTATTTAAATATAAAACTAAACTGTATTTTCTAATACTAAAACTTTGTATTTCCTAAAATATATCATTAAACAATATTATTAACGTATAACTATAGCATTTGGATTGCTACATATATATATATATATATACATATGTACAGAAGTCTACTAAAATGTACATGGTTGCCCAAGTAAATTAGACGAATGAAGGAATTTGCTTATTTGGCTGCACCCAAATGCTGCGCTGCGGGGCTGCGTTGCAAAGATGAAACAGCAGTGCACAGCCTACTGTTGCAATAAGCCATTGAAGAAAAAATTGTTTTACTTTTTTTTTTTTTTTTGTTTATTTGTATGTATTAATTTATTCGGCTTTCCTTAAACTCTTTTGTAAATACTTAATACTCAGAATAAATTCAATCTTCTCACTACGTCGCCTGAGAAAACGAATGTCGTATGTTACAAAACATAGTTTCGAGAAAATCGACTTTGAAGTTCAAATTGTCAATTCTCACAAACTATACAACAGATTTTTCTGTTATTTGGACGAGCTGTAGCGAGTATTATATATTTTGACCTGCGATTTGCAAAAGTTGGATATCTTTAAAATTATGGAAGATACACGACTTTTCATTCAGTATGCATTTGTCGTATGTGACGTCTGAGCAGCAATACCTCTTTATAATAGCACATACGACAAAAATTCTTCTCTTTTTCCAAACCGTAATGGTTATGAGGCTCACATTTTTTGAGATATCGACTTGAAATTTGGCAGTTAAATATATTTTGATGATACTTTGGTCATTTGTCGGAATCTACCAGATCAGACTAACATAAGATATAGCTCTCATACAACTGATTGTTCAGATATAGCTGTTTTCGGGTACAACTTCTTCATTTGAGGAGATAAGGATATGATACTTTGAAGTAGTTGTACCCATATGGACCTAATAAATGTCACCGAAATTTGTTAAGATCGGACCACTATAACATATAGCTCCCATACAACTGATTGTTCAGATATGGACATATTGGTATATCACTTCTCCATTTAAAGAGCTAAGGGCATGAAACTTTGAAGTATTTGTCCCCCTATGGACCTAATAAATGTCACCGAAAATTTTTCAATATCGGACTACTTTAATATATAGCTGCCATACAACCGATTGTTCAGATATAGCTGTTTTCGGGTATAACTTCCATATTTAAGGAAAAAATTATACTAAACTTTGCAGTGGTATTATACTATAATAAAAAATGTCAGTGAAAATTATTCAGATCGGATCACTATATCCTATAGCTCCGATATAATATTTTGGTTTATTCTCAGTAGCTCAGCGGCACATACGACAAATGCATACCCAAACGGTAGTAATTTTGTAACATACGACAAATGCACACTAAATAACACAAAAACTAAAAGAGATAGAAAAAAAATGGATTGGAAAAATTAAAAGATTAGGTCCGATTAAGTTAATCTGCATCAAAAACTAGAAATCGTAAATTTTCACATACGACATTCGTTTTCTCAGGCGACGACTAGTTGCTCATACGCCGTGGCGTATTAGATAATATTCCAGGCAATACATGCCAAAATATCGCTTAAATACAACCAAAATAGGTAAAAAATCTTATTAGCTAATGTAGTAAGAGCAAAGCAATGAGAAACGTCCTTCCTTGGTATTTCCAATTGGTGCCAGGCAGCACGAAACCGAAACGTCGGACGTGCTTTGTTGGACTCGAACAAAATCGTCTAGATGGTTAGGCGCCAATTGAGAACAAGAATAATAATAAGAAGAAGAAGAAGGAGAACAAGAAGAAGAAGAATAAGAAGAAGAAGAAGAAGAAGAAGAAGAAGGAGAAGAAGAATAAACAGAAGAAGAAGTCTAAGAAGAAGAAGAAAAAGATGATGACGATGAAGAAGAAGAGATATCTTATATATAATTCGCATTCACATACATTAAATTAAAACGCTGAATGTAATTTTCACCTATTCGTCGTTCTCACAGTTTCATTGCCATTCCAGAGACTTTAGTGCCAGTCGTCAACTCTTTATTGCAGGTTTGAGTGAAAAGAAAAACTTAACATCAATAATTGTCAAATAAATTGCTGCTCACTTCTGTTGCCGCTCAGCCAAAAAACCAAACATCAATCGGCATAAATATTTGCATTCGCGCTTCAGTGGTAAAATGATTGCACTTAGTTACATATGCACATACATATATGTGTGCAAAGTCGACTATGCAGCTACATTTAAAAATATATACATACATAAATTCATGCATAAATACATGCACACATACACAAATACATATATACACACATATTTTACATATCTACCCAGTAGGCCCATTTGTAAGGTGATGCGAGTTTTATTCATGCCAAGATACTTGCTTATGTTAGATTTGCCGCAGGTATTCCTAAAGTATGCATGTTGAACGACACATACATATGTGCAAATTGAGAACAGATCATTTCTCCACTGACTAAAGTAGGAGTTAAGAAGAGCTATCCAAAACAGAAAAATTTATACGAATGAAGTACATAACAAAGTTAGATGGTAGGCAGCTGTATTATATTCAGCACTACAATAATGCTAAAATTCACGCTGAATACCTAACAAGATTAAAATAACGACCACATAAAAAAAAGCATGCGTTTTGGAATGAAAGGATGACGCTTACGAACAATTTTCACTTCATTGCTTCTTTGAATATACAAAGTCATTCATGCGAAGGCGGCCATCGCCGTGCGATAGTCATGGGGCATAGTCATGGAATTTGTTGTGTTCCCTAAACAAAATGTAAGGAGGAATGTATTGATGATTTCTATTACCTTTGGGCCTACTGGGTATGTATTTATGTATCTATAAATACATATATTCCGCCATAAATGCGTAAGTGTTGAAACTTGAAAGTCACATAACTTGCAAAATCGATGGATGTTGTCATCGTTGCTTCCACAATACAGGCAATAACAACAAATAACAACAACAGCGGCTTTAACAACAACAACAATAACGATCTGAATTTACTAATTAACGTATAAACCTAGATGCATTTTACGTCACTCACTGATTAAATGACAATCCAGCGACAGTTTGTTGCATCATCATCTTCCCAACAGCAGCAGCAGCAGCAACAATGCCATCAATCACCAATATTAAAATATAGAACAGTCAGTGGTGGGCATTGCTCAATTCTATATTGTGACTTATGGAAAGTATTTTGGTAAAAAGAGAAAAAAACATTAATAAAAATGAAATGAAATTGTCGTTAGATTAACACTTGCTGATAATAAAATCGGTTTGCCATAGCGTATGAGTAACGCCGTTCTCATGTAGAGGAAAACAAGGAGCTAAAAAGCGATGATTTATGTAAATAAGATATGAACCTACAGTTTTAGGCCGGCTTCGAACGCCGAATGCATTTTTTGTGAGAAGCTTTTTCATAGCATAAATGCGCTAGGAGGGTATGCCGCACACTGCCAACAGGTGATCGTTATTTTTTTTTGTTTTTATTTTTTAACGCAATAGGTGGGTTGTTTTTAATTGAAAAAATGTTTGATGTTTGTGCGGACTGGGGTTAGAACCCGAGACAACTGGCATGGCAGACGAGCACTCTGCCCACTACGCCGCAGCGGTGTCTTCAACTACCCTTGAAAGCTTAGCTGTGAACATCACTGACTCTCCTAAAAAAATGTTAGCAACATTCATTCGTACATAATATAAGTACTTGGTTCACTTTCAAACAGAGTTATGTGAATTTTTTATACTCAGCTGTACTAGTACACAGAGTATTATAGTTTTAATCACATAACGGTGGATTGTAACAGAATGAAATAATCGAGATAGATATGGACTTATATATATCAAAATGATCAGGGTGAAAAGAGAAATCGATTGAGCCATGTCCGTCCGTCCGTCCGTCCGTCCGTCCGTCTGTAAACACTCTAACTCGCGCAAAAATTGAGATATTTTAATGAAATTTGGAATGCAAGTTGGTATCGAGACTGGGACGGTTGATATTGAAAATGGGCGAAATCGGACCATGACCACGCCCACTTTTCCTATATAGAAAAAATCGGAAATTTGGTATATTAGCCACTAATATAGCTAGAGCGATGAAATTTTACCAACGTGTTGAGCTCAGGCCCCTATGAAGAAATTTGGTGAAATTTTAGAAAATGGGCGGTGCCACGCCCACTTATTAAGGCTCAAACATTGAGGGTTTTGTAAGCCATAACTCAGAAACCATTGAAGATATATCGATGAAATTTGGTACGCGTGATATACTTACTTAGGCAAATGTTTGGACGAAAAATTGTTAAAATCGGTTGACGGCCACGCCCACTTTTATATATGGGTCTTATAAAGTGACTAATAAAAACATTTTAAGCGATATCTTTGTCAAATGTAAAGATAATCCATTGAAATTTTGTGGTATGATTTCTAAAATAGACCGGAAACAAAAAAATAGAAAAATTTTGGAAAATGGGCATGGCACCGCTCCTTTTAGACAAAGGAATCTACGAGATTTCGGAGCCCATAACTCGACAAATAATTGAGATATTATGATGAAACTTGGTTTATACACTTTTATAACTTGTATTAATAGACACGCCGCTGTGGTGCAGTGGGTAGAGTGCTCGCCTGCTATGCCAGAGGTCTCGGGTTCAAACCACGGTCCGAGCCAAACAAATTTTTCTAATTAGTAAAAATCCAATTATTGGGTTTTTTAAGAGCAGCGGTCACCTCTCGGCAGTGGGCGGCATACCCTCCGAGAGTATTTCTGCCATGAAAAAGCTTCTCACAAAAAATGCATTCGCCGTTCGGAGCCGGCATAAAACTGTAGGTCCACCCAATTAGTAGGAAAAACAAAAAGGAGCACACCTCGAATTGGGAGAGAAGCTCGGCCATAAAACTCGTCAGAGTTATAATAGCGCCATTGTATTATATCTAATACTTTTAAACGAGCAATTCTTGTATATATATATGTATATATATAATCAGGATCTCGAAAACGGCTCCAACGATTTTCATGAAATTTGGTATGCAGGGAGCTTCGGAGGTGTTCTCCCGAAAAATTTAATTTTTTTGCTAACTTTAACCCGGGTCCCGAGATATGGGTCAAAACGTGGACCAGGATGAGCCTCGAATGTCTCTGAGCGATATGGGTATCAAATGAAAGGTCTTGATGAGGACTTCAATATAGAACTCTTTTAATTGTGGTACCTAGGCCGGGTCCCGAGATATGGGTCAAAACGTGGACCCGGATGACCCTCGAATGCCTCTGAGCGGTATGGGTATCAAATGAAAGATCTTGATGAGGACTTCAACATAGAACTCTTTTAATTGTGATGCCTAGGCCGGGTCCCGAGATATGGGCCAACACGTGGACCCGGATGACCCTCGAATGCCTCTGAGCGGTATGGGTATCAAATGAAAGATCTTGATGAGGACTTCAACATAGAACTCTTTTAATTGTGGTACCTAGGCCGGGTCCCGAGATATGGGTCAAAACGTGGACCTGGATGACCCTCGAATGCCTCTGAGCGGTATGGGTATCAAATGAAAGGTATTGATGAGTACTTCAACATAGAACTCTTTTAATTTTGATGCCTAGGCCGGGTCCCGAGATATGGGTCAACACGTGGACCTGGATGACCCTCGAATGCCTCTGAGCGGTATGGGTATCAAATGAAAGGTCTTGATGAGGACTTCAACATAGAACTCTTTTAATTGTGATGCTTAGGCCGGGTCCCGAGATATGGGTTAAAACGTGGACCCGGATGACCGTCGTATGTCTCTGGGCGAAATGGATATCAATTGAAAAGTCGTGATGAGGACTTCAACATAGAGCTCTTTTAATTGTGGTGCCTAGGCCGGGTCCCGAGATATGGGTTAAAACGTGGACCCGGATGAACCTCGAATGTCTCTGAGCGATATGGATATCAGGTGAAAGGTGTTGACGAGGACTTCAACATAGAAATCTTTTAATTGTGATGCCTAGGCCGGGTCCCGAGATATGGATCAAAACGTGGACCCGGATGACCTCGAATTTCACTGAGCGATATGGGTATCAAGTGGAAGGTATTGATGAGGACTTCAACACAGAACTCTTTTAATTGTGATGCCTAGGCCGGGTCCCGAGATATGGGTTAAAAAGTAGGCCCGGTTGAACCTCGAATGTTCTTGAGCGCCCTTGGTATCGAATCAAAAGTCTTGATGAGGACTTTGAAATAGAACTATTTTAATTGTAATGCCTAGGCCGCACAGTGCTTCGTCCCATAGACAAAATTAAGATAAAATAAACTGCGTAATTTATTCAAGTAATATATATTTTTGTGAAGCTAACATATCACCTGGAATAAATATATAAGTAGAATTTAAAATCTCATGCTTTTGTTGCCAACAGAGGTCGCTAAAATCAGTACAATTTTGAGGCAAAACTGTTTTAAGGTAATACGATTTTTAGTGTGTTACAAAAAAAATTGCCAAAAATTCATTTTAAATCGTAATACTCTGAAACTTGCCACATTTGCTTACCATTATATGCCCTAATAGCTGAAATAACTTTTGATAAATGATTTATTTCAGAAAGGTGACTAGTTCCATCGAAACATTTGCGACTGTTTTATTGGAGTTCAAAAAATTACTAAAGTTTGATAGAGTCAAACAAAAAAATAAAAAAGACCGACTATTTTTTTATTAGCGAATTTGGTTAACTTTGAAGTGTTCTAGTAGAATCTGTAAAAAAATTGCATTGTTTTTTGCCGGAAATGTAGAAATTGTACGATTTTGTAAGGCCATATTTTTAAAATTTTTAAAAATTGTGCAGAACCTTATATATATGGTATGGGAAAAATTTAGCAAAATTAATGTATGTAGTTACTTTTTCTCTCATGCTATAGGAAATTAGCCTAATTATGCTAAAACATACAGTTTTTATTAATATGTGACAAATACTTACAAAAAAACATACATGTAATACTAACTTTTTTAGGTGAGACACATAAAATTTTACAAAATTTGACAAAATTTAAAAAAAAAAACAAGAAAAAACGACTTTTTTTTTAATTTTAATTTGCGATTCTATGCTAGGAGGTCTTGCTACCAAAAAAGAAAAAGTTTCAAAAATTATGCCGGAAATCGCTAATTTAGTACTTTATTTAACATCCCAAAAATTTTATTTTTACATCGAAAAATTTTATAATAAAAAAGTATTTCTGTGTTAACTCTAATAATATTGCGCTTTTAAAAGTTACAATTTGATATGTGCCAAAATCATATTGATATTCTGCAATAAAATAATGCATTAAACTATAACAACGAACATATTTTCGGAACAAATTTAAGAGTAATTTTCTTTAGAACCATTTTTTGCAATAACTAACGGGAGTAGTCCATCCTTGATTCTAAAAGGATAAATATATATGTTATAGTTCGTTTTTAATGTATTGTGATTACATGTTAATCCAAAAATTACTTTTTGTAAAAAAGGATATATGGGAGGTAGTCATGTCCTTGCACTGAAAAGGACGAAACTTCTCACCTAGTTTAAAAACATAATTCTACAAACATACACTAAAATTCATTTCATTCTGTTTGAAATTGAAGTTGAAATCACAATTTTAAAATTAAGGATATATGGGAGGTACTTATATCCTTTCACATAAAAGAACGAAAGTTATAACCTAGGTTAAAAGCATAATTCTATAAAGATATGCCAAATTTGATGTCACTCTGTTTGAAATTGAAGTTGAAATCACAACTTTAAAATCAAGGATATATGGGAGTTAGTCATGTCCTTGCATCGATTTGGCCAAAACTTCGTTTTTTTCTTATCTCTGTTATTTTATGCCTGTACACAAAATTTCATCGTTCTGCGATTACTCCCCTAATTTTGCCGATTCACTATATTGAGACGAAGCACTGTGGGCCGGGTCCCGAGATATGGGTCAAGACGTGGACCCGGTTGACCCTCGAATATTTTTGAGCGATATTGGTATCAAATTAAAGGTCTTAGTGGGGACTTGAACATAGATGACTCCGAAAATTGGGAATCATGGCTTCAATATAGAGATCTCTTCGATGTAATGCTCATCCTGGTTTCCTAAGTAAAGGGAACATGAAAAGTAAAAAGAAAGTCGAAATGTAATGGAAATGGGAAAGGGAGAAGGGAAGGAAACCAATATAGAACGGGAGAGGGAAGGGGTGAGAGAGAGATTGGGAGAGGGGAAGGGAGAACGAATAGGAGGGTGAGAGCAAAGGAGGGGTTAGGGAGAGCGATTTGGAAAGGAAAGGAAAAGAAAAGGAAACGGAGATGAAAGATAAAGAGAAAGGGAAAAGAAAAGTAGAGGGAGAAGGACACGAAGAGGTAGAGGTATCACGGCCAAGCCAGTCGGATTTACTTTAGTTCTGGATCGCACAAAAGGCTTCAACAATTTTCATGAAATTTAGTATACAAGGGGTCTCGTGCGCAAACTTCTGAAAAGTTTAATTTTTCCACTTTTTATTTCGCTTGCGAGGACCTGCGAAAAAATGGCAGCCCGAGATAAGCTCGGTCATCCAGGTACTTATATATTAATAGACACGCAAAAATTTATTGAAATCGGTTTATGACCACGCCTACTTTTTAGCAAAGATATTTCTGGAACACGCTTTGGAAATTTGTAATGTGAAATCTTTGTAACTGGAAGTCATAAAGGAATGAAATTTTGCACAAAGAATAATATTCAAATGCTTAGTTGGATGACTGATAAAAATGTTGACAATGGGCGTGGCTACGCCCCCTTTATGCAGCACTCAATTTATATAAAGTACACCGTGTTTCCATAAAACGCAATGGTTTCTGATCGCAAAATAAAACTCAAAAAATAACTTTTATTTTCTGATCGAAAAATAAAACTCAAGAAATAACTTTTATTTTGTGAGCAGAAAATAAAACTCAGCAAATAATGATTAAAAATCAACTTTTTGGATATAACTCATAGCCGTTACAGTCCCTGCTAGGTACACATTGTTGTAATTATTATGCCTTTCTATTTGAAAACTAACAAAATCTGCAAAAATCTAGCATGTCGTAAGCTTTCAGACAACAACAAAAAATGCCCAAATAAAAGAGAGATTTCGATGCCGTGATGGTTTTCCTCTTTTTTATGGCTTAATATGAAAACTTCACATAGCCCTGCTTGAAAGTGGTCTACTCATATAAACTTTCATTTGTTGCTCAACTGTGTATACCGAAAAGTTTAAAAAGCATATCTACATACTAGTTAGGCCTACTTTAACTGCTTCAACTGACACATGCCAATCGACGTTTTACCGGTAAACCAGTCAGTTGACACGCAAATGGCAAACACTAGAATAAACACATCTAAACATATATACATACATACTTATGTATGTACGTATGTATGCACATAGAAACGCAATGACATGGTGAACACGACGACAGTCATGGCGTTGAAAACATACGAACAAAATGACAGATTAGCAGATTGACATTTGATAGATGCAGATAGATGCTGCTGCTGCTGCTGCTGCACACAAATGCATATGCGAGTTTGTGTATAAATTGGCGATAGTTGCTGTCTATGTACATATGTATGTATTCGTAAATTGATGCGCTATATTTTGATGTAAAAATGTAAATTACCAATTTGAATTGCAAATACGTATGTATGTATGTATAAATGTGCGCGTGTTTGTGTATCTCTTGCTGCATATGCAAATGTAAATTCAGTTTTTGAATCAATTCAAGCAATCGAGCTGTACAGTTACCGATAGAATACAACAACAAAAAAAAGAAAACAAAAAATAGCTAAAAGAAATTGAGGTCATTTCTAAATTAATTACACATCGCTAACAAAATAAAGCATTGGCATTCAGCGTACTAGTTGATAATAATTGGATTAGCGATTTTTAAAATTTCTGTTCAATAGACAAGGTAAATAGATTTGTATTTATTTTATTAAAATAATAAGTTATATATGTAGGTAGAAGATAATTGAGTTTGGGCATTGCTTTGTGGCCGCTGTGGTGCAGTGGGTAGAGTGGTCGCCTGCTATGCCAGAGGTCTCGGGTTCAAACCACAGTCCGAGCAAAACACCAAAACAATTTTTCTAATTAGTAAAAGTCCAATTATTGGGTTTTTAAGAGCAGCGGTCACCTCTCGGCAGTGGGCGGCATACCCTCCGAGTGTATTTCTGCCATGAAAAAGCTTCTAAAAAAAATGCATTTCGCCGTTCGGAGCCGGCATAAAACTGTAGGTCCACCCAATTAGCAGGAAAAACAAAAAGGAGCACACCTCGAATTGGGAGAGAAGCTCGGCCAAGGTCCTTGTAGCTACTTTTGGTGTCTTTATCAATCGCTTAACCGCTTCCTTACTGCACCATGGTTGGTTGTTTGGTTTGAGTGGCGAGTCGCACTGACGCCAATTAGCGTCTATGCGCCATTTTGATACCACAACTCGTGACTTAAACCAATAACAACTAAAAGTAGAAGATAATGTGCAGTTCGGATACCGGAGTAGGTCACACACCCTATATCCTTCCGCTTTAATTTAGATATGTAAGCGGCCCCACAGACTTGACGTTCTTGAGTTGCAAAAGGCTGTTGAAGGAAAGTTTGCCAAGGCTCTTTATTCTGAGTTGGTTTATTCTGACTGTCGCATAGGGCACTCGCGCTCAACCATTTTCTCCGTCGAAGCAACACTGACGCTGCGATACAGGGTGTTATGGTAAAATCCCAAATGGGCCGCTAGCGTACCAATGGTCTTATGTCCTGTAAATACGGCAGTTAATCGGGAAATGTCCCTTCTGACCAACTATAGAATGGCTGAGGAACGCATCCCATTGTATGCAGGCCAAAGACTTCTGCAGATCCTGCAGACCTGCAACCGCCTCCATCTGGTTTGAATCTCCTCGAGCCCGTGCCGAGAGATTCTGCCCTTGTTGCAACCCAGGCGTGCAAGAACTTCCTCTGCCTCTGCGAAATCAAGAACCGAGCCCTGCCTGGCCAGTCCATCAGCCATTTCGTTGCACTGGATATCGCGTTGTCGACTTGTCATGCCCATGACCCGCTCTCTGCTCTGCCTGACTAGGCTTAATGACATCGTTGCAAACTCCAGAGCTCTCAGAGCCGCCTGACTATCCGAGAAAATTCCTATCCTGTTTCCGGCATCGGCACTTTCCTTTGCAAGTAGAGCCTTGCAGGCGACCTGTATGGCAAGACTTCCGAGAGAAGAACGCTCGCGGTTTCCGTGAGCCTGATTGATATGGAAGTGTCCGGCTGAGTGGCGATACCCGCTCTCGCTCTGCATGCCACCTTTGACACGTCCGTGAAAATTGAAACGTTGAATTTTTGAGCGAATTTAGCATATCCCCAGTCCTTCCTAGATGGAAAGTTTGTATCGAAGGCTTTTTTTTTGACAGATATAATCTGTTTTTTTTTTTTTTTTATTGATGTAGGAGCCAGTAACATGGAGCAGAATGCTACCGCGAGCGTATACGCGTTCCTTCCACTGGCCCAAGTCTGGTAACCTTAAGGCACTCTGAGATGCCGTTTCTTTGACAAAATGAAATCAATGGGGGGGGGGATATTACAATGCAAATTCAGAGCCTCTGTAAAACATGATCTAATCACCCATATGATCGCAAAGCAAGCAGCTCGTTGAACTTTCCTCTTCTAGAAACAACTGCACGATTACCCCTAAAGATTTCAATTGCTTACAAGATCCATTAGAATTCTATTCCAATAAAGTATAAGCTTCAAGTTCCTATAAAACTCTATTGATTTCTGAAAACTTTGTGAAATGTGTTTGAAATTTGCTGCCACCTACAATTGTAGTATTGTACCCCAAACATTCAACTTTTTTAAAGGAAAGGAAATATTTTGTCTAATAAATCTTTGTGCTTAAAACACAATTCAGTGAGTGTATAAATTAATTAAAATATAACCTGTATATATATTCATTAAATGTATGACGACAGTTTTATTGGTTTTTTTTTTTATCTTTTTAGACATTTCAATGAATTTTTAGGCATATTTCTTAAGGCATTTTCATTTATTGCAAAAATCTCTGGCTGAGCGTGTGAAATCATTGCATAATGCAATCAATAAGCCATAATCTTTTCTTCGTATAAACTTTTTGAATTAAAAGATCAAGTGATAGATAAGCTTTAAGCAAATAAGTATAATCTTGCTTTCCTTAAAATGCATATGTATGTACATACATACATATTTACATATGTAATTGCAATTCTGTCAGAATTCACAATAAAATCCTTTGCAATTCACATTTTGACCTTTGTGATTTGCTGTCTGGTAAGCGGAAGTCCGCAAATTTTTGCCATTCCTTTATAATCAAAAAGTCAGCAACAACAACAAATAAGAGCACATTGAAATGAGGCCAAAAATAAGTAAGTAAATATCTGTACATACAAAGTAAGTATACTATATATACCGCATGTATGGGTGTATGTACGTCTAACAGTAAAATGAATGGCAAAACAACAACAATATAATAATGTTGTGGGTAGCCAAGCAGTCAGTTGAGCAACGTCACGGTGTAGTTACTTACATACATATATTCATATGTATATCTACATTAGGCTGTCTCGACTTACATATATGGATCAAAAAAAAAGTTCGCCGTTCGCTACCCCATATGATGTGTTTTTGGAAAATATTTCCGCAAAAAAATACTTACCCTAAAAATAGTATTTTTTCCTGACTCTCTAAAAAGGGGTCAAAAATAAACCGCTCGTGGGGGCCGCTAGAGGGTTAAGACGTTCTAGAAAATTATTCGGCATAAAATTTCACTAGGAGTCTCCTCACAAAAAATGTTTGTAAAATGAACAAAAAAGGCCACAGGAAGCGAAAAACATATAGGCATTCCTCTGAGTGTCGAATGTTTGATTTCAGGTTATAATTAAGCGATAGAGATACTTGTTTTACCAGATATGAATGATTTTTGCCAGATATGGTACATTAAGTAGGTACAAACTAAGTACTGGGTGATAGTGACCCCGATGCTGCACATAGGGTTAATAGGATTATGTATTAACCTTATAGCATTGACAGACGGCAGCGATAATACGGAATATCTAGCTAATTCAGAGTTAACTTGAGAATTAACTGGAGCCAAGCCGGAATATCTCTTGAGTTAATCCTCAAAAATTTAGCGGATTAGGGCATTTTCTAATGGCATTGCAGGCGAAAAATCTCTATTGTTAATGAAAGTGAAGAAACCTAAAAATCCGAGGCAGATTTATGAAGATAGGCACAAAGGCGAATTCAGAAATTTCCAATGTATTTTTTTATTGTAATTGGTAGACGTCAAAATTGCATTTCGCCTTGGTTGAAATCTTAATTCGCTTGAGACCTATTGACAATTATGTGAATTCGCTTTGATTTTGACTTTACACTCTATCTTTGAAAATAAAAAAAAGAAGTTTTTGAATTCACCGCTGCGCTTACCTTCCTTCAGCTGTTTTGTTAATCCGCAATATTTGACGTCTGTCAGAGAGTCTGCCATCTGTCAAGCCTATTAGAGATCGGACTATAAATACCGAAGATAAAAAAATAAAAATTAACATTTTTTTCCCGAAATGTCTTCCAAAAATAAATTATTTGGTGTCGTACGGCGAACTTTTTTTGCGATACGGTCTAATGTATGTAAATATGTATGTATAGTACAGAAAAGTGCTACAACCGTAACAACCATGCATACAGATGTACAAACATACACTAGTGCTTTGTGCCAAGTAACTCGTCTACATCAACAACTCTGCTACAGCAGTAGACACTAATTTCCGGTTGCCGAACGGAAGAGTTGCCATATTTAAAATTCAAACTACACTTTTGTTGCTAGTTTCTAAACAATAAAATAATGCTAATGTAAGTAAATACAGAAATTCCTTAGAGTCGCATATCTATGCACTAAATAAATATGTACAAGGTGGGGCAAAAGTTGTTAAATCAAATAACATTTTGAGAAAGAAAAAATTTGTGACTAATTTAAGTCTTGAAACATTTATAATATGCATGTTGAAAATACACAAAATTTCAACGATATGTTACTATAGTAACAGGAGAAAAAATGACGCATTTTATAAACAATTGCGCTCTATCTCTCAGTATAATTTCCTATTAGAGAATGACTCTGACATATTCCGGCATTCAAGCTGGCTTGAGCACGATTCAACCGATAACATGTGACATTTCCATTACACCCTTTTTCACAAATTACACTGCTCTACAGCCAAAAAATACTCTGAACGCGACCATCCTATTTATATGTAAAATCGGTCGCTGATTCCGAAAATCGGGCTCATTTTTAATTCTATGGGAAGGTTTTTGAGATATCGGCAATTTACCGTTATTTGGCCAATGGCTCCACTTAATCCTGTATACCTCTTTAACGCAGTGAGCTATCTTCCTTGGAGTGACACTCAACGAAAGAAAATTAAATTTCCTTTTCATCGCTGCTACAACATTTTTCTGTAACTCTTATAGTTTCTGAAATATTGACGATTCAATTTGAATTTTTTCGATTTTTTACGATTTTTTGAAGAAAAAATTGACTTTGTCAGGCAATATCTTTTAAACCAATGTCTTCACCTTCGGTTTTACTCCTTTACGTGAAGCTCCATTCTATTGGGAAAAAGATAAGCTATCAACGAAGAAAATCCATGGTAAAATAGAAAAGTTATAGGCGATCAAGTAAATACATCCAAGTCGCGCAATGCCTCTGCACGGGTATATTCTATGCATGTTATACCAATACCTACACATCTGCAGTAGCAGCACATTGGCAGCGCAGTAGATAAAAGCCCATTTACGGGTATAACATGCATAGAATATACCCGTGCAGAGGCATTGCGCGACTTGGATGTATTTACTTGATCGCCTATAACTTTTCCATTTTACCATGGATTTTCTTCGTTGATAGCTTATATTTTTCCCAATAGAATGGAGCTTCATGTAAAGGAGTAAAACCGAAGGTGAAGACATTGGTTTAAAAGATATTGCCTGACAAATTCAATTTTTTCTTCAAAAAATCGTAAAAAATCGAAAAAATTCAAATTGAATCGTCAATATTTCAGAAACTATAAGAGTTACAGAAAAATGTTATAGCAGCGATGAAAAGGAAATTTAATTTTCTTTCGTTGAGTGTCACTCCAAGGAAGATAGCTCACTGCGTTAAAAAGGTATACAGGATTAAGTGGAGCCAGTGGCCAAATAACGGTAAATTGCCGATATCTCAAAAACCTTCCCATAGAATTAAAAATGAGCCCGATTTTCGGAATCAGCGACCGATTTTACATATAGATAGGATGGTCACGTCCAAAGTACAGACAAAAAATTTCATTTTGTGATCCAGTGTTATCTAAGAATACCTATGTAGATGACCCGCGGTTTGAAATTGGTGATTCCTCCGTAACATTATATTCAATTACAACTGCAATATTTTTCGCACAATATCAATACTAAAGGATACGGGCAAACTTGGCTACAATTTTTTGTTATTCTATATGACTCTTAGAGGGAGAGCGTCTATGCACTTAGCCATAGCGATTTTTTTTTCTATCTATGTAATTCCATTTCTATTGAAAGTCGCGTCGAATTTACACGCGCCAGACATAATAACCAGAAATGAATCAAATTTTTTCTCACCCTATACTGCACCCACTAAAAGTCGTCGTGGCACGTGTTCAACAGCAGAATATTTCTACAAAGTTGGAAGAGTGACAGCCAAAATGTAACTTGAGCATTTTCGCCTAAATTATATACCTACTCCCAAAATTTATAAATAAAGCAAACAAAACAAAACAAACAGAAAAATATGTACAAACAATAACGAGCAAGGAAAAGTAAGGTCGTAGCTTTGACGAGTACATACATACTCTGAAAAAAATACCCGTTGGTAAATCAGCAACTTTCGGCTGTTGAATATCCGTCTTTGATTCAACAGCAAAAGTATTTGTTTTACAGCAAAGTTTTTGATCCAACAATTTATTCAAAAATGAGCGCCTGTTGTTTCAAAAACTTGCTTGCTTTTAAAATTTTTTTTTTTTGTGAGGACATATTTTTGTGAGAAACCCAACAAAAACAATAATGACAGAGAGAGGATGAAGAGAAAACTCCAAACAAAAGTTTATTTTTAGCAGAAAAAAATTTATCCAAAAGTGCCCGTTGTTGATTTAAAGGCAAAAGTATTTGATCCAAAAGGTTCCTTTGTTAACAAAACTAATGAGAAAAAATTTTTTTTTAATTTTGCTTTTGCAATGATTCATATAATTCATAGATTCTTTTTCGGGAAAGGGGAAGTATAAAAGAATGTTTTAAATTCAATATAATGTTGAAGTGACTATTGGATAGAATTTTAGGTTGATGTCATGGTTCGAATCCGGAGGAAAATATAAAATAAAGAAGAAAAAGCCGAATAGGAAATAAAAGATAGCAACCAGTGAATGCTAAGAAGGAGAGAAGAAGAGGAGAACAAGCGGAGGCTACATATTTGCAGTTGGGACCCGGGTGGAGAGAAGATGAAGAGTAAAATGCAAAAAAAAAAAAAATTATTTATATGTGAAAATTTTTACGAACAGTCTCCGTTGTTGAGTTAAAGGCAAAAGTATTTGATCCAACAGTTTCCGTGGTTAACTTTGTTGTTGGGCACATTTCAACGGCGGAAAGTAGTTGATTTAACAGCGAAAGTTTTTAGATTTACAAAGTTTTTTTTTTCTGAGTACGAAAAATAATCTTCTCACCACGAGATTCATTAAACAAAAATGTGAACTACTCTACAGTTAAATGGAAACCTCGTTATACGGTAAATTTCCCTTCATTATGAATGTCAACTCCAATTCATTTTCAAAGAGAATTCTTATGAGAGAGTGTGGTTGTCCTAAAATACGACTTTTAAATATATATTTTCTAGAATATGTTTAAATTCCCTGTATCCACATATAACTTATCTTTTTAATAATTACAAACAAGGACTTTAATGCACGTGATGATTATAATATCACCTCTTGTTCATGTATGGTATATATATATATATATATATGTAGATAATAAAAGAAAACCAAAGAACATCGCATATATCCATATTTCTAGAGCTGAGAGTCGCATTTTAACAAACTTTCCTACTTAGTTACGCTTTATGATGGCTCTGGCAATTTGATCATTGTGAATAGCGAACCCCCTTATACGCGAGAATGGCGCGACAATTGTTGCCTGGCCTTGTACGAGTAAAAAGTATACCAGGAGCAATTTGTAGGTACTACAAACACACGAGTACGTACCTACATACATATATATAGCATTTTCAGTTCAAATGAAAGCTTTTTCAAGTCAAGTGAAACTTTTTTCAAGTCAAGTGAAACCTTTTTCAAATTAAGTGAAACCTTTTTCAAATAAAATGAAACCTTTTTCAATTTAAGTGAAACTTTTTTCATTTAAAATGAAACTTTTTTCATTTCAAATGAAACTTTTTTCATTTCAAATGAAACCTTTTTCAAATTAAATGAAACCTTGTTTAGTTAATACAATAATATTCTTATATGAATTTTTTGAACACGGCTTTTTTTCGAAAGTTAACAATTCAAAATATTTTACACAATTTGCACTCTAAGCTAGAAATATGTATAAAAGTTCGACATCACCTCAGAACTTTTTGCATTTCAATGTTTTTGTTGTTTTATTGTTTGTATCCCAGCAAACATTCGGACTCATATAAGCGTCAGTAAACATTTCTTAAGCTTATATACCACATAAGCCGCTGTGGTTCTGTGGGTAGAGTGTTCGCCTGCTATGCCAGAAGTCTCCGGTTCAAACCACAGTCCGAGCAAACACCAAAAAAATTTTCTAATTAGTAAAAATCCAATTATTGGGTTTTTTAAGAGCAGCAGTCTCCCGGCAGTGGGCGGCATACCCTCCAAATGTGTTCCTGCCATGAAAATGCTTCTCACAAAAAATGCATTAGCCGTTCGGAGCCGGCATAAAACTGTAGGTCCACCCAATTGGTAGGAAAAACAAAAGCAGCACACCTCGAATTGGGAGAGAAGCTCGGCCATAAAACTCGTCAGAGTTATAATAGCGCCATTGTATTATATTATTATTATTTTATACCACATATGTCACACCTATATATTTCGGACTCATATCAGACTCCAAATTATGAGAATTTCAAGAATGTTTGCTGGGCTGAAAGAGCTTGATCTACTTAATTTTAGTACATATATAAATATATCATGTACATATATAAAAATAATGAAACCAATAACAAACTAAATAATTAAATTGTTGTTGTGATTATTGTGCAAATATATATATATATATATATATATATATATATATATGTACATATATATTAGGGTGGGGCGATTTGTATGGAGGGAAATTAATCGATACCGCGCGATCGAAATTTGGATTCGTCTAATTTTTCTGAGTAGAAAACTCCTCCACGACATTTGCCTAAAATTAATTTTGATGTTCCGGAATTTGGTTTTTATGAACCAAGACGAATTTTGGAAAATAAAAATTTGGCAAAAATGGACAAAAAAATATCCAGGTCAATATGCACATCGAGTTTAAGCAGAATTTTATGTTGAATCCAGATATGAAATCGAAACTAAAATCGGATGATCCGTTTTCGAGATATAGCCTGATTTCCGGTTATGGAGGCTGAATGCCGAAAATCGCATATTTTCGCGATTATCTCTTGCTGTGTACAATATATCTTAAATTTGTTTGCAAATTTCTTAAAGATAGGTCAATACAACATATGAGCAATATTTTAAAATATTAATTTATCTTCCTGTATAGGAAAACTAGAATGCACTCTTTTTTCCTTAGCCCAAAATCGCAGTATGGGATCTCCATGTTATAGTCATCCGACACCGATGATTTTCGCCGACAGCGGTTTGTGTACAATAAATGCTCTAAATACAAAATTTCAGAATTTTAGCTGCAAAATTTGAAGAGTTATTCCCTAAAACGTAGACTTATGCTTCTGAAATTTGTTTTTTGCTTCCAATAGTACGCTATGGCGTATGAGTAACCTTGAGTTTTTGTTAGAGTTGACTAAAGTAAAAAAACAAGTCCCAAACAGCATACGTCTACGTTTTGGGTTATAACTCCTCAATTTTTGCAGCTAAAATTCTGAAATTTTTTATTTAGAGCATTTATTGTACACAAAGCGCTATCGGCGAAAATCATCGGTATCGGATGACTATAACATGGAGATCCTATACTGCGATTTTGGGCTAAGGAAAAAAGAGTGCATTCTAGTTTTCCTATACAGGAAGATAAATTAATATTTTAAAATATTGCTCATATATTGTATTGACCTATCTTTAAGAAATTTGCAAAAAAATTTAAGATATATTGTACACAGCAAGAGATAATCGCGAAAATATGCGATTTTCGGCATTCAGCCTCCATAACCGGAAATCAGGCTATATCTCAAAAACGGATCATCCGATTTTAATTCTGATTTCATATCTGGATTCAGCAAAAAATTCTGCTTCAATTCGATGTGCATATTGGCCTGGATAATTTTTTGTCGATTTTTGCCCAATTTTTATTTTCAAAAATTCGTCTTGGTTCATAAAAACCAAATTCCGGAACATCAAAATTAATTTTAGGCAAATGTCGTGGAGGAGTTTTCTACTCACAAAAATGAGAGGAATCCGAGTTTCGATCGCGCGATATAGGTTAGTAAATCGCCCCACCCTAATATATATTGTTGTACATAGTTACCACTACTAACATTCAAAGTTCAATAACTTTCGATGTGTAAAAGCCGTGTACAAAAAATTTATATAAGAATGTTATTGTACTAACTAAACAAGGTTTCATTTAATTTGAAAAAGGTTTCATTTGAAATAAAAAAAGTTTCATTTGAAGTGAAAAAGGTTTCATTTGAAATGAAAAAAGTTTCACTTAAATTGAAAAGGTTTCACTTAATTTGAAAAAGTTTTCACTTGACTTGAAAAAAGTTTCACTTGACTTGAAAAAGGTTTCATTTGACCTGAAAATGCTATATGCATGGGTGTGTGAATAAACAAGCATGTGTATTAAAATGAAAATGAGTTTGCCGGAAATGGAAAAATTGCACACAACAAAAAAGGGGCCAAAAATGGGTAGCAGCAATTCTAGCGTAACAAGCAACAACAAAAAAGTAAGGAGCAATAAAAACACATTAGAAAATCAAAATATGTAACTTTATGAGGCTGCAAATGGCGGCAGCATTAAAGGGGAATGTTTTTTTTTTTAGTTTTTGGTTTTTATTTAAGTTTTGTTTAAATGCGAGCTAAAGCAAAATATACTTGTATATATTCACAGCGTATTAAGCACATAAAAAAGTTTTAGTTAAGTTATAAAACTATGTACATATCTAACTATTATATAGTTACTATAAAACAAATGTCATTGCAGAGCTAAAACAACTAATGATAGTTAACAGTTGATAGTTGGTTTTGGTTTGGTTTGGGGTGGGGTGGTACTCGTATTGTGTTGGCAAAGGGCTCACAAACTTGCTGAGCCATTTGAAACTTTGTGCTAATTTGTTGTTTGTGCTGCCAAAGGTGGTTGTTGCACGAAAGTTGGAGAGTCGTCCGCCGTGTTGTTAGTGCTTTGACTAGCTCATTAGCGTGCTAAATGTTTGTTTACTTTACTTTTCTAGTACTTTGATATACATTTTTATTTACAGTTATTGTACAATAATTATGTAAATTAACATTTCTCACACAGTAAAAATTTTAGTTTAATTTTAATACCATTTTGGTATTTATATATAACAATGCCAAAAAGTATAAAATTAAAACCATTCTGGTTTAAAAAAAAAGAAGAGAATATGAGAGACAGAAATTATTCTTGGTCAAATTAATACTTTTTTGGAATTAAATCAAAACCAAATCTTAATTATTTTTAGAATATTTTCGGTATTAAAAATAGTTGAAATGGTATAAGATCTATCCGAAAATTGGAATAAATACTATACTTTTTTGGTATTAAATCCAAAGCAAAAACATGTATGTAGAAATGCTCATTTTATTTCATATATGTATATATATATACATATACACAATATTAGAACGATAGAAAATATCACATAGACTCAGGGACTGTAACGGTTATGAGTTATATCCAGAAGGTTGATTTTTAATCATTATTTGCTGAGTTTTATTTTCTGCTCACAAAATAAAAGTTATTTCTTGAGTTTTATTTTTCCATCAGAAAATAAAAGTTATTTATTGAGTTTTATTTTTCCCTCAGAAAATAAAAGTTATTCCTTGAGTTTTATTTTTCCATCAGAAAATAAAAGTTCTTTTTTTTTTAGTTTTATTTTTCGATTAGAAAATAAAAGTTATTTTTTGAGTTTTATTTTTCCCTCAGAAAATAAGTTATTTTTTGAGTTTTATTTTTCGATCAGAAAATAAAAGTTATTTTCTGAGTTTTATTTTTTTGCTCAGAGAATAAAAGTTTTTCAGTTTAATTTTGGCTGCAATTGTAGATTTTGCCATATAAATAAGTAAAGTAATTAAATAAATTTTTAATTTTTTTATTTATAAACTTTACCCACGTTTTAATGTTGCAAAATCGACAGCTGCAGCTAAAATTAAACTGAAGAAACTTTTATTCTCTGAGCAAAAAGATAAAACTCAAAAAATAACTTTTATTTTCTGATCGAAAAATAAAACTCAAAGAATAACTTTTATTTTCTGAGGGAAAAATAAAACTCAGAAAATAACTTTTATTTTCTGAGCAGAAAATAAAACTCAGGAAATAATGATTAAAAATCAATTTTTTTATAAAAATCGAAAAAATAAAAGTTAATGCACCTAGAGATAGTCTGCGTTACGATGATTACATCTGTGTACTTCTTTTGCGTTTAGCATTTCTCCTTCAGTATGATTTTTTTAGTCAAAATTTAAAAAATAACGATTATTTGCAATCCCTGCATAGACTTTGTTGTTTGTATTCCTAGATAATAGGATGGGCTGCTCCCTTGTCGAGTTGTACCACCGTCAGTAAAAAAACTGCTACAGCTACTGGCCTTTGCCAGAGAAATTTCGGCACCATCGCGGTGTTGCAGAGATATTGTTGCCTCAAGACTAAAAAAAATAAAACAAAATTTACCCTCAAAATATTCACTTAATTTCCTGTATTACTTACTTGATACAATTGTTCCACTAGGCATGAAGAATTTGCTTTTCGGGAAATTTGTTTTAATAAATTTAATTTCTGCATCGTACCCATTTCACTTTAATAAAATTTTGTATATATTTACATACTTTGACACATTTTTTCTAATATTTTTTTGGTTTTGATTTCAAACCAAAAGTGAGAAAGAGAGAATTTTAATACTTTTTAAGACTTTATTTTTAAAACATTTTGGTTTAAATAAAATTGTAAAACTTTTCATAGTTTCAAAATAGGAATTTTTGATATTAAAATTCATATTTAATTCCAAGAATGATTAAATTAAGTACAAAATGACATTAGAAATAAACTATCATTTTTTACTGTGCAACTATGTATGTAGAGCAAAAATCTTTAAGAAAAATTTAGGTTCATTCGTTGATCTATTGATGGTGATATTTAATGCAAAAGACCTCCGCGAAAGCAGCAGTTCGTGGTCTTACTAAAATTTGGGGTATAAAACTATTAATTTACCTAGATTTATATTTTCTAGATAGAGTGAAATGCAGAAATATTCAAAGCAACGCTTTAATTTGAGGTTTCTCATTTCAGCTTAAACAACAACAAGAGCAAGGGTAATTAATCAAATTTTGTGTGAAAAGAAAGCCGAAAGACGTCACTGCAAAACGAAATTTAAGTTGTCTACACATCCTCACACACAAACACACAAAGACAAAGTCAATTGTAATTAAACAAAAACAAGCAAAAAACACATTTCCCACGCAAACACGCAAATTGCATAAAAACCAGCTTTAATGTTGTTATTTACCAAAGTAAAATTCGAAGAAAACAACTCAAGCGTAAGTAATTAATAACAGAAGAATATAAAACACAAACACACCCATACACACACATATCCCTGCAGGGAACTCAATAACAGAAAGCAAAAAACATATTCCTTTGTTTTTACTTGAAATAATACAAAGGAATATGTTTTTTGCTTTCTGTGGTCTTGTGGGTTATTTATACAAAGATTTTGTCTGAGGAGACCCCTAGTGAAATTTTATGGCCAATAATTTTCTAGAATATTTCAACCCTCTATCGACCTTCAAAATAGTATTTTTTTCGGACTTTAAAAAAAGGGGGGTCAAAACGACCCTTTCGTTGAGGTGTTAGCGGGATAACGTATTCCACGAAATTAAAGTTCGTGAAATTTTACTATATGTTTCCTAACAACATATTTCTATACGATATGTATTTAACCCTTTTTTTCCTTTATTTAGAAATCACTCAGGCACTTTTCAAAGCTGGCAACCCTCCAGTTTGCCCCGGATTTTGATAGGCAACCCATGTTTTTTGAACTCTCCTAATTGCCCTCTTTCATCTGGTGTGTCGTTTTTTTAAATAACATAAAAGGGGAGATAACCTATTTTTTTGCACTTTTCAAAGCTGGCAACCCTCCAGTTTTCCCCAGATTTTGATAGGCAACCCATGTTTTTTGGACTCTCCTCATTGCTCTCTTTCGTCTGGTGTATCGTTATATATATTTGTTCTGCCGTATCTCGGACTATTAACTATGCTTTTCCGATCCCTCAGGCTTATTTTTAATTTTTTTTTTTATTTTATTTCTTTTTACATATTATTGTAAATTTTTATTAAATAAATAAATAAAAGAATATTAGTTAAAAAAAAAAAATTTTAAAAAATTATCATCCACCTTGATACCGACAGGATTCGAACCCGAGTCCCTCAGATTGAAAGGCACATGCGTTAGCCAGTCGGCTATCGCGCCACTTGCATGAAGTGTGTCAAAGGCTGCACTTAAGCGGCAGATGTAAAACTGTAGAATTTGTAGCTACTTGTAGCTAGTTCGGAACTATCGAAAATGTAGTGCAGAGGATGACAATTGACACCGCCTAGGACCTCGCCGTGTTAAATTCGCCAGTTGATAACATGCAAAAGAGATTTAGCTCGCACTAGTAGTGTCGAAAAATGCACTAGAAGCGACCTAGTTCGGAACTAGAGATTTTCTCTGCAGGGATGTGCATTGTATATGAACAGCATACACTCACTTATGTATGTAAATACATTTTCCATTAAAGCATCTTTCCGGTAAACAAGCCATTACATTTGCTCTCTATCATTTAATTTCGCGTTCACACGCCTCCTTTAATTTTTAGACACAAAAGGCGGCAAGAGGGGGGCGGCGCAAATGAGTTGACGTTTAACAAAGAAAATGACGTTAATAAATTTTTCGCAGTGATTATGTGCCCAGTTTGACAAAATAACAGTTGTCTGTGTGTATTTGTGTGTGTTTAAGTGTTTTTCTTCGATTGTAGTTGTGTTGTCTGGCTGCGTCTTTAATTCGCCAAACACTCACATTTCCGGTATGCATTGTGTGTTTGTTTGTTTGTTGATGGTGTTGCTTTCATTGGGACGAAAATGTGTTTTAGTGTTATTATAAAATCGTATGCATACATACATACGTATGTACATACTAATTGTAAATTTGATTGAATAAAGGCAAATCGTATTTGACAGATTAGAGGCAATTTCACAGGCAATTAAAGTGAAGCCTTTAATTTTATAATTTCTAATTATAATTATATATGTACATGTACATATATGCATACATATGTACATATGTAGCATGTGTATCTAATGCATATTTACGTCGCTATTTATTAATGCTAATTTCTTATTATAATATAATACAATGGCGCTATTATAACTCTGACGAGGTGTGCTCCTTTTTGTTTTTCCTACTAATTGGGCGGACCTACAGTTTTATGCCGGCTCCGAATGGCGAATGGATTTTTTATGAGAAGCTGTTTCATGGCAGAAATACTCTCGGATGGTATGCCGTCCACTGCCGAGAGGTGACCGCTGCTCTTAAAAAACCCAACAATTGGATTTTTACTAATTAGAAAAATTGTTTTGTTGTTTTGCTCGGACCGTGGTTTGAACCCGAGACCTCGGGCATAGCAGGCGAGCACTCTACCCACTGCACCACAGCGGCTACTTATTATTCTATGAAAAATCAACATAGGAATTACCAACTAGATTTCGTAATTAAAATAGATTGTAAAGATACAAAGAAAAAGTAATAGTGAAAACCTATCAACAAAAACTGAGCAAACGCTTCTAAGAGTAACATATTTGAAAAGACTGCTGGCCAATAAGCTCGACGTTTTCTGGAAGAAAAATTCATAAAAACACTTTTTTTTTGGAATCGAAAATTGAATACTCTCTGTACTATGTACAGCTGAGTATAAAAAATATAATTGAGATAGTTTAAGAAGGACTAGGAAGGAATCTAGCATAAACCTTTGAATTCTATTAGAATCCACTGAAGAGCTTTCGCAGCTGCATATGACACCAAATTTATGAACAACTAAATAGTAAGGAAGCCTAAGTTCGAATGGAATCGAAAAGTGGATACTCTGTGTACCACGCACAGCTGAGTATAAAAAGTGCAAGCACTTCAAAAAAGGCTCTCGTAGAGGTCCAGGTTGTCACGAAGAAAGCTTGAGAGAACTTGCTTAAGACGCTGCACCGCTGATACAAAATTTATGAAAGTCTATGTAAAATTATATTTTTTAACTAACTAAAGAATTAGAGAAGATTAGTATCGCCCATGCACATTGGGGTATTTAATCAATCTGGGCGGCCAAAACTCTTTTTTGGCTTTAAATTGTTAATTATGTTACCCACGGTGATTTCAATTCGATTTAACATAGAAAATAATGTGGCTTTACACTGAGAGAAAAAAAATATATGGAGGGGTCAAAGAAATTGTTTACCTATTTTGAACACTGCTTTCTTTGTTTTGAGTAAATTTTCCTTAAAACATGTTAAAAGGTTTATAAAATATTGTTGTTACATGCGTTACCATGGTTTCATATACTTGTTTTGAAAAAATTCATACATTAAAATAATAAAAAATTCTTTAAGCGCCATTCCATTCCCAACTTTCCTTGTTTTGAAGACTTGATTTCTTTAATTTTGAGAAATTAAATTCCCATACAAATCCCCATGGCAACGAATTTGTTTGAATGTTTTTTTATGTTTTTTCCACATTTTTGAGAAAATTTACACAAAACAAAGAAAATTTTGTATTGGGACGCGTGTTCAAAATAAGGAAAATTATGTCTTTGATCGAGAGAAATTTTTTTTTGAGTGTACATTTTTAAAAAGTGATGTAGTGAGACCAAACCGACCTCAGATTTGGATTCACAACGTCGAAATACATGTTAGTAGGTTAGGTCGATGAAATGTGCCATTTGGGGCTTTTTTTTTGCTTTTCGCAATTTTCTCGAAGTTTTGGGGGTATATTGGACAAGCGGACTTTGGATTCGGAGCACGTCGATTTATATATTCCCAGATGGGTGTTCTCGAATCCACAAACAACTAATTTTTTTTTGTGTGGTGGAGTCATTTTTCCCAACGTGAAAAATCGCCTGTTTTTCTTAAAACCGGAAAAAACCGGAACCGGTCTTTCTTGAACTCAAAATAACAGGGAACAGACTATCTAGAAAAAAAAAAAAGAGTCAGTGCCGGACAATGCCGGGCACCTAAACAAAAGCCCTTTTGAGAACAAAAAATTGGGAAATTTTTTTTTTTTAATGCATCATTTTTTAAAAACGTAATTAAGAAGACGCTAACAACTAACTAAATCTCAATAAACATGAATTTTGTACTCGATTACCTGTATCATAAGAATCCATAACAGTATTCTAAAAAACTTCACTTAAAACCGTAAAAATATTAATTGGAAATGTTGAAACTTTAAGAACGTTATAAAATGCCGCGAGAAATACACGAATGACCAAACTTTCATTGACTGTAAAAACTTTGTGTTTGAGTTTTGAGAATAAACTTTTATTGAAAATGATGCGTTAGGGTCCTGGCCTACTAAAAAATTTTATTTTTTGGAAATCGGGCCAGTTTTAGGGAATGAGGTTTTGGCCGCCCAGATTGATAAAATATCCCTATGTGCCATGGTCGAAAATTCGCCAATTTGAGCGTGGAAGGAACACTATCCATATAATAAAATCTCAAAACCGTTTTTCCACAATTTTGGAATAATTTTTTGGAACATTTTAACCGCTTGTCGACCTCCAAAATAACATTTTTCGGACCCCTCCTCTTTTTTTCTAATTTAATTTCTCTTTCCTCCACAGTTCCATTTTATTTACGTTTGTTTTTTCTCTTTATCGTTTTAGTTTTCCGTACAATTTCTTCTTGCCTTTTCTCCTTTCACTTTCTTTTCCTTCACCATTTCCGTTCCTTTCACTTTCCCCTCCACTTTCCTTTCCTTTCCTTTCCTTTTCTTTCCTTGCCATTCCTTTTTTTCCTTTCCTTTTCTTTTTTTCTTTCCTTTCCTTTTCTTTTCCTTTCTTTTTTTTTTTTTTTTTATTTATTTATTAATTTATTTATTTAACTAACTTTATGGACTGCATTTTAAGACCATGTCTTTTATATCACATCAACTGTATAATATTGTTTGTAGCATAAATCTTAAAACTAAAGTTTGCACATGAAATTACATATCATGACCAAAATTAACATTATAACTTAAATTTAAAATTAAAACTTAGAGTAATCCTACTATTGAAATTAATAACACGAAATTAAAATACAATATATAGAGAAGAATTACAAAGAGATAAATATTGAAGAAACTATAGGTGAAAGTCTATGAAAATGACAATAGTGAAAAATAGAGAACGTAGTGTGAAGTTGCTATCATACATCTTACTCCGCAGCAAAGTGGGCATGAATCAATTTCCTGTAGTTGTTCCTATTCAACATAGATTTGACACTGTCAGGTATGGAATTCCAGAGCCTCACAACATGGCCGAAAAATAGTCTTGATGAGGACAAACAAGAATATCTTGGTATTATCAGAGTTTGGAGCCTGGATGAATTAGGGAGTTGCAATTTTTCATATAGATACTTCGGAGTTTTAAATTCCATAAGTTTATATATGAATTTCTTTCATTTTATTTTATTTTATTTTCTTTTCCTTTCTTTTCTTCTCTTTTCTTTTCTTTTCTTTTCATTTCTTTTCTTTTCTTTTCTTTTCTCTTCTTTTCTTTTCTTTTCTTTTCCTCTTTTCTCTTTTCTTTTATTTTTTATTTTTTCCTTTTCTTTTCTTTTCCTTCCTTCCTTCCTTTCCTTTTCTTTTCCTTTCTTTTCTTTTCTTTTCTTTTCTTTTCTTTTATTTTCTTTTCTTTTCTTTTCTTTTCTTTTCTTTTCTTTTCTTTTCTTTTCTTTTCTTTTCTTTTCTTTTCTTTTCTTTTCTTTTCTTTTCTTTTATTTTCTTTTCTTTCCTTCCTTAACCTTACCTTCCTTTTGTTTCTTTTTCTATAGTAAAATAAATTTCATGTAAGATTTTTGAATACTAGATGGCAGCTATTTTTATAAAAATTAAACTTGATTATCCATCTATAGGGCAAGCCCTTTTATATGACACCAAAAATTTAAAAATTTAACAAACTATGCCGGAAAATAAGCTTTTAAACAGTCGGCAACCCTTTTCAAAAAACTTAAACCTTCCTGTGCATCCACACGCCAAGTCCTTTCATATGACACTTCACTTTCAATAACCGGAATAACGGTGCAAATCTGATGGCTTGTAAAACAAATTCCATTCGCGAAATATATATATATGAAGTTAATTTTTTTTAAATAGGTGGCAACTTTTTTTATAACACTTCATTGCATATCACACTTCAAATTTTAAAATTAAACAAACTAGATTAAAAATTAATTTTTGAACAGGTGGCAACCCTTTTTATAAAAATTATAATAAATTACTCATTTTCAGGCTAAGCACTTTCATATGACACCTGAAATTTAGCAAACTATACGGGAAATTTAAATTTTTAAACAGGTGGCAATCCTTTTCTTGTACAAAAAATCGCTTAGCGTATTGTATATAAATACCATTGGCGCACCCAAGGGGGGGGGGGGGGTTGGGGTTAAAAATTTGACAACAACATAAAAAATTTATTTTATAAAAGGTGGTATATGCACAAATATTTGTGTAAATTCTATGAATATTCGTGGATGTACATTGGCAATGTTTGTCAACAACTGCTGATTATTGTTGGGGTAAGTGGAAAAAAATTCAACAACTATTTACAGCGAAGGTTGAGTGTATAGCTATTTCACGAAAAACCATTTTCGATCATCAGCACTCTTTTCGGAAGTGGATGCACCGGGGATTGAACCCGAGTCCATTCCAACTTCAGCCGCAATGACCCAACGGATAAACACACTCGGCCATTGAGACTCTGTGCAAGCTGTTGGATTTTCCCCACTTTTGCCTTTTTCATTTTCAACATTAACGTTAGTGTGTATATGCTTTTGCATATATTCTCCACAAACGTGCTGAATTTTTGTTGTAGGCAGTTCGCAATGAACATTGTTGTTGGTATTTATTTTATGTATATACCAAACAACATTAACAATTTTACTTGAAAGAGTTTTTAGTGCTTAGCACGAAATTTTTATTTTTAATTCAATTTTTTAATTGTTGGGGTAAGTGGAAAGTGATGATCGAAAATGGTTTTTCGTGAAATAGCTATACACTCAACCTTCGCTGTAAATAGTTGTTGAATTTTTTTCCACTTACCCCAACAATTAAAAAATTGAATTAAAAATAAAAATTTCGTGCTAAGCACTAAAAACTCTTTCAACTACTGATTATGTTTATAAACAGGCAGTGTGGAGACATTTCCTTAAAAATATGCTGTGGATATTAGCTGAGGTTTATTATACTCAGCTGTACTAGTACAGAGAGTATTAGAGTTTTAATCACATAACGGTGGATTGTAATAGAATGAAATAATCGAGATAGATATAGACTTATATATATCAAAATGGTCAGGGTGAAAAGAGAAATCGATTGAGCCATGTCCGTCCGTCCGTCCGTCCGTCTGTCCGTCCGTCTGTAAACACTCTAACTCGCGCAAAAATTGAGATATTTTGATAAAATTTGGAATGCAAGTTGGTATCGAGACTGGGACGGTTGGTATTGAAAATAGGCGAAGTCGGACCAAGACCACGCCCACTTTTGCTATATAGAAAAAATCGGAAATTTGGTATCTCAGCTACTAATATAGCTAGAGTGATAAAATTTTACCCACGTATTGAGCCCAGGCCCCTATGAAGAAATTTGATGAAATTTTGGAAAATGGGCGGTGCCACGCCCACTTATTAGGGGAAAACATTGAAAGTTTTATAAGCCATAACTCAGAAACCGTAGCAGATATATCGATGAAATTTAATATTAATATAATACAGTGGCGCTATTATAACTCTGACGAGTTTTATGGCCGAGCTTCTCTCCCATTTCGAGGTGTGCTCCTTTTTGTTTTTCCTACTAATTGGGTGGACCTACAGTTTTATGCCGGCTCCGAACGGCGAATGCATTTTTTGTGAGAAGCTTTTTCATGGCAGAAATACACTCGGAGGGTATGCCGCCCACTGCCGAGAGGTGACCGCTGCTTTTAAAAAAACCCAATAATTGGATTTTTACTAATTAGAAAAATTTTTTGGTGTTTGCTCGGACTGGGGTTTGAACCCGAGACCTCTAGCATAGCAGGCGAGCACTCTACCCACTGCACCACAGCGGCCATACGCGATGAAGTTTGGTACGCGTAATTTACTTACTTAGGAAAATGTTTGGACGAAAAATTGCCAAAATCAGTTGACGACCACGCCCAAATTTATATATGGGAACTATTAAGGGGCCTAATACACCCTTTAGAAGCAGGAATATTCGACATTTCGGAGCCCATAACTCGACAAATAATCGATATATTATGACGAAAATCAGTTTTTATACTTTTATAACTTGTGGTAATACATGCTCAAAATTTTACCGAAATCGCCTGGCCTAATGTAATGAATTGAGATTTAAAAGGTGCTTTTGTTTAATGTGTGCATACGTAGGTCGTTAGTGGCCGCTGTGGTGCAGTGGGTAGAGTGCTCGCCTGCTATGCCAGAGGTCTCGGGTTCAAACCACGGTCCGAGCCAAACAAAATTTTCTAATTAGTAAAAATCCAATTATTGGGTTTTTTAAGAGCAGCGGTCACCTCTCGGCAGTGGGCGGCATACCCTCCGAGAGTATTTCTGCCATGAAAAAAGCTTCTCACAAAAAATGCATTCGCCGTTCGGAGCCGGCATAAAACTGTAGGTCCACCCAATTAGTAGGAAAAACAAAAAGGAGCACACCTCGAATTGGGAGAGAAGCTCGGCCATAAAACTCGTCAGAGTTATAATAGCGCCATTGTATTATATTATATTATTATTATACGTAGGTCCACACCCCAAACATAAACTTAAGTAAAAATTTTTTGGACGAGTAAGTATTTTTTTTTAATTTTCCGTTGGATATTGAAAACCCCCCCAAAATATTTTTCTGTGTGCGCCACTGATAAATTCCATTAATATATAGTAGGTATATACAAGTACATACATATGCATTTTTTATTTAAAGTTTGAATTCGCATATACCGACGCTTTTCAAGGTATTTCATTGTGTTTATATATACACAAAGCGGAATGCTGTGAAATCTATAAATACTGTTGCGCAATTTTTAATAAAAAAAAACACCTACCTGCGGCTTACTCTATAAATTCCCAGTAACTCTTGCACAGAGTAAGATTTTAAAATCATTATGAGTTTTTATAAGCTTTTGATGACAAACAAAAGTGAATTTACATACATACATACATAGGTACACACCAATATGCTGGTGTGAAAAAACATACATTTGAATCAACAACCAGTGACGTGTTGCATATACACACATACATATGTACATACATATGTATGTACACGCGTAAATAAAAATCAAACTAAACCCATAAACTCTCACTCACACGCTTCGATTCTTTCACAGGAAAAGCGAGAAAAAAAGCACCCGTGCAATAAAGGAAAATGGATTATCTCACAAAGTAAAAACAAAATACATAAATGAAGAAAGAAAGAATTGCAACAACGCCAACAATATAAAAAAGCAAACAAACGTAAAAAATGGCAATAAGAAAAATGTTAAACAAAAAAAAAATCAATTCGAGAACAATTGTAATTGAGTCGACCATGATTTATGTACTCATGCCCTACAAAAGCCTTTTGATTTTTTATTCCTGCATCCTTTGTAGTTTGCTGCGCCGGAAGAGGAAAAAAGCGTGCAAAATACTACAAAAAAATAACACGCACACACACACACAAACGTAAAATTCATGCATACAAACATAAATAATAGGCATGTAAAGTGTAGTAAAAACATTCGATTGCAAAAGAGTGATAGAGCGTGAGAGAGAGAGAGAGAGAGGGGGTACTACCGCCCTCGCACGTGCTCAACAGCATACACAAACACACATACACTCAAACTCACGCTTTCAAGCTCAAAATAATATACTTTGAGGCGCAAACGCCTTCCATTCAACACGTGTTGAGTGTGGAAAATCAGGAATCAAATTTGAATTCACCTATAAATCGTATCACTTTTACGTGCACGCGAGGCATGTCTGGGGATCAGGCACAACATCGAATACAACAACAATGTAAACAATCATAAAACAACTTACACAAAATCTCAAAATCTCTTTACTTGCAGCGGCAGCTATGCGTGTATGTAAGCGTGTGTATAGCTTAGGATAAAGATTCAGCACAATGTAGTTCATGCCGAGAGGATTTTTGTCATGTTTACAAATTCTTAAAAAGTTGAAGCTGAAGAACATACATATTTTTATACATACATACATAAATGAATAAATTGATAGTTGCTATTTATATGTATGTGGATCCACTAGATTTTTATTTTTTTAACTAAATATTAAGTGAAGATGAAGAGAGTTGTAAGAGCCTTACGCAGACATCGATATTGAGCTCAGCGAATAAAAATGCAGCGGCTGCGTTGGGCAGGTCATGAAGTTGCTCCTGGGCAGAAAGTATTTATCTCGAGACCTACTAAAGGCAGAAGACAGGGGAGACCTCCACTGCGTTGGGGAAATCAGGTGAAGACCGACTCGTCCTCCTTTGGTATGTCCAGTTGGCATCAGACAGCGCGAAACAGACACGATTGACGAGAAGAAGTAAACGATTTTTAAAAAATTGGAAAAAAGGTTAAAATATATATCGCATAAAAATATGTTGTTAGAAAAGAAATAGTAAAATTGCACGAGCTTTAGTTTCGTAGAATACGTTAAGCTGCTATCATCTACACGAAGCGGTCGTTTTTACCGTTCGAAAAAATACTACTTTAAAGACCGATGGAGGGATAAAATGTTCAAGAAAATTATTCGCCATGAAATTTCACTAGGGGTCCCCTCAGACCAGATCTTTGTACAAAGAACTTAAAAAATTTTACATCAGGGAGCAAAATAGTTTGGTGGTTTTACCAAATGGATAAATCTATGAGAAGAATAAAGTCATGTGTAAACATTAAGGTATCATATAATCGCTGAATGCATGTCTTCAATTTAAACCATGCTCCTTCTGCTATTTTCCCCGAATTCATAACCTATATATCGTGAGTCTAAAGCCAAATATTACCGCATATTGGAATATACATAAATCGACATCTCAAGCAAACTTTAATTTTAAATTAAAATTTTTAATATTTATCCTCTCCGCGAAGGTTCATAGAACCAACAGTATCGATGCAGATTTTTTATTCGGCCAAGGACTGAGGTGAACCTTCACCAACAAAATTAACTGGATATGATAAAGTGCTTCGAGTGTGTCATCTAACCGACTTTGCAGCGAAACCCTTCATAAATTATTACGCGCGTAAATTCGTAGCGTGTGTTATAAAAAAAAAACAAATTTGGTTTTAATAACAAGTGGTTAATAAAACGCTTAGAAACGTTTAGTTTATGAAGTGCTTGTGATAGTCACATACACAATTTAGTCACACATGTATGTGCCTACATATATACCCAGTGGCAAAAGAAAGCAGCAGTACGTAGCATTTAAAGAAGCGCCTGTATCTAGAGGACCTTACCATTTGGATAACTATGTTTATTATATCTATTTTACATGAAACAGACCAAAATGTAAGGCCCTGCCTTTTCCTTATAAGAAGAGCTTAAAAGCTTCTCTTTTGGGTATAGGTTACTCTGATTTGTAAATTTACATACATACGAGTATTCATATGTAGGTCGAATTGCTGTAGCAAAATATTAAACGTCAGAAAAATGTACATATGTATATATGTATATAGATACATATATCGTGTATAGCCAGCCTACACACATAAGTATACATATTTGTATGTTTGTATATGGATCTGCTCTATTTTTTCGCATTTCCGCTGAGTTGTGGCGCAAATGGCCCCAATTTGTTGCCGCAGTTTGTAAAATTACCGTTTATTTTATGTTCAATATTTTGTTGCTATACCTATTTTGTTGTTGATGTTTTGTTTTTGCTTCTGCAACTCTTTTATATTTTTAGTTTAGTTGTTGTGTGTTGAGTAGTTGAGGGTTAATTGCCACTTGTTCTGCTACACACATACATATATACATATGTCTGTGTATACAATGTGGGGCACATTTAAGGCTTCGCGCAATACGCGCCACACACATGCCACATGCCGCATGCCACATGCCAACTTGCCACACGTCCCTACACTGCTACACTATATTCTCACATAAGGACGCACACCGCAACACACGCAGACCTTGCCATCCATCTAAATACCGTGGAGGTTTCAAATCATCGCTTTACTATCATCAATTCCCGTTCATTTACATATTTACTGCGAAATTAGGTGCAAATGTGCATTAGACTGTTTTACCGTAAGCATTTTGTGAATTTGTTATCAATATTATCATTTTTATCATCATCATAATCAGCAACATTATCATCATCATCCTCATCATCCTCATCATCATCATCAGCATCATCATAATTATCATCGGCATCACCACCATCATCGCCATCATCGTGAATATCATCATCACACCATCATCATTACCATCATTATCATCGTCATCATCCTCATCATCATCATCATCCTCATGATCATGATCATTATCATCATCATCACCATCATCATCATCATCATCATCATCATCATCATCATCATCATCATCATCATCATTATCATCATCATCATCAGCATCATCATAATTATCATCAGCATCACCACCATCATCGTAATCATAATCATCACCATCGTCATTATCATCATCACATCATCATCATTATCATCCTTATCATCATTATCTTCATAATCATCATCATCATCGCCATGACCATCATAATCATCATCATCACCATCATAGTCATCATCATCATCATCATCATCATCGCCATGACCATCATCAACATCATAACCATAATCATCATCATCATCGCCATGACCATCATCAACATCATAACCATAATCATCATTATCATCATCACACCATCATCATCATCATCATCATCATCATCATCATCATCATCATCATCATCATCATCATCATCATCATCATCATCATCATCATCATCATCATCATCATCATCATCATCATCATCATCATCATCATCATCATCATCATCATCATCATCATCATCATCATCATCAACATCATCATCATCATCAACATCATAACCATCATCATCATCATCATCATCATCATCATCATCATAATCATTATCATCATCATCATCATCATCATCCTCATCATCATCATCTTCATCATCATCATCATCATCATCATCATCATCATCACCATCATCATCATAATCATCTTCATCATCATCAACATCATAACTACCATCATCATCATCATTGGTCCATTATATTTTCGTTCTAGACCCGCTCTACTCTTTTCTGGTACAGTCTAATGCATACGAAAATTAATACATACAGCACTGTTTATGTAGTAGCCAAGCGCCAGTCAACGCTGTCGACATTAACAACTTCAGTTAAATGCGATTTGCTGCTGCCGCCGTTTGCCAGCCACTTCACTTTACCATATTTACAAATATATTGACGTATGAATTAGTTTCCCTGGTTCCTACATATGTATGTATACACAAATACACATTTACATGAATGAATAGCCGGATTTTCACTGACACAACGTGCACTTAAGTACATATAGTATATAACTACTCGTATTTGGGTGCTTGTACATACATATGAATCGTCTATTTTCAAAACCGGCCATCTCCACTCAAGTCGTTTGTGGGAAAAATGCAAAAAACTGCTCTTAAGAAACCAATGACTAAAACGATTTGTGTTTATTATTATTATAGAGTAATTTGACTTGAATATAGCAGGTTTTGGTTAAGAAATTGTTTTAATATTAAGTACAACTGATGTTTTAGAATTGGATCTGATACCTAGCTTAAAAAATTTAAATTTTGGAGATGGCCGGTTTTGGAAATGGACGATTCATATGTACATATTATTTTCGTATGCATTCAACTATATTGATAATAGTATAGCGTTTATTTGCGTGTTTTGCTGCAGCACAAATTGCGGCGGTAAATGGCAGTGTTGCACTAATGGCTATGCAATTAGTTGTACATTTTTCAAGAGCTCAAAAACTCACAAAACTGAAAGCAATTGACGAAAGCCATATGAGCTGTTTAAATTTGAAACACTTCATTTAGAACTTTGTACGTATGTATGTGTACACGTCATATGTATACATATGTATGTCCACGGACAACTGTGATGGGTTGTTGAGGGAAAATGAAATACATATATTGCAAATTTATATGTACACTCAGAGAAAAATGGAGGTCTAAAAGTAATGGACAATGGACTGGAAATAAATGTATCCCTTTTCATGAGTTTGTTTCTTGCAAGTCGCGTCATGCACTCTCAGCTATAACATTGAATCTAGAAGCAAAAACAATCATAACAACAATTCACAGATTCTTTTTCGAAAAAAAAGCGGACCTATAAAGCCTCACTAAAGTCCAATATAATGTTGAATGTCCCACTATACGATGACGTTGGATTGAATTAAAGCTTGATGCCATGGTTCAAATCCGGAGGAGAATACAAAATAAACAACAGCACGGATTGAAGGCGAAGAAGATGCCACAATGGGAGAAGAGGAGTAGAACAAGCGAAGGTGAAACTGCATATTTATAGTTGGAAAAAAAGTTATTTTTAGGTCATATTAGGAGGCATAAAATACATATATGCCAGAGAGCAATTGTAGTGAGAAAATAAACCGAAATTATTAATTCTAACATGCTTTGCACGCCATTTCAGAATTATTATTCTTAAATTAGGAATAAGTATTCTTCTTTTGAGAAATAAGTATCGAAAACAGTCTTAAAAGTAGAATTTTCGATCATAAAGCAAAATTCTTGATATAAGGATTTTCTCCTCAGCATAAGAATATTCGGTATTAAAGTACTTTCGTGACCAAAATGCTTGATTTGGGCTTGATTCAAAAGTACAAAAATATTGATTTTTCTCTGAGTGTAGGTACTTGAAATTATATGTGTTAACAAGTGGTATGCATGTATTAATATATAATTACATATGCACATATATATGTATATGAACTTAAATAAAGTATATGTACAATTAAGTTCTTCTTTAAAAGTAAAAGTTCAAGTGAAATCGAATGTTAAATAGTTTTTAAATTGCACTGTGTTCGACATTAAGTACTTTGTTAATTAAATTGTATTTCCACAAAGTTTATAATCTCTTTGCACATTTTTTTTTTTGTTTTTTTTTTTTAGGAGGAGGAAACATCGAAAGCTCTTTATTACGTCAGTGTGGGCTGTAGTCTGCACCAAACCTCTGACTGCCAGCATATCGAACCCCCCCGGTACTACCGTGAAGCTACTGTCGGGAGGTGGGTTGAACACCAGGCTCTAAGTTCGTAATGGTCGCATTACTACTCTTATTCAGCCTTGAAAGGCTTCACCCATGTATTTATAAAACGTACAGTGTTTGTAGATAGCTATGGTTATTCATTGCCATATATGTATATTAGTCGTCTGCGGAAGAATAAATCGCGCACAGCAAGTGATGGCGCATGCAAAAGGCTTAACTCTTGTAAGTATCCGTAGCGGATGCAGGAGGCTGAACTTCTGTATGTAACCATACCACACAAAGTATCTATGATTACTAGAATAATCTGATATTCCGTTGGCATTTTTAGTCGTGGCTGGTTCCTCGTAGGTTCTCTAGGTTCCTCAGCGTTATGTCACCCGCAACAATCCATTTTGAAGTGCTTTCTAGCACGTGTTTTACGAGCGGCTCTGGTGAATAGTCACTTCCATATATTCTGCGGAGCTTGCTCTAGATTCGTAGAGAGCAGAATTTTCCTTTTAAGAGGCCTTTAGTTAGAGAGTATGGCTACTACTCATTATTTGTTCGAATATTTTTATTAGAGCATAACTATTATAAACTAATTTCTGTAGCTAATGTACCTGGGAAAATTTTAGACAACTGCTTTGTCTATTGCACAGAAAATCCCAAAACTCATATCAATTATGTATAACCATCTTCATTATTTCCGAATGTTTGAACTTATTTAACAATTATTTTCTTTTCTCCTTTTTTTATTTTACTTCTGCCGAACTTTGGCACTTTATCACTAGTTTAACTCCAATTATTGGGCAGAAGTAAAACAAACATAAAACATACAAACTTATTTTTTATGCGAATACAACAACTCAAGTGCCAATACAGTGAAGATATGGGCCGAAGGGAAGTGAGAGAGCAAATAACATAATTCAGAAGCTACTTAAGCATGACACCTTGACATCCGGAATCCATAAAAATTGGCGCAAAATGTCAAAAAGTGTTGGGAAAATATAAATTTAATGTACAATCACACCGAAGAAAACGAAAATAAAAACACAAATTGAAATTGATGTTTGTGCAACCTATTTACATTGAGAAAATATGTATGTACATATGTATATGCTTAGTATATATATAAATAAGGTATCAAACTCAAATAATAAGGTAGATATACCTGGAAGGACAAGGCAAACTTATGGCATAAAACAAATATGTATGAGTAATACAAACAAAAATAACTAGTATCGCCGGTGCTCGAAATTCGACCATGCAATTTATTTTTTCAACTTTGCATTGGTACAAAAATTATAATTTTTCGCGGAGATAAGCAACACTTTCCAAATTCCAGTTGTACCGCAACACTGATTTGCCCTTTTGATCAAAGTCCGACGCGAAATCATGGTCACAATCAAGGCAGATCATGTATTTTGTTATTGTAATTGGTAGAGTGTAATGTCAAAATGATTATTCGCCGTGGTTAAAATCTGAATTCGCTTGGGGCTCGTCCATTCCTTTTGGCCATGATGTGAATTCGCTTTGATTTTGACATTACACTCTACCTTTGTAAATAAAAAAAGAAGTTTTTCAATTCGCCGCCGAGCCTACCTGTTAGATACGCCTTCGTCAAAATTAAAATTACTCAGTGTGCTCTCCCGCCCTCTCTCTCATTTTTCGCTTTAATGGAAAAGCAATAGGAGATATTTGGCCGCGTTGATTTTGATCTGAGCGTAAACTGGGCCAATGCATATAAAATAGAGAGAGCGCTTTTAAATTAAAGCGACTCTTCAACTGTGTTTACGATATTTGTAAACACGTTTACGATATCTATTTCTCTTAACTAAAAATTTTATTTATTAATTATAAACTAATTAAATAATTTATAGAAAAATTATATGCCTATGCACTGCTCCTGACCCATACGAACACATCCATATCAATTTTATGTGGATATGAGTATGTTAAATGTGCTAAACAGCCTGGAAATTCTTTGTATTGGAAAAATGTTAGTCTATGAATATATAGATAATGAAATTAAAAAAGAAATGCAAAAAGTGTGCCAAAAGCAAAGAAGTAATGAATTAGCAAGGAGCAAAGAAGTATGCGGAAAAAGCAGCAGAAGCTAAGCAAGTTTAGCTAAAAAAAACAAAAAGCAATAATCGCAAAAGAAGTCATATGAAGAACCAATAAAAAAGGCGAAAGTAGAGGCAAAGCAAAAGCAAACCACGAAGGAAAAAAATAACAAAAGGAATGCTGAAATATGTGGCAAGTTGTGTAGAAAATATGCTCAAACCATAATACTCATATTTATCGCACTTACATACTAAGTACATACATACACTCTTATTTTTATTGTTACAGCAACGAAACTTACAGCATAGCTAATGCCTGAAGTAACATTTAATAACCTTAAATACTTATTACCAATATATGTATGTATATATATGCCTCTCCAGTGGGACTTGGAATCATAGTTTTATTAATCCGGAAGTACTCCCTTGCAAGTTCTTCATAAATTCCCATTACTTCCTATACTTCTATTTATAGGCATACAATTTTGTACGCTCGCTTTTAACATGGTATATTACAGCAAGGGCAGTAGAAACCACAAAAAAAATTTAAAAGAATTTAGAACAATGTCGACATTTCTCGAATAGCATGTCAAATGGAATACTCTTCTACTCATCGCTTGGGAGGATCTCGCTTCAAGAAGAAAATTAGTACAGCTCTTCCATTTATAAAGCATTAGTAAAGCATAATTACAGAATTTTCATTGATCTTTCCTACAGAAGATATTCATATTTTGAAATCAACTCCATCTACCTATTAGCTATGGTAAGGCTTTGCAAATTTGATACATTTAAAAAAAAATACTAAATAAAGCACTGCACTTTCGCTTATGATTTTGGAAATACTGAGTGTGCGCCAAATCTACTTAACACCCTCCGCAACCGCCTGCCCCTTCATCTTTTCACACACGCACATACACACACACATCTCTGATTTTTCATTTTTGGTAATCGAACCAAAAGCACCCTTTGACTGAGTTAAGTGTGTACGCAAGTAAGTAAATAATTTTGCGTGCCTTGTCGATATGTGGGAACGTGTGAATGCCCCAATATCAATGGATTTTGCACACGATTAACTTTAAATATACCTATGTACATGTGTATGGGAAAGTCAGAATTTATGTATGTATGTATGTACATAAGCACATATTACAGAAATTTATAAGCATTCTGCTTTCAGTTTAAGTACCTTGTACTTATGTATATCAACACTTATTGATATGTGCATATATGTATGTAAATATATGTACATACACAAGTACATATATATGCTTATCCCTACTCTATAAGTACTTTCAATAGTCTTAATCAACTCCTATAAAGTTTGGGGCTTTTGTTTTCGTTGGCTTTGATGTATCGTTACTTTTGCTTTGTTGGTTTTATAAAGACACACATATGCACGAGTAAGTGTGTGGGCCATGAATTTTAGCTTGGATGGCAGAAAAGAAGCCTCATAAGAATATCGAACAAATTAAGAAGTAAAAAGCCAATTATTTGCTTGGAAACAAATGCCTTTAATGTTGACATTCCCAATTGATATCAGCATGCAAAAACTTTGAAATTTTCGCTGCCGAGTAAATGTTGTAAATAAAATTTTGTTTGCGATTTCGATTATGCAGACAAAGGAATTAAAATATGTCACAATAAAGATTTATTTTCTAATACATATATCCGCAAGGGTCACAATTCCTTGCAATGCTCCATATTCGTCAACGACAAGTGGAAAGTGTTTCCTATTCTTACGGAAATTGTGAAGTTGTGCATTAAGCGGCGTACTTTCTGGTATTAACCAAGGCTTTGACATAATTTGGGTAATGTCAACTTCTTCCGCTTTATTATTGTTTTCACGCAAGGCATTTATTAGACTCTTCACCTGAATTTTGCGATAAAGGTATGCTATTATGACTGCTAGTTAAAATTTCCCTTACCAAAACTTCTTTACTTCGATTTATATCCAGAGAAAATAAATTTCTTCTATGATCATAATTTGAGATATTATATTGAATAGATATGTTTCTGTTCACTTTTTAGAAGCTGTGTTCCATAATAATAAGTTCCCTTGAAATTTAGTGGTATTGTCAAATGTATGACCATGAATAGTTATGCATAGGGCAAGTGAAACTATGCACTAAAAATTAAGTTTTAAGCGCTTACAAAAGCGCTCTTTTCCCAAAATAAGCGGCAACCAGCAAATTTGATATGAAAATGCCAATTTATCAACTCCCCTTTGGCTAAAGCAGTGGGAGAAAAAATACAATTTGTAAGTTAATTTGTATTTTGACAAAGCTAAAAGTTAAAAAAATAATAGCTTAAAAAAACTAAAAAACACGCTTTAATCTTAAAAATTGTACTAAAAATTGAGAAATAATTTAATTAGTAACAAAATGATGAACGAAAATATAAGTATTTAAGGAAAAGCGTGGGGTGCTCAGTATGTCAAAAATATTTAAAATCGGTGTTTTTTTACTAATAATTTTATTTTTACTTTTTTGAGATTTCATATATCGTACTCTTTAATTTCGCAACTAGGTATGTATATTTTTGTACTAGTTGTACGAATCGAATATTTTCATATTCAAATATTATTGAGCACCCCCACGTTTTTCCTTAAATACTTATATTTTCGTTCATCATTTTGCTTCTAATTAAATTATTTCTCAATTTTTAGTACGATTTTTAAGATTAAAGCGTGTTTTTTAGTTTTTTTAAGCTATTATTTATTTTTAACTTTTTAGTGAAATTTTTCATTAAAGGATGTTTTATGCGGACGCAAGAATAAAAGTAAAAAGAAGTCTGATGGGATGTGGTGTTCTCCGAAATAGATCTACATACATACATATGTATTTATAACTTCTACCAAAAATCCCAATATGCAGTGAAGTAAACTAGCTTATTATGCAATATTTTCCAAACCCTTTTATTCAAGGTTTTCCAAACTAGTTTGGAAATACAAAATTTCCCAAACGTTTTGTTATATTTCACAATCAGAAAGTGAAGAGAAGTTGAGGTGAAGCATTTGAAAAGGACAAAAAAAAGAAACCTGATTGAGTAAATTCGAATTTAGACAATAAAGCTCCGAATACGTTTGTAGCGTAATGGTGAGGTATGCTGCCTACGGACCAAGGAGCTCAGGTTCGAGTCCCGAGTGGCGCATTTTTTTTTTTTTTTTTTATTTTTATTTTTTTTTTTTTTTTTTTGGAGAAATTTTTTTCACCTCACGTTTACAAAACATTGTATAAAAATGTAATTACTGTGTAACCTAAATCAAACGCAAGTCGTCAATTTAACGCACGCACGCAAATTTTTCATATGCGTTGAACCGAAATTGACTTGCGTGCGTGTTCAGATAAAGAAATAGAAAAATACAGAAAATCAGAGAAAATCTTGTTATTTTGTGGAATATGTACCTAACAGACACGATATCAAAAGCAAGTGTCAATTTTTTTGCAAACAATCACCCACAATGCTTAATTTCAACTGTCACGCAAAACAAAAATTGGGCGTCGAATTTGCTTTTTACGCACGCCGTTCAATTTCGGTTACTCCCATACAAGTTGTATGGGCATGAGAAATTTTTGACAGTAAATTGACGGCGTGCGTTTGATTTAGGTTACACAGTTAGGGTTCCTTTTCGTTGATTCAGCACTTACTATTAAATGAATTACAAACAAAACCAGTTCTTGCTTTGCATACATATGTATGTACATGCGATTGTTTTTATTGCAAACACAGCAACGACAAAACAGAAAGCTTGTTACACAAAACACAAAACCAGTTCTTGCTCTGCATACGTATGTATGTACATTGTACATGCGTTTGATTTCATTGCAAATACAACAAACCCAAAAACAGAAAGCTTCAAGCTTTATTTTTGAGTGAATTTATGCATTGAGTTTATCGCCATCGCTGGCTGTTGTGCGTTAGTTTGCTCGCTATTTGAGTGGTTATACGTTTTTCTTTGAACATTTGTTTGTGATTTGAGAAGAATGTAATTTTGAGCGTTCGTGAGTGAGTTTTTCCGTACCCTGCAAGCTTGTTACTTATTGGCCTGTATACGGGAGTGAATTGAAATTCATAGAGGCTATTTTGAAGAAAGGTAACATAAAAGCCGCAATGAAGCATAAAATATAATGTTGAATGTCCTACTATATGATGCCGTTGGGCTGTTGATGTCATGTTTCGAATCCGGAGGAGAATAGAAATAATAGAGAGAACACAAAAAAGTGAATGTTTGAAACATATAATATTTAGTTTTTAGGATGGGATGAAGTTACATACATACATACATACATATACATACATACATACATACATACAGGTGAAGCTAATAAAAGCGTGTTAAAAACATTTTTAATGAATGCTTTTTTTAGAGCTTTTTAGGCCGGTTGGAAATTAAGGAAAACAAAGAGTTTCCTTAAATTCTCCTACGTGTTTCGGCGTCTTTTAATTTCACATACGCATGCGATAATTCAGAAGAAACGGATTCCTGGAAGAACAAAGCTAGGCTTGCCTTATTAATGAGAGAAAAAACCACAGTCGTTAGTGATTGATGGAAACTTTCAGGAGATTTTCATAAAACAAAGCAAAAATACGCTTGTTTATTATTGTAACAAAATCTCTTTAATTTAATTTGATTTTAAGTTCAATGACTTGCAAGCAAACAAATTATTACCTACACAATGTAACAGCATTTGAAAAACGAAACGAATACAATATTTTGAGACCGTTGTTGGTGTTATGAACAGTGTTGCCACGGCAGAAATTTTTTTGTTAACAAAATCCAACAAAAAGTTTAACAATTATCGAAAAAGTTTAACATATTCTTTTTTTCGAAATGAGGATATATAAAATCATAAAATGACACAATTCAAAATTTTAAAAATCGGGGTTTTTCAACTAGAGATTACAACTTTGTTTTTCGCTTCAAATACATACATATGTATGTATGTATGTACATATGTACAAAGCTGAACTCTAAGGGTGAGAACAGAACCGAAACGACACAGTTTCTTATGAAATCAATTATTTTACAGATTATGCGGCGCGACGTCGCCAACGACAAAATTACGTTGTCGTCAACTGAACGATTTCTAATTTTGGTGACCAAAAACGCAGAAGTACATATTTATACGAGTACACACCCAAATGTAATAAGAGTCTAAAGCAGGAATGCGCAACGCTCTCGTATTTAAAGTACAAAATACAAAATATCTACAAATTTTTTATATGCACTGAGAAAATTTTTGCTCATTTAAATTTTGTTTATAATAATTTATTGTTATGAGCATCTATGATGTATGTGATACTACCATTTGAAAATAAATTCTAAAATAATATTTTATTGGAATTCATAAAAAAATTTAAATGAGCAAAAAATTGTTCAGTGCATATAAAAAATTTGTAGATGTATTAAGTTTTGTATTTTCAATACGAGAGCGTTGAGCAGACCTGGTCTAAAGCATTAAATTAATAAATTTAACTATTTAATTTTATTATTTTAAAATGTTTCAGTCGCTGGCTTTGAAGCAATATGTTTACGTCATGGAATTTCGCTGTCGTAACGTCATGTCACTACGATTTGATTCTGTTTTCACCCCCAAACTGTGTCAACTCACATTGCATAGCTGCGAATGAGTGTCAACAGGAATTTATCGTTAACTTGGATATGCAATCAGACAGTGCCTTTTCTATTGATCGAATTAGGAAACTGAATGAGCTTCAAGATTTTGAAGCAAATGCATTTACATCCTGGAATGAAAGAGTTTAACAAAACGAGAAAAAATTTAACATTTTAACACGCACGAAAAAATTTAGCAATTTTGCTTAATTTTAAGCAAAACGGCAACGCTGGTTATGAATTGATAGGAAAAGTTATAAGCAATTTATTTACAATTGAAATAACTTAGTAAAAGTAAACTATGCTCGCTCGTTCCGTGCACATCTGCATACATATAAAATAGCATACTCTATGGTACCCGAATATGTTGTACAGTGTTGTAAAATCAATCCAATTCAATATAATCCCAAAAAATTTAATGCCATAGCCATTTTTCAAAAGTGATTGATGTTATTTGGTTAACCGACACAAGTGCATATTCCAACATACATACATACTCGTGCAAATAAATCTAGTTCCCTCATGTGTTCATAATTTTGGTATTTAATTACGTTTGCTATTTACCCACAAATATACGAGTTTAAACTACTTTAAAGAGTGTTGCTTGGCTACGGCTACGAGAGGGCGGTCGATTATTGGTATACATATGTACATATATTGTTAAAATGGCAATGCCCCAAATGTCAATGTAGATTTTTAACATAAATTTAAACAGCTAGACTATGCATAACTATGTAAGTAGATACGTATCTATTTAATGATATGCAAAATATATTTGATATGATTATTCGAAATATTCAAATAATTCAAATGCTCCGTCGGAATTTTATATTTAAATCAATATGCATTTAGTTGCCGTCTATTGTTGTTGTTTTTATTGTTGTTTTTGTTGCTGCTCTTGTTATTCATTTGCAATACGGAAAGCTTTTGTGGTCTAATGAATTTCATCAATATTGTACAGTAGAATCGCACAAAACTTAACTCGCGAGAAAGTTAAACCTTCGGTTAAGTTAACCAAATTTGAGCGTCCACGTACGGCTCTAAAAAGTTAACTCTTGGTTAACTTTTCTGAGTTTATAGATTTTTTTTCAAATCCATGCTCATTCCCCTTGTTTCTATGTATTCCCGGAATTTGCATGCATTCCCCGAATTTCTGTGTAAAAAATTATTGTCAGTTTCGCGAGGTACAAGTGTATTTAGTCGTTTGAAGTAAGTCGTTTGAAGTAAGTTAAGTGGTGTAAACATAGTTTGTGTGTTAAAAATGGCAACAAAGCGGAGTAAACCATCGCAAATTAGATTGAATTTACATCAAAAAGCTGATATTTTAAGAAAACTTGATGAAGGTATTCACGGAAACCGCTTGGCATTAGATTATAGTGTATCTAAAGTGGCCATCTCAAAAATAAAGAAAAAACGATATGAAATTTTGGAGGCAGTGACAAGCACAGAGGAATTGGCAACCAAGAAAACTTTGCACAAGTCGGAATATCCCGTTCTCGAGGCAAGGTTGTATAAATGGTTTTTGAACCAAAGGCAACGCAATTGTGCAATTAGTGATCCAACTTCAAAATCAAGAGCTAAGCTTGAATTTGCCAAAATGTACCCTAGAAAAAATTTTTATGCAAGTGATGGATGGCTAGCAAATTTTATGTATGTAAATTAAATCTAATTTTCTGCTTTATAATGATTAAAACTGAGATATTCAAATAAATTTTATATGTTTTATCCCAAAAATTATGTTTATTACCGTATTCTATCAAATTTAAAAATCACCTGGAAAAGTTAATATTTCGGAAAAGTTAAATGCCCTTGGAACCATTTGGTTAACTTTTGTGCGATTCTACTGTAATAACTTTGGGGCGAAATTCATTATTTCTTATATTATCTATTATTTTATAGGGTGTGTATGTACTTACATATGTATATGTATATATAAGTAATTCCGGATAATATATGCTAAAGACAATAGATACTTGTAAAGCCAGCTGCTTTAGGATACCCTATACTGATGTTCTTGCACCTTTTGTCCACAAATTTTATGCCACACGCACCGTAGACCGCATCGCAAAAAAAAAAACAAAAGAATTCACCGTACGCCCCACATATGATGTCACTTTTGGAAACATTTTCGGGAAAGAAATTGTTTTTTTTTTGGACGTCGCTAGATGTCGCTAAAATAAATTCCATATCTTCGGTATTTATAGACAGATCTCTAAGTTTAATACAGCAGTGTCTTTGGCTTGAGAGGAAGGTTTCGCCCATATAATCGTATTATAATCGTATTAACGTTTTCAAAAATCATTGATCTTTTGTAAAAGATTGCTTAAGTAGAACCCAAAATAAAAAACATTCAACATTCCGAGGAATATTTATGTATGTCTTTTGCCTCCTGTGGTCTTTTAGATTGAAATTTTATTGCGAACAATTTTCTAGAACATTTTTTTGGCTGTACGAAGGACTTTATTTTTTGGTCCATATAAGGCGGGGCACAAGTTCTTCAGTGCAATCCAATCATAATAAAACTCGGCTTATTTCATGAGCTAGATGCGTGATGTTCTCTAATCCTTCTAAGTTATATTTCTAGAAACGTATATGTCAGATTTATCCCGTTACCAATCTGATTTCAACCATTTCTTCTTCGAGGAAAGATGGTGAGAGCATTGCTTAGCAGTTTAATTTCTTTTATAGTAGTTCAGTTTGGGCGGTCTGATGATTTGAGATGAATGCATGCGAAATAATCCACTTGACGGAGAAGAAACTGAGTTTTTCCACTGCGGACTTGAGTGAATAAGGTGGCTTCGTGTTTTTATCCACTTTTCTAAAATTACCAGTTACCATTCTAGGCAATTTCTATCACAAAAACAGAAATGTAAAGCATCTTCCCGATTTCTTTCAGCTTTTATGCAGAGTTACAGTAATTGATAGCATCTTGAAAGCTTTGAATAGCTCTGTTCGAAGTCATTAGAAAATATTGATATTACCTTAAATATGCACATACATATATGTATGTATACGTTTATTTATATACGCAGGTATATTTATGACTACATGTTTCCTGACATCACTTTATGTAAATTACTCTGCGTTTACTTGAAGTTAATAATTTGCAAGTATCGTTTTCAGTTCAGTAATTATGAAAATATTACTACAAATGTTTATACTAAATGTAAAGCGTATTGCCAGACATATTTTGTTCATTTTATATATATGTGTATTAGGGTGGGGCAATTTGTATGGAGGGAAACTAATCGATACCGCGCCATCTAAATTCGGATTCCTCTCATTTTTCTGAGTAGAAAACTCCTCCACGACATTTCTCTAAAATTAATTTTGATGTTCCGGAATTTGGTTTTTATGGACCAAGACGAATTTTTGAAAATATAAATTGGGCAAAAATCGACAAAAAATTATCCAGGACAATGTGCACACCGAGTTGAAGCAGAAATTTATGCTGAATCCAGATATGAAATGCAAATTAAAATCGAATGATCCATTTTCGAGATATAGCCTGATTTCCGGTTATGGAGGCTGAATGCCAAAAATCGCATATTTTCGCGATTATCTCTTGTTGTGTACAATATATCTTAATTTTTTTTTGCAAATTTCTTAAAGATAAGTCAATACAATATATGAACAGTATTTTAAAATATTAATTTATCTTTCGGTATAGGAAAACTAGAATGCACTCTTTTTTCCTTGGCACAAAATCGCGATATGGGTTCTCTATGTTATAGTCATCCGATGCCGACAGCGCTCTGTGTACAATAAATGCTCCAAATCCAAAATTTCAGAATTTTAGCTGCAAAAGTTGAAGAGTTATACCCTAAAACGTAGACATATGCTGTTTGGGAATTGGAACATCAAAATTAATTTTAGACAAATGTCGTGGAAGAGTTTTTTACTCAGAAAAATGAGAGGAATCCAAATTTCGATGGCGCGATATAGGTTAGTAAATCGCCCCACCCTAATGTATATATATACATACATAATTAAACAAAATTCAATTACGCATCATTTATAAATCATGTAGGTACTTTCAATTCAATTTAAATATATACATACATACAAAGCTGTTCTTTTGCATATCTTCGTACTTTTGTGCTTAATAAGTCTTTCTACTGTCTCATACGTTTATGTGTATGACAAATGTTTCTTCGGAAATTTTTGCGAAATAAATCATTTTTCATTTGGATTCAAGTGAATTTTAGTTGCTCTTTTAAAAACATATTTAATTTGCAAGTACATATGTATGTCCATCTCGTCGTACTATACGAAAACTAGCATACGATTTTTTGTGGCTGACGAAAAGTAGCAGATTTGACTTTTGGCTGACGAAAACTATCAATTTCGTTTCAACAACCACAATTTTAATGTAAAAACAGTATATAATTACTGCTACTTTTCGTCAGCCAAAAGTCAAATCTGCTACTTTTCGTACAGAATTTTTTAATTGATAGCTTTCGCTAGAAATTTTAAACGTGCTAGTTTTCGTATGGTACGATGTTATGTACATTATAAACATATCCATAAATATGTATATACATATATATGTACATTATTAAACATACGATAAAAATGATTGTAATTTCAGATACACACCATCTTCCTCTTAAGTATAGTACTTACAATTTAATTTGCGTGTCTGCTACACACTTCATATACATATGAAGAGAATAATTGAATTATTTATACACTGCTGTATGTAAAAATTTGATAAACATTAAACAGAAATATATAAGCAAGGTGATGAGGATGATGAACCACTTATTTTTTTAGAAAAAAATCAGGGACATGTAACGCGTTTCGGTTTCGGTTTCTGTTCTTCATCATCATGATTTTTATAAGACGTCGAAGCAGTACAGGATGCTATGGCAGGTGTAATATCGTTTCGTGTGGATAATGGGATATTTTCACATATTTTCCTAACTCCAGTTGAGTTAAAAAAAAAAAGGAAACGTGAGTAAGGAGTACTCATGAATATTGATGTGTAATCAGTTTCGAAATAGGACTTTTATTCCCTTTCCCTTATTCATTTTTTCACTGGTTTTCTATCGATTAAAATGCGACTCTCGTTTTTATAATTTTTTGTTGCCATTGTCACTGCTACATTTTGTTGTTTTTGTTTGTTTTGTTTGTTTCGGTGTTTGGTTTTTGATTTTTAATTTTTGATTTTTGATTTCTGATTTTGATTTGTTTTGTTTTGCTCAGAAACATACAAGATCATTCGGATCCACGTTTGACCCATATCCCGGGGCTCCGTGTAGAAGTCCTACTCAAAACCTTTCATTTGATACCAACATTGCTCAGAAATATTCAAGGATCATCCGGATCATCATTTTGACCCATATGTGGAGACCCGGTCTAGAATAGAGCTCTATACGAAAGCCCCGCTCAACATCTTTCATTTGATACCAATATTGTAGAAGGGCAGCTCAAAACCTTTCATTAGATACCAATATTACTCAGAAACACACAAGATCATCCGGGTCCTCGTTTTGACCCATATCTCGCGACCCGAGCTAGGAATCATAAAGAATAGGGCTCCCTGTCGAAGCTCTGCCCAAAACTTTTCATTAGATATGCGTAAACTTTACCTGTTTTTCGAAATTATCGTAGCTACAGCAAAGATGTTTACACATCAAAATGCCACATATATATATATATATTATATACCTAAAAATAAAAAGTCCATCCTAATGTACGGCAAATAGTATTATAATAATTTTTATAGTTTTGCCACTGAGAAACAAAATTAATTTCGTTTCTGGTTTTGTTTTTGTTGCAAGGAACAAAATTAATTTTGTTTCTGAGACTGAGAAACGAAATTAATTTTGTTTCTGAGAAACAAAATGAATTTAGTTTCGTTACGGATTTTGTTACAAGGAACAAAATTAATTTAGTTTCGTTACAGGTTTTGTTTCTGCTGGAAACGTTTCGGAGTTTTGTTACGACTTTTGTTACAAAGGAGTTTTGTTTCTGTTTCTGTTTCTGTTACAAGGCACAAAATTAATTTAGTTTCGGTACAGGTTTTGTTACTTATTGAAACGTTGCAATCTTTTGGTTTCGAATTTAGTTTCTATCCTTTAATGTTTCTTGGAACAGAAACGCCAGAAACGAGAGTTTCGTTTCGTTACGAGTTTTGTTACAAGTCCCTGAAAAAAATACATTAACTTTAGTACATGAATTTAAAGCTTTTGTTACGGAGATCGCAGCACATCCCCTCGCAGATAACACTGTTCGACAGCACTTTTACGGACGGAATATTTCCCACAAAAAACGAGAGACCACTATCCATATAATAAAACCCCCAAACCCTTTCACTCACTGAGGTCAATATCTTTTTATTGCTATTTTAAATTTGCGAAATTTCATCTAAAGGAAAAAATGGGTTAAAATACATATCGTATAAAAAAAAGTTGCTAGAAGACATATGTATGTATAGTAAAATTGTACGAGCCTTAATTTCGTTGAATACTTTAACCCTCTAACACTTACACGAAGAGGTCATTTGACACTTTTTTATAAAGTTCGAAAAAAATAGTATTTTGATGGATAAAATGAAAAAAGACACTGAAGCTGGCGCATATTAGCCGAAACCGGTTTGTCTCCAAACCGAACTTGACAAGGGATGACGGCAAATTGTTCCGCAATACATCATATTTTGATAGTCGTTAGAGTTTTAAAATGTTCTAGAAAATTATTCACCATAAAATTTCACTAGCATTCATAACACGCTCCATTTCATTTCATTGTATTTATGTAAAAGCATATATTCAATGATTCTGGTATACATATGTACATACCTAAAGTACTTCCTGCGCATTAAAAATAAGCAAATAAGTAAATGTTTGCCTGTCTAAGGTTTCTTTTTTATCTATGCTTGACTGATCAAAGGAGCATTCCAATTCAAAGCTGATTGCTCAGTCAAAATGCCACTTATTTATGTGCATATGCATGTAGTCGATCAAAAAAATGTACATTCAGCATTTGTATGTAAGCTGTCAACGCCAATATTTATTTTAAAGCAATTGAATTAACGCCTTATGTGCAAATGTGTGTATATATACTTTTACAAGTACATAAATAAATTACGCAAACAAATTTTTTGTTTTTTTTTAAGTAATTTAGTTACAAATTTTGTACACACAATTGTGCGAAGAGTTCTTATTTTTCTATTAAAAATTTTCCACAGTTATAATTAAAAAAAATTAAATATCTTGTTTATCTTACCATATATGCAAATATTTGTTTCGATTAGACTTTGAAATAGATTTTCGATTAGCCATAAAATACGTATCAATAAAATATTAATTTATGGTACTTTATATGTACATAAATATGTACGTAAATTGCTAAATTTACATTTGCTATACACCTAGTATGTAAATATATATACTATTTATTTCCATATACATATTACACATATTAAATTAAAATTACATTACACAAGCATTGCTTGTTACACCTATTTACTCTGCTACTAAAACATTGGCAGTGACGTAGGTAGCGAAAATTTTTAAAGAGGATGTAAAAAACTGCAGTTTGTGTTTGCAAACATTTGTTATGAATATAAAGGAAGGGCAACTGTGAAATGTCGAAATCAAAATGCTTAAAGTTACTTGAATGGATGTTTAAATATTGTGATGAACATTTGAAAATGAGCTTTGATTTCCAATATACAATACTACTGAATTCAAACCGAATTTATATCCAATATTAATTTTTTCTATGTACCTACGTATGGATATACCAGTGGCGGACGCTGCATATCAGCCTAAAAGCCCGGGTTGCCTAAATATTTTTGTTCATTTCATTAAACGAATTTCTTTAAAATCTAATTATTTTACGCTTGAAATGTATTTACTATTTAAGTTGTTCAAAGTGTTTACTACTTAAGTTATCATTAGCCCACCAGCAAAATGCACGTGTATTTTGTTTGTACAGCCAATCACAGCACAACCAGGGTTAGTGAACATGTTTTAACAGTTACTCACATGGGCTTTAAGAATATAATAACATAGCTTGTTTGCTCGCTTTCTCTAAGGAAAAGTCAATTGCTTATTTTCAGAGTTAAATTGAAAAAAAGTAGCAAACCAACTTTTTTTAATTTTTCACATAAAATTTGTATGTGAATGAGAATCTGGCTTTGGTATTTGTGATTTGATATTCAGCAGTGCTGTTCACAGTCTTATATTTGGTATTTACTTAGTAGGTACATAATTTCTTACATGGAAACGTAAATATCAAATATCAGACTAAGAAAGTGTTCATTTTGCTACTTCGACTTAAGTTTTTCAAACATTAAAGTAAATCTAAGGCAACCGATTTTTATATTTTCTCTTGTAGTGCTTTAATAAGCAAATGCAATTGCTACTGCTGAAATTACCGTCAGTATAAGGAAATAAAAGTACCTCTTGCGCTTTCGTGTGAGATTTAGAAATTCCCCTATAAGTTTTGCGTCATTTGATTTCAGTTAAATACTCGCCAAATAATTCTAATAACAGTATTAACAACAAACCAAATATGCAAAACGAGTTTAGTCAAATTCAATGACGGAGCCACAATCATACTTTCAGATAATACAGCAAAGTAAATTGCATAAATCGCTAATTTCTATGCTTTATATAGAGGCTTGCTTGGCCAATTTATGCGAGGGCCGCCACTGGGATGTACATAATTCATTTAACCCCTCCTTCCGCTGTCATGCTTACATGTAGTTTCTAAATCGATTTGGTATGTTTGTGAGTTCATTCACGCTTTTGAATCTGTATTGCCAAAAAAACTTTTATTTGAGCATATTTAATGAATATCCAATAACAAAAAAAAGTGTCTCTATTCCACAAAAATGTCCATCATAATTTGCATCGAGACGCGTTCGCGTTAACAAAATAATTTAGCATGTTTATAAATATTTAAATATTTGCGCTGAATATGCAAAAATCGAAATTAGTAGGAATTAAAATTAAATATTGTACAAAAATTTTGCGAAATGTAAAGGATGCTATTGACTGAACTAAGTATGCAGCTATGTACATATATATGTAGGTACATATACATACATGTAAATATTTTAGTATGTAAATATCTTTTGGGTTTGTATTTTTTGTAAAAAAATTTATTGAGCTATAAATATTTCAGCAACTTATACATAAATTGTTATTTCATAGATGCAGCTATTTAGTTTAAAGTTCTAATATGCTTAAACATGCATACCTAACATACATACATATACAATAACATACATATCATACATACTATGTATATGCATAACATAAATATTCCTATTACACCAACAACGCAGCAACAATATTAATTTGCTCCATGCTTTTGCAGCATTTGCAATTAGTTAATTAATACTTAATCTATTCTCTCGTTTCAGGCATTTGTGAAGTTTCAATATTTATGTGCTTAAATACATACATATGCATGTATGTATGTATTTATTCTAGACTGAAAACTTATGAAATGAAATTAGTGTGTTTCTAGCTTTATTTAAAGAGCTTTTAAATAACAACAAAAGCTAAGAGATATCCATGAGATAAACAGCATTTTGAAATTTTATTATTGTAATTTAATATATTGCTACATACATATGTATGTATGTAGGCATGTAAAGGCAAAACACAGCACTCGCAGATTTGTGCTTTTGGCATTAAAACTGCAATAATAACTACAATGTATGTATGTATGTATGTATGTATGTATGTATTTCCAAAATATGTGAATTTTAATTAGTTTAGTTTTTGCCATTTTGATCTTTAATTTATATAATTTTTTTGCGGTAAATTATTCGCCATAAACATTGTACTTGATTAATAACACTGTGACACAAATTTAGGGTTGTTCTCTGGTGGAAGTAAAACCCCCAAAGCGTTTGTGCTCCCTTAGGTCAAATCTTTTTATTGTCATTTTAAATTTGCGAAATTTCGTCTGAGTGATTTGTGTATATAAGGAAGAAAGGGTTAAACTACGCATCGTATAGAAATATGTTGTTAGGAAACATATAGTAAAATTGCGCGAGCTTTAATTTTGTAGAATACTTTAACCCTGTAACACCCTCACGTAGAGGTCGTTTTGATCCTTTTTTAAGAGGGTTCCAAAAAATAGTATTTTGAAGGTCGATAGAGGGTTAAAATGTTCTAGAAAATTATTCGTCATAAAATTTCAGTAGGGATCTTCTCAGAAAAAATCTTTGTACAAAGAACCTAAAAGGACACAGAAGCCAATGACATAATAATAATAATATAATGGCGCTATTATAAATCTGACGAGTTTTATGGCCGAGCTTTTCTCCCTATTCAAGGTGTGCTCCTTTTTGTTTTTCCTACTAATTGGGTGCACCGACAGTCTTATGCCGGCACCGAACGGCGAATGCATTTTTTTGTGAGAAGATTTTTCATGGCAGAATACACTCGGAGGGTATGCCGCCCACTGCCGAGAGGTGGCCGCTGCTCTTAAAAAACCCAATAATTGGATTTATACTAATTAGAAAAATTTTTTTGGTGTTTGCTCGGACTGGGGTTTGAACCCGAGACCTCTGGAATAGCAGGCGGGCTCTCTACCCACAGCACCACAGCGGCCACCAAAGCCAAAGACATACCTACACATTTTCCTTGAAATATTTAAAGTGCTTTCCATTTCGAAAACTGGTTGATTTTCCAACGAAATGGAACCTCTTCTGTGAGTTCGGAAACCAGTCCAATCTCAAAACAAATTTTTAATGTTGTTGTAACTTTTCCTCTCGTTGTTATGGCAACATATGGTTCTCGTTTTTTTTAATCCATTTAGACTGTATTTCCAAAATACTCCAAACTTTCGAGAACTAAATTTGTATTGTATATTTTTAGCGTAATTTTTGAACGTTCGCCACAATGTTTGTTTTAAAAATTCTTTTCCGAAAAATTTGCTAACGAGGATTTAGTGATTTCGATTTATCAAATGTAGAAATCTTGAACTTTCTTTGTTTTGTCTCTTTCCCTTTCTCTCATGCCCTCATACCAATTTTTAGTACTGTACTACAAATATTTCAAGAGATATTCGCTACGAAAGTTTCAATTTGTATGGCAGATGCCCATCACTGCTTTTCTAATACCAAGCATTTTTATCCCCTGATTTCATATAACCTCACGCCAATTGTCAGTATTCCAGTACAAATATTTCATTAGATATTACGAAATAAAGGAAAATTTTGTATGGGAGATGCCCATGTCTGCTTTTCAATCAGATAAAACAAAATTCTTGCTAGTATTTTATGGAAATATTTAATTTTGATTAAATCTTTCAAAACAAATTTTGGGTCACTAATTACCCTTAAGGGTTTAAAATTTAAGTTAGATTGTGTTGTGTTTTCGTGGCGGTCATTTGGGATCAACAAAACACTTAAAATTTGACCAAAATTAAAGCGCACTGATTAATTTGAGGTTGAAAAGTGTGTAAATACAAAATATTTAGTGCGTAAATACACATAACAATAAATATGCAAATATGATTATCTGGAAATGTAAATAAACACATTTGGAATTATAGAGAAATGCATAGATACGTACATACGTACCAACATATAAATGTATATACTATGTATTATGTAATTATGTATGTATGTATTATGCATTTATATATTTATTATGTTAAATATATTTAGATGTATATAATAAACGCTAAAGACCACAATCAAGAACACTTTCACATCGTTTACAATTGGACTTCAGATAGTCCCAGAGTAATCCAATTAGGAACAATTAGGTAAGCAGTCTTGGAAAAGAAAAACTCGATTACTATTGACCAATAGCTTTACCTCTTCCATACATTGGAATTGAATGGAATAGAATTGTGGTAAGTCGGGATAGCAGAATCTTTCCCAAGCACTCAGGCATATTTGCCCATAAGCCTTTAGAAAGGATCAGGAAAAGATGGTATAGAGGAGTTAGAATTCCTCTGCAAACATCTCAGATTCTTTAATAAATCTGCTATTCTCAGTACATCTGACCGGAAAATGCCGGAAGGAAATCTTAGTCGAGAGAAAGCCGGTCAGGCGCAGAGAAAACGCTCTGTGCCATTGTCGTCCTCCTCCAGGCAGGAATGGAGTCCCTGATGCACATCACAGTACCCGCTATAATAGGTCCTATTATTGGCTGCGGCCCAGTTGGTTGTTCCGCCGATGCTAACCTTGCGAATTCATCGGCCAGTTCGTTACTTTGAACATGGCCGTGCTCGAGCACCGACATAAGTTGAAATTTATTGCATTTTGCTACGGAGCCAAGCTATTGAAGAACGAATTTCAGAGAAGTGAATGTGGAATCTAGTTATAGGTAGAGCTATTCTGTTTTGCATTGCCAGTATCTAATGTGTTCTAAGGCTCTTAGAAGCATACATCCTGGAATAGTCGGTTTTCTGCAGTGTAAGGTACAAAATTACTTACGCCCAGACACACATACATACAAAATATATACTCAGTACCTATGCATATACAATGTATATTATACATACATATTATGTGTATGACTAAATATTTATCTGAGCTTTGTGTATTGTTTTCATAAATTTTATTAAGTTCATACTCTATAAATAGATATTATTAACTTCATATTGCCATTCGGTACACATGCACTTGCATATACATGTATGTATGTATGTATCTAAATGGGTGTGTATATTTTACAATGCAAAAAACAAATACCTGAAAAAAATCGTTATTTGATTTTGACATTGTTGTTACATTGTTGCCACAACTTCCGGTATTATATGCTTTTTCCGCTTGCATCAACAACAACAACAACCTGCTCTGGTTCTTGCTTGCTCTGGCTGACTATGGCTCTGCACTGAAAAAGGTAAAACCACAAAAATTTGAAATTATTTTGTGTTTAGCCGCAAACTAATATACATACCAGTGGCGGATCCACGGGGGGGGGTTTTGGGGGTTCAAACCCCCCCCTTGTGGTTTATCATAGATCCCAAATTAATGCCTTTATAGATTCTGCGCCCAAATTTCCCAAACTGATCAAGGAAAACTCTATAATTCCAAAAGCAATGTTTGGACCACATAACATCCAAAATATGTACCTACATGCGAAAAAAGTTCATGTAGGTACCTTTGGACGCACGTGCATAAAATCAAATTTGTCAAATGCTATTCGCAAATTGCCAAATCGCAAATTTATTTTCTTTTCTTTCTTATCCCTATTTTTATCGGGATTGTACAGAATTAATTTGGTCAGAAATGTGTGAATCGTTGGAGAAATTGCCTTTTTCAGAGGCATTTCGCAATTCTTGTTTAAATTAATCTTTTAAAAATTTGAGTATATAAACACAAGAACTTCAATAAAGTAAAAATTCTATTAAAAATATAAATATAACCAAAAAGTACTACATACATATATTCTTATTTATTTTGGCTTTAAATGCAAGGGCAAGTGAAATTGATGATCAATTTCCCACCAATACCATACGATACTCATTCGCACGTACCAATGCAAAAATATACATACATACGTTATACATGTTATTTAGAACTTCAATTGAAATCTCCTGCACTTTATGTGATGACATACATATTGTTAATTTGGAGGGTTTTGAGTTTGGTGTTTTTAAGGTGCGGGAAATGGCGCAACTAGTATATAGAATAATAATAGTAGGTGGTATTAGTCCATATTTTCACCAGCGCACATAGGTAGATTTTCAAGTTTTATGCAGCCAAAAATATTTTATTGTCTACATCAGGGCTGCTCACCTCATAGGCACTCAAAGCACAATTGTTTTTGTTTTGTTCCGAATCATAGGCACATATACATATTTTCACTTCAAATATGAAAATGTATATAGTGACTCAAAAAAAAAAAAATCATACGCCAAAGTTTTTAAATTTATTTCAAAGAGTTCTGTCGAAAATTTTACTTTCTTATTTTAGTTTAAAAACATAGAAAATTTTTCAATAAAAATCGTTTTAAGCAGGATTTCTGAGCTTATGGAAAAAATCTGAAAAATCGTAGAAATTTCTGAAAGTGGATTAAAAATTTCAAAGCAAGGCCATAATTTATAGAAGATTTTGAGGAGATTTCTAAGTATGTATAACGTTATGTAGCCAACCAATTTTAGTGTAAAAAGTGAAATTCTCAATGCTGTGAAAAATTCCGTCAATTTTAGAAGTTTTTTTCTATAGAGTGTAGGGTGAGACCGTTCCAATTAAAATTTCCGAAAAGCCAATGAAAATTTTCAAAAAGTTGAATGTTGCATATTGTTATATTAAAATTGAATGAGCTGCAAAATTGCATACTCAGAACTCTTCTAAAAAATTTAGCTTTAGGATTCTTAGCCCCTTTTTATGATAAGTATTTCCTTGACTTTGAAAAATCGGAAATACTAAAAATACGAAAGCAGGCAATTTTCCAAATAGGTCAATTTTTAATCCATTGTTGATAATTTCTGGCTTTGCATTTTTCCGTATAGAAATTGACGGGTAATCGATCGGAGGCGATAATATAACTAAAATGCTTTTGAATTAAAAAATTAACAATATTGTTTCAAGAAAGGCCAATATGCTTAAAAGCTTCAAAATGTCTTTTATTATGCTAGGTTGACGATTTCTTCAATAGATAATGATATTTACCTGAAGCACTCCCGTTGTCTATAAAAGCCGAGAAAACCGGTTTATTATCGCCCGGTCTATTATAAACGTAGAGCGATTCTGGATTTTGTATTTGCACCAATTTTAAAATTTTCAATTTTGGCCGCATAAATTCGTAAAATCTATCTATGTGCATAGGGCTGCCAGACGTCCCGGTTTTCCGGGACATGTCCCGGTTTTAGGCCATTTGTCCCGGTGTCCCGGTCCAACCCTAAAATGTCCCGGTTTTTAAATCTAATCGATTGTAAGGAGCCATGAAATCTACCAACTATTTGGTTTGCTTATAATGCGCCGCTCCAACTAGTCTGAATAAAAGTACCAACTACCGACTTCAATTGTAAAACTCTAGCATCGCTAGATAGTTGCACATTGCATAGTATACATATATCGATTATCAATGTAAAGTGTTCTTCCTAATAAGCTACAGCTGTTTTTGTTTTGCGCTAAGTATTAGGTTCTTCGAGTTGAGTGTTTCTGATTTCATTGTAAGTTTTCTCACAAAATTTATAAAATAGATATGCTTATATAACATTAAACCACGTTTAGAAAATGCCAAAAAGGAAATGTAAATTCCTTCTCTCACACACAGAGGAATGGTCTTTTATGAAACGTGGGAGAAGTGACATGAGTCGTTGTGCACAGTTTGCGATTGTTTTATTGCCATTGGTCACGGTGGTCGCTCAGATATTCTTGATCATATCGGCAGTTCCAAGCACAAATCAAGGTTATGCGAGGCGTCTACTTCAGTAGCAAACTTTGTAGATATTTTAATAAAAAATGTGCCTTTTTATGGAATTTCAACGGACGCCAGCAACCACAAAGCCGAAAAAATGTTTCCATTGCTTGTTCACTTTTTCACGGAAAAAGAAGGTTTACAAGTAAAATTATTAAAACTCACAAATTTACCTAATGAAACTGCAGATTCTGTAACGTCATTTTGTGTAGACTCATTAAGTCATCACAACATACCATTACAAAACCTTGTAGCTTTTGGTGCTGATAATACCAATACCAACTTTGGTGGAAGAAAAAGACAGGGACTAAATAATATATTTTGTAAAGTAAAAGAAGTTTCAGGGAAAATCATTGAGGGCGTAGGTTGCCCTGCTCGTAATATGTGCGTAAATAAAAATATGTAAATTTTTTTTTTGGGGGGGGGGGTGTTATTTCTTGAATTTTCAAAGTGTCCCGGTTTTGCCGCAGGGGGACCTGGCAGCCCTATATGTGCAGCGTCTGCCCTTAAAAAACATCTTCCAAAAAAAGAAATTTTCAAAACCCCCCCCTTGCCGAAATCCCGGATCCGCGCCTGATACATACATATGTATACCGTTGGAGCAGCAGCAGCATGAAGGCAACAAGGCAACAAGGCGTATTGCATATTTATCACATTTGTTGCTCTGCCCACGTGTGTGGCGCACCAAATCCGCTTGTTGAACGAACATGCTTTCACTCGGATGGTTGGACGCTTAGTAGGTTCTATTCATGAGTAAAATGTATGGAAATGCTTGTATGTAAACATCATGGCTTATATGTTTGTAGGTTAGTGCTGTGTGGTATTTCAGAGGCACACCCAGTAGGGAAATCGATTCATATTTGGATTAAAAAAAAATTTTTTTTAGGAGTATTTTTATACTTTTCATGAAAATTAAATGGTATTATAACTTTGTGCCGAAAATAAAAACTTGAAAGTACCAGAAGGACGCGTGACAGACCCACCAAAATATACACCAATATGATCAGCATCATGAGCTGAGTCGATTAAGCCATGTCCGTCTGTCCGTCTGTCTGTCTGTCTGTCTGTCTGTCTGTGTGAACGCAAAGTAGTCCCTCGGTTTTCGAGATATCTGCATGAAATTCGGAATGTGAGCGTATATTTAGGAGGAGCTGATCATTTGTAGGAATGGGCGAATCGGATCACTATAAAATATAGCTCCCATACAACCGGACATTTTGGGGTATAACTTCGGCATTTCAACAGTTAAGGGCATGAAACTTTACATTATTTGTACCCATATGGGCCCAAAAAAGGTTACCGAAAAGTTTCAAGATCGGACCACTATAACATATAGCTCCCATACAACCGATTGTTCAGATATGAACATTTTGGGGTATAACTGGGTAAATTAAGCAAAATCAGATCCATTCATGAAAGGTATGAAGTCTTCGGTACGGCCGAAGGGTAAGAAAGCTGATAGCATTCTTCAGAGAACCTTTACACACGGATAGAGCACTTTAACGCTTTCGCAATGTCTACCCGGAACGAATAAAAAGTTCGTAATAGCGATATTTTTCCTACTGGACACATTTGACTGCATATCTTCTATCATAAACACTACGATTGCCTCCAAAAAAAAAATGTTTATAAAGCTCAAAGGACCACATAATATCAAAATAACATTTGTGCAACAACAACAACAAATATCATACACACTGCTGTTACCTTTAGAAATGTAGAGGAGGTTTAAGCAAGTGATCAACATACAAACGGACGGGGCTAACTTAAATGCCGGATTATCCTCAGCATACAAATATAAACACCAATACTCACACACACACACACACACACACACACACACGCACACACACACACACACACACACACACGGGGATAGTCAGGTGTGCTGCCACCGCCAAATGTGCAATACCAAAATGTTGCGGTTAAGTTTACCGACAACAATATTATTTATGACCCAATTGGTATTTGTTTCGCTCTCACTCTCTGTCTCTCTTATTATTCGGCCAATTTAAATATTTTGGTATTAAATCATATTTGAAACATTAAACACGCATACACATGCCTACGCATTTGACTTATACACATACCCATTAATTTCACATATGTACATTCATACCCTGTAGGAAAAATCTCTTTCTCTCTCTCTTCTAGTGCATTTTTCGCAGCTACTAATGCGAGCTCAATTTCTTTTACATGTTATCAGCTGGCGAGTTTAACACGGCGATGTTCTAGGCGGTGTCAATTGTCACCCTCTGCACTACGTTTTCGATTGTTCAGAACTAGTACTAAATACTGCAGTTTGCATCAGTTCGTTCATTGGCAAAATTTCTATAGTTCTGAACTACATGAAAGTTTCTAAAGATTATACAGTTTTATATCTGCCACTTAAGTGCAGCATTTGACTTCATGCTTCATGCAAGTGGCTCGATAGCACAGCGGCTAACGCATCTGACTAGGAATCGGGAGATCGCGTTTCGATTCCTGTCGCTGTCAATAATTAACAATTTTTTTTTTGTATTGAATTAAAATACTTAAAAATTAAACAAATTATAAAAATCTTTCTAGGCATCGAAAAAATTAGTAAACTAGTATTTTCCTAGGACTTGCTCAAGCAAATGGCAACATTGTTTATTAAGTCATTATTAATTACTAATTACTTTTAAGGAACCACAAAATTGTTAGATGTATTTTATTTATACAGTTGGCAAAATATATTGGATTTAAAAAAAACAAAATATTTCACACAAGTGAAGATGCAAATAAAATACTCTTTATATAAAATGCTTCACTAACCATCTGAAAATTGCAGAAATATAAAAAGCCGACGGCGGCGATTGAGCGTATGAAAAATTTTCTTAGAATTTGTGTCACTTCGAAATTGCATACAAATTAAAGTGTGTTTCTTAATGGTCATTCAATTCACCCCTTCTTAACTAATTCCTTTTTGACACCTTTTCGCTAGTTCGGAACTAGAAATTTTGCTCACCTGTTATTGGGCTTCCTGCAGGGTATGTAGATATATCATACAGTTGTATGTACATAAGTATGTGTTAGGATGAAAAAGTCAGTTTTTTCAAAATCCCTAAGCAGCTTAACTGATAAAGAAATATTAACTTGTTAGTCAAGATATTAATTTTTTTTTGCGTACACAGTTAATTGGAATTTTTTGAATTTTTTCTACATAGACACAAGCACGCATTTAATTTAAGTCGAGAATTTTTGGCGGAGAAAATGTTAATGCTATGCGTATACATAAAAAAAATCAACCAAAAATTTGTTAGTAGTAATATATACACATTTGAAATGGAATCAACTAGAGTTTTGTATAAAATTGAATTTTTGATTTATGCTATATTTCGTTTTAGAAACAAAGAAAATGGAAAAACAAAAAAATTTCGAAATGCAATAAGCGCGAACATATGTAGTTCATTCCAAAGTTGTCAATTTTTAAAAATTTTGCTTTTAATACAAATAAAAAAAAATCGGCATTGTAATACTTACCAAAACTCTGACTGATTACATTTCATGGCAGTTTTTTCTCAGTGTACATTACTTAAGTTCTCTTGCCTTAAATATACGAATTTTCGATTTCAAAGTTTGCGTCTCGTAAAATTCATCAAGGAAAGTGAAAGAATACACTCAAGTAAAGTTAGAACCGCCTTAGAACATGTGAGTAGTCCACTTTCAAAGGGGGCTATGTGACATATTTTCGTTTTTGAGTTTTTGATGAATTTTCTATCAGTATATAAAGTTTTATAATATTCATTAAGAATTTATTGCAAAATCCCTACACATTCTGAAAAAATATCATTAAACACGCATGCACTTTCACAAGTCTTTATGATTTTATTTATGCGCTTTCAAAAGTCTCTGTGATTTTATTTATGCGCTTTCAAAAATCTGTATCTGAAAAAAGTTACTCATACGACATGGTACACATTGGTGCAGTTATTATGGGTTTCAATTTCAAAACTAAAAAATAATGTTTCAAAAGTACATAGCTATGTGAAATATTTAACATTGAATTTGACAAAAAACTGTTATAGTACCGTTTAATTTTTTTATATCGTTAAATTCCTTATAGGCTAGGTTTTCAGCTAATACTCGTAACAAAAAGTATTCAAATAAAATAGAACTTGATGCCGTAGTGTTTTTTCTTAATTTCTGGCCAAGTATGAAAAATTCACACATTAGTCCTATTTGAAAGTGGGCTACTCATAGTAGCTTTGTTCAACAACTTTACTTGCAACAAGAGCACCAGTGACAAATTAAGAGTAAAAACGAGTAAAAGAGAAAATTATCAACCAAAGTTATTGAACACAAAATCGTAAACATTTGCAAGTAAACAGCTGATGCGCTGTTTTCACAATTTGATTTTTAGGTTAGGTTGTAATTGAAATCTTTGAAATTGAAAATGAATGTAAATAACTGAGTTAGGAAGACGAAAATCTACTTTGGATATTCCACAACATCGTCAAGATTCCTTTTTGCGCTAATTTATTTAGTATGCAATTAGAAATTTGCGATTAAAATGTTTGCATATTTCCAATTGAAATTTTTGTGATCATATATTTTTGACGCTTCTATTTTTTTTAAAGCTGCAAGTAGTTGCAAGTGAAAATTTTACTTCCAACTATTTTCAACTCTCTCGAAGTCTTACTCTCCCAATTTGGGTCTCTTTTGCAAATGGGTTTTTGGGTTATTGAACATAAAATTCGTAACCATTCGTAAAAGCAATTAAAAATTTTGAGTTATTGAACAAAGCTAGTGTCTAAAGTTTAGACCAGCCATGGACACACGAGCTCCAGGGAGCTTGTCGGCTATAACTGCATACGAATCGTGTGTGCGCTGCTGGCAAGCAATGAATGCTAGTGGGCTACTCATAGTTTCTAGTGTCTAGACTAATGGCGATTTAAGCTCTACAAAAACACATAAATGCTACGCACTATACAAAATCTGTTCAATGTTGCATGCAGCCCTGTAAAAATATACTAATTTTCCTATCTACCCATACTTCATTTAAAATAAAATATCAATTTAACACGTTAACATATGTATATAGTATTAACTTAATAGTATTAAGAATATATGCTTGCAAGCACATGTACTACATATATGATAAATTCGATTTAAACAATCAGCTAATTTCTAAGGCAACTGTCTGCTCTGACAACATTTTTCCACCAAAAAATGTAGCTTTCCCTTTTCCATTCAATCAGTCAGACAATTTATTTCAGACAAGTATTAAAAGAAATGACTAGACAACTCAATACATGGAATATTAATTTGCCTCCAAAATTGTTGTAAGACATGCATTTCATTATACAGCAAAGGAAAAAAAACGTCTGTGGTTCCTGTATATTTTTTACATACATATGTACCTACTTGTACTTGTAAACCCCCCTGTAAAAAATTGTGCGATTAGTTTCGATTAGTTTTTTCGGGTACAATTGGTATACAATTACTCCTTGATTCTACCCGGAAGGGTAAAAATGTAGACTAATTGTTGACAAGTGTACTCAAAATGTTATAAACGAACTTCGAAATATGATTTTGTTCACGTATAAAAGGGTATAACTTCCATTCGATAACCGATGGGCATCCAAGTGGACTAGCCCTTTCAGACCCAAGGCTAAACTACTTGGGCGATTTTTACAAATTTTAGTTATAATATTGTTTTTATGGTCCTAAAACCGAAATAACTCATTAATGTAGTTAATATTATGTCCTTCCTACTTTTTAAGGACTCGCACAATTGATGCATGTGGGTCTATATTGTAAAAAAAATACGAGGTTTTTTTAAAATTGTTTATTACCAAAAATATTTATTTGTCAGTGGATATTCTTTGGAACAATTTTTACGCTTAGTGAAATATAAAAAAAATGCATTTTTGACATCTAGTGCATGTACGCGAAGAGTAACTCTTACGACGACACATTTTGGCGGATTTTAAGACTTCCTCAACTGCCCAATGATGAAATCCGTTTTGACGTTTTTCGTTACAACGATGCAGGATGGCGCCTCTTTGGAGGTAAAACTTCAGGAAGTATTTGTACAAGTTACAAAACAAATAACGGTCTTATCCCATGTTGTTTTCTGTGAGTGGCATGTTTTTTCCTTGGTATATTTCGAAATCCAACACCATCCCTTCCACGTCATTTTTTTGTTTGGGAAGCTTTGTCCCGCAGTACAACGACTGGTAAATGAAATCATTTGTGGTCAATTGAGTACCGGCCGTACTCCCTCCCTTATATATGGAGGCAAACACTTCTCACAGCATCAAAAATTGGGTACACTCTTCAATAGACGTTAGATTTTCTGCGGCTATATGATATCGTTGTCGAAGAAAACTTTTAATCAGTTCCCTAATTTAAAAAAACGACTGCGACTTGTGGTATTCGGAGCTATTGGAAATCTTATTTTTTGTGCCAGTATTCTGGGAAAACGCGTAAACCCTATGCAATATGCATCCGAAAGAAATTTTTTATTTCCCCAGAACTAGTATGGGAACTTTCGACAGTTTTTAAGACAGTTTATCTATGTATTTGTACAGAAAGCAGCATTTTCAAAAAATGCATCATCGAAATATCTCGTAAAATATTGAAATGAAGTTTTATCCGTGACATCCTGTAAAATTGTAGTGTTTTAAGGTTTAAAACTACGACTAATTCATATCACGTATCCTGTTTCGAAAGTTTTCTCCCCTGCTGGAGGAAAACCCGGTTTCCGTTTGCATATACATATGTAAGTCGACGGGAAGACTCTAAATGTTTAAATTGAAAGTTAGTTTTTTATTTCAGAAGAGCCTAACTAGAATAACTGGTCCAATTGCTTCCTCTCCTGTTATGTTATTTTCACCGACTTCCGAGAACAGTGCTTGGATGTTCATCATCTGGTTCGAGTGTTTCGCGGTCTGTGCTTTCAAATGGCAAATAATGTTGGTCCAGCACTCGTTATCACTACCAGAATCTTCAAAATCGCAATCCTGTAACGATTCTAGAAGATCTTCCTCTGTCAATGTTTCTAAAAAGGTTATATATTTTCAATGACATAAGACCCATTACGCACAATTGTTGCACTTCATAAAAAACTGTTCAAAACTTAATTTCTTTTTTGTTGTTTGCTTCTCCGACAGGGTAGGATTGCGATGTATTGCGGAACGAATTTCCGTCATCCCTTGTCAAGTTTGATTTGGTTATAAACCGGTTTCGGCTATGTGCCATCTTCAGTATCTTGTTTCATTCTGAGTTAATCTCGTTGGTTCGCTAGTATTTATAGTCGTTAATGTCCGTTATTTTGTCCTCGTTAATTGATGTACGTGCGCGGTCAGGTATGCTAGTCTTGTTACCTGCAGTTCCTTCATTATCGTATGTATGCGTGCACAGGGCTTTGCCTTAATTCTTATGTGGTTTATGTAGGTAAAAGTCTGTTATTGTTTTCTTTTGTGAAGTTTTATTTCTGTCATTAGTATATTTGCTGTCCTTTTTTTGGTATATTAGCCTGAGTGGCTCAAATAGTGTGTCCGAACCTGTGTTTATTTGTTCGTTTATAATTTCCCCCCTGAACGTTTTCTGTTTGTATATTTCCATGTTCTCTAGTATGTTTAGTCATTTTCCTTTGTATTCGACGTGGAGGATTTTGGCTGCTTTTCCTATCTTCGTTGGAGCACATTTGTTTTGTGCCATGTGGTTGGCGAAATTTGATTCCACAATGGTTGATGATTTCTTTATTTTCTTGTTGTAGTCTCTGATGTGTTCCCGATATCTTGTTTTTATCTTTCGTCCTGTTTGTCCTATGTAACTGTTTTGGCATTCGCAAGTTAGTTTGTATACCCCTTGTTTATCAAATGCGTCTTCTTCGTTAATGTTGTTTCGTAGTAGTTTTCCTATGTTGCTCTTGGTTTTGAATGCAGCGTTGATGTTGTACTTTTTAAATACTTTGGCCAATTTGTATGACGTCAGTCCAGTGTATGTTCACATTTCAAAACTTAACTATATTTCTGAATAAATTAAAGAATCTTTATTTCTTAATAAAATTTAATATTAGGTTAACTAATTGATGCATAATTTACTTTTATATCAGCACTTATTAATTAAAAAAAAAAATTATAACTTACATTAGTGGCTCAATTTCACAAATGACAAAGTCACCATCCCAACTATGCGATTTACGAGATAACGATACTTTAACAGAAAAAACAATGTAAAGAAACAATAAAGCCAATGAAATGGACAATTGAAATCAAAGGAAAAAAAACGTCTGTGGTTCCTGTATATTTTTTACATACATATGTACCTACTTGTACTTGTAAACCCCCCTGTAAAAAATTGTGCGATTAGTTTCGATTAGTTTTTTCGGGTACAATTGGTATACAATTACTCCTTGATTCTACCCGGAAGGGTAAAAATGTAGACTAATTGTTGACAAGTGTACTCAAAATGTTATAAACGAACTTCGAAATATGATTTTGTTCACGTATAAAAAGGTATAACTTCCATTCGATAACCGATGGGCATCCAAGTGGACTAGCCCTTTCAGACCCAAGGCTAAACTACTTGGGCGATTTTTACAAATTTTAGTTATAATATTGTTTTTATGGTCCTAAAACCGAAATAACTCATTAATGTAGTTAATATTATGTCCTTCCTACTTTTTAAGGACTCGCACAATTGATGCATGTGGGTCTATATTGTAAAAAAAATACGAGGTTTTTTTAAAATTGTTTATTACCAAAAATATTTATTTGTCAGTGGATATTCTTTGGAACAATTTTTACGCTTAGTGAAATATAAAAAAAATGCATTTTTGACATCTAGTGCATGTACGCGAAGAGTAACTCTTACGACGACACATTTTGGCGGATTTTAAGACTTCCTCAACTGCCCAATGATGAAATCCGTTTTGACGTTTTTCGTTACAACGATGCAGGATGGCGCCTCTTTGGAGGTAAAACTTCAGGAAGTATTTGTACAAGTTACAAAACAAATAACGGTCTTATCCCATGTTGTTTTCTGTGAGTGGCATGTTTTTTCCTTGGTATATTTCGAAATCCAACACCATCCCTTCCACGTCATTTTTTTGTTTGGGAAGCTTTGTCCCGCAGTACAACGACTGGTAAATGAAATCATTTGTGGTCAATTGAGTACCGGCCGTACTCCCTCCCTTATATATGGAGGCAAACACTTCTCACAGCATCAAAAATTGGGTACACTCTTCAATAGACGTTAGATTTTCTGCGGCTATATGATATCGTTGTCGAAGAAAACTTTTAATCAGTTCCCTAATTTAAAAAAACGACTGCGACTTGTGGTATTCGGAGCTATTGGAAATCTTATTTTTTGTGCCAGTATTCTGGGAAAACGCGTAAACCCTATGCAATATGCATCCGAAAGAAATTTTTTATTTCCCCAGAACTAGTATGGGAACTTTCGACAGTTTTTAAGACAGTTTATCTATGTATTTGTACAGAAAGCAGCATTTTCAAAAAATGCATCATCGAAATATCTCGTAAAATATTGAAATGAAGTTTTATCCGTGACATCCTGTAAAATTGTAGTGTTTTAAGGTTTAAAACTACGACTAATTCATATCACGTATCCTGTTTCGAAAGTTTTCTCCCCTGCTGGAGGAAAACCCGGTTTCCGTTTGCATATACATATGTAAGTCGACGGGAAGACTCTAAATGTTTAAATTGAAAGTTAGTTTTTTATTTCAGAAGAGCCTAACTAGAATAACTGGTCCAATTGCTTCCTCTCCTGTTATGTTATTTTCACCGACTTCCGAGAACAGTGCTTGGATGTTCATCATCTGGTTCGAGTGTTTCGCGGTCTGTGCTTTCAAATGGCAAATAATGTTGGTCCAGCACTCGTTATCACTACCAGAATCTTCAAAATCGCAATCCTGTAACGATTCTAGAAGATCTTCCTCTGTCAATGTTTCTAAAAAGGTTATATATTTTCAATGACATAAGACCCATTACGCACAATTGTTGCACTTCATAAAAAACTGTTCAAAACTTAATTTCTTTTTTGTTGTTTGCTTCTCCGACAGGGTAGGATTGCGATGTATTGCGGAACGAATTTCCGTCATCCCTTGTCAAGTTTGATTTGGTTATAAACCGGTTTCGGCTATGTGCCATCTTCAGTATCTTGTTTCATTCTGAGTTAATCTCGTTGGTTCGCTAGTATTTATAGTCGTTAATGTCCGTTATTTTGTCCTCGTTAATTGATGTACGTGCGCGGTCAGGTATGCTAGTCTTGTTACCTGCAGTTCCTTCATTATCGTATGTATGCGTGCACAGGGCTTTGCCTTAATTCTTATGTGGTTTATGTAGGTAAAAGTCTGTTATTGTTTTCTTTTGTGAAGTTTTATTTCTGTCATTAGTATATTTGCTGTCCTTTTTTTGGTATATTAGCCTGAGTGGCTCAAATAGTGTGTCCGAACCTGTGTTTATTTGTTCGTTTATAATTTCCCCCCTGAACGTTTTCTGTTTGTATATTTCCATGTTCTCTAGTATGTTTAGTCATTTTCCTTTGTATTCGACGTGGAGGATTTTGGCTGCTTTTCCTATCTTCGTTGGAGCACATTTGTTTTGTGCCATGTGGTTGGCGAAATTTGATTCCACAATGGTTGATGATTTCTTTATTTTCTTGTTGTAGTCTCTGATGTGTTCCCGATATCTTGTTTTTATCTTTCGTCCTGTTTGTCCTATGTAACTGTTTTGGCATTCGCAAGTTAGTTTGTATACCCCTTGTTTATCAAATGCGTCTTCTTCGTTAATGTTGTTTCGTAGTAGTTTTCCTATGTTGCTCTTGGTTTTGAATGCAGCGTTGATGTTGTACTTTTTAAATACTTTGGCCAATTTGTATGACGTCAGTCCAGTGTATGTTCACATTTCAAAACTTAACTATATTTCTGAATAAATTAAAGAATCTTTATTTCTTAATAAAATTTAATATTAGGTTAACTAATTGATGCATAATTTACTTTTATATCAGCACTTATTAATTAAAAAAAAAAATTATAACTTACATTAGTGGCTCAATTTCACAAATGACAAAGTCACCATCCCAACTATGCGATTTACGAGATAACGATACTTTAACAGAAAAAACAATGTAAAGAAACAATAAAGCCAATGAAATGGACAATTGATTAATATGGGTTTCAACTGCGTACGTTAAATATAAACGAAGATAGGACAATATAAATTAACCCGCACAATTGATGCATCAGGTTCTGAAAGGGCTAGTCTACCTTCGTATTCGTTCAGGTACAAAATAGCACAATTAGTCTCCCCATAGGACATGCTCAAACAAAAGGGAACACTTCATTCCATATAAAGAGGCCACAAGTTGTATTAGTCGCATGCGCGCTTTCGAGTGATCCCAGACACATGCCGGATTAGTCGCATTTTTTCCAGGGTCATAATAAAAATATGTACATATGTACATATGTGGAAATGTGTATGGACACGATATATGTACATATATATTTACTAGTGATTAGAAAATTAATGAGCAGACAAAATTCTGATTGCATTGATATGTAGGCGAAGCTGCTTTCAACGCAAAAACTTTGCCTTTTGTTGCGGTTGCGCGTTTAATCTGCACAGTATTCTACTTGCATACTTATAAATGCAAATAAATTAAGTAAAATACGCAAAGGCAGCCTCGTAAGTTCTAATAGTTTATTAAATGGAAACTTTCTTACACGCCCATTGGATATGGGTTCCTAATTCCAAATTGATGAGAGGCAAATGTGTTGTGTTAGTGGTATTGAGAATATGTACATATTCAGATACACATGTAAGTATATTTTTATATAGTTACAAATCAGCACAAAAAAGCCTTGCGACTTCGAAGACTATGAATAAAATTTCAGCCTTGAAATTCAGCATCACTCTTGGCAGCAGGTGTGCCTTTGGCGGAAGCAGACAATAGAAAAAAGTAAAGTTCTCCATCTCTCGACGAACAAAAAATCGCTGGGCTGTCTATGTGCATTAGGATGAGGATGATTTTTGTGAAAAGTTCCTATTATGAACTTCAGCATCCAATTATGAACTTTGCATTGTATGAATTTGTTTAGATGATTCGGCGCACGTCGTATTTCAATCTTGATGTTGCTGAGACCAGACATTGATACAAGATTTGCCTGGCGCATGCCAGAATCTAGAAATTTACATACATACATACATATGTATAGTTTTACACTTCTTATTTGATTTTCTTTTTTTGTTCGCCCTAAATGAACACCAAGAATAAAAAACAATGCTGCCATGCATCAGTTGCTCTCAAATATGCACACATAGAGTTGGTAAATATGTATAGTATGTAAATACATATGTTTGTTTGTATGAAATATATTTATACGCCAGCTGAAGTTTACTCATTAGAATTGGCGTCTTTGTTGCAACAGCAACAGCAACATTTACTTTTTGAGTGTTGCAAGCTCTAGTTTGTTGGAGGTTGACGGACTACAATGTTGGATGTGAACATACTTCATATGGATTTTCTTATTTATACATACTCGCATGTCTACAACTGCACATACGAGGGTTGTGTAATAAGTCCGTCAAATTTTGAACTCGGCGACCAGTAATTTTGAATTCGACATTGCCCACGTCAAGTACCATTTTCGGAAAGACTACTTTAAAAGTTTGAGCAACCTACGCAATCTAGTTTGAGTTTTACAGCTATCTAAAACAGAGAATCTCTTAAAATTTAGTCCTCGCCGATTAAATCTATTCTGAGAGCCTTGAAAGTCGATAAAAAAATTGTATAAACACTGAACCAGTGTATCAAGCTAAAAGGAAAGGAGATTATGTTGAAAAATAAAATGCAAAATTATTTGTTATTCAAATCGTGAAAGAGTTATCAAACAGCCCTCGTACCTTAGAATATACATACATATCAGGGACCCATAATAATCATTATTCGTTATATTTTCAGTGAAAAAATCAAATACTTGCAAACATCGTAGAAGAGTATTGAGTTTGTGTGTGTGCATTAAGGTGGAGTGAAATCATATGGAGATTTTTTTGTTGTTCTTTTTTTGAACGTACTAGCAATGAAAAGTTGCCTTTATACGAGTTAATGAACCCCACAAAATTTTATGGCGATAGGATGACGTTTTGAACTGCCCCCAGCCCCGCAAAGTTGAAAGCAATAAGCACGATCTGGTCCAAATATGAAATTTTGAAAATTATAAAATCAAAAAACGAAGTATGAGGATTGATAAAGATGGATAAGCTGAGTATTAAAGTGAAATTTTTAATTTGGTATACATTTTATATATGAAAAGTAAGGGGGTAAAAGGGGGGTTAACCCCAGCAGAGGGGGTGTTATGGAACCCACATAAAATTTATATCATATTAAAGGGAATCAAAATACCTATCGAATGGTATAAAAATATTCGAAATCGGTTCAGTAGTTTTTAAGTAATTGCAATTTAATAATGCATAATATAAACTTTGCCCTTTAATAACTTTTGTTGTTGTTGTTTCCAAAAAAAAAAATCACTTTAATACTCAGCTTAGCCATCTTTATCAATCCTCGTACTTCGTTTTTTGATTTTATAATTTTCAAAATTTCATATTTGTACCAGATCGTGCTATTTTTTCAACTTTGTGGGGCTGGGGACACCTCTAAACATGCGAGTAGGTCAATAAAATTTTACAGGCTTATTACTGGGCTAGAAAGGTTCCGTTCTGGCTTTGGAACAAATTGAATTTCCAAAAAAAAAATTTCACTCCACCTTAGTGTGCATGTCTGAAAGAGCACTATCCGAATCCACTATGATCGAAAAGTTTTAAGCGATATCCATAAAAATAAAAATAATCATTATTTTTTGAGTTTTATTTTTTTGATCGAAAAAATTTTTTTTTATCAAAAATATCAGTCATTCACGAAGTTATATCGATGGGAATTTTTTAGTAATTATGTTCCAGAGCACTTCAGACAAAATTTGAGTTTTTCGACCTAAGCAAAGAAATAAAACTCAAAGAATAATTTTTATTTCTGAGCGATAAATATATCACTCAAAGAATAAGTGTTAATAATATAATACAATGGCGCTATTATAACTCTGACGAGTTTTATGGCCGAGCTTCTCTCCCAATTCGAGGTGTGCTCCTTTTTGTTTTTCCTACTAATTGGATGGACCTACAGTTTTATGCCGGCTCCGAACGGTGAATGCATTTTTTGTGAGAAGCTTTTTCATGGCAGAAATACTCTCGGAGGGTATGCCGCCCACTGCCAAGAGGTGACCGCTGCTCTTAAAAAACCCAATAATTGGATTTTTACATATTAGAAAAATTGTTTTGGTGTTTTGCGCGGACCGTGGTTTGAACCCGAGACCTATGGCATAGCAGGCGAGCACTCTACCCACTGCACCACAGCGGCCGGAATAAGTGTTATTTCTGATAAAAAAAAAATAAAACTCAAAAAATAATGATTATTTTTGATGAAATATAAAAAAAGTCAACATATAATGATTAAATGGGGATTTTTATTATAAAACTCATAATGATTACGGTCCCTGATTATGTTGAAAAATAAAATGCATTCTTGCCGAAAAAATTATTTGTTATTCAAAATGTCACGGAGTTATCAAAAAACCCTCGTACCTTAGAATATACATACATACATATGTATGTATATGCTCAGCAACTATTTTTGTATGCATACATATGTACATATACATACATAGAGTGCTAAACTTTATAACTGATTAATTAACTTGTTATACTCAGCTGTACTAGTACACAGAGTATTATAGTTTTAATCACATAACGGTGGATTGTAACAGAGTGAAATAATCGAGATAGATATAGACTTATATATATCAAAATGATCAGGGTGAAAAGAGAAATCGATTTAGCCATGTCCGTCCGTCCGTCCGTCCGTCCGTCCGTCTGTCCGTCCGTCCGTCTGTCCGTCCGTCTGTAAACACTCTAACTCGCGCAAAAATTGAGATATTTTGATGAAATTTGAAATGCAAGTTGGTATCGAGACTGGGACGGTTGGTATTGAAAATGGGCGAAATCGGACCATGACCACGCCCACTTTTCCTATATAGAAATAATCGGAAATTTGGTATCTCAGTCACTAATATAGCTGGAGCGATGAAATTTTACCCACGTGTTGAGCTCAGGCCCCTAGGAAGAAATTTGATGAAATTTTGGAAAATGGGCGGTGCCCCGCCCACTTATTAAGGGTCAAACCTTGAAAGTTTTATATGTCATAACTCAGAAACCATTGAAGATATATCGATGAAATTTGGTACGCGTGATTTACTTACTTAGGCATACGTTTGGACGGAAAATAGTTAAAATCGGTTGACGGCCACGCCCACTTTTATATATGTATATTACAAAGTGACCTAATAAAAACATTTTAAGCGATATCTCTGTCAAATATAAAGATCTATCATTGAAATTTTGTCGAGTAAGTCTAACTGCGGACATAAAACGAAAAACACAAAAATTTTGGAAAATGGGCGGTGCCACGCCCACTTATTAAGGGGCAAACATTGAAAGTTTTATGAGTCATAAATCAGAAACCGTTGAAGATATATCGATGAAATTTGGTACGCGTGATATACTTACTTAGTCAAATATTTGGACGAAAAATTTCCGAAATCGGTTTAGGGCCACGCCCACTTTTATATATGGGTCTTATAAAGTGACCTAATAAAAGCATTTTAAGCGATATCTCTGTCAAATATAAAGATATATCATTGAAATTTTATAGCAGTAGTCCAACTGTGGATATAAAACGAAAAACACAAAAATTTTGGAAAATGGGCGTGGCACCGCCTCTTTTTATAAACAGGAATATACGAGATTTCTGAGCCCATAACTCGACAAATAATTTATATATAATGACGAAACTTGGTGTGTACACTTTCATTACTTGTGGTAATACACGCTCAAAATTTTAGCGAAATCGGTTGACGACCACGCCCACTTTTATATATGAGAACTATAAAGGGGCCTAATAAAAACATTTTAAGCGATATCTCTGTCAAATATAAAGATCTGTCATTGAAATTTTGTGGCATGACTTCCACAATAGACCGGAAACAACAAATAGAAAAATTTTGGAAAATGGGCGTGGCACCGCCTCTTTTTACACAAAGGGATATACGAGATTTCTTAGCCTATAACTCGACAAATACTTGAGATATTATGACGAAACTTGGTTTATACACTTTTATAACTTGTGTTAATAGACACGCAAAAATTTATTGAAATCGGTTTATGACCACGCCTACTTTTTAAGAAAGATATTTCTGGAACACCCTTTGGGAATTTGTAACATGACATCTTTGTAACTAGAAGTCATAAAGGAATGAAATTTTGCACAAAGTATAATATTGATATGCTTAGTTGGATGACTGATAAAAATTTAGAAAATGGGCGTGACTACGCCCACTTTATGCAGCACTCGCTTTATATTAAGTGCACCGTGTTTCCATCAAACGCAAACAAACAATGAAAGCATACAGCTGAGTATCTAATGTTCGATTCCACTCGAACTGAGGCTTCCTTACTTGTTTTTGTTTTCTGTTTTTCATTTTTCTACTTTCTTGTTTTGCGCATTTCGTTTAATTTCTCCTTGACGCACTTTTGCTCGCTCTTCTTTGTTGGCTGCTACAGATTTTCAGCATTAATTGAAAAAGTTTTTCTGAATAAACTTCGTATGTGCGTAAATTTTTTCAATGTACATCCGCATTTGTAGGCGGGGGCAATCAACCGACCAACCGACCGACCGAGCGACCGACCGACCATGCATTTAGTCGCCTACTTTTCCGGTTCGAATGAGAAGGTGGGAATATGTGCTTATTAAGGTTTATATTTAAGCAAGTTTTTATGTATATTATGATGAGTTAAAGCTGCCAGAGAAACTGATAATAGCGAATTGAATAAAGAGAGCTGGATGGTTAGGCCACCGGATCGCTGTAGTTTCTTCCAGGCAGAAATAATTTTAGCTGTAAGGAGTACAGCAGAGTTGATAGATGGTAATCTCTGACAAAGAAGACGTCTTAACAGATGGTCAGGTGGCTATAAAGTCGATTCTGTCTTATATCACCTCATTCAAGTGTGTGGCGGAGCGCAAGAAAGCTTTAAGGGCAGAGATGTTAAGTAATGCAGTACTTTGTGACTGCGTAGTCTTTTGATTGGGGTCAAAATGACTGCTATGCATTTTTTGTCAGTCATGACTGGGAATTAAAAAAGTAAGCCTTCATTCTGACTGGTAAATTTTAACTGTGCAATCCACCCCGTTACTGCAATGATTTGATTGCAATCATGAAACGATTTCAGCTACAGTCTTTTGCCATTCTTCTCATAGGGGTAAAAAGGTTTTTAAAGTTTCGATCCCTAAGTTTGATACACCAATCTCTTTGGCATGAGAGGAGGCTTCCTACTTTATAATTATATTAACCCTACGTGCGCCAATGGGGCCACTTCCACCCAGTGCTGAGTTTATACCACCTTAATGTAACTTGTTTTGCCGGCATGTTAAACGTCGTCAATAAGCATTCATTTTTTTCATAAGAGGAATTTCGATCGATTCAGTAGAACCGCAAATAAAGCACATTTAACATTCCGAGGAATATAAGTTTTTCACTTCCTATGGTCTTTTAGTTTCATTTTACAAAGATTTTTCTGAGGATACCCCTAATGAAATTTTAAGACGAATAATTTTCTAGAACAATGGCGCACACAGGGTTAATACAATTATAAAGTAGGAACCCTCCATAAAACTGAAGATATGAAAAATTTAATTTTAGCGACATCTAGCGGCGTAAAGAAAAATTTTTCCGGAAATGTTTTCGAAAGAGAGATCATATGGGGGCGTACGGCGAACTTTTTTTCTCGATACGCTCTAGTGTACACATCGCTAGCTTAGAGTGCAAATTGTGTAAGTCCTTTTTTTCAAACTTTGTAGGAGAGATAAAAACCAAGAAATAAAAAATTTTCTGTTCATGTAAATATCTTGGACTTACGCAATTTTCTTCGCTTTTTGGGCTTACACAATTTGCGTATCACTGAATTACAACGAGTAGAAGTATGACAAGAGTCACAGACTAGTTTAGCGCGGTGTGTATTTGATTTTTCTAGCGTTGTACATAAAAATACACTTTTTCATAAAAATGGACTTACACAGTTTGCACTCTAAGCTAGCGATATGTATTTCAAAGATTTTATAAACTGACCATTTTATATATATTAAAAATAAATACTATTACAGCTAAAATACATAGAGAGCATATTTTTGGTACTAGTTTACTAAATGACTGCTTAAAAAATATCGCCAGTCTTCAATGAATGAAAACAATGAATGGTCAGTCATGCTTGCCAAAAATACTGGGGACTTCAAATTTTAAATCATCAGTCAAAAAAAGGACTGAAAGGCTGCATTGAAGACTTCTAGAAAAAGAATTGGACTTCAAGGGCTGAAAGTCACGATGATTGCAATACTTAACATCTCTGCTTAAGGGCAATATACCGAACTAGTACTACTTATCTGTATTGGATACCAGGTTACAAAGGAATAGATGGGAATGGGAAAGCTGATGAGCTGGCGAAGAAGTGTGCAGTTCATGCAGTAGAACATTCCATGGACGTTCTGATGCCACTCAGTGAAATTAAGCGTATGTAGGTATTATGTGTATATGACGGACCAGCCGGATAAGACGTGGAAGCAAGCGCAGGGCTGTACGCCGTCCAAGATTATGTGTAAATCGTACGATCCGATGTTAACTAAATGGTTGTTATGACTGAGAAGGGAAGGGATGAATGTGGACTTATTACCGTTGTCCTTACAGGTCACTGCCTCTTAGCATCACATAAATATGTTTAAAAGAATGGTCGGCAAAGTTGTGAGAAAGATTGTGTCAGAGAGCGCAAAGTGATTTCCGCCTTATTGGTTCGCCTATATGTGTGAATCGACTCCACACCAAAGTGTTATGGCCTGCCTAAGTCTGGTTTAAAATGTGACTAGGTGGTGAAAGTGAATGTAGGATATGCGGATTGCAGGAGGATACCGGGGAGCATGTTCTCTGTTAAGAACTACTTAGATTTTGGTTTAAAGTCCCCAAAATATGTCACAAAAAAAATTAGGTACTTAAAGAAATCATTGCATGGTTTTATCTATACTAATTATATAAAATTGATTGTATGGAAAATGTATGTAACGCGATAACTCAAAAAGTACTGGACCGATTTTAATAATTCTTTTTTTAAAATGTCACAAATGGTAAATTCTCGACAACCATGTACTTTTTTTGCGCATTTCTGAGACTTTAATACCTTTTTCCCGGTTTTAAATTTCGAAAAATTCGAAAAAGCGCAAGCATAGACAAATTCGTTTGGTCATTTGCCGTGTTCAGTGGAAGCGTCGCAGTCGTGCCAGGCAGCGCACCGTAGGCGTCTCATATATTTGTTTTTGCACGGTTTGTTGTTTGTCTCGGTGGCAATCAAAAACCTGTTTGCACATGCATACTATGCTATAACTCAAGAACGCCTGCACCTACACCTGCGATATTGGTATTAAATGAAAAGTGTTGAGCAGTACTTCAACATAGAGTTATTTTCATTGTGATACTAGTCTGGGTAAAAATGTGGACCCAGATGACTCCGGAATGTTTTTGAACGATATTGGTATGGAATTAAAGGTATTGAGCAGGGCTTTAACACAGACCAATTTTCATTATGATTTCCATGCCGGGTCTCCTGATATGGGTCAAAAGGTGGATCTGGATTACGTCGGGATGTGTCTGAGCGATATTGGTATCGAATGAAAGGTCTTGATCTGTACTTAAATATAGAGCTATTTTAATAGTGATGCTAGATAAGGGCCAACAGGTGGACCGGATGACCCTCGAATATTTCTGAGCGATATTGCTACCAAATGAAAGGTCTTGATGAGGACTTCGACGTAGAATTATTTTATATGTGATGGCTGGGCCGGGTCCCCAAATATGGGTCAAAATGTGACCCCGGATTAACCCGGAATGTTTCGGAGCAATATTGGTATGAAATGAAAGGTTTTGAACAAGACTTTTACATGGAGTTCTATTCATAATATTTCCTAGACCGGGTCCCCAGATATTGGTCAAAATGCGGACCCGGATGTTTTTGAGCAATATTGGTATCAAATGAAAAGTGTTGAGACCGGCTTCAACATAGAGCTGTAGTGATGGCTAGACAAGGGCCTTCAAGTGGACCCAGATAAGCCCGGAATAACTTAACTTAACTTAAATTAACTTGGCTTGACTTGGCTTGACTTGACTTGACTTAAGTTGACTTGACTTGACTTGGCTTGACTTGACTTGACTTGATTTGACTTGACCTGACTTGACTTGACTTGACTTGACTCGACTTGAATTGACTTGACTTGACTTGACTTGACTTGACTTGACTTGACTTGACTTGACTTGACTTGACTTGACTTGACTTGACTTGACTTGACTCGACTCGACTTGACTTGACTTGACTTGGCTTGGCTTGGCTTGGCTTGACTTGAATTGACTTAAGTTGACTTGACTTGACTTGATTTGGGTTGAGTTGACTTGACTTGACTTGAATTGACTTGACTTCATTTGAATTGAATTGACTTGAGTTAACTTGACTTGAATTCACTTGAGTTGACTTGACTTGACTTGACTTGATTTGAGTTGAGTTGAGTTGACTTGACTTTGGTTAACTATTATTCCTCATTGCGAAGCAACGGGTATTTGCTAGTTTATTATAATTATAAGCAATTGATACATTTTAGTCAAATCACAATAGTCCTTAACTGAAATGCATACAAAACACTTATAACTACAATTGCAATTAACCAGTCACATTAACATGTTTTGCAAAGAATCAAATCACAAAGTGAATGAAGCACCTGCGATAAGCCTGCGACTATAATGCTATCTATCATATAGACTTTCAGCTAGACTTTTAAATACACATACATATATACAACAAAATTTTCTTTATACATATGTATGCTGATATGTACATACATATCTATAAGCATATCTATAACCATATCTACATATAAACATTTCTAAAAGCATATCTGTAAGCATGTATGTCTGTCTGTATGTCTGTCTGTCTGTATATCCACTGTCAAAGTGCATAAATCAAAGCGTTTTGAAAATGCAATAAATCATGCCGATCACTGCCGCCCTAATTATTTATGTTGGCTAATTAAAGCAACGCGCTAAGGCAGCGCCAACAGCAGCATAAGTAAGGACAGTAAAATAGCGACAACAATAGCAGCAAAGCAGCAGCAGGCAGGGCAGCAACGGCGCATCAAATCGCGACGCTAATTGGGTTATTTGTAGTATGCAAAATGCGCCACTTGCCTGTTTGAGGCAAACAGCAAAGAAAAACAACGAGTAGTTAGTGAGGACAAGAACGCGCAAAATATGCCAACGAGTGGAAAGCAAGAGAAACGAGTGGAAAGCAAGAAAAAAAGGAATCAGTTGGGTACGAGTACAAGTGTAGATTTTATAGCCAGTTGAATTTAATAACTCTTCTACAGAAATTCGCTTATTTTACTTTGGAACACTGAAAGGTTTAGAGATTGCCGATAGGCTAGTAGTATATAATTCATTTAATGGCCGACTGTAGCTATTCTCCTATCTGCCTAAAAATCATAAATGGCATATGCGGCAGCCCAGAGACTATGATACTATAGAAAAGAGAGCGCACTAGCGGAATAATGAGCAGGTGGTTTAGAATCTAAACTTTAGATATATAATTGATCTCAATCACCCTTCCCTACAGTATTAGTTGGTTCTCCCACGCATTTGGCATTTGCCTGTTCTGTGAACTACCATCGCAACCAGTGCTTACAAAACCCAAAGAGGCAGTGCTGCCATTGATGCCTCAGATCCATTTGACGCTTAGGTTTAGAGACTCCACGCACTTTATTGCTATCAGCGACGTAGTGTTTAAGGATTTTATGAGATCTTGCTGCCAGAAAAATCATAAACCCAGTGATAGCGAGCTGCTTTCCAGTTAGCAATTAGCTCAGCTTAAAAAAAAACACTACCGTGGTCTGTTAGACGCAAATATTGATTGAGATGGAAAGAAAATCAAGCTAGCAACTATAGATAGACGTGGATTGTTTGTTCTTATTGCTGAAGTGTTTTCAAACTGGTTTGAAAAAAAAAATTTTGAAATTTTTTTTTCCAGTGTAATATAGAATTTTTACAGTGTATGTTTTCAAAAGGTGATATTAATACCTTTCTAACGGTACAAAAATTTTTGAAATCGGTTGATTAGTTTACGCGTGATATCAAAATATAAGAAAGTAACCAAGAGATGCATTTACTTAAATAAATTAAAAAAAAAAAATTCTTGTTTTTCAAAGTCGCTTGATCTTTGAAGTGTTTTTTCAGTTTCAAATTTTATTTTGGAAAACATTTTTTTTTCAGTGTACTAAAACAAAAGAAAAATTTTACAGTGTATTTATTTGAAATCTAATTTCAATAACTTTCTAATGGTATGAAGATCTTTGAAAAGCCATTCCCTAGTAATCACACTTTAAAAGTACCTATTATCGTAATTTTTTCGAATATTTTCGAATATTTTCAAATATTTCCATACCTTGCCACGCCCACAATTTTTCGAAAATGCAATTTCTAAAAATGAGGTTGTGTTTGAGTAGGTGAGATGTACCTCTGTGCTAAATTTCATCAAATTCTGAGGGGGTCGGGTTCAAAATGTTCGTTTTTTCAGCCTTTGATATGAAATTCATCATCCGTGAAGATCAGATAAGGGTATTGAAATGGTAGCGAAAAAGGGAAGTAACATAACCTGGAATGAAAATAATGATAAAAAATCATAAATTCCTTACATACATACAATTAAAAAAAGTGGCCCCAATTTTTTTTATAGGTAAAACACATTTTCATATCTTTTTGTGGTTTATTTAATGCACTCAGAGAAAATATGCGGGCTAAAATCAAGCTATGTCGTACTTGATTTAAGAATTACTGAAATTAAGGAAAAATATATAAAATGAAGGTTCTTCAATCTTGAAACAGGAATGGTATTCTTGAAGCAAGATAAAAATCTGAAAAAATCTTGTTTTAAGAATGAAATTCTTAATTTAAGAATACTAGGGTCAAGTGTTCTCTGAAATATTTACATACATATGTACATATGTAATTGCTCGTTGCTCTTTTGTTCAAACGAAAATATTTTTTTAACAAAAAACAAAAAAAGAAAATTGTACATACAATACTCGTAAAAAGCAGATGAAAAATAAGGAAATCTATTTTTCGGGATGCCTTAATTAATATACATACGTACATACATATGTATGTAACTTCTGAAGATCTCTCTATACTTTTTCAAATAGTGCTCGTGGCAGTGGCAGCGACTCTAACGCCACCATCTCCGAAGAGGTTTTGCAGTTTTGTGTACATGGCTTCAATGGTCCTGACAACTTGAATCGTCCACCAGACGATACCTTCGAAATCTGAATGATTTTTATGTACATACATATATCATATTATTGCGCCCATTACGGTTTTCATTGACATGGAACAGGCATTTATTGGAGCCGATTTCACACAGGCCCATGTGTAATGATCATTGGGCATCAGTCAAATATGTTTTTGTGATCATCTGTTTTGGTGTGGTCTGGTGATCGGCTGGTTTTGTGATCGCCTATGCATACGCAACGACATTGTGTGCGCGCATGAAGTTGTATGTCCTGCTAGCTGCTGTATTGGCTTTGGGTTGCGTTGGCTATACAATTTTAGAGATTGTTTATAGAAAAAGGTAAGTGGAGAGTGTTTGCATTTTTATCCTGTGAGCTTAAGAAAATATTGTATACATATACTGAACATTTGTCTTTTACATTATTTGCAGCAACGCAAACCAAAGAAACAGGACAAACTTGAAGCTGCCGCAAAAGGGAAGATCAATTGACATATGTATGTATGGACGCTTGCGTCTTGAAGCTAAACATAGAAATAAAAAAAGGTATTTGAACAATATTACTTCTAGAGTAAATCCTCCTCGTTCGTTAGCAATAAAATCAGGAATTAAATTTGCAAGCTTCGTTTGATCTGGTTTTAGTTTTAAATTATCCAAAAATTTGTATTTATAGTTGTAGCATTACCTTAAGACCTGTTTTGCGTAAATAAATATTTCTAGTTTTAGAATATATGATGTGTTGCGGAATATATGTTTGTAAAAATTTAATTATATATTATATATATTACTATATCTATATGTATATACATATGTACATGTCTGAAATTAAAACGAAATAAATTACCATGCATTGAAATAAACACTTTTATTTTTTCATTTTGTTAGGTGGGTTAAATGATTTCGAATTTTGAATTTCGAAAAAGTGGAAAATCAAGAATAAATATTCTTAAAACAAAGTTGAACGTTCTTGAAATAAGATTTTACATTTCCGAATCAATCATGGGCAATGCTGAAAATAAGTTTTTATAAGCTTATTTCAAAACGGAAAATTCTTATTATAAGCTTTATATACTCAAAAAATATCATCCTAAAAATAAGAATATATTCTCGATTTTAGCATTTTCGATCTTAACAGACTTTCATAACGTTTTCGGCTTGATTCAAGCCCGCTATACTGTAATTTAGCTTGCTTTTTCTCTGAGTGTGCTTAAAGAAAATGGAATTTAAAATATTCTTTACACTAACGCAGCGTAAATATGATCGTTCGTTGAGCAGACGGAATAACCCGAGAAAGGCAAGGAATTAAAAAAAAAACTGTTATAGTGTTCGTTAAGCCGTAGGAAAGTGCAAAAACCGTTGGAATTTTACCAATAAAGAGCGAATATGAGTGCAATGAATGTAAATTATGGTAAAATTCCTACGTTTCTTGCACTTTCCTACGGATCAACGTACGCTATATGTGTTTGTGTGTGTCTGGGCTGCTCCGTGCGTTTTCATTATCTTAACGAACAGCCCAAATTTCAAAGTATTCAAGGGTAGTGTTGGCAAACAAATTAAATAAAGAACCTTTCTAAACGGAGAGTTGCCAATGCAAAGTAAAATAGTAACAAAGAGGTTTTTTGTTCTTATATTTAAGAAAAAACTAAAAATTATTTAATACTTAATTATAGTTTTGAAAGTAAAAAAGGACCAAAAGTGGCCCAAATTTTTAAAAAGGTTCAAATATTGCATATTTTCAAAAAGTTCCGTTCAGTAGCCTGGCTTTAAAAAAGGTTCAAATTGCCACTTTAGTGGCCCAAACGGCAACGCTGCATACATACAATCATACAAATATATAAAAAAAACCACCTCTTTTCCACGCTCAACAATTGTGCAGCCGTCCATTTTGCTATACAAACAAAAATAGCAAATCGAACAACCAAGAATATCACAAATTCAAGTGGCAATACACGCTTGTAATAAACGTGGCACTTGCCATTGCAAGTGGCGCCACCGCTGATAATTGCTGTTCTATGTTTTGGCCTGAAGTAGTGCGTTGGGGGCATTTCAAAAATTCATAAGCAAACGAGCGTTCGTTGATGCATGAAACCACAGCGCCTAAATGCGCCAAGAGGAGTGAGTAGGTGGTTGGGTGGCTTGGTTGGCAATGCTTATTTGCCTAAGCAGGAATGTGCAAGTAGGGATGTACATATGTATAGACATATTAGGGTGACATTAGGGTGAAATTCAAAAAATTTGTCAAATGTATCCCGTAACAGCTCGAAACTTGATTAATTTTTAATACCTATCTTAGTTATGTTAGTTATGTATGTGCAATCAAAACAGAGGATTCAGTTGTGATTAATTCTATGAAAATCATACCTAGATACAAAAATATTTGGATACCAGTAGAAGAGCTTGGAGAAAGAGTTAGTTTCAAGGTGGCATTGGGAGGATTTGCTCGAGCTCTTGCCTCAAAAGCTGTTCTCCAATTGCTTATAAAGGCAAGCTCTTCGACAACTTTACTTCTTGCGTGGTTGGCTGGTTTGAGTGGCGAGTCTCACTGACTCCAATTAGCGCCAATGCGCCATTTTGTTACCAAAACTCGTGACTAAAACCAATGAAAAGTAAAAGTAGAAGAGAATGAGTAGTTTGAAAACCAGAGCAGGTTCCACACCCTCAGGCCTTACATCTTTGAGTTCCGAGATACTGTCGAAAAAGGTTTTGTCAAGAAGCTTAATTCTTTCTTGGCAGTTCCAAAAACACTTCACATAGCAGTTGCTCCACTGTCTCCTCCATACCAGTAAGACTACAGCTGCGACACAAAATGTTATGGTCCAATCCTAATCGGGCCGCGTGTGTACCAATGATCCAATATCCTGGGAATACCGCAGTTAGACGAGAAATGTCCCTTCTGCCCATCTTTAGAATGGCTGAGTATCGCATCTGATTCTATGCAGGCCACCGACATCTGCAGATTATGCAGGCCGGCAATCGCCTCCATCTGGTTTGAGACTGCTCGAGCCAGTGCCGAGAGATTCGGCCATTGATGCACCTCAGGGACGCAATAACCTTCTCCGCCTCTGCGACATTAAGTGCCGAGTTCTGCCTGCCATCAGCCATTTCGTAGTCCGAGATATCGCGGTTCCACGGTACCAAGATGAGCGATACGCTATGTCGACTTGCCAGGCCCATGATCCACTATGTGCACTGTCTGAACAGGCTTGATGACACCGCTGCAGACAACGGAGCCACCCGACCGCCGTCCCCGAAGGTTTTGGGGAATGTAGGAGAAGTGGCAGCCCCTTGCTGGATAAATCTGTTACGCTGGGGTACTAGTCCCTTCTGACGCTAGCCCGACTGTCGTGCAAACGATTTTTTTGGCCATTCTCAAACCTTCTAGACCCGCTGGGTAACTGTTTCCGGCATCACTTGCCGTTGCAAATAGAGCCTTGCAGGCTTCCTGTATGACGAAAAATTCGGTTTGAAAAACGCTTGCCGGCGTCCGGGAGCTTATTTTTTCTATGAAAGTATCCGCATTAGCTGCGGGAACATCCGCTCCCACTCCGCATGCCATCTTTGACACGCCCGTGAAAACTGAAACATCGAGCCGATGAGCAAGTTAATGATCTCTGCAGTCCTTCGTATATGGAAAAATAATTTCATAGTTTGTATCGAAGACTGTTATAAGACAGACATAGTCTGCCTTTGTATAGATGTAGAAGTCAATAACTCAGAGCAGAATGTGACCGCGAACATACATATGTGCGTTCCTTACAGTGATCCAACTGCCGCAACCTAAGGCAACTCTGGCATGCCCTTTCCTTGATAAAAATATCAATGTGCGGAATATGGCAAATCACATTCAGAGCCTCCGTGGAGCCTGGTCTAATCGCCCCTGTGATTGCAACGCAAGTAGCTCATTGAACTATCCTCAGCATATCAGCCATGCAGCTCACCTCGGTTGCTCTCCACTACACCAATGATCCGTAAGTTAGGATTGGTCGAATAACTGCTTTGTACAGCCATGCCGTGAGTTCCGGCCTCAGACACCACTTTTTTGTCCAGCATTATTTTGCAGGCGTACAAGGCGCCGTAGGCATTCTTAATTCTATCTTCTGTATATAGCCTCAAATTTAATTTAGGCGCCAATAAGATTCATGGATATTTTGCACTGTAGTGTATGTACTGGTTCTTCGCAAAACATAGATACATCTGTTGCACGCAATAGGACAACACGTGCGACATATACAACAACAATTTATGTCAGTCACTCGCTATGCTTAAGCGTTAAGTAAAACATTGCTGATGCAAGTCGTCCCAGTTTGGATGCGGAAGTGCAACACTTGGCTTTGGCCAAGCACACATTAGATACACAAACCCAACCGCATGCACTGATAACAACGCTAAGCACACTGCAAGGCTGCATATAGCGCCCTGATCATTATGTCTCAGATGTCGAGTTAAGGGACAAATCATATTTAAGGCAAACAAACACAAACCCAGTCACGCCGCATTCAGCCAACCATTCACCCACTAATGCACTCACAACCACTCAGGCATACATACATACATATATACCAGAGGCGGTCGCTTCATACAAGCCGAGAAGCCCGGCTTGCGTACACATTTTCGTTCATTTCATATGAAATTCTTTAAAATCTGGTTATTTTACGTTTTAAATGTGTTTACCATTTAAGTTCTCAATAATATAGCCCCCATTGTAACATGCGGCTAAAAGCCTGCTAAAATAGCGCAAATACACCACTAATCCACCTCACAATGTGTATTTTGTTTGTACAGCCAATCACAGCACAGTGAGCATGCTTCAACGTTTCCACACATTAGCTTTTACGTGGCTTTCAAAACAGAATAACATAGCTTGTTTTCTCGCTTTCGCTAAGGAGAAACCAGTTGCTTATTTTCAGACTTAAATTGGAAAACAAAACTAGCAAAGCACTTTTTTTATTTTTCACATCAAATTTGTATGCGAATATGAAGCTGGCTTCGGCATTCAAAAGTTCAGTATTCACAGCCATATGCATATTTGATTTGATTTTCGTTTGCATGTACATACTTATGCGCATAATTTCTTACATATGCATGTACATGCAAACATAAATATCAAATACCAGATTATAAAATGATTCATTGTGATTTTTGGCGACTATTGGCACAATATCAAGATAATTTTAAAAAGCGGTGCAAAATCAAGAAAAAACAATTTTAATTTAAAAAATGTTTATTTTTATTTTAAGCACTATGAGATTTTGAAGGAAAAACTTTCGTTTTTATTCCATTATTTTTTTTTTTTAATTTAAACATGTTTCTTTTTAAATCCTAAATACATTTTAATTTAAAAAATTTATTTTGTAATTTAAAAAATTTAATTTTTAATTTAAAAATTTTCATTTATAAAATAAAAATGACTTGGTTTAAAACGTGCATTATAAAAATAAAAATTTTATTTTTGATTCCTTTTCTCTGAGTATACAAACAAAAAATGTGTATCAGGAAAACAAAAATAAAAAATACATATGAAAAAAACAAAAAAAAAAAATAAACGAGAAAAAACGATCTTCAAATACCCGAATTGTTCAAATGCCCGTACAAACATACGCGTAATAAACAAACAAACGAACGTTCGAGCATTGAAAAGCATTTATTCGGGCCACTCGAAAATTTTAAAAAGAAATCGAGAACTCTAAACCAAAGTTAATGACGGAACGCAATCAGACTTTTAAATAATACAGCAAAGGAAATTACATAAATGGCTAATGGTTATGCTTCACACATAGGCTTGCCCAGGCAATTTATTCTAGGTCCGCCACTGATATATACATACATTTTCATTTATGCAACATTTGGCATGCAACATGTAACATGCGTATGTGGCCTATAACGTATAAATTTGTCGTAAAATTCATTGTTCTGAGTGAAGTACGGCACGGCGAATGGTTGACGCGTATGTTCGTTGTTGATACCATTTGATATTCGTGTGTGCGTGCGTGCGTGGGTGTGTGCTTTTGCGATAATGCGGCACTCAAATCAGCAATACTAGCTGCAATGAGCGCGAGTAGAGAATTATTTAAAAAATGGCTTGCCACAATGCAGTTGAAACGCATTTCATTTCGATTACAGTCATTATGTGTCAAACTCAATAAGCGGATTATACGATTTACGAGTAGAATGTAATACTTCGTCTGTTGATAGTTGTGTGTGTGTGGGTGTGTGTGTGTGTGTGTGTGGGTGTGTGTGTGTGTGTGTGTGTGTGTGTGAGAGTGCGTATGCGCGTTTGTATGACAGTAAAACGGGTTAATGGCGACGATTGCCACTTTCCCGCAACTTATCCATTCGTTTAACCCAATAAAAGAAGAAGCAGTGGAAATTGAGCAAAAAGTGGCGGATTAAAATTTAGCTAGTTTTTTTTTTGTTGGCAAGCGAGTATTCATAATGATGATAAATTCAGTACTTAGCGCTGATTTAATACAAAATTTTGATTGTGTTTTAAATTGGAAGATATTATTGGCTATACGTTGCGGCCATAGCAGTATTGGTAGTAGTACTCTGAAAAAAATACCCGTAGTTAAACCAACAAATTTCGGCTGTTGAATCTCCGTCTTTGATTCAACAGCAAAAGTATTTGTTTTTACAGCAAAGTTTTTGATCCAACAATTTATTCAAAAACGGGCGTTGTTGATTCAAAAACTTGCTTGCCTTTAAAAAAATTTTTGTGAGAAAATATTTTTTTGTAAGAAAACCAACAAAAAAAATAATGATGGAGAGAAGATGAAGAGAAAAATCCAAACAAAAGTTTATCTTTAGCAACAATTTTCTCCCCGTTGTTGATTTAAAGCAGGGCTGCTCAATGCTCTCGTATTGAAAGTACAAAACTCAATACATCTACAAATTTTGTATATGCACTGAAAAATTTTTTTGCTCATTTTAATTTTTTTATGAATTCCAATAAAATATTATTTTAGAATTTATTTTCAAATGGTAGTATCACATACATACAAATATTTTTATTTTTTATGTGAAAATTTTTGAATAAAAATTTTTTACAGTGCTTTAATTTTTTGAATTTTTTTTTCATTACACATTTGTTATTGTAAATTTCGATTTCTTACGGCAGTGCTCGAGCTCCTATGCAAAGTGCCTTTGCTCTGCACATTCAATATGAATCATAGGCACATACATATAAAATTTTTTTTATATCTGAGTGCTTATGGGAGTGCAAGGAAAATTTTATTTTCATATTTGAAGTGAAAGTATGTATCTGTGCCTATGATTCGGTACAAAACAAAAACAATTGTGCTTTGAGTGCCTATGAGGTGAGCAGCCCTGATTTAAAGCATATATGCTCATGCCTATGCCCTTGAATCACATTTGTTTTTGTTTTTCCCCCCAGACATAGGCACAGATACAAATTCGCCCAATGAATATAAAAATAAAATTTTCTTCCCCTGTCATATGCCCACAGGTATAAAAAATTTCAAATGAATGTGATTGAGTTTCTTATGGGAAGGGCGAAGCTAACGTAGCTACGTTGGCGTCGCCCGTCCCATATGAAATTGAAAATTACACTAACAAATTGAAAATAAAATTTTTTTGAAAAAATTGCATTCTTGAATTGAAAAGCGACGTAACTCAAAACCCAAATAAATATAAAAGAAATAGAAGAAATGCAAGAAAACCTTTTTCTTTACAAACGAAGGTTTGAAGTAAAACCTTGGGTAATGAAGAAGACTCTTGCTGGGAGGAGACTAACATTTAGCAGTCCCTAAATACGTTATTCATGGATTCAAAAAATTTTGAGTTGTGCAATTTTTTGATTTAGGGTGCGATTTGTAGGCAAACGAAAAAACTGAAAAAAATGTCTAGTTAATATTGAAAAATGTGTGGCAAAAGTGTATTTCAAATTATTTGAAGAAAAATAAAAGTAGATTTTAGTAAGAAGAATAGGAATTAGAGCTTTTTTGCTGAAATATTATCGCGAGTCGCAGTCTATGCTAATTAATTACAGGTACGTATATAAAGTAAGTTATATATATGACAGAAATAAAATATGACAAGTATCCACTCATAAGAAATGAAATTTTAAATACTTATCCATGTTCGGCAGCACATATATTGGCGAAAAAGCTTTAAGTTCATCAAAACAAACCAAAGAAACCTTTTATCACAAAAGCATTTGGAAGCAATTCTGCAATTATCCACCTCTGATTCGACAATAAATATTGACAATTTAATAAACAGCCTTGAATAAACTTATCACTTATTCTTATTATGTAATATGTAGATATATTTTTTTTTATATGCACGAGTTCATATCTTAATTTAATATATATGTAGATACATTTGTATAAATAAAATATGTTGTAAATATTGTACATATGTATGTTGTATGCAAAATTTTCCAATGGTACATTAAAAATTTACTTGTAGTTTGTAACTTTTTTTAAATCTAACACAAATTTTTTCTGAGTGCACTAATAAATTTTTGTAGATGTATTGGAATTTCCCCATTCAATACGAGAGCGTTGAGCACCCTTGATTTAAAGGCAAAAGTATTTGAAACAACAGTCTCCGTTGTAAACAAAACTAATGAGAACAATTTTTTTTAAATTTTTTTACTATGATTCAAATAATTCATGGATTCCTTTTTAAGAAATGGAAGTATAAATAGGTTACTACAATTCAATATAATGTTGAATGTTGCACTATGTGATGATTGGATAGAATTTCAGGTTGATATCATGGTTCGAATCCGGAGGAGAATATAAAATAAAGAAGAAAAATCAGAATAAGATATAAAGATAGCAACCAGTGAATGATAAGGAGAGAAGAATAGGGGAACAAGCGGAGGCTACATATTTGCAGTTGGGACCCGGGCGGGGAGAAGATGAAGAGTAAAATGCAAACAAAAATTTATTTTTAGGTGAACATTTTTTCCAACAATCTCCGTTATTGACTTAAATCAACAACGCTCGCATCTTTGAAACAACGACGGAGCGTTGTTGGGTACATTTCAACTGCGGAAAGTAGTTGATTTAACAGCGAAAGTCTTTAGATTTACAACGTTTTTTTTTTCAGAGTAGTATTATCATAATCTTCTTCTTCTTAATTGGCGCGTAACCGCCTAGACGATTTTGGCCGTGTCCAATAAAGCTGGTCGTTTCGGTTTCGTGCTAACTGGCGTCAATTGGAAATACCAAGGGAGTCAGTCTTCACCTGATCTTCCCGATGCAGTAGAGGTCTTCCTTTTCTGCTGTCTTTAGTAGGTTTCGATAGAAATTTTTTCTGAGCCGGAGCACCTTCCTACATTCTCATGATATGAACTGCACAACGAAGCCGCTGGATTTTTATTCGCTAAACAATGCCCAATTAGTAGGAAAAACAAAAGGAGCATACCTCGAATTGGGAGAGAAGTTCTGCCATAAAACTCGTCAGAGCTCTAATAGCGGCAGTGTATTATTACTATTAAACAATGTCGATATCTGCGTAAAGCTCGTGCAGCTCTTCATTAAATCTCCATCGATACTCGCCCTTGCCAACGCGCAAATATCCACAAATCATCCGAAGAAATTTTCTCTCGAATACTCCAAGTGCCATCTCATCTGATTTTGACATTGTCCATGCTTCTGCGCGGTACATGAGGATTGGAACGATGAGCGTCCTGTAGAGTGTGATTTTTGTTTGTCGAGAGAGGACTTTACTTTTCAGTTGCCTACTTAGTCCGAAGTAGCATTTATTGGCAAGCGTGATTCTTCGTTGGATCTCCGTGCTGACATCATTCTGGGTCTTAATGCTGGTTCCCAAATAGACGAAGTTCTTAACAGTTTCAAATTTGTAACTGTCAACAGTGAGGTGGCGTTCAATGCGTGCTGTTTCTTTGTATGATGAGAGGAAGTAAGTACTTCGTCTTGTCCTCGTTAACTGCCAAACCCATTTTCTTAGCCTCTTTATCCAGAAAAAAGAACATGCGGCGCGAGAGTTAGTGCCAATGATGTCGATATAATCGGTGTACGCCAGCAGTTGCAAACTCTTGTGATACAAGATGCTTCCTGCTCGGTTAAGTTCTGCAGCTCGTATTATCTTCTCCAGCATCAAGTTGAAGAAATCACACGAAAGGGGCTCACCTTGTCTGAAACCTCGTTTGGTCTCGAACGGCTCGGAGAGGTCTTTCCCAATTCTGACGGAGATGGTGGTGTTAGTCAATGTCATTTGTTAAGTTTTGCAGGCAAAACAAATATAAAAATTGCAGCGTAAAAAGTAATCCTATTCATGCTATCGACGAGCGGCTTAAAATCGACAAAGATATCGTGTCTGTCTCTGTTCCTTTTTAATGGGTTTTTTTCAGGATTTGACGTATTGTGAAGATCTGATAGATGGTAGATTTATCAGGTCTGAAGTCACACTGCTAGGGTTCAATCGGATTGTTGACGGTGGGCTTTGATCTTTCGCACAATGCGATATTTAGAAGGTTTATCGCACGATAACACTGCTATACCGCCAAAAAATACTCTAAACGCGACCATCCTATCCACATGTAAAATCGGTCGCTGATTCCGAAAATCGGGTTCATTTTTAATTCTATGGGAAGGTTTTTGAGATAGAAAGATAGCTTACTGCGTTAAAGAGATATACAGGATTAAGTGGAGCCATTGGCTAAATAACGGTAAATTGCCGATATCTCAAAAACCTTTCCATAGAATTAAAAATGAACCCGATTTTCGGAATCAACGACCGATTTTACATATAGATAGGATAGTCACGTCCAAAGTACAGACAAAAAATTTCATTTTGTGATCCAGTGTAATTGGCGCGTACTGTGGAATCTTATTTTTCTTGTGGATTGGGCAGAGCACATTTATGTCCCAATCGTCAGACATGCGCTCGTCCTATTAGCTAAACGAACATATACGTAGAAATAGGTTTATTTCCCATATATATTTTTATGTACATAAATACATATTTACATACAAATTTATGTATTTACATATCGTCGCTGCGCCAACAAATTCAGTTATATGTTTTTTTTTTTCGATTTTTTTTTATTACATATTTATTTAGCGCTATCCGTTAGCCACATTTCTGCATTTCCCGTTTTCTGATATCCTTTTTTGGTTAGAAGTTATCAAACACAGCTATATGCTCTCAGTAGTAGAAATGCTCTGTAAAATCAGTTATACATCTATTTTCGTATAATTGTTTTTTGATTTCAGGTTATTTTTGTGTAAAAAAATTATTTAAAAAAAGCGTATGTGACCAATTTTCAAAAGGGGAGGGGCACTGGTCAATTAAATAATGCATTTCCAAGCTATCGCTAATTGCATCGGACCCTAGCGAAGAATTGTATACACATCTTTCACGATTTCTTACCCCCACTAGCAAATTTAAACAATTTGTAAAAAGAGCTATGTGCTGTAAAACGGCGCAAATGCTTCATGCGAAGTGGTTGGTCAAAATAAGTAAAAAAAAATTGCACAAGTCTATTACATATGTGTAGTATCATTAGTTAACAATTCAAACTATAAAAACTATTCTCTAGGATCACCAGAAAACGGTTTTTTTGCTCTCCTGAAAAGTTGCTGAAAAACGTATAGCTGTTTTTGTTGGCGCAGCGACGATATACATATTCAAAGTAGCAAAAAAAAGACGTTGGAATTTATTATTCACAAAAACCTACATTTTCATCAATTTTTAATTTTGCACATTATTAGATTATAAAATTTTTGTAAGCGCTTACACAGATCAACAACAATGTATTATTATTTTAAAAACTGCAAAAAAATCTGCATATTGTAAGGAAAATTTAAATATGTTGTTATATAAACACATGCAAAGCCATAGTCAGCAATTTGTTTCAGAGGGGGATACAAAAAGAGTTTAAGGAGCGCATGGAAACAATTCGAACTACTCAGTCATTAAGCTCAAAATTTAACGACAGTAGGCTTTCTAAATGTTTGATGGGCGGGTTTGTAAATTAAAGTCATTGACGATATCTCGATATTTGTACCAATCAGACTCGGCGAAAATCGCCTAGTTACGGTTACGCGCCAATTAAGAAGAAGAAGATATATTGGACGGGTCTATGCTCAAAGTACATAAATATTTGGTTGAGCGGGAAATAACTTAAATATTGATTCTGAAATTCTAGGATAGGTATACAATTCTACGCAAACGTATAGGTATGTAAAAAAAATTAAGATTAATTATTAAAATTACTTTGGTGTTAGTTATTAATAAAATCATTTTGTGATTTAATATATTCTGATCAAAGTTAACAACAATTTTTGATGTATCTTTTTTGTCGACTTTCGCAAGAACTACATGAATCAACTATAGATCTTATCGAATAAAGGACATTGCTAAAAACTTTTTACTTTAATATTTATGCCGATAATTCTGAATTCATTACTCTCCTAAACGTTTACAAAATACATATAGAAGAGAAAGGCCCCTCCATTAACCTTTAAAAGCATACCTATGTAAATTCTATACACATGCGTATGTTTAATGACCGAAAATACAAAAGTTTTTAGATCAGCAGAGGTTATTTGTTTTTATATGGAAGAAATTTCATGTGAATATACAAATATACAAACATGCATACGCATTCGCAACTACAAAACATCATAAATCAACGGTTTGCCTATCAATTTGATTGATTTGTCGATTACACAATAACAAAATTTATGCATTACATATATACATATGTACGTATTAAAGATAAAATTTTCTGCACAAACTTATTTAGACATACATACATGGTACCTATATACGAATGTCATAATTATCTTCGTATGTTTGTATTTTATCGAATTTACACACAATCAATCGCCTGAAAGTTTTCCACGCATTGTGGACAGTCGGCTTATGCCACTGAAAGCGTTAAACCGGATTAAAATAAATAAATAAATAAGTTTCCATGTATTTTTCACTTATTAATGATTGAATGACAGTGGCGTAGCTAGAGAATTTTTCGGGGGGGGGTCACAGCCAATGTAAAAAATTTACCAAAATTAAAATTACCAAAAAAAAAACTAAAATTTTTTTTACAAATGATAAAAATCGCTAGCTTAGAATGCAAATTGTGTAAGTCCTTTTTTAAAACTTTGTAGGAGACACAAAAAACAAAAAAGAAAAAAAATTCGAAATGAAAAAAAATTTCTGTTCATATAAATATTTTGGACTTACACAATTTTTTCGCTTTTTGGACTTACACAATTTGCGTATCACTGAATAACAACGAGTAGAAATATGACAAGTATCTCAGACTTGTTTAGCGCTTTTTCTAGCGTTCTACATAAAAATACACTTTTTCATAAAAGTGGACTTACACAGTTTGCACTCTAAGCTAGCGAAATGTAATTTTTTCAGACTATAATTTAACATTTTAGTACACAAATATCGCTTATAATACATATATCAAACTCTTAAGGCCCTTGGCCACTTAAAATCTGGAATGTTAAGCAGTGTATACATATGTGTGAGTGTCGGGTGATTTACGCAAATATCTAAAAGATTTGATTCTCATCAACGCGAGCCCGAACAAGAACGTGTAGCACTACGACTGCCGATTGCACTAACACACACAAAAAAACTCACACATACACACTGCTTGACATGCCAGATTGTCAGTTGCCAAGGGCCTTTAACTATACTTCAAAAGTAAGTCTCATATTCTCTTCTGGAAATCTACGCGCATAGGTAGATTTTCAAGTTTTATGCGCCCAAAATTGAATTTTGTAAAATTGTTACAATTACAGAAAAAAAAAACATACCCACATATTGGAAATAGAATGGGGAACAATAATTCATCGCTTTTTTCCCGACCCCATACTCTGCACTTGCCCCAGATGGTCGTAACTTAGCATATCTGAAGTTAATTTTTTTGTTTTTTTCTTACATATTTTTAAGTGCTAGTTTCAACTTGAATATTTATTATTTAAAGCATTTCATTTAAGTAATCGTGATGAATCCTAAAGGTTCAAGTAATTATTAACACTCTTCAATAATATCCTTGGTTTCCAATAATTCTAAGTTTATAGTTTTAAGCTTTTGAGGTTGGGATATTTAAAAAAAAATTATCACTCTTTTTCATGTTAAAAATTGGGTTTGTTATGTTGCTCTGTCAGACTCAGTCAAATTAACCCTCGGACATGATATCTAGTACAATTAGTAGTTAGCCGACAAAAAATTACGTCGCACAAAGCCGCACTTCACTACTAGATACAGGGTTTTTCATATGTACCTACAATAATTTTCTTTTTGTGCTTTATATTTAATTTTAATGTTTATATTTCTAACGCATATCTTGGTTAATGTAGGTGATGCTCGAAAGTAACCCAGATATTTAGCAGCGATTATTGTTAACTTTTTAGGCAGTATTTTTAGTATTTCCAATTTTTCAAAGTTAAGGAAATACTTATCATAAAAAGGGGCTAAGAATTATAAAGCTACATTTTTTTAGAAGATTTTTGAGTATGCAATTTTGCAGCTCATTCAATTGTAATACAATAATATGCAACATTCAACTTTTTGAAAAATTTCATTGGCTTTTCGGAAATTTTAATTGGAACGGTCTCACGTACATATAACGCAAACACCCTACAGAAAAAAATTACTAAAATCGACGGAAATTTTTACAGCATTGAAAATAGCACTTTTTACACTAAAATTGGTTGGCTACATAACAGTACATTTAGAAATCTCCTCAAAATCTTCTATAAATTCTGGCCGCGTTTTGAAATTTTTAATCCACTTTTAGAAATTTCTACGATTTTTCGAATTTTTTCCATAAGCTTAGAAAACCTGCTTAAGGCGATTTTTATTGAAAAATTGTTTACATTTTTAAACGAAAATAAGAGAGTCAAATTTTCGACAGAATTGTTTGAAATAAATTTAAAAACTCTGGCGTATGATTTCTTTTTTTGAGTCACTGTATATATTTTTCAATAAAATCGACTTTTAACTAGAGCCCTAGATACCCGGGTATCGAGCAATTCGATCTGATCGTTTTTGTTTGAAGCCCGTTTGTTGTTCAAATGCCCGTTCAAACATTCGAGCATTCGAGCTTACAAACAAAACAAATGTGTATCGGAAAAACAAAAATAAAAAAAACTACATATAAAGACAAAAAAAATTAAAAAAAAAAAAAAAAAAAAAAAAAAAGAAAAGAAAGAAAAAAACAAACTTCAAAATACCCGAATTGTTCAAATGCCCGTACAAACATACGGGTAATAAACAAACAAACAACTCTTCGAGCATTTGAACAACAACTGTTCGGGCTACTCGAAAATGTTCAAAAAAAAATCGGGAGCTCTACTTTTAACACAAATTATTAAAATTTTGCATTAAACAAGCCATTTTGAATAGATGTACACAATAAAATATTTCTACCTACGTGCTACGGTTATAAATAATAATTTTCTTATATAATTTAGTTTTTTAATATTCCATTTTGACAGACATAAAGTAAAATCTCAAGTTCAGATACTCTTATACATTGCATATTTATCCCCATTGTAGTTTATACTAATATTATTTGATTAAGATGATAAGTAATTGAAAGAAAACTTGAAATTTAAATAATTGGCGTTACTTTTCTGTTATTAGCATGTTAATAACAGCAATACCGTATAATAATTGTAGCGTTTGTTGAGCCGTAGGGAAGTACAGGAACCGCAGGAATTTTACCACAAAAGAGCGAATATAAGTACAAAGAATGTAAATTGTGGTAAAATTCCTGCGGTTCTTGCACTTTCCTACGGCTCAACAAACGCTAGAATTATAAGTAATACTTCGTGTAAAAGCGCTAAATTTCGAATTACCAATTTCGAAAAATTACTATTCTCATTGATTTTTTCCTGAAAAAGAAATGTATGCTAATAAAGTCAACGATGGTTTTATGGTCAAAACGAATCTTTCGGGGGGGGGGGGGGGGGTTTGTCCCCAAACCCCCCCCCGTTACTACGCCACTGTTGAATGAATGTGTTATTTGGTCAATCAATCTATCGATGTTGTATGTAAATATAAAGTGTAAATTTAAGTGTGGCAAAAGAAGCGCGCTTTTAATTAATTACACTGTTACGTGATAATTAATGAGGTGACTGTAATTGTGTGGGAGTCTTTGGCGATGCTCAAGATTCAAGTTTGTCATTTACATATTTAATTAATAATTAAAGAGTAGACAGATTTAACATAACTATTTAATATTATATTATATAGTATCTATACATATAATAAAATTGTAACAGGTCGATGTCTGTACATGGAAGATATTCAAGAAAAACTGATAGGAAAGGACGTTATTGGACTAGCGGAACCCAAATCTACAATTTTTAGAATTTTTGAATTTCTGTCTGTCTGTCTGTCTGTCCGTCTGTACGATTGTGCGCGCATCACGCAAAAACTTCTGAATAGAATTGCATGAAACTTTCACCATTCTATCACTTAACGTCTAGCATAAAATTTAGGACAACTTTATTTTATATCTCATCCAGTTCCCGAGTTATTGACTAAAATGTGGGAAAAATGTGACCAAAAATATGGTTTTTACCATAACGCCCGTGTCACACAAAAACGACTGCATAGAAGCGAATAAACTTTCAATAATAATTTTCTAGACGTCTCTTCTAAAATTTAAGATATCTTTCACCGCGATATCTTAACCGGTTCCTAATTTATTGACCTAAATGTGGACCCAGGGTGACTGTTAAAAGGGATAGGGATAGATATAGGGATGAGGATGGGGATAGCGATAGGGATAGGGATAGGGATAGGGATAGGGATAGGGATAGGGATAGGGATAGGGATAGGGATAGCGATAGCCATAGGGATAGGGATATAATGGTGAGCAACACGGTAATCTAGGACTTTTTCTTTAGACTTTATAGGAATAAATTTTAGGCAGAACAACGTCTGGCGGGTCAGCTAGTAATTAAAAAAGGCGATTTCGCTCTCCACATTACTCCACTTACTTTTCTTCCAAAAATTTGATGGACCTAAAGCTTTATGTCGACTTCAAATGACTTCGATTGACTACAATGAAAGGGTTATTTTGACCACTTTTTTATAAAGTTAGGAAAAATAGCATTTCTAAGGTTGCTATAGGGTTAAAATGTTCAAGAAAATTATTCGCCATAAAATTTCAGTAGGGCTTTCCTCAGAACAAATCTTTGTGAAATGAACCTAAAAGAACACAGGAAGCGAAAAACATATACATACATATCGTCACTCCGGAAGAAGAAAGAAGCATGTCAGTAATTTGTCGACGAAAAAAGGCGCATTAAAAAATATTTCGACGAAGAGAGACGATTATAAAATATTTCGACGAAGAAAGACGCCTTAGCATTATAAACTGCGAAGAAAGACGCATTAGCATTAATATTGACAAAGAAAAATAAAAAATCGAATACGTCTTTCTTTCCTAAAAAATATTTAAATGCGTCTTTCTTCGTTATCAAAAAAAAATAAAGAGTCTTTCTTTCGAAAAATATTTTTAATGCGTATTTCTTCCTCAACAAAACAGTTTGCGTGGTTTTTCTTCTATAGCGACGATATGTATTCCACCAAATGTTGAATGTGTTTTATTTCGTGTTCTACTTAGTACTGTTTTTGAAACATCGATAGTATCGAACGAAAATTCGATGTTTAACATCGATGTTTGAAAATTACTCAGTATCGAAAAATCGCCGATACATCGATGTCAACTCTGACGATATTTGACTGTTGTTTTAGTCGGTGGTAATTTATACATAAACATAATAAATCCTCCACAGGCTGGTAATGTGACTCCACATTACGTGTCGAGTTTCCATGAAAATTCCAATTTCGGGGTGTGTGAGAGAGTACCCAACAGCAAATCAATTATAATTATCATCAAATCCACCGGAGCCGTACATTTTTCGAACAATTTAGCTGAAAAAAAACATCGATGTATCGATGGTTTTCTTCCGATGTTTTTTTACAATCGATTTTAATTTTTTCGATACATCGGACATCGATGTATCGATGTTGGTCCTCAAAATTTGCATCCCTAGTTCTACTAAAGCGACCGAAATACTTTGTATACGATCTTTGACGATGTTTAACATGCCGGTAAAAAAAGTTACATTAAGGTGGTATAAACTGAGTACTGGGTGGAAGTGATTCCAATGGCTCACATAGGATTAATACGATTACATAGTCCAAACCCTCCCCTCAATACAAAGGCATTGGTGTAGTATAATTAGGGATCAGACTATAAATACTGAAGATATGGAAAAAATGAATTATAGCGACATCTAGCGGCGCCAAAAATAAAGAAAATTAACGGAAATGCTTTCCAGAAAGACATTATATGGGGGAGGTGTTTTTTTCTTGGTCCATAAAAGGCTAGACAGCCCAATGTTCAGGCCAGTTAAAACGCGGGACCTCTCGAAATCTGTCGAAGTCGGAACGAGGTAATGAACTAGGAAAAAATATTAAAGCTGATAATCTGAATAACGAATGACGCTGTTTAAACGGTTTAAATCATGAAACTTTTATGGAATTATTTGATTAGCCAATTATATGTATCGCATGTAGACAGGTAGGCCTACCTAAGCAGAAGCTACATTAGTCGCAATGCTAAAAATATACATACATATATGGCAGAAGAGGTATGCGGAATAATCCGAGACAAAAATTAATGAAGAAAACAATCAAAGAAAGATTAAAATAATCTGACGGTCGAAAAATAAAGTGCTTTTTTCGAGATTTATTGTCTAAAAATAAACTTGAAGAATTGGAATAAACGTGGAAAAGCCGCTCAGCTTCTAAATTATTTGGTTTGCCAAATTATGTAGGTTGCATTTACTAAACCGACCAATTAAACAAACAAGTATTTAATTGAAAAATAAATGCTTAAAAAGATTAAACATTAATTTTAACACAAATTTTATAAAACCAAATCGAGGGATGAGTGCCTCATGTTAGGTATGCCAGCAAAGCAGCAGATTTCAGAGTTCATTTGTTCGGCGACATACCCTCGTTACTTGCTTAGTTAATGTTGGAATCAACGTAAACAGTATTAGCCGTGTAAGAAAGTATTGTGTTGCGTCTAAAAGCTTATTTTTAAAGCCGCCAGCCCATGGTTGCTTTCACGTCTAGTCAAGCGTTAATAAGCTGACAACAACAATCAATAAATCCGCATGTCTACACCGAAGAAATGTGTTAAATACCAACAGCTAGCGTTTTATTTGCCAGAGCCTATTCTGTGCATACATATCTACATACTCGTATGTATTTAAATTGTGTTTATTATTATTATTTTCACTGGCATTGTGTGTTTTGCTCGCAAATCCGGTAAATAACATGTTTAAGCCATTATTCATATCAAAACAAGAAGAAAAAGTAGGTATTTACAAAATAAAATGACAAGAAGGGCAAATATACAACAACAACAACAACAACAACAACAACAACAACAACAACAGCAACAAAAATAACAACAAAGCAAGATTAAAAAAGACAACCTGACAACAAACATACAAACTTAGCAACTTTGACAGCAAGTGCGTATGTTAAAGTCAACCATCCTGATTCCCTTCGTCAAGTCAAACTTTTCTCATTTACGTTCTATTTAGTTTTGTGCCATTAAGGTTTGACTTTCAGCTGGATTGTCTGCGGAATTAGCTGTAGGCGTCCGTCATGGATTTTCTATGTTTTTTTTTCTCTTTTTCTCCTTCATCCTCGTCGGCGTTATAATTAAATGCCGGAACAATGAATCGTATACTTACATATTTGTTAAGTTCTCGTGTTTCTTCTTAAAAGTTACATATGTATATTTTCCTTGTTAGGTGTTTGCTTGGAAAATTGCGCTTTCGCTGTGTACCCACATTTATAAATGTTTTATTTCCACAATACTTAGTTTGGGCTATTATAGAAATGAGTAACTTGAGCGTAGGTAGACATAGAGGGTGCTTCAATTGGACGAATGTTTCATTTATTTTATTTTATTTTTTTTTTTATTTTATTTTATTTTATTTTTTTTTTTATTTTATTTTATTTTATTTTATTTTATTTTTTTTTTTTTACTATTTTACTTCATAAGTTAACTGTTCCAATCCTTAAGTCATAGACTGGTGCGGTTCCTATGCGAAGTAAAAAAGTTGTAAAAGTCCATCCCTAAATATGAAGCTTATGTTGAGCGGGTTTCGGTATTTATTTTTTTTTTTTGTTTTTTGATCCTTCGAATAACCACCAAATTTGTTTTTTTTTTTATTGTAACTTTGTTATTTAACACCCGGTTTTCAAAATTGATATGTTATTATTTTAGTCTTAGGAAGCTCTATAATTCATTTGAATTACTGCTTTTGAGCTCCGTTCTCGTTTTCACATAGTTGGGTCGCCTAACCTTGTTGTACGTCCATAAAATATCCTTTTTGTTCCACCCTTATTTCATCAAGCGAAATAACTTTAAAATTCATAACAATGTTGCTTCCAAACTTTTTTACAAAATTTATAAACAAGGTAGTTATAGCACTTCAAAAATTTATTAAAGCGACCATTTAGATAATGGACCATATTAATAAAAGCTGAGCATTTGCTTTTGCTTAAAATTTGAGACCATTTACTCAAATTTTGAAATTTGGTTCATACAAATTGATGTCAAATCTCTTAAATCTTGAGTAAAAGTATTTGCTTAGTTTTTATTAATACGACCCAATATTAGAAGTGCTATAACTTGCTTGTCATGTCAACAAATAACAAAGTTACAATAAAAAACCATTTCGACGGTAGTTCGAAGGATGAAAAAATTTATTACTGAAGTCGTAGATGTCAGTATACTTCATGCACCTTTTCTATTAATCATTAGTTTAGTTCTACATATTCATCCATTAAAAATCGGCTGGAAGTTACGAATATGTTCGTATATCTATTCATCTCAGACAACAACAAAACATATTTATGTATGTATATAAGCCATGACATGAATATCTCCTCAAGTGTGAATAATGTGCGAACATATAAAAATTAATTAATAGTCCCCGCTCTACTACTCAGTACATTTAGAGAGAGTGTGGTCACACGAATTTCCCTTACTCTGGAAAACAAAATACGAATAAGTTGTGCTAAATTCCATTATAAATAAGCGCCACAAACAATAACAACCCTATACTTAAAAAATTGGTTCGGTTGTCCTGTCGAAAGATATTTATAAAAATGAGTAATTGAACTCACGACGCCATTCGAATTCGTCGAGTTTTAGCGAATCCATAGTTGACCCATGTCTGGCTGCTGGTTTAGCAACCGCTAAACGACAAACCAAAAAATGCCATGTCTCCACATAACGTGTTTCGCTCTTTTTTTCTGCACTCCCTTGTTTCGACCTCAAAACGAGTGCCGAATCTCGCCAATTTCCATACAAATTTCTGAGAGCGAGTGAATATTGAAACACTTGTTTCGTTCTCAATCCTCTTGCGAAACGCGATGATATCGATGCCTTCTCTAATTTCGTATCGAAAATCTATCGAAATCGCACACAGACCAAAACAAAAACGTAAAAATAAGCAAACATACAAACATTTAAGAAGAACAAGAGAGAGAAATGTTAAACTGAATCACGTTCAGCCACGTGGAGACGGGTTATTTAGCGAGATGTTTCCCTAGATGTTTCGCTGGCGAATCAAGTTATGTGGAGACGGGCTTTAATTTCTATGTTCGTTCGATTATCAACTCACTTTGCGCTTTAAATGAGACGATATGTATGTATGTATGTACATATGTGTAATTAAAGCCTTTAAGAAAAAAAATTGTGCATCCTCAGAAAACTCATTGAACTGAAAACGTTTGAAAATCATAAACACTTGTTCAAAGCAAAATCGAATATGATGATACTTATCAAAAAGAAAACTCACAGATGTATTTAAATTGATTGGCCACAACAAACTTCAACAATCAAAAGGAAAGCATTGTTTCTATTTTTATAAGTACCATATATAATTAAAAGCATACAAATAATGTATTACTTTAAAGTGCACTTTAACCGCCTAAACGATCAGTTTGCCACCTCGACTTGACCGAGTTAGTTTTCTTTTCCAAATTTAACTGCTTGAGTAACTTTATATAACTAATTTGTTTGACTTCAGTGATACTAAAACGTATTCAATTTAAATCAAAATTTCTCAAGCACCACTTTACCATACAAAGATTTTTGAGCCTTTATCAATAGATTAATTAAATATGGATAGTTCACTTTCAAAAGTGGCTATGGCAATTTTTCATTTTAAGCCGCAAATTGGAAAAACCAGAAGGAGAATTTTGAATGTATATTCGTGCTTAATCCCTGCAAAAAAATGTTCGATTAATCGCGAACGAGATTTGTCCCGGATTGATCTGTCCACAATTAGTCCCCGATTGTTCCCGTACGGGTATAAATGTAGATTAATCGCTTTCATTCAGAACGGGTACAAATCTAGATTCATTAAAGGTAGAAATTTAAAAAAAAATTGTAATATATATATCGCACCCTAAATCAAAAAGTGGCACAACTCAAAATTTTTCGAACTCGAGTTCTTTTCACACAGCCAATGTAAAAAATTTACCAAAATTAAAATAAAAATTACCAAAAAACTACAACTTTTTTTACAAATGATAAAAATGTAGTTGTTGGGGTAAGTGGAAAAAAATTCAACAACTATTTACAGCGAAGGTTGAGTGTATAGCTATTTCACGAAAAACCATTTTCGATCATCAGCACTCTTTTCGGAAGTGGATGCACCGGGGATTGAACCCGAGTCCATTCCATCTTCAGCCGCAATGACCCAACGCATAAACACACTCGGCCATTGAGACTCTGTGCAAGCTGTTGGATTTTCCCCACTTTTGCCTTTTTTCCCCGGTGCATTCACTTCCGAAAAGAGTGCTGATGATCGAAAATGGTTTTTCGTGAAATAGCTATACACTCACCCTTCGCTGTAAATAGTTGTTGAATTTTTTTCCACTTACCCCAACAATTAAAAATTGAATTAAAATAAAAACTTCGTGCTAAGCACTAAAAACTCTTTCAGATAAAAATGTAATTTTTTCAGACTATAATTTAACATTTTAGTACACAAATATCGCTTATTATACATATATCAAACTCTTAAGGCCCTTGGCCACTTAAAATCTGGAATGTTAAGCAGTGTATATGTGTGAGTGTCGGGTGATTGACGCAAATATCTAAAAGTTTTGATTATCATCAACGCGAGCCCGACAACAAGAACGTGTAGCACGATGACTGCCGATTGCACTAATACCCAAAAAAAAAAAAACTTACACATACACACTGCTTGACATGCCAGATTGTCAGTCGCCAAGACCCTTAACTATACTTCAAAAGTAAGTTATATATTCTCTTCTGGAAATCTACGGTTATAAATAATAATTTTTATACTCAGCTGTACTAGTACACAGAGTATTATAGTTTTAATCACATAACGGTGGATTGTAACAGAATGAAATAATCGAGATAGATATAGGCTTATATATATCAAAATGATCAGGGTGAAAAGAGAAATCGATTGAGCCATGTCCGTCCGTCCGTCCGTCCGTCTGTCCGTCCGTCCGTCTGTAAACACTCTAACTCGCGCAAAAATTGAGATATTTTGATGAAATTTGAAATGCAAGTTGGTATCGAGACTGGGACGCTTGGTATTGAAAATGGGCGAAATCGGACCATGACCACGCCCACTTTTCCTATATAGAAAAAATTTGGTATCTCAGTCACTAATATAGCTGGAGCGATGAAATTTTACACACGTGTTGAGCTCAGGCCCCTAGGAAGAAATTTTATGAAATTTTGGAAAATGGGCGGTGCCACGCCCACTTATTAAGGGTCAAACATGGAAAGTTTTATATGTCATAACTCAGAAACCATTGAAGATATATCGATGAAATTTGGTATACTTACGTGATTTACTTACTTAGCCAAACATTTGGACGGAAAATAGTTAAAATCGGTTGACGGCCACGCCCACTTTTATATATGTGTATTGTAAAGTGACCTAATAAAAACATTTTAAGCGATATCTCTGTCAAATATTAAGATATATCACTGAAATTTTGTCGCATGAGTCCAACTATGGACATAAAACAGAAAACACAAAAATTTTGAAAAATGGGCGGTGCCACGCCCACTTATTAAGGGGCAAACATTGAAAGTTTTATGAGTCATAACTCAAAAACCGTTGAAGATATATCGATGAAATTTGGTGTGCGTAATATACTTACTTAGGCAAATATTTGGACTAAAAATTGCCAAAATCGGTTGACGACCACGCCCACTTTTATATATGGGTATTATAAAGTGGCCTAATAAAAACATTTTAAGCGATATCTTTGTCAAATATAAAGGTAATTCATTGAAATTGTGTGGCATGAGTTACACAATAGACCGGAAACAAAAAGTAGAAAAATTTTGGAAAATGGGCGTGGCACCGCCTCTTTTTAGACAAAGGAATATGCGAGATTTCTTAGCCTATAACTCGACAAATAATTGAGATATTATGACGAAACTTGGTTTATACACTTTTATAACTTGTGTTAATAGACATGCAAAAATTTATTCAAATCGGTTTATGACCACGCCTACTTTTTAACAAAGATATTTCTGGAACATCCTTTGGGAATTTGTAACGTGACATCTTTGTAACTAGAAGTCATAAAGGAATGAAATTTTGAGCAAAGAATAATATTCATATGCTTAGTTGGATTACTGATAAAAGTGTTGAAAATGGGCGTGGCTACGCCCACTTTATGCAGCATTTGCTTTATATAAAATACACCGTGATTCTATCAGACGCAAACAAACAATGAAAGCATACAACTGAGTATCTAATGTTCGATTCCACTCGAACTTAGGCTTCCTTACTTGTCTTATATAATTTAGTTTTATAATATTTCATTATGACAGACATTAAGTAAAATCCCAAGTTCATATACTCTTATAAATTGCATACTTATTCCCATTGTAGTTTATACTAACGGCATGTTAATATGTCTTGTATATATCAATGGGTGTTTTACAGTTTCAGTAAATTTTTTTTAAAGAAGAGGAAGGTAAAGAATTAAACTTTCTAAGTTAGATAGTCATATCTTCATACGCTAGAACTTTCTCTCACCTAGGTAATTTCTGTTTTTCACTTCAAACTCCTTACATGAATTCAACAATCACATTATGCTTAAAGTGTCGAGTAGCCACTCCTTCAGAGATTTTCTTCTAACATTTCCGCCACTTAATTAATTGATTATCACACTCTGGGCGAAACATAAAAGTCTCTGACTTAATACACTACCCTCGTGTGCGTGATCTTAAGTAAGTACATACAAACATATGAATTTATTTTATAGTAAATTTTAAAGAAGATTCAATTCACTTAAAAGGGGGATTTGCTTATGAGCTGCCGTGTAGAGTGTATATTTAACAAACATTTGTAATTAAAAGTATTCAAAAACTAAAACATAAAACTAACACATATATATTTAGGTATGTATTGACTTGCCTAACTGAGTGCACTTTTAGATTTTTGTTTTCTTTTACCTTTTGGTTTTCTTAGTTGCACCGGCGCGACGCGTCGTCGTCGAGAGCCACAAAATGAATTTTCATGTCACACAAAATGTTCAATTTAATGAGCGCTAATTAATTAAAAATTCAAAAGACATAAACCTGGTGTGTTAGAGATGTCATGGATGTCATTGAAGTTGCGCATTTTACTCCCGAATATACGGGACCTAAGAGCGAGAATGTTATTTGAGGTTCTATTTGCATGCATAGAACAGAATTTTCAAGATTTCCAGAGCTACATACCGCACTTGAAGGTACTACTGCCGAGTCTTCCATGCCAAATTTTAGTCACTGCCTGACATAGAAATAGTTTTTCTAATAACACATACTACATATGACAATATTCAAAATGCTGTCTGTGTGTTTCCGCACAGTAACGACACTCCTTTCTTGCTTTGGTACATAATTGCTGCGGCCAAAGTCTGCCTCGCGTTCTATTGTACTCTGCGGCCTGTCAAAATGGCATTCGTAGCATCATTCATGACATCGACACGGCCGCCACGTGTTCTTGCTCTGTGTGCATGTGCACCCTCATGCTCAAACAAAAGTTGCACAAAAGTGGAGCATCATCTGTGGCGATGATGACGACCGCAAGATATTGGCAACAGCTGCATTCACTGTGTGCGCTAGCGTTGCATGCCACAAGCATGTCTAGGCGCTGACATTTAACACTTTACACACACATAGATATGTATATATGTATGTAAATAACCTGCAGCTAATATAAGGGACAGTGCCGAAAAACGACAGTCTAGAGCTAGAGAGTTCGCAACTAGCTCAGAACTGATTCTAAAGGGATGCAGAGCGGGGCAGTCTATTATTCTGACTTCATTAGAAATCTATGTTTACGGCTACTACTTTAAAGTTGAGCAACAACAAATGTTGCACTTTGCAATAATGCCCGTTTTTGCTGTCTTTTGCTGGGTAGTACCGAATGGAACTTGAATAAAGGGACGCACATATAACCAAAGTAATATTACTTGGCATTTGTAGGTGAATGGGGATAATTTCAGCTTTTGTGTGGTTAAGTTTCATAAACTTTGTATTTTATAATATAATGCCGAATTTATTTTTAGTATGTTAAGAGTTTTATCGGCTGAGGATTATTTTTGTAAAGCGCGGCCAAAGACCTTGAATTTTTGAACTAGTCCTGAGGTGCTTCCTTTTGAACTATCTCGGAAGTATTGATTTTTGAACTATACCATGACTGACCATATAGGAAATAGTTTAGAACGCGTTACAAAATTCTGGAGAGGGGGATAATTACGCTTTGGTAGGACATCGCTGTGTTAAAAAAGACAGTTGAAAGCTTTGTGTTGCGATAGAACGAGAACCAACACTGTCTCATTTTGAACTAGTTCTACATTACCGTTGAACCAGCGCTATCTGCTGTAGGGTGTGTATTAAGGTGGAGTGAAAACTTTTTTTTTGGAAATTCAATTTGTTCCAAAGCCACAACGGCACCTTTCTAGCCCAGAAATAAGCCTGTAAAATTTTATTGACCTACTCGCATGTTTAGAGGTGCCCCCAGCCCCACAAAGTTGAAAAAAATAGCACGATCTGGTACAAATGTGAAATTTCTAAAATTATAAAAAAAAACGAAGTATGAGGATTGATAAGGCTTAGCCATTTTTATCAATCCCCATACCTCGTTTTTTGATTTTATAATTTTCAAAATTTCATATTTGTACCAGATCGTGCTTATTGCTTTCAACTTTGCGGGGCTGGGGGCAGTTCAAAACGTTATCCTATCGCCATAAAATTTTGTGGGGTTCATTAACTCGTATAAAGGCAACTTCTCATTGCTGGTACGTTCAAAAAAAGAACAAAAAAAAAATCTCCATATGTTTTCACTCCACCTTAGTGTGTATCTATGTATGAACGTGCGTATTTTTTGAAGAAATTCCATTAAGGCCAAATACAAACATTTTTTTGTTTTCTTTTCAGTTTTAATTCCCTTTTTTTTTGAATGTTGAAAGATTGAGGCGTAGTTTGAAGCTTATAGCTCGTGTTATAGGATTTAGATTTAGACGTATCTTACGCGAGTTGATTCAGCATTAAGACAAACAGCAGCCTATACTTCATACTCTGTCGAAATCAGTAGCAATCTACGCTTATCGGTTTGAGTTTAGGTGAGCGTCTTTTTTTAAATATATATTTTGTATAACTGGCTGCTGTGGGCTGAGGTTAAGGCATATATTTCACATTATTATTATTACGAAATATGTTTGTGTGTATGCATTATTATTATTATTATTCGAATGAAGCACGAAATTAAAATTTTCGTTAATTGCAAATTATACTGCATGAATGTAAACAAACAAACGGCAGACCAATGCAGTCCAATACACACGCGTGGAATACAGACACGCGGATGATAACTGTCGAACTTTAAATCAAGTAATTGTTTCACACAGCAAATAATAAATTAACTTTGTGCATACACATGTATGTATGTACCAGTGGCGTGCGCTTCATAGAAGCAGAAAAGCCCGACTTGCCTAAATAGAGATTTCTCTATAAGTTTGGCGCCAGCAGTCAATTCAGTTGAATTCGACTGAGCCAGGCATTTTGATGTGCTGACCAAAGGTACAGCTAAAGCAATAAAAGTCATATACATACATTTCTTCATATTATCCATTGTATATCAAAACTTAATTATTCTTCATCCTCATCATTTTCTCGATTTAATCCAATACATTCAATTTCATACGGCGTATTTAATTATAAACTACAAACCAAACATGCTAAACGAATTTAACCTCAATGACGGAACATCAATCAGACTTTAAAATAATAGAGCAAACTCCCCAGCGGGTTAGAGGGCTTAGTATATACCCGTGGTAAGGAATGCCTGGCGTAAGAGGCGACTAAAATCCACCAGCCTAGAAGGTTGATAATGGCCAAAAAATCGTTCGCACGACAGTTGGGCTAGTGTCAGAAGGGACTGGTACCCGAGCGTACTGGATTTATTCGGCAAAAGACTGTCACTTCCCCTACTCTCCCCAAAACCTTCGGGAAGTGTTTTGGTGCCTCATACATATTTAGGCTTGCCCAGCCAATTTATGATAGGCACGTCACAGCTCTGTACTGATGTAAGTATTGCTCCGGGGAGCTCTACAAAAAACTTTTCTACGTGTATAAATCCAAAATCCCTTACAGTGAAAAGTGTGCGACACTTAAAAGAAGTGTTATTCTACTTGCTTCAAGGAAAGGATTCAAGCCAGCTTTTATGATACGGTTTAATAGGCATACATACATGCAGTGCATATCTTCACGATTTACCTTATGCATTTCCCGGGTACTTACACATATACACAACACACTCGTGTAAATGGACATATCGCACCTTAAATCAAAAAGTGGCAGAACTCAAAATTCAAAAATTTTCAGGAGAGCCAAAAAACTTTTTTTCATTACAAGCACTCGTATGGCAAAGGGCCAGGTATAATCGTTATATTTCGGTCCAAAGAGACAGTTATTCAAAAGTTTTTTTTGGCAATCGCTAGAGATATGTTCCGTATACCCGTTTATGATAAAAACTCGATTTCGAAAAATTTTGAGTTGTGCCACTTTTTGATTTAGGGTGCGATATGTACGAATTTTCCCCACGGCCATCAAGCCTCCTGCAATTTCCAAAATTGATTGTTGTTGTTTCATTATTGCATAATATAATGTTTGAGCGCATGTACCTATACAGCATAGTACGGTATGTCTGTCGTTATTTAAATGGATGTACATATGTACACTCAGGGAAAGACAGCATTTTAAAATCAAAAATAAAATTTTTGTTTTCATAATGCACGTTTTAAACCTAACAATTTTTATTTTAACAATGAAAATTTTTAAATTAAAAATGAAATTTTTTAAGTAAAAATGTGCATTTTGGATTTAAAAAGAAACATATTTAAATTAAAAATGAAAATGAATGTTGATTCAAAAACCCGCTCTTTGTTCAAAATTTTTTTGTGAGAAAATATTTTCTTGTGAGAAATCCAACAAAAACAATAATGAGAATCGATTTTTTTTTAATTTTGTTTTTACAAAGATTCATATAATTCATGGATTCTTTTTTAGGAAAAGGGAAGTATAAATAGGTTATTACAATTCAATATAATGTTGAATGTTCCACTATGTGATGATTGGATAGAATTTCAGGTTGATGTTATGGTTCGAATCCGGAGGAGAATATAAAATAAAAAAAGTAGAATAAGGAGAATAAGAAGTAAAGATAGCAAACAGTTAGGGCCATATATATAATACTTCTATATTGCTAACAACCTATCTACTCAATGTGTTTCAGTTCTGGTCGCGCTGAACTCGTTTCTCACTACATATGTAATTTGTGCGCATGCGTCAACACAAGCAAAAGTCGTATATGTGAATATATGTCACACACACATTTGTAAAATTGTAGTAGCATTACAAAAAAACAGTAGGGGGATTAAAAGGGGTCGTTATTCCCTTCATATAAAACTTTCATGGTCGTTATAAAAACACAAAGCAGTAGATTAAACAATGAAATGCCAATCTTTCGAAAACAAAATTGTACACATGTATTTATTATTTCAACGTAGTTCACAACCAAATAACTTATGTATGCATACCTACATGCTAAAAATAAGGCAGGTAATTTATATTTTCGTAAATTAAATAAAGTCACAATATATATATCGTCGTTTAAATTTCATAACCGCATAAGTGAAATTGCTAACCGCCTAAGCGGCACTTGTGCCAAAAATAAAATTTGCCAATAATTCAATATGTTCCTACTTCTATACGAAGTTGATACTTTAGTCAACAAAATGATATACATAACTATTTAAATTTAAGTTTATACGCAGAAATAAGTTTGAAATGCAGGAGTTTTATGCTCTTCTGTAAAATTAATTCTCATTTACTTCAATAATATCATAACGTAGGATAGGCGGTTATACACAGCGACTATTCTTGTTTTCTGCGGTGGCGATAAATTCATACATACATACATTCAACAACGAGGAATGCCTCACACAAATTTACGAATGCAAAAGAATATTCGCGAGCGTTCAATGAGCGCCAGCGTTGAAATTCATTTTATGCGCTCGTGAGCGTCCAATGAGCGTTCTTTGAAAATTCATTTTGATTCATGCATATGTATGTAGGTACATATATTCATACCCATATCTTTGTTAAATAAAATACCTATGTATTTCATAGTATCAAATTTTTCTGTAGTCCCCCTTGTCTTTGAAAAGAAATGTTTAACGACACCCATGGAATCTTGCTTCCCTTTCTTACAGTATATCGTTACTGTGAAGTATGACCAACAAAACAATTTAATAGTAGCAATATAGAAGTATTATATGTATATATGGTTAGGGCGAAGTAGAAAAGCAGAGGAGAACAAGCGGAGGCTATATTTTTGTAGCTGGGGCTCGGATTGAGAGAAAATTTAGAGAATGCCGTTGGATACAAATTTGAATCCGGAGGAGAAAATCATATAGAGAATACTACAGCGTTTTTTTTCTCATAGTGCTTAAAACAAAAATAAACATTTTAAAATTTAAAATGTTTTTTCTTGATTTAAAAATTTTACAACGAACATTTTTAAAATAAAAATGTTGGTATTTACATCACTTTTAAATACGTGTTTGCCCATTTTAAGCACGTTTTCATATGTTTTTATAATTTTTTTCCCTGAGTGTAAGTATACGCGTACTCATATTTAATATGCAAATATGACCGCCTATATTTGCGCATTAATAATAATTATTGAATATAAATACGTCATTTCATTTAATTATGAAAACATTTTTTTTTAATCAACGCAACACCTCCAATGACTCGCACACTGTCCACTTGCATTCGCAGTGATGTCACAAACAGCAGACAGAGAATATTTCGCTCATTTACTTCAATACACGCAAAACTCAAGAGAAAAAAAAACCAACATGATATTCATCTGGGCCGTTTGTTGGTTAGTTGGTTGGTTTTAGTGACGATTCCCACTGACTACCGTCTTCTTCCGCCCCAGTAAGATTCCTTCATCTGGTTTTAGCCTCCTCTAGCCAGCGCCGAGAGATTCAGCCCTTGATGCACCAAGTACCAAGCCCTGCCTGGTCAACTCATCAGTCATTTCGTTGCCTTGAATATCGCGATGTCCCGGCAGTCAGATCAGTGATATGCTATGTCGACTTGCCAAGCCCATGACCCACTCTCTGCACTCCCTGAGCAGGCTTTACGAGACCGTTGCAGACCGCAGAGCCATCAGACTATCCGAGAAAGTTCCTATCATTTTTCCGGCATTGGCACTTTCTATTACAAGTAAAGCCTTACAGGCTTCCTGTATGGCGAAAACTTCAGGCTGAAAGATGCTCGCCGTGTCCGGGAGCCTAATTGATATGGAAGTATTGCGAATGAGTTGCGAAGATACCGGCTCTCATTCCGCATGCCATCCTTGATCCATCTATGACAACTGAAACATCGAATCAATGAGAAAGTTTACCATTTACTCAGTCCTTCCTAGACGAAAAGATAAGATATTTTATGATGTAGTTTGCAACTCCTCATATGTTTAAGTAATCTTCGTATAAGGGCCGATTTCATAATGAAATTCTTAAAGCTCCTTTTGTTAAAGGATCCTTTTAGTTAAAGAGAAATTTAAATGTTCTTTAAAGTGGGAGTGATTTCATAATAATATAATATTAAAAGGCTCCGTTAACGTCAAATGATTGTCATAAATTTAAAAATATTGAAATTTGACATTTTTTTCTGGAAATAAATAAATTTTTGATAGAATCATAATTTGGAAACCCAGTGCAGATAAAATAGGAAGCGGTCATCCAACCTCGCAAAAGAGGAAGAGGATGAATATTGCATTATAGGACTCAACAAACAAAACAACAAACAAAAGCGATTCAAAAATTTTAATAAATTTTGATATTTGATTTTGACAGACTGCAGAAATTAATTTTTTCTGGCAAAAGGAGCCTTTAAATAACTTAAATGCCCGTTTTTGGGTATTTAACTTTAAAGGAACTTTTATCTTCAAAAAGACTTTATGAAATCGATCACCAAATTAAAGGTTTTTTGGAATAAATTTCATAATTTTTTGGTTTAAATCTTACATTTTTTCTCATTTAAACTTTTAAGGGTTAAATTTTAAACTTTCATTGGTCGTAAAATTTGGTTTCAACAAAAAAATTTTATTTTTTGATTTGAAATTCCAACTTGCTTTTTCGAGAAATGAACAATATAAAAAGCTCATTTATAGTTATTAGACAATTTGAATGAATGAATGGAGAAACAAACAAACACAAAATATTTATGGAAACAGATAAAATGAAGAAGAAAGAAAAGGAGAAGAAGAGGATAGGAAAAAGACACAATATGGAAAAGGATTAATGGGATGTTGGGGGGAGAACAATATGGGAGAAAAGGAGAAAAAAAGGATAGGAAAGAAGATACAATAGGGAAAAGCATGAAGAGGATTTGGGAGCAGGCATTTTTTTTTAATTTAAACCGAAAAAAGGTTTAAATTTTAAACGTTTGAAAGTCTTAAAATAAAATTTAATTTGGAATAAAATCTAAACCCTAAAAGTTTAAAAATCTTTTAAACTTTTCAAAGTTTAAATTTTAATAATTTTTCGGTCGTGTCCTATATACCGACCAAAAAAGTTTAAAACTTATACCAAAATTTATTTGAGTGTAGAGATATGTTCCGTATACCCGTTTATGAAAAAAAATCGGTTTCGAAAAATTTTTAGTTGTGCCACTTTTTGATTTAGGGTGCGATATGTACGAATTTTCCCCACGGCCATCAAGCCTCCTGCAATTTCCAAAATTGATTGTTGTTGTTTCATTATTGCATAATATAATGTTTGAGCGCATGTACCTATACAGCATAGTACGGTATGTCTGTCGTTATTTAAATGGATGTACATATGTACACTCAGGGAAAGACAGCATTTTAAAATCAAAAATAAAATTTTTGTTTTCATAATGCACGTTTTAAACCTAACAATTTTTATTTTAACAATGAAAATTTTTAAATTAAAAATGAAATTTTTTAAGTAAAAATGTGCATTTTGGATTTAAAAAGAAACATATTTAAATTAAAAATGAAAATGAATGTTGATTCAAAAACCCGCTCTTTGTTCAAAATTTTTTTGTGAGAAAATATTTTCTTGTGAGAAATCCAACAAAAACAATAATGAGAATCGATTTTTTTTTTAATTTTGTTTTTACAAAGATTCATATAATTCATGGATTCTTTTTTAGGAAAAGGGAAGTATAAATAGGTTATTACAATTCAATATAATGTTGAATGTTCCACTATGTGATGATTGGATAGAATTTCAGGTTGATGTTATGGTTCGAATCCGGAGGAGAATATAAAATAAAAAAAGTAGAATAAGGAGAATAAGAAGTAAAGATAGCAAACAGTTAGGGCCATATATATAATACTTCTATATTGCTAACAACCTATCTACTCAATGTGTTTCAGTTCTGGTCGCGCTGAACTCGTTTCTCACTACATATGTAATTTGTGCGCATGCGTCAACACAAGCAAAAGTCGTATATGTGAATATATGTCACACACACATTTGTAAAATTGTAGTAGCATTACAAAAAAACAGTAGGGGGATTAAAAGGGGTCGTTATTCCCTTCATATAAAACTTTCATGGTCGTTATAAAAACACAAAGCAGTAGATTAAACAATGAAATGCCAATCTTTCGAAAACAAAATTGTACACATGTATTTATTATTTCAACGTAGTTCACAACCAAATAACTTATGTATGCATACCTACATGCTAAAAATAAGGCAGGTAATTTATATTTTCGTAAATTAAATAAAGTCACAATATATATATCGTCGTTTAAATTTCATAACCGCATAAGTGAAATTGCTAACCGCCTAAGCGGCACTTGTGCCAAAAATAAAATTTGCCAATAATTCAATATGTTCCTACTTCTATACGAAGTTGATACTTTAGTCAACAAAATGATATACATAACTATTTAAATTTAAGTTTATACGCAGAAATAAGTTTGAAATGCAGGAGTTTTATGCTCTTCTGTAAAATTAATTCTCATTTACTTCAATAATATCATAACGTAGGATAGGCGGTTATACACAGCGACTATTCTTGTTTTCTGCGGTGGCGATAAATTCATACATACATACATTCAACAACGAAGAATGCCTCACACAAATTTACGAATGCAAAAGAATATTCGCGAGCGTTCAATGAGCGCCAGCGTTGAAATTCATTTTATGCGCTCGTGAGCGTCCAATGAGCGTTCTTTGAAAATTCATTTTGATTCATGCATATGTATGTAGGTACATATATTCATACCCATATCTTTGTTAAATAAAATACCTATGTATTTCATAGTATCAAATTTTTCTGTAGTCCCCCTTGTCTTTGAAAAGAAATGTTTAACGACACCCATGGAATCTTGCTTCCCTTTCTTACAGTATATCGTTACTGTGAAGTATGACCAACAAAACAATTTAATAGTAGCAATATAGAAGTATTATATGTATATATGGTTAGGGCGAAGTAGAAAAGCAGAGGAGAACAAGCGGAGGCTATATTTTTGTAGCTGGGGCTCGGATTGAGAGAAAATTTAGAGAATGCCGTTGGATACAAATTTGAATCCGGAGGAGAAAATCATATAGAGAATACTACAGCGTTTTTTTTCTCATAGTGCTTAAAACAAAAATAAACATTTTAAAATTTAAAATGTTTTTTCTTGATTTAAAAATTTTACAACGAACATTTTTAAAATAAAAATGTTGGTATTTACATCACTTTTAAATACGTGTTTGCCCATTTTAAGCACGTTTTCATATGTTTTTATAATTTTTTTCCCTGAGTGTAAGTATACGCGTACTCATATTTAATATGCAAATATGACCGCCTATATTTGCGCATTAATAATAATTATTGAATATAAATACGTCATTTCATTTAATTATGAAAACATTTTTTTTTAATCAAATCAACACCTCCAATGACTCGCACACTGTCCACTTGCATTCGCAGTGATGTCACAAACAGCAGACAGAGAATATTTCGCTCATTTACTTCAATACACGCAAAACTCAAGAGAAAAAAAAACCAACATGATATTCATCTGGGCCGTTTGTTGGTTAGTTGGTTGGTTTTAGTGACGATTCCCACTGACTACCGTCTTCTTCCGCCCCAGTAAGATTCCTTCATCTGGTTTTAGCCTCCTCTAGCCAGCGCCGAGAGATTCAGCCCTTGATGCACCAAGTACCAAGCCCTGCCTGGTCAACTCATCAGTCATTTCGTTGCCTTGAATATCGCGATGTCCCGGCAGTCAGATCAGTGATATGCTATGTCGACTTGCCAAGCCCATGACCCACTCTCTGCACTCCCTGAGCAGGCTTTATGAGACCGTTGCAGACCGCAGAGCCATCAGACTATCCGAGAAAGTTCCTATCATTTTTCCGGCATTGGCACTTTCTATTACAAGTAAAGCCTTACAGGCTTCCTGTATGGCGAAAACTTCAGGCTGAAAGATGCTCGCCGTGTCCGGGAGCCTAATTGATATGGAAGTATTGCGAATGAGTTGCGAAGATACCGGCTCTCATTCCGCATGCCATCCTTGATCCATCTATGACAACTGAAACATCGAATCAATGAGAAAGTTTACCATTTACTCAGTCCTTCCTAGACGAAAAGATAAGATATTTTATGATGTAGTTTGCAACTCCTCATATGTTTAAGTAATCTTCGTATAAGGGCCGATTTCATAATGAAATTCTTAAAGCTCCTTTTGTTAAAGGATCCTTTTAGTTAAAGAGAAATTTAAATGTTCTTTAAAGTGGGAGTGATTTCATAATAATATAATATTAAAAGGCTCCGTTAACGTCAAATGATTGTCATAAATTTAAAAATATTGAAATTTGACATTTTTTTCTGGAAATAAATAAATTTTTGATAGAATCATAATTTGGAAACCCAGTGCAGATAAAATAGGAAGCGGTCATCCAACCTCGCAAAAGAGGAAGAGGATGAATATTGCATTATAGGACTCAACAAACAAAACAACAAACAAAAGCGATTCAAAAATTTTAATAAATTTTGATATTTGATTTTGACAGACTGCAGAAATTAATTTTTTCTGGCAAAAGGAGCCTTTAAATAACTTAAATGCCCGTTTTTGGGTATTTAACTTTAAAGGAACTTTTATCTTCAAAAAGACTTTATGAAATCGATCACCAAATTAAAGGTTTTTTGGAATAAATTTCATAATTTTTTGGTTTAAATCTTACACTTTTTCTCATTTAAACTTTTAAGGGTTAAATTTTAAACTTTCATTGGTCGTAAAATTTGGTTTCAACAAAAAAATTTTATTTTTTGATTTGAAATTCCAACTTGCTTTTTCGAGAAATGAACAATATAAAAAGCTCATTTATAGTTATTAGACAATTTGAATGAATGAATGGAGAAACAAACAAACACAAAATATTTATGGAAACAGATAAAATGAAGAAGAAAGAAAAGGAGAAGAAGAGGATAGGAAAAAGACACAATATGGAAAAGGATTAATGGGATGTTGGGGGGAGAACAATATGGGAGAAAAGGAGAAAAAAAGGATAGGAAAGAAGATACAATAGGGAAAAGCATGAAGAGGATTTGGGAGCAGGCATTTTTTTTTAATTTAAACCGAAAAAAGGTTTAAATTTTAAACGTTTGAAAGTCTTAAAATAAAATTTAATTTGGAATAAAATCTAAACCCTAAAAGTTTAAAAATCTTTTAAACTTTTCAAAGTTTAAATTTTAATAATTTTTCGGTCGTGTCCTATATACCGACCAAAAAAGTTTAAAACTTATACCAAAATTTATTTGAGTGTAGAGATATGTTCCGTATACCCGTTTATGAAAAAAAATCGGTTTCGAAAAATTTTTAGTTGTGCCACTTTTTGATTTAGGGTGCGATATGAAAAAAACATGCGGTTTGGAATGGCAGCGCGACGCTTACGAACAATTTTCACTTCATTGCTTCTATATTGACTATACAAAGTAATTCATGCGAAGGCGGTCATTGCCGTGCGATAGTCATGCGGCATATTCATGGACATGTTTTGTTCCCTAAAGTAAATGTAACGAGGAATGTATTCATGATTTGTAGTACTTTTGGGCCTACTGGGATGATACATACATACATACACATTTACAAAGAAAATACCCAGTTGGAATCTTATGCATACAACATAAATTTTTGAAGCATGAATTGAAGCTGTGTATGCATGCCAGTATAAATGCTCGTCTATTTCCTTTTTACACGTATGGTTTCTCAGAGAGCATGCATACTCTAACCCCTCATATGTATCATATTGTATGCATACTCTTGAAAAAATGCTGAAAGCATGCAGAATCACTCATACAGCATATATCGGATGTATAGATCGTTTATACATACAAAGGTAGTAATTCTGCATTAATAGGGTAGTATGAATGTTGCATTAATACAGTTTCAGTAACATTCTCATAGAATTATTAAAATTCCTATTAAAAATAATAATTAATTTCATTTAGCCACAGATATTATAACCATTGCAATTTGATTGAAGGTCATATTATGGTGGGGAGTCACCCTGAAAGATGTTTTGACACGAATAGCCATATTGTTATTCAATGTCTATGAAACTGAAGATTGTATACAGCTCGGAATATAATAAAACTGTTAGATACAATCTACTCAAAATAAATTTGGTGGTTTTGTCCCACTAAACAGAGATAGAACTAACCCTGGATCATCTCGTTATATTTCTTTAACAATGCACGTCCACAATGCGTACGTTTTCTTACCAAAATCGATATGGTCAGCCCGTTAAGTTGCGCAAATATGCAAAAGGAGGATATCAAAGGGACGGTACAAACTGCTAACGCTAGAGGTTTTGCAAAAGATTAATCGGGTGAATCTCTACGTATAAGTAGAAAGTGGTGATGACGATGATGATCGTTGAAATTTTTTCGAATAAATATTTTTGACAAAATGAAAATTTTCAAGACAAAACGTAAAATAAAAAAAGGAGCTCTCAGTATATTGAAAGAAAAATATCATAAAGTAGATATGTATATCGATCATTAAAAAATGTATAATGCATACGCATGCATATCGCATGGATATTTCATGTATATATACAAACTAGCTATACCCGGCCAAGCTTTGCTTTGGCCCACTTCCTATTATGGGCATTTGAAGCGAAAACGGCACACTTTAAAATAAGTTGGAAGTATCTAGAAGCCGAACTGACCTCGGGCTGCAGAGCTCAGCAAAAGTCAGATAACTTTAAAAAAGTGAAGGAAAAAATTAATATTTTCAAAAGCTTACATAGTCCTGCATTCCTCTTCTCATTTGATACCATCGTTGCTTAAAAACATTCCGTGGCATCCGGGTCCATTCTTTTAACCATTATTAGGTACCGGGCTTAAGAATCATTATGAAAAGGGCTCTCTGCAACAACCCTGGCCAACCCCTTTCATTTTATATCAGCATTTCTCAGCAGCATCCCGCGGTCATCCAGGTCCACATACCTATTGACCCACATTTGGAGCCTTGACCTAGGAATCATAATGGGTACAACTCGATATAAAATTCCTGCTCAACACATTTCATTTGATACCAATAGCAGTGAGAAATATCCCGTGGTCATCCGGGTCCACGTTTTGCCCATATCTGGGGATCCCACGTAGGAATCGAAATGAGTACAGCTCTATGTGAAAGCCATGCTCCACGTTTTTATCCATATCTGGGGACTTAACCAAGGGGACTTAATAGGTACGGCTCTACATAAGAGTCTTGCTTAACAATTTTCATTTGGTACCAATATCCCGGTGTTATCCGGGTCCACATATTGATCTACACCTTGGGATCGACCTAGGAATCGTAATGAGTTCATTTCTATATAAACTCCCTGCTCAACACTCTTCATTTAATACCAATACAGCTGGGAAGTTTTCCGGGGCCATCCGGGTCCATGTTTTGACCCAAATAGGGGACCTGACCTAGGAATCATAATGAGTTCATCTCTATATAAAATCCCTGCTAAACGCCGTTCATTTGATATCAATATCCCTGAGAAATATCCCGGTGTTATCCGGGTCCACGTGTTGACCCACATCTTGGGACCCGACCTAGGAAGCGTAATGACTTCGTCTCTATGTAAAATCCCTGCTAAACACCTTTCATTTGATACCAATATCGCTGAGAAGTTTTCCGAGGGCATCAGAGTCCACAAATTTACCCATATTTAAGGACCCGGCCTAGGTATCACAAATAAAATACATCTATGTCGGTGTCCTGATCAACACCTTTCATTTGATACCAATATCGCTTAGAAGTATTCGAGGGTCATCCGTAGGGTTGCCAGATACCTTTCCCGAAAAAATCAGTACAATGCCTTCCAAAAAAAAAAAATATATGCGGCGAAAATCGCCTTTATTACTTTTAACATTAAGTATTTCATGGTTATGCTTATGAGCAAAACACCGATGAAAATCGGACACATTTTCGTCAATGGTAAGAGGTGGTTACGCTCAAATCGATGATTAGAGCGCACATACACAAAATAACACATTATTACACCGAAACCTCGCCGTGCTGGGTGCTTGTTTCACCCAGCGAATTTGATCGATGTGAGAGTCCGAAAATTCTCTCACTCGTCGGAGTACACAACAACAATTGCACGTTGCTCGTCGAGTATTTTCGAAAGCATAACCACGGCATTACAAACGTCAAATGAAAACAGTTGGAAAATTAAAAACAGAGCAGGGTGATAAAAATGATTTTTTTTAGTGTCGGCTAAAAATCAGTACAAATCAGTACAAAATCCAAAAAAAATCAGTATTTATTAAGGTTTTTAAAACCATCAGTACGAAAAATCAGGGCTCAGATTTCCATCTGTCTACCAAGAGGGTACGCCTTAGATTAAGGAACCACGGTCCGAGAAAAATTACTTTTTCAGGGAGGTAGAGGGCCTCTCACAGATCTCAAAACTAAAATCAAAACTTTCCGGAGGCTTATAGTTCACGAGATATTTGTTGGTAGTTTATTGGTAGTGTGATGGGTCCATAGATGTTACCCCAGAAAGAGAATTCTGCCGGCTGATGGTTATTTTTTTGAAGCGCGGCCGAAGGCCGCCAAAGCTAAAAGGTGTTCTGCACACAAATATACATAGTGCGTGTTTTTATAAGTGTCTTCATACGGTAATACTGCACAGTTTTGGGGTTTTGTTTTGTAAATTTTACAACTGACAAATATATCCGGTCGACGGGACTTTTGGATTTTGAATAAGCAGGACCTCCTCTACAACGCCCGACAGGTCCTTTTTTTCAACGCGTGGTAGACTGTTGGAAAATTTTCTCAAAATCAGTATTGTACTGATCAAATCAGTACGTCTGGCAACCCTAGTCATCCGGGTCCACGTGTTGACCCATATCTGTAGACCCGGCATAGGTATCACAAATAAGACACATCTATGTCGAAGTACTTATCAAGACCTTTCATTTGATACCAATATCGCTCAGAAGTAAGTATTCGAGGATCATCCGGGTCCACGTGCTGACCCATATCTGTAGACCCGGCATAGGTATCACAAATAAAACACATCTATGTCGAATTACTCATCGAGGGCTTTCATTTGATACCAATATCGCTCAGAAACATTCGAGGGTCATCCGGGTCCACGTTTTGACCCATATATGGAGACCCGTCCTAGTAATCAGAATGAGTACTGTTCTATGTACATTCCCTGCTCAATACCTTTCATTTGATACCAATATCGTCCAAAAATATTCAGGGGAAAGCCGGGTCCACGTTTTGACCTTGGCGCCTATATCTAGGGAACCGACTTCCGGATTTGAAAAAAATATGCATATAAACCATCTAGGGCAAGGTACTGAGCTTGTATGTAAATTTGGTCACAATCCCTCCACGCGTTTGGGCGAAAGCCGGCGACAAAGAAATAGGCTTGATTTTTATATATATATATAGATTATACACACCGAAAACTCATAAATTATTCATATTTTTCATGCATACAGCATTCATAATTTTATGTGAACAAAATTTATTTATTTTCACAAATCATGTTCTGTACGCACTTTTCCATGCACACAGCATGCATAATTCGGGTATCAATACATCTGATTTCAACTGGGATGATTTCACCAAGCTCATGTATGTACATAAATATGTACAAAAACCACTGAAAAATTCAAAAGAAAGGACTTGCCTTTGAAACATTAAACGTTAAATAACTTGAATATCTTCATGGTAATTTGCTTGTCGGTTGGTTTCACTGTCGCCACAGTCGTAACAAAAAAAAAACTGTATGTGTTTCTTTACTACGTTTATGCACAGTCGCGTGTGGTGGTCTATCGGTATTTAATGTCGCGTGGGGTTTACAATTTCGTCTTTCTTTAGATATTTATACACATGCACACAGCGAGAAAGCCCTAGATAAACCAGTCGCGACCCAGACAACACAAACAGGCAAAGCTAATGTTGGAGAAATAAGAATAAAATGTAAAAAAATAAATATAAATAGAATATAAGGAGTAGAGGAAATTTATGGAAAATTTGGTAGGTATGAAAAGGGTTTTGCAATAAGAACATTTTCACACGTGTATGATGTGAGTTTTGTAGCATTTAAAGTCATTCGTCTTGACTTTGTTTGATTGAATTTTGGTTATACGTAAAAGACACATTTGAGATACCTGCATACACTAATTTTTAATGGACAATTAATACTTTACTAAGTTCGGTAGATGACGGAAATTCGTTCCACAATGCATCGAAATCCTACCCTATCGGAAAAGCAAACATCAAAAAATAGAGTTCATTAAGAGCTGGAAATTGCTGAGAGGTTCCTATTAGACTCCTGTCTGCACATGCTATAATTGCTGGAATGATATATAATCCTTATTTTGATTTGGGTAAGTGGGTAAGTGGAAATATAGTCTTTGTTTTCAAAACTCCTTGCTCTCTCACAACGATCGGCACCAATTAAATAACCCTTTAACAAATTTTAGTGAACGCTTTTCTTAGTTTTTGCAAGACGACGTCCCTGAAACCTACATAAATAAATTTGACTGAGCCAACATATTAATAATAAACAGTCTTTTGTTAAAACACAAGTGAGTCTGCATAAATTAGCATGTATATTCAATAATTTATGTGTACGCATAAATACGTTTTTAGCACTTAAGTATAAAAGCAATTGCGACAAGTAGTGTTTTTAATGTGCCCTAAAATATTATTCGACCGCAAATGGGTGAACAAGTGTTGCCATTTCGCATTTACATAATTGTGCTATTTTAATACCTACATTTAACCCTCGAGTACTCGCGCCTCGCAGAGTAACACGGATTCTCGCGCATGAGCATTTTGCCCTCTCGCTCTTGTAATGTAATTTTTTAATGCATTTACATTGTTAAACATTTCCTTTTTGTCGTAGAAATATTACTAACTAATTGTTTTTGAAAAAGCATATTTATTTAAGGAATTAACCTTTTAAAATTTTAGTAAATCAATCGAGTAAAACATAAATTGGCCATTTCACATTTCCCCAGTAGTACATTAACAAAAATATTTATTGAAAAAAAAAAAAATAACTAAATAAAATTATAAAATCAGTCTGCGTTATGATTGACATTAATGTTGCTTTCGAAGCAAAATAAGCGCGTATATGTTACATGTTCCTTGCAGAGTAATTTTGCACAAAAAAAATTCACCCTCTGTTTTGAACGTCTATTTTTACTTCTTAGGCAAAGCTCGCAAAAGCCAGGCTTTTTAGTATGCTCACTTATGTTGTCCTCCTTCTCCAAACTACCGGCGGATTGTTCAGAGGTAGTGTTGTAATCACTTTTTTCTGTTTCGCCATCACTCTGTTGAAATAATTAATTTTCGTCATTGTCTAAGCCTTCGTCATATAACACTTCTTCCAACCAAGAAGCAAGTTGTGAAGAGGCCCTGCCACAATGACGCCTGCATTCCATTTCAACAGTACTTGCAAATACAAATGAAAATATTGCAAAAATAATAAATATCAGCGTTAAACCCTAGGTTTCCAATAAAAAAAGATTAAACATAAAATACTTACATCGTTTCTCGCGCAATGAGCAAATTGCCGCTCTCAAAAAACAATCTCCCATCTGAAGCTGTGATGGTGCACTAACGAAAAGAAATACTCGTCAAAGTGTGAAGCACAACCACTTGCGAAGGTAATCAACACACCAAGTGCCACAAATCCATAGAACATAGAAATTTCGCGAAATAAAAAAATTGCTTGAGCAAAATCCTCATAGCGCGAGTGCTCGAGGGTTAAGACAGAGAGAACGTGTGGGTGGAAGCTCGTCTAACGTGCAAGCGGACCGCAGCAAACATTCAAGTTGAAAAAGGCTTTTATTAAGTTTTTTAAGCATCAAGTATATATGTAAATCATCAATTCATACATAAACAGATACATATAACAGCTACACAAATCACTCCAACGATTTCTTCTCTCGTCAATAAAAAATATTAAGCGTTACAATTGAGTCAAAAGTGGCACATATGACAACTCACTCAAATAGCACAAGATATAACAGCCAACGAATTAAAACATCAATATTGACTTTATCACAAACAACGGCAACAAATCGCTTATTGCTTTTGTCATCAACACAATGCAAATTGGCGATGGTGATTTTATGTGTACGGTGAGACTTTAAGGCAATTTATTTCACACACACAGATTTAAATCGCATTAACTGAAAGAAAATTCCATTCAAATGCGAAATGGTTTCAGCACAGAATAAACTTTCAGCTATGATATACATACATATGTACATACATATGTGATCCACATTGAAATGGCAAACAAAATTGGGGTTCACCGTCACCCAACAAACAGCAAAGCAAACACACCAAGATTTGATTATTTGCATGATTAATGAATTTTCTTTTGTAAATTATTAATGAAATAATATCAAATGTCGTGTCACATATGAATAAACACGGCTGCTCGGAGACGGATTATAAAGGAAAAACATATGTACATATGTAGCTATGTTATACCGAGTTAAGTGAATAAGTGTCTGATTAGTTTAGGCTTAGGTTTGGTTAAATTTCAATTCGTTGGTGCTTGGAAGTCATTCAGATGGGCGTTGCTTTAAGTTACAGAAGTTAAATGTTTAGCGTTCGCACACATACATATCTACATATGTACTACATCCCAGCAAAAATCTGGTCATCGCTATTACCTGTCAGGCATGATAGAAGGCCTTGCCATGGAGCATCTGGCGAGTTCATCACTTTTTTCACGCATTGCCAGTAATGCAGAGTGGAATGAGCTTCCATTACCTATTCCATGTAATGGAAAGTAGAATGGAGCGGGAAAAATGAACTGGCATAAATACCCCTGGAAATTTCGATCATGCCTTACATTTTCGCCTTCTTTCTCTGCTTCCCTGTAAGGTGTTCTTTATTTGATTCACTAGAATGCTTGCGGTATTGCGTGATTTATTCGTTCGGTGGTAATGCATAGGGGAAGTCCTTCCCTCCAATGACAAGCCCATGCTAATGTCAGGCATTATGTCAACGAATGTGGAAGCGATTGCCAGGGTTTTTCTGGATTACCCTCTTAATTCCACGGTCATCGAGTTTTTTGGTGGGATTAGGCCGTATCGTCTTATAAGGACCAAAAAAGTCCACCGTATGCCCGCAACGTCCTTTGAGGTCACCATCAAATACCTTTTTTTCATATTTTCGTTACTTGAAAAGGTGGTTTCTACTTTATAATCATATTAACCCTATATGCGCCATTGGGGCCACTACCACCCAGTACCTAATTTTTACCACCTTAATGTACCTTTTGTATGCCTGCATGTTAAACGTCGTCAAAACTCATTAATCTCTCGCAAAAAAAATATTTCGATTGCTTGAGTTGAATCCGAAATAAAACACGTTCAACATTCCGAGAAATATACATATGGGTGTTTCCAGCGTTACGGACGTTCCATGCTGCGACATTATTTTCAGTATAAAAAAACAAAGTAAAAAAATTTTTTTAAAAAAGCTTTTATTTAATATTAATATAACAATTTACTAAAAAGGAAAAAAATATTTTTTTATATTTTTGAACAAGATTTATATTAGTCCTTAGTTCATTTGGATCTTAATTTCAATCTAAACATACATTTAACGTATTTCTTCAAAGCATTTCTGTATATGTATCAACATAAATAAAAGCGCGGGTGCTCTTTACGTAATGCATATCTTACGTAATTGGAATTTAAAGTTTTTATCGCTTCCTTCCATTTCGCCAATACGGTTTTATAACATGAATATCTAATGAGTACCCGCGCTTTTATTTATGTTGATACATATACAGAAATGCTTTGAAGAAATACGTTAAATGTATGTTTAGATTGAAATTAAGATCCAAATGAACTAAGGACTAATATAAATCTTGTTCAAAAATATAAAAAAATTATTTTTTTCCTTTTTAGTAAATTGTTATATTAATATTAAATAAAAGCTTTTTTAAAAAAATTTTTTTACTTTGTTTTATTTTTGCCTTTTTAGTTTTACAATGCATATTACATCTAATATCTGGTTTTACTATACTCTTTTGTGAATAGATTACTTCGTAATACGTGTTCAAAATAGGAACAAATCTGGTTCATAAATACTAATTTTCTAAATATCTTGACACTAGCGCCACCTAGCGGCGATTTATTTCCACGGATATATTTACTTTCTCATAGGCAATATATATACCGAATATGAACAAATTCGGTCGGTAAATACGAATTTTACAAATATCTTGACACCAGCGCCACCTAGCGGCGATTTTTTTCCTCGGATGTATTTACTTTCTCATAGGCAATATATATACCGAATATGAACAAATTCGGTCGGTAAATACGAATTTTACAAATATCTCGACACCAGCGCCATCTATCGGATTTTTTTTTATTTCACATTGCATTGTCTTCGGGTCCTGAACTATGTTCCAAATTTCAAGTACCTAGCTCAACTAGAAGTATCTTAAATGTTCGTTGCAAAATTCCACGACATACATACAAAAAGTATATTTTTTTAGTCATATGTAGCATTTGTACTCCTCTATCCAAAGCTATCAAACTTTTTTTCTAGAGATGACACATTACCACTGTAGAAGGATTTAAAGTTGCCGTTCGGACGTTCCTCAAAAGTACCTCGTATTTGAGGTTACACCTGATTTCGTTAAAATTCTGCGAATTGGTTTATGCTACAAAAAAATGATGTATATACGACTAACAGAGGAATATACAAGGACTGTCACTACATTAAAGTTATATTTCTGTAGACGTTTTTTATTGGAGAAATATCGGTTTTAATTTTGTTCGGACGTTCCAAATTTTTCTATGAAGGAAAACAAAACTTTTTCATAACAAAACAAGTGTTGAGCACATATTTTATTGCAATTAACTCATTAATTCAAAATTTACATTACTTGCACATTCTGAGGACTAAAACGATACTTAATAATGTATAGTGGCGACGAATATAAAAAAACTGATGTAAGTACTAGCAAAATTTAATAAGAATAATATAATAATACAATGGCGCTATTATAACTCTGACGACTTTTATGGCCGAGCTTCTCTCCCAATTCGAGGTGTGCTCCTTTTTGTCTTTGGGTGGACCTACAGTTTTATGCCGGCTGCGAACGGCGAATGCATTTTTTGTGAGAAGCTTTTTCATGGCAGAAATACTCTCGGAGGGTATGCCGCCCACTGCCGAGAGGTGACCGCTGCTCTTAAAAACCCAATAATTGGATTTTTACTAATTTTTGTTTTACTGTAAGCCGTCGCATACAGGTAGATTTTGAAGTTTTATGCGGCCAAAAATATTTTATTGTCTACATCTATTCCAAATTGCTTGGAGCATTCTTACCTTCAAAGGGTTTTTTTTATGTTTTTCCTAAAAATCTTTTTTCTCTCACTTTCTTTGTTTTTGAAATCCTTCCTTTTCTGACCATCGTTCAAGAGGTTTAACCTCCACCTCATAGCCCTTGAGCGGAATTCATTGCTAGATAGCTTTATAAGGAACAAACAAAAAAAAATTATCTGAAGAAAAAAAGTGTATACGTTCGGACGTTCCAATGTTTAATATACTTAAACTCAGGAATCCTTTTGATTTTGGGAAAAAAATTAACGCTGCCCGAAAGAGCACCCAAAACTCTGTTTTGTCAAAAAAAAATTTGAAAAATATGACAAAGGTAAGTATGTTTATTTTTACTGCAAAGTATATTTTGCGTCCGAGCGCTTGAAAAAAAGCACTACTTTAGAATACACTTTATACAAGATTTTAAGTATTTTGTAAATGTATCTATGTTGATATTCCTAGGTCTGGCCTTGGGCTAAGTACTCGTAAAGGCCATTTTTCTGCCGGCGCTTTTGTTGCGAATTCGCGGATGTATTTCGGAAGTCATATATACTTAGCCAAAAAAAAATTTTATATGGTAGTGTGAAAAACGTAAGTTTTGTAAGTAGCAGTGCTCCAAAGTCCATAAAATTTTGTGGCGTGATAAAGGAAATACGTACCTATATAATGGTATCAAAAAGTTTGGCCTAGGTGCATTTTTAAATTTTTCTCTTTGGTTGACCCATTTTCGGAACACCCATATATGTTTTTCGTGTCCTGTGGTCTTTTAGGTTCATTTTACAAAGATGTTTTTTTGAGCAGACCGCTAATGAAATCTTATGGCGAAGAATATTTTAACCCTCTGTGACTCCCACGAAAAGCATATTCTGACCACTTTTTTAGAAATTCAGGAAAAAATAGTATTTTAAGGTCAGGTGTATTAAACTTATGCCGTTTTCGTTTCTGGAAAAAATGTTGCCCTGCTTGATTTTCTTAGCCATATTGTAAGCTTGTGTGGTGATTTCAGAGAATATTGACCTCTAGCTAAGTCAGAGGTCATCATTATCTAGAAAACCAGTCATTTAAAACGAAAACGGGTTACGTAATTTGATAATTGAGATATTAAAGGGTAACATTTTATGCCAGAATCGAAAACGACATTAGAGATAGAACTATAAATATCGAAGATATGAAAAGAATGTATTCTATCCACGTAAAAAAAAGTTCGGAAATGTTTTCGGAAAAGACATCATATGAGGGGAAAACTTTTTTTTGTCCAAATAAGGCGAGACGGCCTAATGTACATACATATCTGTCAGTGTCTGCAATCATTGAACCGTAAACAAGTCACGTTAACGTTTATATGATTTAAATGTCTGATATATTGAGGCGAACAAAGCCAGAATAAGTAAGGAGCTTACTTTTACATACATATGTAAATATTTAATGTTCATCTAATAAATTATTGTATTACTTATTCGTTAAAATTTTTGTGGTTTTCTGTTTTTTTATTGTGGTAATTTTTTTAGCATTTATTGATATGGTGATGATCATAATGATGATAATGATCATTACATTCTTGTTGTTGTTGTTGAAGGCTTGATCTCGATATCCAACTGAAATCACATGTAGAGGTAAGTCTGACTGAAATTCTGATGGCATTCTGAAACCGTTTAAAAATAGAATACTGAAGTTCGTCTCAAAGATTACACTTATGTGCTACTTATCCAGCAACATATGGTTATACGATAGGGGACCTTTTGTTAAATTAAATCAAAGTTATACCTACCTACCATCTCTTTTTTAGAACAGCTTCGATCAAAGCTCTCTCAGACTTAAATTATCAGTTGCTGAATCAATTCAAGTTAATGTTAAGTGCATAACATAAACATACATTCAAATGAATTTTAAACCAAACAATATCCCTATGCACTACCAATAATATTGAAATTACTTTCAACAATATAAAAATAATGTAAATAGAAAATAGAAAAGTCAATTGGCATTGCAAATCACACTTAACACTTAGCGGCTACTTAAATTTTACTATTCATTGAACATGATTTCAGAACAAAGAACGTGCTTTTTACAAAAAAGGGCGCAAACGAGGGTGGCATGGCAATCAATGAGCGATATAACAGCAATACATAATATGTATGTATGTATGTACATTAGGCCGGAGCGATTTGTATGGAAGGAAAATTAATTGATATCATTTTTCTGCGTATAAAACTCTTCTACGACATTATTGCAATCACAATTAATTTCGATGTTCCGGAACTTGGTTTTTATAGACAAAAAAACAGATTTCAGAAAATGGAAAATGGACAGAAATCGCCATAATTAGCTAGTTCAATATGCAAATCAAATTCAATTAAAATTTTATGCTGAATCCAGATATGAAATCAGCATTAAAATTAGATGTTTCGATTTCGAGATATAGCCTGATTTCCGGTTTTGGAGGCTGAATGTTCAAATTCGCATAAATAGTTTCGCAATAATCTCTTGCTGTGTATAATATTTCTCAAATTTTCTTGCAAATTACTTAAGAGTAAGTAAATTAATTATAGAGACAATATTTTAAAATTTTAATTTATCTTCCTTATAGGAGAACTAGAATGTACTTTTTTTCTTTAACCGAAAATCATGGTGTAGTCATCCGATATCGATGATTTTCGCTGACAGCACTTTATGTACAATAAATTCAATTCAATTCAATTCAATTTATTCAAAGAATTCGTTGTACATATAAGACATTGAGTCTTTAATAGTACATCACAGGCGGAAATAAAATTTAACATTATTTTCTTAAAGCTATACAAATAAAAAGATAACAATGTAAACATTATCCATTCAAATACAACTACTTAAAAGTAAAATAAAAAATAAAAAATAAAATGAAAAATTAACAATCTTACGTATATATGTGAAGAGAAAAAGATAAAACGGTTGGTAGTTACAGGGTAGATACAGATTAAATACAAGAAGTACACAGAACAGGATAGAATAAAAGATAAAATAAAAGATAGAGCCGTTAAATTGCAATCAGATTTAGTCTTTAGTGTTAAAATAGTCATGGATTACCTTTTTGTAGTTACTTCCACTTATAGTCGTCTTGATAGACTCAGGAATGGAATTCCAAAGCCTCACAGCATTAATGAAAAACAGCCTTGACGAGGACAGATACGAATATTTAGGAAGAATCAGACATTGATGCCTACTTGATCTCGCTAGCTGAAGTTTTTCATATAAATAGTCAGGACTGCTACAAATACAAATTTTCAGAATTTTAGTTGCAAAAATTGAAGAGTTATAACCCAAAACGTTGACTTATGCTGCTTTAAAATTGCTTTTTTTTCTTCCAGTAGCACCCTATGGCGTATGCGTAACCTTGAGTTTTATTAGAGTTGAATAAAGTTCTGCTCCGATTTTAATTCTGATTTTATATTTGGATTCAGCACAAAGTTTTGATTCAATTTGATGTGCATATTGGCCTGGTAAATTTTTTTGCAATTTTTGTCCATTTTGGATTATCATAAAAAACAAATTCCGGAACATTAAAATGAATTTTAGACAAATGTCTACTCTGTAAAATGAGAGGAATCAGAATTTTGATGGCGCGACATCGCTTAATTTACCTCCGTACAATTCGCCCCGGCCTAATGAAAGTATATATATACATTCATTGCAGCTTTTAAAGCTTTTGAAGCATTCAATACAACTGCAAATGACTCCATGTGCATATGAATGAATATTAAGGTGGAGTGAAATCATATGGAGATTTTTTTGTTGTTCTTTTTTTGAACGTACCAGCAATGAAAAGTTGCCTTTATACGAGTTAATGAACCCCACAAAATTTTATCGCGATAGGATGACGTTTTGAACTGCCCCCAGCCCCGCAAAGTTGAAAGCAATAAGCACGATCTGGTACAAATATGAAATTTTGAAAATTATAAAATCAAAAAACTAAGTATGAGGATTGATAAAGATGGCTAAGCTGAGTATTAAAGTGAATTTTTTTTTTTGGAAACAACAACAACAAAAGTTATTAAAGGTCAAAGTTTATATTATGCATTTTTTAAATTGCAATTACTTAAAAAATACTAAACCGATTTCGAATATTTTTTATACCATTCGATAGGTATTTTGATTCTCTTTAATTTGTTATACATTTTGTATATCTAATACCTTTAAACGAGCAATTCTTGTATATATATATATATATATAATCAGGATCTCGGAAACGGCTCCAACGATTTTCATGAAATTTGGTATGCAGAGAGCTTCGGAGGTGAACTCTCGAAAAATATAATTTTTTTTCTAACTTTTATTCCGGGTCCCGAGATATGGGTCAAAACGTGGACCCGGATGACCCTCGAATGTCTCTGATCGATATGGGTATCAAATGAAAGGTACTGATGAAGACTTCAACATAGAACTCTTTTAATTGTGATGCCTAGGCCGGGTCCCGAGATATGGGTCAAAACGTGGACCCGGATGAGCCTCGAATGTCTGAGCGATATGGGTATCAAATGAAAGGTATTGATGAGGACTTCAACATAGAACTCTTATAATTGTGATGCCTAGGCCGGGTCCAGAGATATGGGTCAAAACGTGGACCCGGATGAGCCTCGAATGTCTCTGAGCGATATGGGTATCAAATGAAAGGTCTTGATGAGGACTTCAACATAGAGCTCTTTTAATTATGGTGCCTAGGCCGGGTCCAGATATATGGGTCAAAACGTGGACCCGGATGAGCCTCGAATGTTTCTGAGCGATATGGTTATCAAATTAAAGATCTTGATGAGGACTTCAACATAGAACTATTTTAATTGTGGTGCCTAGGCCGGGTCCCCAGATATGGGTCGAAACGTGGACCCGGATGACCCTCGAATATCTCTGAGCGATATGGGTATCAAATGAAAGGTCTTGATGAGGACTTCAACATAGAACTCTTTCAATTGTGATGCCTAGGCCGGGTCCCCAGATATGGGTCAAAACGTGGACCCGAATGAGCCTCGAATGTCTCTGAGATATATTAGTATCAAATGAAAGGTTTTGAGGAGGACTTCAACATAGAACTCTTTTAATTGTAGTGCCTAGGCCGGTCCCCAGAAATGGGTCGAAACGTGGACCCGGATGACCCTCGAATATCTCTGAGCGATATGGGTATCAAATGAAAGGTCTTGATGAGGACTTCAACATAGAACTCTTTTAATTGTGATGCCTAGGCCGGGTCCCGAGATATGGGTCAAAATGTGGACCCGGATGAGCCTCGAATGTCTCTGAGCGATATGGGTATCAAATAAAAGGTCTTGATGAGGACTTCGACATAGAACTATTTTAATTGTAATGCCTAGGACGGGTCCTCGGATATGGGACAAAACGTGGACCCGGTTGACCCTCGAATGTTTTTGAGCGAAACTGGTATAAAATTAAAGGTCTTGATGGGGACTTGAACATAGATGACTCCGAAAATTGGGAATCATGGCTTCAATATAGAGATCTCTTCGATATAATGCTGAACCTGGTTCCCTAAGTAAAGGGAACATGAAAAGAGAAAAGAAAGTCGAATGGAATGGAATGGGAATGGGAAAGGGAGAAGGGAGAGGAAACCAACATAGAATGGGAGAGGGGAATGGAGAACGAATAGGAGGGTGAGAGAAAACGAGGGGTTAGGGAGAGCGATAGGGAAAGGAAAGGTAAAAGGAAACGGAGATGAAAGATAAAGAGAAAAGAAAAAGAAAAGATGAGGAAGAAGGACATGAAGAGGTAGAGGTATCACGGCCAAGCGAGTCGGAATTACCTTAGTTCTGGATCTCAATAATGGCTTCAACAATCTTCATGAAATTTAGTATACAAGGGGTCTCGGGCGCAAACTTCTGAAAATTTTAATTTTTCCACTAATTTTTTTATTTTAACTTTTTATTTCGCTTGCGAGGACCTGCGAAAAAATGGCAGCCCGAGATAAGCTCGGTCATCCAGGTACTGAAAATTAAGGGGGGTTAAAGGGGGGTTGACCCCCGCAGGGTGGTGGTATGGAACCCTAATAAAATGTATATCAAATTAAAGGGAATCAAAGTACCTATCGAATGGTATAAAAATATTCGAAATCGGTTAAGTAATTTTTAAGTAATTGCAATTTAAATATGCGTAGTATAAATTTGACCTTTAATAACTTTTGTTGTTGTTGTTTCCAAAAAAAAAAAAATTCACTTTAATTACTGGGCTAGAAAGGTTCCGTTCTGGCTTTGGAACAGATAGAATTTCCAAAAAAAAAAATTTCACTCCACCTTAATGAATATGCAGGTGTTGTTGTTGTATCTTTTGTTGTTGTTATTTTTGTTGCGTGCACATTTTCATAAAAATCGAAGTATCCCTACGAAAATCGTATAGTTTGCTATGCGAAGTATGTATGTATGTATGCATGTACGTACAGGTACGGACTACATTATTCCATTTCCAGTTTTCATTATTAAATTGCAGTGGCAGTCACACTCGTGCAGTCACAAAGTCGCATTTGCCATTTGGCCAATTTCGATTGTGGACACCAGTTGGAAAATGGTCAGCAATTAAATGACGTAAATTGAGACTAACTAAAAATGCAAATTAGCGATTTGTGTGTGCATTGCATAAATTTTTAATGCGCATACGAAAACGCAAAACATTTGGGCAAGCGTATCTAAGCGTTTGGAAGCGTAAGCGATACAATGCCTTGGAAAACAATTGTCTTTGTTAGCACGGCTTTAATATTCATTCGAATCTATTCTGCTGCTCCTTTTTGTTGGCTTCCTTTTCATTCTGCTTATATGTATCCTTTGCCCAAAGCATGGGCGCTTACGATATCACCAGAGCTGTAAAAACTAGTGCATAAAGAAATTTGTCCTCGTTGTTATTGTACTTTAAGTGTTAATTTGCGTGTGTGTGTGTGTTTGTGTTGAGGTGTTTTCATATCCGGTAGCTTGTGTTGTGTGTATTTTTAAGCCATTGCACACTGGTCTCATTTGTATGGAGAGTGGGACAAAACTCAATTTCTTGGAAACGGATGGACCTACCGAAACCAAATTTGGCACATTGGTGTCCCACTATACGACTCATCTTTCAGAAAAATTAAAAGCATATATGTTGTAATCCACGCCCACCACTAACGCTAGTTTACAGCCAAAAAAAAAAACAAGAAAACCAGGAATGGGGGAGGATAAGAATTGACCTGCTGAGCTTGGAACTATTTTTTTTAATTTTTTGTATAGTTAGGTTTTTGAGATAACGGTAATTTTGTGTTTTTTTGTTATCACTTCATTGAAAAATTATTTTCTCTGGAATTACAAATGCGATAAACGCAAGCAGTATCTCGTTCGAAAGGCAATTAAAATACGCTTCAAACGACATACAACTTGTAGTGGTCTAACAAAAACTCGCTGAGCGAAAGCTGGTCAAAATCAAAATTTTGTGGATTTTTTGCGATTTTTGAAAAAATTTTGATTTTCAAATTAAGTTTTTATAAAAATTTGTAAAAATGAGGAAAGTTTTATTACTTTAAAAATTTGCCCGTTTAATTGCAAAGACTTTAAGCGTAATATCAGAGAGATCCGATAAATATTTTATTTTTGGCGATTTTTTTCATGTGAAACAAAAAGGATATTTTGGACGAAAAACTTGGTTAGGTGACTTAACTATGTGAAAACGACTTCATAGGTCAAAATGACATTAGAAGAAAATATAGAGCTTCCAAAGACTAAACTAATGACATTTCAATTTTAAAAATCCGATGTCAAATAACAAAGTTGCAATAAAAAAAATTATTCCGCGATATTTCGCGGGATCAAAAAAAAAAATTGTATGGAGAGTGGGACAAAACTCAATTACTCAGATTTTATCGAAAATAAAGTTTTATCGAAAACAGTCGATGTAAATATGTATAAAAATCGTAAAAGGGCAACAATATTTTGTATAGACTAGTTACATTTAATATGATATTTTAAGAAAAAGGGAAAAAAAGGGAAAAATGTATAAACAGGCTTCTTAAGAGAAGACTTGAAAGAACTCAAATCTGCTTATAAGACCTGGTCCAGAGTGGTCCTTAATTGTTAAAAGTTTAAATGAAAATGCTAATGCTTGAAAATTACGCTCATAGAAAAGCCAAGATTTCTTCATCTTGTATTTTGCTAAAAATAAATTGTTTTCACTGTTTTCTTTCGCTAAATCATGAAACATACGTTTTTCTTGCGTTTCCATAGTTATCCGCATTTTTTTTTAGCACTCAAACTTGAAATATCGCAAAAATCATAATACACTTATTTACACAAACTTTTTCCAGAAAAATTTTTTTTCAAATGTGTTGACTTTAAATGAGCCAAAGTAACACTTAATGGTGGCTATTGCGTATAGAAGGAGGTGTTCCATAAAATACAATATATTTCCCACGGAAATGCATGACAGAAGTTTCTTTTTCAAGCACCAAAGTTTTTGACTTTTGTGTATGGGGGCTGACCAGTGTGCATTGGTACACATACATACATACAAGCAACATTTGCAATTTCGACACTATTGTTTTCTACGGAACGAATTCAAATAGACTCCGTTGGTGTGTCCACACATTTTTTGCTTGTCTACCTTTTTTATAGCCAATTGTATTTAGAGAAAGAGAAATACATATGTAAATGCATCCTTCAGTAGAGCTCTGATAGATCCTTGTACTGCTACCCTAACGCTTTGTGTCCATAAATTCGGTATCACGTGCACCCGCAAAAGTTCTTTAATAGATTTCCGGTGATCCTTAAACAATCTCAGTTATATACGAGTAATACATCCTTAGAAGCGTGTTCAGCTTGTTTATTCTTCTATTTAATCCTTTTTCACAGAAGTGAATAATTTTATAATGTTCTTCAGTATTTTTCTTTCCATTCAAAAACACAATATTTCAATTATCTAACACTATTAATTCTATAAAAATTATAAAACTAATGCACAAAAGGGTATTGCGCAAACAGCTCTCCACGTACGCAAAATTAAAAGCACACACTGCAAGTTTTTTTTTTTTTGTTTTTAATGAACATTCTTTTGTTGTTTTTGTTTCGCCAAACACTTCCATCGACTGCACCGGAATGCTTCTATCGCATTCGCTAGTAGCACACGAGACAACAGACAACTAGTCAATATTCTCATTTCACCATCCTATTACGCCTTGAATGTACATACATATGTATGTATGTATGTACCTTTACTATGCTGGCAGTTAAGTATTTGCAAATGAAGGCATGTACGTATGTATGTGTGGGTGCTTGTTGTGCACCTTGCCGCGTTATCAGATTGAATGTGTTTTGTAGGTAGTGAATTGAAGTTCATTTTCTAATACGATTATCTCCATCGTTGCACCAAAACACTGAATGCGTGTACTGACTAGGTACTCGTAGTAGCAGTGTGCATGGCAGGCCATACAAACATGCATATCTGCGCACAGTGGCTGTCAGTGCAAATGGTACAGCGTTGACAACAGCTGATTACATTTGACGGTTGCATTTTTTTTTTGTTCTTTTCAAGTCATACAGGGTTTCACTGAACGTTTAAGTTGGTCAGCAACTTCAGAAGATGAAGTGTAACTTTTAAAAACTTTAACCCCATCGATCCGACATTTGCAGAAGGTATTCGGAATCAAGTTTTTGAATATTTAAAGTTCAAATAAGCCCTTTTTTGTTGTTTGTCAAACTTGACAAGGGATGACGGAAATTCGTTCCACAATACATTTAAAATAAGCCAGTTAGTACATATGTGGAAACATGAGATTCGCTGGCCTTTTCGTCTAAAATCATATTTTGGGGAGGGGCATGTGTGGCCGAATAGGCTTTTATGGTGTACCAGAAAATATCCGTCCCGCTTCGCAGTGACGAGAATGAGTGTAACGTTGTAATGAGTTTTTACCTCTACCTTTTCTTCCTCTTTCTTTTTCCTTATTTGCTATTTCTATTTCTCTTTCTTCTTCGTTTTTATATTTGTTTTTATTTTCATTTTCCTTTAGTCTATCTCTCTTTCTATTTGTATTTTTATTTCTATCTCTATCTTCATCTCTATCTCTCTCTATCTCTATCTTTATCTCTATCTCTATCTCTATCTCTATCTCTATCTCTATCTCTATCTCTATCTCTATCTCTATCTCTATCTCTATCTCTATCTCTATCTCTATCTGTATCTCTATCTCTATCTCTATCTCTATCTCTATCTCTATCTCTATCTATTTCTCTATCTCTATCTGTATCTCTATCTCTATCTCTATCTCTATCTCTATCTGGTCGCTGTGGTGCAGTGGGTAGAGTGCTCGCCTGCTATGCCAGAGGTCTCGGGTTCAAACCACGGTCCGAGCCAAACAAATTTTTCTAATTAGTAAAAATCCAATTATTGGGTTTTTTAAGAGCAGCGGTCACCTCTCGGCAGTGGGCGGCATACCCTCCGAGAGTATTTCTGCCATGAAAAAGCTTCTCACAAAAAATGCATTCGCCGTTCGGAGCCGGCATAAAACTGTAGGTCCACCCAATTAGTAGGAAAAACAAAAAGGAGTACACCTCGAATTGGGAGAGAAGCTCGGCCATAAAACTCGTCAGAGTTATAATAGCGCCATTGTATTATATTATTATTATTATATCTCTATCTCTCTCTCTGTCTCTATCTCTATTTCTATCACTATCACTATCACTATCTCTATCTCTATCTCTATCTCTATCTCTATCTCTATCTCTATCTCTATCTCTATCTCTATCTCTATCTCTATCTCTATCACTATCTCTATCTCTATCTCTATCTCTATCTCTATCTCTATCTCCATCTCTATATCTATATCTATATCTATATCTATATCTATATCTATATCTATATCTATATCTATATCTATATCTATATCTATATCTATATCTATATCTATATCTATATCTATATCTATATCTATATCTATATCTATATCTATATCTATATCTATATCTATATCTATATCTATATCTATATCTATATCTATATCTATATCTATATCTATATCTATATCTATATCTATATCTATATCTATATCTATATCTATATCTATATCTATATCTATATCTATATCTATATCTATATCTATATCTATATCTATATCTATATCTATATCTATATCTATATCTATATCTATATCTATATCTATATCTATATCTATATCTATATCTATATCTATATCTATATCTATATCTATATCTATATCTATATCTATATCTATATCTATATCTATATCTATATCTATATCTATATCTATATCTATATCTATATCTATATCTATATCTATATCTATCTCTATCTCTGTGTCTGTCTCTATCTCTATCTCTATCTCTATCTCTATCTCTATCTCTATATCTATATCTATATCTATATCTATATCTATATCTATATCTATCTCCATCTCTATCTCCATCTCTATCTCCATCTCTATCTCTATCTCTATCTCTATCTCTATCTCTATCTCTATCTCTATCTCTATCTCTGTCTCTGTCTCTATCTCTATTTCTATCACTATTACTATCTCTATCTCTATCACTATCTCTATCTCTATCTCTATCTCTATGTCTATCTCTATATCTATATCTATATCTATATCTATATCTATATCTATATCTATATCTATATCTATATCTATATCTATATCTATATCTATATCTATATCTATATCTATATCTATATCTATATCTATATCTATATCTATATCTATATCTATATCTATATCTATATCTATATCTATATCTATATCTATATCTATATCTATATCTATATCTATATCTATATCTATATCTATATCTATATCTATATCTATATCTATATCTATATCTATATCTATATCTATATCTATATCTATATCTATATCTATATCTATATCTATATCTATATCTATATCTATATCTATATCTATATCTATATCTATATCTATATATATATCTATATCTATATCTATCTCTATCTCTATCTCTATCTCTATCTCTGTCTCTATCTCTATCTCTATCTCTATCTCTATCTCTATCTCTGTCTCTATCTCTATCTCTGTCTCTGTCTCTGTCTCTATCTCTATTTCTATCACTATCACTATCTCTATCTCTATCTCTATCTCTATCTCTATCTCTATCTCTATCTCCATCTCTATCTCTATCTCTATCTCTATGTGTACCTCTATCTGTATCTCTATCTCCATCTCTATCTCTATCTCTATCTCTATCTCCATCTCTATCTCTATCTCTATCTCTATCTCTACCTTTATCTCTATCTCCATCTCTATATCTATCTCTATCTGTATCTCTATCTCTATCTCTATCTCTATCTCTATCTCTATCTCTATCTCTATCTCTGTGTCTGTCTCTATCTCTATCTCTATCTCTATTCTATCTCTATCTCTATCTCTATCTCTATCTCTATCTCTACCTCTATCTCTATCTCTATCTCTATCTCTATCTCTATCTCTATCTCTATCTCTATCTCCATCTCCATCTCCATATTCATATTCATCTCTGTCTCAATCTCCATTTTTTATCTTTCTCTTCCTCTTTCGCTCTCTCTCTCTCTCTCTCTCTCTCTCTTTATCTTTATCTTTCTTCTTTTTCTCTTGCCATTTATCTTCTTACTCCAACTCCCGCTTCTACTCTTTCTCTTTCTCCACCTCCCACTACCTTTTCGTTTCCTTTTCCCTTCCGTTTCATTTCCCTTTCTCCTTACCCTCTATTTCCTCTTCTGTTTTTATTCTCCTTTGCTTTGCCTTACCTGCGGGAACCGTATTGGGCATTACATCGAAGAAGACTCTGTATTTAAGCCTGAATTACAATTTGCCTTTGATATCAATTACGCCCAGAAACATTCAGGGAACACCCGGGGGTACGGTTTGAACCATCTCTGGGAAAGGAACTTGACATCACAACGAAATACGGTTTCTTTTCAGCTTACATATGTAAATGCTGAAGCAGCCATGAAATACACTTAAGTAATATCGAAAAAATTGCCAATACACAAATATTTGTATGTTCATACATGCATATATAAGAAAAAAGTACAGTCTATACTTTAAGTCAAAAAGCATTTAAGTGCAAGAAAAAATGATCCAGCGGCCTGAACTTGAAAGATTTCAGCATTTCGTAACGTGCTGAAAAATTTCTATGAATTTACATACTTTCGCTGGCATACATATTTTTTAGCTTTATGATTGCTTATACGAACATACATACATACCGACATAAAAGTATGTATGTATGTATGCATGAATTTGTGGCATGTAGCAAAGTGAAAATTGTATGCAATAAACCGCAAGCAAATCCTTTTCATGTACACGTTGGTGGCTTATAAAGTAATTAAACGTACACAATATTGCAGGGCGGCGTAAAAAGCATCGATTTCTGCAACAACAGCAACAAACTTATATACATACTCACATACTTACTCACACTCGTACACACACACATACTCATTTATCTACTACGGTGCGATGTTGCACATTATTGACGTGGTTCTGTACGAAGCTGAGCCAGCTGGATAGGAAGTAAGCAGCAGCAGAGGAGTGAGAAGCCGCAAATTAAAGCTAACTCAGCGTAACTACTCTACATATATGTATGTATGTATATGTATACGATAACGGTAAGTAAATAAGGAAATGCATTTGCCTGAAAAGTTTGCGAGAATTGGCAATTATAGTCGCAAATTGCAATTTAATAAATTGGGCTCCATCATCTTCCTCCTCCACCAATCAAATACTATGTAAGTATGTGCAGACGGAGGCAGGTATGTACATACATATTGAGATATGTTCGCTTGCATAAACGCGCAAGCAGTCAGTTTTTGCTGAAATAAAGACGTTAGTGGGTCTTGTAGGAAACTTATTGTTGGTCTGCCACATTTTCGGGACCAATTTCATGCAATACTTAAATTCAAAAAAAAAAAAAAATAGATAATAAATACACTGGTGCGCACTATGACTAATTTGGGGCTGAAATACTCTTCCAATTCGAAGTGTGCGATAATGAATTTTTGTGAGCAGCTTTTTCATCGCAGAAACACATTCAAAGTGTATGAAAAAATTGCTTCTGAAAATGTGTAGAACTGTAAGGTATAAGAAATATCTTTTTAAAGCTTTGACGATCTAAAAACCATCGAAGAAGATTTTACCCCTATGACAAACAAATCTCGAATTTTTCATCAGCGGCATACTATACGACTCACCAAGCCCTCACCATCTATCTTTTCAGTACATGTGCCGCTTACAAAGTGCCTCACACGAGATATTTATGCATTCCATTGGCCGCAACTTCCGCTTTTCTTGTCTTGTCTTCTATGCCATGCACAAACCACAAAATATGTGTGTTTGTATTTATGTATGTATGTACGTTGCATATTTTTGCAACCTAGCGCCATGAAAGTAGCAGCCATCACGAGTTATGCCATCTATACACAGTAAAAAATTATAGTTTATTCCTAATATCATTTGGTACTTAATTTAATCATTCTTGGAATTAAATTTGAATTTTAATGCCAAAAAGTCTTATTTCTAAACTATGAGAAGTTTTACAATTTTATTTTTTCCAAAATAGTTTAAAAATAAAGTCATGAAAGGTATGTATTAAAATTCTCTCTAAAGAAGTTTAATCATTTAAGCATAGTACTGAGTTCGAGTTTCACGTGAAACTGCTGTCAAAACCTATACATAAAAACTGGTTTGAAACATTTGTGAAATTTCACAGATATTTCACGCCAAAGTTGTACTGAGTTCCTGCCGTGAAAAGTTGCGCAACATGCTAGCAACATCATGCCAGCAACATTTTTTCACACCAATTTAAATATACAGCCTAGTACTGAGTTCACCGCCGTGAAATTTCGCCAGCAATATTAATTTATTTTGCCGTGAAATGTTTCAAGAATATTTTTTTTGTCAAATGAGAATAAATGCCAAAACAAAACTGAGCAAATGTAAACCAACTTTAAAATTTTGGCCAATAAAAAAATTTTCATACAAAATATAAATTTCAATTTCAACAAATGTCTCTTTGCACTCGAAAATAAATGGCATTGTATAGAGCACTACGCTTTATGGTTTAAAATCAAATCCTAAAAAGTATAAAAAACTTTCTCTTTCTCAATTATATAACCATCAAAGCATTTTTGGAATCAAACCAAAACCAAAAAAAAAATATTAAAAAAAATTATTAAAAAAATAAAAAATAAATAAAACAAAATAAATGGCCCGAATCGAATAATTCTATCAAGTAAGTTATACAGAAGATTAATTAAACACCATGAGGTACATTTTGCTTTATTTTTTCACTTATAAATCCAAAAAAGTATACCTACAATTTATTCCATTTTTTGATTGATCTTATACCATTTCAACTATTTTTAATACCAGAAATATTCTAAAAATAATCAAAATTTGTTTTTGACTTAATTTCAAAAAAATATTAATTTGACACCAAGAATAATTTCTGTCTCTCAATATTCTCTTCATTTTTTTAAACCAGAATGGTTTTAATTTTATGCTTTTTGGCATTATTATATACATATAAATACCAAAATGGAATTAAAATTAAACTAAAATTTTTACTGTGTACCTATTAATATACATGAATAAATGCATAAACAGATGCATGCCGACCCTGCAGCTAATATAAAGGAATGCCCGAGAAACGACAATTTAGAACTAGAGAGTTCACAACTAGCTCAGTACTGGTTCCAAAGGGATGCACAGTGGGACAGTTTATTATTATGACGTCACGAAAAACTTATGTTGACAGCTATTACTTGAAAGTTGAGCAACAACAAATGGTGCACTTTACAATAAGGCCCTTTTTGCTCTCTTTTGCTGTGTAGTACCAAATGGAACTCGGTTAAAGTGGCGTACATATAACCAAGGTAATATTAGTGGTCGTTGATAGGTGAATGGTGGCAATTCCACCTTTTGTATGGTAAGTTTCAAAAACTTGGTATTTTATAATTTAATGCCGGATGAATTTTCCGTATGTTAAGAGCTGTGCTGGCTGATGAATATTTTTGTAAGCGCGACCAAAGACCGACATTTGTGACTAGTCCTGAAGTATTTTCTTTTGAACCAATTCCGAGCTAATGATTTTTGAACTATATCAGGACTGTCCATATAGAAAGTAGTTTATAACAAGGTTCCAAATTTCTGCAGAGGGGAATAATTGCCACTTGGTAGGACATCGCCATGTTAAAAAAAGACAAGTGAAAGCATTGCGTTGGAATAGAACGAGAACCAATTCTGTCTCTTTTTGAACTAGTTCTGCACTAACCTGCGACTAGCGCATGTTGCTGCAGGGGATGTATGTATTCACGTATGCAGGTGTATAACTGTATATCTGTATATACATAAATACATACTTGTTAAGTGGCAGCAATTGTTGCTACTTGCTTCAATTGCCTGTCAGTCATTTGTTGTTATGTGCTGCCTAGTCGTTGTTGTTGTTGTTGTTGACTGCTAAAATTTGTCGGCAAAGTCTTTAGCTTAGAACATGCCTAGTTACATACTAAATGTAAGATGGCGCCGCTGCTCCCCCACTGCAGCTATTTCTGCTATTTCTTCGAATATATAACTTGCCTCAGTGCATACTCAAATGCCCGTACAGCAGGGCATGCCGATCTATCGACCGTATCTGCTTCCTGTTGCATCGCGGCGAATCCTACGCATGCACTTACTATGTACATATGTATGTACAAGCATGTACATATATGCTTTTCAAAAGCCGCATGGAAGGGTTTGGAATCTTTGGCATTATATTGCATGCATCTCTACAACTACAAGCTACATATGTATGTAAGTATACGTTGAGTTCATAAATTTCATTCAGCTTTTCAATTATCTTATTAGACTACCTACATACGAGTACATAGTACGTTGCTCGCTCCATTGCTCCATAGTGAGCGCATGAATATGAGCTTATCGTATTTGTACTCATAGTTTCATTTCGTATTTACATGAATAATTATAATTTCACTTTATTCTACTTTATTCAATGCATTTGTTGTTATTTTGTCGACCTTCATTTTTCTGCATATGATATGCTGTGGAGAATATGAGTTATGTCCGCACAAGTTTCTAATTTCACAGCATTATTGCTAGTTCTATTGCCACTTCCTTTATTTTCTGAACCGATGCATCTTCCTTCTTTCTTATAATATGACTGACACAACCGCTGCATCTTTCTTTGTTCTCTAAAGCCACACTGATTAGGTTCAATCAGCTCGCTGATGATTTGCTTCACGCCTTTTTTTTTTTCAATAAACTAGACAGAAATATAACCAACAGTTCCTGCAGCTTCGCTGTCTTTAAGCCATCGTAATACTTTATTAGTCTTCTTCTTGGGTAATTCCACCGTTGCCTAGATTAATAAGTTTTCCCACCAACATCTGCAGTATGTCCGAACTTCAGCTTCCATATCGCCGCTATGGTCCTATTGCAGTATTCTGCGGCCTTCAAAACTTATGTCAACCGCCGTATTTTATATCAAAATTCTCGAGTAGCAAATTTTGCGTACGGGCAAATATTCGTACCTAAAGCGCAGCGATCAAAATTTGGTCTGAATGATATGTTTTTAAAAGAGGTTAATTATGCTATCGTTAGCCAGCGAAATTCAAAGCTTTTATCTGACAATGTGCAGCTGGACAGCAAACCATAGAAAACGATTATCGATAATTTCACATATGAGGCAGATAATTCTGCCAAAATTGATGCTTATCATTCGCCCTTGTCGGTTGAAAGTTTTAATGGTGTCAGTTCATATTAACAAGAATACCCAATTTTAATTTCTCAATATCTAAATATTAATGAACTTTTGTAAATACATATTTGCATAACAGCAAAATAAATTAAGCTACACGTAATCGTATAAATATATATATTTACTACACAACACCGATACACTATCGGTGACTCTCAATTTATGTAAATTTTAATTCAGTAGGTGCTGGCTGATCGAATACCCATACCCATACGAATCTTGTAAATGAGTTTATTGGGCGCGTTTTTTTTTTGTTTATTTGCATTGCAAATTTGTACGAAAAATTTTGTAAATATTATATACCTACCCTGCAGCTAGTATAAGCGAAAGTCCCGAGAAACTACAGTCTAGCACTAGAGAGTTCACAACTAGCTCAGAACTAGTTCTAAATAGATGCAGAGTGGGCCAGTTTATTATTGCGACTTCACGAAAAATTATGTTGTCAGCTATTACTTGAAAGTTAGCAACAAAAAATGTTGCAATTTCTAATAATGCACCTTTTTGCTGTCTTTTGCTGGGTAGTACCAAATGGAACTTGGCTAAAGGGGCGTACATATAATGAAAGTAATATTACTTGGCGTTTGTAGGTGAATGGGGAGAATTCCATCTTTTGTATGGTTAAGTTTCAAAAACATGGTATTTTATAATATAATTAAGAGCTCTGTCGGCTGAGGATTATATTTATAAAGCGTGGCCAAAAATCGAACTTTTTTGAACTAGTCCCGCAGTACTTCCTTTTGTTTTATCTTTATTGATTTTTTAACTAAACCAAGACTGTCCATTTAGAAAATAGTTTAGAATGCGTTTCATGTCCCTTTTTGAACTAGTTCTGCACTAGCCTGGGACTAGCGCGATTTGCTGCAGGGCACATACTTACACTTATGTACATAGATATGTACCCATACCTTAGCAGAACTCTCAGCTTCCTCTTGCTCGAATCGGGGCGCCTGCCGATTTACTTTAATTTGGCGCCTATAAATTTTTTTCCATCAATTTACATATGTGTACAAACGGACTAAATGTGGCATAAATTATGAATAAATTTACTACCTAAATATAAATATATGCATGTATGTACGAACAGGGGCACCTAATGGCGTGGCAGTCTTTCCGCATAGCCATTAATTCGAAATTGATATCATAAAAGACTTACATATAAGTATGTATGTATCACATACCTACAAATATGGACCTATAAATTTATCATAATTGTACACACAGGTGCACTTAAAACCTATAAGTGAGAGCAATTTGAATCATTTGTACTACATAAAGGGCAAGTGTTGAAAATTAAAGCATATCATTTTGCAAATTGAATTAAATATACATTATCAGTACATATTAACACATCGTGACATTTTCAATAATAAAACAAAATATATATGCATATATTAGTCGAGTTTATTTCTATGTAAAATCCCTGCTCAACACCCTTCATTTAATACCAATATCGGTTAGAAATATGCCCCCAAATCGTGTCATCATTCCACCCGCAAAAAAAAATTACATGATAAATTTAACTGCAAATCTCATCTCGTGTACTACATCAGTCAAGGTGAAAATTGCTACTGAAATGAAGAAAGCGTGCGCATTCTCATTTTCCTCAACTTTGCTCATTTTCCAACAACTTGTGTGGCTCTCCTATGCTTATGCCTAGCGCTGTCAAGCAAGTCGCCAATTAATTCAGCAACATGTTTCTGCTAAATCCGTAAACATGTTGCTAGGTCTTTTATATGCATTAAAAATTTTTAGAGCAAATGCTGTTAGTTTGTGGAACTTATTAAATGCCCATTTATGTATATGTATATGTATATGTGTGTGTGTATGTTGTTGTATTTATATTTCTGATGTTGACAATATGAAATTTATATTTTTTAAAGAAAAAACGCGGTTTGTGGGCCTCTTTCGATTTACCTACTATTCTTAATATATGCAGATACATATTTTGTCTCAATACTCAACGGAAAATTGACACTGATGCGCTACATGAAGATTTTGCTTGGGCATTTGCTGCATTGTAGGTAATAAATTTATAACAAAATTATTTATATTTTGAATATCAGAAAATTAGAGATTTTCTAAAGCATCAAAAAGTTTGCAGAAAAAAATGTGTCTCATAAATATGAAAACACTTCTTAACCTTATATTGCTCCTTTGTATTAATATCCTTACGTGTTTTAAAATATAAATAAAATTAAGCAACAAGTTTTCGTCCTTTTTAAATTTCTCTTTCGCATTTTTACTATGAAATTTAAATTGTTCTATTTCTCTCACACCCTCATTTTCTCACACCCTCTTCTGTTTCTCATTCAATCTGTTCTCTATTCAATAACTCAACACCTACAGGGAAGCATCTGTTCTCATAATGTTACTAACAGAGCCGTGCCTATTTATGCTATAGCTTCCAAATTAACTCAAAAGCACTTAAGAAGCGTATTATGTTAATGTTTAAATTGTTTGATTAGCTCTTGGCTCCCTGTGGAAAGCGAGATGTCGACTTCGGGTTGTGGCACGACGATTGCAGCTCCGGCCACGGGTAGTTCTTTAGCAGAGCAACACCCTTTATTTCTGGCCCCAAATGACTAGCAGGTGCCCCAAGTATACTTTGGTAGAAGATACACTGTCGATTTTCTCACAAGATATCAATGGAGATATCTCGAAATATACTGGGAGTATCGAAGAAAAGCATCTACGAAGACGGATCAAAAACATAATATGGTACTGGATCCGGCTTTAGATACATTGGTTTTTTAGTCAGAGATTTTTGCCATACTAAAAGCAGCACAATGGATAATTGCTGAGAGGTGCCGCAAATGTCTTCAAAAATTGTTTACGAAAATAAGTTGAGACGTAGCCCCGTAAGAAAACGCAATAGACTTCAATTTATGTGGATATCCGGACATTGCGGTGTTCAGGGTAACGAATTGGCTGCTGAGTTGGCAAATTGCGTTGGCAATCAGTGGAACAACCAACTGAACCGCAGCCATTAACAAAACCAGCGGGCACTGTGCAGCACCTCAGGGACTCCATGAGGGAAACTCACGGAAGACGCTGCAACTTTAATGATTTCGGTAAAATTACAAAGTGATTTATGAAAAAAAAACCTGACAGGGAGATAGAAAACTTGCTCATCAAGCTGAGAAAGAGGGATTTTCAGGCACTTGTAGGAGTGATTACAGTACACAAACCATGGGGACAGCACACGACCACCATAGTCCTCATCGAGAGCTGTTTATGCCTATCTTGTCTGGAGGAGGACAAAGATGGCACAAAGCATTTTCTCTGCACCTATCCGGCCTTCGCCAGACTATGAATGTGCATTCTCGGTTCGGATATATTGAGAATGGCGGATGCATATTATCTACTACTCGACACAATTCGCAGATTTATTAAAGAATTTGGGAAGTTTGCACAGGAACGCTGATTCCATTATGCAGCCTTTTCCCTACATTCCGGTCCCTTGTACACGGTAGGCAGGAAGCGACGATAGGTTGCATGAAAATGTCGAGAAAAAAGGAAAGTGGGGTTGTGTTATGTGATGTTTATAGATGAAACATCCGTTGAAATTAAAATCCGAGCTGCTCCTTTTTCAAGGATATCCACATTTTTTGTTTTTTTTTTTGAAAGGATCAAATATTGAGGAAATCGAAAATTCGCCACCGTCCAAATTTTTCCGATTTCAATACATTATTTGGTCGCTAAGGGATACAAAAAAAGGTATTAAAAAGAAAAAAGGACACCTGTAGTGGAAAAATCCAATGTGAACAGGACCTAAAGGATAACCACTGAAATATAAAATAACACAAAAAGTACCCACCTTAATTTGCGCATAACTCCTAAAATGTTAACTCTACGTGAAAATTCCTTATTATATGTTTCATTCAGAATAAATAAAGAAATATTTCTTTAATATACAATTTTGATGTACCTGCAGTGCTTAACCTTCATGTGCCCGGCTTACTACATTTGTAGTAAATTGTAAAAAAAAGTGAGATAAAAAAAAATTTTCCGAAACAACAATGCCCGAATTTTTTAGTAGCTTCCTGATTATCAAATCAAAGTCAATTAAGAGTATAAATCACTCGAACTATTATTTGCCCTCCCGTCGAGACCCTACTTGAAAAAAACATCATCTTGCGGCCGGCTTACTACATTTGTAGTAACCATATAAATTGTATGCAAAATAGTATTTTATAGTTGACTTCAGCTTGTGGCAACACGATTTTTTATAACTGTCGCTTCGCTTAGCTTACCGAAGTTCGTTTGTGTGTGTGTATGTGTATGTGCATGTGTACACGCATGGAAAATTTGAACTCGATTTCGCAATAAATAAAAATAAAATAAAACGTTTGTACCATATGAAATGAAGGCTGACCGCAATCGTGCTGAAGAATCTTCCATTTTCGGGTTTCTCGATGGAAAGTTTTCTTTGGAATCTTATGTTCCAAAAAGAGGCAGAGCAGTTATAATACTTGCCAGCACACCTTTGACAAATTGAATTGTAGCTGAAAAGAAAAACAAGCTGTAATACATCCTTGATTACAATGCAAACAAAGGAGGTGTCGACGCAATGGATAAAATGCTTTCTGCATATTCAACGAAACGCAAAACATTGCGTTGGCCTTTGGCCATGCTTTATAACATGCTGGACATAAGTGCACTTGCATCATTTACTCGGAAAACAATCCATATAACCGTCGCACAGACGCGCGACGAAAGTTCTTGCGAAGCTTGTCTAAGCAGTTTTTTATGCCAGCAATTGAACAGCGCTCTCAAGTTCCCCGGGTGCTGGGATTCCATCAAACGCGTAAAGCTATCGAAATGACACTGGATCGATCCCTTTCTGCTACATCTAATGTTGATTCATCTATTTTACCTGATATTTCCAACCATAAACAACCAAAATATCCTGTACCTTGTCAATACTATGAAATAGGAAGTCGTAACAACACACGAAAAATCTGTAGTTGGTGCAAAAAAGCAGTGTGCAATGCACTGCCGAAACATATATTTTGGGAAAATGCTGTTCAACTCCTGAAAATTAAAACATTTTTTGTATTAAAATTATCACCTGAATTCAATATTTTTAAATAAAAAGGTTATTACACACGTACAAGTAAAAAAAATCACCATACAAGTATTTTTTTTCTTAACATTACATTGGTTTTGCATACAATTACGTAGTTACTACAAATGTAGTAAGCCGACCGGGTACGTAAGTTTTATATCCCGGGCACATGAAGGTTAATGTACTTTTGTGCATCTAAAGTGAAAATTTCAAAAAAAGTACGTTTTTTTATAGTGCTATTTTAAGTTCAAATATTTTTCTAGTTTATGTAAATATTTTAATCTAATGATCCAACTCTCATTCCTACATATCTATACGTTAATACTAAACAAGTAAGGAAGCCTAAGTTCGAGTGGAATCGAACATTAGATACTCAGCTGTATGCTTTCATTGTTTGTTTGCGTTTGATGGAAACACGGTGTAGGTACTTTATATAAATCGAGTGCTGCATAAAGTGGGCGTAGCCACGCCCATTTTCTAAATTTTTATCAGTCATCCAACTAAGCTTATGAATATTATTCTTTGTGCAAAATTTCATCCCTTTATGAGTTACAAAGATGTCACGTTACAAATTCCCAAAGGGTGTTCCAGAAGTATCTTTGTTAAAAAGTAGGCGTGGTCATAAACCGATTTCAATAAATTTTTGCGTGTCCATTAACACAAGTTATAAAAGTGTATAAACCAAGTTTCGTCATAATATCTCAATTATTTGTCGAGTTATGAGCTCCGAAATCTCGTTGATTCCTTTGTCTGAAAAGAGGCGGTGCCACGCCCATTTTCCGAAATTTTTCTATTTTTTGTTTCCCATCTATTGTAGAACTCATGCCACAAAATTTCAATGAATTATCTTTATATTTGACAAAGATATCGCTTAAAATGTTTTTATTAGGCCACTTTATGATACCCATATATATAAGTGGGCGTGGTCGTCAACCCATTTCGCTAAAATTTTGAACATGTATTACTACAAGTAGTGAAAGTGTATACACCAAGTTTCGTCATAATATATCGATTATTTGTCGAGTTATGGGCTCAGAAATCTCGTATATTCCTGCTTCTAAAAGGAGGCGGTGCCACGCCCATTTTCCAAAATTTTTGTATTTTTTGTTATATGTCCATAGTTGGACACCTTCCATAAAATTTCAATGATATATCTTTATATTTGACAGAGATATCGCTTAAAATGTTTTTATTAGGTCACTTTATAAGACCCATATATAAAAGTGGGCGTGGTCGTCAACCGATTTTGGCAATTTTTCGTCAAAACATTTGCCTAAGTAAGTATATCACGCCTACCAAAATTCATCGATATATCTTCAACGGTTTCTGAGTTATGACTCATAAAACTTTCAATGTTTGCCCCTTAATAAGTGGGCGTGGCACCGCCCATTTTCCAAAATTTCATCATATTTCTTCATAAGGGCCTGAGCTCAATACGTGTTTGAAATTTTATCACTCTAGCTCTATTAGTGACTGAGATACAAAATTTCCGATTTTTACTATATAGGGGAGGTGGGCGTGGTCATGGTCCGATTTCGCCCATTTTCAATACCATCCGTTCCTGTCTTGATACCAACTTGCATTCCAAATTTCATCAAAATATCTCAATTTTTGCGCGAGTTATCGTGCGTACAGACGGACAGACGGACGGACGGACAGACGGACGGACGGACGGACATGGCTCAATCGATTTTTCTTTTCACCCTGATCATTTTGATATATATAAGTCTATATCTATCTCGATTATTTCATTCTGTTACAATCCACCGTTAGGAAATCAAAACTATAATACTCTGTGTACTAGTACAGCTGAGTATAAAAAGAGTTAGAGCTGAGATACGCGCCAGCTGTGCACGGTGGGCGGGAAGCAACAATAGGTTGCATGGGAATATCGTAAAAACGATGGCCCAACGAATATGTGCCTAGCTGTGTGCTGGTACTAACTTTCGTTTAAAAAAAATGTTGGAGATTTTATTCACACTTGCTGTGTGTTTATGAAGTATATTAGAATATCATTTTACGTAAGTTTTTAGCCGGCGATCGTTTTTTCGATATTTTCATGCAACCTATTGTTGCTTACCGCCTACCGTGCACAGCTAGCGCGTATTTCAGCTCTAATTCTTTTTAATATTAACGTATAGATATGTAAGAATGAGAATTGGATCATTAGATTAAAATATTTACATAAACTAGAAAAATATTTGAACTTAAAATAGCACCATAAAAAAAGTACTTTTTTTGAAATTTTCAATTTAGATGGACCAAAGTGCATTAACCACTGCAGGTACATCAAAATTGTATATCAAAGAAATATTCCCTTATTTATTCTGAATGAAACATATTATAAGGAATTTTCACGTAGAGTTAACATTTTAGGAGTTATACGCAAATTAAAGTGGGTGGCGAATTTTCGATTCCCTCAATATTTGATCCTTTCAAAAAAAAACAAAAAATGTGGATATCCTTGAAAAAGGAGCAGCTCGGATTTTAATTTGAACGGATGTTTCATCTATAAACATCATATAACACAACCCCACTTTCCTTTTTTCTCGACATTTTCATGCAACTTATCGTCGCTTCCTGCCTACCGTGTGTAAAGGCCTTACGCACAATGGGCAAATATGCCTGAGTGCTCGGGAAAGACATAGTTTTTCCCCGAACAACAATATCCAACTTATGAAAACAGAGGTGTTTAATTCCATTTGAAATCCACTTCAGAACCTCTGAAAGTGCATGTGACAGAAAGTTGTTGGACAAAAAGCGCTAGTACAAGGCTCATCTCGAGCTCCAGATGAGGATCAAGCAAGCTTAAGAGTATTTGGTGCAGACATTGCTGCAAAATTTAGTAAAGTCTATGCCAGAAAAATATTTATGAGATAAATAATTAAGATGGATTTTAAGATTTTAAACATATATTAATAATATGCATTTAAAGTAATATATCGAGTTCATTAGCAACATGTGTACATATGTATATGCAATGCACGTATTTGTATAAGCCAACATTTGACAAGCCAAAGAAACAATCAGTTAACATTAGTATTTATTTTAACTCGCATATTGCACTAACACAATATTCGCTGATCGACTAACCCAGTCTCCTTAATCCCAATCTGCAATATGCCCCACAGACTTGCAGCATAGTTTTTTTTTAAATAGCACAAGGTTGCATAAAATTTAGAGCAACAATGAGTGAGCAATATGTAAATTCAGGTAACAGAGTCAATGATAAGAATTCTAGCAATAATACATATCTAAGTAAAACTCATTTGTACGAATCAAACAAATTTAGTTGCACTTCATCTCAGTCCAAGGGCTGTACATACACATACATAAGAAAAGAAAAGGCTAAGAAAGAATGCTTAGGAATACAAATTGCTTACATATTTTCAAAGGCAACCATATTTTTACATACAGTTGCACACACTTACATGAGGCAAACCATTAACCAAGAAAGCGCTTTTTGCAACTCTATTGAAATGAGTGCGTTGCACGTACATACACATATGCAACATACATACATATGCAACAAAAGTGCACTTTCGCTTATGAGTAAGTCATATGTATGTATGTAGGTATGCATTTATGTGTGTGGGCATGTATGCGAATAATCTTGTATGGTATGTTGTGCATTTCTAAGTGCCACAAGTATGAGTCCAGGTAGGCAACAACAGCAACAGCAGCAGCAACAGCAAGAGCAAGAGCAGCATTTACAGCCATTACAACACCAATAACAATTGTAATAACATCTCGTGTGTAAGCTGAGGACATCAGTGAGAGAAAAAAGGAACAAGCATTGCAAAAAACAAACATCACAAACAAAAAAAAAAAAAAAAACCAAAAAACAGATTTACACATGCCACGTACAGGTGAAAGTATTATAGGCGCACAGTGAGACTGTTAATGAAAAACGAGCTGTAAAAAATTTGCGAAATTTCAAATGAAATTCGAATGGCGTGCTCGAGAGCACTTTAAAAGTTCTTATGCGTTATTTGCACACACAAAATAATGTTGTTAAATTGCTTTTCCACAAGAGATATGAGCTCAAATAAGGAGTATTATCATTCATATGGACTTAAACACATACGATTTGTGATGCCTTTTGTTACCGTAGATGAAAATTGGACCCATTACGACCAGGGACCCATAATAATCATTATTCGTTATAGTTTCAGTGAAAAAAATCAAATACTTGCAAACATCGTAGAAGAGTATTGAGTTTGTGTGTGTGCATGTCTGAAAGATCACTATCCGAATCCACTATGATAGAAAAATTTTAAGCGATATCCATAAAAATCAAAAATAATCATTATTTTTTGAGTTTTATTTTTTTAATCAAAAATAAAACTTATTCCTGGAGTGATATATTTATCGCTCAGAAATAAAAATTATTCTTTGAGTTTTATTTTTTTGCTTAGGTCGAAAAACTCAAATTTTCTCTGAAGTGCTCTGGAGCATAATTACTGAAAAATTCCCATCGATATAACTTCGTGAATGAGTGATATTTTTGATCGAAAAAAATAAAACTCACACAATAATGATGATTATTTTTTATGAAATATAAAAAAACTCAACATGGTTTAATTTATGTCCATTATCTTGAAAATGGTAAAACAATTACAGGCGAATATTACTGAGAGCTTTTGGACAGATTTGAAGCAAAAACGATCGGATTTGGTAGGAAAAAAACTCTGTTTCATCATGACAATGAACGACTATTCATGTTTGTAACCACCATGGCAAAAGTTCATAAATCGGATTACGAATTGATACCGCAATCATCAAATTAAGCCCCCTCCAATTGTTTCCTATTTCCAAACCTGTAGAAATGACTGGGTGGTAAGAGATTCTGGTCATCACAGAAACAAATGCCTATTTTAAGAGCCTTGAAAATCCTATTATTACTATTTTTTTGGAAGGAATAAACAAATTCGAAACACTCTAGACTAAGTGTATTGGGCTAGAAAGAGACTATGTGAAAATTAAAATTCATTTTTGCCGAAAAAATTATTTCTTAATCAAAATGTCAGGGACGATAACTCTTGCACAAACTGCTCCAATGATCTCACCAGCTTATATAAGCCCTAATAATTTTCCTTTTTGATACTTTAAGAATTCTATTAGAAAGATCCTTTTTACTGAACAGAATCCCAGCCCAGTATTGCAATTTGATACTATCGCTTCCTTTAGGTTCCTTGTACAAAGATTTTGTCTGAGCAGACCTCTAGTAAAATTTTATGGCGAATAATTCTCTCGAACATTTTAACCCTCTAACGACTCTCAAAATACTATTTTTTTCGGGATTTCTAAAAAAGTGGTCAAAAAGACCGCTTCATGATTGTGTTAGAAGCTCGTGCAATTTTACTATAGGTTTTCTAAAAACATATTTCTATACGATACGTATTTTAAACCACTTTTTCCCTTATTTAAAAATCACTCAGACGAAATTTCGTTATTTCTGTGTTTGAATAATTCCGCCCCCAGACAACAAGCCTCAATTTGTGTGAAATTACGTGCTTTAGCGAAATCTTATACGAATAGTGCTTCAATAATGCAAAAATAAAAATTTTAAATCCATTCTAGCATATAATTATAGATAATAATAACATTTAAGTCAAGATTTGCATAGACAAGATTACAGTTTTCCATATTTGTATTCGCCTTAAAGCTCCTAACTGCTTGGAATGAAAAAAAAAAGCAAGCGTAAAACAATAAGGATTTTATAACCGTTTTTTTAGCCATACCACACCCCAAAGGTTGTCTGAGTATCCTTTTAATTCCCGGTTGCTTCCCCAATTTAATTTTTGTTTCCTTGTTTTCATTATGAAAATTTCGCTGAAATGACCCCAATAATTACAATGACTTTTTGTAAGATATTTAACTGCTTAATAACAACACTTTCTCTAAGCACTTTATCAAACCGCAAGTAAAAAAGGAAATACGTAAATTTAAAAAAAAAATTACGCGTAACACTTAAAGGAAGTGTTTTTATAATTTAAAGCATATGCCGTTAAGCAAAACGAAAGCCCCGTAGAGCTACTTTTTGCTACACTTTTACCGTTCGCCGTTGGTTTGTTTTTTTTCTGAATTTTTTTGTTGTTTTTTTTTTTTTTTTTGTTAATTTTCATTTATCATTCAACTCCTTCGTAAGCTAAAGTCGTTCAACTGTGCGACGAAAAGCATTTGCCTCGACCGGCCGAGACTTCCTCTATTGCGTTACTCATCCGCCATGGTGGTTGCTATGTGTGTGTACGTGTGTAGTAGAAATATAGCGTTTGTTTTTTGTAGCTGCCACATTGGCCGCGTTGCTTGTGTTGTTTTTTATGCCGTATCGAATTGCTGCTAATGTTATTGTACCTAGTCCTTTGCTGTTGTTGTTTTTGTTGCGTTAGTCGCGGTTTAAGTGCAAATTCTCTTGACTGTCTTTTTTTACTTTCCTACATACATTTTTGTATTTGTTGGTGGTTTGCTTCTGTTGGTACACTCAGGGAAAAAAAATTATAAAAACTTATGAAAACGTGCTTAAAATGGGCAAAAACGTATTTAAAAGTGATGTAAATACCAATATTTTTATTTCAAAAATGTTCATTGTAAAATTTTTAAATCAAGAAAAAACATTTAAATTTAAATATATTTATTTTTACTTTAAGCACTATGAGAAAAAACCGCTGCGGTGTTCTCTATATCAATTTCTCTTCCGGATTCGAAATTGTATCCAACGGCATTCTCTTCATCTTCTCTCAATCCGAGTCCCAACTACAAAAATATAGCCTCCCCTTGTTCTCCTCTTCTTTTCTACTTCGCCTTAACTGTTTGCTATCTTTCTTTATTTCTTATTCTCCTTATTCTCCTTTTTCTTCTTTATTTTATATTCTCCTCCGGATTCAAACCATGACATCAACCCGAAATTCAATCCAACGCCATCACATAGTGGAACATTAAACATTATATTGAATTGTAGTAACCTATTTATACTTGCCTTTTCCTAAAAAAGAATCCATTAATTATATAAATCACTGTAAAAACAAAATTTAAAAAAAATCGATTCTCATTATTGTTTTTGTTGGATTTCTCACAAAATAAAATATTTTCTCACAAAAAAATTTTGAACAAAGAGCGGGTCTTTGAATCAACATTCATTTTAATTTTTAATTTAAGTATGTTTCTTTTAGTGCTGGAAAACCATCGATAGTGGTCCCATCGATTGATCATCGATAGTTTTAAATGCAACCATCGATAGTATCGATGGTTTAATATATGTACGTAGGTGGCCTGTTAAAGGGAAATGTGCACTCAAAAAAAAAATTACTCAGATTATGGAAAAATGGGAATGATTCGGCGCTAAAGACATATTTCCATATTTTGATGTACAATTTTCTTTAAAACGTGGTTTTTATTCCTTGATTTGAAGAAAATCGTACATCAAAATATGGAAATATGTCTTTAGCGCCGAATCATTCCCACTTTTCCATAATCTGAGTAAGTTGTTTTTTCAGTGTGGTACTCAAATATTTCATGCATATATACATACATATATATGTATGCATGTATGTACTTACGTTCCCATATTTAAAAGAAAAATATAAATTTTTATTAGAAATATATTATAAAATTAATAAAAAACCAAAGTTAATGTAAAAAGTTCAATACAAAAAATAAGTCAATAACTATTCAAAGTAATACATTTTCTTCATTAAGTCAATAATGAACTCGATTTTCCATACAGAAGTTCAATTCTTAATGGATCCATTATTAATTAATTGAATTTTTAATCGAATAAAAATCCAATACAACTCTGGGAGGTAAGTTCGTTTTTTTTTTTTTAATTTTGAAATTTTCAGTGTCAACCGTCAATTAGTTTTGGCATGAATTTATTATCCCAGCAAACATTCTCAGAGCACTCATAATTTGGAGTCGGATATGAATCACAAACATGTGTGAAATATGTGTGAGCTTAAGCTTTAAACAGAACGGAACGTGGTTTCGCGTGATGCGACGATGACATTTGTTTGCGAATATCGCCCAGTAAAACATAATAAATGCGAAATTGCAATATGCATATTTTTATAATTACGATGTTTCCTTACTTATATGATTATGCTGTTTGGGACTTGTTTTTTTACTTGACTCAACTCTAAAAAAAACTCAAGGTTACTCATACGCCATAGCGTACTGTTGGAAGCAACAAACAAATTTCAGAAGCATAAGTCTACGCTTTAGGGAATAATTCTTCAATTTTTGCAGCTAAAATTCTGAAATTTTGTATTTAGAGCATTTATTGTACACAAAGCGCTGTCGGCGAAAATCATCGGATAACTATAACATAGAGAGCCCATACCGCGCTTTTGGGCCAAGGAAAAAAGAGTGCATTCTAGTTTTCCTATACCGGAAGATAAATTAATATTTTAAAATACTGTTCATATATTGTATTGACTTATCTTTAAGAAGTTTGCAAAAAAAATTAAAATGTATTGTACACAACAAGAGATAATCGCGAAAATATGCGATTTTGGGCATTCAGCCTCCATAACCGGAAATCAGGCTATATCTCGAAAACGGATCATCCGATTTTAGTTTCGATTTCATATCTGGATTCAGCATAAAATTCTTCTTCAATTCGATGTACACATTGGCCTGGATGTTTTTTTGTCGATTTTTGCCCAATTTTTATTTTCAAAAATACGTCTTGGTCCATAAAAAGCAAATTCCGGAACATCAAAATTAATTTTAGGCAAATGTCGTGGAGGAGTTTTCTACTCAGAAAAATGAGAGGAATCCAAATTTGGATCGCGCGATATAGGTTAGTAAATCGCCCCACCCTAACCTACATATATTTACGAATTTTTGAATGTAATAAAAATGTTTCAAAGCAGCGAAGCTATTGCCGATTATGTTGGGGATAGATATTTATAATAGCCGCTTTCGATTCACAATTTCTCTGCTCGCTATAAATTTCCCTCTGTAAAATTTATATGAGAATGATAGCGAGCAGAGGGAAATTTTTATTGACCAGTTAGCGAGTATGGCTACTACTCATTATGGGTTCAAACATTTTTGTTTGATGCGACCTCGCTTGTCTGATGGCGAATCGAAAACGCCAAATAATAATTTGTTTTTTTTTTTGTCTGTATCAGCTCGTTCAGAAGGCGCAAATTATATCACTTTTCGCTCGGTGTTTTGCTTAACAGTTGCGACTTGTGAACGCAACCAATGAGAGAAGAGGAGAATAATCTGGGATGAAGGGAGATAGAGGATGAAGAGAATTGGGTCAGGGGAAGGAAAATGCAAAAACAAAAGATTTTTTTTTTGGTTTTACTAAATTTTTTTTTGGTTTTACTACATATTCAGGCTCATAAAATGTATGAAATTAGGCTCATATCAGTGGACCACCTTAAGAACAGAAGTACAAACATTTCCGACTCCAAAGTGAGCTCATAATGAGTGTGAATGCTCCAGTTTAGGATTCCTTTCGGACTCTTTTATGACACGAATGTTTACTGGGATTATTTATTCAAAAATTGTTGTCAATAACAACAAATTATTTTATGAAAATTGACATCTCCTTGTTAATTGAGTGTGTGTGAAACACAAAAATTTATTGTTAAATTATAAATGTAATGTACTACATTAATTTTCTGTCTGAAACCAGTATAAGGATACTACATACACATATTTGTACATATACAGTTGTCCACAAAATAATAGGAGAGCCGAAATCAAAACCTTAATTGCTCAATTCTCAATAAAAAAAACCGTTTTATTTGCAAGTTCTTTTCATAAAATTATTCTCTAAACTTTTATTTATATACTCACAGCCCAAATATTCCAATCAAGTACCTTAAAAATTATAAATTTCAGTTTTATTGATTAATTTTTTAACAGACGCTGTAGTTATTTACCAAGTAAAATACTATCGATGGTTAAAAAAAACCATTGATAATCGCTTTGGCATCGGCCCCATCGATAGTATCGATAGTTCAATCGATGGTTTTCCAGCTCTAGTTTCTTTTTAAATCCAAAATTCATTATAACTTCAAAAATTTCATTCTTAATTAAAAAATTTCATTTTTAATTTAAACATTTTCATTGTCAAAATAAAAATGTTTTGGTTTAAAACGTGCATTATGAAAACAAAAATTTTGTTTTTGATTTTAAAATGCTGTTTTTCCCTGAGTGTAGCGTTGCTGTTGCTTTTTGGTGCTTTTTGGTGCTTTTTCTGCTCTATTTTTTTTATTTCTTGTTCTTTCCTACTATTTTTGTGTTTTAGATTTTTTTTCGCTTTTTTTATGCCATTTTCCCTCGTTGAAAGGCAAAGTATCCGATTCAAAGGCAAAATAAGCGCAACAGCAACAACTTAATAAAACTATGTATAAGTACCTGTGTCCCATATTTGTTTTATAAACTTTGATATGTACATATAAATATTTATGTATGTATATAAATATAAATAAATATAAAAATAAAAATTTATAAATTTATATGCTTCGTATATAAAATGGGCGCACTTAGGCATTCCTATTTAATATACAAATATACAAATAAACTCTTAGCTAGTACATTATTTTATAAGTACATAAATTCATACATATGTATGTATGTATATGCAGATATGTAGGTATAAAATCTAAAAACTGTGTTAGTGACTTTCTGACACGTTTTGTTGATGCTCTTCGCCTTTTACAACATTTATAACCACTTTTTTTGTTTTTGTTTTTGCTTTTGTTTTTGTTTTTCTTTTTGTTCTACTTCTGCTACGTATGCATTGTGTCGCTGTTGTTGTTTCCGCTTATGTTCCTTGTTGCTTAGCGCTTGTTGTTGTTGTTGTTGTTGTTGTTGTTTTCTGAAAGCGTTAGTGGTAGTTGCTGGCTTTTAAGCTAAATTAAGTTAAAATCTCTAGAAGAATAGTTGGTTGGTTGGTAGTCGGCGACTACTAAAACTGCATTTCAGCTGCTGTGTTAAGTGCATTTGGCAAAAACATTTAAAAATCCACACAAATACGGACATACTATGCCATACTTAAATACATACACATACGTATATTCAGCCATGTACAGACACTTATATTTAGAACGTCAGTGTACATGCACGCACTAACCGACAATAAAGGCGCTCATCCTAACACCTACTAGTTGCCAGCCAGCCAGCGAGCCAGCGGCATAATTAATATGAATTTGTTTCTAAGTGCTATTAAAACATGGATGTGTGCATTCACTTATGTAAAAGTATACAGTGTACACCAAAAAGGAATTGAAAGAAACATACAATAATTATTCATGACTAGGAATGGAATGGAATTGTGGTAGTTCGGTAAAAACTGAGTCTTTCCTAAGTACTCAGATATATTTTGCCATTGCACTTAAGGTCTTTATCAAGGACCTGGATGTTGGGAAGAGGTGGGATAGTGGAAGCAGAGTTCCTCTGCAAACCTCCCATATTCTCTTATAAATCTCAGAAGTTTGTCAAGTCGTAAAGAATACACATCCGCCATTCTCAATACAGCTGACCGGAGAATGTGCAATCTTAGTCTAGCGAAGGTCGGACAGGTGTGGCATCGTCGTCCTCCTCCTTCGGCCAATATAGGCATAATGAGCTCTCGCTGATGCCTATGGTGGCCATATGCTATCCCCATTAGGGTGGAGTGAATTGGGGCTTTTTCTGAAATCATTATTGCTCTACCTGCAGAAAGTTGACTTTCTAGTACAGAAGTAACGCTGCAAAATATTATTGGCCTAGTCCTTTATTTGAAGGTGCCCCAATTCTATTAAAGAATGGACAAAATGCTCCAGATATATAAAATTCATTTGCTAGATAAAATTGATTTGCGAATTTCTCCTAAAAATATACGAGATTTTCCGATGAAATATGTTTAAATGAGTTCAAAAAAAGCCCCAATTCTGTCCGCCCTAATCCCCATGGATTGTCCTGTAATCACCCCCTCCAGAGTCCGAAGTTCTGTCTGTGTAGATGATTTTCTTTCTATCCTCCCAGTATTGTTTACCAAATGATACTCGGTTGACCAGGTTGCCATTTGGGACCAGAAACAAGCGGTATTGCTCAGACAGCCTGCCAAACAACTCCCCGTGTAGGGAGCTCCATTCGTCGTGCCACCAATCCGAAGGAGTGTAGTCCACACATCATTCTCATAGCCTTCTCTTAGATCAACAAATCCACAGGGAGCAGGTTCAACAGTGGATTAAGGGCAGCACTTGATATTGTACTTATTGCACCTGTAATGCTGATACACACAGTCCTCTGCAACCTCTTCAGCATATTAAACGTGGACTTAACCATATTTCTATGCCATCAAACAAAAGCAGAGTACGTAATAATCGGTCTGGCCAAAGTTGTGCAAATCCAAATAACCATTGCTGTTGTCAGTCCCCAGATCTTGTTGTGGGCTTTTCTACACTGTCCGAAAACTTTCAGTGCCTTGTTTACCTTCACATCGACATGAGCTTTCCTTGGCAGTTTCTTATCGAGAATCACTCTTAGATATTTTACTTCTTTGTAATAACTTAGGTTTACATCTCTGAGCCCCGCGAGGTTGATACCATCAAGTTTCCTCTTCCGTAATAGTAGTGGTAGTGGCTTAGCTGTTCTAAGCTAAATAACAAATGACTCATAAAGGCACACTCAAAAATCTCACCAGCACTACATTACACATTACAGTAGCACTGCCAAGGCCACTGTCGTCTACTGCCGTCCAAACTGCACGTACACTTATGTCGCACCTTGTACTCACATTCATTACTATATCCCTGCAAAAAATCCGAGTACTCCATTCATGCGTGTATAGAGTACTCGCTATGGACCAACCGAGTACCCTCAACCTGCCACATTTCATATAAAAAATATGGTCCATTTAATATGGCGATGTCCTAGGCAGGGATCACATACTCCGATTTCCGCATGGCACCCGAGTAATCCAATGAGTACCTACATGGGATTAATCCATGGAGTAGGTATTAAAATTAATGAAATTTAATAATCGCTGAACAGATTTGAACGACTGCCAATTCAATTTTATTATTAGCATTATATACATACATAATTATGCTTTTCTTTAATTAAAAAAAAATAATAAAATATTTCTAGCGCAATCACCTACATGTTGTGTCACGTTTCAATGTCTCTTTATTAGGGTTGGGCGATATATATCGATATATCAATATATCGATATTTTTAAAATAGTTCAGCCGATAATATCGACGATATTTTGAATTACCGTGCATCGATAATCGATAATTTTTTGCCATTTCGAGCCAAATTCGATATTTTTCATACATTTCTGATTCGCTTTGAATCTAACACCAGAACATTTTTTAGGAAGTGGTATAACCATAATTTTCGGGTGCTTGAATTTACACTACTTTCTTCTTCAAGCAATTCTTAATGATTTTTATGTTTATACTTCAGGTTTCGTAGAATATCTGTAGACTCATTGAAATTTAACAACAAATATCTAGTAAACTATAAGTCTCCGGCAAGTTTGGATTTCTGTTTTGAGATCTGTGAGAGCACCTCTAACCCCGTGAAGAAGTGGTTTTTTGCGGTACGTGGTTCCATAACGTAAAGCCGACCCTTTCGATATATTGATATATCGATGTTTTTACACGGCATAAATCGATGTTTTTTTAAATATCGATATAAGATATATCGATATATTTTTCCAATTTGCCCATCCCTACTCTTTATTACTATACCTGCATGTTCAAGCAAGCATGCATATGTACATACATATATACATACATATGTACGCACTTGCTTCGCCGTTATCGCGATATACATTCGTAGCAATGTTCGGCTAACTACGAGCCGATGCAGATAAACGAATCGCTCTCTTGGGTCTATGTTTATGATCACTTTGAAATTACTCCAACCTACCACAAAATGGATCATATAATCCCATGATTTTTACAGGGATGTAAATACTTCAACAATTGCATATCCTATTATCTATAGATGTGTATCATCTCTATATCCTTTTACTTTGTTAGCTCATGATAGGGTAAATTCCATATATATTTCTCTAAAATAGGGCGTTTTTGAATAATTGTCTGAAATAGGACGTTCTTGAAACAAATTCTGAAATAGGGCGTTTTTGAAGCAAAATCTGAAATAGGACGTTATTCAAACAATTTTTGGAATAGGGCGTTTTTGAAACAATTTTTGAAATAGGGCGATCTTATTCTCAGCCGTCGATATATTTTTATGTACCTACATACGAATACGAGTATGTATCTATAGTATTTTCAAAGTTATCCTTTTAGTTTTACTGTAGAATTTTTTTTTTTTTGTTACAATTTTTTCTTGTTAAATCATAATTCATTTAGACGTAATTGCATACTCATAAAAGTTTTTAGTGTTTAGTTTATTTAATAGAGTTTTACTTAGTTCAGCTCTATAAAAAGTTTATTGCTAAATAACGAGTGTGTGTACATACATGCATGTATAATATACACTATATATACACTTATATACAAATTGCAACAATTAAATAAATTGTGGTTTGAAATTATGCAAAACGGATGCTTGCCGCGAGTCTATAAAGTGAGTTGTGCAAACAAACCAAAAAAGGCGAAAGAGCAGAACAACTCCTGAAGCAAAAGTTTGGCCTAAATCCATGCCGAGGTTAAAGAGCGCTAAACAATTTAAGCTATTTAAATATACAAATAGATATTATTATATACTTAGATATCTATGAGTGCACATAAGATTTATAACATGAAGAAACACGAATAACGAGCTGCGTAAACTTGGCCAGTATTGAAAGCAAATAGAAGTTAGTTTAAGCTGCAGCAACACAGATACAAATCTTTATACACAGCGATATATGTACGTACATACAATCCAAATATAGTGCAAATATTTTCATTTGACAAAATCGTCCATTACCAATTGAAATAAACATTTCAGAGTTATCTTAATGCTTCAGTGAGACCACAAAGCTCTAAGCTGTCAACATCACGACTGCATCGAGTATATGCATGTATGTATGTATGTAAGTATGCCCGCACAAGTGACACATTGGGCCGCACAGTTGGCTTGCTGGTGCAGTGGTGCACACAAAAACATAAAATTTTGTATGCAAGTTAAGTTACAGTAGCGTGCAATATTCCAGCAATGATATGTGGCAACTGTGGAGTTTCTAACCCAACAGAAAAGAAGTGTCAAGCTTTTCGTTTTATAAGGTGTAACAGAAAAGTTTTTAAGAAAAAGAGATTCATATCGCTGCTGCGCTGCACATGCACTGTTTCCTCATCTTCTTACTCGAGTAGCGAGTTGACAAGATTTTAAGTAAGCAAATAAGCTGGCAAAAGCTTTTTAAATATTGAAGACAACTTCCTCTCTCTTTCGGAAGTCATTCGATTGCAGATCTTCATTGAATTGCAAACAACACATTTCGGCTTTTCAATTTTGTCCATTTCATCATATAGATTGTAAGCTTCATTAGCTTTTTAAATGTTTATTATTACTTTCTTTTGCTTACACCCAGGGAACCATTGCAATAACATATGAAAACGTGCTTAAAATGGGCAAAAACGTATTTAAAAGTGATGTAAATACGAATATTTTTATTTTAAAAATCGTTAGCTTAGAGTGCAAACTGTGTAAGTCCACTTTTATGAAAAAGTGTATTTTTATGTAGAACGCTAGAAAATTCAAATACGCACCGCGCTAAACAATTCTGTGATACTTGTCATATTTCAGTGATGCGCAAATTGTGTAAGTCCAAAAAGCGAAGAAAATTGTGTAAGTTCAAAATATTTACTTGAACAGAAATTTTTTTCATTTTGAAATTTTTTATTTTTTGTTTTTTGTCTCTCCTACAAAGTTTGACAAAAGGACTTACACAATTTGCACTCTAAGCTAGCGAAATGTGCATTGCAATACTGTAAAATAAAAAAAAATATTTTAAGTTTAAAAATGTTAATTTTTAGTTTAAGCCCTATGAGAAAAAAACGCTGCTTCATTGCAGTGTTCTCTATTTTATAGTCTCTTCCGTATTCGAACCATGAAATGAACCCGAAATTGAATCCAACTACATTTTCTTCATCTTCTCTCCATCCGAGTCCCAACTAAAAATATGTAGCCTCTGCCTGTTCTCCTCTTCCTCATTCTTCGCCTTCACAGTTTGCTATCTTTATTTCTTATTCTCCTTTTTCTTCTTTATTTTATATTCTCCTCCGGATTCGAACCATAACATCAACCTGAAGTTCAATCCAACGAAGTTCATCCAAAAAATTCAACTTTTTATTGAATTTTAGTGACCTATTTATACTTCCCTTTTCCAAAAAAGAATCTATGCATTATATGCATCATTGTAAAAAAAAAATTAAAGAAAAAATAGTTATCATAATTTTTTTTTGTTCGATTTCTCACATAAAAATATTTTCTCACAAAAAAAATTTTAACAGAGAGCGAGTTTTTGAATCAGCATTCATTCTAATTGTTTATTTAAAAGTTTTTATTTTTAAAATAAAAATGATCTGGTTTTAAACGTGAATTATGAAAATAAAAATTTTATTTTTGATTTCTTTTCTCTGAGGGTAGAACTCTCCGCATATTTTTCTAAGAAACAAGCCAAAAATAATAATTTTTCCTGCATTTGCTATAATTATTCCATTAGGCAATATTTTCAATAAACTTAAAGCGATAATTTTTTTTTTGCAAGAATAGAAGACACATTTTTGTAGATAAAATTTGCTTAATTAAATTTTTTTTGTATTTTTTTATTTTTTAATTTAATTCTTTTTTTTTGGAAACAGAGATATTAAAATCATGCAGCATTTCTTATATTTTACACTGTACTGTGCATAATTGATGTATCAAATATGAAATGAAGTGAGAACGGAGAGTATACATACCCTGCAGCTAATATGAGGGAAAGTCCCGAAAAATGGCAATCTAGAACTAGAGAGTTCTCAACTGGCTCACAACTGGTTCTAAAGGGATGCGGAGTGGGACAGTCTATTACTGTTACTTTATGAAAAATTTATGTTTACAGCTATTACTTTAAAGTTGAGCAACAACAAATGTTGCACTTTACAATAATGTCCCTTTTGCTGTCTTTTGCTGGGTACTACCAAGTGGAACTCGGTTAAAGGCACGTACATAAAACCAAAGTAATATTACTTCGCATTTATAGGTCAATGGTGATAATTCCACCTTTTGTATGGTTAAGTTTCAAAAACATGGTATTTTATTATATAATGCCCCTTTTATTTTCATTATGTTGAGAATTCTGTCGGCTGAGGATTACTTTTGTAAAGCGCGGCCAAAGACAGACCATTTTTTAACTAGTGCCGAAGTGCTTCCTTTTGAACCATCCGCGAACTATTGATTGTTGAACTATGCCGGGATTGTCCATATAGGAAGTAGTTTAGAAGCCGTTCGAAAGTTCTGCATAGGAAGCTAATAGCTACTACATAGGACATCGCTGTGCTAAAAAAGACAGTTGAAATCATTACTTTGGAATATAGTATGAGAACTAACGCTGTATCTTTTTGAACTAGTTCTGCACTAGCCTGGAACTAGCGCGATTTGCTGCTGGGAACTTATCCAACGAACAAACAAGCAAGCAAATGTGATGACTACATATCAACGCTGTGCTGTGAATTGGCGATCAAGTGTAAATAACGCTTGAGGTGAGTGAGTAGAGTGATATACGATATAGGTACACACACATAGTTAGATTGAATTGGCGCCCAAAGGCACTCATGGCACACTTACGCTCAACCGCAAGCTTGGATCTGCCACACAAACAGTTCAGTTATTTAATGTTAAACGGTCACACTCTATATATGTATATATGTACACCCCAAACAGAGCTGGGCGATAAGGATTACATGTGCGATCGATTACACATAGCATTACGATTACATTAATCGTAATTTCAAGTTTTTGACGATTACGATTACAGTAATCGTAATTTTTGTAACGACGATTACGATTACAGTAATTGTAATTTCAAGTTTTTGACGATTACGATTACAGTAATCGTAATTTCAAAATTTCTAAGATTACGATTACTGTAATCGTAATCATCTTGTAATCGTAATCCTTATCGCCCAGCTCTGACCGCAACTCTTGCAGCATTTCACACCACAACACACAACAAATAAATCAGTTAAGATTCCTTGTCACAAACAATAATATTTTGTATTCGTATTTATTAAATGAAATGAAATTGAAATCTAATCTCGGTCTTTGTTCTATCATTCCGTCTGTTTGTGCGACTTAATTCAATTTGCTTAGATATCTTATTATTATTAGTAGACATACTTACATACATTCATATGTTTGATAATTTCAAAAAACAATGCACGCGCTTTCGTTCTTTCTATCGTATTAATCGTGTACTATTGTAGAATTCCAAGTATTTTGCATTTGTTTGCCTTTAGCGATATTTGTCAATATTTTATTGATTACTGCCGGTGCAGTGAAATAACGCCCGTGGAATTAACGCCCGCGGGCGCTATTTCCCAAAAAAGTGAAATAACGCCCGCGGGCGTTTTTTCTTTTCTTCAAAAAGAAATAGCGCCTGCGAATAAAACGAAATTAAACCCGTGGGTATTATTTCCACTCAGAAAGGGAAAGAACGCCCGCGCGCCCTATTCGGCGATGTGGGCTTTATTTCCCTTTCGAAAGGGCAATTAAGCCCGCAGACGGGGTTTTTTTTTAATTATGGTGTATTATTGGGAAAAGCGCCGCAGACGAAAAATTGGAATAAAAAATCGCGCGATTTTTAATTCCAATTTTTCTTTTTTTTTTTTTTTTTGAAATATGGTGTATTATTATTGGGAAAAGCGCCGCAGGGGAAAAATTGGAATAAAAAATCGCGCGATTTGGTGTGTGTTATGTGTTTTACCAAGCCACGCGATATTCTCTTAAGCCCATGCAATCACTTTAAATTGTGTGCGGATTGCTTTGGAGAGCACAGTAAGGTTGCAATTGTAAATGGCAATATAAATATTTTATGCCCGGTTTGTCGTCAAATTGGTGAAAACTCTATAAGAGTATTTGTTTAGATTGTGATCTGAAAGTGCCAATATGTATGTAATGAAGTTTTGTTTATTTTGATTGAGTATTTAAATATTTACTTACTTACAGACCTTGAAAATTGCTACTAATAAATGATTATAGTAATTTACTGAAGCTTTGTTTATTCGATTGAGTATTTGAATATTTAGAAGGGATTTAAAAAAAAATTGAAAGAATCGAAAAATTGGAATTAAAAATCGCGCGATTTTTTATTCCAATTTTTCGCCTGCGGCGTTTTTTTCCCTAATACACCATATTTAAAAAAACCCGTCTGCGGACTTAATTGCCCTTCCGAAAGAGAAATAAAGCCCATGGATCAAACGAAATAACGCCGGCGGGAATTATTTCTTTTTCAAGAAAAGAAAAAACGCCCGCGGGCGTTATTTCCTTTTTGGGAAATAACGCCTGCGGGTGTTAATTCTACGGGCGTTATTTCACTGCACCATTACTGCCGGCAAAATGTCTCATATTAATACAATACGAGTCCAACAAAGCGCGCCAGTCGTTTCTGTTTCGTTCAGCATCGCGCCAAATGGAAATAGCAAGGGAGGAATGTTTCGTTTTTGTTGTTTGCTTTTCCACCAGGGTGTGATTGTGATGTATTGTGGAACGAATTTCCGTCATCTCTTGTCAAGTTCGTTCTGCGAAACAAGATACTGAAGATGTCATATAGCCGAAACCGGTTTATAACCAAATCAAGCTTGAACAGTGATGACGGAAATTCGTTCCACAATACATGGGAGGAAGAGTCTTTACTTGATGTCCCCAAGGCAGTGAAGGTTTCCCTTTTCTTTTGCCTTTAGCGGGTTTCGATAGAAATTCTTAGCCCAATCGCTCTCATATATTCTCACGACATGAGCTGCCCTACATAGCTGCTGGATTTTTATTCGCTGAACACTGTCGATCTCTGCATAAAGCTCGTAGAGCTCATCATTAAATTTCCTGCAAAACTCGTCCTCACTAATGCACAAAGAGCGATAAATCTTCCAAAGAACTTCTCGCTCAAATATTCCAAGTATCATCTCATCTGATTTTGACATTGTCCATGCTTCTGCGCCGTACATGAGGAATGGAACGGTGAGCGTCCTCGGCATAAGTAAAGGATACCGTCCGGTGAGCTACAAAAAAACAAAAAGTGGGCGTGGTCCGCCTTTTTGTCCCGAGTTCAGTGATATACTTCTTTTTTGGCGCAAACGATTTTTTAGGGAGTTAGAGGGGGATGAAGTTAAAAAAAACTTTTTTAAAAAGCCTATATCTTCCAAAATATTCACTCAATTTTTAAAATTAAGGTATCGTTGGAAAGCTTACTTAAAGGCCTTTCATATGACGTATCAAAATTTTCGTAAATTTCTTACAAATTTTGTTAAAAAACAAAAAACTCAAATTTTGGTATTTTTTTAGGGAAAAACTGTGATTTTTTTTTTGTGTTATTAAGTATATTAAAAATTATATTCATTTAAAAGAGCATAAAAATATCTTTCATTTCATATACTATTCTCTATAGCAAGACTTCTATATAATTAGCTATCGTGAAATGAAAAGATGTTTTTAGTAGTTTTAGGTATACAGAGAACCATGAAAAAAGTTGTACAGTAGGCTTTTCTGACACACGAAGGGTGTACTGCGCAGAAGGACATCACCGTGGCGGTAGCCACGGTTAGAGCACACGTCCGGACGGATGGCGTAGCCCGGGGTTATTTTTTATAAGCACGGCCGAAGGCCGCCAACGCAGAAAAGTGTTCTGCGCAAAAGCACTGTGGACCGGGCCATAGATATTACTCCGGAAAGAGAATTCTGGCGGCTGAGGGTTATTTTTTTATAAGCGCGGCCGAAGGCCCCAACGCAAAATCTGTTCTCCGCAAAAGTTTTTTCTTTATCTATCGTATTTATATGGAAAGTTACTAAACTTTAACCATAAATTCCTCGAAAACGAGGTACGTCCGGCGCCTAAATTGTACGGATTCAGAACACCCTTCCCCTCCCCTACCCCCCGGTAGAAGTCGTTTTTTTGGGGGCGTGTGACATTATTGGAAAGTTTCCCCATAGATGCTATTGCGGAAGTAGAATTCTGCCGGCTGAGGGTTATTTTTTTAAAGCGCGGCCGAAGGCCGCCAACGCTATTCGGGGTTCTGTATAAAAGTACTGTTGTCCGCGCTATAGATGCTTTCTTGATATTATACATAACTAACAAGAATTGTTTTGCACGTTTTTAACAAAATTTTCGTAACAAATTATATATCAAATGAAAGGTAATTTAACGTTCTTTTTAATGTAAATAACTTTGTATAGTGTTAATAAGGTCATTTCAACAAAAAAAAAAGAAAAAAAAATTACCAAAATTAAAGTTTTTTGCTTTTTTACAAAATTTTTGTGGAATTTGGGGAAATATTAATGTATGATATGAAAGGCATTTAAGTAAGCTTTCCAACGATGCCTTAATTTTAAAAATTGAGTGAATATTTTGGAAGATATCGGCTTTTAAAAAAAAGGGTTTTTTAAACTTCATCCCCCTCTAGCTCCCTCAAAAATCGTTTGCGCCAAAAAAGAAGTATATCACTGAAATCAGGCTAAAAAGGCGGACCACGCCCACTTTTGTTTTTTTTTTAGCTCACCGGGCGGTATTCTTAACTTGTTCCGCGTCCTCTAGAGCGTGTTTTTTTGTTCGCCGAGAAAGGACTTTATTTTATTTTTCAATTTCCTACTTATTGGAGGCTTATTGGCAAGCGTGATTCTACGTTGGATTTCCGTGCCGACATAATTTTTTTGTCCTTAATGGTTTCGAATATGCAGCTTTAAACAGTGGCGTGACTGCCAAAACGAGCTGTTTCTTTGTGTGATGACAGGAGTTATTTCGCCTTGCCTTCGTTGACCGCCAAACCAATTTTCTTAGCCCTTTGTCTAGCTTGGATAAGGTATTACATAGAGCGTGAGTATTAGTGTCAATGAAGTCGGTATCATCATCGTACGCCAGCAGTTGCGCGCTCTCGTGATACAAGATGCTTTCTGTACGGTTAGGTTCTGCAGCTCGAATTATCTTTTCCAGCATTTCTCCTACTCAAATCCTGTAATCAGTACTCATCGATGTAGAAATGTGTTAACAAGGCAAATCACTACTTAATTTAACATGTTCAAAAATCAAGTTGTTGCTGTTCTGCTTTGTCTTATCCTTTTTCAAAATTTTTTTTCTTACACTTCATCAGCACTTGAATTTGTATTATTTGTTACATTTTCAAGTACATTTTTGCTGCAAAAACAAATATTGAAAGACACAGCCCACCTACGTGTTAATATACCAATGTATAGATACTCTGAAAAAAAAAACGTTGTAAATCTAAAGACTTTCGCTGTTAAATCAACTACTTTCCGCAGTTGAAATGTGCCCAACAACGCTCCGTTGTTGTTTAAAAGGTGCGAGCGTTGTTGATTTATGTCAACAACGGAGATTGTTGGAAAAAATGTTCACCTAAAAATAAATTTTTGTTTGCATTTTACTCTTCATCTTCTCTCCACCCGGGTCCCAACTGCAAATATGTAGCCCCCGCTTGTTCCCCTATTCTTCTCTCCTTCTTAGCACTCACTGGTTGCTATCTTTATTTCTTATTCTGCTTTTTCCTCTTTATTTTATATTCTCCTCCGGATTCGAACCATGACATAAACCTGAAATTCTATCCAATCATCACATAGTGCAACATTCAACATTATATTGAATTGTAGTAACCTATTTATACTTCCATTTCCTAAAAAGGAATCCATGAATTATTTGAATCATTGTAAAACCAAAATTTAAAAAAATTTGTTCTCATTAGTTTTGTTTACAACGGAAACTGTTGGGTCAAATACTTTTGCCTTTAAACCAACAACGGGGAGAAAATTGTTGCTAAAAATAAACTTTTGTTTGGATTTTTCTCTTCATCTTCTCTCTTTCATTATTTTTTTTTTTGTTGGTTTTCTCACAAAAAAATATTTTCTCACAAAAAAATTTTTTAAAAGCAAGCAAGTTTTTGAAACAACAACGGCCGTTTTTGAATAAATTGTTGGATCAAAAACTTTGCTGTAAAAACAAATACTTTTGCTGTTGAATCAAAGACGGAGATTTAACAGCTGAAAGTTGTTGGTTTAACTACGGGTATTTTTTTTCAGAGTATGTACATTAGGGATTCCAATCCCGGGATCCCGGGATCCCGGGATCCCGGGATCCCGCCCTTTTTGACACCCCGAAAATCCCGGGATTGCTAGATTTTTGATCCCGGGATTTTCGGGATAAAATAAAGACAGAATATTCCCCTATTATAGCAAAAAAAAGTATTTTATATAATTTTTATTGATCTCAGATCTGTATACTAATAGCGTTTCCTATTCTGAACGAAAATTTTGAATTATTACATGGCAGAATTATCAACATGTGCCCTGTGCCCTGTTTTCCCCGTTTTATATTTTGTCAATAGAACAAAAACGCCAGAAAAAATTTTGGAATAGAGCAAAAAAATTTGAAAGCCCGAAGAAAATTCATAATAAGTGCAACATTTTTGCCAAAATTAAAAATGTCCATTAGTGAAAGTAAGAATTAATATTTTTTGATTTTTTTTTAATTAAATTTTTTTGTTGTGAAGTAAGGAAACGTACGTTAGGTACTTTTAAAATTTTTAATTCTTGTGGTAAAATTCTTTTGATAACTTCGATTTCCTGATTTTGGGCCATTTTATTCTCAACAGTTTTCGGAATTTTCTCCCATGAAAAGTAAATATTGGAAGAAAAAGCAAACAATAATCAAGAAATAAAATTACCAAAGACCAGGTAAAATTTTAATTAGACTTGAGAGTTTCACACTACAATGTCAAAGATTCAATTTTTTCATCTTTAATAATAGTTTTTATCTCGTTGAAAACAGTATTAACAGGAGATTGTTTCGAAATATGTAATTATATATATACACTGGTTAACAAATTATTCGAGAAATATGAAAAAATTATGGAAAAAAATTAATTTCGATAATATTTAAAAATCATGTTGATAGACGAAACAGACTGACTTACCCTATGAAAGAGGGGTTTTTGGCCCGTAACTCCAGATTTTGAGGGTGTATTGAAATTCTAAATATGCAGTCTTCGGATGTTTTGGTAAGGCCTACTCGTTTAACATATGTGAACCTCGAAAAAGTACTTTCAAATTTTTTATTTTGTCACACATTATTATCAAATGATCGCAAGCCTTCTTGTCAATATCTTAAAAGTACCAACTGTAAAGCAAATATTTCTTACACCAAATGTATGCCATTTTCTTTGTTGTTTGTATTTTTTAAAGTAACTCTTAAGTATTTTAAATAATACGCATGAATTTATTTATTTTTTTTAATTAAATAATTTTTGTTTTAAATAAAAAATAGCAATAAAAATCAATTACTTTCTTTGCATTTTAAAGTTGTAGCGTTCCACGAAAAATATATTCACTTTTTTCAACCTAAAATGTCGGAAAATAATTAATGGCAAAATCCCGGGACCAATCCCGGGATCCCGGGATTATAAAAAAAAATACCGAAAATCCCGGGATCGCAAAAATGGGAAAAATTGGAATCCCTAATGTACATGTATACTCTCAAAATCAATAACACAAATCTCAAAGGCAAACTTACAACAAAAAGATAAAACAATTAAGTGCACTTGACAAAATACATAGTTCAACTCTTAGTAACACATTAGCACAACGCACAAAATTTAAACGAAGTTTATGTACCTAAATAGTTTTAAAATTGGTCAGCGCAGAAAGGAAACAAGTTAACTGCCCAATAAACTTCAAACAAAAATATTACAAACGTTTGAGAAAATTTAAATTCTCAATTTGTGCTGCAGCGTAGGTTAGGTTAGGTACCTGGATTTACAAGTAGCAGACCCAATCGCCTTCAGCGCAGCCTGACTATCTGAACAAATGTAAATATTGTCGTGCATGAGGACTCCTTTACGAAGATACTCCGCCGCCTCTTGAATGGCAGCAACCTCTGCCTGGAATAGGCTGCAATGATCCGGAAGGTTGAAGGAGAGTTTCGTACCCGCTGCAGCGTACACTCTCAAATGTTTTTCGTTAGTTAGCAACTTAATTATGTATAAGTTGAAATAAACTTGAAAATTCCATTCCACATATGAGATGGGTTTGAAAGAATTAAATTCTCAATTTCGGAATCACTCCAGCATCGCATAATAAAAAATTGGGTTGGCCAGAAAATGATTATGAGACAAAATTCTGCATTTAAAATTCTGTTTCAAAAATTCTGGATTCAAAATTCTGTGTTACAAAATACTGTATGTCAAAATGCCGTTTTCAAAATTCTGTGAAGTCAAAATTCTGTATACAAAAATTCTGTGAAGTCAAAATTCTGTTTCTCAAAATGATGTATTGAAAAATCGGAAATTGTATTTGAATTACACGGTGCAGTGAAATAACGCCGGGGAAATAACGCCCGCGGGCTATTAAATCTCAATATAATGGGACTTAACGTCATCAATTTTTTCCCGAAAGTGATACATAAAGCCATATTTTTGATAAGGATCGAATGTCGCCCTATTTCATGTAAAAAATCCATTATTGTTTCATGTCGCCCTCTTTTATGTCAACAAAAATGCATTTGCCTGTCAAAATGTTGTTGGCAACATGGTTCGATAATAAAGATTTATTTTACAGAAGTCAACACTCTTTAAAAGGGATAATTATAGTAGACAAAATTCAATAATCAGCTGTTTAGTAAGTTAACCGCGCCGGGCCGATTTTACAGGGGGCGTCCGCCCCCCATCCTACATCTGAAGTCGGTACAGTTCGGAGGCCTATAGTTTCCGAAATATAGGCATTTAAAGTAAAAAATGCCGTCCTTAACCCCACTTTTGGGAAGATATTCTTTCCGGAGTAATATCTATGGCCCGGTCCACAGTGCTTTTGCGCAGAACACTTTTCTGCGTTGGCGGCCTTCGGCCGCGCTTATAAAAAATAACCCTGGGCTACGCCATCCGTCCGGACGTGTGCCCTAACCGTGGCTACCGCCACGGTGATGTCCTTCTGCGTAGTACACCCTTCAGCGATTTTTCATTCCAAATACATATATACAAAATCGGAAATATATATACACAATCGGAAATCGAATTACACATTTGTTTCTTAAAAATCAGAATATGAGTGCCTTATTTTCAACAATAAAAAAAACCAGAATTGTTGTCCAAAATTATTTGGAAACCAGAATTTTACTTTCCAAGATTATGACCCTTCATCATTATGTCTATCCAGAATTTTGGAATACAGAATTTTGACTCGAAATTATTAAGTCGCGCAGAATTTTTTTTAGTTTTTGCCAGAATTTTGTCCAAAAATCATTTTGAAATACAGACATTAGTCAGTATCCGTAAAAAATTGTTTAAGAACGCTTTCAACGACTATTTCAGAAGCATCTGAGAACTAAATTTTGATATAACTGAGAACTGACTCTCAAATGCATCTCAAGTTGAGAATTAAAAAAAATATGTTTACTGGATAAATACTCTATAAGCAAAAGCAGGAACTCAATGCCGAACTAGTCACCAAGCTTTAAAAACACGCTGTGTTGCTCAAAAATGCGTAACACATATCTACAATCTGGCAGTTCGCCCCAACAAATCTTGCAACACCAACCATTGTCCGATTTTATAAGCAAAATCAGTTTTAACTTACTGGTCCCTTATCAAACGTAATTCAGGTTGTCATTTGCAAGTCTTTAAAGATAAGTCAGACAGGTGCACATTTATGTCTGTATATTTGTGTATATGTAGATGCTAGAGTGAAGCACTGTAATGTGGGGTTATGTAGCTACCAGTGGCGGCTCTAGCATAAATCGGCCGGGCAAGCCCATGTATGAAACAGCCTTTAGCCAATTATGTAATTTTCTTTGCTGTATTATCTGAACGTTTGATTGCGTTTCGTCATTGACTTCGATTAAATTCCGTGTACATTTTTGTTTTGCTGTTTATATTCATACCGTTTATAACTGAATGTACTGGAGCAAATCGTAAAAATTAAGATGTTAAAGGATAACTAAGTTTTCATATATAATGGATAGATAATACGAATATATCTATGTATTTGACTTTTGGCCTTTTATGCCGCAACTACTTTTGGTTAGAACATCAAAAAGTCTGGCTTAGCCGAAAGTAAATTCAAGTTCTTCACCATCAGAACGTGAATTATCTAGAAAAGCAGAGGAGAAATTATTACAAGAATCATTTGAAAGCATACAACTGAACATAAATAATAAATATCAGCCCACCCGACTAAGGAACATACATTTGGCGACCAGACGAGATATACGACAGTTTCTCGTACCTTAAGAGTTCGCCACATATACGAATATATATCGGATCTTGAATAATCATTTTGGATTCTTCATGAATTATTTAAAGAAAAAGTGTCGTAAACTGAATCGAATACCAATTTCGAGAAAGTGAGCTCTGCTGACTCAAACTGAGCGAAATATAATGCATTTGCGATACTTTTACGGGTCCGTTTACGATAGTTTTGTCCGCAAAAGTTTTGTTAAAATTTCGAAAACTTACACTTTTTCGTGAAAAACTATTAACAGCAGTGTTGAATATCAACGAGCTATGGGAACTTAAGCAGTAAACACGTTTAAGAACTTAAATAATAAACACATTTCCAGCGTAAAATCAGGGACTGTAGCGATTATAAGTTATATCCAAAAAGTTAATATTTAATCATTATTTTCTGAGTTTTACTTTCTGCTCAGAAAATAAAAGTTGGTTTTTGATTTAATTTTTCCCTCAGAAAATAAAAGTTGTTTTTTGAGATTTATTTTTCGATCAGAAAATAAAAGTTATTTTCTGAGTTTTATGTTTCGATTAGAAAATAAAAGTTATTTTTTGAGTTTTATTTTTCCCTCAGAAAATAAAAGTTATTTTTTGAGTTTTATTTTTCTGCTCAGGGAATAAAAGTTTTTCAGTTTAATTTTGGCTGCAATTATAGATTTTGCCATATAAATAGGTAAAGTATATAAATAAATTATCTGCGTTACGGTGATTACATCTGTGTACTTCTTTTGTAATTAGCATTTCTCCTTCAGTATGATTTTTTTTGTCAAAATTGAAAAAATAACGATTATTTTCAATCTCTGCATAAAATAACCAGATTTTAAAAAAATTCGTAAAATGAAATGAGCGAAAATAAATAGGCAAGCCGGGCTTTTCGGCTTGTATGAAGCGTCCGCCACTGGTAGCTACACATAGACAAATGTATGTATGTATATTTATGATCCCCAATTTGTTCAATTCACTGTAACTGAATGTATTTCTATTTTTCTATGGTATGATTTCGGGATCACACATTAACAACGTTTAGTGTACGATTTTAGATGCTCCCAACCAGCGTTGCGTGATTCAAATCAATTTTGATTTAAAATCAACTTTCAAATAAAGAATCAACTTGATTCGTGATTCAAACTATTTTCAAATCAAAGATAATTTTTATTTGTGATTCATTTCTCAAAAGAATCAAAAATACCCTCTGATTGGTGATTCAAACTGTTTTCAAATCAAAGATAAATTTGATTTGTGATTCTTTTCTCAAAAGAATCAAAAATACCCTTTGATTCGTGATTCAAACCATTTTCAAATCAAAGATAAATTTGATTTGTGATTCATTTCTCAAAAGAATCAAAAATCTTTTTTGATTTTTGATTCAAAAAATATCTTTGATTCGAATCAAATTTTTGATTCGAATCAAAAATTTTATTCGAATCAAAAATTTTATTCGAATCAAAAATTTGATTCGAATCAAAAATTTTATTCGAATCAATAATTTGATTCGAATCAAAAATTTATTTAGAATCAAAAATACTGTAGCATATCAGAAATATTCAAGTACATTCTCGGTAACTTAAAACACAAAAATGTATAAAATGCACCAAAAGTGCAACAACAGCCAAATTGTATGCTGACGCCAAATATGTAGATATGTATGTACATATATACATATGTATTTCTGATTGTCGTATTTACGTTTGTGCTACGCCGTACGTACATGCATACATACATATGTATGTATGTGCATAGGCACCCTGCAAAAATCATTGGATTATATGCTCCATTTGTGGTAGGTTGGAGTACTTTCAAGGTGACCACTAACATAGCCCAAACGACCGATTAATGTATCTGGATCGGTTCGTAGTTAGCCGAACATAGCAAAAACCAAATGCTTATCGCGACGACGACGATATGTGTATACATACATACATAACTACATACATACATACATATGTTTGAACGCATACACGTTATTCGTCGTCGTCGCATAAACGTTTGGTTTTTGTTGTTATGTTCGGCTAACCGTTAGGTACTCCATCAATTAATCCAATGTAGGTACTCCATGGATTAGTTTGATTGTTATGCGGGATTGGAGTATATACTCCATTGCAATGACATGCAATGTTAAATGGACCATATTTTTTGTATGAAATGTGGCAAGTTATGGAGTAATCTGTTGGTCCATAGCGAGCACTCCATGGATTAGTGAATGGAGTACTCGGAATTTTTACAGGGCACTTGGGTGCATACCCTGCAAAAATCATTGGATTATATGCTCCATTTGTGGTAAGTTGGAGTACTTTCAAAGTGACCACTAACATAGCCCAAGCGACCGATTCGTGTATCTGCATCGGTTCGTAGTTAGCCGAACATAACAAAAACCAAATTTTTATCGCGACGAAGACGATATGTGTATACATACATACATAACTACATACATACATACATATGTTTGAACGCATACACGTCATTCGTCGTCGTCGCGATAAACATTTGGTTTTTGTTGTTATGTTCGGCTAACTGTTAGGTACTCCATCAATTAATCCAATGTAGGTACTCCATGGATTAATATGATTGTTAAGCGGGACTGGAGTATATACTCCATTGCAATGACATGCAATGTTAAATGGACCATATTTTTTGTATGAAATGTGGCAAGTTCTGGAGTAAGCGGTTGGTCCATAGCGAGCACTCCATGGATTAGCGAATGGAGTACTCGGAATTTTTGCAGGGTATGCATACATACATATGTATTATATGTACATATGCCCTGCAAAAATCATTGGATTATATGCCCCATTTGTGGTAGGTTGGAGTACTTTCAAAGTGACCACTAACATAGCCCAAGCGACCGATTCGTGTATCTGCATCGGTTCGTAGTTAGCCGAACATATACATATATGTACATATCTACATAGATTCTATGTCATAGAAGTAAGAATTAGAGTAGATATACATGTATTATAGTAAATAAGTAGTATGTACATAAGAAATTTTGTGTATAGGTAAATAAGAATCAATTTTACCAATAAATTCCCTGATTGAATTGCTGTTCGTAAAGAAATACAACAAACCACTTTCGTTTAATTTGAACGGGTTTAAAATATACATATGTATGTATGTACCTATAGTGAATCCTAAATATATTTCAATTAAAAGATACTTTTAGTACGAGATCATTTTGGGTAAATGCATTATTATTATTTATTTTTAAATTCTGTTATTTTATTCTTTTATTGGGTTCATTCAATGTATGTAAAATATATAAATTATAAGTACATAAGTACCCAGCCAGCAAAATCATCGTAAACGAGCTCGTAAACGGATGTTTTCTCGCAGAAAACTCTAATAAAATATCGTTTATGATAGCCGTTTACGATTCGCCTACGAATACTGTTTCGCTTTAAAATGTTCAGTGCCTACGAGTGTCGTAAATGTATCGAAAAAGCGCTCGTATATGAATCTTTTTACGTCCGTTTTTTTTATCGTAAATGTAGAAATTTTACAAACATACATACTTTTAAAATATTGAGTTTGAAATTTTTCGTTTTCTTTTTTTTTGACATGATAGAAAAAAGTTTATTTTGTTATTGTTTTCTTATTCGAGAACAGCTCGTAAATCGCAATGTTCGTAAAATGTACGGTACCTTGCTGGCTGGGTGGGTAAGTACATATGTGTGGATATGTATAAGAGAAATTTACATATGTATGTATATACATTTACATATTAATTGGTAAGTACATATGTACATGCATCTTACATAAGTATGTATATATGTGTTAGATTACATCTGTATTTTATATGGAAATGAAGTCAGGAGGTGAGAATTTTCACTAATATTTTTTCGTTCTTTTATCACGAGAGAGAAATGCAAAAAAATATGCTCCTCTCTCGCAAGAAGCGATCAAAAAAAAATCCAGTTTTTCCACTTGTGCGCGAAAAATAACAAAACAATATTTCTCCTTCCTTCCTTCCTTAATTGGCACGTAACCGTCTAGACGATTCTGGCGGAATACAATAGAGTGCGGCAATTGTTTCTGTTTCGTGCAGCATGGCGCCACTCACATGTGAGACAAACTGATCGCGAAAACTAACAAAGCATTCGCGAAAACAGTTTATCACGAACATTTTTCAGCTACGTTGTAGGGAAGGATATACATACATACAAGCAGATTTTCGCAGTTGCCTTAGCCAGCCATTTGCGCGTACATATGTATGGTATGTATATTCCCACCAAAAAATCTAAGCCTTTTTAAGAATTAAAACCGCAGATTTTAAGGCTTCCGAAATCAGGCCTGAAAATTATAAAGGTAGCAAATTTGTATGGCGTAAGGCTTAAAATAAGGCTGATTTTCCTGTGTTGATGTCATCACGCCATAAGGAGTACTCTCTCTCTGAGAGCACACCTTATTCCTAATGCTTATCCGCCATGCGAAATAAGGCCTAGATAATAAATAATGCCATGTTAAATGGACCATATTTTTTATATGATATGTGGCAGGTTGAGGAGTACTCGGTTGGTCCATAGCGAGTACTCTATACACGCGTGCATGGAGTACTCGGCTTTTTTGCAGGGATTCTTTTGTATGCATACACCCAACCATAATTCATTCATCCTTTCATTCATTTATTCGTTATATATATGTATGTAAGTATATACATACATATGTATGCGCAAGTGCTTGGCTAAAGCAACTGCGAAAATCTGCTTGCATTTCCTCCCATACAACGCAGACGTTTGTTGAAATTTTAGATTTTTTGCATTTCAACTCGCGGGGGTGGTGGGATCACGTACTAAAGTATTTTTTATATGAAATAAAGTTTTGATTCAAAATAATTTTTGATTCGAATCAAAAGTTTATTAAGAATCTTGATTCGAAATCAAGTTTGAATCAAGAATCAAAAAAGATTTTTGATTCTTTTGAGAAATGAATCACAAATCAATTTTATCTTTGATTTGAAAATAGTTTGAATCACGAATCAAAGGGTATTTCTGATTCTTTTTTGAAACGAATCACAAATAAAAATTATCTTTGATTTGAAAATATTTTAAATCAAGAATCAGAAAATATTTTTGATTAGTGATTCAGTCAAATCAAAATCACGCAACCCTGGTGTGGTGGGAGGTGGCGAATCGTGTAGGTATCAGTGATGCCACTTTTGGGCTTTTCCTACCAAAACTGGTAGGTTTTATTCCTTTTGGTAGGTTGGTAGGACGATTTGAATTTTGGTAGGTTTTTGCCTTCGTCCAACTAGCATCATGGATTTGGTATATTTTATTTTATTTTATTTGAAAATATTTTAAATCAAGAATCAGAAAATATTTTTGATTAGTGATTCAGTCAAATCAAAATCACGCAACCCTGCTCCCAACTAAAGAGCAATCCACTCGATACTCACCTTTGTGCTGGTGGTAGAGAAAAGGAGAACTTTCGCTATGTTACAGAATGCTTTGGTGCTTGGAAACCCTATCTATCAGCTTTCCTGCATAAGCGTATTGGTGCACTTCAGTGACATCGGGCAAATGAAGACTTGTTTTTATACTCAGCTGTACTAGTACACAGAGTATTATAATTTTGATTTCATAACGGTGGATTGTAACATAATGAAATAATCGAGATAGATATGGACTTATATATATCAAAATGATCAGGGTGAAAAGAGAAATCGTTTGAGCCATGTCCGTCCGTCCGTCCGTCCGTCCGTCCGTCCGTCCGTCCGTACGCACGATAACTCGCGTAAAAATTGAGATATTTTGATGAAATTTGAAATGCAAGTTGGTATCGAGACTGGGACGGTTGGTATTGAAAATGGGCGAAATCGGACCATGACCACGCCCACTTTTCCTATATAGAAAAAATCGGAAATTTGGTATCTCAGCCACTAATATAGCTAGAGTGATAAAGTTTTACCCACGTATTGTGCTCAGGCCCTTATGAAGAAATTTGATGAAGTTTTGGAAAATGGGCGGTGCCACGCCCACTTATTAAGGGTCAAACATTGAAAGTTTTATATGTCATAACTCAGAAACCGTTGAAGATATATCGATGAAATTTGGTATGCGTAATTTGCTTACTTAGGCAAATGTTTTGGCGAAAAATTATCAAAATCGGTTGACGGGCACGCCCACTTTTATATATGGGAACTATAAAGGGGCCTAATAAAAATATTTTAAGCGATATCTCTGTCAAATATAAAGATCTGTCACTGAAATTGTGTGGCAGGAGTCCAACTACGGACATAAAACAAAAAGTATAAAAATTTTGGCAAATGGGTGGTGCCACGCCCACTTATTAAGGGGCAAATATTGAAAGTTTTATAGGCCATAACTCAGAAACCGTTAAAGATATATCGATGAAATTTGGTACGCGTGCTATATTTACTTAGCCAAATGCGTGGACGAAAAATTACCAAAATCGGTTGACGACCACGCCCACTTTTATATATGGGTATTATAAAGTGACCTAATAAAATCATTTTTAGCGATATCTCTGTGAAATATAAAGATAATTCATTGAAATTTTGTAACATGAGTTCTACAATAGACCGGAAACAAAAAATAAAAAAAGTTTATAAAATGGGAGTGGCACCGCCTCTTTTTAGACAAAGGAATATACGAGCCTATTACTCGACAAATAACTGAGATATTATGACGAAACTTGGTTTATGCACTTTTATAACATGTGTTAATAGACACGCAAAAATGTGTTGAAATCGGTTTATGACCACGCCTACTTTTTAACAAAGATATTTCTGGAAACCCCTTTTGGAATTTGTAACGTGAAGTCTTTGTAACTAAAAGTCATAGAGGGATGCAATTTTGCACTAACAATAATATTTATATGCTTATTTGGATGATTGATACAAATTTTGAAAATGGGCGTGGCTGCGCCCTGTTTATGCAGCACTCGTTTCATATAAAATACACCCTATATCGAACAAACGCAAATAAACAATGAAAGCATACAGCTGAGTATCTAATGTTCGATTCCACTCGAACTTAGGCTTCCTTACTTGTTTTTTATCATTTTACTACTAACAGATAGGGAAAGAGAGAGAACGAAACAAGATATATACTGAGGATGGCACATCGCCGAAACCGGTTTATAAACAAACTAAACTTGACAAGGGAGGACAAAAATTCATTGCACAATTCATCGAAAGAGCGAACTGCCTTTTTCAAAAAGATCAGCAAATAACTACAATCTAGTTACTACATATGTAAGTATATTCTGGGGTTTCAAGGCGGATTCATCGTTCGAGTTCAGAACTTTTTTGCCATGTGGTTGTTGTTGTGTTTTCGGAGTGTGAGAGGAATTCCGAAAAGTTCTGAACTATTTTTATTAGTTAACTCAAATTCAACTTTAGTTCTGAACTCGAACGATGAATCCGCCTTCAATCTTCAATCTCACTAGTTCAAAACGGAGCACGTAAAAGCATTGTCTATAACAATAATAATCTAATTTCGGGACTACGACATTTATGAATTATGTATGTATGTATGTACATACATATCTACAACAAGAAAACATCCAAAGAAAAATTCTTTAACAACAACAACAACTACAACAGCTTGCAAGTACGTATAACGAAGGTGCATGTTGTTCAATGTTTTCTATGCGCTGTCAATAGCAGCAAATTCTTTCGAAAGCTACTAACGTACACACATACATAAATACAGGACTTACGTACACTTCATTTGACAACCAACAACACCTGTATTATTCAAACACTACATACATATGTATGTAGATATCTACATATCTAATTGGTTCTGGTACTGGAATTGTTATGTCAGGTATCTGATTATAGAAAGGTACAAATGCATAGCAGAATGAATATGATATCTATGAAGACATCATGGAGTTATTTGGGGTTAATTTTTGTTGTTAATTTCTTCTTTTTTCATTGACCAAAATCATAAAAAATGTCACACAAATTAAATAAAAAATACAAAATAAGAAAGTGGTAATGTAAAGGTTACCTATATGGGAAGTAACAGCAGTTGGTTCGATACCAAAATAATAAAAATCTTGAGACTTCTTTCCATGTACATAGGTATACACTCAGGTTTGTGCATACAGCATGTTCCGTTTTTTTTAAGAGAACTCTCCGATTTTTATTCAAACATTGTTTTAATGTTCTTAAGTGAACTTTGGCTTCCATTTATCAATGCGGTAGTCCATCAATATTAAATACGAAATTAATGTATCTTTCTTAAAAAAAAAAAATATTCTAGGTGCATAATGAAAATATCATAAGAAAGTCTTCTCCCAAGCTTAATAAGCACCACAGAAATTCCGTCATAATTCCGGTACAAATTCTATCAGCGCCGACGGCTGTGCTCGTTTCTAAACACTTATCGTGCCTAGAAGAAATTGCGGATCAGGATATACACAAAATATTAAAACCTGCGAAGTCCTGCATTCCAACACTAAGAACCATATGTGGTCTATGTGAGGGATCACTCTTACCTGGCCAAATTAACCTAACCTAACCAAAATACTTTCCACCCACACCAACCCATAAGAATTAGATCATGCAATTCTGCCTAAGCGTGACAGAAATTCGGTGTATGGGAATACGTTTTTAAAATTCGATTTCCCTCTTCGGAGAATAAAAAAAATTTATCGATTTTCCATGAATTCTTTACCATAGCTTTAGTTAAAAAATACTTTCCACTCAACACTAGACAATTTATCGACTTAACTGGGGAAAATTCAGTAAATAAATCGGTGCAACAACCGTATGAGAAATCTGATTTCTTAGAAAAAAACCGTATTCAGTTGAAAGCAAGGTTCGGATTTGCCTCATTAACCATGCTTTCTAGTTTTCATGTTTTTACAAGTTCAGGGCTCAAAGGCAATATCTCTTGCACGTTAACTGAGTTCCTGTCTAGATAATATGTCCTGGAAGCCGTTTAAGTGATGTCTTTAAGTAAGCAAAAAACTTAAACAAAAAAATGTTCATACAAATTTAAATACTCATTTAATGAGTGACTTACATAAAAAAAAATAAAAACAAAAAAACCAGGGATTGCAAATAATCGTTATTTTTTAAATTTTTACTAAAAAATCATACTGAAGGAGAAATGCTAAACGCAAAAGAAGTACACAGATGTAATCACCGTAACGCAGACTATCTCTAGGTGCATTAACTTTTATTTTTTCGATTTTTATAAAAAAATTGATTTTTAATCATTATTTTCTGAGTTTTATTTTTCCCTCAGAAAATAAAAGTTATTTTTTGAGTTTTATTTTTCTATCAGAAAATAAAAGTTATTTTTTGAGTTTTATTTTTCGATCAGAAAATAAAAGTTATTTTTTGAGTTTTATTTTTCGATCAGAAAATAAAAGTTATTTTCTGAGTTTTATCTTTTTGGTCAGAGAATAAAAGTTTCTTCAGTTTAATTTTAGCTGCAGCTGTCGATTTGGCCACATTAAAACGTAGGTAAAGTTTATAAATAAAAAAAATTAAAAATTTATTTAATCACTTTACCTATTTATATGGCAAAATCTACAAATGCAGCCAAAATTAAACAGAAAAACTTTTATTCTCTGAGCAAAAAAATAAAACTCAGAAAATAACTTTTATTTTCTGATCGAAAAATAAAACTCAAAAAATAACTTTTATTTTCTGATCGAAAAATAAAACTCAAAAAATAACTTTTATTTTCTGATCGAAAAATAAAACTCAAAAAATAACTTTTATTTTCTGAGGGAAAAATAAAACTCAAAAAATAACTTTTATTTTCTGATCGAAAAATAAAACTCAAAAAAAAACTTTTATTTTCTGATGAAAAAAATAAAACTCAAGAAATAACTTTTCTTTTCTCAGGGAAAAATAAAACTCAAGAAATAACTTTTATTTTCTGATGGAAAAATAAAACTCAAGAAATAAACTTTATTTTGTGAGCAGAAAATAAAACTCAGCAAATAATGTTTAAAAATCAACTTTTTGGATATAACTTATAACCGTTACAGTCCCTGAAAAAAACAAATCCAACTGCAATTCTCCTTCGAATGCATAACTCGAGCTCACCATAAATTTCACACAGCATTGGATTGAACGTGTAGGTATGTGTGTGGTGCGCTCATTTGCTGCGCCGCGTACGACTTACTAATTTCACATTTCCTGGCACACAGCGTTTTTTGCGCCCATTTTAATTGCTGCCAACTTCTTGGGCAAATGCCAAGAAAATTAATTTATTTGTTGCCATTTTTGGTCAAATAAAAAACTATAAAATACCAAGAAAATGAGTACAAAAAAATAAAAGAATACAAAAAAATGTATACAACAAAATATACTCGACCTCGTAGTTGCCGGCGTCATCATCATCGTCATCGACTATAGCGTGACCCGAAGAGGAAGAAGGAGTATGGTCAGGGTTGGTATGTACGGAAGTTGAAAGTGAAAAGTAATTAGAAACTTATTGTGGTGACACTTGGCACCCAAGTCGGTCGGACATATACATATGTATGTACTTATAACAAATATACAAATACTAGCTGACCCGCCAGACGTTGTTCTGCGTTGTTGTTTATTCCTATAAAGCCTAAAGGAAAAGTCCTACATTACCGTGTTGCCGTATCCCTATCCCTAATCCCTAATGCCTATCCCTAATCCCTATCCCTATCTCTATCCCTATCCCTATCCCTATCCCTATCCCTATCCCTATCCCTATCCCTATCCCTATCCCTATCCCTATCCCTATCCCTATCCCTATCCCTATCCCTATCCCTATCCCTATCCCTATGCCTTTTCTATCCCTCCAGACTTTCTAGGGTCACCCCTGGTCCACATTTTGGTCGATATCTCGGAAAACGGGTCGCATAGGGTTTTGAAAATCACCTCTTTTTTAAATACTCACCAACACCTTATATTTGATACCCATTTTGTAGAAAACCAGTTTGGGGTCACACCTGGTTCATATTTCAGGAAATACCTCGAATACAGGGTCTTATATGGGACCAATAACTACACATCGTTCAAGCACTCGTCAACACCTTTCATTTGATACCCATATCGTACGAACCCGTTATAGGGTTACCCTGGTCCACATTTTGTGGGATATTTCCAAAACCTTCCCGGATTCTTATACTTTTATTGGCCATAAACCATGTCGGGCTCAATCGAAAACTACGTGCAAAATTTCATTTAATTCAGTCCAGCCGTTCTGGAGTTAAATCAACAGGGAGGAAAATGCGACTTATTTTTATATAATAGACTAGCTGTACCCGGCCAAGCTTTGCTTTGGCCCACTTCCTAATATAGGCAGTAGAAGCGAAAATTGACACACTTTAAAATAAGTTGGAAGTATCTAGAAACTGAGCTTTCCTCAGGCTGCACCCCTCAGCAAAAGTTAGATAACTTAAAGAAAAGTAAAAGAAAAAATTGACAATTTCAAAAGTTTGCCCTCCTCATGTCCTTATCCCTTTTCTGATTCGTATTAATCTCCCACTCCATTTCCCTCTACTACTCCCCTTCTTTTCCCCTTTCCTTTTATTTCCGCTTCCGTTTTCTTTTTCCTTTCCCGTCACATTTCCGCTTCCCTTTCCTTTCTGTACTCATCTTCCTTACCTATACTTCTCTGTCTTTCTCCCTTTCGTCCCTTTCTTATTCCTTCTCTCAGTCCCTGTCTCTCTCCCCATCCTCTTCGTTCTATTTACATTATATTATTTCTCTCCTTTTCCGTCCCTTTGCCTTTCCCATTCCCATTACCCTTCCACTTTCCCTGAGGAACCGGGGTTAGCATAACATAGCGCTGTATTCCACTTCTCATTTGATATCATCGCTACTTAAAAACATTCCATGGTATCCGGGTCCACTATTTTACCCATAATTGAGTACCGGGCCTAACAATCACTATGAAAAAGCTCTATTTATCAGCCCTGCTCAACACCTTTCATTTTATATCAGTATTGCTTAGCAGCATCCCGGTGTCATCCGGGAGCACGTATTGCCCCACGTCTGGGGGCAACCGACCTAGGAATAATGAGTTCATACCTACGTATACTAAATTTCATGAAAATGGTTTAAGCCGTTTGTGAGATGAAGAAAAAAGTAAATCCGTCTCGCTTCCGCTCCCTTTCCCAATACTTCCTTTTTCCTTTCGTTTTCATCTCCGTTTACTTTTTATTTTCTTTTCCTTTCCTTTGCCTATCGGTCCTCCTTACCCCTCCTTTTCTCTCCACTTCTTATTCGTTTCTCCTTTCCCTTTCCCTCTCCCAATCTCTATCTCTCCTCTTCCCTCTCCCATTCTATTTTCGTTTCCTTCCCTTTCCCATTCCTTTCGATTTGACTTTCCATTCCTTTTAATTGCCCTTTACCTAGGGAACCAGTTTGAGCATTACATCGAGAAGATCTCCATGATTCCCACTTTTCGGTTTCATCCGGGTCCAAGTTGTGACCCATATCTGGGAACCTGGCCTATGCACCACAGTTATAATAGTTTTGTGTCGAAGTCCTCTGCAAGACCTTTCATTTGGTACCAATATCGCTCAGAAATATTCGAGGGTCATCCGGATCCACATGTTGACCCATATCTGGAGACCCGGCCTAGGCATCACAAATGAAAGAGTTCAATGTCGAAGTCCTCATCAAGACCTTTTATTTGATACCAATATCGCTCAGAAATATTCCGAGGTCATCCGGGTCCATATGTTGACCCATATATGGAGACCCGGCCGAGGCATCACAAACAAAATAGTTCTATGTCGAAGTCCTCATCAAGACTTTTTATTTGATACCAATATCGCTCAGAAATATTCCGGGGTCATCCGGGTTCACGTTTTGACCAATATATCGAGGCCCGACCTACGAATCACAATGAGTACTATTCTATGTAAAATCTCTGTTCAATACCTTTCATTTGACACCAATATTGCTCAGAAATATTCCGGGTTCAACCGGGTCCACGTTTTGACTCATATCTCGAGGCCCGACCTACGAATCACAATGAGTACTATTCTATGTAAACTCCCTGTTCAATACATTTCATTTGATACCAATATCATCCAAAAATATTCAGGGGAAAGCCGGGTCGGCGTTTTGACCTTTTGACCTATATCTCGGGAACCGACTTCCGGATTTGAAAAAAATATGTATATAAACCATCTAGGGCAAGGTACTAAGCTGGTACTTTTTGGTTGGTTGTTTTTCCGACAGGGTAGGAATATGATGTATAGTGGAACGATCTTCCGTCACGTTCCACAATACATCATACTAAGCTGGTGTGTAAATTTGGTCAAAATCCCTCCACGCGTTTGGGTGAAAGCCGGCGACAAAGAAATAGGCTTGATTTATATATATATATATAGATAGATAATAAGCAATAGTACATGATAGAGATGACAATCCTGTCGTTTAGTTCTAAATATGCAAAATGGCTGAGTCGAATTGCTGGGACATTTCGAAATAAAGCAACGTGTATAAAATTTCGGGAATGACTTCCCTAATGCGCCGATAAATAGATATACTTACCATGTATATGCGTGCCTTTGAGAGTGCAAAACAAATGTGGAGCTAAAATGAAAGAAAATAGCATTGAAATGCGTTACTTCTACGATTTATACACACATATTTAAATGCCAGCAAAAAATCTAGGTGAGTTTATAAGTAGGTATGCATTCATTTCATTTTTCTTAGAGCGAAATGCGGCCACGTCGGACTTCATTACTTACATACACGTAAGTAGATACATTCCTTCATCTCTATTACTGTAATGGCAGCACAAAAAGTATAAACACACACACACACACACACAGACTTATTTACAGACTATAGCTTGCGAGGATGAAAGGATGTACAGGATGCCTTCGAAGACTCGTCTACGTAAGAAAAGTTTGATTAAAAGTGTCATTTGGCCGTCGTTTGGATACTTATGCTGAGCGAATTGAACGGAAACGGAGCATTAAAGTTTATTAAAAAGCACACATGTTGTGGCGTAGTGAGCATATTTTTTTTGACGTGTTTATCACGTTGTCATTCGTTGGTTTAACGAGTAGGAAATAAATACTTTGGACTAATTAGGTCATTGAAGAAAAGAAAAGTCCTTCCGCTAGGAATATCCGCTCATGCTCGGCGAGTCGAACATCGTAAACGTCCTACTATACAGCGTCGAAATATGTACCATATCAAATTCAGATGAAATGACACTTGGAGTATTCGAGGAAATATTTTCGCAGTTTTTTTGGCTTTGTGCTTAGATAGCCGTATCTATCGATGACTGACAGAGCTCCAGCGTCCTAGATGTGCGCACAATCCGTGGTCCTAATATAGATTCGAACCATCATCTTGTAGCAGCCTAGGTAACCACCCTACTCGGTAAAGCAAGGAATACGCGAACACCATCAAACGGAAAGTTTGAAGCCGAGAGGCTCCACGCGCCGCAGACTGCCTATGAATTCCACTCAGCTCTCACTGCTGCTCCCTTGTAGCAATCCTCCACCAAACGAGGTATCCGAGGAATGGGAACATGTCACACGTTCACTTCATACCGAATCCGAAAAAACATCTGGTAGGATAAGGAATGCCACGATGCTTCGGAAAGAAAGAAAGTCGCCTACAGGGCTACATTGTGTACGGTCGCAACGAGAACCGTATGTGATGGAAGAGAGGTGCATTTTTTCTTAAGAAGAAAAGAGAGCCGGAAAGGCGCGGGTGTGAGCAGCTTGAGATGCTGGCGGGTAGAAATGATACTCGAAAATATTATCAAAAAAACAGGCGGATGACTGAAAGTTTCAACACCGAGTCAAATTTCTGCCGGTGTGATGACGGCGATCAAGTAACTGACGTCCAGTGCGTCAATCCACAAAAAAATGAGACTCCGTAGTACGCGCCAATTATCGTGGAAAAGTCTCCTGAATATCGCATATAAGGTCTTATCAGGCGTATTGTGCAAATGACCTGTCTGAGCCGTTAGAGGACAAACAAGGTTTGAGGTGAAGGTTCCTCGCTGGGTTCCCTCATTTTATGCGAATGTATGAAGACTAGAATGCTGCCTACTGTCGAAACTCGACATTTTTTCTAGATGTTTCCTTATGACTAAGGTGCAACTATAGTGGTTGTATAATTGTTGGTTGTTATTGTTATTGTCACTGTTACAATTTTGTTGTTGTTTCTGTTGATGCTGCTGTTTTTGTTGCTACTGTCACTGCTACAATTTTTGTTATTGTTGTTGTTGGTGTTACTTGTCTTCAGAATTCTCCTACCTACTTCTATCTTTGTATTTCTGCTCTTTTCTTGCCCCAATTTCTTTCCTACTTATTCTCTCTTATCCTTATTACTTGACTGTGTTTTTTTGTTGTAGTGCTTTTGCTAATTTTGTATGTTTCTACTTCTTTGAAACTACACACCACTTCCAGCCAAACATGTTCACAATTGCATGGTATGTTTGGTGAGCAAACACAAACTCACCTATGCATGCGCATGACGCAGCTCTGTAGTGTTCAAAAGCATGCAACAACAACCACACGGCAATTTTCTAACGACGATTGTGGACGCATTTTTCAAGCAATTTTAATGAAAAGTGGCGCAGTTCTATTTGAGAGCAATACCTTTCTAATGGTGTTCGTAGTTTTAAAATCGGTTCAGTAGTTTCGGCGGAGAAGATGGAACAAAATTTATGTTAGCGTATTAATAATATAGATAGATTCTTCCAGAAAGCATTCCTACTCTGAAAAAAATACCCGTAGTTAAACCAACAACTTTCGGCTGTTGAATCTCCGTCCTTGATTCAACAGCAAAAGTATTTGTTTTTACAGCAACGTTTTTGATCCAACAATTTATTCAAAAACGGCCGTTGTTGTTTCAAAAACTTGCTTGCTTTTAAAAAATTTTTTGTGAGAAAATATTTTTTTGTGAGAAAACCAACAAAAAAATATTGATGGAGAGAAGATGAAGAGAAAAATCCAAACAAAAGTTTATTTTTAGCAACAATTTTCTCCCCGTTGTTGATTTAAAGGCAAAAGTATTTGACCCAACAGTTTCCGTTGTAAACAAAACTAATGAGAACAAATTTTTTTAAATTTTGTTTTTACAATGATTCAAATAATTCATGGATTCCTTTTTAGGAAATGGAAGTATAAATAGGTTAATACAATTCAATATAATGTTGAATGTTGCACTATGTGATGATTGGATAGAATTTCAGGTTGATGTCATGGTTCGAATCCGAAGGAAAATATAAAATAAAGAAGAAAAATCAGAATAAGAAATAAGGATAGCAACCAGTGAATGATAAGAAGGAGAGAAGAATAGGAGAACAAGCGGAGGCTACATATTTGCAGTTGGGACCCGGGCGGAGAGAAAATGAAGAGTAAAATGCAAACAAAAATTTATTTTTAGGTGAAAATTTTTTCCAACAATCTCCATTATTGACTTAAATCAACAACGCTCGCACCTTTGAAACAACAACGGAGCGTTGTTGGGCACATTTCAACTGCGGAAAGTAGTTGATTTAACACCGAAAGTCTTTAGATTTACAATTTTTTTTTTTCAGAGTATGGATAGCGATGGAAGCAACCGAAGAGAGAGAGAGAGAGAGTGAAAGAGAGTGGGAGAGAGGGAGCTTTACTGCAATTAAGCGCTAATTAAGAAGAAGAAAAATCGACATGTCATAGTTCGCGAAAGCTCTCTAAGTAGGTACACGTGTAGCTCGATGTCTTAGTACAAGTCCATTTGTATAAGTTTCGTTCAACAAGAACTTTACAAAGAACGATCCACCTTCAGAAAGTCTTCCAGACTTGCTCGATTGAGAGGCTCTGTGAAAAGCAATGCCTCCCTTTATTTACTTTTACAAAGTACCCAAAAACAAAAAAAGTGTCCACGCCACTGCCCAAGTGCCAAATTGCTTTAGTGAAATGTTTTTTTTTCCTTCTTCAATCTTCGCCTGACTTTCTGTCTCTTACTTAAATAGATATTCTTTTCATATTCGTCCAGTAACACATTCATACCTACATACATATATATGTATCATACCTGGGTAATACTGAGTAGTAATTGGACTATTACGTACTTAAATACTTTATATTTTGATCATGAAGTAATGAGTCCGTACTAAGTACTTTCAGAATATTCAAGTACTAGTACAAGTACAAAGAATTGAAAAAGAATTCAAGTACTTGAAAAGAATTGAAAAATCGGTTCAAGTACATTTTTCAATTCTTTTCAAGTACTTTCAATTCTTTTCAATTACTTTGAAGTATTTGCTAAAACTTCAATTCTTTTTCAATTCCTTGTACTTGTACTAGTACTTGAAAATTTGGGAATGCAAGTACCAGTACTAGTACAATTCTTTTAAAATGTACTTGTCGCAAGTGGTACTGGTACTTGATATTCCCAGATCTGATATATATGTATGTTCTACTATAGGTAATGCACATAAGTAAATGCAGTATGAGTTTATCACAACAAAACCAACAATACGAACTTCAACTGCAATTTGCCAGCAATCATTTTCGCAAATCCTCATCAATTAACACACTTGAGTGTCACCCATTTCTAGGTGACTGATTAAATGTGCACAAGGAAAGACGGCGGCGGCCGCGGCAGCAGCAGCACTGACACCGGCGTTGATGATGTGATAGACGAGCGGGCGGGTGTCGGGTGACTGCAACGCAAGCATCAACAACAGTCAGAATGAATATTCGCTTGAAAGGAGTTTGCAAAAGCGATGGTTGTTGTTGTTGTTGGTAAATTCTTCATTCTTACTTCGTCTGCAGATATTGAAAGTTTGTGCACTGAGCATCTGCTGAGCAAATATAAATGGCCGCCATTCGGTTAGTTTCTCCTTTCATTTTATCAACTTGCAATTCTCTTCTTCTTTTGTTTTAATGTAACGTATGTTTGTACATATACATATGTACATATTTACAAGTCATTAATAAACTCGAATTCGCCGAGTAATTTGGTTGGCCACAACAATACCAAAAACATTTTCATTATATTTTCATTTCAACTTTATTTTTTCTTCACTCTTTTTTCGTTTTTTTTTGTTTTTAATTAATTATCCAGAGTTAACAGTATTTAATTCGTCGCATCAAAAATAATGAGGATGCGGTCTTGTAATATACTCGTATGTATTCATTGGTTTTTTGTTCGATTTTTTTTCAGTTTTTTAAATATGTTTGTAGCACCGAAGTGCAGAACTCGTTAAAGCTTATGTTAATGGACACAGTTCGAATTTCGCCATAGCAGATCTCCATTCGTCCAAAATTCGGGCTTTGGAGATGCTGTGAAAACTTAATATCCAAAAGTGACGATTATTAGGTTATTCGAAGTACCCAAAATTAGGATCTCTTTGATAACACCAAAGACGTTAATTCTGTTGGCATAGACGCCATGGAAATGGGACTATACTAGTTGTCAGGATGAATCCTTGGCAAAGATATTTCAAGGTGGGGTTTTTTTTAGGGTCTTGATCAGTTATTAACCCTTATTTAGCACAAAGCCTCCTACGGATTAATACGAGCGAAAACTCTCAGAGCTGCTACATTAACTTCTGAAGATCAAAGTACGCGAGAGAGTACGGGAGAGTTTCGTTATCAGTCAGTTTTCACGGACGGGTCTTTTTCTTGGGGTCTTACGCCCAAACTTGTCTTGTGGCTATACATAGCCGTCATACGGCCAACACTAACATACGGTGCGGTAGTATGGAGGCCAGCCCTAGACAAGCAGTACAACGTCAAAAAACTATACAGCTTACAACGGACAGCATGTGCTGGGGTGACAGGAGCTTTGAAGTCGTGTCCAACTGACGCACTGAATATAATCCTGCATCAATTACCAATTGACCTTCACATTCGTGAAACTGCGACGAGGTCGGCAATACGACTTCTTGAGTCGGGCTGCTGGACTGACAGGCAATATGGTCACGGTAATATCCTAAACATGCTTCCCGGATTACAGAAAACATCAGACTACCTCCCAACCACACTGGACTTTAACAGGAACTTTAAGGTGAGGTTCCCCTCGAGAAGGGAATGGAGAAGGGATAGCGTGCGGAAGAAGGAAACAATCTCGATCTACACAGACGGGTCCAAAATGGACACAGGTGTGGGGTCGGGAGTTTTCTCTGAGCAACCAAATATCTCACTCTCTTTCCGTCTGCCAGACTCAGCCAGCATATTCCAAGCGGAGTTACAAGGCATAGAGCGGGCCTGCGAGTTCTTGCTAGAAAGCACAGTCAGGGGACGCGAGGTGCACATATACACAGACAGTCAAGCGGCGCTTATGGCGCTCAACTCTCCCATAACAACATCCAAGACAGTCCGAAGCTGCAAAGATGCTGTTGAAGCAATAGCGGCGGAAGGCGTGGCCATCTCGCTCATCTGCGTTCCTGGTCACAGGAACATTGAGGGCAACGAGATGGCAGATGAACTGGCTAAAGCCGGGGCATCTATGGACCTATCAAGAGCAGTTACGCTAAGCTGACCCCTATCAGCCATTAAAAGAGACATTCGTGACAAACATAAGGAACTGGCCACACTTCGGTGGAAATCTACAGCAACATGCAAGATAACGAAGCAAACCTGGCCGGACTACAACATAATAAGAACTAGGGAACTCCTTAGTAGATCAAGGAAAGAAATCTTCAGAATTACAGCCACTATCACGGGACACTGGCCTTTTGGCAAACAAGCCGAACGGATGGGAATCCCATTCAACACTAGATGCAGAAGCTGCACCCAAGATGGCAGTGAGGATTCGATCACACATTTCCTGTGCGAATGTCCTGCACTGTCTCATATCAGACACAAAGCCTTTGGTAGGTTTGAACTCCAAAGCCTTAAGGACTTATCAGTTTGCCCCCCAGCCGACCTTAACAGGTTCATCGAAGGAACCAAATGGTTCGATCAGGATGATGAACCGCAATAACAACAACCGATCTCAGAAGGTTTACCGAGGGAACCAAATATGATTTCGTACGGATGGAGAACCGTGACGACAGGGATTATTTGGTCCATGAGTACGTGTATCAAAATGGCGCCTGGTGCGCTAATTGGATAAGGCGTGGAAACAATCGCATGGCTGTAGAGTGTCCAAAATTATGTGTAAGTCGCTCGATCCGAAGCTAACGAAATGGTTGCTTTCCCTGAAAAGGGAAGAATGCAGACTTATAATCGGGGTCCTCACAGGACACTGCCTTTTAGCATCACATGCGTTCAAAATGGGACTGGTTGATGAAAGTGAATGCATAGGATGCGGACTGCAGGAGGAGACAGTGGAGCACGTTCTATGCTCCTGTCCTGCGTTTTCTGGGTTAAGACTTCGGCTACTAGGGAAAGTATTTTTCAATGATATTAAACATGTATCCACAGTAGAGGTAAAGAAACTCTTGGCATTTGCCAAAGGGACGGGAATGTTCTTCAGTTTGATTCCGGGCTTCGAAGTATAGGTGTTCAAGTTCAATGAACTTTCTGGTAACACTACGGACTTATCTAGTCTATGTGAGGCTATATGTGCCAGCCAGTATAACCTAACCTAACCAGCCGGTTCGGAAAGCTCTGGGATCTGCAACGGTTTCATCAAGCCTGGTCAGGCAGTGTTGGGAGTGGTTCATGGGCTTCGCAAGTCGATATAGCGGCCGAGCCAACGCGACATGCAAGGAAACGAAATGAGTTGAGTTGTTGAGCTGATGAGTTAGACCGGCAAGGCTCGGCCCTTGATAACGTAGAGACGGAGAAGGTTCTTGTGCTCGTGGGTTTCATAAAGACAAGATGGAAATGGTTGTAGATCTGCAGGGTCTTCAGAGGCGTTCATACAATGAGATGCGATCCTAAGCTATTATAAAGATGATCATAAGGGACATTTCCCGCTTAAATGCGGTATTCACAGGATATTGGGCTATTGATACCCACGCGGCCCGACTGGGATTGGGCAGCTAAAATCTTCCTGGAGTGTAGAAGACGATGGAGCAACTGCTATGCGTGTGTCCTTCACACGGCCAGGGCAGAATGAAATTCCTTGGCAAGCCTTTCTTCGACAACCTCTCGGAAGTCAAGGACGTCAGGCTTGAAGGGCTTCTTAGATACCTAAACTCAACAGGATGGCTATAGCGCGGAGGATATTCCCTGGCTTCCGAATCGATATTCTCTTTTACTATATTCTTCTGGTTTATAGTCACGAGTCGTGGTATCAAAACGACGCTTCGCCACTAATTGGAGTCTGTGGGAATCAGTGGCTTTGCTGTCGCACTGAAATCTAACATCTATAGTTGAAATTTAAATATCCGCTCATATCCGCTTTAAATATCATGCCCTCACCTCTACATTAAACTTTTGCTATTGACGATAATCCCTCATTCGACAGTTTTCTGCTCTTTTCACTGCTTATTCGCAAATTCTTTATTACACTGACAATGTTGCCACTTAACCAAAATAACACCGAACGACTGACCCGCAGCACATAAAAAGGTAAACGGAATTTGTTGAAATGGAAATACCACAAAATGTTTACATGGAAATGTGCAAGAAGAAGAGCATTAACTACATACATATGTACATTAAAAATAAAAATTAAAAAGAAATAAAAAACGTGCTAAAAGTGCTCAAACAAAAGCACAAAGCGAAAAAATGTAAACGAGTATTTTAATTTATACGAATTTGAATAAACCTTCTCGATGAAGCACACACAGAATTTATAGCGAAATCGGAACAAAATAACTATGCAATACCTATAGTAGATATGTATGTGCATAAGTAAATATGTATGTGTAATTGAAAACAAAAGCGAAATATTTTCACAATTTACAGCGCCTTTTAGTGAATATGAGGGAAAAATATTTACCTTTTATCGATGCGCACTCTGAGCGCGCCGAGCATATACAGAAATACATGCATATGTAGGTACCAGACCTGGGCACCCTCAATTACATTTTGTAATTAATTACACCTTCAATTACAATTACATGTAATTGTATTTGCCATTTTTCAATTACCAATTACATATAATGAAGAATTTCAATTACAATTACTTGTAAATGTAATTGAAAATTTCCAATTACAAGTAATTGTAATGGAATGGCATCAATTACATTTTTCTTGGGTTTTGAGAAAATTTAGTTGTATAATTTGTTTTTGTTTCTATTCTTGTTCTTTTTGTTATTACTATTGTTTTTGTTTTTGGCTTTGTTTTTGTTTTTGTTTTTGCTTTTGTTTTTGTTTAAGAAAAAAAAGAAAAACAAAAACAAAAGACAAACAAAAAGCAAAAGCAAAAAAAAAATCAAAAACAAAAGCAAAAACAAAAACAAAAACAAAAAAAGCAAAAACAAAATCAAAAGTAAAAACAAAAACAAAAGCAAAAGCAAAAACAAAAAAAAAAGCAAAAACAAAACAAAAGCAAAAACAAAATCAAAAACAAAAGCAAAAGCAAAAACAAAAACAATAACAATAACAAAAAGAACAAGAATATAAACAAAAACAAATTGTATAACTAAATTTTCTCAAACCCAAGAAAAATGTAATTGGTGTGATTCCATTACAATTACTTGTAATTGGAGATTTTCAATTACATTTGCAAGTAATTGTAATTGAAAAATATCAATTACCAATTACATGTAATTGTAATTGAAAAAACTCAATTACAATTACAAGTAATTGTAATTGGAAAATTTCAATTACCAATTAATGTAATTGTAATTGAAAAAAAAATGTAATTGAGGATGCCCAGGTCTGGTAGGTACATATATTAGGCCGGGACGACTTGCTAAGCTATATCTTACCATCGAAATTGGGATTCTTCTGATTTTTCTGCGCAGAAAACTCTTACACGACATTTGTCTAAAATTAATTTTGATATTCCGGAATTTGGTTTTTATGGACCAAGACGGATTTTTGAAATTCAAAAATGGACAAAAAAAGCCAAAAAATTAGCCAGGCCAATATGCACATCAAATTCATCAAAAATGTTATGCTGAATCCAAATATGAAATCAGAGTTAAAATCAGATGAATCGTTTTAGATACATAGCCTGATTTCCGATTTTGGAGGCTGACTGCTCAAAATCCAATATTTTTACAAATATCTCTTCCTGTGTATAATATATCTTAAATTTTCTTGCAAATTACTGAAAGATAACTAAATATAATATATTAATATTATTTTAAAATTATAATTTATCTTATACTAGCTGACCCGGCAGACGTTGTTCTGCTAAAATTTATTCCCATGAAGCCTAAAGAAAAGTCTTTGATTACCGTATTGCTAACCATTATCTTAGAGTCCATCTTAATGACTACATAATGATAACAAAAAATTGTCTATTATCTGAATAAAAGTTATAGTTATATTCGCCGCGACAAACCTACTTCCCCCGATCCCTATCTCTATCTCAATCCCTATCTCTATTTCGGTCTCAATCTTAATCTCAATCTCAATCTTTATCCCTATCACCATCCCTATCCCTATCCCTATCCCTATCTGTATCCCTATCCCTATCCTTACCCTTATCCTTATCCTTATCCTTATCCTTATCCTTATCCCTATCCTTATCCTTATCCTTATCCTTATCCTTATCCTTATCCTTATCCTTATCCTTATCCTTATCCTTATCCTTATCCCTATCCTTATCCTTATCCTTATCCTTATCCTTATCCTTATCCTTATTATTATCCTTATCCTTATCCTTATCCTTATCCTTATCCTTATCCTTATCCTTATCCTTATCCTTATCTTTATCTTTATCCTTATCCTTATCCTTATCCTTATCCTTATCCTTATCCTTATCCTTATCCTTATCCTTATCCTTATCCTTATCCTTATCCTTATCCTTATCCTTATCCTTATCCTTATCCTTATCCTTATCCTTATCCTAATCCTTATCCTTATCCTTATCCTTATCCTTATCCTTATCCTTATCCTTATCCTTATCCTTATCCTTATCCCTATCCCCTATCCCTATCCTTATCCTTATCCTTATCCTTATCCTTATCTTTATCCTTATCCTTATCCTTATCCTTATCCTTATCCTTATCCTTATCCTTATCCTTATCCTTATCCTTATCCTTATCCTTATCCTTATCCTTATCCTTATCCTTATCCTTATCCTTATCCTTATCCTTATCCTTATCCTTATCCTTATCCTTATCCTTATCCTTATCCTTATCTTTATCCTTATTTTTATCCTTATCCTTATCCTTATCCTTATCCTTATCCTTATCCTTATCCTTATCCTTATCCTTATCCTTATCCTTATCCTTATCCTTATCCTTATCCTTATCCTTATCCTTATCCTTATCCTTATCCTTATCCTTATCCCTATCCCTATCTCTATCCCTACCCTATCCCTATCTCTATCTCTATCTCTATCCCTATCCCTATCCCTATCCCTATCCCTATCCCTATCTCTATCCCTATCCCTATCCTTATCCTTATCCTTATCCTTATCCTTATTCTTATCCTTATCCTTATCCTTATCCTTATCCTTATCCTTATCCTTATCCTTATCCTTATCCTTATCCTTATCCTTATCCTTATCCTTATCCTTATCCTTATCCTTATCTTTATCCTTATCCTTATCCTTATCCTTATCCTTATCCTTATCCTTATCCTTATCCTTATCCTTATCCTTATCCTTATCCTTATCCTTATCCTTATCCTTATCCTTATCCTTATCCTTATCCCTATCCCTATCTCTATCCCTACCCTATCCCTATCTCTATCTCTATCTCTATCTCTATCTCTATCTCTATCTCTATCTCTATCCCTATCCCTATCTCTATCCCTATCCCTATCCCTATCCTTATCCTTATCCTTATCCTTATCCTTATCCTTATCCTTATACTTATCCTTATCCTTATCCTTATCCTTATCCTTATCTTTATCTTTATCCTTATCCTTATCCTTATCCTTATCATTATCCTTATCCTTATCCTTATCCTTATCCTTATCCTTATCCTTATCCTTATCCTTATCCTTATCCCTATCCCTATCTCTATCTCTATCTCTATCTCTATCTTTATCTCTATCTCTATCTCTATCTCTATCCCTATCCCTATCCCTATCTCTATCCCTATCCCTATCCTTATCCTTATCCTTATCCTTATCCTTATCCTTATCCTTATCCTTATCCTTATCCTTATCCTTATCCTTATCCTTATCCTTATCCTTATCCTTATCCCTATCCCTATCTCTATCCCTACCCTATCCCTATCTCTATCTCTATCCCTATCCCTATCCCTATCCGTAACCCTATCCCTATCCCTATCCCCATCCCTATCCCTATCCCCATCCTTATCCCTATCCTTATCCTTATCCCTATATCTATCCCTATCCCTACCCCTATCCCTACCCCTATCCCTATAGCTACCTACATTTACCTTACTGGGACCGTCGATCACCATCCGGGCCCACTACTTTAGCCTTCTCTGGGAAACAGCCTTAGAAATCACAATGACAATAGCTGTATGTGGAAGCCTGTTCAACGCTTTTCATTTGCTACCAATATTGCCCAGAAACTTTCCAGGGTCACTCGGTCCCACGTTTTAACCCATATCTGGGGACCCGGCCTAGGTATCGCAATGAAAATAACTTTATGTTGAAGGCCTGTTCAACACCTTTCATTTGATACCAATATTGGTCGAAGACTTGCTGGATCGATCTGGGTCTTCATTTAGGCCTGTATTCCGAGAAGCTTCCTTTTTTCGAAATTCTATATACCCTACTATGTGCACTAACACCACATGAATCTACTGTGAATATTTCATAAAGAACGGATGGTTACTTTGGGAGTTTATAAAGGACACACATCCACAGATGCACACATACACACATACACACCGATTTTTCCAATTTTCGGACTTTTCCGGAGAGATTTTCCAAAATTTTCTTCCGTACGAACCATCTCCTCGAGAATACGAACAACTGACAAAAAATTTTACAGAAATCGGCCCAGCCGTTCTCATCTGATGAGGTTAGTAACATTTTTTACACCATTTTTATATATATAGATTATAAATGTGAAATGGAAATTGTCTTTAAACTCAATTGGCGAGAAAACCGCTGAACGGATCCTCACGAAACTTTGCACACCTAGGTATTTTCACCCGGTAATTGCTATAGGCATATTTTTAATCTGATTAAAAGTCAGGGATGGGCACCTCCCATACAAAATTTTCCTTTTTTTCGTAATATCTCTTGAAATATTTGTACTAGAATAATGAAAATTTTTGTGAAGGAATAATACAAAAATATATACTCAACGGATAAACAATTTAGGTCTTGGTAAAGCAGGGATGGGCACTCTCCTCCCATATAAACTGAAATTTTCACAGCGAATATCTCTGGAAATATTTGTAGTAGGGTACTGAAAACTGGTGTGAGGGCATATGAGATAACTATGTATTAAACGGGAAAAACACTAGGTCTTGGTAAAGCAGGGATGGGCACCTCCCATACAAACTGAAAATTTCACAGCGAATATCTCTGGAAATGTTTGTAGTAGGGTACTGAAAACTGGTGTGAGGGCATGTGAGATAACTATGTATTAAACGGGTAAAAACGCTAGGTCTTGGTAAAGCAGGGATGGGCACCTCCCATACAGACTGAAATTTTTACAGCGAAAATCTCTTGAAATATTTATAGTAGGGTACTGAAAATTGGTGTTAGGCATATGAGATAATTACGTACTCAACGGAGCAAAAAAAAAATAAGAAAACTATCTTTGACGTCAAGAATGATATTTTTCTATGTAACATTTTTGGACTAACTCAATAAGCTAATATTTTTAAAAGCACGTGGTGTGAAACCCGCGGGTAACCTCTAGTCTCCTATATAGGAGAACTAGAATTCTCTCTTTTTTCTTTAACCCAAAATCATGGTATGTGATCTATATGTTATAGTTATCCGATATCGAGGATTTTCGCTGACAGCATTTTGTGTACAGTAGATGCTCCAAATACAAAATTTCAGAATTTTAGCTGTAAAAATGGAAGAGTTAATCCCAAAAACGTAGTCCTGTGCTGTTTGAAATTTGTGTTTTGCTTTATCCGTCTCTAAGAAAACTCAACGTTACTCATACGCCATCGGGTATTATGTACTGCAAGCAATCCAAATTTCGTTGATCGAGATCATTCAAATTTAAATGTGCAAATATGTGAAATACAATTCACAACTTTAGTATTTGAGCTGCTGAACTTAACCGCTCAAGAGCCATCCAACCATGCAACTATTATTGACATCATTGGCCTTAACAATCGCCCTGCAAGTTCTGCCTTCTCTAAGTTGATCAAAGAGGCAAAGAAAAGGGTTTGACCACAAAAGAGGACTTTCAGTCATCAAACAACGAGCAATTTGATCGAAATCGACGAGTATTTTAATAATGTGTTTTACGGGCTTCGGGCGTTAGACGCAGGGTTGGGCATGAGTCAACTAATTTTGAGTGCATCCTACCACCCATTTTGAGTATTAGACAGTTGAAATTGAGTGGTAGTTGAAAATGCCTATCATTCGTTAGACGGCGGTGAATGTTAGGAATGCTAGTCGCTTAAGTGATCGATAACCATTTGATATTTACTTGATGATAAAATCTTCCATATGAATTTTGTATGAACTATTGGCCAGTTTTATTTAAGAAAAATTGAAAAAAAATTTTTGGTAGAAGTTATGGATCTATGTATTTCTTCTATTATAAACACGAGTTACACATCGAAAACATACCACAGACAACACTAGATATCTTTATGGATGGTTTAATTTTCCATAACGAAATTCGACACGTGAAAAGCGCAAACCCACCACAGTTTGTTGAATAACGAGAGTAATGAAAATAAAGACAAAGATGAAGATGATGGAAATGCAATTCCGTAATTAAAAAAAGTTTATTTATTTTTAAATGTAAAATTTGACGGATATGAAGTGCAAACACATACATACATATATATTTAAAACGGAATTACTTCCTTCCTTTTCCACTTGTATTTTCAACGTTTCCCAAACACTTCAGCGCGCCTCTTGCAACAAGCTGGAGTTGCAGCAAAAAGGAAAGGGAAAGTTCATACTCAAAAGCTAAAGCATACAAACGAACACATGTGCAAAGTTACATACATACATACATATGTACATGCTTATAAAGCTTTATCGCCAAACTCCCTGTTGCTTGGCAAATTTTCACAAATTAACTTCAACTGCTGCGGAAGTTACAAAAAACAAAGAAGGAAACCGCACACAAACACAAAGCACAACACCATGAAAAAAATACATAACAGTAATAAATGTGGGGTAAAAAGGTAAAAAAAAGGGATCGTGGGAAAATCTGCCGTCAGAACTTCCGCTGAATTATTCGAGCACCCCACCGTACAGCAACGACAGCAAAACTAAAGTACGCAAACAAAGTGTAGAAACTGTAAACGAAAAATGAATGAAAATTTGAAAACGAAAATGTGAAAATTAAAGAAAAAAATAAAAAAAATCGGAAAACTCTTAAAACGTTAATGACACTCAATGCAATGGGGAAACTCTAAATCTACTTGCTGGCTTTTCGTTTGTTCTGAACGGTACCTAACATGTTATAAAGGGGATAAAAAGGTACAGTGCTGTTCAAAACAAGAGCAGATATTGAATATGGAAAAGTAGGACACGCCATGGAGTCACCTGTGGTTATCATCTCAGACTCAGATTCTGATAGCGATGATAGATAAACCTGAAACACATTCCTCGAAGCTTTGCCTAAGAAAATATATAAAATAGGAGTAGAATACCTAACAATTCTCTAGAACATTTTAACGTTGTAGCTACATACATATATACCTCTCAAATGCAATTTTTTCAAACTCACGAAAAAAGAGTTAAAGGACCACTTCAAACTGGGGCTAATAAATTAAAATAGGTACAAATTGAATTTTAATCCTCTTGCCAATTTTTTTTCCACAAAGTCGATCAGTCCAAAATTTAAAAATTTAAAATTCCTTTTTTATGAAATCACTTCCTTCTTTCATTTTTTTTTTTAGTCACTTCCTTTTCATTTCTTAAAGACACCAAGCATCTATTTTTATAACATTTCGTGCATTTATTTTAAGCAACACTGTACACGGTAGGCAGGAAGCGACGATAGGTTGCATGAAAATGTCGAGAAAAAAGGAAAGTGGGGTTGTGTTATGTGATGTTTATAGATGAAACATCCGTTGAAATTAAAATCCGAGCTGCTCCTTTTTCAAGGATATCCACATTTTTTGTTTTTTTTTGAAAGGATCAAATATTGAGGAAATCGAAAATTCGCCACCGTCCAAATTTTTCCGATTTCAATACATTATTTGGTCGCTAAGGGATACAAAAAAAGGTATTAAAAAGAAAAAAGGACACCTGTAGTGGAAAAATCCAATGTGAACAGGACCTAAAGGATAAGCACTGAAATATAAAATAACACAAAAAGTACCCACTTTAATTTGCGTATAACTCCTAAAATGTTAACTCTACGTGAAAATTCTTTATAATATGTTTCATTCAGAATAAATAAGGGAATATTTCTTTGATATACAATTTTGATGTACCTGCAGTGGTTAATGCACTTTGGTCCATCTAAAGTGAAAATTTCAAAAAAAAAGTACTTTTTTTTATGGTGCTACTTTAAGTTCAAATATTTTTCTAGTTTGTGTAAAATTTTAATCTAATGATCCAATTCTCATTCTTACATATCTATACGTTAATATTAAAAAGAATAAGAGCTGAAATACGCGCTAGCTGTGCACGGTGGGCGGTAAGCAAAAATAGGTTGCATGAAAATATCGAAAAAACGATCGCCGACTAAAAACTTACGTAAAATGATATTCTAATATACTTCATAAACACACAGCAAGCGTGAATAAAATCTCCAACATTTTTTTAAACGAAAATTAGTACCAGCACACAGCTAGGCACATATTCGTTGGGCCATCGTTTTTACGATATTCCCATGCAACCTATTGTTGCTTCCCGCCCACCGTGCACAGCTGGCGCGTATCTCAGCTCTAAGTCTTTTTTAGTATTAACGTATAGATATGTAGGAATGAGAGTTGGATCATTAGATTAAAATATTTACATAAACTACAAAAATATTTGAACTTACAATAGCACTATAAAAAAAACGTACTTTTTTTGAATTTTTCACTTTAGATGCACAAAAGTACATTAAGCACTGCAGGTACATCAAAATTGTATATTAAAGAAATATTTATTTATTTATTCTGAATGAAACATATAATAAGGAATTTTCACGTAGAGTTAACATTTTAGGAGTTATACGCAAATTAAAGTGGGTACTTTTTGTGTTATTTTATATTTCAGTGGTTATCCTTTAGGTCCTGTTCACATTGGATTTTTCCACTACAGGTGTCCTTTTTTCTTTTTAATACCTTTTTTTGTATCCCTTAGCGACCAAATAATGTATTGAAATCGGAAAAATTTGGACGGTGGCGAATTTTCGAATTCCTCAATATTTGATCCTTTCATAAAAAACAAAAAATATGGATATCCTTGAAAAAGGAGCAGCTCGGATTTTAATTTCAACGGATGTTTCATCCATAAACATCACATAACACAACCCCACTTTCCTTTTTTCTCGACATTTTCATGCAACCTATCGTCGCTTCCTGCCTACCGTGTGTATTTGGGTATGTACGAATTGAACTACATAATACTTAATTATTGTAAGAAAACACAAATGTGAAAAAATCAACATAAAAATACATATTTATTTTTTTATAATTTCAAAATTTATCTACAGCCATAAACACAAATTGACAACACAAACACTCCAAGTTAAAAAGCTTTAATCGTGATGAAATCGGCAAAATACATACAATTGCCAAATTAGGATGAAGAGTAATACCATGTCTCCACATAACGTGTTTCGCTATTTTTTTCTACATTTTCTCTCTCAATCTTTTTTCGACACGGAAACCAGTGCCGAAACTCGCCAATTTCCATACAAATTTCTGAGAGCAAAATAAGCAAACATACAAACATTTAAGAAGAGCAAGAAAGAGAAATGTGAAACTGAATCACGATTAGCCACGTGGAGACGGGTTATTGAGCGAGATGTTTTGCTACATGTTTCTCTGGTGAATCAAGTTATGTGGAGACGGGCTTTAAGGGAATTCACGGTGTATGTACGTACGTATGTATATCTATGGCAGACGGAATCAACAATACATTTGACGGGCGCCAGCATTAAAAACCAAACTCAACAAACGTGAAGCGAAAACGAAAACACCACAAATACACGAACACACAAAAAATTCAAACCATACTTACAGCAAGCTTTTAGTGAAATTTTAAAAGTCGAAAGAAAATAAAGGCACAAATAACAAGTAAGTATAATTCGCCAATTGAGAAAGAAAAAACGACGAAAAAAGTATTTTATACATTACAGTCGTAAGTACATTGTGGCACAAAGAGCAAGTGAATGGTGTTGGTTTAAGGGTTCGAATGCTTATTAAAAGAAGGCAATGGGCAGAGAAAACATGATCCTCATTTACGAGTGACAGAAGTTACCAAAATTCGATCAAAAAGTTGGTAGCTGAGGCTGTTATTGAAGTCGAAAAGGCATTTACTAAATTTCTCCGATTCGAAACACAGATTCACTTCCAAATCGTTTTCGAATTGTTAACCAAGAATAGATTAGGTTAGGCTACGTTGACAGCCATCCAGTGATCCCACATATGGTCCTTAGTGTTGCCAGCAGCCCGCAAGTTCTAATATTTTTTTGTATTTTCCGATACGCAATAACTTGTAGGGACAATAGGTGTGCAGAACCAAGGCAGCTAAGGCGGAGTCTGCATGCCTTTCACACCTGAATCTGCACCAGTCCCATTTAGAACACATGAGATGGTGTAAGAGAGTAAGTATTACGCGTGGTCCCCTGTTGAAGTTCATCTGGGGAGTAAGGTAGTCTGAGCTGCCATTTATCTTCCGTATGCTGATGTGTCCAAAAGGTCGTTGTTTGTCCTTTTAGTTTAAGCCTTCGAGCCGTCTTTTCAGCTACGCTTTTAGCGACCAGAACCGCGGAGTTTATGTTGAGTACCTATCTTATTAAGCACTGCTGGGGGAGAAACTTTGATATTTGATGTGTTTTCCCTCTGTTAGGAATTAGGGATTCAGCTCAGGTTCTAGAAATGCTCAGGTTTAAATGCGTTTTCTCTTGTGGTTCTCTCTTTCTCTAAACCAGTGCAATTCCAGGTCCATGTTTTGACTCATATCTATAAACCCGATCTGGGAAACATAATCAGTACAGTTCTATTTGAAAGCCCTAATTTCCATTTTTCATTTGATAACAATATCGCTCAGAAATATTCAGGGGTCATCAGGGTCCACGTTTTGCCCCATATCTGGGGACCCGAACTATACATCACTACACATCAATCAAAAATACTCAGGGGTACGCCGGGTCCACGTTTTGACCTTTTCACCTATAACTAGGGAACTGACTTTCCGATTTTCATGTAGGTCAAGGTTTTTACTCTGAAAAAAATACCCGTAGTTAAATCAACAACTTTCCGCTGTTGAACCTCCGTCTTTGATTCAACAGCAAAAGTATTTGTTTTAACGGCAAAGTTTTTGATTCAACAACTTTCCATAGTTAATTGAAAGACGGGCGTTTTTGATTCAAAAACTCCCTTGCTGTTGAAAAATTTTGAAATAAATAAAAAATAGAAAAAATTGTTTTCAAACTTAAATTTTCGGGAAAAATATATGTATACATACATATACATATGTATATGCAATATATAATTACAAATAAAGGTAAGTCACAATAATAATATTTATATATTACTAGCTGTACCCGGCCAAGCTTTGCTTTAGCACACTTCCTATTACAGGTACTTGAAGCGAAAAACGGCACACTTTAAAATATGTTGGTAGTATTTAGAAACCGTAATTAGCTCGGGCTGCAGAGCTCAGAACAATTCATATAAGTTTAAAAAAAGTGAAGGAAAAAATTGATATTTTCAAAAGTTTGCCCTCTTCATATTCTTATCCCATTTTTCTTCGTATTAGTCTCCAACTGCCTTTCCCTCTACTTTTCTATTTCTCTTTCCCTTTTCATTTATCTTTCCTTTCATTTCCGTTTCCTTTTTCCTTTCCCATCACATTTCCGCTTCCGTGGCCGCTGTGGTGCAGTGGGTAGAGTGCTCGCCTGCTATGCCAGATGTCTCGGGTTCAAACCACGGTTCGAGCAAAACACCAAAACAATTTTTCTAATTAGTAAAAATCCAATTATTGGGTTTTTTTAAGAGCAGCGGTCACCTCTCGGCAGTGGGCGGCATACCCTCCGAGAGTATTTCTGCCATGAAAAAGCTTCTCACAAAAAATACATTCGCCGTTCGGAGCACACCTCGAATTGGGAGAGAAGCTCGGCCATAAAACTCGTCAGAGTTATAATAGCGCCATTGTATTATTTTTATTATTACCACATTTCCACTTCCCTTTCCCTACCGCTCTTCCTTACCTCTCCTTTTCTGTCTATCTCCTTTTTATTCCCCCCTCTTATTCCTTCTCTAATTCCCGTCTTACTGTCTCTCTCCCATCCTCTTCATTCCATTTTTATTATATTCTCCCTCTCCTTTTCCGACCCTTTGCCTTTGCCTTTCCCAGTCTCATTACACTTCCCCTTTCCCTAGGGAACTGGGTTTAGCATAACATACCCTGCACTCCACTTCTCATTTGATACCATCATTGCTTAAAAACATTCCGTGGCGTCCGAATCGTCTCCTTTACCCATAATTGGGTATCGGGACTAAGAATCACTATGAAAATATCTCTATATAGCAGACCCGGTCAACACTTTCATTTTATATCAGTATTGCTCAGAAGCATCCCGGGCTAATCCGGGTCCACTTATTGACCCACATCTGGCAACTTGACCTACGAACCATAATGGGTACGGTATCTGGAGACTTGACCAAGAGATCGTAATGTGTACGGCCCTACATGAGAGTCCGCGCAACACCTTTCATTTGGTACCAATATCCCTAAGATATATCCAGGTGTTATCCGGGTCCACACATTGACCCATACCTAGGGATCCCACCTAGGACTCGTCATGCGCCGTGAGTAAATAACAATATCGCTGAGAAATTATCCGGGGCCATCCGGATCCACATTTTGACCCACATCTGGGGACCTGACCTAGGAATCATAATGAGTTCATCTCTATGTAAAAGCCCTGCCTTTCAGTTGACACCAATATCGTTCACAAATTTTCCGGGGCCATCCCGGTCCACGTTTTGACCCTTAGGGACCAGACCTAGGAATCATAATCAGTTCATCTCTGTGTAAAGGCCCTGCTCAGCACTTTTCATTTGATACCAATATCCCTGAGAAATATCCCGGTGTTATCCGGGTCCGCGTGTTGACCCACACCTTAAGACCCGAGCTAGGGATCGTAATGAGTTCAGTTCTATGTAAAATCCCTGCTCAAAACCCTTCATTTGATACCAATATCACTGAGAAATTTTCCGGGGTCATCCGGGTCCACGTTTTGACCCATATTTGTGGACCCGCCTAGGCATCAAAAATAAAATAGTTCTATGTTGAAGTCCTCATCAAGACCTTCCATTGATACCAATACCGTCCAAAAAAATTCGAGGGTCATCCGGGTCCTTGTTTTGACCCATATCTGGAGAGCCGACCTAGGAATACAATGAGTACTATTCTATGTAAATTCTCTGCTCAATACCTTTCATTTGATACCAATATCGTCCAAAAATATTCAGGGGAAAGCCGGATCCACGTTTTGACCTTTTGACCTATATCTCGGGAACCGACTTCCGGATTTGAAAAAAATATGTATATAAACCATCTAGGGCAAGGTACCAAGTTTATTTGTAAATTTGGTCAAAATCCCTACACGCGTTTGGGCGAAAGCCGGCGACAAAGAAATGGGCTTGATTTTTATATATATATAGATTATAATATATTAATATTATATGTACATTTGTACGTTTTAAAACAAATACATACATATATTTTGTATTTTCAGATTAAATATGTTTGATTATCCCATTTTCCGATAGCGAGCAATCGAGGTAAAACTTATCGGCGATGATTGCGCAGAAATCTACAAATCTGGCGGTCGGAAAACAATGTAAGTTAATATAAAGAATGTGTTATGAAATAATAAAATAAAATCAGTTGTGTTTATGTTTTTGTGTGTGTAAAAAGCCCTACAGACAGTGATAGTCATTTGATATATCATTTGAGGTGCAGGATTGATGGATATTTGTGCCACTACTGCCTACAAGTTTCCATAATCTTTATATTGGCGGTGTGAAAATATGATGCAAACCTTTGTGGCCGTGTCTCTTTTCACACATCGTGTTGTTCAAATGATGCATCAAATGACCATCACTGAATGGAAAAAGTTTGTTTGGTGAAACCGGGCCTTAGTATTAATATTACTATGTAAACATATATTATATAAAAAAAACTAAATAAAATAATATCTATTATATTAAAAAAAAATTACTATTGTTTACAATTTTTTTGAGGTTAACTTAAATGCGTAAGTATTTGCTTTAATGGTGCCCGTTTTTGGACCAAAAACTTTTGCGGTTAATTCAAAAGCAAAAGTTGTTAGCTTAAATACGAACAGTTTTTGAATCAACAGTGATCACATTTGGACTAAAAATTTTTGCTGTTAATTCAAAAGTAAAAACTGTTAACTTAAATGAAAAAGTATTTCACATAACAGTTTCCGTTGTTAACTTAAATACGAAAAGTATTTAAATCAAAAACGCTCACATTTTTGAAACAACAACGGAGCGTTTTTGGGCACATTTCAACTGCGGAAAGTTGTTCATTTAACGGCAAAAGTCTTTGTATTTACAACTTTTTTTTTCAGAGTACCTAGTTTGGACATTTGGTCAAAATCCCTACACGCGTTTGGGCATTATCGGGCGACAAAGGAGTAGCCTTGATTTTCACATATATAGAAGAAGAAGAATTACAGAACAACTTCTGAAGAACTGAAGAAAACTAGGTATTTAAATGCTGAAACCACATCCCTCCAAAAAACTTTTCCTCGGAGGCGAAAGTTAAGGTTCAACATTTAAAAATTATTTAACAATAACGATTCAAATGTAAGACCCAATATACCCTGTAGATGAGTTACTGCATGTGCTTCACCACAGAAATATGTAACTGCATATCAGTATTGTGCACTCAATATGTTTTACAAGAAACCAAAACGTGTGCTTTGTGCTTTTCCATTAGCCCACAGCCAACTGTGTGTATGTGTGAGTGCTATAATTTGTCAACAATTCGGGTCACCACACACTCAATTACCTACGATAGTTACATATGCAGAAAAATGATATAAAAAAAAAGAATCGAGTGCAACAATTTTTCTCAAATCTAACTACTTACGAATACCTACTCTTACATTTCACATAAAGCATTTCGATTTATTGGCATCGGTTCCGATAAATACTTTCAACGCATCCAGCCATCCATTCACTGCCACTCCTGTCATTTCCACTCAATTATTTGCTTATTGTTGTACTGGAGAATTTTATATTATTTCTTGCTTACTTTTTTTTCGTATTGCATTGCAAAAAAATGCCACTTGACAAATCAACAAATTGATGATTTAACTTTTCTACATTTCATTTTTTTGTTGCTAGACTTTTTTGTTGTAACAGAAAGTAGTATTTGTAGTGGTTTTTTCTTGGAATAAATTCTATGTACCTACTGTTGTTGTTGGCTAACATTTTTGCAGTTATATTTTAGTTACATGTATGTATGTATGTATGCATGCATGTATGTATGTACCCTGTAGGGAAAATCTCTAGTTCCGAACTAGGTCGCTTCTAGTGCATTTTTCGACACTACTAGTGCGAGCTAAATCTCTTTTGCATGTTATGAACTGGCGAATTTAACACGGCGATGTCCTAGGCGGTGTCAATTGTCACCCTCTGCACTACATTTTCGATAGTTCCGAACAAGTTCTAAATTCTACAGTTTACACTAGTTCGTTTATTGGCACATTTTCGATAGTTCTGAACTAGCTACAACTACCTACAAATTCTACAGTTTTACATCTGCCGCTTAAGTGCAGCCTTTGACACACTTCATGCAAGTGGCGTGATGGCCGACTCGCTAACGCATGTGCCTCTCAATATGAGGGGCGCGGGTTCGAATCATGTCGGTGTCAAGGTGGATGGTAATTTTTTAAAATTTTTTTTTTTTTTGACTAATCTTTATTTATTTAATAAAATGTACAGTAATATTTAAAAAGTAATAAAATAAAAAAAAAATTAAAAATAAGCCTGAGGGATCGGAAAAGCATAATTAGGGGAACATTTCATTTCATACAAGATGCAAATATAAAACTCTTTATTTTTTATTTTTTAGAAACTAGAAAAAAACTTTTTAAGCATGGATGTAACTACAGCTGTTTCACCTTAGATCCCTCTAAGACTCATCAGGTTACTTTTGCTTCTGCCAAGACTCGAACTTAATCATACAAAAATATGTAAATATGTACATATGTATGTGCATAAGTTAGAAACGAATTATAGTAGGAAAGAAACTAGCAACAAATTTTCTATCAGATGTCGAAGGCAGGCAATAGCTCAGCGGTTAGAACTGTAGTTATTGTACTGCAAGGTGCGCAAGTTCGAGTCTTGGCAGAAGCAAAAGTAACCTGATGAGTCTTAGAGGGATCTAAGGTGAAACAGCTGTAGTTACATCCATGCTTAAAAAGTTTTTTCTAGTTTCTAAAAAATAAAAAATAAAAATATAACTTGGGCCTGTGCTCGTTAAATTAAATAAATTAAAACTCTTTATATGAAACGCTTTACTAAACATGTGAGAATTGCAGAAATATACAAAGCCGACGGAAATTGAACGAACGAAAAATTTTCATAGAATTTTTGTCACTTCGAAATTGCATACAAATCAAAGTGTGTCTTATAATGGTCACTCAATTCACTCCTCCTGAACTGGTGAGGGTCTAACTACAATTGATCTAGTTCCCTTTTGACACCTTTTCGCTAGTTCGGAACTAGAAATTTTGCTCACTAGTTATTGATTTCCCTGCAGGGTACTTACACGTATGTAGACCACATCAATCTCTCGGCTATTCACCTCACCTCTTGTGCCGTTATCGATCACTGCCGTTACTTGATGTAACAAGCTTTCACTACTTTTCAATTTCATTAAATTCTTATGCTTTTTGTTGTTGTTTTTTCTTTTGCACAGCGTCGAAATTTAATATCCACAGTCTCAATGTTCCAACTCATTTAGACTGCTTAGAGCTTCATGTACTCGTATGTATGTATGTATGTAAGTATGTATGTATGTATGTAAAACAAATGTGAAGTGCTCTACTCTTTTTCTACAAATTTGTTACAGAATTTGAAAATATACTGCACACATACCTACGTATGTTACTAAGTAAGTATCTATTGTACATACTCGTATACTGCAACTGAATACTGTTGATTATAGTACAATATATGTATGTATGTATGTATTTATGCATACCTACTTGCTAGGTTGCTAGCATCAAAACCAATTTCACCAATTTATCGCACATGCAAGTTCATTAGATTGGTAGTTAAGCACACAAAAGTGCATTAATTAAGTGCAATAATTTTTATTATTAATATTCGTGATACATTATCTTAGTGCCGCTTTTTCATTTTACTGCTTAATTTCTATTCAATTTGCGAACAATTCTTTCACAATTTCGAAACTGCTCGAAAGAAGTAATATTCGGAGATTTGTACTGCACTTGATTAATTATGAAATCGATAAACTTTTTCATTTTTTTTATATTTATTTATTATACACAGGCCCAAGCTAGTTTTTCATTTTTTATTTTTTTGAAATTTTTATTGCTACTTTGTTTCCTATATTTATTTATTTATTTATTTATTTATTTAGCAAACAGTCTATGTATATAAAGATACTTACAGACTAATCTAAGAATTGAAAAAAGGAAGATGAGGAAAAAGAAAAGAAAAAACAATATTTGTTATAGTATAAATTCATTTAAAATTAACTTAATTGTGGACTTAGATAACGAGAAATCTAAATCTAGGGAATGTGCAATATTATTGAGTTCCTTCAGAGCTCTAAGAATCGGGGCATTATACGCATAGAGCGTTCTAACTCGCTCAGTATAAAAAATATCACTACTACGGAGTGTCCTATTAGGAATATGGAAAGGAATACGCTCAAGGAGATAAGATGAGTCTATCACTCCGCTGATAATGTCGGAGACAAATGTCAGGGAAAGAATAGTTCTTCTTGTTTGAAGAGATTTAAGATTAATTAGCAAGCACCGAGCACTATAAGAGGGAATTGGCTCAGAGAAATTTAGCGAACGAAGGGCATATCGCATAAAAGTTTTTTGTACCCTCTCGAGCCTATTGATATTGCATTCATGAAACGGTCTCCATACAAAGGAGGCGTATTCCAATTTTGAACGTACAAGTGATGTATACAGCAGTTTAAGAGTGTAGGGATCAGTAAAGGCAGTACTAAACCGACGAATAAAAGCTAACATAGAGTACGACTTAGAAATGATATAATTGAGGTGGTTATTAAAAGAAAATTTAGAATCAAATACCACGCCAAGGTCAGTTATCTCATTTACCATGGAGAGATGTGTGCCATGTATGAAGTACGATGTGAGGAGGGGTGATCGATAATAGATCTGGGGTCTCTGGAATTTTTGTTCATCGTTTAGCCAGTATTCCGTAACTGTATTTCTTCTGCAAGCGGAAAAAGCTAAATGCCACACCTGCTGTCTTATACATACATATATGGGCCCGTCTTATTTTGATTCAATTTTCGCCATGTGGAATTTCTTTTAGAAACTTGTTGACTTAGAGTATGTGTTTAGATACCGAGCATCAACCAACTCAAAAGGGCATTCTTGCTATTTATTCTTCGAAGTGGGACAACGTTATATCTTACTCAAAAAATATGCAGAGTATTTGATGATGATTGGATTTATTGTTAGGAAAGCCGGAACTAAAAATAGATAAAGGAACTCCATATTGAAGACTGTCCTTAAGCCCATCAATTCCTACAAGGAATACGTGGCAAACTCTCTGAAACGGAGATATGTATGTACACTAGGCCGGAGCGTTTTGTGTGAAAGGAAATTAATCGATATCGTGCCATCGAAACTGGGAGTTCACTCACATTTCCAAGTAGAGAACTATTCTACGACATTTGTCTAAAATTAATTTTAATTTTCTGGATTTTAGTTTTTATGGCCCAAGACGGATTTTTTTAAATCAAAAATGAACAAAAATTGAAAAAAAAAATACCCACATCAAAATACAATCAAAATTTTATGCTGAGTCCAAATCTGTAATCAGAATTAAAATCGTCGTCAGGCGTTTTCAAGTTATAGCCTGATTTCCTGCTTCCATCGTACGCTATGGCGTATGAGTAACCTTGAGTTTTCTGATAGCACTACTCGACAAAAAAAATCACCAAGAATAAAAAATACTTTTCTACAGCGAAATTTTACGCTAATTCCGAATATCATCTAATTTTTTTTTTTGTGACAGACCCAGTTTTTGAGATATTGGTAAAAATGTAGAAAAAGCCATATATGCAAGACATATATCATAATCACATAAGTGCATAAAATAGTTAGACATATTGGAGATTTGACATCTAGGAAGAGTTGGTACATGTAGCTCCAACAAACATTTCTTGCCTTTTCCGGAAGAGTAAAATTTCAACAACAAAAATTGGGTTTATTCATAAAACTTTATTAAGTAGTACCTAACACTTAACATTATTTCATTCAAAATGTCTCTCAAAACAGCGATTGATAGGAAAAAAATTGATTGAATAAAAAATATCTGTATTTCGTGATTTTAAGAAGAGTATAAATAATGAGCGATGTAAATAAGTAATTTTGACTACTCTTTTGTGATTTTTTGTATAGTGTAACACGTATGATTGTTCAAAAAATAATCTCCCATCATATGCTCGTGTTAACTTTAGACAAATTTCGGCGAAAGGTTTTCTAATCCGAATTTCGATGGCACGATATCGATTAATTTCGCTCCTTACAACTCGCTCCGGGCTAATGTACGTACATATCTACATATTTGGTCATATATGTAGTTATGCTCATATATGTACATACTCGTACATATGTATGCATTTGTAGCACTTTAACTAATACTTGACGTTGAAAATTTCTTTTTCTGCACTGTCCTACAACTCACATTCCCTTCGTTAGTATTTGATTAACAATTAGCTTTGTTTTTTTATATTTTTGGAGAGCCAGTATTAAAAGTATTATGGAATAATGTATTCTCAATTCTCTTCTTGGTCCTCTCCTTCCTCTTCTTGTTCTTCTTATTCTTCTTATTTCTCTTCTTATTCTTCTTTTTCATCATAATCATTATCCTCTTCTTCTTCTTTTTCTTACACTTCTCATTTCTAATCTTAAACAAGTAAGGAAGCCTAAGTTCGAGTGGAATCGAACATTAGATACTCAGCTGTATGCTTTCATTGTTTGTTTGCGTTTGATGGAAACACGGTGTAGGTACTTTATATAAATCGAGTGCTGCATAAAGTGGGCGTAGCCACGCCCATTTTCTAAATTTTTATCAGTCATCCAACTAAGCATATGAATATTATTCTTTGTGCAAAATTTAATTCCTTTATGACTTCCAGTTACAAAGATGTCACGTTACAAATTCCCAAAGGGTGTTCCAGAAATATCTTCGTTAAAAAGTAGGCGTGGTCATAAACCGATTTCAATAAATTTTTGCGTGTCTATTAACACAAGTTATAAAAGTGTATAAACCAATTTTCGTCATAATATCTCAATTATTTGTCGAGTTATGGGCTCTGAAATCTCGTTGATTCCTTTGTCTGAAAAGAGGCGGTGCCACGCCCATTTCCCGAAATTTTTCTATTTTTTGTTTCCGATCTATTGTAGAACTCATGCCACAACATTTCAATGAATTATCTTTATATTTGACAAAGATATCGCTTAAAATGTTTTTATTAGGTCATTTTATAATACCCATATATAAAAGTGGGCGTGGTCGTCAACCGATTTCGCTAAAATTTTGAACATGTATTACTACAAGTAGTGAAAGTGTATACACCAAGTTTCGTCATAATATATCGATTATTTGTCGAGTTATGGGCTCAGATATCTCGTATATTCCTGCTTCTAAAAGGAGGCGGTGCCACACCCATTTTCCAAAATTTTTGTATTTTTTGTTATATGTCCATAGTTGGACACCTTCCATAAAACTTCAATGATATATCTTTATATGACAGAGATATCGCTTAAAATGTTTTTATTAGGTCACTTTATAAGACCCATATATAAAAGTGGGCGTGGTCGTCAACCGATTTTGGCAATTTTTCGTCATTTGCCTAAGTAAGTATATCACGCCTACCAAAATTCATCGATATATCTTCAACGGTTTCTGAGTTATGACTTATAAAACTTTCAATGTTTGCCCCTTAATAAGTGGGCGTGGCACCGCCCATTTTCCAAAATTTCACCATATTTCTTCATAAGGGCCTGAGCTCAATACGTGTGTGAAATTTTATCACTCTAGCTCTATTAGTGACTGAGATACAAAATTTCCGATTTTTACTATATAGGGGAGGTGGGCGTGGTTATGGTCCGATTTCGCCCATTTTCAATACCATCCGTTCCTGTCTTGATACCAACTTACATTTCAAATTTCATCAAAATATCTCAATTTTTGCGCGAGTTATCGTGCTCACAGACGGACAGACGGACAGACGGCTCAATCGATTTCTCCTTTCACCCTGATCATTTTGATATATATAAGTCTATATCTATCTCGATTATTTCATTCTGTTACAATCCACCGTTAGGAAATCAAAACTATAATACTCTGTGTACTAGTACAGCTGAGTATAAAAATACACTGGCCTTTCCATTTGTTAATAAACACAAATTTTGCAATAAAAAAGCTTGTGCCGTGCAACAAATTTAATACCAAACCATATGCCCTGAAGCATCAGTATTAACTCACCAAAGCACATTGATACTTTTTACACAGAATATTGTTATAAAATGGAAAAGTTAGCAAAATGCCAAAACATCTTGGCTACAATGGAAATCGAATGCCTAACAGGCATTTTTGCCTGATTTAATTAGCAAGTTTTAGAGCACTCCAAACACATTCTACTTAAGTAGGTGAAAGGAATTTTAAATTTTAATCAAGTTTTAATTTTTTATTTTCTTTTGTATTGAATTTGATTTAGATCGAAGTTGAACATTTTTTCATTTTTATTTATGTATTACTTATGTGCAGGGCCGTAGCTAGACTTAAATTTAAGGTAGCGCAGCATTGGTTTAAGGTAGGGCGGAAGTCAGTCTTGGCACTACCACCATTGAGCGGCGCACAGTGGGGGCACCTCCATACAAACGCGGCCAAAAATAGTAATAATTGAGCTAGAAACTTGAAACTCGGAACTTAAGCTTTTTTGGTTGCAATTAGTAAACTGTGAAAATTTGAACAAAATCCACCCACAAATACGCCCACCTCCAATATAACAGTATTTTTGAAATTTCAGCATTTTCCTAACTATTATAGCTAAAATGCTCAATTTGGATTAGTGTATACATTTTTGAAATATAAATCAAATGCAGTAATCATTTTGGAAAAGGTGTAAAGCACTTCAGCGTTTTTAAATTAAAAATATATGCACTTTTAAGTATTTTATAAGCATTTATCATAAAATTTTAATACAAAAAAATCACTTTTCAAAAAAATTTTATACCACAAATGAAATTACAATTTTCTAAAGGATTTCAGTGTGCTAAACATGAATCTGGAGTCAGAATTTCCAGTTCTAGTTTCTGAGATATTCATGCCCAAATAGGCAAAAACCACCTTTTTTGGCTTTATTCTCTGCTTAATATCTTTTATGTAATTACTTTCCACTCAAATTCGATTAAACCAGTTGAAAGCGCAATCATTAGCCTTGAAAACAGCGTTTAGTTTGTTCGAATATCTTAATTAGAATTGGAAATATCGATATTTAAGTTTCATTAATTTGACAAATATTCCCCATACAAAAAATGAAAACTTTTTGAAGCATACTTTTGGGCGTTTTGTATAGGAAAAATGCACGAAAACTTGAAAAACACCTTCCATAAAAAAGTTCATAAAACAAAATGGAGCAAACGAATTTTTACGATTTTTCACCTGTTTAAAAAAGACATTTAGGAATATCAAATATTAAAAAATTGAGGAGGTCATATTTTTTGTTTTTTTTTTAATTTCATTTTAAAATTTTACAATTTTTACACACTTTTTTTTATATTTCTAAAGAAAAAAGCTGCCGAAGATATGAATTAACGCTGATAAAAAAAATTACCTAATGATTTGAAAGTATGCACCATTTGCTGCAAGACGATAAAGAAATATTCGATTAGTCGCCCATAAATAAACGTTTTTCATAATGTCAAAACTAACATAATTAATGCGTTTACAAAAACGCAGTTTTAAGCAAATGGGAAAAAATTATAAAAGCAAATGGAGCAAGTTGGTTTTTAAAATGAAAATGCAGTTTGATTAAGAATATATTGTTTCAAGGCATAAAAAAAAATTAAGGAGGTCATATTTTTTGTTTTTTTTTTTTGTTATTTTTTTTATTCAAAGTCGAGCAAAACTTTTTTCACATCGACATTTTTTGTCAATATTTGAAAATTCATATAAATTGAAGATATTTACAACTAGGTTATAATTTCTGAAAGAGAAAATCATTATCTATGTAATGATGTATTACTCGAGTTCGTGTGTTAACAATTAAATGAAATAGAGCATTTTGAATGAGGTGTGTTCATTGAGAAATAAAAGAACATATTTTTTGCTCAACTTTGGGCACCCTGTACGGCTAAACGAAAAGAGACTAAAAAATTTTTATATAAGCTTTTTTATTACAATTTGATATACCTGTCGATCTCTATTTAAAAAAAATGGTTTTACTCATACTTTAATTTTGAATTTAGTTTTGGCCACTATCACCCATTGTGCGGCGCCGCGCAGTTTTACCCGTGCCTAGTGGTGAATACGAACGCTAGGTCAGTTTTGGCAATTGACATGCATGTGAATAGAAATATAATTAATGGAAGATAGCGACCAACCGTCATACGCAAATAAGCGTGAGACAAAATTGAAGCCGAAAATATTATTAAAAAAATAAATGCAACAGAAAATTTAATTTGTTAAATTTTTAATTTTAATTTAATTTCCTTCGATTATTCCATACCTAAGAGAGCTATTATCTTTAAATTTGGTATGTGGGTCGCCTGTAGGTATGTACGCAAGTCAAGGTGAGAAAAAAACTCTCGAAAATTATTAAATGATAACCATAGAAAATTTAGACACCTCATTTTTCCATCGAGTAAAATGATTTAGATTAGCACACAGCCTTAGGAATCAATTCCGCGATTTTGGTGTTGTTCGCTCACAGTGAGATTAGTTTTTGTCAGAAAACTGCCGGAATGAACCATACCAAACTACAAAAATTCGATGGTCTTATTTAATTATATCTGTGATGCAGGGTGGATTCTCCATATCATACATTGCAACCTCAATAATTCTTTATCTCAAACTATGACAAAAAATTTAATCTATCTATATATATAAAAATGGTGTAAAAAATGTTACTAACCTCATCAGATGAGAACGGCTGGGCCGATTTCTGTAAAATTTTTTGTCAGTTGTTCGTATTCTCGAGGAGAAGGTTCGTACGGAAGAAAATTTTGGAAAATCCCTCCGGAAAAGTCCGAAAATTGGAAAAATCGGTATGTATGTGTATATGTGTGCATGTGTGGATGTGTGTCCTTTATATACTCACAAAGTAACCAACCGATCTTTATGAAATTTTCACAGCAGATTCATGTGGTGTTAGCGCACATAATAGGGTATATAGAATTCCGAAAAAGGGGGAGCTTCCCGGAAAATATTCCTAAATGTGGACCCAGATCGACCCAGCAAGTATTCGAGCAAAATTGGTATCAAATGAAAGGTGTTGAACAGGCCTTCAACATAAAGTTATTTTCATTGCGATGCCTAGAGCGGGTCTCCAGATATGGGTCAAAACGTAGGACCGAATGACCCTGGAAAGTTTTTGAGCGATATTGGTATGAAATGAAAGCTGTTGAGGAAGACTTCAACAAAGAGCTCTTTAAATAGTGATGCCTAGGCCGGGTTCCAAGATTTGGGTCAAAGCGTGGACCCGGAGAACCTCTAAATGTTTTCGAGCGATATTGGTAGCAAATGAAAGGCGTTGAGCAGGGCTTCCACATACAGCTATTTTCATTGTGATTTCTAAGGCTGTTTCCCAGAGATGGCTAAAGTAGTGGGCCCGGATGGTGATGGACGGTTCCGGTATGGTAAAGGTAGATAGGTATAGGGATAGGGATAGGGGTAGGGGTAGGGATAGGGATAGGGATAGGGATAGGGATACTGATAGGGATAGGGATAAGGATAGGGATAGGGATAGAGATAGGGATAGGGATATGGATATGGATATGGATATGGATATGGATAGGGATAGGGATAGGGATAGGGATAGGCATAGGCATAGGCATAGGCATAGGCATAGGCATAGGCATAGGCATAGGCATAGGCATAGGCATAGGCATAGGCATAGGCATAGGCATAGGCATAGGCATAGGCATAGGCATAGGCATAGGCATAGGCATAGGCATAGGCATAGGCATAGGCATAGGCATAGGCATAGGCATAGGCATAGGCATAGGCATAGGCATAGGCATAGGCATAGGCATAGGCATAGGGATAAGGATAAGGATAAGGATAAGGATAAGGATAAGGATAAGGATAAGGATAAGGATAAGGATAAGGATAAGGATAAGGATAAGGATAAGGATAAGGATAAGGATAAGGATAAGGATAAGGATAAGGATAAGGATAAGGATAAGGATAAGGATAAGGATAATGATAAGGATAAGGATAAGGATAGGGATAGGGATAGGGATAGGGATTGAGATATAGATTGAGATTGAGACTGAGATTGAGATGAGATTGAGATTTAGATTTAGATTTAGATTGAGATTGGGATTGAAATAGAGATAGGGATTGAGATAGAGATCGGGATCGGGGGCAGTAGGTTTGTCGCGGCGAATATAACTAACTTTTATTCAGAGAATAGACAATTTTTTTATTATTCGCAGTAATTAAGATGGACTCTAAGATAATGGTTAGCAATACTGTAATCAAAGACTTTTCTTTAGGCTTCATAGGAATAAATTTTAGCAGAACAACGTCTGCCGGGTCAGCTAGTTATATATAATAATTCATCTCACTTGTTGGCCTTTTTAAGGTAGGGCATTCTAATTTTAAGGTAGGACATTGCCCCACAATGCCCCCCTAGCTACGGGCCTGCTTATGTGCCTTCTTATGAACTTTCCCATCGCTCATTATATAGCAAATTAACAATTAAAAAGTGTTTTGTAGCATGACAAGTGACAGGTTCACACAATTAGAATATTAAAAATTCCATTATTTCATACAAGTTGGTACAATTTTGTTAAATTTTCCCTTTTATAAGTAAATAAGTAGATATAAAGGGCAGTATAATAATAATTCATGCCTCATATCAGCTATCAAACAACATATTCAAGCAAATTTACAATATAGTGAATTTACTTTAAGCAAGGCAAAATCCCTTGGAAAATTTAGATAAAGCATTAAACATAAAATAACACTGACAATATAAAATATGTAAATTGAATAAAATCGAAAGAAATTTAATAAACACTTGACGCTTCGCAACACACGCACACACACACCTACACACCGAAACACACAGTAACCGCAAAAGCGTAGCATATCCCTAGGCGCGCTGAGGATTTTCCCGAATTGCTTCTCTTTGCAATTTCTTAAGTCATTTAATTTAATTTTATTTATTTTGGCAAAAGCCCATGCGAACAGCTGTTCTTGTTATTACGCAGCAGCACCGCCGCTGTCGTCGCCTCCGATGCATTACGAATTACAAAGAAATCACCTTCGCCCTCTAACCTCATTCAATTGTTCAATTTTTGTGTTGTGTGCGACGACGACCTCGACGAGATGTCACCAGCAGCATACATACCTACGTACATATATTCTGCCTGTCGTGCTTTTCTTTTTTATTGTTGTTTCTTTTTTGTATTTTTTCTTTTCTATTTTTTATGATTTTTTTTTTGGTATGGCGAATGTCACTTTGGCGCCAAAACAATAAGTTACACGTAATGAAGGAAGCATCAGCCGCCGCAACGAAAGAACAGCGGAAAAAAATTCAGCACAAATTGACGCAAATGACCAATAATGATGGGGATGTGGGGAAGTGGCAAGCGCGTGTAGTTGTAGGTGTGACGGAAAAGGAAACGATAAAAGCATGAAAGTTTTTAAAAACTTTTATCAATTCCTGCTAATCCTTTTTGGATGTGTCCCAATGCCATTCACTAATTTTTTTTATAAATTTTTTGCTGCCAATTTTTTTTTTTTTGGCTGTTTGTTTTGGTGTTTTACTTTTTTTTTTATTAGCCTTACGTTTCGTGTTAACCTTTTTTTGGTTTTTGTCGCCGCTGTTTTTGTTGCTGTTGTTTGCTGTCACAAACACTGCCATTATTTTTGGTGCACTTTTTTATGAGTTTTGTTTTCACTTTATTGCAACTCTACACATTGTTGTTTGACAAAGGTTTTTCTCCCTTTTTTTTCATTTTTTCCTCCATTTCTTTTCAATCGTTTATTAAGTATTTGTTTACCAAAGTTTTATGCATATGTTTTTCACATACTTAGCTGCCATTGGTTGTGTTGCTGTTGTTGTTTTTGTTGCTCGCGGATTCAATGGGATGTACATAAAGTAAATTGATTAAACTTCTGCCATTAGCGCAAGTTTTATTTTTATTTATTTTAACTGTAATTTAAGCTTTTGGTCAATCTGCTTTTAAGAGGTGCAATGAACTTTAGCTAGTTTTGTTTGCAAAAACCTACATAGCCAATAATGATAAGGTACTTATTTTAAATCGGATATGTATTTACACATATTCTTTTTGCCCTTTAACAACAATAAGAAGATTATTAATCCAGATAACTATACACAAAAATTTAACGTCTCGTTTGAAAATCTTTTAGGCTACAAGATCACTGAAACGTTCACCAGGCTGAACTTTCAGCTACATATAAAGGCAACTGTTAACCCATGAACCTATCCACATGGATTTATTGTTTTCATTCATCTTCAGACAGCCAAGCAATAATTAAATCTATCGGCTCGTTCAGTTCGTACCTAACATCTTCATTCTGTATTACGAAACGAACGTTCGTTTGGTGTCAGAGACGAATCGTTCGCCTGTTTGCATTATGTATTACGAAAACAGAAGCAGACGAAAACAGCTGCCAAAACGTAAGAAATTTACATTCTTTATTTCGAAAAATCGACAAAACGACGAAAAGAAATGTCAAATTCAAACGAAAGCTATTTTGTTATCGTTGATGAATTATTCTAATGATGGGTTAGGCACACGTGCACCACCAAAAACACCACCAACAAAAGTACTGTAAACAACCACTCCATCCACAACAGGCCCTACAACAACAACAATACTTCCTACGACTATCTACAATAGAGCCACCTACATCATTGGTTACACCATGCCCACCAAAAGTCACACAACCAACAACACTACACCGACAAGACCATCGCTGCGCAGCTTCTATGATATGATTGCTAGGCCAGCCGAAGCAGCAAACAAAAACAAGTCAAAGCTACTAACAAATTAGCAACAGCAGCTATTGCCGAATGTTTGCGCGAGATCGCACCGTCAACGCAACCATTATCACTAGGGCAACAGAAGATATGCAAATGCATATTTTTCTGTTGCAGTCCTATTTACATATGATAAATATATATCGGCGTTTTAGCTCAAGACGAAGAGAATAAGCCTAACTTGTTAGGGCATATTTTCGCATATTTAGGTCAAAAGGCTTATTTTTGCATATCTTGACTTATTTGCATATTTTTGGCATATTTTTCTATAAATTCATATTTTAGCACAGTATTTCGTCGTATTTTTCCATCTGGCTCGTAAAATACCTTCAGTCGACGTGGAAAGAAATTTTTCTACGTTTAAAAACTTACCGCGACAATCGACATAGTTTTCTATGAAAATTTATCGCAAAATTTTGTAGTTTACAGTAATAGCAATTTGAATAAATAAGTATGCAATTTGATTATTTTTTAGGGAAATACATTAATTTTCCAAACCCCTTCTTTAGAATTTCTCCCAATTATTTTATGTTACAACAGGTATATCTTAAAAGTTTGAAATATCTAAGTGAAACGCCGAAACACGTCAACCTAATTTTTGCCTGTAGAATACAATGACGTATTCAGAATATCCGTAATAAATTTTGATTTCTAGAAAGAAGTTTAAGGTCTCTGATAGTGAATTCTTCGTCGTTTGTAAACTTTACCCAAATTCATTAAATTTTGTGATAATGTGTCGGCCGACGGATGGGTTCAACTCAAATAAATCTCAAAATTTAATTTGAGTATCTTCAACTACATTTTTTTAACAAATGTAAAAAAAAAAATTTAGGGATGGCTATCTAAAATCAAAATTGCGGAGGGTTAAACTTAATTTTAGAACTATCCTCCTTTGGACTTTTTTGTTCAGAATTGACCAGAGAATGCAGCTGTGACCGAAACAAAGTAGGTTTTTTCCATCAATACAAATTGACCCGCCCTAATATATATAGATTTTCGTATGTAAAAATACTTGTTTTCTTTTGGTAACGAAGATGTGTTTCGCAAATGTGAATTTTTTTATCTCGTCTTTTGTACCTATATATAAAGGTACCTTTAATAAAAATAATTTTTTGTTACAAAAAGTATTATAATTTAATAAAATGTGAATTTTTTATTTCGCTTTTGTACCTATAAAACAAATATGTACCTTTAATAAAAATATTTTTTATTACAAAAAGTGTTCTAATTTTATTTAAAACTAATTTTTGATATTTGTCCGGGCCAGGGTTTGAACCTGGAACCTCTTCCATGAAGGAAGAGCACACAACCTACCATGCCGTATATCTTTTTATTAAGTATGTATATAAAAAAAAAATTAAGGGCATATTTTCAGTGCTTAAACCAAGTTTTAAGAGCATATATTTAGCGCTTAAACCATATTTTTAAGGACATATTTTTAGCGCTAAAAACGAATTTTTTAGGGCATATTTTCTGTTGCCCTAATTATCACCGTTGAATAGGTAATCGCAACCTTATGTATGAATTCATCTTCGAATAATATGACAAAATACCGCCTGCAGTGTGGTTATAATTAAACCGCGATGGATGACAAATTTTGAAAGTGCCGCTGAACGTTTATATGAACGACGGCCGTACACCAGCAATAGCTTAGCGATGTGTGAAAATTGTGGTATGCTAAAATCACCGGCAAGCGAGGCCTGTCTACCCTCACATCCTTCATAATGTTTTGCACCTAATCTTTTTCATTTTCAGTAAAATTTTGGAACAAACTATTGGGAAAATAAACAAATAAACAAATGAAATTATACATATGTATATATGTATGTACATAAATATATTGACAGAGACAAGAAAACAAAGAAGACTGGTGTTTCCAGATTTTCGGAAAAATGCTTAAAAAATATAAAAACTTTGAAAAAAAGCAGTTTTTTTATAAATCTTAAATTATTTTCATATGGAAAATTGGTATTTGACAAATGCTTTCGTCTCATATTTTGTCATAACGTAACCAACGTAAGAATTGACGAATAACATAGAGAATGCCAATGTTAGACTAAATCGTATCGAGACGATTCGTTCGTCTGAGCTTCCGTTCGCAATACAGAATGAGGGTGTAACACTAGACTATCGCTGATCTCTACAGAAGATGACCAAACAGATCCATTTGCACCTCGTGTGGGTACCGGGACACAGAGGTATCGATAGCAACTGTATAGCAGACGAACTTGCAAGGCAAAGCAGTACAGAACAGGTTCTGCCTGACAGAGAACACATGGGTATACCGTTTGCCTACCATCAATGCAAACCTGTCGAAAATGGGATTATAGGCGATCTCGTCAAACGTGTACTTTAGATAGGGTCGAAACAAAATGTTGTAAAAGTCCGCCCCTAAATTTGAAGCTTATGTTGAGAGGGTTGAGGCACAAAAAAAAATTTTTTTTTGACCCCGCGAAATACCACCGAAATTTTTTTTCTTGTAACTTTGTTATTTATCATCCGATTTTTAAAATTGATACTTCATTATTTTCGTATTTTGAAACTCTACACTTCTTTCTAATGTCCTTTTGAGCTCTGAAGTTGTTTTCACATAGTTGGGTCAGCTAACTAATTTGTATGTCCATGAATTATCCTCTTTGCTTTGCCAAATGAAAGTGCTTCAAAATTCATGACAATGTTGCCTTGAAACGGTTTTACTAAATTAATAAACAAAGAAGTTACGTCACAAAGAAATTATTTAACGTAGCTATTATTTAGCTAATTTTTTTAAGCAATTCAGTATATGTAAAGTTGTAAAAGTCCGACCATAAATTTGAAGCTTATATTGAGAGAATTAAAGACAAAATTTTTATTTTTTTCTTATCCCGCGAAATACCGCCGAAATAGTTTTTTTTATTGTAACTGTTATTTGACTTCAGAGTTCAAAAGGACATTAGAAGAAAATATAGATCTCCGAAATACGAAAATAATGGCGTATCAATTTTAAAAATCGGATGAAAAATAACAAAGTTACAATAAAAAAAAAACGATTTCGGCGGTATTTCGCGGGATCAAAAAAAATAATTTTTTTGTGTCCCTTATCCTCCCAACATAAGCTTCAAATTTAGCGGCGGACTTTTACAACTTTTTTTTTCGTATGGGGACCAACCCTATCTAATGTACTTGTAAGGAGAGCGGAAATCTCGAACCTGATGGGGGTGCTCACACGACACAGCCTCATCGGAAAACATACAGAGTGGCTAAGTACAACCTACCGCAGGTGATACAAGGATGATGAGGAAGATGAGACAATCGAACATCTCATTTTCCACTGCGCAATGGAGGTCTCTCTTATCTGCTGTTATCTTCTGCGTTCAACGGGTTTCGATAGAAACCGCTTGATCGATTCTGACGACATGAACTGCCCAAAGCAGCCGCTGGATCTTTATTCGCTGAACAATGTCGATGTCTGCGAACACCTCATACAGCTCATCGTTAAATCTACGTCGATACTCGCCCCCGCCAACGCGTAGAGGTCCATAAATCCTCCGAAGAACTTTCCGCTCGAATACTCCAAGCCAAAATCAGATGAGATGGCACTTGGAGTTTCTTCCTTCACACTTCTTTTTTTCCCTCTCTTTCCCTATCTACCATAAACAATTTTAAACTAAAAAGTAGAATACATGAAAACTCATATTTCCATTAATAAAATTGTATTGCGTACAAATATGCACTTATTAGTTGAACCGGAAAAAAGTAAGACCTGCAATCGCCCTTTTAAGTAACACACCATACAAACAAAAAAACAAAAAAAAAAACCCAACGACTTCCAATACAATAAAAATCACACACCATTTATCCCGAAATCAGCATGAGCAGAACAAAGAAGCTCAGAAAAATAGTTGCAATAAATTTCGAAATTTCGACGAAAAATAGCAAAATCTTGTACATATCCGTGCGAATGGAAACAACAGCAGCTGCATACTTGTTGTGTAACTGCGTCTTCTTCTTGCTAAAGCTATAGAAAGTGAGCGGGGCGGGGCGGGACGGGCGTTTCGCCGCTGGCTAAGACAAAACTCGCAAACTCAACTGCAGTTTATTAAAGCTCTCAGCTCAGATATTTCACAGTCATTGCACCAAAAAGCAGCGTTTTGCATCGACGACGACTTGCACTGTACGATTTTGGTTTGGTTTGGCTTGATTCTTTGCAGTGCACATTTGCCTTGCGGCCAAACATAAATGTAGGTACCTATTTTACTTGCTAACGTGATATACATACATACATACATGCACATGGTATGCCACTGGCAACTGCTTCCTGCTGTGCGCTCATAGTCTGAGTCACACATAAATGCACAGCGTTTCATATCAATGAAGTTTAAATTTAACCAAAGTATACTCGTATGTAGCACAGCGAGGGTTAAAAGCTTAACACCTATGTAGGCGTACCACAATTTCGTTGCCGTGATCAAGGATAATTTTTTTTAAAGCGAATTAAATTTTGATAGCTTTCATCCAGCTTTCACCTCCAAGTGTAAATCCGTCGAAAAAATTGAGATCGATTTAGGCTCGTCCTAAAGCGACAATCTCTATAAAAAAGTTACCAAAAGCACTCCACAAAATTGGCAAAAAAAAGTGTGGCCTAAAGCTCACTAAAGCTATTATAACTTATATATTCATTTTAATATCCGCACTCTTTTCTGACACCTGCCTTTTGCAGAAGCTTTCCCACTTTTTTTTTTACTTTTGCTTTGTGAATCTTTATTTAAAAAGCGCAATATTTCTGAAATCTTTCGGCGCTGCCGCGCGCACCCAACATAAACATAAGCATTTACGAATGCACTACGCTGGTGGATATTCGTAAAATTTTATAAGAACCCCAAAATTGAAAAAGAAGGCAACGAAATGTGATGGAATAAAATGAGAACAAAAGTAGTACATAAATTGTATTTTATATTCTCTTTGCCACCACCCATCACCCACTGCACCATGAGCAATGCGGTGGGAGACCATGAGGAAAGATGAGAGACAGTAAAGAGTGGTAAGCAGAGCCAAAAAGTTCACCTACAATCAAAGAGACTGCCACCTAAAAAAGCTACTTGGCCGAGGAGAGGGAGAGGGGACAAAATTGAAGAAATTTTTGCTAGAAATTCTTCTGGATTTTAGCTTGAATTTCTTCTTAAATTTATTTAAAAGGATATCGTCTGAAAACGAGAAGATAACTTCTTGTTTATTAATTTTGTATGTCATTTTGTAAAAAAAATTAAATTGTTAGAAGAAATCTGCTTGTTTTTAGGAGAAAATTTTTATAAAGCAAATCAATAAGGACATCCTCTAATTTTTACTTGAACCTTTTTGAATTTATTAAAAAGGAAAACTTTTTATTTTTGAAAGAGCCCTTATTAATTCAAATTTTGATTTAAACGTCTTAACATACGTACATACATACATATGTACATATATACTCGTACATACTAGAAGTATGCATAACAGTTATTGCATCAGCCACGTTTTATGCGTGCAATTACATGTTCAAGAAATTAAAAGGGAGAACTTTTTATTTTTAAAAGAGCTCTTATGTATTTCCTCAGTTCGTCAATTTCACTACGGCTTTGCACATTTCTACAATTCTCAAACGATTAATGAAGCACTTGGTATAAAGAGTTTATTATGTCCATCTGCACTTATATGAAATGAAATTTTGCCCTTTGTCTGAATAAGTCCTAGGAAAATACTAGTTGACTAATTATGTTTTCCGATGAAAATCAAGATTCTCTTCTTAATAATATTAAACAGGGTTTCTTCTTAATTTTGCAGGTTATCTGCTAAATTTATGTGAAAAGGTTTCCATATTTATTCTAGGAGTCATCTTCTAAATTTTATTTAATAGGTTTTGACCTTAGTTTTATAGGTTATCTCTTAAATTTTACTTAAAATGATTTCATCTAAAATCCACGGGTCATCTTCTTAATTATATTGAAAAGGTTTTCATATTAGTTTTACAGATTATCTACTTAGTTTTATTAAAATGAAATATCCAGTAATAATAAGACGGGCATCTTATTGGAGAGAAAGCATAGAGAAATCCGCTAAACTTTGTTCTAATTTATAGGGAATTTTAGGTGGTATTTTGGCTCTGTGTATATATGTAGTAGAAGTAGACTACGTTTCAATCTAGGTAGGACCGGGGAGATGATAAACTTGCTTAGAGATTCGCTATTTCAGTTTTCACGGACGAGTCAAAGATGACATGCGGAGGATTGGGAGCGGTATGTTCACAACTCAAACGAACACTTCCATATCAATTAGGCTCACGGACACGGCCAGCGTTTTTCAATCCGAGTCCGTTGCAAGGCTCTAGGAATTTTCTCGGATAGTCAGGTGGCACTGGGGGCTCTGCGATCGGTAACGGTGTCATCAAGCCTGGTCAGACAGTACAAAGAATGGGTCATGGGCTTGGCAAGTCGACATAGCGTAACACTGATGTGGGTGCCGGGGCACCGCGATATTCAGGGTAACCAAATAACTGATGAGTTGGGCAGGCAGCGCACGGCTCTTGATATCACAGAGGCGGAGGACGTTCTTGCGCCCCTGGGCTGCATGAATGACCAAATCTCTCGGCACTGGCTCGAGGAGTCTCAAACCAAATGGAGACGGTTGCAGGCTTGAACGGTCTGCAGATGTCGGTGGCCTTCCCACAATGAGATGCACTGTTCAGCCATTCTAAAGATGGACGGAAGATACATTTCCTGCTTAATTGCAGTATTCGCAGGACATTAGTGGGACACACGCGGCCCAATTGGGATTGGAGCATAACGCCTTGTGTCGCAGCTGCTATCTTCAGAGGCGGAGGACGTTCTTGCGCCCCTGGGCTGCATGAATGACCAAATCTCTCGGCACTGGCTCGAGGAGTCTCAAACCAAATGGAGACGGTTGCAGGCTTGAACGGTCTGCAGATGTCGGTGGCCTTCCCACAATGAGATGCACTGTTCAGCCATTCTAAAGATGGACGGAAGACACATTTCCTGCTTAATTGCAGTATTCACAGGACATTAGTGGTACACACGCGGCCCAATTGGGATTGGAGAATAACGCCTTGTGTCGCAGCTGCTATCTTCCTGGGATGGAGGAGACGCTGGAGCACCTGCTATGTGAGTGGACTTCGCACTTGCAAGGCTAAATGAAGTACCTTGGCAAGCCTTTCTTCGACAGACTCCCGGAACGTAAGAACGTCAGGCATTTTAACATGATATGGTATTTAAATGCGCACCTTTTAGATACAAAAAGTATATTCAAGTCTAATTCATTTTTTTACGTACTCGTAACTACGCACTTCATTGTCTTCATGTACATTTTTTTATCTGCTTAAAATTATCCACTTTCATCTATAAAATGCATACAAACATACACACACATGGATGCACATGCAGCAAAGTGCAGTTACTCGTTTTGTTGCTACATATTTAATGGCGGCCTTCTGACTGCCTCAAGTTAATTCAATTTTATGAAGCTTTTCAAAAAAATTAAAAGAGCACACTTACTGCCCAAACTTTGATTCGACGCCGACGCATACACTTCGACACTATCGACAAAAACAAGCAAAAAAACAAGCACATAGACACAAACATATACTGGAATGCTGCTTTTGTTTTCCGGTCGATTGGGCGTTGCTAAGCATTGAGAATATATTTGCATACAAAATACTTCCGTTGTCGTCGCTCGACAGCGCCTCGAAGCGCCATTTGGATAGAGGACAGAGGACAGAAGAGAGTATGCGTTACGTACGATTTTTCGAAGGCCAATAGTTTTAAATTTCCTTGTCTCATAACCAAATTGCGAATGTAGATGCATATAACTAAGTATATATGTATATGTACCCAGAAAAAATCTACGCCTTACTTAAGAATTATTACAGAAGAAATAAGCCCATAAATTGCTAAGGGAAGCTAAGTTGTATAGGCAAAGGCATAAAATAGGGCTGATTTTCGTGCACTGAAAAAACAACTTACTCAGATTATGGAAAAGTGGGAATGATTCGGCGCTAAAGACATATTTCCATATTTTGATGTACGATTTTCTTCAAATCAAGGAATAAAAACCACGTTTTAAAGAAATTAAATTAAATTGTACATCAAAATATGGAAATATGTCTTTAGCGCCGAATCATTCCCATTTTTCCATAATCTGAGTAATTTTTTTTTGAGTGTGTGTTGATGTCATCAGGCTATAAGGAAAAATATCTCTCTCTCTCTCTCTCTCTCTCTCTCTGAAAGCGCACCTTATTCAAAATGCTTATTGCGAAATAAGGCTTAGATAAGACCTTATTATGGCCTGTTAATCAGGCCTTATGTGTTGTATTTATACCTTATAAATGCCTTCGTAATAAGGTATTTTCTGTTTAGCTGCATAACTCAAATTGTTTGCGCTACAGCTTAGGCTTATGAGTCTTTCTGCTGGGTATGTACATATGTATGCACGCACATTGATTTTATTCGTTACTCTCATTTGATCGTATCGTATATCGAAGGCGTGTATCCTTATTGGTGTTTTGCTGTGTTGCAACTGTAACAGAATGGACACAAAATAATGTACACACTTTGTAGTTTCATATGTCTTATTTTTTTCCTTTTTTTTGCGTTGCTTTTGCTCTCTGAACTTTGACCAATATGTACATGTATGTACATTAGATGCGTTTTTTTCGGCAAAGTTTCTCAGATCTTCCCTCCGGCCACAGAATATGAAAATAGGATGTTGTAGGATAACAAAGCTGATTTTTATTTTTTTTTTAGAAAGAAAACTGAGTGGGCTACACCAAAAACAGCGATTTTTTTTTAAATTCCATGATAGGATTAGATTCATATATGAAAAAAACCACAGAATTAAAAATAAAAAAACAAAAGATATTTATTCTCATGTAAAATTAACAGCTTAATCGAATGATGTACTTAGTTTTTTAGTGCGAGCTATAGGGAAGATCGCCAAAAGTGGAATTTTATTTTTTTTAGTCACGGATTTTCAAGATAGCTTAAATTTCTTTTTAATCGAAATATACAGAAATCTGCGCAAATTAATGCAGTTTTCAGAAAAGTTTATTTGATCGAAATCGAGCTTTTTTTATACAAGTTACTTTGGTTCAAATGAAACATGCCAAAATCCTTTTCATATTGAACAACATTTTTTTTTACATAATATGTAAATAATAAATTTTCGAATTTTGTACTTGCAACCATAAAAAATATTGTTCAATATGAAAATGATTTTGGAAAAACTGAGTACACCATTCGATTAAGCCGTTAATTTTAATAATAATAATAATAATACAATGGCGCTATTATAACTCTGACGAATTTTATGGCCGAGCTTCTCTCCCAATTCGAGGTGTGCTCCTTTTTGTTTTTCCTACTAATTGGGTGGACCTACAGTTTTATGCCGGCTCCGAACGGCGAATGCATTTTTTGTGAGAAGCTTTTTCATGGCAGAAATACTCTCGGAGGGTATGCCGCCCACTGCCGAGAGGTGACCGATGCTCTTAAAAAACCCAATAATTAGATTTTTACTAATTGAAAAATTGTTTTGATGTTTGGCTCGGACCGTGGTTTGAACCCGAAACCTCTGACACAACAGGCGAGCACTCTACCCACTGCACCACAGCGGCCGTTAATTTTACATGAGAATATATATCATTTGTTTTTTTATTCTTAATTCTGTGGTTTTTTTATACTCAGCTGTACTAGTACACAGAGTATTATAATTTTGATTTCATAACGGTGGATTGTAACATAATGAAATAATCGAGATAGATATGGACTTATATATATCAAAATGATCAGGGTGAAAAGAGAAATCGATTGAGCCATGTCCGTCCGTCCGTACGCACGATAACTCGCGTAAAAATTGAGATATTTTGATGAAATTTGAAATGCAAGTTGGTATCGAGACTGGGACGGTTGGTATTGAAAATGGGCGAAATCGGACCATGACCACGCCCACTTTTCCTATATAGAAAAAATCGGAAATTTGGTATCTCAGCCACTAATATAGCTAGAGTGATAAAATTTTACCCACGTATTGAGCTCAGGCCATTATGAAGAAATTTGATTAAGTTTTGGAAAATGGGCGGTGCCACGCCCACTTATTAAGGGTCAAACATTGAAAGTTTTATATGTCATAACTCAGAAACCGTTGAAGATATATCGATGAAATTTGGTATGCGTAATTTGCTTACCTAGACAAATGTTTTGGCGAAAAATTATCAAAATCGGTTGACGGCCACGCCCACTTTGATATATGGGAACTATAAAGGGGCCTAATAAAAACATTTTAAGCGATATCTCTGTCAAATATAAAGATCTATCACTGAATTTTTGTGGCAGGAGTCCAACTACGGACATAAAACAAAAAGTACAAAAATTTTGGAAAATGGGCGGTGCCACGCCCACTTATTAAGGGGCAAACATTGAAAGTTTTATATGTCATAACTCAGAAACCGTTGAAGATATATCGATGAAATTTGTTTTGCGTAATTTGCTTACTTAGACAAATGTTTTGGCGAAAAATTATCAAAATCGGTTGACGGCCACGCCCACTTTTATATATGGGAACTATAAAGGGGCCTAATAAAAACATTTTAAGCGATATCTCTGTCAAATATAAAGATCTATCACTGAAATTTTGTGGCAGGAGACCAACTAGGGACATAAAACAAAAAATATAAAAATTTTGGAAAATGGGCGGTGCCACGCCCACTTATTAAGGGGCAAATATTGAAAGTTTTATAAGCCATAACTCATAAACCGTTAAAGATATATCGATGAAATTTGGTACGCGTGATATATTTACTTAGCCAAATGTGTGGACGAAAGATTTCCAAAATCGGTTGACGACCACGCCCACTTTTATATATGGGTTTTATAAAGTGACCTAATAAAAACATTTTAAGCGATCTCTCTGTCAAATATAAAGATCTATCACTGAAATTTTGTGACATGAGTTCTACAATAGACCGGAAACAAAATATAAAAAAGTTTGGAAAATGGGCGTGGCACCGCCTCTTTTTATACAAAGGAATCTACGTGCCTATTACTCGACAAATAACTGAGATATTATGACGAAACTTGGTTTATACACTTTTATAACATGTGTTAATAGACACGCAAAAATGTATTGAAATCGGTTTATGACCACGCCTACTTTTTAACAAAGATATTTCTGGAACACCCTTTTGGAATTTGTAACGTGAAGTTTTTGTAACTAAAAGTCATAGAGGGATGCAATTTTGCACTAACAATAATATTTATATGCTTATTTGGATGATTGATACAAATTTTGAAAATGGGCGTGGCTGCGCCCTGTTTATGCAGCACTTGTGTCATATAAAATACACCCTATATCGAACAAACGCAAACAAACAATGAAAGCATACAGCTGAGTATCTAATGTTCGATTCCACTCGAACTTAGGCTTCCTTACTTGTTCATATATGAATCTAAACCTATCATGGATTTTTAAAAAAAATCGCTGTTTTTTGAGTAGCCCACTCAGTTTTCTTTAAAAAAAAAAAAATAAAAATCATCTTAGTTATCCTACAACATCCTATTTTCATATTCTGTGGCCGGAGGGGTATGTTAGATCAAAAAACGCATCTAATCTACATACATACATATGTATGCGTAAATTCAGATAATTGAAGATAAGTTGAAATTTGCTATTTCTTTAATATTTTCAGCATGAAAAGCAAAAGCATTGAAACCAAAAATTGCTATTTGTATTTATTGAAAAGATAAGATTTAGTCTTCAAGTAATTTACGATTCAACAGAAATTGTTTTAAGCAAATTTAGACCTTTCTCCTCCACTAAGAGAATAATTTTCCCTCCAAATAATTTGCTAAAAAGGTTCGTGAATTGACTCGTCTAAGCGATCATTTCTTATTCAGTGTCTGTGCTATAAAATTGCTACGCCACCGCTATTTATCCCAATCTATTAATTTTCATTACTTTCTCAGGCTAGACTTTCTCAAGCATCTAATTCGATATTTAGTTCGATTATTCTATTGACACAATTAGAATTCCCTGTGTGCCCCTTTAAAATAATTGAAACTAATTTATTTTATTCTTCTATCACACATACAAAATAACCCAGAAGAACAGTTGTTAAGTTATTACCTTCAAAAGTTATTACAGAGCAACTTCCAAGCAAGTGAAATTCAAAGCTGCGCAGCGCTTCACATGCAGTGTTTGCTGTTAACAAAATTAGCCAATCCGTAGTGAACCGCTCTAGTGTCCAGATACTACAGAAGAGCCTCTTGTTAGTGCTTCTTGCACTTTGCTTGTTCTACTTGGCACTTATGTATACATCTACGGATATACGCATAACGCAATATGTCGACATTTTAAAAGCAAAAACAAAAGCAAAAGCAAAACATGTCACAAGGCGAAAAGTCTTTCGAAGTTTTAATGAGTTCGACTACGAAAAGTGTTTGCCGAAGTAAAGTGTCTTATGACGAAAAGGTGATGAAAATGCTGTCAACTGCCTTATCATGAACATACCGTACGCATGCCTTAACACAAAAAACGTAATACAAAAGCGAGCGTGTGTGCGTGCGCCTGTACGTGTAAGCGTGTATCATCGCTAGTGAAACGGTGAAGGCAGCAGGTAATTAAGCTTTCTTGTCCTCTTACTTGTTTTAGTTAACTTTTATATAAAGTAATACAAAAGTACTGTTAACATTGCTGAACTATTTAATTTTAATTTTAATCAAACGTTGATGCAGCTCTCTCTATATGTTTAAATAAATAGTAAATTATGCATTGGAGTATGTACAAAAATACATATATATATCTGTATGCATGCAAGAAAATGCTATTCAGACGATATTTTTGTATTATTTTTATTAGCGTTCGTTGCTGCTAAATAAGCTTTACAAATTTAGAAATTTTAAACATGTGAAGGTATTTGTATATATGTACATATCTCTAAGAACGTGAGTATTTGTGTAGATTTTCTCTAAGTACGTCAGTTCTTGCCGTACCACTGGGCGTATGAGTAACATTTGAAAATTAAAACTCAAAGTCAAAAGAAATATTTTCCTTACTCTACGTTGTTATCATGAAAATGTGTATTACTTTTGAAAATACTAAATTACAAGTACGAGGGTTGTTTGATAAGTCCGTGACATTTTGAATAAGAAATAATTGCATTTTTAATTTTAATTTTTATACTTTGGAAGAAGCGGAAAAATCCAATTAGCTCATACAGCGATGGTAGATGTGATAGCTATTTCGAAGAAAACCACTTTCTTCATCATCAGACATCTTCTCGGGAGCACACCAGGCATTGAACCTGAACTTCCGCTTCTGCCAAAGTATAAAAATTAAAATTAAAAATAATAATTTCGTGCTAGACACTAACATACCCAATAATTGCATTTTATTTTCCAACATAACCTCCCTCTAGCTCGATAAACTTAGTCCAGCGTTTTTCCATTTTTTTATTCCTTCCAAAAAATGGGATTTTCAAAGGCTCTCAAAATTGGAAATTTTTCCGTGATGACCTCTTAATTTGACCCGAATCTCTCAACACCCAACCATTTCGAAACAGCCGGTTGCAAACAGCAATTAACCCCACAGACCCACTTTGGCCTTCTTTGGTGCTCGTGCACCCGGAGAAACGCACTGAAAACTGCAGGGTAAACCAAAATACTTAATAGAGCGATGTCTTTCTTTGAGATGCAAGTAACCGAGAGTAATAGATCTGTGATTTGTTAAAGAACCAAAAAAGATTTTGTACTGGAATCCTTTATAAAAGTGTTCGGCTGAGTGAAATGTGAGATTTCTCTTTTAAACACCTTAACACCTTCTCTAGCTCTCACAAATTTAAATTAATTTCGACCAATGATCAATATTTTTTTTTTTTCATATTTCAAAAGAGTACATACAGTTTTCAAGTATTTTATAATATAACAACATCAAATCAACCTAAGATTATAACAATTACAATGATGATATTGGTGAACGACTTTCACATACGTAAAAGCATTGTACTCCATCATATTCGCTCAACGAGCTCACTTTTATTCCCGTGAAAATTTAACCAAACGCCTGGGGATGTGTTCATCATCAACAGACTTTTCTACTTGTACGAGCATGTACATATGTGTTTGAATATTCAACTTTGACTGTTTGTATTGCATTGATACATGGCACATGGTTTCTTTGCTGCTATTTTTCTTCTTGGAATTCGGCATGCCAAACGATTAGAGCTGCAAAACCATCGATAGTCGGACCACTCGATAGTTTCGATAGTCAAAAAAAAACTATCGATACTATCGATAGTTTTTTATGAATATTTCACTACAGTAAAAAGAGGGATGGTTTTGTTTACATTTTTCTTTCCAAAAAGTGTTTAATTTTTCTTTTTTTACGCAAAACTATAATTAAATAAAAGATCAAATAAGAATTACATACTTCACTTATGTACATATGTAGCATTTTCAGGTTAAATTAAACCTTAAAAAGAGGGACGGTTTTGTTTACATGTTCCTTTTCAAAGTCTTTAATTTTTTTTAACGCATAACATTAATTAATTAACAAAGGAACAACAAATAGGAATTAATTTTCAATTGAAAATTTTCACTTGATTTGAAAAAGGTTTCATTTGAGTTGAAAAAGCTATAGTAATAAAACTAAAAGTAGTACATTTGTTTTTTTTAGCATCGTTGGCGCTGACTAGTACATAAGGCACATTGTTTATACATTTCATTAATGTAAAATAGCGATAATCAAAAGGCACACTGTTTAAACATTTCATTAATGTAGAATACACTATGCTTTAAATCAAAAAACAAAAAATACGAAGAATTTCAGTTACGTTTTATTATTTAAAAATTAGCCCGTTTAATTGTTAACGTAATATCAAGGATATCTGATAAAAACATTATTTTTAGCGATTTCTTTCATCTGAAACAAAAAGGATATTTTATGGACGAAAAGCTCGGTTAGATGACTCATCCGTGTATAGACAAAAGATAAAATTTGTTTGTGACTTCACCCCCTCATATGGTTAGCGTTAATCAGAGGTTTAGTAAACGGCCCTTAAGCTTAGTATCGACCTCTCAAGAAACGCAAAAGTTTCATATAAAATGACATACAAGAAATGCTCAAGAAATTTTTCTTGTGAAACTTTCTTGAGCGAGTATCGACCTCTTAAGAAATTTAGTACACTTTTTTAATACTATTTTTTAACGTTATGCGAACACAGCAACACAGGTTTTGCCAAGAAATATATCATCGAGCATTTATTTCTTAAAGAAATTTTGACGTTTGTTGCGTGTTGAAAAAAAATCGTGGAAATCGTTAGTGAAAATGGCAAAAAAGAAACGAAAAATAGAATGCACAATTTTTCTAATGATGCAAGGGCATAGTTGGCATCGATTTCTCATATTTTATTCCATTCCGGCCATCAATATACCACAGTTAACCAGTAATATAAGGTCATCCTCGTCGCTTTCGATGATTTCCTAAAATAACAATAAAATAAAACTATTGAAAACATATATTTAAAGCTTTTATTTAATATTATTTAAGAACTTACTAATTGCTTATGTTTACAAAAAGGTTTATTTTGTTTACGTTTTTGATGCTCTTCTTCATTTCACTTGGTATTCACGGTGGATTACTAAACGTCAAAATTTCTTGCCTACTACTATTTTTTACTAAAGAAATAAAGCTAAAAATTTCTTGAGCTGTTTCTTGAGAGGTCGATACCAGCCTTTAAGCTAAGGATATAGATACTTATGTGATTTTTCGTCATCCCTTGTGAAAAAATCGTTCCACAATACATCATATTCCTGCCCAGCACAGTGCCGCGACCATACAAATGATGGCCAAAAATAGGAGTGGTCAGAATTGGCTGGAACTTCACACCTAGAAGTATTATGCCACGCTAATTTCAAAAATGAAATCGGTTTTTCTGTACCGATTACTCATTTCGAGAAAACCGAGTTTTTCCTGCATTTTTATATGAAAATAGTCATTGTGAACATGTGTTGATATAAGTGGAAGCAGTCATCAGAATGGGCTGAAACTTTACAGCTGAAAGGCTTATGTCACGTCAATTTCAGAACACAAATCCGTTTTTCAGCATCTGTTACCATTTAATTAAAAACAAATTTTTTTTTTACAATTTTTTCAAAAGGTAAAATAACTCATAATCATCGTAGACATATGTTATAAAAACCGAAATTGTATTCAAAACTTGTTGAAGCTTTAACACTAAAAGGACTAAGACATGCTAATTTCAAAAATGAAATTGATTTTTCGGTACCGGGTACCCATTAAAAAAAAACTATTTATTTTACATTACTATATGAAAGACAAATAAGGCATAATCATTGCTGATTGTGGTGTTTACGAAAACATGAAGGAGTTGTCAGAATTTGTTGAAACTTTACATATAAAGTTTCTATATTACTCTTATTTTAAAAAAGTAATCGGTTTTTTCGTAACGGGTACCCCTTAAAAATACCGAGTTTTTGCACATCATTATTTAAAAATGAAATATGGCATATCATTGTTGCTAAGTGTTCAGAAAAATAGAGTTAATACTTAAAATTTGTCGAAACTTTACTCCCTAAGTGAATACATTACGGTAATTTGAAAAATTGAGGTTTTTCCTTACATGTTAACCTTTAGAAAAAAAATTCTTGAAAATAAAGCATAATCGCTGTTAAGTAAGTAATGCTAGAGACACACATCGTAGTATAGTAGAAATATTGCGATCTATACGACATATGTGTCACTCTCATATTGTAGTTTAATTGAAAATTTTCATAGTAAAGCCAAATCATAGTATTGATATTATAATATTTCTACCACACGTGTGTCTGAGGCATAAGTAATAATCGCTGTTATATGTTAATAAAAACATAACTCATCGGTGTTTTATATTTTAAATATTTTTTTTTTTTTGTATATTGGTAAAAAATATGTCAAATACAATTTATTCATGAAAAAAGACAATAAAAAAAATATATAAAAAAATTGGACCTCCCTGATGTGTATACATTTGTAGAAAATATGTGAACTTTGAGGGGGTGTGTGAGGCTGAAAGTTGTTTTTATCACAAAATAACTTACGAATTTCTCTTAGTTGGAGTTTTAGCTGTAACTTGACATCAAAATATCTAAGTTTCAAGACAGTCGATTTTTGTATTTTTGTCCACCTTCGCGGCACTGTGCCCCGTCGGAAAACCAAGCAAAAAAAAAGGAATAATGAAAATTACTTAACTATTGCTTGTCATTTTATATCAGAAGAAGATTTCAAATTGCGAGTAGCTGTACTGTAGACACAAAAGCTGCTGTCAGATACAAATCATTCCGCAGCTAATATATTGGAAACCTTGCACCATGTTCCATCTGTGATCAAAGCATGCGAGTTACCGTGTTTTGCACCTTCATTGAATTTAGCTTTGCGAGCAAATTGTTTCCTATTTTAAAGGCAGTACTATTGAATATGATAAGTTTAAGGCCGCGCAAGAAGTCTATAGTGTTTTGCAAAAAAAAATGTTGTAAAACGACGCCCTATACACGGATGAGTCATATAACCGAGTTTTTAGTCCATAAAATATCCTTTTTGTTTCACATGAAAGAAATTGCTAAAAATAATGTTTTTATCAGATATCTTTGATATTACTTTAACAATTAAACGGGCCAATTTTTAATAAATAAAACTTTTCTGATTTTTACAAGCTTTTATAAAAAACTTAATTTGAAAATCAAAACTTTCAAAAATCGCAAAAAATTAAAAATTTTGACATTGACCAGATGTCATTTAGCGAGGTGTGGTTCAATTACTACAAGTTGTATATCGTTAGAAGCGTGGATTTTAGTCGCCTCTTACGACAGGCATTCCTTACCACGGGTATATTCTAAGCCCCCTAACCCGCTGGGGTATTAATTTGACCAATTTGATATCGAAATCCAACTCCTCCCTAACATTCAGTATTCTTCTCTTGGGACAAAACTACAAGAATAGGGATAACCATCGATAGTGGAAAAAAAAACTATCGATAGTGACACGAAAAAAAAACTATCGATACTATCGATAGTGCCATCGATAGTTTTGCAGCTCTACAAACGATATGGTTTCAGTGGTTTACTCAAATAACACTCACAAGACCAATTGAGATGATGAATTGTGTGTGTGGTAACGGACGAATTCGCATCCAAATGCGGTGAACAATTCACACACATATACACACATATGTATATGCAAGGACTTCCGGCGACTTTGTGTAGTTGGGTGAGCTTAACTCGTTAGCGATAAAATTTTATACTTTTGTATGTTTATGTGTTTGTGTGTTTGTGTGTTGATTGGAATTTATTTGGTTGCTTACTTACTCTACTCTACTCCATTTAGTTGCTTTAATTGTTGCAATTAAATGGGTTTAAATGGTTTATGTATCAGTTATTTGATGGTTAATTGAATTTAAACTTCGATACTTCAAAGAAGAGACAACAAAAATGAACTAAAAAATAAAAAATTAAAATATAACCTGGGCCTGTGCTCGTTAAATTAAATAAAAAAAAAAAAAAAAAAATGAACTAAGTTTTGGCTTTATTCTGTGTTGTGTAGGAAATTCTAATCTGATGAAGCACAGAATTTCTGGATTCATAACATAAGAACCAACAGTACTTACAGAGTGACATGGTACAGCAATATGTTTCTAAGATCTCCTTGAATTTCCGATCAAAATTGCCGCCTGCAGCAAAATTAACAATTAGATATCAAATAACACCAAATATCGCAAGGATTTCTTTAGAACAAGAGCTTGTTTAAGAAAAATATTTACAGAGTAAAGTATTATTCAATAGTCACCAGTTTGAAAATTCTTTTTTGTTTCCATTTTTATTCTCAATTTCGTTTACCTTCTTTCTACCTCTGCACTTTCTACTATCTACTTTTTTCTTGACTTCCTACTCTTTACTTTCTACTTTCTCTACTTCGCTAAGTATATTTTGTTGCCGATTCATTGCCACACTGTAACTAAACTCTCTGCTAATTAAACAAATTTTTAACATTTTTACTTTTACTTTGCAAAAGTATTTATTACATTTATTTACATTTCTACGCTCTTATTTATGGACATGAAACTTTCTAGAAGCAACAACAAAACATAAACATATACCTATTTAGACATACATACACACAATGTATATGCACATTGTACACACAGCTTATCTACATATTGTATTCATCCCAGCAAACATTTTCAAGATGCTCAGAATAATAGTGTTAGAACTTATACGCAAATCGCTTGTTCTTATTCCTTCTCAATACATACGAATGTCATTAACAGTCAGCAAACATTACATTGTTTGGAAATAGATACTTAGTATTGATCATGAATAATATTTTATTAAAAAAAAATTGAAAAGTACTCGTACCTACACAATTTGCTTTAAAATCTATGGCATCTTGATTAAGTCACATACGTCGTGAACTATGCCAAATTCACCTCGCTACCACTTTGCATGGTTACGCTACAAGGTTTAACCAACAGAGGTTATAGCAGCAACGAATTCTGTCTTTCTTGCTATTGTTGTTGTTGTTTTAAATGTCCTTTTGAAAGAGAATATAGCTTAGAATCACATTGAATTGCAACAATACATTTTTCCAATTCATCTAGTTTGACATTCCAAAAACTGTTGTATACATACACAATTCAAAACAGCTGATCCAGTGAGATAGCCTCTGTAGGTTAAACCATGCTTAAGCTTAAATTAGTTATGCAGTAACAGTATCGTTATAAAACAGCTGATCAACCAACCTTATGGGAAACAATTTATTTGATTAGCGATTCGATAACCGTATCGCTAGTCGTAACGCTATCGGTAACAACCAAATGAATGTTGATTTTCAGCCGTAACGCTAATCAGCTGATCGATTGTTTGTTTCAGTTGTTCACTGTCATGACCCAATAATAATATGGTCGTAGCAATCAAAAGAGAACACGCAATTAGCGTTAATATAAAATGTGATAATTTCGCAACCAATAAAACCGAAAGAAGAAGAGCGACCATGAAGTTGCGCAACCTGGGTATTTTATTTGATCGTTTGTAACTTACGTAGTTTTGCGCCGATTTTCTTCGATGATAGCTTATCTTTTTTCTAATAAAACAGAGCTTTACGTAAAGAAAAAATATCTGGAAAAAATTTGTGATTTTGGAATGCTGCCCTCGCAGAGGGTAATTTTTTTCATATTTTTTCATAAAAAAAACAAAAATCTGAAATGATAAGCTAATATCTCGAAAACTATCTGGTTTAGCAAAAACAATTATGATGCATTTATAGCAAATTTTATCGTCTTTCCGATTCTGTAAACCTTTTTGCAATTGCTTGACCAGTTCGTGAGATATACGTAATTATAGGGAGCAACGTTTTTGGTTTCGAAATCAGGGGGTGATTTTACATACGAATTTCATAACGGCCTTTCTGGTAAAGAGAAAAAGTTGAAATTCGTGGTCCAGTGTAATCGATCAAATTAATACCGATACTGTTACTATTATGGAAATAAAGTTAACGCATCACAAATTTAAGCTTTACGCTATGACTGAGAATAAATGAAACGAATGTCCCATCGAGTTTTATTAAATTAAAACAGAGAGAAGGACAAGTGATCATGTATAAATCATCTTCAGCCTCAATCAGACTGTTTGCTGGGCTGCTTTTATCTTCTTCTTCTATATATATAAAAATGATTTGGTATTTAATTGTAACGCTAAAACTTGAAAACGGCTGAACCAAATCAAATACTTCCTTAGGGGGGTTTGTTTGTTGTTACCCCGCGAAGGTTTAGTCGAAGAAAAAATTAAAAAATGTTAGGGGGTCATGGCACCTCCCATACAACCTTAATTTTTAAAGCTGATTATCTCTAAAACAGTTCAAGGTAGGGAGCTGAAAATTGGTATAGAGGTAGGTGATATCAAAACCCTTCTCACTCAGAAAGGTGGGGGTTATCAGAAAAGGGGCGTGGCACCTCCCATACAACCTTAATTTTTAAATCTGATTATCTCTAAAACAGTTTAAGGTAGGGAGCTGAAAATTGGTATAGAGGTAGGTGATATCAAAACCCTTTTCACTCAGAAAAGTGGGGGTTATCAGAAAAGGGGGCGTGGCACCTCCCATACAAACTTAATTTTTAAAGCTGATTATCTCTAAAACAGTTCAAGGTAGGGAACTGAAAATTGGTATAGAGGTAGGTGATATCAAAACCCTTCCCACTCAGAAAAGTGGGGACTGTCAGAAAAGGGGGCGTGGCACCTCCCATACAACCTTAATTTTTAAAGCTGATTATCTCTAAAACAGTTTAAGGTAGGGAGCTGAAAATTGGTATAGAGGTAGGTGATATCAAAACCCTTTTCACTCAGAAAAGTGGGGGTTATCAGAAAAGGGGGCGTGGCACCTCCCATACAACCTTAATTTTTAAAGCTGATTATCTTTAAACAGTTCAAGGTAGGAATCCGAAAATTGGTATAGAGGTAGGTGATATCAAAACCCTTCTCACTCAGAAAAGTGGGGATTGTCAGAAAAGGGGGCGTGGCACCTCCCATACAACCTTAATTTTTAAAGCTGATTATCTCTAAAACAGTTTAAGGTAGGGAGCTGAAAATTGGTATAGAGGTAGGTGATATCAAAACCCTTTTCACTCAGAAAAGTGGGGGTTTCAGAAAAGGGGTGTGGCACCTCCCATACAAACTTAATTTTTCATGATGAATATCTCTAAAATTGTTTACGCTAGGGACTTGGAAATTGGTGTGGAGATAAACGATAACAATTCCATATTAAAGCAAAATAATAGGAGTTATACGAAAAGGGGGCGTGGCACTTCCCAACAACACTTAATTTTTTAAGCTGAATATCTTTAAAAGGATTTAGGTCAGGGACCTGGAAATTGGTACAGAGCTATATGATATCAAAACAATTTTTGCGCATAAAAGTGTAGGTTATCAGAAAAGGGGGCGTGGCACCTCCCATACAAACTTAATTTTTCAAGCTGAATATCTATAAAAGCGTTTAAGGTTGGGACCTGAAAATTGATCAGGAGATTAACGATATCAATAGCGTGCTTATGAAAAAAAACTGTAGTTTTGGGAAAAGGGGGTTCTTAATTTTTAAGGCTAAATATCCTTAAAAGCGTTCATGGCATGTACATAGAAATCACTATGCAGATATACGATATCAATACCATGTTCACTTAACTTTTAACTTAATTTTTCAAGCTGAATATCTATAAAAGCGTTTAAGGTTGGGACCTGAAAATTGATCAGGAGATTAACGATATCAATAGCGTGCTTATGAAAAAAACTGTAGTTTTGGGAAAGGGGGTTCTTAATTTTTAAGGCTAAATATCCTTAAAAGCGTTCATGGCATGTACATAAAAATCACTATGCAGATATACGATATCAATACCATGTTCACCCAAAAAAAAAAAGATTTTTCGAAAAATGGGGCATTGCACCTCCCATACGTACTAAACTTTTGAGGCTGAATATATCAAAAAGGGTTGGAGGAGGGGCCTGAAAACCATTATGGAGGTATACTATATCAATCCTCTTACTTACTGAGTGAAAATAGCCAATACTCAGTGAAAATAAATATCCGGAACAGAAAACTAAAAATGTTGTGTATCGTGCAGCCTTAAACTGAATACTAAAATTATATATTTTTGAAGTTGTATACACAATGAAGTAGTGAAAAATCGTTAATTTTCTATTAAAAATAATACCGGTGTAATAACAATTTTTCAAATGAAATTAATAAAAAAATCTGTTTTGGGCAGAACGAAGTTTGCCGGGTCAGCTAGTATACATATAAATTTTAAGTGCATTGGCTCACCGAATGCCCACAAAAAAGTTCAAAAAAGCACTTTGAGTGTATAATATATGTATCTATATACATAGGTACCCACCAAGAAATCTAAGCCTTATTTAAGAATTAAAACTGCAGATTTAAAAACAAAAGAAATAAGGCCTAAAAATTATAAGGGTTGCAAATTTGTATGGCGTAAGGCTTAAAATAAGGCTGACTTTCCTGTGTTGATGTTATCAGGTCATAAGGAGTACTCTCTCTCTCCAAAAGCTTATCCGTCATGCGAAATAAGGCCTAGGTAAGTATTAGAGAGTTAGGAGCAGACAGAGTGAGTGCATAACAGAAGCATAGCTGCCAGCGTACTCCTTTTTTGGACCTGATTTGTCAACAATAAGCAACACTTTTTTGCAGAGTACGTTCTACATTCATATGTACATACCAGTTTTTACTTTTATGCATTTTTAACTTTTACTAGATCAGGTCAACACTTCAACTTCCAAACTTTGTACTAAACAAAATAAATACACAAACAAACTAGTTATATAAATATATGCATACAAAATTTTAACAAATTTTTAGGTAAATTATATATTTATTTTAATGGCAATGGTAAGAATATGTACATAAAGCTTAAAATAAATAAAATACTCAACAAAAAAACTTGCTTCCTCCGCCGCCGCATGCATACATACATACATACATAGTTTGCCATGTATTTGATCATCTCTTCTAGGTATATTTTGTTTTTCTTTTACTTTTTTTTAAGCCTTCATGCCAAGCGTTTTAGGATATTCGATATGCAGTTCTCTGCCAGTGTGGTAATGTTAATGGAAGTAGACTGCAATTGCTGGGAGGATGGGAGCGGACAGCGACGACAAAAGCCTTGCAAAGTGCTCTGATTTATGCACGAACTTTAGCACTTTTCTTTGCGTATCTGTACGTATGTATACGTGTGTGTGTGTGTGTGTTTGTGTGTTGTGTATGCGGTTTTCATTCTCAAATGTTCTTTGCGGATTTTATTGCTGATAAATTGTGTACATTAATACGAAAGGATACTAAAAAGGCTACAAAAACATAGAAAAAATTAAGAGATGAGCGGCGCATGCATTTGTGTGTGTATATGTGTGTGAGTTGTTGTGTTGGCATGCTAAATGAAATGCGTGCCAAGGACGCAACATTATAAAGCGTATGTATATCATAGATGGGCATTTTCAAATTTCAATAATAATGCATTACAAGTATTCAATCAGTAAAATGTTTGTCTTTGACTTTCTACCGAAAATTTTCGCAAAACTCAGTGTGAACTCGAATATTTTGTAACATAAAGTAATATTTTAATAGCTATTGCAATTTCATGAGCATTCAGTAAGCTTTCCTGCACTTACTTTTTTCACTGCATTACTGAGTTTACTGAAGTATGCCCATCTATGATGTATATCCTCATTTCTTTAGAATTTTATTTATTTTTTGTTTATTTTATATTTACTGCGTAACTGAGTAAGACAGGTGTTATGCGAGAAGAATTTTATAAAATTTTTAAAAGGTCATTGTTTTAATGGGAATATTTGCCTTCAACACTATTTTAATTTGTAACAAAAAACACATCTGTCTCTCTTTAGCTTAGCTGGAAACAAAAATAATGAATTCATCTACATAAATGTTATGAAAAATACATTTATGTATCTTTTTATATTAATGAATACATGCATAGACATATGTATACTATTTATGTAAATATACCCTGTCACATTGATTTTGTTAACTTCTACCAGGAAGTACTCCTACATGCCGCTTGACTGAAAGGAAATTGCTTGAAGGTGACATAAAATCTACTTAAAATGAAAATTCATATATACATTAGAGTGGGGCGATTTACTAACCTATATCGCGCTATCGAAATTTGGATTCCTCTCATTTTTCTGAGTAGAAAACTCCTCCACGACATTTGTCCAAAATTAATTTTGATGTTCCGGAATTCGGTTTTTATGAATCAAGACGAATTTTTGAAAATAAAAATTTGGCAAAAATCGATAAAAAAAATATCCAGGCCAATATGCACATCGAGTTGAAGCAGAATTTTATGCTGAATGCAGATATGAAATCGAAACTTAAATCGGATGATCCGTTTTCGAGATATAGCGTGATTTCCGGTTATGGAGGCTGAATGCCCAAAATCGCATATTTTCGCGATTATCTCTTGTTGTGTACAAATTAATTTTGGACAAATGTCGTGGAGGAGTTTTCTACTCAGAAAAATGAGAAGAATCCGAATTTCGATGGCGCGGTATCGATTAATTTCCCTCCATACAAATCGCCCCACCCCAATATACATACATACATATAAATGTGAAATCTAAAAAGGCAAACGAAATTCTGCCAAAAGAGTTGTTACTATTTTTATACATATGTAGGTATTTGTGTGAGTATTAAATAAGTCATTATTTTGCTTGTAACAAAATACAAACTGACAGTGTGTTAACAAGAAATAACTTAAGCATGAAGTTAGCTTCGTTTATTTGTTTGTTACGTGTGCAGATCTTTATATATATGCATACATATATGTACCCACCAAACAATGAATGAGATCGAACTGCAGTCAGCGCAAGAACATCCGAAACCGAACGCACAAGTAAATCCAGATAATTCGAAGACGAATACGCAAGCAAATACAGATAATTCGAAGACGAATACGCAAGCAAATACAGATAATTCGAAGATAAATACACAGGCAAATCTCGAGCCGCAACAGCAGCTACACCCGATGAACACGGACAAGAAAGGCGACACAGAAACTGCTCTTAAAAGAGGAAGAGGACGCCGAAAGAAAGTTAGAACAAAACGCCGCGGCAGGCCAAGGTTAGAATACAACATGGTACCCACCACCGAAATGTTATCAAGCGAAGAAAAATCCACCAGTGACGAAGAGCCGGCGCCCATACACGAGCCGCATTCTACGGCAATTGCTCAAAGCTCAGACCCCGATACGGCCGCAGAAGCACTGTCGAGACCTGAAGGAGGGGAGTGGAAAAAGGCCATGCTGAAAGAATTCCAAACCCTAATAGGAAATAACACGTGGGAGTTGGTAAGTTGTCCTATCGGCAAAAAGATCGTCGAATCCAAATGGGCACTCCGCACGAAATACAAATCTGATGGCAGCGTCGACACTAGAAAGGCCAGACTTGTGGCGAAAGGCTTCACACAAAAACCTGGTATAGATTACGGTGAAACGTTCGCCCCAGTCACTCGGCTCAACACAATACGAACACTGATGGCCATATCAGCAGAAATGGGTTTGGAAGTGCACCAACTCGACTTCGTGAGCGCCTACCTGAACGGTACATTAGACACCGAAATATACATGTCCCTACCGAATGACCTGCATGACATATTAGGCGAACCTGAGGCATCTAAATATAACGCAGACAAAGTTTGTTTGCTGAAAAAGGCAATATATGGCCTTAAACAATCAGGTAGGCTATGGTATCAAAAACTCGATCAGAAGTTACGAAGCATAAATATGTCAGCATCGAAATGCGACCCTTGTCTGTACATTTACAAAGACAAGGCGAATATCGCACTTATTGCCATATACGTCGACGATCTAATCGTAGCATCGAACAACCAGCGCAAATTAAAACAAATAAAAGCCGAACTTGCTACCGCTTTCGAAATGAAGGACCTTGGTCCCATAAAACACTGTCTGGGAATTGACTTCAATCAATGTCTAAAAACTAACACTATTAGAATTAGCCAACCGAAATATGTAAAACAATTACTGGAACGATTCAAAATGAACGACTGTAAACCAGTGATGACACCTGCAGATCCCAGTATAAAGTTGAGCAAGGAAATGTCACCAAAAAGCGAAGCAGAAATTAACACTGCAAGGAACTTACCATTCCAAAGCCTCGTTGGCTCCCTAATGTACCTCGCAGTATCTACCAGGCCTGACATAGCGCATACAGTAAGCGTTTTAAGTCAATTCAACACAAACTATGGACACGCGCATTGGGTCGCAGCTAAGCGTGTTTTACGTTATTTGAAGGGCACACCGAATCTTGGCATTATCTTCACTCGCTCTGCAAATTGCTCCTTGGAAGGATTTGCCGATGCGGACTGGGGATCCAATATAGACGACAGAAGATCCTACACCGGTTTCGCTTTTAAATTGGCCAACGCCGCAGTGAGTTGGGAGTCGAGAAAACAGCGAACTGTAGCCGTATCAAGCACCGAAGCTGAATACATGGCCATTTCTGATTCTACCAAAGAAGCAATTCATTTAAAGCGATTGGTCAGTGAAATAATCGGAACGCACAAAGCGGTGACCATTTACAATGACAACCAAAGTGCAGGGAAACTCAGCAAAAACCCTATTTTCCACAATCGTACCAAGCACGTGGATATTCGCCACCATTTCATCCGCGAAGCTGTAGAAAGAAATCAAATTGCTATTGAATACATCAGCACGGACGAAATGCCAGCAGATATCCTCACGAAAAACCTACCAGCAACAAAACACCATCATTGCATCAAAAGACTTGGTATGGGAATAATTCAAACCGATTCGTAAACATTTCAACGTCAATGGGAATTATTTAGAATACTGTTAAAATATGTAATTACACACACATACGTATTTACATATATGCAAATACAATGTATTTAAGTAACTATACCGATGTCAGATTTGAGGGAAAGTGTTGAAATAAATAAGTACAATGTGCGGCAAATCTGGCATCGCTCATATCGCAATGACATTAATGTCATCTTATCATATATTTATTATCATATTTTCCTTCTTCTTCCGGCTGAATTCCAATAAACGAGAACACATTGAAGTAAGTCTCCGAGTTTCACTCAATATTTTCCTGGATTTCGATCATAACCCTTATATAAGGTTTATTCCAGAAGATATAAAGGTTACTAAATAATGCCTGAAAATTCTAAGCGGCCAAAATTTGTATGGGCAATGGCATGAAATAAGGCTGATTTACCTGTGTTGATGTCATCAGACTGTAAGGAACACTGTCTCTGTCTCTCTCTATCTCGCTGAGAGCAAAATTTATTCCAAAGGCTTACTAACCATGGAAAGTAAGGCTTAGATAATTCCTTATAATAAGGGATAATGTGGTGTCTATATAACTTATAATACGGCTTACTTGCCACGGGAAATAAGGCTTAGCTAATTTCTAATAATCAGACTTTATCTGGTGTATACATACCTTATAATAAGGCTTATTCGCAATGTAAAATAAGGCTTAGATAATTCCTGATAATAGGGGAATATATGGAGTTTAAATAACTTAAAATAATGGGTTAAAACCAGGCGTTTTTTTAGCTGTATAATTCGCATTTTTTGCACAACTAAAGCGTTGCAGGTTATTTAATAAAAAAAAATACATTCTGCTAGAGTTAAAATGTTTATGTTCATAAATTTATCAGAATGAGATAAGCGGCGCACTTAACCAACCACTTGCTTGCATGCCAGTAGAAAATACACTGAGTATATAGTTTTTCAAAGCTGCAATATTTCCTTCGAAAAAAATGCATTTTTTTACTCTCACCACACTTTGTGTTCTCTTTGTTCATGTTTGCTCATAAAACTCAATTCTCTCTCTTTGTAGTTGAGATATGAGCGCATAACATAAAATTAAGTATTAAAATGTTTGAAGCTGTGCAAATGACTGCATAACAGCAAGCATCGCTTACAGTTATTCCATTTTGACAGCTTAAGCTTATGGCTCGCTTTGCAGGGTATTTACATATATGTACGTAAATATATGTTTAAATGACAAATAGCATATGACAGGTAATAGATACTTAGCTTACACTTGCCAAATAACAAATAAAGTATGTATATATAAGACTTTAAAGTCTTTCCATTTGACATAACAAATAGCTTTTAATATATAAATGCTCTAAACGTGTGACATCACCTTAATAGGGAGAAGAGTGCAGAAAGGCAGTGTAAAACGAGAAGAGTTCCACATGTGAATAGCTAATACGTTGCATTTTCCATTAAAAAATATATTTCAAATGAATTAGGCTTTCTACTCTGAAAAAAAAACGTTGCAAATCTAAAGACTTTCGCTGTTAAATCAACTACTTTCCGCAGTTGAAATGTGCCCAACAACGCTCCGTTGTTGTTTCAAAGGTGCGAGCGTTGTTGATTTAAGTCAATAATGGAGATTGTTGGAAAAAATTTTCAGCTAAAAATAAATTTTTGTTTGCATTTTACTCTTCATCTTCTCTCTGCCCGGGTCCCAACTGCAAATATGTAGCCTCCGCTTGTTCTCCTATTCTTCTCTCCTTCTTATCATTCACTGGTTGCTATCTTTATTTCTTTTTCTGATTTTTCTTCTTTATTTTATATTCTCCTCCGGATTCGAACCATGACATCAACCTAAAATTCTATCCAATCATCAAATAATGGATCATTCAACATTATATTGAATTGTAGTAACGTATTTATACTTCCATTTCTTAAAAAAGAATCCATGAATTATTTTAATCATAGCAAAAAAAATTTAAAAAAAAATTGTTCTCATTAGTTTTGTTTACAACGGAGACTGTTGTTTCAAATACTTTTTCCTTCAAATCAAGGGTGCTCAACGCTCTCGTATTGAATGGGGAAATTCCAATACATCTACAAAAATTTATTAGTGCTCTCAGAAAAAATGTGTGTTAGATTTAAAAAAAGTTACAAACTACAAGTAAATTTTTAATGTACCATTGGAAAATTTTGCATACAACATACATATGTACAATATTTACAACATATTTTATTTATACAAATGTATCTACATATATATTAAATTAAGATATGAACTCGTGCATATAAAAAAAAATATATCTACATATTACATAATAAGAATAAGTGATAAGTTTATTCAAGGCTGTTTATTAAATTGTCAATATTTATTGTCGAATCAGAGGTGGATAATTGCAGAATTGCATCCAAATGCTTTTGTGATAAAAGGTTTCTTTTGATGAACTTAAAGCTTTTTCGCCAATATATGTGCTGCCGAACATGGATAAGTATTTAAAATTTCATTTCTTATGAGTGGATACTTGTCATATTTTATTTCTGTCATATATATAACTTACTTTATATACGTACCTATAATTAATTAGCATAGACTGCGACTCGCGATAATATTTCAGCAAAAAAGCTCTAATTCCTATTCTTCTTACTAAAATCTACTTTTATTTTTCTTCAAATAATTTGAAATACACTTTTGCCACACATTTTTCAATATTAACTAGAAATTTTTTTCAGTTTTTTCGTTTGCCTACAAATCGCACCCTAAATCAAAAAATTGCACAACTCAAAATTTTTTGAATCCATGAATAACGTATTTAGGGACTGCTAAATGTTAGTCTCCTCCCAGCAAGAGTCTTCTTCATTACCCAAGGTTTTACTTCAAACCTTCGTTTGTAAAGAAAAAGGTTTTCTTGCATTTCTTCTATTTCTTTTATATTTATTTGGGTTTTGAGTTACGTCGCTTTTCAATTCAAGAATTCAATTTTTTCAAAAAAATTTTATTTTCAATTTGTTAGTTTAATTTTCAATTTCATATGGGAAGGGCGACGCCAACGTAGCTTCATATGGGAAGGGCGAAGCTACGTTAGAATTAGAAACTCAATCACATTCATTTGAAATTTTTTATACCTGTGGGCATATGGCAGGGGAAGAAAATTTTATTTTTATATTCATTGGGCGAATTTGTATCTGTGCCTATGTCTGGGGGGAAAAACAAAAACAAATGTGATTCAAGGACATAGGCATGAGCATCTATGCTTTAAATCAACAACGGGGAGAAATTTGTTGCTAAAAATAAACTTTTGTTTGGATTTTTCTCTTCATCTTCTCTCCATCATTATTTTTTTATACTCAGCTGTACTAGTACACAGAGTATTATAGTTTTAATCACATAACGGTGGATTGTAACAGAGTGAAATAATCGAGATAGATATAGACTTATATATATCAAAATGATCAGGGTGAAAAGAGAAATCGATTTAGCCATGTCCGTCCGTCCGTCCGTCCGTCCGTCCGTCCGTCTGTCCGTCCGTCCGTCTGTCCGTCTGTCCGTCCGTCTGTAAACACTCTAACTCGCGCAAAAATTGAGATATTTTGATGAAATTTGAAATGCAAGTTGGTATCGAGACTGGGACGGTTGGTATTGAAAATGGGCGAAATCGGACCATGACCACGCCCACTTTTCCTATATAGAAATAATCGGAAATTTGGTATCTCAGTCACTAATATAGCTGGAGCGATGAAATTTTACCCACGTGTTGAGCTCAGGCCCCTAGGAAGAAATTTGATGAAATTTTGGAAAATGGGCGGTGCCACGCCCACTTATTAAGGGTCAAACCTTGAAAGTTTTATATGTCATAACTCAGAAACCATTGAAGATATATCGACAAAATTTGGTACGCGTGATTTACTTACTTAGGCATACGTTTGGACGGAAAATAGTTAAAATCGGTTGACGGCCACGCCCACTTTTATATATGTATATTACAAAGTGACCTAATAAAAACATTTTAAGCGATATCTCTGTCAAATATAAAGATCTATCATTGAAATTTTGTCGCGTAAGTCCAACTGCGGACATAAAACGAAAAACACAAAAATTTTGGAAAATGGGCGGTGCCACGCCCACTTATTAAGGGGCAAACATTGAAAGTTTTATGAGTCATAAATCAGAAACCGTTGAAGATATATCGATGAAATTTGGTACGCGTGATATACTTACTTAGTCAAATATTTGGACGAAAAATTTCCGAAATCGGTTTAGGGCCACGCCCACTTTTATATATGGGTCTTATAAAGTGACCTAATAAAAGCATTTTAAGCGATATCTCTGTCAAATATAAAGATATATCATTGAAATTTTATAGCAGTAGTCCAACTGCGGATATAAAACGAAAAACACAAAAATTTTGGAAAATGGGCGTGGCACCGCCTCTTTTTATAAACAGGAATATACGAGATTTCTGAGCCCATATCTCGACAAATAATTTATATATAATGACGAAACTTGGTGTGTACACTTTCATTACTTGTGGTAATACACGCTCAAAATTTTAGCGAAATCGGTTGACGACCACGCCCACTTTTATATATGAGAACTATAAAGGGGCCTAATAAAAACATTTTAAGCGATATCTCTGTCAAATATAAAGATCTGTCATTGAAATTTTGTGGCATGACTTCCACAATAGACCGGAAACAACAAATAGAAAAATTTTGGAAAATGGGCGTGGCACCGCCTCTTTTTACACAAAGGGATATACGAGATTTCTTAGCCTGTAACTCGACAAATAATTGAGATATTATGACGAAACTTGGTTTATACACTTTTATAACTTGTGTTAATAGACACGCAAAAATTTATTGAAATCGGTTTATGACCACGCCTACTTTTTAAGAAAGATATTTCTGGAACACCCTTTGGGAATTTGTAACATGACATCTTTGTAACTAGAAGTCATAAAGGAATGAAATTTTGCACAAAGTATAATATTGATATGCTTAGTTGGATGACTGATAAAAATTTAGAAAATGGGCGTGACTACGCCCACTTTATGCAGCACTCGCTTTATATTAAGTGCACCGTGTTTCCATCAAACGCAAACAAACAATGAAAGCATACAGCTGAGTATCTAATGTTCGATTCCACTCGAACTTAGGCTTCCTTACTTGTTTTTTTTATACTCAGCTGTACTAGTACACAGAGTATTATAGTTTTAATCACATAACGGTGGATTGTAACAGAGTGAAATAATCGAGATAGATATAGACTTATATATATCAAAATGATCAGGGTGAAAAGAGAAATCGATTTAGCCATGTCCGTCCGTCCGTCCGTCCGTCCGTCCGTCCGTCTGTCCGTCCGTCCGTCTGTCCGTCTGTCCGTCCGTCTGTAAACACTCTAACTCGCGCAAAAATTGAGATATTTTGATGAAATTTGAAATGCAAGTTGGTATCGAGACTGGGACGGTTGGTATTGAAAATGGGCGAAATCGGACCATGACCACGCCCACTTTTCCTATATAGAAATAATCGGAAATTTGGTATCTCAGTCACTAATATAGCTGGAGCGATGAAATTTTACCCACGTGTTGAGCTCAGGCCCCTAGGAAGAAATTTGATGAAATTTTGGAAAATGGGCGGTGCCACGCCCACTTATTAAGGGTCAAACCTTGAAAGTTTTATATGTCATAACTCAGAAACCATTGAAGATATATCGACAAAATTTGGTACGCGTGATTTACTTACTTAGGCATACGTTTGGACGGAAAATAGTTAAAATCGGTTGACGGCCACGCCCACTTTTATATATGTATATTACAAAGTGACCTAATAAAAACATTTTAAGCGATATCTCTGTCAAATATAAAGATCTATCATTGAAATTTTGTCGCGTAAGTCCAACTGCGGACATAAAACGAAAAACACAAAAATTTTGGAAAATGGGCGGTGCCACGCCCACTTATTAAGGGGCAAACATTGAAAGTTTTATGAGTCATAAATCAGAAACCGTTGAAGATATATCGATGAAATTTGGTACGCGTGATATACTTACTTAGTCAAATATTTGGACGAAAAATTTCCGAAATCGGTTTAGGGCCACGCCCACTTTTATATATGGGTCTTATAAAGTGACCTAATAAAAGCATTTTAAGCGATATCTCTGTCAAATATAAAGATATATCATTGAAATTTTATAGCAGTAGTCCAACTGCGGATATAAAACGAAAAACACAAAAATTTTGGAAAATGGGCGTGGCACCGCCTCTTTTTATAAACAGGAATATACGAGATTTCTGAGCCCATATCTCGACAAATAATTTATATATAATGACGAAACTTGGTGTGTACACTTTCATTACTTGTGGTAATACACGCTCAAAATTTTAGCGAAATCGGTTGACGACCACGCCCACTTTTATATATGAGAACTATAAAGGGGCCTAATAAAAACATTTTAAGCGATATCTCTGTCAAATATAAAGATCTGTCATTGAAATTTTGTGGCATGACTTCCACAATAGACCGGAAACAACAAATAGAAAAATTTTGGAAAATGGGCGTGGCACCGCCTCTTTTTACACAAAGGGATATACGAGATTTCTTAGCCTGTAACTCGACAAATAATTGAGATATTATGACGAAACTTGGTTTATACACTTTTATAACTTGTGTTAATAGACACGCAAAAATTTATTGAAATCGGTTTATGACCACGCCTACTTTTTAAGAAAGATATTTCTGGAACACCCTTTGGGAATTTGTAACATGACATCTTTGTAACTAGAAGTCATAAAGGAATGAAATTTTGCACAAAGTATAATATTGATATGCTTAGTTGGATGACTGATAAAAATTTAGAAAATGGGCGTGACTACGCCCACTTTATGCAGCACTCGCTTTATATTAAGTGCACCGTGTTTCCATCAAACGCAAACAAACAATGAAAGCATACAGCTGAGTATCTAATGTTCGATTCCACTCGAACTTAGGCTTCCTTACTTGTTTTTTGTTGGTTTTCTCACAAAAAAATATTTTCTCACAAAAAATTTTTTAAAAGCAAGCAAGTTTTTGAAACAACAACGGCCGTTTTTGAATAAATTGTTGGATCAAAAACTTTGCTGTAAAAACAAATACTTTTGCTGTTGAATCAAAGACGGAGATTCAACAGCCGAAAGTTGTTGGTTTAACTACGGGTATTTTTTTCAGAGTAGAAAATATACAAGAAAATAATGTGAGATGGCTTTAGACCATTTTAATGATGTTTCTGATGTATCTCAGTATCATAAAGTGTGATAAGAATACACTTGAAAACGCGTCTTACCCATTTATTATTCTTCCTCTTTTCAATTGACGCCTAATTTTTGTCAAAACGATATTTGGCCTAGTACCATAAAACGCAACAGTACTTTCTGCTTCGTGACAACTGAAGCCAATTAGAAACAACGGGGCTTAGAATATACCCGAGGTAAGGAACGCCTGTCGTAAGAGGCGACTAAAATCCGCCGACCTAGAAGGTTGATTATGGCCAAAAAAAAATCGTTCGCACGATAGTCGGACTAGTGTCAGAAGGGACTAGTACCCGAGCGTACCGGATTTATCCGGCAAAGGACTGTCACATCCCCTACACTCCCCTAAACCTTCGGGGAGTGTCTTGGTGGCTACAACAACAATAACAACAACAACGAGCGAGATCAAATCTTTGTACACTTGATCTTTCCAACGCCGCCATCTTTCTCTGTTACCACTGATGCGCTGCAACATCTTTACTCATTCATATAGATGACTTATCCAACTCCAGAGCTGGACTTTTATTCGCTGAACACGGATATCGGTGTCTGCTCTAAGTTTGTACAGCTCATCTTTAAATTTTCTTTGATAATCGCATGCAGTGGTCCATAAATCTGGCGGAAAACTTTTCTCAGGAACACCCACAGTGCTATCTCAATTGGTGTTGATATCGTTCATGCTTCTGTTACGTAAACCAGGAGGAGAGCAATGTGCTAAATGTAGAGCGCATTTTTTGTTCGATGAGCCTCTCTCAGCGTGGTTCTCAATTGCCTACTTAAGCCGTAGCCAAAAATCCTTTACGATATTCTTATCTAGCCAGTTAGATGACCTACATATATATACATAGTATGTATATGTATGTCTCCATGCATGTATATATGTAGGTGTGTGCCCCGTGCTTCCAATACCCTGCAGGGAACTCAATAACTAGTGAGCAAAATTTCTAGTTCCGAACTAGAGAAAAGGTGTCATAGGGGAACTAGATCAATTGTAGTTAGACCCTCACCAGTTCAGAAGGAGAGAATTGAGTGACCATTATAAGACACACTTTGATTTGTATGCAATTTCGAAGTGACAAAAATTCTATGAAAATTTTTTGTTGGTTCAATTGCCGTCGGCTTTGTATATTTCTGCAATTCTCAGATGTTTAGTGAAGCATTTTATATAAAGAGTTTTCTATTTCCATCTTGTATAAAATGAAATGTTCCCCTAATTATGCTTTTCCGATCCCTTATGCTTATTTTGATTTTATTACTTTTTAAATATTATTGTAAATTGTTATTAAATAAATAAATAAAAAAATATTAGTTAAAAAAATATAAAAAAAAAATTGTCATTCACCTTGACACCGACAGGATTCGAACCCGTGTCCTTCAGATTGAAAGGCACATGGGTTAGCCAGTCGGCCATCGCGCCACTTGCATGAAGTGTGTCAAATGCTGCTCTTAAGCTGCAGATGTAAAACTGTAGAATTTTTAGGTACTTGTAGCTAGTTCAGAACTATCGACATTGTGCCAATAAACGAACTAGTGTAAACTGTAGAATTTAGTACTAGTTCGGAACTATCGAAAATGTAGTGCAGAGAGGGACAATTGACACCGCCTAGGACATCGCCGTGTTAAATTCGCCAGTTGATAACATGCAAAAGAGATTTAGCTCGCACTAGTAGTGTAGAAAAATGCACTAGAAGCGACCTAGTTCGGAACTAGAGATTTTCCCTACAGGGATACAAATACACGCACATTCTTTACTTATGCTATAATCTTTTAAACATCTTTTATCCTTGAATGTTTTTCTAACAACAATCAGTTTATGTCTAATACTATTTAAAATTCTTTAATTCTTCTTCTTGTTTCTATTCAAACCATCATGCAATAAACATTAAACTTGTGTTAAGTAGATTAGCCCATATAAATACGTAAATCCAAAAAATACAAGAAGAGAAAACAAGTAAAGAAGGAATTATTTTTTTTCTTAAGCTGCAACTTAGAAATTAATAAATGAAAAGTGCGGAAGAAGAGCAGAAAACGTGGAAGCAGAAAATCCAAGTGAAAAATATTTATAAAGTGAAAATTGAAATGGCTAAACGGCTAAAGCATAAAGTGCTGGCAATTAAAAGCAATAACTGCCGACTGTCGCCACCGCTCGCCACACGCCACACGCGAACCGCCAATAGCTTGACCCGCCACAAGCAAGCGCAGCCAGCAACGTCTTCTCGTTCCACCTTTTCACCTCATACCAGCGCCGCGCACATCCACCACCCATCCATCCATCCGCCTACAATAGAAAATGGTTAAAAAGTTTGCTAAAAACGTTTTAAGTGCACTTCAGTTCGTTGGTAGATGGTGGCTCCGCCCAGTGGCGGTGGCGGTGGCGGTGGCGTTGGCAGCCTTGCTCTGTTCTGTTAGTGGCAGCTTTCGAAGAAAAGTTTCGTCTTGGCGAATTGTGGAAGCGTGTAAAAACATTCACTTTAATTGCGGTTTAAGTTCGTTTTTATTTCATCTTAAATGTAACTAAGTATATGGCATCGTCGCACATAGGGATATTTTATCAATCTGGGCGGCCAAAACCTCATTTCCTAAAACTGGCCCGATTTCCAAAAAATAAAATTTTTTAGTAGGCCAGGACCCTAACGCATCATTTTCAATAAAAGTTTATTCTCAAAACTCAAACACAAAGTTTTTACAGTCAATGAAAGTTTGGTCATTCGTGTATTTCTCGCGGCATTTTATAACGTTCTTAAAGTTTCAACATTTCCAATTAATATTTTTACGGTTTTAAGTGAAGTTTTTTAGAATACTGTTATGGATTCTTATAATACAGCTAATAGAGTACAAAATTCATGTTTATTGAGATTTAGTTAGTTAGCGTCTTCTTAATTACGTTTTTAAAAATGATGTATTAAAAGAAAAATTTGCAAAAAGCTAAAAAAAGCCCCAAATGGCACATTTCATCGACCTAACCTACTAACATGTATTTCGACGTTCTGAATCCAAATCTGAGGTCGGTTTGGTCTCACTACATCACTTTTTAAAAATGTAAAGACACATTATTTTCTATGTTAAATCGAATTGAAATCACCGTGGGTAACATAATTAACAATTTAAAGCCAAAAAAGAGTTTTGGCCGCCCAGATTGATTAAATACCCCAATGTGCGTCGTTTCCACGTGCTCTAGTTTACGTTTTTGGATTGTCTGTTTTTTTCTTGATTTTTCGGAACTCTTTTTTTAATTCTTAAGACTTTTTGATGTTTTACAATGAGCAAAGTAAGCCAACAAGCTCTTTAAAAAAATGGTATTTTGTGTATGTATTTTGGTAGCGAAACTTGTTTAAAACTCTGTGATTTCGTTTCTTAATATTTTTATCTGTAATTTAATTTAAATTCTTTTCAAGTATAATTACACTGCTCTACAGCCAAAAAAAAACTCTGAACGCGACCATCCTATTTATATGTAAAATCGGTCGCTGATTCCGAAAATCGGGCTCATTTTTAATTCTATGGGAAGGTTTTTGAGATATCGGCAATTTACCGTTATTTGGCCAATGGCTCCACTTAATCCTGTATACCTCTTTAACGCAGTGAGCTATCTTCCTTGGAGTGACACTCAACGAAAGAAAATTAAATTTCCTTTTCATCCCTGCTACAACATTTTTCTGTAACTCTTATAGTTTCTGAAATATTGACGATTCAATTTGAATTTTTTCGATTTTTTACGATTTTTTGAAGAAAAAATTGATTTTGTCAGGCAATATCTTTTAAACCAATGTCTTCACCTTCGGTTTTACTCCTTTACGTGAAGCTCCATTCTATTGGGAAAAAGATAAGCTATCAACGAAGAAAATCCATGGTAAAATAGAAAAGTTATAGGCGATCAAGTAAATACATCCAAGTCGCGCAATGCCTCTGCACGGGTATATTCTATGCATGTACCAATACCTACACATCTGCAGTAGCAGCACATTGGCAGCGCAGTAGATAAAAGCCCATTTACGGGTATAACATGCATAGAATATACCCGTGCAGAGGCATTGCGCGAGTTGGATGTATTTACTTGATCGCCTATAACTTTTCCATTTTACCATGGATTTTCTTCGTTGATAGCTTATATTTTTCCCAATAGAATGTAGCTTCATGTAAAGGAGTAAAACCGAAGGTGAAGACATTGGTTTAAAAGATATTGCCTGACAAATTCAATTTTTTCTTCAAAAAATCGTAAAAAATCGAAAAAATTCAAATTGAATCGTCAATATTTCAGAAACTATAAGAGTTACAGAAAAATGTTATAGCAGCGATGAAAAGGAAATTTAATTTTCTTTCGTTGAGTGTCACTCCAAGGAAGATAGCTCACTGCGTTAAAAAGGTATACAGGATTAAGTGGAGCCAGTGGCCAAATAACGGTAAATTGCCGATATCTCAAAAACCTTCCCATAGAATTAAAAATGAGCCCGATTTTCGGAATCAGCGACCGATTTTACATATAGATAGGATGGTCACGTCCAAAGTACAGACAAAAAATTTCATTTTGTGATCCAGTGTTATTATATGTATTAAAAAGTTGTTTTAGAAAGCAGTTCATCTGAAGCTTATGAAAGTTGCAAACTGGTCTGTAAATACTTTAGAGTTTTGTGGTTTTTATTAAGAAAATATTTATTTACGTTAATGGATTTCAAATAATTCGAAGTAAAATAGACGCATACTTACTACAATAAGTGTGTACGTTCGTTAGTCATAAAGACGAACACGTGACCTTTCTGCAAGAGTATTTAAACAAAAACAGTTCCAGCATTACTGGTGGTAAAGTGTAATTTCTTTTTTGTTGTTTGCTTTTCCGGCAGGGTAGGATTGCGATGTATTGTGTAACGAATTTCCCTCATACCTTGTCAAGTTTGATTTGGTTATAAACCGGTTACGGCTTTGTGCCATCTTAAGCATCTTGTTTCGTTGTCTTACTACTCAACCATTCTCTTATCAAAAATACCAAAGAAAATTCACGTGGGGAACATAGAGAGTTCTCACGAAAGAAGGTACTGAAGATGGCACATAGCCGAAACCGATTTATAACCAAATCAAACTTGACAAGGGATTACGGAAATTCGCTCTACGATGCATTGAGTAAAGCATATTTAACTGGCAGCAGAAGAGAAAGCAAAAATCGAGAGCCAATTCAATGAAGCATGAGAACCTTTTTTTTCTATTTGTAGAGCAACATGGGTTCAATACGTTCTCTATGTTCGTCACATCCTTCGAATGCTATTTTCTTTGATATGAGAATGCTTGAATAGTAAGCATATACTTCCTAGCTCCACGCTAGTGCAAAACTAGTTCAAAACTAGACTGGGTTTGTTCTCGTTCTATTCCAACACAATGCTTTCATCTCTCTTTTTTAACACGGCGATGTCTCACGAAGTGGCAATTATCCCACTCTGCAGATCTTTCGAACTCGTTCTAAATTATTTTCTATATAGACAGTTCTGGTATAGTTCAAAAATCAATAGTGCCGAAATAATTCTAAAGGAAGCACTTCAGGACTAGTTTAAAAATGCGCGGTCTTTGGCCGCGCTTTACAAAAATAATCCTCAGTTGACAGAACTCTGAAAATAATTGCGGCACTGTATTATAAAATACCAAATTTTCAAACTTAACCATACAAAAGGTGGAATTATCGCCATTCACCTACAAATGCCAAGTAATATTATTTTGGTTATAATTACGTATTTTTAACCAACTACCGTTTGGTATTACCCACCAAAAGACAGCAAAAAGGGACATTGTTGTAAAGTGCAACATTTCTTGTTGCTCAACTTTATTATGAAGTCTCAATAGTAAACTGCCCGCTCTACATACCTTTAGAACCAGTTCTGAGCTAGTTATGAACTCACTAGTTCCAGACCGTAGTTTTTCGGGACTGTCCCTTATATTAACTGCAGGGTTTTCTAATACTATTTAGTGAACTAACTTAATAAAAAACCATCTCCCGCAAACTCCATAGTCATACCTTCCCGCATAGCATTTGGAATATTGTTTTATGAAAACTGACTGCACCGGGTCTTTTTCGATCCCCTTTGATGATCAAAAACTGATTAATTACTTCTGCGATTAGAATAAGACTCGAAAGTGAGTCACACCAGCGATTGAAAAGTGATTTTATTTTTTGTCATATAAAAATCACCTAACTGAGACTTTTTCGATCACTTTGACGATTGAAAGAAGACTGGAAAACGAGTCAGACCAGCGATTGAAATGTGATTTTATTTTTTATCATATAAAAATCACCTAGCTGAATCTTTTTCGATCCCCTTTGCTGATTAAAAAAATAATTTATCACAAATTGATCATGCTAAAGATACTTTGCTTTTTTAGAAAAAAAGAAATATTCCTTAGCAAGCCTAGTACATAAAGCTATCATTTTTCCAAAAAAAATTCAGAGAATTTTATATTAGATTTCGGTATTGATGGCTGCGAATGATGTACATATGGATGTATGTCTTCCGTGTTGCCGTATATGAGCGTGCCAAAATGCGTATATGCATTTTCATAGGAATTCATTTATGGATTGAAATTTTTATATCTTAAACTCCTTATTTGCTTAATATTATTGTAGGCTAAAAATCTGTTTCAAATTTTCCAATCAAAATTTGGACGGAAGTTCTTTTTGTGATATTGGTAAAGGTAAAGCTAATGGTAGAATATGTGAGAGGATAGAAGATGGGAAAGAAATGCGGTTGTAAACTGACCCAAAAATGATAGAAAAATTAGTAGAAAAGTATTAGAAAATGATTAGAAATTGATCAGAAAGTTACTGAAAAACGCCCCAAAAAAGATTCGAAAATGATCAGAAAAACGATTGGAAAATGATTCAAAAAAGATTGAAAGCCAATCGAAAATTATCAGAAAAACGAAGAAAAATTACCCCAAAAAGATTCAAAAACGATCAGAAAACGATTCAAAAATGACCAAAATAAGATTCAAAATCGAAAAAAATAAAATCGAAAGGGACTCGAAAATGATAAAAAATACGATTAAAATAAGACTCGAAAAAGACTCTCCAAGAAGAGTTGGACGTAAGGTACCATTTTCTACAGACGAGAGGCTCTTTTATGAACAGAAAATGAGTGCATTTTAAATAATTTTAAACGTGCATAGGGATCGAAAAAGACTGGAATATGATCAAAAATTCATAAAATGCTATGCGAGCTTTCATACTATTCCCCCTATAGAGCTAATTTGGAAGCTCTATGACTGTATTCTTTTTTTATTTGATTTAAAGAATTCAAAGAAAGAACTATCTCTTTAGTATAAGTTGCCTTTCCAATTCTATAGAAATTTAGAGACATACATAAATATAACAAAAAAATCATTTACATTCCGCACTATATAAAATTCCTTTGAAGCCAACAACACCATCAACTACTATAACCATAATGTGTTTTTCTGGACATATAAAAGTTGTCGGCGTGCCTGCCAACACATAAACTATCAGCCAGCCGTAAGAGTAATTACACTGCTCTACAGCCAAAAAATACTCTGAACGCGACCATCCTATTTATATGTAAAATCGGTCGCTGATTCCGAAAATCGGGTTCATTTTTAATTCTATGGGAAGGTTTTTGAGATATCGGCAATTTACCGTTATTTGGCTAATTGCTCCACTTAATCCTTTATACCTCTTTAACGCAGTAAGCTATCTTCCTTGGAGTGACACCAAACGAAAGAAAATTAAATTTCCTTTTCATGGCTGCTATAACATTTTTCCCTAACTCTTATAGTTTCTGAAATATTAACGATTCAATTTGAATTTTTTCGATTTTTTACGATTTTTTGAAGAAAAAATTGACTTTGTCAGGCAATATCTTTAAAACCAGTGTTTTCACCTTCGGTTTTACTCCTTTACGTGAAGCTCCATTCTATTGGGAAAAAGATAAGCTATCAACGAAGAAAATCCATGGTAAAATGGAAAAGTTATAGGCGATCAAGTAAATACAGCCAGGTCGCGCAATGCCTCTGCACGGGTATATTCTATGCATGTTATACCCGTAAATGCGCTGTTACCTACTGCGCTGCCAATGTGCTGCTACTGCAGATGTGTAGGTATTGGTATAATATGCATAGAATATACCCGTGCAGAGGCATTGCGCGACTTGGGTGTATTTACTTGATCGCCTATAACTTTTCCATTTTACCATGGATTTTCTTCGTTGATATCTTATCTTTTTCCCAATAGAATGGAGCTTCACGTAAAGGAGTAAAACCGAAGGTGAAAACATTGGTTTTAAAGATATTGCCTGACAAAGTCAATTTTTTCTTCAAAAAATCGTAAAAAATCGAAAAAAATCAAATTGAATCGTTAATATTTCAGAGACTATAAGAGTTAGGGAAAAATGTTATAGCAGCCATGAAAAGGAAATTTAATTTTCTTTCGTATGGTGTCACTCCAAAGAAGATAGCTCACTGCGTTAAAGAGGTATACAGGATTAAGTGGAGCAATTGGCCAAATAACGGTAAATTGCCGATATCTCAAAAACCTTCCCATAGAATTAAAAATGAACCCGATTTTCGGAATCAGCGACCGATTTTACATATAGGTAGGGTAGTCACGTTGAAAGTACAGACAAAAAATTTCATTTTGTGATCCAGTGTTATTATTGTTTTTTGTTGTACTATTTTGTCGTTGTTACTGCTACTGACATACCAACAACAACAAAAAGAGGCCAAAAGAATGTTGCAGTGATAAATTACTGTTGTCGAGAGTGTGTAGCAATTTCTCATGCACTTTCGGGCATTTTAAATCAACAGCCAACAACCAAATATTTGTAGGCTAAATGTAAATGAACAGACGGACAAACTGCCAGACAGATCAGCAGCTAGAGCTAGGAGCTGCCAGGAACGCAAAGTCCTCTTCGAAATGATAGGCAAAGCAAGGCTTAAAATGTATTCATATGCATATGTTAGTTAACAAAGACTATAATGAAGAAGAGCTGGCAATTAAATGCATGGCTGTTATCTAGCAACATTTGAAAAATTCTTTTGAATGTTTTGTTTTTGCATTTTAAATTTAAAACTGAGAAAGTGCAGCAATTAGAATCAAATGAAACAAGTCAAAAATTTAGTTTAAGAGCAAGCGAATGCTAAACACTCTGTGGTGAATGCTGTTGGTTGTATACCAGATGCCAATCTCACATTTTCATTCTTGGATGTATAAACGTCTACACATGGCTTGTTGGTTGGTTGGTTGGTTAGAGCGGCGAGTCCCGCTGACTCCAATTAGCGCTGAAGCGCAACTTTGAAACCATGACTAGTGAATAAAAAAAAACCAGAGTAATAGAGTAAAGCAGAATACAAATTCGGAAACCAGTGCTACCAGTTCTACGCCCTATATCCATCCTGTTGAGTTTCCGTTTAGCAAATCGAAGAACACCCGCATAGCAGGTGCACCACCGTCTCCTCTGCTCCAGGAATACTACAGCTGCGACACAGGGTGTTATGGTCCAATTCCAATCGGTCCTCGTAAGTACCAAAAGCCCAATATCCCGCGAAGACCGCAGTTAAGCGAAAAATGTCGCTCCTGTCTATCTTTAGAATGGCTTAGGATCGCATACCATTGTATGAAGGCCACAGATCTGCAGACTCAGCAGCCGTTTCCATCTGGCTTCAGCCTCCTCGGACCAGTGCCGATAGATTCGGCCCTTGATGAAACCCAGGGGTGCAAGTAGCTCCTCCGCCTCTGCGATACCAATAACGGAGTCTTGCCTGGCTATGTCATAAGCAATTTCGTTTCCTGGGATATCGTGGTGCCTCGGCACCCAGATCAGTGGTACGCTATATCGACTTGTTTAGCCCTACACTGCCTGACTAAGCTTAGTAATACCGTTGCAGATCCCACAGCCTTGAGAGCCACATAACTGTCCGAGAAAATTCCTATATTCTTTCCAATTCCGGCACTTTCCGTTACAAGTATAGCCTTGCCGGACTCCTGAATGACGAAAACTTCATATTCAAAAAACGCTCGCCATTTCTGTGAGCCTAATGGATATGGAAGTGTTCGGCTGAGTTGCGAAGATACCCCTCCCACTGCGCATGCCAACTTTGACCATTAAGAATTATACACTGTCCGTCAATGAATATTATGCTAATAAGAAGTAAGATAATAATTACCACTGTCTTTCTATTTTATGTTTTTAATAGATTTGCACTCATATGCTACGAGTTATTGCTATGCTTCTACGCTTGGCTATGCTTCAAAGGAATTTATTTAAAGTTTTCAAAAGACATGTGCATGTTAACACTGAACTCAGACATATGTGCATGTAGATTGAATATTCTCTCTTTGTGCTCTCACCAAATTGTATATCAACCAGCTTAGGTGCGGTTGTGTAAACTAAATTATTTTCAGAGACATGTCGATTATACTTTATGCAAAGATAAATATGCGAATATGTCAGAGTACATACAATGTATATAACCATATTTCCATAGGGGCATTTCCAACAAAAGTGTACGCTAGGATCACTAAAGCGACTTATATATTATTAATAATCTCACCTGCTCGGTGCCGGCAAGTGATCAATGCCGAGTTCCAAACTGATATCCCAAAAACCGAGATACTAATCTACTTTCACTCAAACGTACAGAAACATTTAGGTGACCTACTCGATTCAGTCCATGATTGTGATTATATCGGTTTATATTTTTGCTGGATCTATCAACTGTGCTTCTGGCGCTTACAAGAATCGTGTTTTGCATCATTATAATACAAATTCATCTTTCTTAAAGATTTAATAAAACAGTACTTAGTTGTTGATAAAGCCGTCTGCACTTTCAATAGCATTGGACATGCCCATATATGTATGTATGCATGTATGCTATAAAATTTTAGTTGAGCTACATATGTACTTTTGTTGAGGGACAGCTCAAACTATCCAGCTTATATGGACATTCATACATATGCATGCACATATATTTATAGACCCGTACAACTTTTGAGATGTCAGCACTGCGTTTCTGTAACTGAACTCTATCAATCTTTTCGCCTGAGTGACGTCATAATGACGTCAATCGATAGATTCTCACCTGCTTTTTAGGTGGTGACAAAGTGTGGAACGTATTAATGTGACGTCATTTTGATCGAAAATTTTCGCGATTTTGTTACAGAAACTCACTACAGGTTTCGCATGAAGTGGGAATTATTCTTATTACACGTACAAAATGTCCACAAATTTATTTGCAAGCTAAACAGCCAAACAAACACGTTCACGTACACACCCAGGCACGCATGCACACACACCTATACAAGGGTATTTGGTTGGGATAAAAGAACATGTGTAGAATATACCATATGTTAGTCTGTACATTTACATACATATGTATTAATTTATGGAGATTTTTATTTTTATGTGTCAACATTAGGTTTGTTTCTTATTAAACTAGCAGCTAGCTGTCAAGTGAGCAAAACGGAAAGAATTGCGCTCATAAAGAGCGAAACGAACAGAAAATCAAGAAACGGAATAATAGTAAAAATTAGCGAATAGTAATTTGAATGCTATTTTTGACTGTTAATGGTTATTTTTTCTAAAAAAAACATTTAATTTTCTTTATTTCTATTTCAAAAATTCAGAAAATTTCAAAAGTAATAAAATCAAAAGTATTTACTTACTTTGGCAGCAAATAATTTCAGCTAGGGAAAATTTTACTAGCTGAAATTTGGAGCTGTCAATGACTCTCTTCTGCTATTTTTTGACTCAAGAAACGATTTGCCAGCCGAAACTTGGCTAACTATTCATAACTAGCTAATAATAAACGGACCTATTATAAGCAAATTAATTATTTTTTGCTTTTAATTTTTCAACCCAATAGTTGAAATGCCAAAGACTGGGCGCTGTTTGAAGATGGAGCAGTTGATTTGTAATGGCGTCACGTATGGAAATCAGTTACGAATGAGATTGTGATCATGGCGATAAGTGTAACGAGTAAACCCGGCCACGCGATGCTGTGGCTTTCAATTATACTGTGCGACAAGTTGAGGGTGGAAGACCACTTATTGCCACATTTGAAAATTTTTTGATATACCTTCATAGCTACTGGTTATTTTTATTTTCTGTGGACCTAGATTTTTTATACATAGATTTTGACCAAGGAGCCCCATAGTGAAGTTTTGGGCCGAATATTTTTCTAGACTATGGTGACCTTAAAGCGACCTACAAAAGGCCATTTGGCGCGCTCCTCCTTTTCTTTCTAGTTCTCTTTCTCTTCCCCTTTCCCCTTTATTTGCGCTTTATTTTCCTTTTATCCATTTTATTTTTCATATTTCCTCTTTCGCTTCCTGTCCTTCGCCATATCCGTCCCTTTCATTTTCCTCTTCCCTTTCCTTTTATTACCCATCTTCAGTACTAGGCCTTGCATGACACTTCAAATTTAAAAATGAGATAATAATAATAATAATACAATGGCGCTTTTATAACTCTGACGAGTTTTATGGCCGAGCTTCTCTCCCAATTTGAGGTGTGCTCCTTTTGTTTTTCCTACTAATTGGGTGGACCTACAGTTTTATGCCGGCTCCGAACGGCGAATGCATTTTTTGTGAGAAGCTTTTTCATGGCAGAAATACTCTCGGAGGGTATGCCGCCCACTGCCGAGAGGTGACCGCTGCTCTTAAAGAACCCAATAATTGGATTTTTACTAATTAGAAAAATTGTTTTGGTGTTTTGCTCGGACCGTGGTTTGAACCCGAGACTTCTGGCATAGCAGGCGAGCACTCTACCCACTGCACCACAGCGGCCATGAGATAAACTGTAGCGTAACAAGTAAAAGCGCGGCTGTCTTCGGCCGTACCGAAGACTTCATACCTTTCATGAGTGGGGAAATGAAAAGCTACCTATGTATGTACATAGCCGGATTAAGTTTAATTTATAATTTTAATTCTGTGGGTTATTTATGGAAAGATTTATTAGAAAAAATGGTGTCTTTACTATTTAAATGGAGGAGTTATACACCAAAATGTGCATATCTGAACAATCGGTTGTATGGGAGCTATATGTTATAGTGGTCCGATCTTGACAATTTTCGGTAATCCCGTTTGGGCCCATATGGGTACAAATACTTCAAAATTTCACGCCGTTAGCTGTTAAAATGGAGGAGTTATACACCAAAATGTCCATATCTGAACAATCGGTTGTAGGGAAGCTATATGTTATAGTGGTCCGATCCTAACAATTTTCGGTAATCCCGTTTGGGCCCATATGTGTACAAATACTTCAAAATTTCACACCGTTAGCTGTTAAAATGGAGGAGTTATACACCAAAATGTGCATATCTGAACAATCGGTTGTATGGGAGCTATATGTTATAGTGGTCCGATCTTGACAATTTTCGGTAATCCCGTTTGGGCCCATATGGGTACAAATACTTCAAAATTTCACGCCGTTAGCTGTTAAAATGGAGGAGTTATACACCAAAATGTCCATATCTGAACAATCGGTTGTATGGGAGCTATATGTTATAGTGGTCCGATCTTGACAATTTTCGGTAACCCTGTTTGGGCCCATATGTGTACAAATACTTCAAAATTTCACGCCGTTAGCTGTTAAAATGGGGGAGTTATACACCAAAATGTGTATATCTGAATAATCGGATGTTGTGGAACTATATGTTATAGTGGTCCGATCTAGACAATTTTCGGTTACCTTGTTTGGGCCAAAATGGGCACGTCTACTTCAAAGTTTCATGTCCTTAGCTGTTTAAATGGGGAAGTTATGCACAAATTACTTCCAAAAATTTCATGTATATCTGAATAATCGGTTGTTTTCTATATGTTATAGTGGTCCGATTCGGCCGGTTCCGACAAATGATCAGCTGCATATAACAACATACCTCTATTCCGAATTTCATTCAGATATCTCAAAAACTGAGGGACTAGTTTGCGTTCACACAGACGGACGGACGGACAGACGGACAGACGGACAGACGGACATGGCTTAATCGACTCAGCTCGTGATTCTGATCATATCGGTATATATTTTGGTGGGTCCCCCACGCTTCCTTCTGGTACTTTCGACAAAAATTTTTTGGCACTAAGTTATAATACCATTTCATTCTCATGAAAGGTATAAAAATGGATTATTGAACGGTGGCACCCTTTTTGTAAAAATTTTAATAAATTACTCATTTCCATGCCAAGTCCTTTCATATGACACCTCAAATTTAAAAATCAAGCAAACTATAGCGTAAAACTGAATTTTTGAACAGGTGGCAACCATTTTTGAAAAATGTCTATTGAATTGCTCAATAACAGGTCAAGCCCCTTCATATGGTACCAAAAATTTTTAAATCAAACTAACTATACAGTAAAATTAAATTTTCAAACATCTGGCAACCCTTTTCAAAAAAATTAAACCTTCCTACACATCTACAGGTCAAGCCCTTTCATCTGACACCACATTTTCGAAAATCGGTATAACGGTGTAAAAGTTATGGAGCTTACAAAAAATCGCTTAGCGTAATATATGTATATAAAGATAAAGATACCTGCAAACAATTTTTCGAGCACTCAACCACCAAATGAGCTAAAAATATGATTAGACATAAAGCATATACAATTTGTTGCATATTTTAAGGCGTTTTAATGGCATTTCATTACCCATAGTGCAATTCTCCGGTGCATAATTCTCTCTTCAGAGCTACTTTATGCAAACTCATCCCACAAGGGGTCTATAAGACCACTTCCTGGATGATATAATGAATTGAAATGCTCTGCAAAATAATCTCTATGTGGTCTAAGCTACAGCAGAACAAATATGTATATCCGCTCAACTGTTATTTTCAAAAATGAAACAACAGATGAATGAGGAGAGTAAAAAATCATAACTTGCCTACTTAAATCTGGAAAAAACTGTAGAGGTGCGAGTTTAATTAATGGGTTAAAATACATATCGTATAGAAATATGTATGTTAGGAAAAATATACTACATAGAAGTGCACGCACTTTAATTTCTTTATATAATTTAACCCTCTAACACCTCTGCGAAGAGGACGTTTTGACCACTCTTTTAAAAAGTACAAGAAAATAGTTGTTTTTTAAGTACGACAGAGGATTAAAATGTTCTAGAAAATTATTCGCCATAAAATTTCACTCGTAGTCAGTTGTATCTATCAGATCGTATTGGTCTAGTTGAGGACTTGTGTTGTAAAGTTAACAGTGATTTAGCTGCAATCTCACAATGGGCCTGTGATAACTGTCTACGTATAAATGCTGATAAGTCTTTCGTTTTGCCCATTAGTAACAGTGAAATATATTTTGAAGACATACCGAAATTAACAATTGGTGAAAGTACGCTAACGCTTACTAACAAGATAAAAAATTTGGGGTTTGTGGTGAATTCTGCGTTAAATTGTACTGACCATGTTAATAAAGTTATAAGTAGCGTGTATGTTGTTTTACGTAGGTTAAAAATGTCTGCCTCATGGACGCCCCTAGAGATAAGGAAAAAGCTTGCTATTCAGCTTATTCTGCCTCACATAACTTATTGTGAACTTGTATATAGCAAGCTAGACTCTGTTTCGTCTCACAAAATTGAAGTTGCGTTCAACAATGTTACACGTTATGTTTATAGGCTTAAAATATATGACCACATTTCTGCATGGAAAACTAAAATTTTAGAATGTAGCATACTCAATTACCTCGCTGCAAGAAATTGCATATTCTTGTACCAACTTATTGTGTGTAAAAGTCCTGACTATTTATATGAAAAACTTCAGCTAGCGAGATCAAGTAGGCATCTATGTGTGATTCTTCCTAAATATTCGTATCTGTCCTCGTCAAGGTTGTTTTTCATTAATGCTGTGAGGCTTTGGAATTCCATTCCTGAGTCTATCAAGACGACTATAAGTGGAAGTAACTACAGAAAGGTAATCCATGACTATTTTAACACTAAAGACTAAATCTGATTGCAATTTAACGGCTCTATCTTTTATTCTATCCTGTTTTGTGTACTTCCTGATTTAATCTGTATCTACCCTGTACCTATCAACCTTTTTATCTTTTTCTCTTCATATTTATACGTAAGATTGTTCATTTTTTATTTTATTCTTTGTTTTATTTCTTTTTTTTTTACTTTTAAGTAATTGTATTTAAATAAATAATGTGTACATTGTTATCTTTTTATTATGTATAGTTTTAAGAAAATAATGTTAAATTCCGCCTGTGATGTACTATTAAAGACTCAATGTCTTATATGTACAAAGAATTCTTTGAATAAATTGAAATTGAAATTGAAGTTAGTCTCCTCAGACAAAATCTTAGTACAAAGAACGCATACAAATTTCCGAAAATTTTAGTTTTTGTTTTAAATATTTTATACCTTTCGTAGGCATTTTAGCTAGACAACCCATGTGTGTTGTCTTAATATACATATCGTCGCTCCGGAAGAAGAAAGATGCATGTCCGTAATTTGTCGATGAAAAAAGGCGCATTAAAAATATGTCGGGGAAGAAAGACTCTTTACAAAATATATCGACGAACAGAGACGCATTATAAAATATTTCGACGAAGAAAGACGCATTAGCATTATTAACTGCGAAGAAAGACGCATTAGCATTAATATTGACAAAGAAAAATAAGAAATCGAATACGTCTTTCTTTCCTAAAAAATATTTAAATGCGTCTTTCTTTATAGTAAAAAAAAAAAATAAAGCGTCTTTCTTCGTTATCAAACAAAATAAAGAGTCTTTCTTTCGAAAAATATTTTTAATGCGTCTTTTTTCCTCTATAGCGACGATATGATCTGTCAGTTACCACTGTCCATTGTTAAATAACACATGAGGGTATATATTTGTTCTGCCGTATCTCGGACTAATAGAGTTTTACTATTTTCACGTAAAAATAGTATTTACATATATCCAATGAAATTATTAACCCTTTAAAAAAAAAAAACGCTTAGTCAAAAATTTATTGATCTGCGAATAGGGCCGGTAGGTCTTTCATTCTGAATTTGATAAAAAAAAAAGCGTATATGTATGTAGCTAAAATTCACTATCGGGTGTATAATACTCTTCTAACTACCCACACTTGTTTGCTCTTTTCATTTCAAATGACCTATCACCTTGTTGAACAAAATATTTTTCACAAAATACATATGTACATACATATACATATCGCAGCCTAAGTCATAAAGTGACACAACTCAAAATTTTTTGAAGTCGAGTTTTTTGCATAAACGGGTGTACAGAACATATCTCTAGCGATTGACAAGAAAAAAACGTTTCACTAAATGTCTCTTTTGACCGAAAAATTACCGTTTTACATGGCCTTTTGCCATACGATTGTTTGTAAAGAAAAAAAGTTGTTTGACTCTCCTGAAAATTTTTGAATTTTGAGTTGTGTCAGCTTATGATTTAGGGTGCGATATATGTACTCGTAAGTCCATAGCTTAAATGCAGATATGTATGTACAAACATACATACTTACGTACATATGCCACTTTGTACATTTGCATGTTTGCATTTGCAAAATTTTTAAGTGTAAGGAATTAAAAATATTTGCCAACGTATGCAGGAAGCACGTGATTTTTAGCTAAAATATTAAAAGCACTAAACTAACAATGTCGCATTCATAAATATATATACGTACATACAATGCGTACATTTATACAAGATTTAGTTTATGAATATGCTGCATACATATTAACATACTTACATACATACATATATATAAAGGCTTTAGCAGTGATGGCAAAAACATGCTTGCGCCAATTTACCGGGCGTTAAAATGGAAGTAAGTACCCTGCAGGCAAAATTAAACTAGTATGAAAATAAACTAGTTGATCAACGGGTATGTAAAGGAAAAAACTCAACTAGTTGGTTTTCTACTAGTTGATCAACTGGTATGAAACGGACAAAATTATACTAGTTAGCTATCTACTAGTTGATCAACCGCTTTTAAAAAGACAAATACTAGTTGATATTCTACTAGTAATATACCAATTTATTTATTAACTAAATATAGCTGTTGGTGCAATTCTATCACAAACTAAGCTTTATTGGTGATTTTAAAGTAAATTTACTTTATTATTTAGCAAAAGGGTCAGAATAGTTATTACTTACTTTCATTTGCCAAAAAGAAACACGAGAATTTCTCGGAAAATAAATATTTTTAATGCTTTTAATTTATTTTTGTGCAAGGGTACACAAGAGCAATTACGTGCATACATATGTACATATATGTTTTCAGCAGGTGGCAAGAAGAGTTTAAGAGAGTTTAGTTAATTGATTTGGTTTCATCCAAATCGGATATTCTATCAGCCAACTGCCGCAGTAACACGAAGTCATTATTCTACCTTACTATACATCTTTGCGTGTACTGTATATAATATGTACTAAATGTAACTTTAAAAAGTACTAAGCTAACTAAAGTAAGCTTTATTAAATGAACAAAAATGCTATTTTTTCACCTAGAAGAACTGGCATTTTTCTAGTATTATTCTAACTGGTATTCTTCTAGTATACCCTTAACTGGTATTTTTCTAGTATGAAGCTGATGTTTTGTCTACTGTTATGAAACTGAGTGGTATTTTTCTAGTATGAAGCTTATGCAAGGGAAGACAATTGCCATCTCGTAGGCCATCGCCACGTTAAAACTACCAGTTGCTTTCAAGTAAAATGGATAGTTGGACAACTAGATGCCGACATTTTCAAACTGGTAGAATTGTAGTATGCAACTAGTTGTTTTGCCTGCAGGGTAAACACAGACACACACACACACATCTTACATCTCACATGCCACATAAGTACTACCAATACAATTGCCAGCTTAGTTTTGCATGTAAATCACGTTTCACTTTATTCTTTCTTATCACCAGCAATATAAACTTAGTCATAGATATGTACATTAGGCATATAACTTTTTACAATTTTTGCAAATACGAAAAACGGCATACCATAGTCGAATAGAGCATAAAAAAGTATGAACCCCAGTATTTTTTTTTTTGCGAAATTGCAAAAAAGTTTCCGCGCAAAACGAAATTACTTTTTATCAGAACTGCTGAAAAAAACAAAAAAGTTTTGTACAGTGTACACGTTTTTCTTCATAATAATAGATATTTACCTTAAGGTCTATTAAAAGAAATGTGGAAATCATCACATACCTTAAACTTAAAACTTATTTCATATAACAATTGACAAAAATGTAAAAATAAAAATATTAAAAAAAAAAATTTTAAAAAAAATCTGACTTTTTTAGAAATCCATTTTTGCGCGGAACGTTTTTGAACCGAAATCACATAAAAAAGTGATATTCATTACTTGTACAATATTTGCCACCACGTGGTGGTATGCCAAATTTTTCGTCAAAATTTGTTATATGCCTAATGTACATGTGTTTGCACATAACACTTTTATTTTATTTTATTTTATTTTTTCTTTTATATACTCGCACATTTGTCCCCATCTAATTTATTTATAAATGTGTGTACACGCGTGACTAAATTAACATTTTTTTATGTGACCAAGCAAACGACTTTTATTTTTAGTGGCAATAATGGCCGACTGCAGATGTTCTTGAGCTCTTGCAGTTGGTGTTGCCTCTAATAAAATTATGTAAATAAAGAAAGGATAGCTTTTGTAGTACCCATGTATATATGTATGTCTATTTAGAGCTATTGAAAAGGATTTTTCATGCAAAATTTTTAAATTAAATATCACAATTTTAAAAGAGAGTGTCAAAGTGGTCAGAGTCGAGCGTTAGTTACTACTATTTTAAAACCCGAATAATTGAAGGTTTAATTAATTAAAAAAATAATTAATTTTTACTCTTTTGTGTGGCTTCTGAATACCTTCAAACGATTCCCTTTTTGCAAGTTACAACAAGGGCACATAAATATATTATGGCAGAAGCCAGATTGCCATCCAATTTTGAGTAGTTCACTGATGGGTAACCACAAAATAAGCTCAAGAAAGTTTTCGATTTTTTTTTTTTTTTTTTTTGTTTTTATTGTTCACTTTCTTTTACACACATTCAATTTCCAACGCGAATTTAATATTCAAGGAATAGAAGAGGCTGTGCAAGCAAAAGGATATGCAAGAATAAAAACCAGATCCCAGTTCGATACAATTCCTATCTTTATATAGCTTTATATATATTACGCTAAGCGTTTTTTTGTAAGCACCATAACTTTTACACCATTATACCGATTTTCGAAAATGTGGTATCAGATGAAAGGGCTTGATCTGTAGATCTGCAGGGAGGTTTCATTTTTTTGAAAAGGGTTGCCAGATGTTTGAAAATTTAATTTTACTGTATAGTTAGTTTGATTTTAAAATTTTTGGTACCATATGAAGGGGCTTGACCTGATATTAAGTAATTTAATAAAAAATTTTACAAAAAGGGTTGCCACCTGTTCAAAAATTCAGTTTTACGCTATAGTTTATTTGATTTTTAAATTTGAGGTGTCATATGAAAGGACTTGGCATGGAAATGAGTAATTTATTAAAATGTTTACAAAAAGGGTGCCACCGTTCAATAATCCATTTTTACGCTACAGTTTATCTCATTTTTAAATTTGAAGTGTCATGCAAGGCCTAGCACTGAAGATGGGTAATAAAAGGAAAGGGAAGAGGAAAATGAAAGGGACGGATATGGCGAAGGACAGGAAGCGAAAGAGGAAATATGAAAAATAAAATGGATAAAGGGAAAATAAAGCGCAAATAAAGGGGAAAGGGGAAGAGAAAGAGAACTATAAAGAAAAGGAGGAGCGCGCCAAATGGCCTTTTGTAGGTCGCTTTAAGGTCACCATAGTCTAGAAAAATATTCGGCACAAAACTTCACTATGGGGCTCATGGGTCAAAATCTATGTATAAAAAATCTAGGTCCACAGAAAATAAAAATAACCAATAGCTATGAAGGTATGTCAAAAAATTTTCAAATGTGGCAGTAAGTGGTCTTCCACTTTCAAATTGTCGCACAGTGTAATTGAAAGCCACAGCATCGCGTGGCCGGGTTTACTAGTTATGTTTATTTCAATACAGCGAAAATAAATATCATCAAACAAATTTTAACATCAAGTGGCGCTTCGTAATGCATAGCTTCAAATCGTTTATTAATCAGCATGAATAATAATCATCTTACTAGCAAAGTAAATTATTTTTTATACCATCTTTTTACTACTAAAAGTTGCACGCTTTAGCTACCATTTTTGCACCACTTTTGCGCAACTTTTCGCTTTAATGCATTTCAATAAATTTCAATTGGTTTTATAATAATAATGCGTATTTATATACAAATAAATATTCATACATAACCACAGTCATTTTTCCCATTAATTGATTTTCGCATGAAAGCGACATTTATTGCATTTAATTTTTTCATTAATTTAATATCAATGTTTGTATTCGTTTGTTAAAATGGCACAAAATCAGCTATAAAAAGTGCTTAAATTTTTGATTCTGACAGTTTAATTTTTTGTTTGCTCATTTTCACAATTAAGCACATGTATTAACCGTGATTTCTTACGTAATACTTATATATACATATATACTAATAACACTGTGTGACAAAATAAAAAAAAAATGTAAAGTATTTTTTTCGTGATTAACATATCGTCCCCTTATTTGATGACTTCTAAATTAAACCAGATATGAAAAAACTGCAAACGCCAAAATGTGGACAATGAATAGGGCTAGTAAAAAAACCAATAAAAAGAAATTTCCCAATAATTTACATAACTGTTTTTTTATTCGCGGGGACGATATGTTATAAGCCTTACCAAGCATATGAAGACTGCATATTTAAAATTTTCAGTATCCGTCCAAATCTGAAGTTAGGGCCAAAACCCCCCTTTTTTATAGATTAAAATTATTTCGAAATAATCTCCTGTTAATTCTGTTTTCGTATAACATACAACTTTTTCATATTTGCGTAGGCGTTCCTGGGATAATCTACTTTAATCAATTTTTACTGTGAAATTTTTCATACTAAAATTACTAAATTTGTACGCTACGCTAACCCGTTTTTATATGAAATGTTATGGGCCAATATAAGCCTTCACCTATGGAGCTATTGATAAGGAGTTTTTGGCCCCTACCCAGTAGGACTGGGGATCATCGTTTTATTAATCCCGGAGTACTCCCTTGCGAGTACTGGATTACTCCCCATTACTCCCTATTACTTCTATGTATTTTCATACAAATTTCTGTACTCGCTTTTAACATTGTATGTCCTAGGAAGGGTAGTAATAGATAAAACTCCCTTTCTCCTCCTAAAATAGCAATGAGGTAGTTTTTGCCAATACTTCCATATACATCATAACCGAGCAATGGAGGAGTCTTGGAGAGTCGCCTGATAACCTCCCAAAGGAGCAATGAAGGAGTAATTGAAAAAAATTTCCCGTTGCTACCAAGCGAGCAATACGAGAATACTAATTTCAAACCTTCTAAACGAGTAATAAAAGAGATAAAACACATTTTTGTTCAAATTAATCATTTTAATTTCTTAATTTAACTGATTAACAATAACATTTAAAGTTTGCTATGTACATATGTAGATAATTTAGATATGACCATGAATTTAACAAATTCACAATGAATTTAAGTGGATCGCCCAATTTTTCTGCTGGAGCTGCCGCCGAAGTACCGTTTTTTCCACGAAAATTTAATTCTTCATCAAAGCCACGTACACTATCCTGATATTTTATCACTGATAAGCCCAAGCTTTACGCTAAGTATGTATGTACATATGTCGGCAAATTTTTATGGACGAAATTTATTATTTATTTTAAAAAGTTTCCAAATAAAGAATTTTCCAATTGAATGAAAAAATATTACAGACAAATTTCGCCTGCTAAAAAAGTGTTTGATTGGATTACATATTGGAGAAATCTCTTCTATTGCTCCAAAAGGATGCCAAAAGGAGTTATCTATTATTTATAGTTTGGAGAGATCTCCCCTTTTGCTCCACAAGGAGTAACATAGGAGCAATAAAGTGTAGAAATCTCTTCTATTGCTCCGAAAAGATGAAAAATGGAGTAGCCTCTTATTTATCTTTAGAGAGATCTCCCATATTGCTCCAAAAGGAGTAACCTGGGAGCACAAAATTGTAGAAATCTCTCGTATTAATCCAAAAGGATGTCAAAGCGAGTACTCTTTTATTCCTCGCTTGGGGAGATCTCTCTTCAAGTTCAACTGGGTAGCTTCAGATTTTGAGTGTGTATTGGAAATTCTGAGTATGCAGTTTTTGTATACTTGACAAGACCGTCAAATTGAGTTATGTCTCGCAAAAACTATTTTTTTCACTGTTACACAGTGTATCTAATATATTCAAAAAAGTTGGTTTTTCATGAAGTTGTGGCATTAAATGATGAGCATAAATCCAATGGCATTTATGTATGTATATAATGACTCTTTTAGTAAGTGAATGCGAATTAGTATCTATTAATGATTTCATAAAACAAGCAATAAATAATTTTGTATTTAACGAATTTTATTCATGTTTAATTACGAATTTAATTAAAGCATAATTTATAGTGTAAAATAAATAAAAACTTCAAAACCTGAGCTGCTTTTGGAAATCTACAACCAATTAATTCTAATTAGAGTGCGGCCTACTGTGGAGACTCGACAGTTTTTCTACATAGAAGTTTCCTTATGCTTAAGATGCGACTTTATTTTACAATTTTTTGTTATTGTCACTTTTACTAATTTGTTATTGTTTTCGTTGGTTGTTGTTGTTGTTGTTGTTGTTGTTGTTGTTGTTGTTGTTGTTGTTGTTGTTGTTGTTGTTGTTGTTGTTGTTGTGGTCATTGTGGTCATTGTGGTTGAGAGTAATACCTTTCTAATGGCTTTCTTAGTTTTAAAATCGGTTCAGTAGAATCGACAGAGAAGTGGTAAACAAAATTTATGTTAGCGTATTTTTAATAATATAGGAGATCAATATTTAATTAATTGCTTATGGTAGAGTGACAGTTTGATTTCCAAAGACTTTAGAATTGAGATCGCCGTAATTTTTGGAATAAAAATATTTATTAATAGTGCAATTTGTTCTTAAAGCACATTCAGACTGTATTTTAAATTACGTTGCTTAGCCGAAATTACTTTCCGAAATTACGTGCGTTCAGACACGTTTTTGAGTAATTTACTTTAGACCGATTGCAGAGTAATTTCGTGAGTATTTTCGCGGAAATGCGCATTTCAAGGGTAATTTCGGCTGGCATTTTTGTATGGCAAAACAACGTCATTTAAGAGTAAACAACGCCAAAACAACAATTTTTGCCTAAATGACACTTATATCACGCCAATTTGAACATGCTTTTATCGTAAATTATAATTTTACATTGAAATGTTACTCATACGCCATGACGTACATCAGTGCAAGTAATAATATGTTCACGTTGAATAGTTAACTAGAGTTAATGGTTTGGAGTTAATGCATATTTGTCGAGTGTTCACGTTGAGGAGTTTATGTAACTCAGAGTTTAATTTTACATATGCTAGGTGGCCGCAATACTACATACATACATAGATTTGCTGTTGATCTTATGTCAAAATCACAAGTAACCTTCATTGAAGATTGACAGAGGCATATCAAATCATCCGTACATTTCGACCATCTATCTCTTCAAATAATGCAAATGTTTCAAAAGTGCTATCAAATTTTGGCAAAAAACAGGGTTGCATTACATTAACTCCAAATAAACTCCAAATGAAAGTAGCGCTAAGTGGAGTTAAAGGCGATTTTATCAAAATAATTTGTATGGTTAACTCGGAGTTACGATTAGAGTTAAGTAGTTAATTTCATTGCGTCGCACAGTGGGGGCACCTCCATACAATTCGGCCAAAAATAGTAATAATTGAGCTAGAATCTTGAAACTCGGAACTTAAGCTTTTTTGGTTGAAATTAGTAAATTGTGAAAATTTGAACCACCCACAAATACTCCCACCTCCCATATAACGGTATTTTTGAAATTTCAGCGTTTTCCTAACTATTATAGCAAAAATGCTCAATTTGGATTAGCATTTCAAAAAAATTTTATACTAGAAATTAAATTACACTTTTCTAAAGGATTTCAGGGTGCTAAACATGAATCTGGAGTCAGACTTGGTTCTAGTTTCTGAGATATTCATGCCCAAATAGGCAAAAAACACGAGAAAGCATTTTCATTGAGAAATAAAAGAACCTATTTTTTGCTCAACCTTGGGCACTCTGTACGGCTAAACGAAAATAGACTCAAAAATTTTTATATAAGCTTTTTTATTACAATTTGATATACCTGTCGTCTCTATTTAAAAAAATGGTTTTACTCATACTTTAATTTTGAATTTATTTTTGGCCGCAATCACCCATTGTGCGTCGTCTGGCAGTACCTTAGATGCGCTGACGGACGTCATGGCGTATGAGTAACATTTCATATGGAGATGCCTTTATTTTTAGAAATAAACTAACTGAATTTAAACTCCTCCTCGTTATAAAAATGTTATATTGCAATACATACATATGTAAGTATATTTGGTGTTTTGTTTCGACTTAAATAATAATATAAAACACTGGCGTTGATATAAATCTTACGAGCTTTTCTCCCAATTAATTTTTGTTTTTCTCCTACATGGCAGAAGTGGTGACTACTGCTTATATAGTAGATATGTATGTATGTGTATATCTACACATACCCACAACTATTGTTTGTATGTATGTATATAAGTAAAACGCTTGCAAAGTGCAAAACGTTGTCCATTTAATTACATTTCATTTTGTTTATTGATTCTCTTTTATAAAAGTACATATACGTTTTCATTAAAGTTAACTACTGGAATTGGTTCACAAGAAAAAATTACACAAATAACTTTCGCAAAATTGAGCGTGCGACATAAATAAATACATACGTATATAAAACTTTCCCTGTAGGGAAAATCTCTAGTTCCGAACTAGGTCGCTTCTAGTGCATTTTTCGACTCTACCAGTGCGAGCTAAATCTCTTTTGCATGTTATCAACTGGCGAATTTAACACGGCGATGTCCTAGGCGGTGTCAATTGTCACCCTCTGCACTACATTTTCGATAGTTCCGAACAAGTGCTAAATTCTACAGTTTACACTAGTTCGTTTATTGGCACCATTTCGATAGTTCTGAACTAGCTACAAGTACCTACAAATTCTACAGTTTTACATCTGCCGCTTAAGTGCAGCCTTTGACACACTTCATGCAAGTGGCGCGATGGCCGAATGGCTAACGCATGTGCCTTTCAATCTGAGGGGCGCGGGTTCGAATCCTGTCGGTGTCAAAGTGGATGATATTTTTTTTTTTTTTAATTTTTTTTTACTAATATTTTTTTATTTATTTATTTAATAAAAATTTACAATAATATTTAAAAAGTAATAAAATAAAATAAAAATAAAAATAAGCCTGAGGGATCGGAAAAGCATAATTAGGGGTACATTTCATTTCATACAAGATGGAAATAGAAAACTCTTTATATAAAATGCTTCACTAAACATCTGAGAATTGCAGAAATATACAAAGCCGACGGAAATTGAACGAACGAAAAATTTTCATAGAATTTTTGTCACTTCGAAATTGCATACAAATCAAAGTGTGTCTTATAATGGTCACTCAATTCACTCCTTCTGAACTGGTGAGGGTCTAACTACAATTGATCTAGTTCCCTTTTGACACCTTTTCGCTAGTTCGGAACTAGAAATTTTGCTTACTAGTTATTGAGTTCCCTGCAGGGTTTTTTTTGCTGTGCAATGTATTGGTTAATGCGCACGCAAAGTATGTACATACATATATAGTGGCCAATAGATTATTGATGTAAAAGGGGAAATGCGCAACAATTCATTGCAAATATCGAAACACCCACGTTTGTTTATGTGTATGTATCGATGTACAATATGTGTTTGTGTATGCGTAGCATTGACTGATCACCGTCTACGCCAGACAAATGCGGCGCGCATAAACAATGCAGACACACACATATTTTTACTCAGTAGCACAAGCAAAAAAAAAAAAAACAACAACAACAGTTGACTAAATTTAAAAGCATTTCAATGCCATTTCACCGTGGCTGCTCTGCCAACCAACAATCCAACAGCCAACAAACTAAACGTCGTTGGCGCAATAATGGCACCGCAACATAAACAACCGTAACACACGCACAGCATTCAACATTTCATCACCGCCACAACAACAATAACAACAACAATGAGATGAACGAAACGAACGCATTGATCAACCTGAACAAGCTATCGTTACCAAAAAAAGAACGAAAAACTGAAATAAAAAGAAAATCGAAAGTAAGAACAAAAAGGAATGGAGGAAAACCAAGGAAATGCAGTCTTCTCACACGCTTTGTAGCCCAGTTAGTCGAGAACGTAAACCCGTGTACCATGTCAGCTGCTCCAACCTATTTAATGGGATTTGTATGTAACCGATTATTGAACGACGTACGACGCAGAAGCCCGTACCGCAGAAATCAAAATCATTTTGATTTTTTACGTAAAAACGTGGCAGCTGATCGCTCGCATGGTTGCAAGGTAGAAGGGTTGCCAGTTGAACATTTTTAGTTATTAAATATTTAAACAGTAATTTTCACAGCATTATACAACTAACTCAACAAGATGGTAAAATGTTATCGAATATACATATATGTGTTCACATGGAAAAAATAGTATGTCTACTTAAACGAACCATTTATTATTATACGTTTATAATTTTTTTTTAAATCCCAAACAAAATGTAAATATATATATATATATATAAATTAATAACAAGATAATAGCTTTGTTCAACAACTTTACTTGCAAGTACTTGCAAAAAGAGCGTCAATGTCAAATTAAGAGTAAAAACGAGGAAAAGAGAAAATTATCAACCAAAGTAATTGAACACAAAATCGTAAACATTCGCAAGAAAACAGCTGACACGCTGTTTTGACAATTTGATTTTTAGGTTAGGTTGTAATTGAAATTTTTGAAATTGGAAATGAATGGAAATAACTGAATTAGGAAAACAAAATTCTACTTTGGCTATTCCACAACATCATCAAGATTCGTTTTTGCGCCAACTTATTTAGTACACAATTAGAAATTTGCGTTTAAAATGTTTGTATATTTCCAATTGAAATTTTTGTGATCATATATTTTGGACACTTCTATTTTTTTAAAGCTGCTAGTAGTTGCAGCGTTTATCAACTCTCTCGAGGTCTTACTCTCTCAATTTGGCTCTCTTTTGCGAATTTTTTGGGTTATTGAACATAAATTCGTAACTATTCGTAAAAATATGTAAAAATTTTGAGATATTGAACACTCCTAATAAATGAAGATATTACTGAAAATTAAAGCAAAAATTGTATTTATCCACAATGGTGGCGGTATTTTCTTAATTGATAACTCTTGGTGGTCTTCTTCTGCAATTTTTCCACATTGAAAAGTTATAAATTGCCACAATAAATATGAGTTTCTGTAACAAAATCAATTAAAGTGATGTCACACTAATACGATCCACACCACCACGTCACCACCTATTTATACTAGAAAAGATATGAGTTACAGAAACTCAGTACAGATTTCTTAATTAAACACAGATTTTTGTAAGAATCTTGTTGCTTCCCAATATAATTTTTTTATGGATTTTCAATTTTAAATTTAATGTTCTGACTGTGTTTTTTGTTATTTTATGTTTTAGTCCTTGATAACTATCACCAAGGTGTGATGGAAATATATTGGGCAGCAACAAAATTACAAGAAAAATGTGTTTTAATTACCAACTAAGCCGTAAAAAAGTAACTAAATTAATAAAAAAAAGTCGTCAACGACAACTTTAAAAACTATTAAATTAGTATTTTCTTGTCATTTGGCAAATAATGCACAGTTGTGTATTGAAGAGTAATCCGCATAACACTTTGAAGATTAGTAAAAATCTTGTTTGTTCAAAAATGACTAAACGGCAACCCTGCCAAAATGTAAACAAACTATATGTATATGTAAATATGTGTGAGTAAAACAGCTGATTGCTACGGGCTCAAAAAATCCTAAAAATTGCATACGGGCGTTTGCGTCAGCGAGCGGACCACACGTTCTCGACTAACTGGGCTATTAGTCGTAACTTACGCTTGCTATATACATACATACAAACATACATACTTATATCCCTCTACTCCCACACATTAAGTTACAGCTCGCTAGCTAAAAGCATTGTCAACGCTGCGGGCAAACTCTGCGCTGCCTAGTAAAGCGACCAGCAAAAGCACTCAATTTTCCTCAAGTCATCGCCGTTGAGTGTGCCTGTTTTAGTGTGTTTGTGCTTGTGTTCGTGCGTGCATGTGTGTGTGCATGCCGGTGATCTATTGATGTAACGTGTCACATAAATTACAATCCGAAGTAGGTGATGACTTGTAAAATGTTGTCGCAGTCTCAACGAAGCCTTACGTATTCGCCTTCTTGCCCTTTACACTTTTGTAGTTGTTATTGTACTAGTTTTGGTTGTCGCCCTTTTTCACGCCATACGCAATAGTTCACATGCTATACATATGCATGTGTACTAGACCGTAGCGAAAAAAAGGTTATGTCTTTATACCCAACGCAAACTTTCATACTATTTAGTATCTACTTATGTACATATATGATTACAACATTGCATGAGAAAAGCTTATTTCTTGTGCTGCTTTTTCATTTAATTTGGCTTGCATAATGCACAACTGGTTATATAATGTACGCTTCCAATCAACCTTAGCCTAATTTACTTTCTTTGAACCAAGTACTTACTTCTTTCTTTTTTTTTTGGTCTCATCTTTTCTTCGAAAGTTTTTTTTCGCATACTTTTATAACCGAAATATTGAGCTATTTTGATAATAGTGATGGCATGCTGTCGAGCGAGCATTTGGGGTGGAGATAACTAGCAAGCAAGTGGTAGCTGGTATTAATATACATATATGCTTCTTTTTATACTCAGCTGTACTAGTACACAGAGTATTATAGTTTTAATCACATAACGGTGGATTGTAACAGAATGAAATAATCGAGATAGATATGGACTTATATATATCAAAATGATCAGGGTGAAAAGAGAAATCGATTGAGCCATGTCCGTCCGTCCGTCCGTCCGTCTGTAAACACTCTAACTCGCGCAAAAATTGAGATATTTTGATGAAATTTGGAATGCAAGTTGGTATCGAGACTGGAACGGTTGGTATTGGAAATGGGCGAAATCGGACCATGAGCACGCCCACTTTTCCTATATAGAAAAAAGCGGAAATTTGGTATCTCAGTCACTAATATAGCTGGAGCGATGAAATTTTACCCACGTGTTGAGCTCAGTAGCCCGTTTCTGTAACCTTGCGATATGAATTATAACGCAAAATACAACCCTGTTTCATATTTATCGCAAGGTAGTGTTTCTGTAAGTGTGGTGAATTTTGGTTTTCGTTATTTCTTGCGATATTCATATCACCAGCTTTGAGGGTAGTGAAAACAGATACATTTCAAAATAATGAGTGAGGTTTGTATTAAATTTCTTGCATTTTTATTTATTACATTAGTTTGTGTTTTGTAGAATAAAATTATAAGTGGGAAGATTTCCAAGTTGCAAAAAGTGAAGCTCATGGAAGTTATGAAATCCAATAAATAAGTCGGATGGGAACATTTAGTGGGCCGAATAGTGCCTAACTCGCAGAGCTTGCAAAACCGCGGAACAATGGAAAAGGGTAATAGCTAAGTGAAAAAAGAATGTATGTATAAATACGTGTGCTTGACAAGACGAAAGACTGGCACTGTTTTACCTTTTCTATTTACCTTATCGTTTTCTTTTTTTTTTTATTATTATTAAATCACATACACAATACCTGTGTTAAATAACAAAAAATTGTTACGAATTTTTCTTAAAAGGTGTCATTTTTATATAGCGATCTGTTCGTAAAAATTTTTTGTTATTGAACAGAGCTAATCTTACAGGATATTTAGTTTTTTTATTATTATTTGGTTTATTTATTTTTTAATATCTTATTTGACTTTTGATAACGAATAAAAATAAATAAAATGAAACTGTAACGATTCCCATTGATATCGGGAAAACCTAATCTATGTTTCAGCCCAAAATTGTGTAGCGTTAAATATTAATATTTGGCAACGAACGCGCACTTTGTTTACAAATTTTCGTTGGATATGGCACATTTTTCGATTGTTCCAGCGATATGACGACAACTCACCATTATCATATCGCAAGGTGAATTCATGAGTTACAGAAACACTTTTCATATCGCAAGCGATACGAGCCTTGCGATAACATTTCGTTCGTTATTATAACGAAAGGTTATAGAAACGGGCTACAGGCCCCTATGAAGAAATTTGATGAAAGTTTGGAAAATGGGCGGTGCCACGCCCACTTATTAAGGGTCAAACATTTAAAGTTTTATATGTCAGAACCCAGAAACCATTGAAGATATATCAATGAAATTTGGTACGCGTGATTTACTAACTTAGGCAAAAATTTGCTTAGTTGGATGACTGATAAAAATGTGTGGCTACGCCCACTGTATGCAGCACTCGCTTTATATAAAATACACCGTGTTTCCATCAAACGTAAACAAACAATGAACGCATACAGCTGAGTATCTCATGTTCGATTCCACTCGAACTTAGGCTTTCTTACTTGTTTGTTTTAACTTTCTTTGCAAATGTTTGCTAAGCTTCACTTTTTTTTCTCTTATATTTTCGCTATAATCAATTTCTTGCTATTCGATTATTGTTGCTGCTGCTTCTTTTTCTACTTCTGTAAGTATTTCTATTGAAAAAGCTCTTTACTACAGTTCGGCATTTAATGGAATTTCCTTGAATTTATTGTTATAAACCAGTAGACTACTTTCCTCATTACATTTGCTTTAGAGAAGATAACAACTTCCATGACTATGCCCCATGACTATCGCAAGGCATTGGTTGCCCTCGCATGAATGACTTTGTATAGTAAAAAAGCAATGAAGCGAAAACTTCGAGCTTTCATTCCAAACCGCATGCTTTTTTCATATGGTCGTTATGATACTCTTGTCAGGTATTCAGCATGAATTTTAGCAGTATTGCAGTGCTGAATATACAGCTGCCTACCATCTAACTTTGTTATGAACTTCATTCGTATAAATTTTTCTGTTTCAGCTTACTCTTCTTAACTCCTACATTAGTCAGTGGAGAAATAATCTGTGCTCAATTTGTAGGTGCCGTTCAACATACGTTAGGAGTACCTGCGGTATATCTAACAAAAGCATGAACAAAAAATCGCATCACCTCACAAATGGGCCTTTTCTTAAAACTTTTTAAAAGTAATATTAATACATATGTATATGTATGTTCAGTTTTTGGAACTCATTATATGTTAGGGCTTACGATTCGATCTCGAGCAGTGTCGAGAAATTCGAGGATCGAGAAAACCGAGACTCGGGTTCTCGATTAAATCTCGTTTCTCGGATTTCTCGATAACATATTGTGTCAAAAAACATGAATATCGAAAATTTCTCGTATGTCATTGGGAAGAAAAAATTTTATATTATGAAATTGTAGTTGTATTTCTCTGGGAATTTTGTGCATTGATTTGTGAAATACACCTGGGAATGGCGTAAATGGCTAAATATTCATACACATGTAAGTACATACAAGCAGAACAATCTACGAAACAGCATAGTATGCTTATACCGCTTATTTCTGCGATGTAGTTGAATGTCGAGAAGCTCGCGAGCCTTTCGAGATTTTCGAGATTCGAGAATCTCGCGAGAACCCGAGTCTCGCGAGAAATCTCGTCTCGCTCGAACTCGAGAAATCGTAAGCTCTATTATATGTAAGTATGTTTGATGGCCATCTGGAGCTCTAAGAGGTCCTTGTACAAGATTTCCTTGCAGTTGTTGTCCATAAATTTGATGTCGCATGCGCCTCTAAACATTTCTAAGTGGAATACAATCGGAGTCAATTGCGGCTTACTTCATAAGCTAGATGTTGTGCTTCTTAAGCATTATCTTGTTACAAAATGCAGACCAGTACATGTCCATGCCTTATCCAGTCAAACAGTGTCTTATAACTGTGACCAAAGCTTCTTCATTACAGCGGCTACCAACCAACTCCATCAATTCTTGCAATAAATCAACTTCTGATGTATGTACCTATTAGGGATTCCAATTTTTCCGATTTTTACGATCCCGGGATTTTCGGGATTTATTTTTAAAATCCCGGGATCCCGGGATTTATCCCGGGATTTGGACTTTAATTACACAGGCCGACAATATTTCCAAAAAATTTTCTAACTCAAATAAAATTCTACTTTTCTAAAGGATTTCGGTGCGCTGATTCTGAATTTGAAGTCGGATTTTCGGTAATGCGTGTAGGTTTTGAGATATTCGTGTCCAAAGAGATGAAAAATGCGATTTTTTGCTATATTCACTGCTCAATCTGTTAAATTATTTACTTTCATTAAAAGATGATTGCAGCTATTGAAAGAACGATCATTTCTCTTGAAAACAGCGCTTTCCTTTTTCGGGTATCTTATTCGGATATCTACGTTGTCTTCGAAAGAAATGATCGTGCTTTCAATAGATGTAATGAGTTTTTAATGAAAGTGAGTAGTTTTAAAAATATTGAGGAGTGAATATGGCCACAAACTGCGTTTTTCGCCTTTTTGGACATGAATGTCTCAAAAACTACACCGAAATCCTTTTGAAACGTAGAATTTTATTTCTATTACAAAAATTTTTCGACCAGTATTATTTTCCCACATTTGGGGTTGAAAAAAGGAAATATATATTTCGAGGAACGCTACAACTTTAAAGTGCAAAGAAAAATTATTGATATTTCCAAGCTTGCCGAAAAATTCAGAAAATTAATGCAACTTCTGAATAGATAAACATCGGAGGCAAAATTTTGATATGAATTCCGAGTATGCAGCTGCGTATTTAATTTTAGTACAGTGTTGTAAGACTAACAAGTCTAATTAAAATTTTGTTTCCATTTTCTTCCATTATTTACTTTCCATGTGGGAAAATTCCAAAAAACATTTGAGAAATAAATGACTAGGGCATGGAATTTTATGTACTAAAAAATAAAAAATATGCGCATAAAAAATGCAACAAAAACTGAGAAATATGCATGAAAAATAAAAAAAAAAATGCATTAATTCATGTTTATTGAAGTTACAATTGGCGCTTTCGATTCGCCATCAGACAAGCGAGGTCGGATCGAACAAAAATGTTTGAACTCATAATGAGTAGTAGCCATACTCGCTAACTGGTCGATAAAAATTTCCCTCTGCTCGCTATCATTCACATATAAATTTGGCAGAGGGAAATTTATAGCCAGCAGAGAAATTGTTAATCGAAAGCGGCTAATAGTTAAATAAATTAGGTACAAATATTTTTTAATTCAATTTTGCTCTTACGTTGTACGTTTATACATATGTATGTATGTTTTTATAGATATGTACATAAATTCAGTCTTGAACATTTCATAATTTGTAAAGGTTAATCCTTATTTAACGATTCATTAGCGTACACAATGAAATATTTTTTTCATATTCTCAAAAAGAAAAATTTGCCGATTCGGTCGAAAAAAGCTCTTAAACATAGAAAACGAACGTTCTAAATCCACAGAGGTAATAGGAGCATGTTTGAAAACGGCTCTTTGTCGACAGGTATGCACCGTATCGAATATACTAATAATAGCCGTGTTCACACGAAACTCTATTCGTCGTCAGATGACTGTTATGCATGAATTTCGTTTGTATAAAACTGTCAACTAGCAAATTACAAAAATAGGCAATATAATGCGAAATATGTAATAAAAAAATGCAAACAACGCAAAATATGTAAAAATATGCATATATGACCAAAATATGCAAAATATGCAAAAACATTTGAATGCCATTTTTAAGACAATTTCACGATTCGCAAAGATTGTTTATTTATTTTGCTCTACCTAAATCTAAGAAAAACATGTATTTGCATAAATTTCCATGCCCTATAAATGACCAAAAATCAGGAAATATAAATTATCGAATGAATTTTGCCACAAGCTAAAAGCTTTAAAAATACCTAACGTACGTTTCCTTACAACGCGTACTTCAATACAAAAAAATTTAATTATTAAAAAAAATTAAAAATTTTAATCCTTACTTTAACTAATGCACTTTTTTATTCTAGCAAAAATGTCGCACTTTCTTCCGGCTGTCACATTTTTTTCTTCTCTTCTACACAGACACAACACTTTTTTGGGGATGTTTGTTCTATTGACAAAATATAAAACTGGCCCGACTACGGGCAACATTTTCTGCTCTTAGCACAAGTAAAAGGTTGCATTATTTTTGTTTCATTAATCACATGAAAAATTCAACACTTTAATAGGGCACATGACACATGTTGATAATGCTGCAATGTAATAATGCAACATTTTCATTCAGAATAGGAAATGCTATTAGTATACAGATCTGAGACCAATAAAAATTATATAAAATATAACTTTTCTTTGCTATAATAGCGGAATATTCTCTCTTTATCTTATCCCGAAAATCCCGGGATAAAATTCTAGCGATCCCGGGATTTTCGGGGTGTCAAAAAGGGCGGGATCCCGGGATCCCGGGATTGGAATCCCTAGTACCTATGTATGTATGTATGCGATGCACCTACATATATTTGTAAGTATTAACTAATATGCGTATAAAAATGTACATATACATATTGCATATTTGCAAATTAATTTACATATGTATGCACCAAAATCACGACAACCACAACAACAACAGCCAAGTTGTAGCCATGCCTGTAATCATGCAATATCTATGTATAACAACGCTGCGGGTTCACAGTCCGCACGCACACGCGAAAGCAAACAACAAAGGCATTATCACTATGTAGTTAACCCCACTTTCTCAACATGAAAAAAGCAAGTTAACGTAAATGCAAATTTTTACCATTCAACATACGAATATTGCACTCGCAGTGGTGACATTTTATTTTTGTGTCTTTTGTTTTTGTTGATTTTGTTAAATTTTTTGGTTGGCCCTGCTTGTTGGCGCTGGGAATGTAGTGCGACAATATTAACATTATTATTATTGTAGTTGTAGTTGTTGTTGTTTTTGCTGTGGTTGTTTTTGTTGTTGTCATTGTGACTACTGTTATCATTCGCAATAATTATAGTTATTGGAATTTGTTCTGGGCTTGACATGCTGCAGCTGTTTTTGTCAGAGCACTCCTTTTTGAAATGGAATGTTTTTGTGTGCTGAACATGCCATGGGTGCTTGCAATATTATGCGTCGAAATAAACACATATATGTACATACATACATATGTACTCGTGCATACTTATATGTAAATGCATTCATGCAGATTTGATAAGAGAACTTTTCTCGTATTATAATTTTTGCTCTAAAGTTTTATTATTATTTTTATTGTGTTAATTTTTGTTGTGGAACTCTGCTGTTTGTTCCACGAAATTTTTTATTAATTTCTGTTGTCCTGTTTTTACGTATTTACTTTATGTTGACATTTGTATACTTGTGATGAAAATAAAATGATATTAACCCTAAAAAGATAATCTGCGTCAAAATTACGCATCCCCTTTCGAATTATTGTTCTCACTCCCCCAATTATGTGAATACGTCGCTGAAGGTTATATATATTTATGTTGTGCTGCATATCTCTCACGTGACACATAATTTTCTGTGGTAAGTCTTGTAAATTTCCCAATATGAGGGGTCAGTGAGTCAAAATGACGCATGATTATCTTTACCGTGACTTTCAGGAAGCATTTCTCACGTATTGCATAAGGACAAGGATGACTTTCATTCATCATAACATTATACTGAAGAGCCAGTATAATAAAAAATATATGTGTTGTATTGTGGCAGCTGTCGGGAAGTAGGTAAAGTGTTCGCCTACCATACCATGGGTCGCGGGTTCAACCTCCAGCCGACCCAACACCAAAATTTAATTTAATTAATTTTCTAATTAAAAGTCAATTATTAGGGTTTTAAAATGTCGGTCACCTATCGGTAGTGGACGGCATACCCTCGGAGTGTAATTCTGCCATGAAAAAGCTTCTAACAAAAATGCATTCGCCATTAGGAGTCGGCATAAAACTGTAGGCCCGCCCAATTAGTAGGAAACCCCAAATTAAGAGGCACGCTTCGAATTAGGAAAGAAGTTCGACTTTAAAACTCGTTAGAGCCAGTGTATCATAATATATTATGTATTGTACGTAATTCTTCTTCTTCTTTTTAATCAACGCGTAACGTCTAGACGATTTTGGCCGAGTCCAAAAAAGCGCACCAGTCGTGTCTGTTTTGTGCTGCCTAGCGCCAATTGGAAATACCTAGGCAGGACGAGTCGGTCTTTACCTGATCTTCCCAAAGCAGAAAAGGTGTCCCTTTTCTTTTTTGTACATACTGCCCTTCCAAAAAAGGCGAAAGGCAATGGACCAAGCAGTATGTGCAAAAATGCTATATGTCGGGAGGACAATATTTGATATGTTCCAAAATTGTGTTTGACCGTCCTTCATAAAAAATTTTCATTTATTTTTCTTAATGAGTTTCCAGTTCATTTAGATTGTAAGTTAAAAAGTCTGATTTTTGCAGCAAAGTTATTCAAAAAGGGACGGAAAATGGGTGTTTCCTAATTTCACGAGAAAATTGAAGAAGTTCTTTTGGTTTCGTTTTTTATAGTAAACAGATTTAAATATATTTTATTTATTTTACATATCTATAATAAAGTTTGTGCAAGTTCAGGGCAAATTTGTAAATAGACTGTTAAGATATAGCTGAAAAACCCACCATGCGTCAATTTTACGCATGATTATCTTTAACGTATGTAAAAATATGATTATCTAACTAGGGTTAAAACCATGTTCTAAAACATTATTCTTGTTAATACTAGAAGAAGAGGTGACATAACCATAAAAATATATACCGAGCTAAATTAATTCGTGCAAATCTGTTCGTCTATGGTAACGTAAACTAGTTAGTCCCTCAGTTTTTGAGATATCGATTTCAAATTTATTACGTGGGTGCCTTTTTATGAACAATTTAACATTTTTCGAAATCCGCCAGATCGGGCTACTACCCACATAGCATTTGGAAGATTGTTTTGTGAAAGCTGACCATAACGAGTCTTTTTCGATTTGATGATCAAAAACTGATTAATCACTTCTGCGATTAGAATAAGACTCGAAAATGAATCAGACCAGCGATTGAAAAGTGATTTTATTTTTTATCAAATAGCAATCACCACAAATAAGTCTTTTCGATTCCCTTTGCTTATTAAAAAAAGAATTTATCACAAATTGATCATGCTAAAGATCAAAATGTGATCGTTTACTTTGCCTTTTTAGAAAAAACAAGTAAGGAAGCCTAAGTTCGAGTGGAATCGAACATTAGATACTCAGCTGTATGCTTTCATTGTTTTTTTGCGTTTGTTCGATATAGGGTGTATTTTATATGAAACGAGTGCTGCATAAACAGGGCGCAGCCACGCCCATTTTCAAAATTTGTATCAATCATCCAAATAAGCATATAAATATTATTGTTAGTGCAAAAATGCATCCCTCTATGACTTTTAGTTACAAAGACTTCACGTTACAAATTCCAAAAGGGTGTTCCAGAAATATCTTTGTTAAAAAGTAGGCGTGGTCATAAACCGATTTCAATACATTTTTGCGTGTCTATTAACACATGTTATAAAAGTGCATAAACCAAGTTTCGTCATAATATCTCAGTTATTTGTCGAGTAATAGGCTCGTAGATTTCTTTGTATAAAAAGAGGCGGTGCCACGCCCATTTTATAAACTTTTTTTAGTTTTTGTTTCCGGTCTATTGTAGAACTCATATATTTCACAGAGATATCGCTAAAAATGATTTTATTAGGTCACTTTATAATACCCATATATAAAAGTGGGCGTGGTCGTCAACCGATTTTGGTAATTTTTCGTCCGCACATTTGGCTAAGTAAATATATCACGCGTACCAAATTTCATCGATATATCTTCAACGGTTTCTGAGTTATGACATATAAAACTTTCATTATTTGCCCCTTAATAAGTGGGCGTGGCACCGTCCATTTTCAAAAATTTTTGTATTTTTTGTTTTATGTCCGTAGTTGGACTCCTGCCACAAAATTTCAGTGATAGATCTTTATATTTGACAGAGATATCGCTTAAAACGTTTTTATTACGCCCCTTTATAGTTCCCATATATAAAAGTGGGCGTGGCCGTCAACCTATTTTGATAATTTTTCGCCAAAACATTTGTCTAAGTAAGCAAATTACGCATACCGAATTTCATCGATATATCTTCAACGGTTTCTGAGTTATGACATATAAAACTTTCAATGTTTGACCCTTAATAAGTGGGCGTGGCACCGCCCATTTTCCAAAACTTCATCAAATTTCCTCATAAAGGCCTGAGCTCAATACGTGGGTAAAAGTTTATCACTCTAGCTATATTAGTGGCTGAGATACCAGATTTCCGATTTTTTCTATATAGGAAAAGTGGGCGTGGTCATGGTCCGATTTCGCCCATTTTCAATACCATCCGTTCCTGTCTTGATACCAACTCACATTTCAAATTTCATCAAAATATCTCAATTTTTGCGCGAGTTATCGTGCTCACAGACGGACAGACGGACGAACATGGCTCAATCGATTTCTCTTTTCACCCTGATCATTTTGATATATATAAGTCTATATCTATCTCGAATATTTCATTATGTTACAATCCACCGTTATGAAATCAAAATTATAATACTCTGTGTACTAGTACAGCTGAGTATAAAAATAAATATTCCTTATCCAGCCTAGTACGTAAAGTATGATTTTTCAAAAAAAAAAAAAATTCAGAGAATTTTATATTAGATTTCGGTATTTCGGTTGTTGTGGCCACGAAGACACTCCCCGAAGGTTTTGGGGAGTGTAGGGGATGTGACAGTCCTTCGCCGGGTAAATCCGATACGCTCGGGTACTAGTCCCTTCTGACACTAGCCCGACTGTCGTGCGAACTATTTTTTTGGCCACACTGAGAGAAAAAAAATATATGGAGGGGTCAAAGAAATTGTTTACCTATTTTGAACACTACTTTCTTTGTTTTGAGTAAATTTTCCTTAAAACATGTTAAAAGGTTTATAAAATATTGTTGTTACATGCGTTACCATGGTTTCATATACTTGTTTTGAAAAAAATCATACATTAAAATAATGAAAAATTCTTTAAGCGCCATTCCATTCCCAACTTTCCTTGTTTTGAAGACTTGATTTCTATAATTTTGAGAAATTAAATTCCCATACAAATCCCCATGGCAATGAATTTGTTTGAATGTTTTTTTATGTTTTTTCCACATTTTTGAGAAAATTTACACAAAACAAAGAACATTTTGTATTGGGACGCGTGTTCAAAATAAGGAAAATTAGGTCTTTGATCGAGAGAGTGCATAATCAACCTTCTAGGCCGGTGGATTTTAGTCGCCTCTTACGACAGGCATTCCTTACCACGGGTATATTCTAAGCCCCCTAACCCGCTGGGGTCTCGGTATTTCGGTCTTCCGCGTTTCCATATATGAGAGTGCCAAAATGCTCATATGAATTTTCAGAGGAATTCATTTATAGATTGAAATTTTTTATATTAAACTCCTTATGTGCTTAATATTATTGTAGGCTAAAAATCTGTTTCAAATTTTCCAATCAAAATTTGGACTGAGGGTGACCCTGGAAGTTCTTTTTGTGATATTGGTAAAGGTAAGGCTAAGGTTAAAATATGTAAGAGGATAGAAGATGGGAAAGAAATGCGGTTGTAAAATGAGCCAAAAATTATAGAAAATGAGTACTCTGAAAAAGATAATAATAATATAATACAATGGCGCTATTATAACTCTGACGAGTTTTATGGCCGAGCTTCTCTCCCAATTCGAGGTGTGCTCCTTCTTGTTTTTCCTACTAATTGGGAAAAAGATACCCGTAGTTAAATCAACAACTTTCGGCTGTTGAATCTCCGTCTTTGATTCAACAGCAAAAGTATTTGTTTTTACAGCAAAGTTTTTGATTCAACAATTTATTTAAAAACGGGCGCTGTTGTTTTAAAAACTTGCTTGCTTTTAAAATTTTTTTTTGTGAGAACAAATTTTTTTGTGAGAAAACCAACAAAAATAATAATGATGGAGAGAAGATGAAGAGAAATATCCAAACAAAAGTTTATTTTTAGCAGAAAATTTTCTCGAAAAGTCCCTGTTGTTGATTTAAAGGCAAAAGTATTTAATCCAACAGTTTCCGTTGTTAACAAAACTAATGAAATAGCTATCACATCTACCATCGCTGTATGAGCTAATTGGATTTTTCCACTTATCCTAGAGTATAGAAATTAAAATTAAAAATAATAATTTCGTGCCAGACACTACCATACATAATAATGAGAACAATTTTTTTAAATTTTGTTTTTACAATGATTCATATAATTTATAGATGCTTTTTCGGGAAAGAGGAAGTATAAAAGGGGGTTTTAAATTCAATATAATGTTGAATGTTCCACTATGTGATGATTGGATAGAATTTCAGTTTGATGTCTTGGTTCGAATCCGGAGGAGAATATAAAATAAAGAAGAAAAATCAGAATAAGAAATAAAGATAGCAACCAGTGAATGACAAGAAGGAGAGAAGAATAGGAGAACAAGCGGAGGCTACGTACTTGCAGTTGGGACCCGGGCGGAGAGAAAATGAAGAGTAAAATGCAAACAAAAATTTATTTTTAGGTGAAAATTTTTCCAACAGTCTCCGTTGTTGACTTAAATCAATAACGCTCGCACCTTTGAAACAACAACGGAGCGTTGTTGTGCACATTTCTGTAGCTGATTTAACAGCGAAAGTCTTTAGATTTACAACGTCTTTTTTTTTTCAGAGTAGAAAAGTATTAAAAAATGATTAGAAATTGATCAGAAAGTTACTGAAAAACGACCCAAAAAATGACCAGAAAAACGATTGAAAAATTACCCAAAAAAGATCGGAAAGCCAATCGAAAATTATCAGAAAAACGAAGAAAAATTATCCCAAAAAGATTCAAAAACGATCAGAAAACGATTCAAAAATGAACAGAATGAGATTAAAAATCGAAAAAAATAAAGTCGAAAGGGGCTCAAAAATTACTAAATGAGCGCATTTCCATTATTTTAAACGTGCATAGGGATCGAAAAAGACTGGAATATGATCAAGAAATTCATAAAATGCTATGTGGGTATTTGTATGTTTATGTAGTACAAATTCATACGTATGCATATATACTCTTTAGCGTAAATATATTACATGTTATTTATATTCGTTCGGCATTTTGACGCTTTATCAGTCACCAAACATTTAGCAGAACTGCAGCCCACACACACACACAAACACAAATGGGGGTGCGCTTTACATTTAAACTTAACTTACGGCTATAGTTGTTATTGTTGGTTTTATAATACATGCGCTTGTAGTAATACGCGTGGTCATGGTGGCATAAACAAACAAAAAAACAAACCAACGCATAATCATACATGTTGAAAATAAATTTATTAAAACGTTTATCCTTTGTAAATCGGCAGCGCGGTGACCTGCTGCCCTGATGCGGGTGGTGTCAGTCAGCTCAGCGGAAAATGTCGTTGCTGGCAAAGCCGCCACAATCGCCCAAAGCCGAATCGCCTGAATGCAACCGCATTCACAATCGCTGCTGTCATTTGGCTATGGTTGAGGTTGTTTGTTGTTTGTTGTTATTGTTATCATTTGTATTGTAATTATGGTAGCTTCTTGTTGCTGTTGCCGCTGCAGCCCATTAGTCCATGTCCGCATGTGTCAATTGGCCCTGTGAAATGCTTGATCATTTACACTACCACCCAGCAGGGCTTTCTCTTACATGTAATGGGTAAAATCATCGAGAAATCTTGATTCATCGCTTACACTTTCGAATACGGATTGCATTACTTTAACATAGGCATGTCATTGGCGGTATTGTCTTACAATATTGTAGATAATAATGCATTATATAATCGCTACTAATATTGGAAAAAATAAGCTGTTACAAGTAATAAGTTCTTTCACTGGTATAAGTAATTGCATATATCACACAATCCAATATTCTTAGTAATCTATGTATAATTTATTATATTAAAAATTGGCAAAATAAACGAGAATGAGGGTAAATTGCTTTACAAAATTGCTATTTACAAAAATTTAAATCAATATAGGCTTTGCAAAATATATCGGCAGTGTTCCAAATCTTTTCGCTTATTTTATGCAATACCGGTAAGCGAAAAAATAATTTTAAAACTATGAGTGAGCAATTTATGCCGAAAACAAATAGCATACGGAATGAATAAAGAATCAAAACATTCTTTGCAAAATATGTTAAAAAAAAACACTATTTGAATAATAATTATTACACTATTTATTTGCACAGCTATTGGCTTATTTAACAAATTTTCAACGATCGAATAACGCGACTAACCACGACAGTTTTATAATAAAAACTGGCAAAATAAACGAGAAACAAAGTAATTTGCTTTACAAAACTGCTACTTAGAAAAATTAAAATCAAAGCAAATTGTTTGCAAAAAAATAACGGCAGTACCCCAAACCTTTTCGATTATTTTCTGCATTACCAGTAAGCGAAAAAACAATAATTTTAAAACTGTCGCATTACAAGTAATGAGCAAAGTAAGCGAAGGAGTGTTTCTTAGCTATTCGTAATGCGTTATTTCATTGAATACAAGTTCAAGCCATTACCAAAATATAGAAAAACCCTGCTGGGCACTTGTTCGAGTGTGTGTGTATGCGTGTATGTGAACTCGTTTTGTGCGCTACGCGTGCCGCATACTCCCTGCCCCTCCGCTGGCCACACGACGCGGTGCTCTGACATTGCACTCTTTGATAAATTATTTTTAATTTTAATTAAAATTTTCACATAAATTTGCGGTTTTGTTCTATAATGCGGAGTTGCGACAGTGGCAACAACCGCAATGGCAGCACTAACTACAACAAAAAAAATAACAATGATATTTTTTGCACCAAACTTGAGTGACATTCACTAGTCAAGCGCTTCGAGGATGGTCTAACGGCTGAATTGTCCAGGGGCAGTAAGTGAGTTGGTTGTGCGAAAATATTTTTTTTTACCATTTTTATTTTTTGCTTCATTCATTTTTTTCATTAGTCATTGTGTAATTTATCTCGTTTAGCTCATTTAATTAAATACTAGGACATGTCATGACACACAAAGCAGTCTCGTCACATTAGCGGACAGAGAGTGACATCACGCACACGCAAGCACACACACTCACGTTTTACTAGTTAAATGTTTTTTTTGATATTTAAACGACGATTGATGTGAATTGAGCATAATCAATGTGTGACATGTTTTTTGATTTATTTATCTTAAACATTCTGCGTATTTTATAATAATTCAGTTTGCGGTTAGTTGAAATTACATGAAGAATGTTACAAATCAGATATTCTCTAGTAAATGCGTGTGTATGTATTGATATTACATCCCTGCAGGGAACTCAATAACTAGTGAGCAAAATTTCTAGTTCCGAACTAGCGAAAAGGTGTCAAAAGGGAACTAGATCAATTGTAGTTAGACCCTCACCAGTTCAGGAGGAGTGAATTGAGTGACCATTATAAGACACACTTTGATTTGTATGCAATTTCGAAGTGACAAAAATTCTATGAAAATTTTTCGTTCGTTCAATTTCCGTCGGCTTTGTATATTTCTGCAATTCTCGGATGTTTAGTGAAGCGTTTCATATAAAGAGTTTTCTATTTGCATCTTAACTTGTATGAAATGAAATTTTCCCCTAATTATGCTTTCCCGATCCCTCAGGCTTATTTTTAATTTTTTTTATTTTATTACTTTTTAAATATTACTGTAAATTTTATTAAATAAATAAATAAAAAAATATTAGTCAAAAAAAATAATTAAAAAAGAAATTATCATCCACCTTGACACCGACAGGATTCGAACCCGCGCCCCTCAGATTGAAAGGCACATGCGTTAGCCAGTCGGCCATCGCGCCACTTGCATGAAGTGTGTCAAAGTCTGCACTTAAGCGGCAGATGTAAAACTGTAGAATTTGTATGTACTTGTAGCTAGTTCAGAACTATCGGAAATGTGCCAATAAACGAACTAGTGTAAACTGTAGAATTTAGTACTAGTTCGGAACTATCGAAAATGTAGTGCAGAGGGTGACAATTGACACCGCCTAGGACATCACCGTGTTAAATTCGCCAGTTGATAACATGCAAAAGAGATTTAGCTCGCACTAGTAGTGTCGAAAGATGCACTAGAAGCGACCTGGTTCGGAACTAGAGATTTTCCCTACAAGGATATATTAGACTGTACCCGAAAAAACTAACGTAGAATTTTTTTTAGCAGCAGCAATTTCCAACATGTGCCGCTGTGGTGCAGTGGGTAGAGTGCTCGCCTGCTATGCCAGAGGTCTCGGGTTCAAACCACGGTCCGAGCAAACACCAAAACAATTTTTCAATTAGTAGAAATCCAATTCTTGGGTTTTTTAAGAGCAGCGGTCACCTCTCAGCAGTGGGCGGCATACCCTCCGAGTGTATTTCTGCCATGAAAAAGCTTCTCACAAAAAATGCATTCGCGGTTCGGAGCCGGCATAAAACTGTAGGTCCACCCAATTAGTAGGAAAAAACAAAAAGGAGCACACCTCGAATTGGGAGAGAAGCTCGGCCATAAAGCTCGTCAGAGTTATAATAGCGCCATTGTATTATATTATATTATTATAATTTCCAACACAGAAGTACTTCTTAGTTCATCAATAACATTGGACAATTTACTCAATTGCACCCAACTATAGATAGAAGAAATAGATAGCTGCGCAATCGAGGGTCACCAACAAATTTACGATCTACGCAAATATATCATTGCAGCTAAGATCGTAGAAAATATCGAAGAACGTTTGTAAATACGTGTCATAATTTAAGTAACAAGATTCCGATTTGCGCAGATCCGTTATTTTTATATATTTCATGCATACGAAGTGGTATGTTAACTTTGTGCCAAAGCAGGATTGTTGAAAGTACCAGAAGGAGAAGAATTACACCCACCAAAATATATGCCGATATGATTAGAATCATAAGCTGAGTCGACTAAGCCATGCCCGCCAGTCTGTCTGTCTGTCCGTCTGTCCATCTGTCTATGTGAACGCAAACTAGTCCCTCAGTTTTTTAGATATCTGATGAGTTTTGGGGTACAATTGATCATTTGTCGGAATCTGCCAAATCGGACCACTATAACTATCATATTTGGACATTTCATGGTATAAATCAGATTAAGTGATGCTTCATTTCATCATTCGTGTAAGGTATGAAGTCTTCGATACGGCCTAAAACAGTCGCACTTACTTATACTTGTTTTGTTTACAATATTGCACTCAGCTGTTGGTGCGTGACGTCATATGCTCACAAGAAAGCTGTGGATACAAATTACGGTATAGGAATAACGAATTGAACATATACCTACATTAGGCTGGGGCGATTTACTAACCTATACCGTGCTATCGAAATTCGGAATTCTCTCATTTTTTTAGTAGAAAACTCTTCCATGACATTTGTCTAAAAATAATTTTGATCTTCCCTAATTTGGTTTACATGGGCCAAGGTGGATTTTTAAAAATCCAAAATGGACAAAAATCGCCAAAAAATTAACCAGGCCAATATGCAAATCAAATGCAATCAAAATTGGTAAATGCAAATACTTATGAAGTCAGAATTAAAATCGGATGAGTCGTTTTCGAGATATAGCCTGATTTCCGGTTTTGGAGGCTGAATGCGCAAAATCGCATATTTTGCAGTTACCTCTTGCTGTGTTGGTATAATATATCCTAATTTTCTTGCAAATTACTTAGAGTTAAGTAAATTTAATATATTAACAATATTTTTAAATTATAATTCATCATCCGGTACAGCAAAACTCGAATGCACTCTTTTTTTTACCCCAAAATAATAATATGGGATCGCTATATTATAGTCATCTGTACTGGAATTCTGTAACTTATTTTGCGACCGATAATCGCAAAATCTACCGACACAAAAATTTCCCTCGATACCTCTGCGATGATTATCGGAAACATCTGGCAAAATATACTATAGAATTCGACCGAAAAATCGTACAGAATAGCATAATCGCAAAAATTGTCGCAAATTGGTTACAGAATAGGCCCACTGATGTGGATGATTTTCGCTGACAGCAGCTTGTGTACAATAAATATTCATATAGGTACAAAATTTCAGAATTTTAGCTGCAAAAATTGATGAGTTATACCCCAAAACGTAAACCGATGGTAAGAGGAATCCCAATTTCGATAGCACGATATCGATTAATTTACCCCCATAAAAATCGCCCCGGCCTAATATACATACTAGGGCGGAGTGAATTGGGGCTTTTTTTGAAATCATTATTGCTCTACCTGCAGAAAGTTGCCTTTCTAGTACAGAAGTAAGACTGCAAAATATTATTGGCCAAGTCCTTTATTTGGAGGTGCCCCAACTCCATCAAAGAATGGACAAAATGCTCCAGATGCATAAAATTAATTTGCTAGATAAAATTAATTTGCTAATTTCCCCTAAAAATATACGAAATTTTCTGGAATCTGGGTTTAATTGTTTGTGTGTGCAAAAATAAATTTTAGAAACAAACGCTTTTTTTCTGGCACAGTAATGCATAATGTAGTAAGTTTATGATTTTATAGTAAAAACAAACTTTCAAACTAATTTGATTTAGCAAAAACCATGTATGTATGTAAATTCGCAGATAAAATTAGCTTTGACTCATTACACTTTATTACAGATAAGTACATTCGCGAAAACAACACATGCACACACATTCACAAACAAGCGATAAAAACAATTATAAATTTTGAATGAAACATTCATTTTAAAATTCCAGTGAGACTATAAATTAGTTCAATAAATGCGACAGTGGCAAACCATTTCGGATGAAATAAATAATAATGAAACTGAGGATATTAGAATGTGCTCAGCCACAGAGTTGAGATTCGATTACGATAAGCCTACTTTAAAAAAAAAACAGATTTGAGAAATTAGTTATGATAGGCACTGCCCTTTTCAGTTTATGTTTTCAATATATACATACTTTTTCATAGCTTTAGTTTATAAAGAACAAGTAAGGAAGCCTAAGTTCGAGTGGAATCGAACATTAGATACTCAGCTGTATGCTTTCATTGTTTGTTTGCGTTTGATGGAAACACGGTGTACTTTATATAAAGCGAGTGCTGCATAAAGTGGGCGTAGCCACGCCCATTTTCTAAATTTTTATCAGTCATCCAACTAAGCTTATGAATATTATCCTTTGTGCAAAATTTCATCCCTTTATGAGTTACAAAGATGTCACGTTACAAATTCCCAAAGGGTGTTCCAGAAATATCTTTGTTAAAAAGTAGGCGTGGTCATAAACCGATTTCAATAAATTTTTGCGTGTCTATAACACAAGTTATAAAAGTGTGTAAACCAAGTTTCGTCATAATATCTCAATTATTTGTCGAGTTATAGGCTAGGAAATCTCGTATATTCCTTTGTCTAAAAAGAGGCGGTGCCACGCTCATTTTCCGAGATTTTTCTATTTTTTGTTTCCGATCTATTGTAGAACTCATGCCACAAAATTTCAATGAATTATCTTTATATTTGACAAAGATATCGCTTAAAATGTTTTTATTAGGCCCCTTTATAGTTCTCATATATAAAAGTGGGCGTGGTCGTCAACCGATTTCGCTAAAATTTTGAATATGTATTACTACGAATAGTGAAAGTGTATACACCAAGTTTCGTCATAATATATCGATTATTTGTCGAGTTATGGGCTCAGAAATCTCGTATATTCCTGCTTCTAAAAGGAGGCGGTGCCACGCCCATTTTCCAAAATTTCTGTATTTTTTATTTTATGTCCATAGCTGGACACCTTCCATAAAATTTCAATGATATATCTTTATATTTGACAGAGATATCGCTTAAAATGTTTTTATTAGGTCACTTTATAAGACCCATATATAAAAGTGGGCGTGGTCGTCAGCCGATTTTGGCAATTTTTCGTCCAAACATTTGCCTAAGTAAGTATATCACGCCTACCAAATTTCATCGATATATCTTCAACGGTTTCTGAGTTATGACTCATAAAACTTTCAATGTTTGCCCCTTAATAAGTGGGCGTGGCACCGCCCATTTTCCATAATTTCACCATATTTCTTCATAAGGACCTGAGCTCAATACGTGTGTGAAATTTTATTACTCTAGCTCTATTAGTGACTGAGATACAAAATTTCCGATTTTTACTATATAGGGGAGGTGGGCGTGGTCATGGTCCGATTTCGCCCATTTTTAATACCATCCGTTCCTGTCTTGATACCAACTTAGATTTCAAATTTCATCAAAATATCTCAATTTTTGCGCGAGTTATCGTGCGCACAGACGGACAGACGGACAGACGGACGGACATGGCTCAATCGATTTCTCTTTTCACCCTGATCATTTTGATATATATAAATCTATATCTATCTCGATTATTTCATTCTGTTACAATCCACCGTTAGGAAATCAAAACTATAATACTCTGTGTACTAGTGTCCGACCGAATATTCGGCCAAGCTTCGGTATTCGGCCTATTCGGCTGATATTTTTTATTCGGCTTCGGCTTCGGCCTTCGGCTGAAAAGGCCGAATAATCGAGGCCGAATAATAGATTTGTTTAATAACAAAAAAAATTGACTGCATTTTACGAATTTTTGATTTTTTATAAGCGACAGAAAATCGTAACTTCCAGATATATTTTTTTGTTATTGAACAGGCCTAAGATTCCGAACGATAACTTACGCTAATTACACTGGATCACAAAATGAAATTTGTTGTTTTTTTGTGATAGTGAAGAATCTTTGGATGAATCAATTACTTTGGATTCCAGTGACCTCTGGGCATCCCATGATAAATCTGTAAAAGATTGCACACGCAAAGCAAAAACTAATACAAGTATTGAAGTGGAATTAAGCGAATACTTAGATCAACCACTTGTTCTTCGTAGTGTTAATATATTCCATTATTGGCATTCCTCAAATATTTTTAATTTAAAAAAGGTTGCAAAAAATATTTAACTGCTCCTCCAACGAGTGTGGCGAGCTAGCAATTATTTAGTACAGCTTGTCAACTATACACCGATAGACGGTCAAATCTCTTGGGGGAAAATGCAGATAAACTCCTTTTTTTTTGCGTACAACATAAAGCTTTTGAACTTTAAGCTGATTCCACATAGAACTTTGTGTTGCGCTACGTGACACTTTCTGCGTGACAGCTGGGATTAAAATACATGTATCTATATGAGGTTTCTCACATAACAAAAAGTAACGCAACGTCGAAGTTACGTAAAGCACAAAGTTGCCCAAATCTCAACTTTTGGGAGCGTTGAATTTTTTTTTCAGTTTCACTTTAATTCCAATGTAAATAAACAAATTTAAATTTCGCACAATTGAAAAATAATTTAATAGATTTTTATTTTCTTATTTCCTTTTTTGTAAATAAAACGGAGAATGAAAGATTTTCAGAAAATAAATATTTTTTGAGTGATCTTGCAGCGTTCATTGTGGCATAGTTTTTCAGTTTTGCGTTGTTTGACATAGAAAGCGGCGTAACGCAAAGCGGAAAAAGTTTTATGTGGAATCAGCTTTAAGTATTGAATTTTATTTACCTACATTGTGAAAATGTTATTAACATAAAGACTGAATTTTTTTATTTTTGTTTACAACTATGTATGTATGTATTTTTGGAAGGTGTTTTGTTCGTTCAAAAAACAAAAAAAATGAATTGTTATGAAATAAAAAAAAATCTCAAACTTAAGTATATATTTTTCTTATTTTGGTATTCGGCTTCGGCTTCGGTTTTCGGCCGAATAAAGGATTATGCCGAATATTCGGCTACGGCTTCGGCTTCGGCCTAAAATTCCAGCTTCGGTCGGACACTACTGTGTACTAGTACAGCTGAGTATAAAAACATTGCAAAAAAGGTTTCTGCTAATAATTCTAAAACTCTAATATCGCCACACAAACAATTCCAATATCAAATTCTCGCAAATGCTCTATTTCTCTTCGCACATTTTTATTCACTTGTCAAGCGCTCTTCATACAGACGAACGTACATACAAACATACATATGTACATATAAACATAAGTTCAAAGTTCTAATAGCAAGAAAATATTAATTTACAGTTACACTTAATTGTTATATCGCACAAGTTGAGTTGCACTGCACTTCCATATGGTGCGCTGTGCGATTCAATAATCATCAAATCAATTAACTGCTATGACAAAGTCAATGAACAATGTGATTTATGATGGTTTTACTTAGTGCCCAGCTGGAGGCGACAATGCGTCTTATTGGCTGGGTCGTAACGTTTAAACCGCAAAGTTATATGTTCATATGTTCATTAAATCATACTTAAGTAAAAGAATTAAAGAATTTATAGCATAGCGGTTTTCGAATTGGTATTTCATTTTTTTTTTTTTTTTTCAATTTGTATGCAATCACAACGGTGCAGATAAAAGGAGGTATAGAAAGTAAAAATATGCTTGCTAAAGAAGAAAATAGAGTTGTAAACCTACTGTAAGTATTCTAGTTGTTACTTAGCACCGTAAGAGTCGTTACACCCCGCTTTGGAGCCAACTAACAAGCGTTCTTTGGAGGTCTAGCAAAGGCTGTTGTCCGGTCGAGTAGGTTCCGTCAAGGCGTGAGCAAGGGGGGGAGGTGCGAGACAGCCTCAGCCATGGTTGGAGGCAGGGTTCGGATTTGCCCCATTTTGGCTCCCCACTCACACTTGCCTGACTCATTAGGTTGCAGCCGAATGAGTATCCTCTGAGTGTGCATACAACAGAGGCCAGCTTAACGTATTCTAATCAGTGTTGCCGCAGCCTCAAACAATTTGGTATCAAAAATTGATACTTTCATGGTTTTTTCCGTATCAGCGAAATTTTTTTGGAAAAAAAAACTTAAATTAATCAAAAAAGCTGTTTTTGGGCTTTTAACTCGTATAAAAAATTGATACCGCAATTTTTTTTTTCGTATCACTGAAAAATTTTTGAAAAAATTACAATTAATAAAATAAGCTGCTTTCGTGTTTTTAACGTGACATCGTTTTATTATTACATTTACCAATATAAAAATATAAAGATAATGAATATTTAGGTATCATTTTAGATTTTTCGAATTCAATTTAATTCAAGAAAATCATAAAGGCTATTAAAATAATGGTTAACATAAAACATAATGCTCTTTGCTCATGCCTGCCATGGGCAGTGATGCCTACTATACAGTTTGATAAAATGTTGCCCATTTTTGGTATTTTCAAGACTTTCACAATACATATTTTTCGCGGTAAAAACAGGTTGTTACAATTTTTAGAAAATCTTAAAAATGAAAAAGAATAGGTTAATATTCTTTGATTTTGATTAAAAAGCAGGGTAGGAAGAAACTCAGAGTATGAGTGAGTGAGTGAGGAATTTCAGCCTCACGGCATGATGATGAGTGGCCGTTTGCGTTTCTCGCTCATCTCTAAAGCAGAGTGAGGATTTTTTTTGTTTCCTCACTCATTTCGAATGAGCGATGAAGAAATGAGGCGCTCACGCTGCGTGTGAGATGAGCCGTCGTAGGATTCCTCTTCTCTTTGTGTAATGCGAGTGAGCGTGTGGGTGAGTGCGCAGAAACTCAGTAAATATTACATACATATATTAGAATGCATACATACATATATTTATGTTGCAGTGTGCAATTTAGTGACATGTTTTTCTAATAAAAAGCATGTCTGGTTGTTTTTCTGCTTTTTTTTTCATATTTATGCCCGTTTTAGGCGATTGAGTAGGTATGTAAAATCCATATTTCTACCTAAACTTGGTTTTTGTTGTTTTTCATCTATGTATATGTGTAGATATGTATTTAATTCAGCAGATGCAATTACGAATATTTACATACGTATGTATGTAGGTAGGTAGTTAAAAGGAACATTATTTTTAAGAATGTGCATTCGTTGCTTGATATAATGTTTTTTGTATGATAAAATATATGTATGTATGTACCTACGTATGTATGTACCTAAATATGTAGGTACTTACCTACTTGTTTACTTTTTATTTATTATGCGACTAACGCAAAAAAACTATTTATTCGTCATTAGAATCATATTTTTTTTGCATTTGACATTAACAGTCTATTTCTCACAATTTTTTACCTTGACAACAATAAAATAAAATAATTTTGAAATAAAAAAGAAATGAAAATAGGTATGTACCTACAAGTTGTAAATTTAGCAAGCTCCATCTAACTTCCGCTTTTCAATCAAGGGAATGAAGAAGTCCTATTTGCGTACCGTATTGTTCCAAATATACTCAGTACATAGCCATCCTTCTATTTTAATTTTAATTTTCATTATTATTTTATTTTAGTAATTTATTATTCAAATTAAAAAAAAAAATTGTTCTAGTTGAGTTTAAAATTAAATGACAATCAAATTGTTCTTTGAGGGATAGTTTATCTTTTTTCAACCTACAGTAGAATTGTTTTTGTAGTTTTACTTTCGGTAGATTTTTCAAACAATAAATACAAGAAAAATTCAGAGAAATAAAGTGGTGTCATACGGGCTTTCGTTATTCGATTTCGAACATAAAAGCGCTGCCAAAGAGTTTTCTACTACCATATTTGCCATAAAGTACATTATTTTGAACAAAAGTCAAGATTAAACAAATATTTAATCTTAAAATGCGATAGATTTTAAACGCCGTGCAGTAGATCTTCATATTTAAAAAAATGTGCTGTAGATTTACCACATATGCGTGCAGTGTGCACACTGCAGAGTAAACAAATTTGTAGCATTCATGCAGCTCCATACTGCATACTTACTACAGACGGTTGGCTGCGTCATCGCCAAGCTGTGAGGCGTCGCTCATATTCCTCACTCACTCAGAGCAACTCATGAGGGCGCAGCTGAGGAGAGGCAACGCTACTAGCGTGCCTCATCTTGGCTGCTCACTCTGCTGCCACTCACGCAGAGCGCTCACGCTAATGTGTGGCCTCTGTTGTTTATGCGCTCAGAGGCCACTCATGCAGCTGCACCCTCATGAGTGAAGCATGTGTGAGTGAGGAGCCAAAATGAGGCAAATCCGAACCCTGTTAAAAAGGTATCAACTTTGTTCTACGTCAAAATATAAAGTATCTACGTATCTTGGGCTTAAAAAAGTATCACATTTGATACGATTGTATCAAAACGGCATCACTGATTCTAATGTATGCATTATTGACTGATTTTCTGCGCAGCATCATCACTCACTCACACGCTCATACGCATTACACCGAGAGAAGAGGAAACCTACGGCGGCTCACCTCACACACAGCATAAGCGGCTCATTCCTACATCACTCATTCAAAATGAGTGAAGAAACAAACAAACTCTCACTCTGCGTTCTAGATGAGTGAGAAATGCAAACGGCTACTCATCATAACGCCGTGAGGATGAGATTCCTCACTCACTCACTCATACTCTGAGTTTCTATTAAATTTGTTTTTACCTATTTGTCGCAGGAACTGAAACACGACTAAATGAAATTATTCAAAAACGTATGTAAACGCGCGTGATTTCGAAAAGTAATTTCGGCTAAACAACATAATTTCAAATGCAATCAGAATAGGCTTTAAGGAATCACAACATTGTACAACATATCGAAAAGGCCCTTCACTACAGGGAGTGCAATAGGTGTCTTTCTATATATTTCGGATGCCTTTAGAAACGTCTCTGCTGGGGCACTGTTTGGAGGGGCTCGAATTAATCGGAATATCCCCAATCATTCAGCGCTGGATCGAGAACCATTTGAGTTGTCGGAAGGCAACGGATGGGTGGAGCCTTTCGACGATGTCAACGAGGAATGTAGTGGTCAACAAAATTCTCTTCAGAAATTACATAAAATACTAAAATTGACGAAGTCTTGCATTGCAAGTTCCGTATAACGCCTCCAATACGATGTTGATCTATGTGAGGGATCACTGTATCCTGGCCGACCTAAGATAATTTCAGCCTGTAAATATGTTTAAAGAGAATTACATGCAGCGAAAATTAAAAACTGAAAATCTTCAACATATTTTCCAACAATTACAAAACATAGAGCGTTAGAACAACCGCATCGAAATGCTAATTCATGCAAATCCCACAGCTCTGGGCAGCAGAAGCGCGAATAACCAAAAAAAAAAAAAAAACAAACAAACAATCAAAGAAACATAAAACAGCAGAGTACCTACATACATATACACCAAAAACCAAAACCAAATGGATCAGTCAACATTTCTGCTAATTGGAAAATTACGTAACTCATACTGGTGGCACCAAAATGCGAATTCGCATTAATGTTATGCAAAAACAATTAGGCAGCGCCAGCGGAAATGAACGTAATGATTTCGTTGAAACATTTTTTTTTTTAATAACAAAAAAGCTTAAAATACGTACATGCAACAAAACATACATACATACATATGTATATACATACATACATAAGAGGAAACCAACATGGAATACATTGAACGTTGTGAGTTGTGGGCTGTTTTTGTGTGTTAAGCATTAAGCTTTTACGCCACACATTCATTTGTACATATGTACACATATAACAGCCAATTGATCGGTTAACCTGACTGACCACCAATCAGACTACTTATTGTGTGTATGTCCTTTTTTTGCTGCTGTTGCTGTTTTTTTTTATTCCATCCGTTACAGCTGTTTTCCCATATCAAGGATTATTCGTCGGATTTAAATGCGAAAAAAAGGTTGGCGTTACAAGGATTTTAAAACATTTGAAATCCCGTTTGGTTGATGCGATTTTGTGCGTTTTTTCATGAATTTTCTTATACATATGTATGTATATGTACGTACGTTAGAGATGTAGTTAAAGTTTCGGGATTTATTTTGAAAAAATGCCATGCAAAAATGCCACTGATATATGAAACTATTTGATTAAACACTTTTATATAGCAAATGTGTGGATATGTATGTATGTATGTATATCGCAAACTCTTCGCTTTAATTCCAAATCCCGAAACGTCCAAAGTACAAACATCTATGTAAGTATGTACCAGACCTGGGCATCCTCAATTACATTTTTTTTCAATTAAAATTACATTAATTGGTAATTGAAATTTTTCAATTACAATTACTTGTAATTGTAATTGAGGATTTTACATTACAAATACATGTAATTGGTAATTGATATTTTTCAATTACAATTACATGTAATTGTAATTGAAAATTTTCAATTACAATTACTTGCAAATGTAATTGAAAATCTCCAATTACAAGTAATTGTAATGGAATCACACCAATTACATTTTTCTTCGGTTTGAGAAAATTTTGTTATACAATTTGTTTTTGTTTCTATTCTTGTTTTTTTTGTTATTGTTTTTGTTTTTGCTTTTGTTCGTGCTTTTGTTCATGCTTTTGTTCGTGCTTTTGTTTTTGCTTGTGTTTTTGTTTTTGCTTGTTTTTTTTTTTGTTTTTGTTTTTTTTTTCTTTTGTTTTTGTTTTCCTTTTGGTTTTAGTTTTTGCTTTTGTTTTTGTGTGAGGAAAAAAACAAAAGCAAAAACAAACAAAAAAGCAAGAGCAAAAACAAAAGCAAAAACAAAAACAAAAGCAAAAACAAAAACAAAAAATATATAAAAGCAAAAACAAAACCAAAAGCAAAAACAAAAACAAAACAAAAGCAAAAACAATAACAATACCAAAAAACAAGAATTGAAATAAAAACAAATTGTATAACTAAATTTTCTCAAACCCAAGAAAAATGCAATTGATGCCATTCCATTACAATTACTTGTAATTGGAAATTTTCAATTACATTTACAAGTAATTGTAATTGAAATTTTTCAATTACAATTACATGCAATTGTAATTGCCATTTTTCAATTACCAATTACATGTAATTGCAATTGAAAAATCTCAATTACAATTACATGTATCTGTAATTGTAGAATTTCAATTACCAATTATATGTAATTGGTAATTGAAAAATGGTAATTACAATTACATGTAATTGTAATTGAAGGTGTAATCAATTACAAAATGTAATTGAGGGTGCCCAGGTCTGGTATGTACATATGTATATTTATAAATGAGCATTTTGCTATTGTCGTTTTTACATTGTCACACACTTTTTTGCTGCAGTTGCAGTTGTTGCTTTTTGTCATTGTTGATATTTATAAATGTGCATATTCATACATATACATCAGGGTTGGGCACAGTGCATTCAATTTTGATTGCATTCAGCCTTGCATTCTCCAATCACTGATGAGTGGTAGTGAAAATTTGATTTGCATGAAGTAGCCAATCTATTTAATAACGGGAAGGAAGTTTGTGAGAATGGAATTAGCTTAGAAAATTGATAATTTTATATTAAAGATGAAATGTGTTTATGTTTTTTAATTAATGTTTTTGTGTAGTATGAAGCTTCAGCTATCAGATCATGTCAAAAATTTTCAAATGAATTCGAAAAAATAGGCGAATTTCCAATATTTTCTCAACAAATGCTATATGCAAAACACCCCTGTGAGCCACTGTATAAGTATAAGTATTTTTTTACCTACGTGTTTAAAAGAAATTTATTAACAACATTAAAACCTATTGATATACACAGGACATATTGCAATGCCGCGTTGGTTTCCAATCAGTTTTCTAAGCCTTATTCCATGTGTAGAATATCCCATAAACTTCCTTCCCGTTATTAAATAGATTGGCCACTTAATACCTAAACTAAGATCATAGGTTTTCACAAATCATACTTGTAGTGGGAATGCAATGAATGGTAGTGCAAACCACATTTGCATTCGCATTCACTACTGAATGGTAGTGCAAACCACCTTTGCATTACCATTCACTACTGAATGGTAGTGCAAGCCACATTTGCATTCACATTCACTACTGAATGGTAATGCACTTTGAATGGTAATGCAAAAATGCCCATCCTTGATATACATTAAGGTGGAGTGAACATTTTTTTTGGAATTTCAATTTGTTGCAAAGCCAGAATGGCACCTTTCTAGCCCAGAAATAAGCCTGTAAAATTTTATTGACCTATTCGCATGCTTAGAGGTGCCCCCAGCCCCACAAAGTTGAAAAAAGTAGCACGATCTGGTACAAATGTAAAATTTCTAAAATTATAAAATCAAAAAACGAAGTATGAGGATTGATAAACATGGCTAAGCTGAGTATTAAAATGCATTTTTTTTTTTTGGAAACAACAACAACAAAAGTTATTGAATATCAAAATTTATATTATGCATTTTTTTAATTGCAATTACTACAGAACCAATTTCGAATATGTTTATACCATTCGATAGGTATTTTGATTTCCTTTAATTTGATTTACAATTTTCCAGTGGATTCCATAATATCCCCCCTGTGGGGGTCAACCCCCTTTTACCACCCTTACTTTTCATATATAAAATGTATATGAAATTAAAGGGAATCAAAATACCTATCGAATGGTATAAACATGTTCGAAATCGGTTCAGTAGTGTTTAAGTAATTGTAATTTAAATAACATAATATAAACTTTGACCTTTAATAACTTTTGTTGTTGTTGTTCCAAAAAAAAATTCTTTTTAATACTCAGCTTAGCCATGTTTATCAATCCTCATACTTCGTTTTTAGATTTTATAATTTTCAAAATTTCATATTTGTACCAGATCGTGGTTATTGCTTTAAACTTTGCGGGGCTGGGGGCAGTTCAAAACGTCATCCTATCGCCATAAAATTTTGTGGGGTTCTTTAACTCGTATAAAGGCAACTTTTCATTGCTGGTATGTTAAAAAAAAAAACAAAAAAAACTCCATATGTTTTCACTCCACCATAGTAGACATACATACAAATATAAGTATATGCATGCATGTATATTTATCGGTATGTGCGTAATTATACTGCAAATGCCGATGCTTTCTGCTTTCTCAGCCGTTAATTATGCAACGCTAACTGATTTGGGCATCATCGGTTTAATGCGTTTTTAATGTGCAACGCCAGCAACACACTCGTATCGACCCCGACCTTTACAACAAATTTTTGCAGCCCTCCGGAAATGACCATGCCAACCGATTACCCAGTGTAAGGTTTATAAACGATTCAAAGTTCTTTTATATGAGTTCTATAGAGCTTATATTTAAGAAATGCTCGTCAATTGACTCGATTGTTTAGATATTGATCTCCTCGATGATAAATTGCCTATCACAAATAGTGCACTAAAAATAAAATTTTGTAAAAAAACTACGAAAGACTTTCGTAGTCTAGAGTTTCGTAAAATGTACGAAAGTTTCGTATATATTACGAAAGAATTTTTCTCAACAAAATCTAATTTTACGAATCTTTCGTAAATCTTACGAAAGGGCTTTCGTAAACCATTTTCTAATATTTTTTTCGTATATATTACGAAATATTCCGTAAATATTACGAAACACTTTCGTAAATTTTCTTAAAATTGTCTTTACGAATAATTTCGTATATTGTACGAAAGTTTTCGTAACATTATCAAAGGATTCAAAGATTTACGAAATAGATTCGTAATATATACGAAATAATTTCGTAATATTATCAAAGGATTAAAAGATTTACGAAATACTTTCGTATTATATACGAAATACTTTCGTACAACAATATTTTACCGTACAAGTTTTCTTTCATTGTGAAGTGTTGAGTCGGTGCAATAATATCAAAAATTATTTTAAGTAGTAAGTGCGTAATGAAATAATGTATAAAAAAATAATGCATTGTATATAAAAAGACAATATTGATATATAAAATAAACTGTGATATTTTCCAACTTGATTAAACTTAAGGGTAAGTACATTAGTTGCATTTACTTTTTCCTTTTTTTTGGTCTTATCTATTTTCCTAAATAAATACTTAATAAAATAATATAAAAAGATATTTCTACACTCAGAGAAAAAAATTTTAAAAACATGTGAAAACGTACTTAAAATTGGCAAAAACGTATTTAAAAGTGATGTAGATACGACCATTTTTATTTTAAGGATGTTCATTGTAAAATCAAGAAAAAACATTTAAATTTAAAAATGTTTATTTTAATTCAAGCCCTATGAGATTTTGAACCTAAAAGTTACGCTTTTATTCCCTTCATTTTAATTTTTAATTTAAAAATAATTCTATTTAATTCAAAATAAATTTTTATTTCAAAACTTTCATTTTAAATTTACAAATTTTCATTTTTAAAATAAAAAAGGATTTTTTTTTATTTTTTTTCTCCGAGTGTAGCTGCTTGAATTTTAAGGTTTTAAGTAGTTTCCCTTTATCTTTATCTTTATCTTTATATTTAAATACTTTTTGGTTGCTTGTTTTTCCGACACGGTAGGAATATGATGTATTATGGAACGATCCTCCGTCATCCCTTGTCAATATGGCGCATATTAGCCGAAACCGGTTTGTCTCCAAACCAAACTTGACAAGGGATGACGGAGGATCGTTCCACAATACATCTTTATCTTTAACTTTATCTTTATCTTAGTCTTAATTTTTAATTTTTATTTTTCTTTTTTTCTTTTTCTTTTTCACAGGGTTATCTATTGAAGTGGATCGGAACGACGTCCACATTTGCAAATTGCGATTTCCAAAGTTTCCTATGTTTGTCAGACGTATGTATAAGCAATATGTACCTCTTATCTTATTAGGGCACAGCCAGACGACGCAAGAAATTACTTTCGGAAAGTGAAAAATTCAAATTGTTGTATTTGTTGCCTTTCTGAAAGTAATTTCTTGCATCGTCTGGCAGTGCCCTTAGTTACTAAAATTAATATAAATATAAATGCAAAATATTAAATTAATAAAGAACCTTTAAATTGATTGAATAAATTTATTTTAGTGGATATTTAAAGCTAAAATGAAATTATCTAAACTTATTTCATATGCATATACAAAACATTTTTCTCTTAGCATTATTTTATTGATATACATATTTCGAAAAAGTTTTCAAATTTCGTTGAAATATACATCATATATACATATATATGTATATGTATGTAATAATTAGGGTTTTTTTAGCTTTAAGCTAAAAAAAAATTTGGTCAATTGTACAAAAATTCAATAGCTCTAACAGCCTTCGTAAATGTACGAAAGCGGTTTCGTAATATCTACGAAACCTTTCGTTGCTCAAAAGTACGAAAGTATTTCGTAAATAGTACGAAAGCCTTCGTAAATATACGAAAGTATTTCGTAAATACTACGAAAGTATTTCGTAAATAGTACGAAATAGCTTTCGTACTATTTACGAAACCATTCGTTGCTCAATTTTACGAAAGTATTTCGTAATATGTACGAAAGATTTCGTAATATTTACGAAATATTATTTTGAGTGTGTTGATTACTCAAAACAATGGACAAAGCATCTTTTGGTTCGCTTCTGGCCACAGATTATTAAAATCGGGCAATGCTTCACTTCAATAGGCAAAAAATATTCGCTTGTATTTCTCATTAAATTAAATGGCATAGCTCGTCTTCGTCTCGCCCCTAACCAGGGCAATTTGTTCTTTAAAAAACCCATGTAGCAATATCGCTTGATATGTATGCATATGTACATAGTACTTTCCTTTTTTCATCTATCGTAAGAGGACTTCACTTTCCATACCCGTTATTAAACTTGGGAGCTTTAAAAAAATCTATGTGGTAGAAAAAGATGCGTTTTGCCTGTGATTGAATATCTGTACATACATACGTACTCGTATAATGTAAAGTAGATAAATGAACGTAAAAGTAGATAAATGAATATCCACATACTTATGTACATACATACATAAATCGGATTTTAAAACATCCCCCGTATAGCCAATCAGTGTTGCCGCAGCCTCAAAAATTTGGTATCAAAAATTGATACTTTCATGGTTTTTTCCGTATCAGCGAAATTTTTTTGGAAAAAAAAACTTAAATTAATCAAAAAAGCTGTTTTTGGGCTTTTAACTCGTATAAAAAATTGATACAGCAATTTTTTTTTCGTATCACTGAAAAATTTTTGAAAAAATTACAATTAATAAAATAAGCTGCTTTCGTGTTTTTAACGTGACATCGTTTTATTATTACATTTACCAATATAAAAATATAAACATAATGAATAGTATCATTTTAGATTTTTCGATTCAATTTAATTCAAGAAAATCATAAATGCTATTAAAATAATGGTTAACATAAAACATAACGCTCTTTGCTCATGCCTGCCATGGGCAGTGATGCCTACTATACAGTTTGATAAAATGTTGCCCATTTTTAGTATTTTCAAGACTTTCACAATACATATTTTTCTCGGCAAACACAGGTTGTTACAATTTTTAGAAAATCTTAAAAATGAAAAAGAATAGGTTAATATTCTTTGATTTTGATTAAAGCGTATCAAAATTATTTGATACTGATTAAAAAGGTATCAAATTTGTTCTACGTCAAAATAAAAAGTATCTACGTATCTTGGCCTTAAAAAAGTATCACATTTGATAAGATTGTATCAAAACGGCATCACTGCCGAGCAATATAAAAGTTCTATAAAATTCAATGGGTCAAACGATCTATTTATTTTTGAATTGGAGTCATTGAATCAGTACTTAAATATTTGTCGCGCTGCCCTCCTTTAACTCAAAATGCCTGCTATGGGCAGTGATCCTACAAAAGTTTGATAAAATATTGCCCAATATATGTACATACATACATATCTACCTATTTTTGGTATTTTCAAAGACTTTCACAAAACATATTATTTTAAAAATGAAAAAGAATAGATTAATATTATTAGATATTGATTAAATTGTATCAAAATTATTTGATGCCGATTAAAAAGGTATCAAATTTGTTCTAAGCCAAAATAAAAACTATCTACGTATCTTGGGCTTAAGAAAGTTTGGATCAAAACGGCATCACTGTAGCCAATACGCACAATTTAATTTTCAATTGTTAATGCAATAAAAACGCGTTAATTGCCATCCTGCTGCTGCCAGCAGTTTGCTTGTGCGTATGCGTGTGTGACAATAAACAAAATGGCACAGTGACTAAAAGCGTCAAGGACAAAAATAGCAATTAAGCACTTGTAAAATCACATTAGTAGATTTTTAGTACATATGTTGTTGTTATTTTCATTTGCAATAATTGTTGGTTATGTTGTTTATTGATGTGTAAACATCTTTGCTGTAGCTACGAGTAATTTCAAAAGTTTACGCGTAAACCGTAAATGACCTTTGTGTTAGTGCGCTGCTGTGTCCGTGTGAATCGCTTGGCATTGTCAGTGGTAGGTAGGTAGATAGACATGTACTTACAAATGCTTGCATACATAGCCGTGCAAATGCAAATATCAACAACAATGCGACAAATAGGCAAAATAAAAGGGACCAACCTGTTTGAACATGTACGCAAATGTATGGATATGCATACCTCTCTAATTTTCTGAGCAATATTGGTATCAAATGAAAGGTTTTGAGCAGGCCTTCTACATGGAGCTCTATTCTTTATGGTTCCTAGGTCGGGTCCGGAGATATGGGTCAAAACGGGGACCCGGATATTCTTGCATGTTTCTGAGCAACATTGGTATCTAATGAAAGGTTTTGAGCAGGCCTCCTACATAGAGCTCTATTCTTTATGGTTCCTAGGTCGGGTCCGGAGATATGGGTCAAAACGGGGACTCGGATATTCTTGCATGTTTCTGAGCAATATTGGTATCAAATGAAAGGTTTTGAGCAGGCCTCCTACATGGAGCTCTATTCTTTATGGTTCCTAGGTCGGGTCCGGAGATATGGGTCAAAACGGGGACCCGGATATTCTTGCATGTTTCTGAGCAACATTGGTATCAAATTAAAGGTTTTGAGCAGGCCTTCTACATGGAGCTCTATTCTTTGTGGTTCCTAGGTCGGGTCCGCAGATATGGGTCAAAACGGGGACTCGGATATTCTTGCATGTTTCTGTGCAATATTGGTATCATATGAAAGGTTTTGAGCAGACCTTCTACATGGAGCTCTATTCCTTATGGTTCCTAGGTCGGGTCCGGGGATATGGGTCAAAATGTGGACCCGGATTATCTTGCATGTTTCTGAGCAATATTGATATTAAATGAAAGGTTTTGAGCAGGGCTTCTACATGGAGCTCTACTCTTTATGATTCCCAGACCGGGAACGAGGACCCGGATTATCTTGCATGTTTCTGAGTAATACAAAACAAAAGAAAATAAAAAATCAAAATTTAAAAACCAAAAACCAAAACAAACAAAAACAACAAAATAGTAGCAGTCACAATGACAACAAAAAATTACAAAAACGATAGTCGCATTTTAATCCATAGAAAACCAGGAAAAAAGGAATAAGGAAAAGGGAATAAATATCCGATTTCGAAACTGTTTACACATCAATGTTCATGAATACTCGTTATTCACGCTTTAATTTTTTATTTATATTACATACTGTGTATATGTATGCGTACACGAGTGCACTGTTGATAAATCAGATAGTACGGGAAGTAACAATTTTTAACACATGTAATGGCACATCCTACAAATTATGCAAGTAGTACAAATGCGTTAAAATGACAGCAATTGCATCGGCAGAGCATCATATGCATAGAAATATAGCACTTTCTACTACTGTATAGTAAAAGCAATAGCTTTTAGGAAAAAAAAGAAGAAAAAAAACATCTCTCTTCAAAAATTTTCTTTTTGGCGATAATATTACATATTTTTGTGATATCGTGGTTTCTTTCATCAAAATTTTCCTTCAATAATGGGCAGAATTTCGAATTTATATCAAAAAAAAAATTACATCGAATAATGAAGATTTCATTTCTTTGCAGAATCTCCTTGAATTGAATGCAAACATACACATACCTACATTCCTTAACGAAAATGTGGCTTGAAAAAGATAATTAAGATATATATTTCAAACTTAACCTAATTTGTATTGTAGCCGGTTTTCTTAATACCATGACCATGATGTAGACAATATTTTAATCCGATAGATGGCGCAACAGTTAATCTTATATTATAAATGTGAAATGGAAATTGTGTTTAAACTCAATCGGCGAGAAAACCGCTGAACGTATCCTCACGAAACTTTGCACACCTAGGTATTTTCACCCCGTAATTGCTATAGGCATATTTTTAATCTGATTAAAAGTCAGGGATGGGCACCTCCCATACAAAATTTTCCTTTTTTTCGTAATATCTCTTGAAATATTTGTACTAGAATAATGAAAATTTTTGTGAAGGAATAATACAAAAATATATACTCAACGGATAAACAATTTAGGTCTTGGTAAAGCAGGGATGGGCACTCTCCTCCCATATAAACTGAAATTTTCACATCGAATATCTCTGGAAATATTTGTAGTAGGGTACTGAAAATTGGTGTGAGGGCATGTGAGATAACTATGTATTAAACGGGTAAAAACGCTAGGTCTTGGTAAAGCAGGGATGGGCACCTCCCATACAAACTGAAACTTTCACATCGAATATCTCTGGAAATATTTGAAGTAGGGTACTGAAAACTGGTGTGAGGGCATGTGAGATAACTATGTGTTAAACGGGAAAAACACTAGGTGTTGGTAAAGCAGGGATGGGCACCTCGCATACAAACTGAAATTTTCACAGCGAATATCTCTGGAAATGTTTGTAGTAGGGTACTGAGAACTGGTGTGAGGGCATGTGAGATAACTATGTATTAAACGGGTAAAAACGCTAGGTCTTGGTAAAGCAGGGATGGGCACCTCCCATACAGACTGAAATTTTTACAGCGAAAATCTCTTGAAATATTTATAGTAGGGTACTGAAAATTGGTGTTGGGCATATGAGATAATTACGTACTCAACGGACAAAAAAAAATAAGAAAACTATCTTTGACGTCAAGAATGATATTTTTCTATGTAACTTTTTTGGACTAACTCAATATGCTAATATTTTTAAAAGCACGTGGTGTGAAACCCGCGGGTAACCTCTAGTATATACATAAAATCTCCACTAATATCCCATTCGCTTAACTTGTAAATTTATATCGTTGGTATTGTGATAAATAATCGCAAAAATAATTTATTCTCTATACATACGAGGGCTGTTTGATTAGTCCGTAACATTTTGAACTTAATGACCAGTAATCTCATATTCAACACTGCCCGCATCAGTTACCATCTCTTAAAAGACTACTGTAAAAGTTTGAGTAACATGCGCAATTTAGTTTTTTGCTTTACAGCTAATTAAAACTGAGAATCTCGTATGTTTTAACAAATATGGAAAAAGGTTAATTACGCATTACTTTTTTCATAAAACATGCATGAATGAAACCAAGAACAGGCTTGATAAATACTACGGAGACTCTGCTCCGTCATTTTCAATGATTGAAAAGTAGTTTGCTGACTTCCGTTGTGGTCGTGATGCCGAACGTTCAGATCGCCCAAAATAAGTAGCCATGTCACGTGTGTGAAATAGCTGAGACTACAGGCATCTCAACTTAGCGAAAAAATCATATCTTACACGAATATTTAGACAAGAAAAAGCTATCCGCGCGATGGACTCGATAATAAGCGTAATCGTGTGACAACTTCAAAGAAGTGTTTGACGATGTTCAGCCGCACTCCGAAGGAATTTTTGCGCCGTTTTGTTAGCGTTGATTTAGCTTGGATCCATCACACCACACATAAACCAAAGAACACTCAAACCAGTGGGTTTTTCGCGGTGAACGTGCACCAAAGAAGGCCAAAGTGGGTGTGTCGGCCAATAAGGCTACGGCCACAGTATTTTTTTTTTTTTTTTGATGCACGAGGTGTCATTCACGACGATAATCTTGAAAGAGGTAAAAAACAATTATCGGCGAATATTGCACAGAGCTTTTGGACAGATTTGATCCTAATTTAACCCTAGAGCCATAACGATATTTCATACTGCGTTATTACTAATGTACGTAAATTTTACGTAGTGATTAGAATCCGCCTGATACAACTCTTACTGTTCTCCATTTTGCAGCCAAAGTTGATTACACTACTTTACAAATAAATAATTTGAATAAAATACCAAGGAAATTAAAATACGATTCCAATGACATACAACTTGTAGCGGTTGAACAAAACCTCGCTGAGCGATTGCTGGTCAAAAATTTGTTAATTTCTTGCGATTTTTTTTAAATTGTTCTACTAATTTTTGTTCCGGGTTCCGAGATATAGGTCAAAACGTGGACCCGGATGACCGAGTAATTTTTTTGAGCTATTTTGATATAAAAAGAAAGGCTTTGAGGAGGGCTTTTACATGGAGCTGTACTGATTATGATTCTTAGGTCGGGTCCCCAGATATGGGTCAAAATGTGCACCCAGATGACCCCGGAACATTTCTGAGCAATAATATAATATACTGTCGCGTTATACAAAAATACATGAGAATATTACACTTTCATATTAAATACTATTTTTTCGCTTATTACTAACTATACGTAAATTTCACGTATAGGGATTTGCGCCAATAGCTCTCACACCTTCAAATAACAACATTTGCTGTACTTCTATATTCATGTATACGTAAAAACACATACTGCAAGCACAGCCGGAGTTAGGTACCGTTACAGCATGTTATACTTGTGCAATCATAATTTGAAAATTCTATATACGTAAAATTTACGTACATTATGGTTCTAGGGTTAAAGCAAAAGCGACCGCTTTATCAAGAAAAAAATTATATTTCATCATGATGCACACGTGACAAAAGTTCATAAAATGGGTTATGAATTGCTACCTGACCCACGATATTCCCTAGATTTAGCCCCCTCCGAATAAGTATTTCCTATTTCCAAACCTGAAGAAATGGCTGGGTGGTAAGAGATTCGGGTCAAATGAAGAAGTCATCACAGAAGAAGCAGAAGAATAAGAAGAAGATGTAGAAGAAGAATCAGAAGAAGAAGAAGAAAAATCCAAGAGAAACGCTGGAATAAGTTTATAGAGCTAGAAGGAAAAATAAATGCATTTTTGCCAAAAAAAATTACATCAAAATTTCACGGACTTATCAAAAAATCCTCGTATTTTGTAAACAAAAAAATTGAATTTTCAGAACACTGCAATATAATATGTATGCCAAATATGTACATTAAAAATCGACATGATCTGTCAACTATTAGCACATACATACGTATTTATTAGAATTTGCAATAAAACACAGAAATATTGTGCGCAACTTGAAACACCGTTGGCGCTTGTTAAATGGTTTTTGCTGTTCTCTGCCATCAAATCGTAGTGCATTTATGCTTGTGTGTCCTATATAACTACATATGTACATATTTCCCTATCTATGCCACTCTAATTTTGCCTGAATTGAAAGTGAACAAAATTACATTTGTTCGAACATTTTTGCGCTCAACATTTGCTATGACACGAAAACATACATACATATGTATATGTGCATATATGCCAATATAATTGAATTGCAATGAGTTGCTAATAGTTAGTATGCAAATTATATAGAAAACTAGCCTACACATGTGCATGTGTCATTGATTTGGCTGTTATTACGAAATAGATGCAATCATTCGTTCAATGCAACATGATTTTGTTGTGCAATTTCAGAGCAGATACATATACATATACGTAAATGAGTTTAACTTTAAATAAACATACAAAAAAGTTGTGGTTTCAACTATGAAATATACAAGCCTTCCATTATTGTTGTGACTGTGAACATGACAGTATTGAAGTGCGAGAATTGAGCCAAAGCAGCATTTTTTTTCAACGAATTTCAACATTATTCAAAGCTGCTTTAACTTCCCAAGCAATCCTACAACATTGATTGAAATTCAAAAGATATTTAAGTTGACTGCTCATAGACTCACTTTCTAAATTTAAAATTAAGTAAAGGCTTAAAGGAGGAAAATAAGCTGCTACTCTGTTGCACATAGTCTACTCTACTGCCCTTTGAACGCTCTGCCGCTTTTTACTTCAGTTCTTCTGCTCTTCTTTCCCATGCCGCCTGCCCTATTGCCCCCGATCATCGAATGCCCAAGTGAGTGTGGCTTGGTTTGCAGTGAATTTGCATTGCCGGAAAGTCAAGCAACACCGAATGTTGCCATTATATACGCACACATACATACACATTTTCTCACACCTACGCCTGTGTTCAACCGCATTTGTTCAAACACTCAATCACACCTTTTGGTGGCAGAAATGAAACTCTTTCAAGTGCTTGTCCTGCTTGGAAGAAGATCTGTAGTTGCTTCATATACACTGACAGAGTTGTTGTTTTGCTGCTCTTAAGCGCACAGATGGTGTCACATTCAGGTTTGTTGCAGTCTAAAGAAGTTATACCATGTCTCCACATAAGGTGTTTCGCTCTTTTTTTCTGCATTTTCTCTCTCAATCTTGTTTCGACACGGAAACCAGTGCCGAAACTCGCCAATTTCCATACAAATTTCTGAGAGCGAGTGAAGATTGAAACACTGTTTCATTCTGAATCATCTTGCCAACCTCGATGATATCGATGTCATCTCTAATTTTGTATCGAAAATCTATCGAAATCTCACACGGACCAAAACAAAGACGCAAAAATAAGCAAACATACAAACATTTAAGAAGAAAAAGAAAGAGAAATGTCAAACTGAATTACGATTAGCCACGTGGAGACGGGTTATTGAGCGAGATGTTTTGCTACATGTTTCTCTGGTGAATCAAGTTATGTGGAGACGGGCTTTAAGCTTTAAACTATGTAGTATATATGTACATAATATGTAGATTCCTGTAGATGGCTATGTGTAAACTCTGCTTTGATCAAGTCACTTTGTTGGAATTAAAATGGTTTTTTCTAAAACTTCCGAGATTAGATTCCATCTCTTAAATTGTATAACCATAGAAGAGCACACCACAAATTAGAGGCGTAGCTCACACCAAGCCAGGCAGCGTCTAATGCAGGGCATCTCATGCAATTAATGAGGACTTTCTTGGGTTTAAGCAAGTCTGAAAAAATGCTTTCAATTGAGATGCAGCTCTATCTAATTGTAAACTTCATTTCCATTACGAAAAATAGCAGCAGTAGCAGAAAACCTTCATCTGCTAATTTTACTACTATAGGTAATAGATGACACGCACATCCGCACACAGATAAAGCTGTCTGCTCCCTGCAGGGAAATCAATAGCTAGTGAGCAAAATTTTTAGTTCAGAACTAGCGAAAAGTTATCAAAAAATCACTAGTTCAATTGTAGTTAGACCCCCAACAGTTCAGAATGAGTGAAATGAGTAAACATTATAAGACACACTTGCAATTTCAATTTCACTGAACTCCAATGAATACCACAGTTAAGCGGGAAATGCCTCTTTTGTTCATCTTTAAATGGCAGAGGATAGTATCTCATTGTATGATGACCACATACTTCTGCAGAACAGACAGGCCTGCAACCGCCTCGAACTGGGTTTAGCACCATTTTAGAGATACGGCCATTGATGTAGACCAGTGACGCCTTTGCGACATCAAGAGCCGAGCCCTGCCTGGCCTGCTCATCAGCCCTGGTTATCGCGGTGCCCCGGTACCCAGATCAAGGATATGCTATGCCGACTTGCCAAGCCAATGACCCACTCACTACACTATTTTCCAGGCTCTATTACGGCGCTGCAGATCCCAGAGACCTCGGAGCCCAACTGACTATCCGAGAAAATTATATCCTGTTTCCGGCACCGACACTTTCCCTTGCAAGTAGAGTCTTGAAGACCTCCTGGCGAAAACTTCGGATTGAAAAATGCTCGTCGCGTCCGAGAGCCTAATTGATATGGCCGGCTGAATGGCGAAGATATCCGCTTCCACTCCGCAAACCATATTTGAGCCGTTCGTGAAACATCGAATTTATGAGCAAATTTAGCATCTCCCCAGTCCTTCCTAGATGGAAAGATAATCTCATTGTTTGTAGACTGTTATAGAACAGATATAATCTGTTTTTGTATTGATGTAGGAGTCAATAACTTGGTGCAGGGTGCAACTGTGACCGTGTGTACATACGTTCCTTCCAGAGTACCAACATCCACAGCCTAAGGGCACCCTGCGAAGCCTTTCCCTTAACAAAAATTTCAATGAGCGGGATATTGCAAACCAAATTCAGAGCCTCCGTGGGGCATGCTATAATCGCCCTATGTAGCTCACCTCGGTTGCTCTTTACCACACCAGTGATTCGAAGTTTAAGATCGATCGAATAACTGCTTTGTGCATCCATGCCGTGAGTTCTGGCCTCATAACCCACTTGTTACTAGTTCTGAAGTAGAGATTTTCCACACAGGGTTTGCATCAAAAAAAAAGCAGACACACACATGCGCATACATACCTATCCCTGCAGAGAAAATCTCTAGTTCCGAACTAGGTCGCTTCTAGTGCATTTTTCGACACTGCTAGTGCGAGCTAAAAATCCTTTGTATGTTATCAACTGGCGAATTTAAAACGGCGATGTCCTAGGCGGTGTCAATTGTCACCCTCTGCACTACATTTTCGATAGTTCCGTACTAGTACTAAATTCTACAGTTTTCACTAGTTCGCTTATTGGTACAATTTCGATAGTTCTGAACTAGCTACAAGTACCTACAAATTCTACAGTTTTACATCTGCCGCTTAGTAGCTTAAACAGAACCAATCGCCGGGCGTGTTTTCGCGTGGTGCGGCGATGACATTTGTTTGCGAATATCGCCCAGTAAAACAGAATCAAGGCGAAATTGTCATATGCATATTTTTAAAATGATATACAATGTTTCCTTACTTCTTCCATTGACTCTTCTCTTCTGTCCATATTTTCAATTTATTCCACATCAAAAAACGTATATTTTTGTTTTATTACATGTTTTTATCAAGTTCCAAACAATTTATTTGACAGGCGATAGCGTCCAAATTAGAAATAAGTCTATTCTGACGAATTTTCGCCGGGCGATTTTCGTCAGCGTTTTCGTTCTGTTCATTCTCACATAATGCCGTGTATTTTAATCGTTTCACAGAACGCCGCGTCCGACGAAAATTCGTCCAACGCTGATTCTGTTTAAGCTATAAGTGCAGCCTTTGACACACTTCATGCAAGTGGCGCGATGGCCGACTGGCTAACGCATGTGCCTTTCAATCTGAGGGGCGCGGGTTCGAATCCTGTCAGTGTCAAGGTGGATGATAACTTTGTTTTTAATTTTTTTTAACTAATATTTTATTTATTTATTTATTTATTTATTTATTTATTTATTTATTTATTTATTTATTTATTTATTTATTTATTTATTTATTTATTAATTCATTTATTTATTTATTTATTTATTTTTTTATTTATTTATTTATCTATTTAATAAAAATTTACAATAATATTTAAAAAGTAATAAAATAAAAAAAATTACAAATAAGCCTGAGGGATCGGAAAAGCATAATTAGGGGAACAATTCATTTCATACAAGTTAAGATGCAAATAGAAAACTCTTATATAAAATGCTTCGCTAAACATCTGAGAATTGCAGAAATATACAAAGCCGAAGGCAATTGAACGAACGAAAAATTTTCATAAAATTTTTGTCACTTCGAAATTGCATACAAATGAAAGTATGTCTTATAATGGTCACTCAATTCACTCCTTCTGAACTGGTGAGGGTCTAACTACAATTGATCTAGTTCCCTTTTGACACCTTTTCGCTAGTTCGGAACTAGAAATTTTGCTCACTAGTTATTGAGTTCCCTGCAGGGATTATATGCATATAAACACACATAATTGAAAGTGCAGCTGCTAGAAAACCATTGCGGTGGTCGACATGGCATTTTTATGCCATAGCCAGCCAGTCAGCCAGCGAGCAATGCCAAATAAAATTTGTACAATGGTATTTTGCATTTGCTGACATAAGTCCCCAAGCACCAACGTCCAACCAACCAACATTCAGCATTTGCCCAATGCACCACAGACACACAGAGATGCAGCTGAAGTAATACAAACACAGCGCATTTATGTACCAACGAGAACTCTTACAACAGCACAGAAATTACCACATCAGACACGGCCGCCTGCGCACGACTGCCCTTGTGTATTCAAGTATGTATGTAGATTTGTATGAGCATATGTATGTATATCAAGTTAAATGGTTGTGCCCGAAGTGATGAAGTAGGCAGGTGAGAGTGAAAGTAAAAGTAAAAGTGAAAGGGAAACTACACAGTCAAAAGTACTACGTAATGTAGAAGTACAAGTGCTCGAGGCATGTTGGTAATTCACGCGTTCAATGTACCTGTTCATATGTGCGTATGTGCGTATGTAAACGGACTAAATACATGCATAAGCATTAAGGTGGAGTGAAAACATATGGAGGTTTTTCTTTTATTTATTTTTTTTTTTTTGAAAGTACCAGCAATGAAAAGTTGCCTTTATACGAGTTAATGAACCCAACAAAATTTTATGGCGATAGGATGACGTTTCGAACTGCCCCCAGCCCCGCAAAGTTGAAAGCAATAAGCACGATCTGGTACAAATATGAAATTGTGAAAAATATAAAATCAAAAAACGAAGTATGAGGATTGGTAAACATGGCTAAGCTGAGTATTAAAGTTAATTTTTTTTTTTTTTTGAAACAACAACAACAAAAGTTATTAAAGGTCAAAGTTTATATTAGGCATTTTTTAAATTGCAATTATTTAATATCCAATATTTTTATACCATTCGATAGGTATTTTGATTGCTTTAATTTGATATACATTTTCTATATGAAACCCCCACAGGTGGGGGAAGGGGGTATAAAAAATGGTATAAAAATATTCGAAATCGGTTCAATAGTTTTTAAGTAATTGCAATTTAAAAACTGCATAATATAAACTTTGACCTTTAATAACTTTTGTTGTTGTTGTTTCCAAGAAAACAAAATTCACTTTAATACTCAGCTTGATTTTATAATTTTCAAAATTTCAAATTAGTACCAGATCATGCTATTTTTTTCAATTTTGTGGAGCTGCGGGCACCTCTAAACATGCGAGTAGGTCAATAAAATTTTACAGGCTTATTTCTGGGCTAGAAAGGTGCCGTTTTGGCTTTGGAACAAATTGAATTTGCAAAAAAAATTCGCTCCACCTTAATAAGCATGCATGTACTTTAATTGCAGCACTGTAGGCATTTAGAGCTTGCGTTGCCCATACCAAAGACGTGTTTACGCAATGTTGTGGAAGTGTTGACCATGCGAATAGCGATGGAGCGAGTATTCGAAATTAACGTAGAGCCAATCAGTAACTAAAATATGCTGATGTGCTACATTTAGTTAGCCAAATTCTCTTATTATTATTCCACGAGCCATTATACCTTTTACAAACCACTGATTTCACTAACACACTTTTAGTTTCACAAATCATTGATTATTCTCGTGGTGAAATAAATACATTTTATGCTTCACAAAAGTCTTTTGCAGTACGAATTTGATTCCGCAAACAAATAGAATATTAATAGTATTGATACATACATACATGAATAATATTCAAACAGCAAGCAAATGTAGCAGACTGGCAAATATGTATATATGTATGGGCTTCCTCTGAAGCATCTTTAAGTTTTTCCTAAACATGCACTTTGTCCAAAATAAATCCCTCTTACATGCATATATGCACATACAAATATGTACATAATAAAATATGCATATATGTATATGTATGAGGATTCACATTGCAACCAACTTGTCTACTATTCGAATATACTTATGTAAATATATGTATACATATGTATGTACGTTTGTTTGCATGTACAATCAGTCTACATTTCAATTGAGGCAAATTGCTTGTGTAAGCTCTGCTAAAAGCGGCTTGTGCAGCATTTCTAGCATTTCATCCCTGTAAAAAAGTGTGCGACGAGTCTCTAAAAAGATTTGTCCGGGAGCGCTCTCTTCCGGGTACAATTAGTCTACAATTGTTCCCAATTGTACCCGAACGGGTACATATGTATACTAATTGTAGATGAATTGTACCCGAAAGGGTATCAAACGGGTACAATTAGTCGCACAAATGGATGTGTCGCATTTGCTACCTGTTCGGGTACAAAACGGGTACAATTGTGCGCTTTTGCTACCCGTTCGGGTACAAACTGGGTACAATTAGTCTCTTCATAGGACATGCTCAAACAAAAGAGAACACTTCAACCCATATAAAGAGATACAAATGGGTAGTAATCGCATGCTCCCTTGCGAGTTGTCCCGGATGTATCCCGGAGTGATCGCATTTTTTGCAGGGATTTCATTTGTATTTGTCTTTTTTGTTCGTTCTCCGATCAATTCGAATTGACCAGCTTGCTTGTAAAGGATTTTAGTACACTTGACATTTTGTGTATATGTACATTAGAGTGCGTTTAAAATTCAAATTAACGATATTTTACTGTATCGCCCCCTCAATCTGTAGTAACATGGTCAAAGATATCACACATAAAGTTTGGTCCCGATTGGTGGCGGTTAAGGCGTGGCGCATTGAGGTCAAAGTTCAGAAAACTCTATGAAGGGTCAAAAAATCAAAACATTTTTTTTAATTATCTAATACCCAAAATTAATACTTCTATACCCAATGATAACAAATATAAATTTTGGTTCCGATTGATGACGGTTTAGTGGTGTTTTAAGGGGCTCAATGTTCAGATTGCCATAGAAGACTTACATTTTTAGTGTCGCATATGGTAATCTGAACTTTGACCCCCTTGAAACACCAGTAAACCGTCATCAATCGGGACCAAAATTTATATTTGTTATCATTGGGTATAGAAGTATTAATTTTGGTTATTAGATAATTAAAAAAAATGTTTTGATTTTTTGACCCTTCATAGAGTTTTCTGAACTTTGACCTCAATGCGCCACGCCTTAACCGCCACCAATCGGGACCAAAATTTATGTGTGATATCTTTGACCATGTTACTACAGATTGAGGGGGCGATACAGTCTTTTTATGAACTTTTAAAATTTTCATACAAATTAAAAGCACCCTAATGTACATATTCATGTGTCCACACATACACACTTAACGCTTCACTAATTCGCTGCCCTGCAAAAAAATGTGCAATTAATCCCGAAAGATATTTGTCCCGGATTGATCTCTTTCGAGAACAATTGGTCCACAATTAGTCCCCGATTGTTCCCGTACGGGTATAAATGTAGACTAATGGTAGACCAATTGTTCCCGAACGGGTATAAATGTAGACTAATTGTAGCCCAATTGTTCCCTAACGGGTATAAATTTAGATTAATCGCTTTCATCCCGAACGGGTATAAATGTAGATTAATCGCTTTCATCCCGAACGGGTATAAATGTAGATTAACCGCTTTCATTCCGAACGGGTACAAATCTAGATTCCTTAAATGTAGAAATTTTACAAAAATATGCAATGTATTTAAAAAATTGTAGAACAACCGGTAAAACGAATTGAACACCCTTTCTTTTAATAACAATGATGAATAATAATTTTAACAAAATGTTGTCTACAATATCCTATGAAAAAATCCTTTACATTACGCTCATATAATGCATACTCAAAACTTACAATTTTTTTTAATTTATTGAGATTTTTTTACAAAAGTAAAACATTATATAATCTTTATTTAAATATGCATGAACATTTAAAATTTTTTAAATATTGTTATTAAAATTGCTTTGGCCAACAACTTGGAAAAATCTACATTTGTACCCGTTGGAGATGAAAGCGATTAATCTACATTTGTACCCGTTGGAGATGAAAGCGATTAATCTACATTTGTACCCGTTCGGGATGAAAGCGATTGATCTACATTTGTACCCGTTTGGGATGAAAGCGATTGATCTACATTTGTACCCGTTCGGTATGAAAGCGATTGATCTCCATTTGTACCCGTTCGGTATGAAAGCGATTGATCTACATTTGTACCCGTTCGGTATGAAAGCGATTAATCTACATTCGTACCCGCTCGGGTATACAAGTTGAACAATTAGTCTCTTCATAGGACATGCTCGAACAAATGCGATCAATTCACTCCATATAAAGGGATGTAAAATTGTATTAGTCGCATGCTCCCTTGATCCCGGACAAATCCCGGATTAATCGCATTTTTTGCAGGGTGCCTCATCACTTCACCAGACTACACTACATCGCCATTTCACCACACATCTACAGCTCACCACTTTGGTTTTAAACATTTTCATAGGCGCATGTACATATATGTTGCTCATACGCCCTGGCCTCCACACATACGAGTATTTTCTGTTTGAATTTGTACCACTTGCATTCATTCATTCATTCATTCATTCGTTTCTTCGGCTCAAAAGAGGGCTACTAAGTTGTTATGCGCATTTGAATTTTATTGTAATGCTGCCACAAATTGCAAATGCTACTCAAGTTCCTTTTCTGCCCCTTTAGCGGCGTGTCAATGTTTGATAACAATTATTGTTGTCTTTGTTTGAGGTTTATTTACAGCTGCAGTTGCAGTTGCAGTTGCAATTGCAGTGCTTTTCTGTTGTTATGTCTAGCATTGCTTAGTTTAGTAGATGTACTATATAGTATGTATATGTATGTGATTTTGTGTGCAATTCTTCATCTGAATGTGACCCATGTCAGTAAAAAGGTTGTAGCTCCATTTGTGCTTGCATGTTGCACTTGTGTTTTGTAATAGAGTGATATTACATTTGAGCCTTGAAGAGTTTAAAATGTACATACATATGTATGTATGTCCTATGTGCATGCATGCTCATGTCAAATATGTCGATAGCAGTAAGTAATAGAGACATTTGTATCGTTTAAAATGTAAATCTCTTTAATATGCGTATTAAAAGGGGCAATTTTTAGCTCATATGTGAGTATGGAAAATACAGATGAGTGTAGGACTTTTTTAAATGGACAGTCTTAATCTTGTGCTCATTGATTTTATGCTTTAAAATGCGCCAACGGAAATGTAAAATGCAGAAAACTACTATCATCTACCTTAATATGTAGAATTTCGTTAGACAGGCCAACAGATCTATCTTCTGCTTCTTCTGTGAAACATTTTTTATTGCATTCACAGCTTAATAACAGATAACAGGTACAGCTTTCGTTTTCATTCTATTCATGTGCGGACGACTTGACCACAGATAACGCATATAAAACGCTATTATCCTCAGACTTTAACATTAAAATTTTGCCCAATAAATTTAGCCGCTAGGTGTTACGCTTCTTTCTCTGCTTCTTAGTTGGCGCGTTACCGTCGATTTTGGCCGAGTCCAATAAAGCGCGCCAGTTGTGACTGTTTCTGGCTGCCAAGCGCCAATTGGAAATACCAAGGCAGGACGAGTCAGACTTCACCTGATCTTCCAAACGCAGTGGAGGTCTTCATTTTATTTTGCTTTAGCGGGTGTTGATATAAATGCTTTTTAAGCTGGAGTATCTTAATCCAATCTCACGACATGAGCTGCCCAATGCAGCCGCGGGATTTTTATTCGCTGAACAATGTCGATGTCTGCGTAAAACTCGTACAGCTCAGCATGAAAGGTATAGCTTATCTAGGTGCTACACACGCTTTAAAAAAAGGTTCTTGCTTTCATTTTCAGCAACGGTTGGTCTCAATTTCAAAAAGTAATATCATCTGCCAGAGGCGAATGCTTCATATAAGCCGAAAAGCTGGGCTTGCTCAAATATTTTCGTTCATTTCATTTTACAAATTTCTTTCGAATCTGGTTATTTTACGTTTGAAATGTCTTTACTATTTAAGTTCCTAAATACGCAATCAGACTTTTAGATAATACAGCAAAGAAAATTACATAAATGGCTAATGACTATGCTTCACACATAGGCTTGCACAGACAATTTATGCTAGGCCCCCCACTGTCACCTGCCAAGTGAGGGCTAACCACCTAGTGCCTCCGGAACTGCTAGTTAGTCTTTTGAAATCAAGTAAAAAAATTAATAATCTCTCTACCGAACCCTTCGAAGTTCGAACACAACTTTACTGCCTAAATTGGGCTTTCTTCTCGAAAAGTGCAACAGACCCCCTTAAGGTTTAACTTTAAATTTAAAGAAAAGAATTAAGCATATTAAATGCATGCATAATTGCAAGCTGCCATTTGGGGCTCATTTTATGTACATACATATGTATATAACCTGCAGCAAATCGCGCTAGTTCCAGGCTAGTGCAGAACTACTTCAAAAAGAAATAGGGTTGGTTCTCAATCTATCCCAACGCAATGCTTTCGACTGTCTTTTTTAACACGGCGGTGTTCTACAAAGTGGCCATTTACCCACTCTGCAGAATTTTGAAATGCGTTCTAAACAACTTCCTATATGGACACTGGACTGGGATAGTTCAAAAATCAATAGTTCGGATATAGTTCAAAATCATTCACTTCAGCAATAGTTCAAAAGTGGTTGGTCTTTAGACGCGCTTTACAAAATTATTCCTCAGTCGGCAGAACTCTTAAAATAATGAGAATAAATGCGGCATTATATTATAAAATACCAAGTTTTTGAAAATTAACCATACAAAAGTTGGAATTATCCGCATTCACCTACAAATACCAAGTAATATTACTTTGGTTATATGTATGTCCTTTTAACCAAGGCTCCATTTGTTGCTACCCAGCAAAAGACAGCAAAAAAGGACATTATTGTATAGAGCAACATTTGTTGTTGCTCAACTTTAAAGAAATAGCTGTAAACATAAGTTTTGCATGAAATCGCAATAATAAACTGCCCCGCTCTACATCCCTTTAGTACCAGTTCGGTGCTAGTTGTGAACTCTCTAGTTCTGGACTGCCTTTTTTCGTGACTGTCACTTATATTAGCTGCAGCCTGCAGGGTATGTATGTCTATAATTGTATAAGAAACTCTCTTTTCGCCCGTCAAAAAACTTCAACTTTGCTTGACTGCTTAAAAATAAGTAGCCAAAAAAAGTAGGAAAAGAAATATGAGCATACAAACTTTTCGACTGCAAATGTCTCAGAAATAAATTTCAATTGCACTTACATACATATGCATGTACAAACAGACGAAAAAAGACTGTAAAATGTCTATCAAGGTGCGTGTGTGTGTGTATCAGGGCCGTGCGCACGGGGGGGATGTTTGGGGGTTAAAACCCCTCCTCCCATAACCAAATCTAAGTTGCGATGATTTTGCAAAAATTTTCAAAATACAGTTTATAAATTTTGCATTGAATTTTGACTCATAATTTTTGACAATATTAGTTACAATAATTTTACGGAAGAAGAATTGGTAAAAGTTGCAAAAAATAAGGTTGGCCAATACATAAGTTCGGCACTTTGAATTGCACTTGGAGCTTTCCGAAATTACAAAGTTGTGTAGCATATGTTCGTTTGGCATTTTTAAAAAAATTATACTGATAACAAAAAATGTTCATTTTGTGAAAACAGTGAGCAGTTTCAATTCACAAGTACTGTAAACAGTACACGGAAAGAAATTTGTATACTTGAATCAAGAAAAATGCTTTCTTGAACTCAATTTAGAAAATTTTTAGGGAAATAAGAAAAATTGACTTAATTATTACTGGAAATAAGAAATTGAGTTTTCCAAAAATGAGACAATTATTTTCTTATTCAAGAACACTAACAAAATCTACAGAAAAAAAATGTTGAAAAAAAATGTTTAAATAAATAAGAACATCTTTTCTTAAATTTGCTTAAATGAAGAAAATCTTTTTGCTAATATCAAGAAGAATTTAAGAAAATTGTGTTTCGACGAATTGGAAGAACAAAATACAGCGAAAAAAAATGTAAAATGAATAAGAAAACGTTTTCTTGAGCGAAGTAAAATTTTTCTTCCTGAATTTGCATTTCCAAAGTTACATGTATTTTTTTTCATTTGCCATCCGCTTTGCATATTTCTTAATATTTTTGCAATTCTCAGATTGTTAGTGAAGCATTTGGTGTAAGGAGTTCACTATTCGCATCTTCATTTATATTAAATAAAATGTTGTTATTTCAATAAACAAGTCCTAGGAAAATACTAGTTGACTAATTATGGTTTTCTAATCCCTCATGATTAGTTTTCATTTTCCTTATTTTTACGTTTTTAATATTTTTAGAAAATATTTGCTTAATTTATTATTTAATATTTTCTTATGCCTCAGACACACATGTGGTATGAATATTAGAATATCAATATTATGATTTGGCTATGCTATGAAAATTTTCAATTAAACTACAATATGAGGGTGACACATATGTGGTATAGATCGAAATATTATTACTATACTACGATGTGTGTCTCTCGCATTACTTACTTAAGCTCGTATAAGAAAAGTTTTACTTGCAACAAAAAAATAATTTCTTAATTTATTTCAAAAAACAAGAAAAAAACACTTACCCTAAGTAAATTATTTCTTATTTATTTAAAATCCAATTTTACTTGAAGCAAGAAAATGTTTTCTTATTTATTTAAAATCCAATTTTCTTGGATTTTCTTGATATTAAGAAATTATTTTCTAAGTTCAAAATCAAGTCTAATTTTTTTTGTCTCGGCATTGATTCTAGTAAAAAATTCTTTCCGTGTACTATTCAGGACCTGGTTAGCTAGGTTTTGATGAAACATAATGAGTTGCAGAAAAGTTAGAGAACATTTAAATTTATGGTGTATGGGTCTGGATATCTGTTTCAGCAAATATGTTTATCTTAGCGAAAAATGTATGCGAATGCAAACCAAAATTAACAAGTAAGGAAGCATAAGTTCGAGTGGAATCGAACATTAGATACTCAGCTGTATGCTTTCATAGTTTGTTTGCGTTTGATGGAAACACGGTGTACTTTATATAAAGCGAGTGCAGCGCCCATTTTCAAAATTTTTATCATTGATCCTACTAAGCATATGAATATTATTCTTTGTGGAAAATTTCATTCCTTTATGTCTTCTAATTATAAAGATGTCACGTTACAAATTCCCAAAGGGTGTTCCAGAAATATCTTTGTTAAAAAGTAGGCGTGGTGATAAACCGATTTCAATAAATTTTTGCGTGTCTATTAACACAAGTTATAAAAGTGTATAAACCAAGTTTCGTCATAATATCTCAGTTATTTGTCGAGTTATGGGCTCCGAAATCTCGTAGATTCCTTTGTTTAAAAAGAGGCGGTGCCACGCCCATTTTCCAAACTTTTTCTATTTTTTGTTTCCGGTCTATTGTGGAACTTATGCCACAAAATTTCAATGAATTATCTTTATAGTTGACAAAGATATCGCTTAAAATGTTTTTATTAGGTCACTTTGTAATACCCATATATAAAAGTAGGCGTGGTCGTCAACCGATTTTGGTAATTTTTCGTCGACACATTTGTCTAAGTAAATATATCACGCGTACCAAATTTCATCGATACATCTTTAACGGTTTCTGAGTTATGACTCATAAAACTTTCAATATTTGCCCCTTAATAAGTGGGCGTGGCACCGCCTATTTTCCCAAAATGTTTGTGGTTTTTGTTTTATATCCGTAGTTGGACTCCTGCCACAAAATTTTAGTGCTAGATCTTTATATTTGACAGAGATATCGCTTAAAATGTTTTTATTAGGCCCCTTTATAGTTCCCATATATAAAATTGGGCGTGGCCGTCAACCGATTTTGACAATTTTCCACCAAAACTTTTGGCTAAGTAAGTAAATCACGCATTTCATCGATATATCTTCAACGGTTTCTGAGTTATGATATATAAAACTTTCAATGTTTGACCCTTAATAAGTGGGCGTGGCACCGCCCATATTCCAAAATTTCATCAAATTTCTTCATAAGGGCCTGAGCTCAATACGTGGGTGAAATTTCCTCGCTCCAGCTATATTAGTGGCTGAGATACCAAATTTCCGATTTTTTCTATATAGGAAAAGTGGGCGTGGTCATGGTCCGATTTCGCTCATTTTCTATACCAACCGTCCCAGTCTCGATACCAACTTGCATTCCAAATTTCATCAAAATATCTCAATTTTTGCGCGAGTTAGAGTGTTTACAGACGGACGGACGGACGGACGGACATGGCTCAATCGACTTCTCTTTTCACCCTGATCATTTTGATATATGTAAGTCCATATCTATCTCGATTATTTCATTCTGTTACAATCCACCGTTATGAAATCAAAATTATAATACTCTGTGTACTAGTACAGCTGAGTATAAAAACCCCCCCAAGGCTAATTCCTGCACACGGCCCTGGTGTGTATATAAGTTTAACAAGTCTCTTTGGCCACTCACTTTGACCATTCAACTTATTGGTATTTGTAACAGTGGCCAAGTGAAAAACAAAAAGTCAAGAAGAAAACCTCTCACTTTTGTAACTTTGAATATAAAAAAGGCGAAAAAAAAGAGAAAAAAGTGACCATTGCAATGGACGTAGAAAATGCAATATTGGTACGCTGTTTGCGCCAACGGCACCTACTCTGGCCAACTGCCACCAGCACCAGTATATATGTAGGTATGCATGTATATATTTGATTGGTCATTGAAATCGTTAGTGAAAAGAACATACTTCTATCTACTTAAGTGTGTATTTCAGATATTGACCTAACGACCGACCATTCGTTTATAAAGCCAACAAGTCTTTTTGGCCGCCGATAACACACTTTTTTTAGTTATTTCTCTTTTTGGTTTTTAAGTAAATAGCCAGTAGCACATACCGATGGTGTATTGAAACATATAGTGAAAGGTTTAGTGGTTTAGTTGGAAACTGCATATTCAGCACGAATGTTTACAAGGACCACTGGACCAAAATATGAAGGAAAATCATCGAAAATCGTTGAACAATGGAGAAAATCGAATAAAAACATCCCATATGCGCTTAACAATATTACACCCTGAAAAAAATGTGAAATCAACCAAAAATCAACAAATTTTGTGGTTAATTTTTTTCAACACGATGCTTAATGTATGCCATCCTATAAACGTGTAAATTTAACACTACTGTCAAGTGCTAGTTTAACAGGATGATAACTGTAGAATTAACAAAAAAGTATTGAGTTTTCCTCTTGATCTTTCAATTTAAACTAGTTAAATTAACACGAAATGGTCGTGTTGATTTAACAATAACATCTTTTTAATTTAACCATCAATTTAGTGTTAAATTAACTAGAAATTCTTTTTGATTTTACAATTTATTTTTATAAATAAAAGAAACATATAAAACATATAATATATAATTAGCAGATAAATAAAACAGCTTCGGTATAGCTCGATATGTGAGGACCTCCTCGTGGTAAAAATTGCAAACTATGAAGGGGACAAAGAAAATATTGAACAATAAAATCTTTTAGAAAGAAAAATGCAATCCACTTTTATCTCACCTGCAAACTGAAAATATAAGTGGAAACACCATTATCACGCACTGCTAAGACGCTAAACTCTCATTATTGCCACGGGACAAAATTTCCTTTTTGTTAAAAAAAATAATAATAATTTGCGTTTTTCACGAACATCAGAAATTTAAATGTTCAAAAAAATTGTGTATAAACCAAACTTCCAAATGACATTTATGTTTCAAAATTGTCTCATCCCAGCCAGCAAAATCATCGTAAACGAGCTCGTAAACTGATGTTTTCTCGAAGAAAACTCTAATAAAATATCGTTTATGATATCCGTTTACGATTCGCCTACGAATACTGTTTCGCTTTAAAATGTTCAGTGCCTACGAGTGTCGTAAATGTATCGAAAAAGCGCTCGTATATGAATCTTTTTACGTCCGTTTTTTTATCGTAAATGTATAAATTTTACAAACATACATACTTACTTTTAAAATATTGAGTTTGAAATTTTTCTTTTTCTTTTTTATGAAGTTTTTTGGCCGTTTAATCGAATATATATATTTTCCTTATTGAGCTCCAGGCCACAAATTAAAACATTGTTTTTAATTTAATTTGTGGCCTGGAGCTCAATAAGGAAAATATATTTTTCTTTTTCTTTTTTTTTTTTGACATGATAGAAAAAAGTTTCTTTTGTTATTGTTTTCTGATTCGAGAATAGCTCGTAAATCGCAATGTTCGTAAAATGTACGGTACCTTGCTGGCTGGGATATTATAAACATATGTTATGTAATACATATCGCCCGTTTTATGCAATAGGGATTTAACTCGAAATTTTCGATTTATGTGATTTTGCCATATATTTCAATAACTGGGTAGTGCCTTTGAGTCTAGTCTTATAAAATACTCAAAAAGATAAAAATGGCGGAAATAAAAGTGATTTTGTAGTTAGCCGTAGAAGGAAACTATTTGAAATTATAAAACTTTATTTGAGTTTTCCCAAAAAAAATTTTTTTTTGAGTTAAATCCCTATTGCATAAAACGTGCGATATGTAGTTTAAAATATATTAGGTCAGCTTCGGTATAATACGCCGGCCTTATTTATTCCCAAGAACTTAGAATTTTTCAATTAAACTTTTAGGAAGTGTTCTGTGGATGTAAATTTTACTAATTTTAACACTCCGGACTACGCAAAAATACTGCAGACCGCTCCACGGCTGAGATTTATTTTCTTAAAGCGCGGCCGAAGGCCACCAATGCATAAGAGTGGTCTACGCTAAAATACTGTATTATTAATAAATTATAAGTTTCAACAAGATTTGGATTCCATTTTAGTGATCCATATGAACCCCCTACCACCCAAACAATCAAAAAATTCCGGGGTCGGAGCATTATATCGAAATTTCATACAAATATTTAAAAAAAATTAAGTTATACAAAAATTTTAAATTGTTTTCCAGACTGAAAATTCTTTGTCAAGATCAGTTGTTTTCAACTTGCAAATCTTTACTGAGTCCAAAAGACTCCGTAAAAACTTGTAACTTTCTCTCCAAATGAAATGTCAAAATCCGCTCTCAGCTTGCAAAGTTTGTGGAGTGCCGAACAGGAGAATAAAAGAAACTTTTCGTTTACTTTTCTTTCGACCGGCCAAAAAGCTCTATTAACATATGGATTCGACAAAATTTCAGGAAAATTTGTATAAATTATCAGCGTGCCGAACATAACTATTGTTGCTCTCCTACGTGTAAAGATCGATCGTGTTAATTTTACATGAATCGTGTTGATGTTTCTTTTCTGGGTGTGGGACTAATCAAAATCTATATACAACATCTAACTAGAAATGTGAAAAACAGAAGATTAGAAACTTATCCTTGGCAAATCGTAATTTCTCAAAAGTTAATGCTAAATGTAGTATCACTATAAACGTTGTTGGTTATATACATACATAAATTGAACTCAATCCAAATTTGTGTTACCAAAACTTTTTCACCTATTCTCCTTTGTGTTATTGTTTTGCATTTTGTCTACTTGTACTGTCAATATTTTGTTTTGTGTTATGTTTATTTGCTTTCAAGCGCGCAGATTTATGTGTTTGGCATTATCTGGTGTGTCTCAATGTCCTGGTGCAATAGTAGGTATTTTTGTCTTCTTGCTATATAAGTTTATGTATTTTTCGTTGGATTCTTAGAAGCGCCCCGCAAACAACACTAACTTTTGCTGGTGCTGATCGTAATGCAGATATGTTATACCATTCCTGTTACACCATTCCTATATTTATGCATGTACATATAACTATGTATACGTATAAATGTCTATATAGTTATAAACTTGCAGCTGACTTTCACACTTTCCACTCTGACAACAACTTTGATCTCTGTGCTGCACATTGCACCGTATATACATATGTAGATACTTACGAGTGCCTACTTTTTTGGACAGCCTTAGCAACTTTACTTTTGGTTTCGACTTCTATGCACCTTTGCTTTTGGCTTCTTTGGCGGCATCTCTAGCTTGCTCGCCTACTGTTGCAACTGTGATAACGTTTCGCTTCATTCATTCTGTTTTTCCACTTGTTCATGTCGAGAAGTTAGAAGTTACATAGCTACATATGTACATAAAATAACAATACAAAAAATTGTTTCAACTGCACTTTTACAGTTTCTGGATGGTTTATTTGCACAGCAGCGACACTAAATTGGTGTCTTTTGGCTTTTGAACAATTTGCAAAAAAAAGCGTACAAACATTCTAATACAACAAATGGAGAGAACAACAGTTGGTTTATAAACTTCTCAATTCAAACAACAGAGAAAAAGCCAATCGAATAAATCACAGAGCTGTAAAAAAAAAACTTTTCGAATTAAGTTGTACAGCGAGTTTTTTGATGGATAGAACTTTTGCCGTAAAATTTACAGAAACTACACTTTTTTGTACTATACATATGTATGTTCATATTACGAGCAGCAGCATATCGGCCTGCGCCAATTGGCCACTTTTTCATAATTTATCGACTTTGTTGAAGCAGAAAAACAAAGCTGAATGTGGAACCTCGGACAACCTTAGCACCACTAAAATGTACAACGATCGCTTTCATGTATATAAATATATACCTATGTATGCATTCGCCGTTCGGATCCGGCATAAAACTGTAGGTCCACCCAATTAGTAGGAAAAACAAAAAGGAGCACACCTCGAATTGGGAGAGAAGCTCGGTCATAAAACTCGTCAGAGTTATAATTGCGCCATTGTATTATTATTATGTACTTTTACAATTCTGATCAGTCTATATAACGGGTCTTAAGTTGTAGCAGCATGAACAGGTAGCTTAACTGGGGCTAATCTGGCTAGTTTCAAATTAACCTTAGGTTTACCAATACCCACCCGGGTGACCTTTTGCGTTTTCTTTTTGCGATTACTCGGCAGCTATTGGACCGATTTTAAAATGCTTTTTACTCACTGATCAATTTTTCGAGTTCTTTCAGATAATAACAAGTTTGAACTTTTCTTTCATCTGGAATATACTTTTTTTGCGATTTTGACTTTTTATGTACGTAGTTTGTTATGGTTTGCTATCGATATCAATCCTGATATCGATCATAAACGGGTTAATTTCGGTTGCTTAATTTTGTCTGTGTGGCAGCACCACTATTTCAGTAGTTTTTTAGTAGTTCCCAATAACTTCCAGTGAATGATGGCGACATGTTGGCATGAGAGAGAAAAGCATGTACATGTATTGGTGACGAGCAAACTGGTTCTCCAGGGTTGCCATGAACACTTCTTTTTCTGAAAATACGTAACACGTGGTTATTCGGGTACTTAGTACTTTCAAATGCACCTATTATAAAATGTTCTTATGCGCTCCATACAATTTTAAATTTTACATAGTTCACAGAAAATTAATTAATTATTTACCGCATGTTTATACTATTGTTTCATTAATCAGATTTTCTTGTCTCTTACCATTTTTATAATTTGAGCGTAAGACAACAATGTCTATTAATATTCCCAACGTACACTAATAGAATTTTACAGTAGCAAATTTTCTAGGGCACGAATACAATCGATTATTTTGAAATAGTTTCATGGGAAAAATGCTTGAGGCATTTTATTCCGAAAGTTTTGGTATTTTTATTTGTGTAACATGGCAATCGCATTCCATCTCGCTTGTGTCATTGCTAGCGTCATACCATGATATAGACATTCGGGTAACCGTAAAGTCACGCCACTATTATGCACACGTCACTACACCACTGCAGGCTATATGGAAAGAAAACGGGACTCTTCCAAACTGGATAGATAAAAAGGTGGAAGGCACGCTTGGATACAAAAAAATTTTAGTACAGCGGCAGGAGTTGAGTACGGGAATGCGAACGAATCGGTGGTGTCAAAATCGTGCGTAAACGAGTTGGGCGAGAAAGTGAACGAGCGTAATTAATAAGTGGTAGCACCGCTCATACTAAATACTATTTAGTATTTATAACAAAAAATAAATAAAATAAAAAGTTGAAAACTTAAAAATCTCTTTGCTAGAAGTGGAGATCGCGGAATTTCAAAGTGACTTGTCACTCCGACCATTAATATGATAAACAATGATTATTGATCTGCTATAATAGCACACTTTAGTCGCTATACACGTGTAACCTATGTACATATATATGTATATACTTCAATTTTTAAATATCATAAATTCCCTGACTAATGCAAAATTGTGTGTATTCGTGGTTTTTTTTGCGGCAAGCAAAATGTGTCAATGTTTTTGTTAATAACTTCTTATTGAAATAAAAAAAGTTAAGCTCCGCCTTCTGATTCGTGTTCCTGAGATCGAAATGCGTAGATTGATTCCCCTCTTTTCAAAGAAGGAACTAATTTAGTCGTTGCACCGTAAACTAGATAATTACCAAAATTAAAAATGGAAGTAAAACATAGAAATCAAGCAAAATTAACTAATTTCGTGGTTCTTTACTTTATTGCTAACACAATGTCAAAGCAAATATATGCATATAAAAAAGTAAACAGTCAATAAAATGATTATTTGTATATAAAAAAGATCCTAGTGAGAGAAAATGTGATATTACTCTGACAAATTTCGTTGCGAGAAAACAAAAAAAAAAAAGGAAAAAAAAAAATTTTGATATAAATGTGTATAAATGTTAGTTTTACACGAATATCTATGTGATGAGGCAACATTTGAGCGTATATTCTATTTGAACCACATACAAAAAAAAACAAGGATACGAACACTGAAATGCGGAGATAACCGACAGCCCTAATAATCAAACCGAAACTCCGACGATAAACAATTATGAACAAATCGCAAAATTAAACAAATATTTAAGAGAACTGATAAAGCTTGCCTAAAAGCTACCAAATTCCAAACAAAAACTCAAAAAAAAAAAAAAAAAAAAATTTTTTTATAATAAATAAAGTAAAATTAATCAAAAAAAAAAAAAAATTATCAGCACTGCAGCAGCAACACCAGGGTCACGGTTACTACAGTAGCGGCATCACCAACAGCACATTGACAGCAGTAGCATCAGTACCAGTCACCGGAGCCTAGGTCGTAAGCTATTTTTATTATTTTGTATATTTCAATTTTTTTCCTTTTAAATTTTCATCATTTGAATTGACGCACGTATGTGCATAATTATGTAGATTCCCAGCAGGACGGGGAGTAAGCGAAATGTAATAGGACTTCAGAACAATTGTATATTGTAAGCTTATTGCAATAACACCTTTTATAGTTCATTTATAAGCTTACACAAGGGCCGGTGTTTTGAGTCCCCTACAATTGTTCTTTAGTTTCCTTTCCTTTTGTTTGATGGTTTAATCGAGTATTATCAAGCTTGCCACAATATTGTTATTTAATACTAGTTTATTAGAAAGGGCGCCCTAATATGCTAAACGCAGAGAAAAATTAGACGTAGGCTATAAGAAAAGGGGAAATGAATTCCAAATAAATTGTCAAAAATTTAAAATGGGAATGCTGATTACCCTTATTTAAAAGGCATAGGGTTTTCAGGAATGGGGTCATCAAAACATAGGTGCACTGATGACCATGGATGAGGGTGGGTCGAAAAGCACCGACGCTGCAACAACACCGGCGGCGCATAATAATACGGGGTCATCGAAATATAGGTGCACCGATGGCCAAGGATGAGGGTGGGCTAGATAAGCACCGGCGCTGCAACAACACCAGCGGCGCACCACAGGTAAGGGGTTACTGGTATTCGGGTGCGACAGTAACCATGGATTAGGGTGGGACGAAAATGCACCGGCGCTGCAACAACATCAGCAATGCCACCCCCTTGTGAGTTCGGCCTTTAACTTTTTTTGATTGTTCATATATTTTAAATTTCAGCTTCTTTTATGTATTTTCAGATGCCTGTCAATAACCGGTCCTTCCGGTTGATTCAAATTAAATTCGAATTTAACGATTTTTTTCGCGATATATACATTCAAATTTAAATTCACTTTGACTGTTTTTTTTGACAGTGTTTATTCAAATTTAGTGCATATCGATTTCAACGTACATTCAAATTTAAATTTTGGTGCAACGATTATTTTCTCGTCCGTCCGCGATTATTTAAATTTAACGTGCGCTCATCTATTTTTAAATTTTTCCGTCGATTGTCAGTATTTCCGTCCGATTTAAATTTCGGTTTAAATGTTTTGCTAACGTCCGTCTGACTTTAACGTACATATGTACGTTCAAAATTCATATTCAAATTTTAACGACATTTTCCCTCGGTTTGCATTTATTTAAAATTAACTGATGCCTGGCCTCTTGAATTTGATTTTTTTTCGGGTTATCTTTTGAATTTTTGAATTTTTCAACGGTCCGTCCGTGGCATCCGGCTAAAACCGGATGTTGTTTTCGTTTGATTTTACTCGTTTTGGTTTGAAAAGGCATGATATGAATTTTTTCTGTTTATGGCGCAGGACAGCAATGTAGGCAAGAACCCCGCCCAGCCGACAATGACTAGCCACAGTGCAACCCTAGATCATGCCGACCGCCATGCATTGCTGCTCCACTCGATTGTAGATCGTAATCGAGGTCGAAAGCTGTACCATAACAGATGGCGCCCAACGTGCTGACTCGATGGCTTTTTGATCAGCCAGTGACGCCTTACTATCTCGCAAGTCCCAGATGGGCAGGCCCTGCGCCGCCACTGCGTTGCGGCGAGATGGTGGGGCTGATCAGGTTGTCCGAGGAGGTCATCGCTGTTGGTGGCATAGGGCGCCACAAAACGCACTCGATAGTCGAAAGCTGTACCATAACAGATGGCGCCCAACGTGGTGTCTTGGGTGCTGGCTTCAGTGGTTTTCTGGTCGGTCAGTGAAGTTTCATCTTCACGCAAGTCCCAGATTGGCAGCCTCCGTAGCCGCCACTGCGTTGCGGCGGGATGATGGAATTTATCAGGCTGATTGGAGAGGCATTGTTGTCAGTGGCTCAGGGCTCCACGCGACTTTACGTCACCTAGTCTGTTTTTTTTTCTTTTGCATTTCACCCGGAGAGGCAGTGTTGAACGCACTTATTTTTTTTTGTAATATAAATTTGTTTCACTGTCGTCCGAGGGGCATGTCCGCTAGATTCAGTATTTATTTTTATAAACTTTTGCCGAATATGTCTTTTGTGCAGTTTTGTGTATAGGATTTTTTTTTCTTTTGGGGCCTAGCTCATCTCGCGTCTGGGGTGGAGATTCGAACACCGCCTTCATTGCGATGAGTTGAGTTGGATCCTAAGCTAGCAAATCCTTCTTCGCAAGTCTGGGGTAGCGGCTTCAAACCGTGCCTTTCATTGCGGCGGAGCCTAGGATGTTGGTCAGAAGGAAAATTCGTCTTTTTATTTTTTTTTTTGTTTTCGTTATTTTTTTTGCAATTTAGGCTTCAGCCATCCCGCGTCTGAGTTGGTTGCACCTAGCGCCACTTTCATTGCGATGGGTTGGTCTGAGACCTGAGTTAGTACTTTTCATCTCCGCAAGTCTGGGGAAAGCAGCCTCTAGCTGCTCCTTTCATTGCGGCGGAGATTAGGAGGGTATTCTGCAAATTTCTTTGTTCTGTCTTTTTCTTTTGTTATGCGATGCAGGCCTCAGTCCATCTCATGCCTGAGTTGGGTGCCTTGGAACATTTAGCACCACTTCATGGCGGTGAGCTGAGCTGAGACCGAAGGATGTATCGTCTATCTCCGCAAGTCTGGGGATAGCGGATTGAAACCGTTCCTTTCATTGCGGCGGAGATAGGTTGGTATTTCGCAAAATTTTAATTTTTTTTGTTATTGCTAACTATCTTTTAGTTAGCCAGCCTGTCTCAGGGATTTAGCTTCCGAGCAACCCTGCATTGCGGTTGGTGCGCTGGAGACCAGTTGGCACACACCGTCTTAATTTTTTTTTGTGTCTTTATTTTTCAAAGGGGTTTATATATTTTTTTTTATTCTGTAACCTGTGCCTTGTATGATGGGAGGTCAGCATTCCCATTGAATAACGAACATATATATATTTTGCATTATATATCCGTTTACATTTACATATTCACGTATATGAACACGTTTATTTATACAAATATTTTTTTTTATAAGCGGAGCCATTTTGAATCGATATTGTTAGTTAAATTTAAGATAATTTTTTTTTAATCGCAAATAATTATTACAATTATTGCTTGATTTTTTTTTTTTTTTTTTTCACCAAACGCGACAACGTGTTATAATATCTTGGATATGACATAAACTTTGTACCGGCATATAGATTTAAAAAGCAAATAATCATTATAAATAATTGCTGAAAGTTTCACCAAACACAAAACCAAAGTTTTGTTAATTTCTTTTGGATGCGACATAATTTTTAATCGAGATAGAGATTTAAATTTCGTTAATTGTATAAATATTTGCATTTGGACTTTAACACCAAACGTGATTTTATTTAGGCAGTTAATTGCTTAAGATCTCATACGACCATTCAAGCGTGCCTTGTTTTTTTTTGAAGCGCTCATACGTTCGATTTTGTTTAAATGTCCCAAAAGTGTCAGCAGTCGACTGAACGGACGCAAACGAGGAAATCTGTAAAAACTTAGCGCAGGCAAATGATAGAGCCAAGCACATCTACAATAAGCGTTATAGGCTGGTAACTATAGGGAAGGTCAAGAAGTATTTCGAAGAAATTTTGCCTTGAGCAACTTCAAACAGGGCATAAACGCGAAATTCCTGCCAAAATATATTAAGTGTCGAGTGCGTGGAAAAGTTGGCAATGCACTGTATGACTTAGAAGACTTAACAGGGAGGTTAATAGGACGATTCCATGCTTCTGATATTCGTCCTCAATAAGACTCCGCTGGGCGTCTTGGCGGTCGGGGACAATTCGCCCAGTATTCTCCCCGAGCAGTTATAACAATAGGTGGATCACCAGCGCTCCCATCGGGAACCGTGGACCATCTAGCAGTCCATATTCCAATTGGTCTGCTTATACGGAGTTTTGACGAGTTCTCCCAAATTAAAATGTCTAGTTTTATGGAGTTTTGGCGAGTTCTCCTATATCAAACGGAGTTTTGACGAGTTCTCCAATACAAAAATGTCTATTCAAACGGAGTATTGATGATTTTCCTGTTAAAGTTTTTTTTTGTCCAGCTTCGAGAGGTTAGGGACCATAGACCAGCTCATAGATTGTATTCGGAGTTTAGACGCGTTCTTCTGTAAAAAAATGTCTAAGGCCGCGAAGCCTTAAAATAGGAAACAAAATAATTTAATTTTTTTTGTAAAGCCCATTCCGGGGGGCGAGAAACCAGCGGACCAAGGGTCTTTTTTCAAGACCGCCTGTCCTGGGTCCAGCGTGCGGGGTTGGATCAGCCGGGGGGGACAGGTTGTTAAGACCGACCAAGATCGGCACCTAGGAGGAGGGCTCCTAGGGGGGAGTAGGCTTCTCTGGCCTAAGCCAATAGAGAATCACCGCAACAACGGACTTACGCGTTTTGGTTTTTTACCAAATGGAATTTTTTTATTATACCTGACTTTCAATTATTCTCGGATTTTCATACACTACTAGATTGCACGTTCATATAGCATACGTTTTTTTTGGTATCACCTGATGGAGCCTCTGTTGCCCGGTTAGCTGTGGTAGAATTTGAGACTCTTATCTAGGGGTGAGTCGTGCCCCACGTAGTTAACAGTTGAGTATTATCGCAACAACCTTACAGGCAAACCATTTTTCCTGTTCGCTCCCTCGCCAGGTCTTCGAAGCGAAGCAGGCCTGTTATGGTTTGCTATCGATATCAATCCTGATATCGATCATAAACGGGTTAATTTCGGTTGCTTAATTTTGTCTGTGTGGCAGCACCACTATTTCAGTAGTTTTTTAGTAGTTCCCAATAACTTCCAGTGAATGATGGCGACATGTTGGCATGAGAGAGAAAAGCATGTACATGTATTGGTGACGAGCAAACTGGTTCTCCAGGGTTGCCATGAACACTTCTTATTCTGAAAATACGTAACACGTGGTTATTCGGGTACTTAGTACTTTCAAATGCACCTATTATAAAATGTTCTTATGCGCTCCATACAATTTTAAATTTTACATAGTTCACAGAAAATTAATTAATTATTTACCGCATGTTTATACTATTGTTTCATTAATCAGATTTTCTTGTCTCTTACCATTTTTATAATTTGAGCGTAAGACAACAATGTCTATTAATATTCCCAACGTACACTAATAGAATTTTACAGTAGCAAATTTTCTAGGGCACGAATACAATCGATTATTTTGAAATAGTTTCATGGGAAAAATGCTTGAGGCATTTTATTCCGAAAGTTTTGGTATTTTTATTTGTGTAACATGGCAATCGCATTCCATCTCGCTTGTGTCATTGCTAGCGTCATACCATGATATAGACATTCGGGTAACCGTAAAGTCACGCCACTATTATGCACACGTCACTACACCACTGCAGGCTATATGGAAAGAAAACGGGACTCTTCCAAACTGGATAGATAAAAAGGTGGAAGGCACGCTTGGATACAAAAAAATTTTAGTACAGCGGCAGGAGTTGAGTACGGGAATGCGAACGAATCGGTGGTGTCAAAATCGTGCGTAAACGAGTTGGGCGAGAAAGTGAACGAGCGTAATTAATAAGTGGTAGCACCGCTCATACTAAATACTATTTAGTATTTATAACAAAAAATAAATAAAATAAAAAGTTGAAAACTTAAAAATCTCTTTGCTAGAAGTGGAGATCGCGGAATTTCAAAGTGACTTGTCACTCCGACCATTAATATGATAAACAATGATTATTGATCTGCTATAATAGCACACTTTAGTCGCTATACACGTGTAACCTATGTACATATATATGTATATACTTCAATTTTTAAATATCATAAATTCCCTGACTAATGCAAAATTGTGTGTATTCGTGGTTTTTTTTGCGGCAAGCAAAATGTGTCAATGTTTTTGTTAATAACTTCTTATTGAAATAAAAAAAGTTAAGCTCCGCCTTCTGATTCGTGTTCCTGAGATCGAAATGCGTAGATTGATTCCCCTCTTTTCAAAGAAGGAACTAATTTAGTCGTTGCACCGTAAACTAGATAATTACCAAAATTAAAAATGGAAGTAAAACATAGAAATCAAGCAAAATTAACTAATTTCGTGGTTCTTTACTTTATTGCTAACACAATGTCAAAGCAAATATATGCATATAAAAAAGTAAACAGTCAATAAAATGATTATTTGTATATAAAAAAGATCCTAGTGAGAGAAAATGTGATATTACTCTGACAAATTTCGTTGCGAGAAAACAAAAAAAAAAAAGGAAAAAAAAAAATTTTGATATAAATGTGTATAAATGTTAGTTTTACACGAATATCTATGTGATGAGGCAACATTTGAGCGTATATTCTATTTGAACCACATACAAAAAAAAACAAGGATACGAACACTGAAATGCGGAGATAACCGACAGCCCTAATAATCAAACCGAAACTCCGACGATAAACAATTATGAACAAATCGCAAAATTAAACAAATATTTAAGAGAACTGATAAAGCTTGCCTAAAAGCTACCAAATTCCAAACAAAAACTCAAAAAAAAAAAAAAAAAAAAAATTTTTTTATAATAAATAAAGTAAAATTAATCAAAAAAAAAAAAAATTATCAGCACTGCAGCAGCAACACCAGGGTCACGGTTACTACAGTAGCGGCATCACCAACAGCACATTGACAGCAGTAGCATCAGTACCAGTCACCGGAGCCTAGGTCGTAAGCTATTTTTATTATTTTGTATATTTCAATTTTTTTCCTTTTAAATTTTCATCATTTGAATTGACGCACGTATGTGCATAATTATGTAGATTCCCAGCAGGACGGGGAGTAAGCGAAATGTAATAGGACTTCAGAACAATTGTATATTGTAAGCTTATTGCAATAACACCTTTTATAGTTCATTTATAAGCTTACACAAGGGCCGGTGTTTTGAGTCCCCTACAATTGTTCTTTAGTTTCCTTTCCTTTTGTTTGATGGTTTAATCGAGTATTATCAAGCTTGCCACAATATTGTTATTTAATACTAGTTTATTAGAAAGGGCGCCCTAATATGCTAAACGCAGAGAAAAATTAGACGTAGGCTATAAGAAAAGGGGAAATGAATTCCAAATAAATTGTCAAAAATTTAAAATGGGAATGCTGATTACCCTTATTTAAAAGGCATAGGGTTTTCAGGAATGGGGTCATCAAAACATAGGTGCACTGATGACCATGGATGAGGGTGGGTCGAAAAGCACCGACGCTGCAACAACACCGGCGGCGCATAATAATACGGGGTCATCGAAATATAGGTGCACCGATGGCCAAGGATGAGGGTGGGCTAGATAAGCACCGGCGCTGCAACAACACCAGCGGCGCACCACAGGTAAGGGGTTACTGGTATTCGGGTGCGACAGTAACCATGGATTAGGGTGGGACAAAAATGCACCGGCGCTGCAACAACATCAGCAATGCCACCCCCTTGTGAGTTCGGCCTTTAACTTTTTTTTGATTGTTCATATATTTTAAATTTCAGCTTCTTTTATGTATTTTCAGATGCCTGTCAATAACCGGTCCTTCCGGTTGATTCAAATTAAATTCGAATTTAACGATTTTTTTCGCGATATATACATTCAAATTTAAATTCACTTTGACTGTTTTTTTTGACAGTGTTTATTCAAATTTAGTGCATATCGATTTCAACGTACATTCAAATTTAAATTTTGGTGCAACGATTATTTTCTCGTCCGTCCGCGATTATTTAAATTTAACGTGCGCTCATCTATTTTTAAATTTTTCCGTCGATTGTCAGTATTTCCGTCCGATTTAAATTTCGGTTTAAATGTTTTGCTAACGTCCGTCTGACTTTAACGTACATATGTACGTTCAAAATTCATATTCAAATTTTAACGACATTTTCCCTCGGTTTGCATTTATTTAAAATTAACTGATGCCTGGCCTCTTGAATTTGATTTTTTTTCGGGTTATCTTTTGAATTTTTGAATTTTTCAACGGTCCGTCCGTGGCATCCGGCTAAAACCGGATGTTGTTTTCGTTTGATTTTACTCGTTTTGGTTTGAAAAGGCATGATATGAATTTTTTCTGTTTATGGCGCAGGACAGCAATGTAGGCAAGAACCCCGCCCAGCCGACAATGACTAGCCACAGTGCAACCCTAGATCATGCCGACCGCCATGCATTGCTGCTCCACTCGATTGTAGATCGTAATCGAGGTCAAACGCGATCCATAACAAGTTTACCAATACCCACCCGGGTGACCCAGTACACTTTTCTATGAAAAGACGTGCATATGCACATATTCTGGTTACAATCTATATATATAAAAATGATTTGGTATTTAATTGTAACGCTAAAACTTGAAAACGGCTGAACCAAATCAAATACTTCCTTAGGGGGGTTTGTTTGTTGTTACCCCGCGAAGGTTTAGTCGAAGAAAAAATTAAAAAATGTTAGGGGGGTGTGGCACCTCCCATACAACCTTAATTTTTAAAGCTGATTATCTCTAAAACAGTTCCAGGTAGGGAGCTGAAAATTGGTATAGAGCCAGGTAATATCAAAAACCTTCTCACTCAGAAAAGTGGGGGCTATCAGAAAAGGGGGCGTGGCACCTACCATACAACCTTAATTTTTAAAGCTGATTATCTCTAAAACAGTTCAAGGTAGGGAGCTGAAAAATTGGTATAGAGGTAGGTGATATCAAAACCCTTCTCACTCAGAAAAGTGGGGGCTATCAGAAAAGGGGGCGTGGCACCTACCATACAACCTTAATTTTTAAAGCTGATTATCTCTAAAACAGTTCCAGGTAGGGAGCTGAAAATTGGTATAGAGCTAGGTGATATCAAAACCCTTCTCACTCAGAAAAGTGGGGGCTATCAGAAAAGGGGGCGTGGCACCTACCATACAACCTTAATTTCTAAAGCTGATTATCTCTAAAACAGTTCCAGGTAGGGAGCTGAAAATTGGTATAGAGCTAGGTGATATCAAAACCCTTCTCACTCAGAAAACTGGGGGTTATCGGAAAAAGGGGCGTGGCACCTCCCATACAAACTTAATTTTTCATGCTGAATATCTCTAAAATTGTTTACGCTAGGGGCTTGGAAATTGGTGTGGACAACGATAACAATTCCATATTAACGCAAAATAATAGGAGTTATACGAAAAGGGGGCCTGGCACTTCCCAACAACACTTAATTTTTTAAGCTGAATATCTTTAAAAGTATTTAAGTCAGGGACCTGGAAATTGGTACAGAGCTATATGATATCAAAACAATTTTTGCGCATAAAAGTGTAGGTTATCGGAAAAGGGGGCGTGGCACCTCCCATACAAACTTAATTTTTCAAGCTGAATATCTATAAAAGCGGTTGGGACCTGAAAATTGATCAGGAGATTAACGATATCAATAGCTTGCTTATGAAAAAAACAGTATTTTTGGGCAAAGGGGGCGTGGCACCTCCCATGCGTTCTTAATTTTTAAGGCTAAATATCTCTAAAAGCCTTCATGGCATGTACATAGAAATCACTATGCAGATATACGATATCAATACCATGTTCACCAAAAAAAAAAAAAGATTTATCGAAAAATGGGGCATTGCACCTCCCATACGTACTAAACTTTTGAGGCTGAATATATCTAAAAGTAGGGATGGGCAAATTGGAAAAATATATCGATATATATTGTATCGATATTTAAAAAAACATCGATTTATGCCGTGTAAAAACATCGATATATCAATATATCGAAAGGGCTGGCTTCATATTAAAGAACCACGTCCCGCGAAAAACCACTTCTTCACGGTGCTAGAGGTGCTCTCACAGATCTCAAAACTGGAATCCAAACTTGCCGCAGACTTATAGTTTACTAGATATTTGTTGTTAAAGTTGGATCGATCTACAGATATTCTACGAATCCTGAAGTATAAACATAAAAATCATTAAGAATTGCTTGAAGAAGAAAGTAATGTAAATTCAAGCACCCGGACATTATGGTTATACCACTTCTTAAAAAATGTTCTGCTGTTAAATTCGAAGCGAATCAGAAATGTATGAAAAATATCGAATTTGGCTCGAAATGGCAAAAATTATCGATTATCGATGCACGGTAGTTCAAAATATCGTCGATATTATCGGCTGTACTATTTTAAAAATATCGATATATTGATATATCGATATATATCGCCCAACCCTATCTAAAAGGGTTGGAGGAGGGGCCTGAAAACCAGTATGGAGGTATACTATATCAATCTTCTTACTTACTCAGTGAAAATAAATATCCGGAACAGAAAACTAAAAATGTTGTGTATCGTGCAGCCTTAAACTGAATACTAAAATTATATATTTTTGAACTTGTATACACAATGAAGTAGTGAACAATCGTTAATTTTCTATAAAAATAATACCGGAGTAATAACAATTTTTGAAATGAAATTAATAAAAAAATCTATTCTGGGCAGAACGAAGTTTGCCGGGTCAGCTAGTAACTTTATAAATTTATTGTTTAACTATATTTTGATTGTTTTTATAAAGTTTATAAATAAAAATTTATTTCAAGCCAAGCGAAATGCCGAAGGATCTATACAACAATTTATGTATTTTGTTTGGCTGATACTTCGTTCAGCGCAAATGGGTTTATTGCATTTTTTGCATAATTGACTAGTGTTTGGTTTAATTTTCATATCAAACCACTTATAACATTTTCCTTTCATCTTTCCTCTCATCAACCTGCTGGAAGGTTGTCCTTTTTATTAGAAATAAGGAAGGACATTGATAAATTCATTCTTTCTAGCAAATATAAGATACTAAGATACATACAATTGCCGATTTTATGTAGAATCTTCAAGTAATATTATTTCTAGTGTACTTCAGCATAATTTAGATATGACAAAGCTTTCTGAGAAAGCCTGTGACTGAAGAACCTTGATATTACCTGGTTGATTTCCTCCGTATACTATAAATGCAGCAAGTGTTGCTACTTCTAGAAGCAAGGTCGGCAAAATTGTGAAAGATATTGTGATAGGGAGCACAGAGCGGTTTCCGCTACATTGGTTAAAATTTGTGTGATGTTTTTTATTTACTTGTATGGACCAAAGTGCCGATGCCTGATCTAGAGCAATAAAAGATAATGCCAAAGCCAGAGAAATTCTCCTCTCATGCGCCCGACGGGTTTAATTCATTTAGAATATAATATGTACATACACATATACACATATTTTATTTTTGTTTATTCTTCCTACCATGAACATCATCCCACTAATCTCTGGCTAATGATAATTTAGTAAAAAAGTATATATGGCGATATTTCTACAGGAATCCTTTTACGGGTCAACAAAGTCCTTCACAACTCGCTCGCCTTGTTTTGATGGTTTTTTTTTGTTTGAATAATGGTATTTTGGATTTGAATGCTTCAACGCCAAATTCAAGTAGATAATTAATGTGTCGTAATCGTATTATTCACTCAACCTTTGCCTTAGGATTCAAAATTTTGAATTTTTTACTTTATATACACCCATTACGGGGTTTTTGTTGGCTTAATTTCATCAAATATAGTTAAATTAAATATTTTTAATCATTCACAGGCTTACATTTTACAATAGTAATAAATATGTTTGGGCAATAAAAAGTTAAAGCACGCGAAAGCGCCCGGAATGCAAGAAAATGTATATGGGTCACCCGGGTGGGTATGGTAAACCTCGTACATAAAAATCTCTGGTAATCGTAAGGTTAAAGGTTTACTATAGTTAACAGCGCACGAAAAAAGTTTCGTTGTATGAAAAAAAAAAAAAAATGAAAAGAAGCACAGCAAAGCATTTCCGTATACATTTATTCATCTATCTATGCTTATTATGCAAAAAGTAAATTTATGAAACCTCAGGCAATTAAAATGCTTCGAGATACCGGAAATATTAGCAGGCAGCGCCGTTACTTACATTAGCGGCAATAATATGAGACTAGAATAAGCAAAGACACTGTTTCGAGTTGTTAGGTCTGTTTGGTGAGATTTTGGGTAGAATGCTATTTTATGTCAAACTGAAGATGATAGGAAAAGTTCAACAAACGCATTTGTGCGAAATGCTATTTAGTGTCAAAAATGATGCTTAGGAAGAGTTTTGCCACAAGCTCAAAAATTTTGGTATCACAAATTGATGCTTTCATGGTTTTTTTTTCGACGTCACGCTTTCCTTTACCGATCCAGGGGCGTAAAAACCGTTTATAAAAGGGGCGTTGCACCGCCCTCCGATCCTATGTCTGAAGTCGGAATATTCTGGAGGCCGATAGTTTTCGAAATATAAATATGTATTTGTTTTTTCAAAATACCTTTATTTTGGTGCATAACTGGTTGAAAAGACCACATAATCCTCTTTCTGGGGCAAAATCTACGTACCCATCCACAGTAATCCTGCGTGGAGCACCTTTATTTTTATCAAACTTTTGGTAGGACCACTGCCCATAGCAGGCATTTTGATTTAAAGGAGGACAGCGAGATAAATATTTAAGAACTGATTCAATGACTCCAAAACAATTCCAGAATCAGCTCTGGCAACCAGTTCACCCAGCTCGTTTGACACATTGCATTTTATAGAACTTTTATATTACTCGGTACAGTCCCCAAGTATTCATATTTATTTGCATGTAAAATTTATACGTATATTCTCACTTGCGAAGCGAATGAAAATTTAGGCGAACTTCGCGTTCTCGAATTGTGGGATGCGAATCTGCAGCGAATTCGCCGACAAATTGCGAATGAGTGACGAAAATGAATTTTGCGAATTGCCGGTAGCGAAAAAATTTAATTCGCTTCGCTAGATCTGTCAAAATCTGCCGAATGTATAATTTGTTCGCTTTGCACTCTTTGCATTTATTTCGGTAAAAAAAAACTAAAAAAAGAAAGTAGAAACTATTTAAAAGTGAGTATTTAATAGCATTAAAGAAAACAAAAGAGAGTGTATCATTTTTTTTAAACTTCAGGATGAAACGCACAACACCACAGCAGTTCCAAAAGCTGGTTACGCTTATGAAGAAGAATCCAGACGTCGCAAGAGGCCAGGGGAATTTCGGGTCCACCAAGAGGAGCAGAGCGGAGTTATGGGAGAATTTCGCCAATCTGCACTAAACTTACACTGTTGGTCGAAGCTCCATGGGATTGGAGTAATCCATTATAAAGCGCCTCTGACGAAGAAGAAAATATCAATGTCGGAAATCGTCGCTTTACTTCTAGTAAGTGACAGAAACGTCAAATTCGGATGAACTTATTCAATTTGTATGAATGGCAACATCACAAGGCAGGCGAAAAAGTTCATTCGCCACTCACAATGCAAATTTTAGATGTGTTCGCTAACCTGTTCGACTCGCCAAATATATTCGCTTCGCAAGTGACAATATGCGTATTAAGCATTATCTTTATACAACTCATACACTTTCCTACCGTCAACAAACGCTATTGTTATCTTCACCAGGCAGAAGCAAACAGGGCCTCGGAGCAAACAATTCTTTCATTTGCTCTGCCTCCAAAACTCTTTTTTGCTCTGGTTCTCCACTCTTAGCTCGAATATTTTTTTTTAAACCGATCGCTGCTCTGCTTCCGATTTTTTTTTTTTTTTGCTATGGCTCCGTTCCACCTCCTAATAAACAAGACACGTTATCTACTTATGTACCAGTGATAGAATTGACTCGTATCTTTGCGCTTTTCGGCCTATTCGAAAGCATCTTGGCACTTATGTACAATAGACAGATCAGATACGATAATTTTTAATAATGAAAAGACACGCTCAACACTTAATTGAAATAGATGTAAACTCGAGACTATTTGGCATATAGGGCGAAAGTTTTCAGCATAACCCAGTATCGCTTTAAAAATGTATACGGTTATAAATTAATGCACCTAGCTGTTTTTTTAATGGTGCTTTGCTGTACTTATGTACAAAATTTCGGGATGTGTAAGTATGTATGTATTTATTGCGGTGTACTCACTTTGGCATTGTATACTCAATCTTCGGGATTGGACTTTCGGTGGTATTTGTTGTTGTGGGAAACCTTAAATTGTTGTGGTATTTTGATGGTATTTCGTTTGGCTTTGTTATACTATGTAGTTTGTTCACTTTTTATTTATATTTTAGTTTGTAAATTTTGTATGTATATGCATGTACATATTCGTATAACTTAATATTTTAATAATTTTTTTGTTTTTTGTTATAGAAATTTCAGTTACCACTGTATTTTCGCTCCAATTTGTTTAATTTTTCGAAATATGCGCGTATATATGAATATATGTACCCAACAAGTATTCCTGTAAGCGTTTTTGAAAATAACTTATTATAAATTTTCTACAATAAGTGTGCATTTACATTCCGTCGACCGGATAAATTAATATCGTATGTTGCATTTAAAGACTTTTGGGAAAACAGGTGTGAAGTTTGGGATTGTTTTCCTCCAAAACGTCTCATCAGATTTTCTCCAAAGTCTGGCAGAACACTTTTAGGCCACAAAATTCTTAAATTATTTTAATTTGGTATATATTGTTTATTATTTTGGAATTTATAAAAGATTTTCTTCAGTGAAATTTTGTCATATGTTATCTTTAGCAACAGTTTTGCAAGAAATTTTTATAACGTACGACAAAATGTGCTCCCAATTTGAACTAGATAAAAGATTTTTTTTAAATTAGTTAAATATTGTAAATTGAATAATTCACAACAATTAAAAGTACATTAGAAATTAGACGAAATCGCTTATGACCTTGCACAAACGACAAAATAATGCTCAATATCTCTTAAACTAAAATAGATAGCAAAAAACGGACAACGTCATTCGAAATTTCACATACGACACTAATTTATCCGAGCGATTCTTAAGCTTACTTTAAATTTTTTCAAATAAATCTTTTGTAAACGTTGGAGTGCGTGTTTATAAAACCGTTAATTTTAAAAGTGAAATGAAAGTGTTTGAAAAATAGCTTGAAGTAAGTTTACTAAAATAAGAACTAAATAAGCTTTTTTAAATTTTTTTTTTATAAATTTATATTCGAACATTTCCAACCAAGGTCTAATTTCATTTGGTCAATTCCACCTAAAACGGCCCTATCCAGCAAAATTAGAAATCACTTATTTTTAATTAAATTAAATTTGTTAATATGCACAAGAGGATGCTTTTTATGGGTGAATAAAAAAAATTGGATTCACGTAAATTTTTATAAGTTTGGCAACACTTTGAACTTTGTCTATACTGAATATTCAGTTCACATTCTCTGCAAGGTGTCTCTTTATTTAACATTTTTATACTCTTCCATTCTCAATATTATTAAAAACCGTTACCTCTGAAGAGACTAGGTCATTGTTTTACATTTCTGTGAAGTTTCGATATTATACGTTTTATAGTAACAATTTTATGACGTGTTTAATATACTAAAATTTTCGGTCACACCCGTCACAGAAAAAATTGAAAAGGTCTAATTATATTGGTACTTTACATTTTAACCACCTGACACTCTCCAATAATAACAAAGTAGTCGCGATAAATACTTAGTGACATTTTCTTAAAATTTATCGCAGTAATTTAGTATTCAGTTCTAAAAAATATTTGGTCACACCCGTCACACCAACGCGAAGTATACATATATTTTTTAATAGATTCGAAAAACAGAAAGCGCGAACAGAGGAAGAAGCTTAAAGAAAACAAAGAAAAATATGAATTGCATCTAGCTAAAGAGAGAATAAGAGATAAAAGAAGGAGGGATGTTAAAAAAATGATAACAGATAAAACTGCGCATCTCAGTTTAAAAATCGATACAATATTTTTAACATTTGCCATGCTCCTGAGGATTTTGGATTAGAAATGACTTGGAATTTTTTCGCTAGAGACCATGGTAAAGGCGCTGTAGATGGAATAGCTGCAGCTGTAAAAAGAACCTTAAGTACGGGCATTAAGGCTAGAGAATATTTTATGAAAACACCCGTTGACTATTTCCAATATCTAGTTGAAACCATACCTGGGTAATACTGAGTAGTAATTGGACTATTACGTACTTAAATACTTTATATTTTGATCTTGAAGTAATGAGTCCGTACCAAGTACTTTCAGAATATTCAAGTACTAGTACAAGTACAAGTAAAAAGAATTGAAAAAGAATTGAATTTTTAGCAAATACTTCAAAGTAATTAAAAAGAAATGAATGTACTTGAAAAGAATTGAAAATTGTACTTGAGCCGATTTTTCAATTCTTTTCAATTCTTTCAAGTAATTACTTTGAAGTATTTGCTAAAACTTCAATTCGTTTTCAATTCTTTGTACTTGTACTTGTACTAGTACTTGAAAATTTGGGAATGCAAGTACTAGTACTAGTACAATTCTTTTAAAATGTACTTGTCATAAGTCATACTGGTACTTGATATTACCCAGGTCTGGTTGAAACAAAGAAACTTAATAAGATCGACGTTTTTTACCCATCAAAAGACGATGTTGAGCGCGACAGTAATTTCTTGAACCCAAGGTGGGAAAACGTGAAATTAATAAAGAATATTCAAAAAATGCACAACTTTAAAAGAGCAGATGCGGTCTCTGTGTATGCTTGCGATTCATATTTATCTGAATTTAAACAAATTTTCCTAAAACATACACCTTTGGAATAATGTGAGTTTTATGATAGCGAGCAAACAATGTTATTTTACTTTTTTTCATATTACGAGTTATAAATGAAGTCAATAAAAACTTTTAGTTCATCAAAAATTTTGAATTTTGGTACTGGGTCACACCCGTCACATAGAGAGGTCACACCCGTCCAATTTTTTAAACAGGGTTTTCGCAAGAAAAACGTGAATTTCAAAATAGTAAGTTTGCTATATAATCAAAAAGACTTTGAACAACGTGCTGGACAAAATTTTTTATATGCGTTCTGTGAAAAGTTTTACAAAATTTATATGCAAAGTGGATTTTTTTGAAAGCTCAAATATATAAGGTCACACCCGTCCCAGCTTTCTAATGGCCACTCTGGTCGGAAATGGTGTCCTTCAAGTATATTTCTGCTATCCACCGTTTTTAACTTTCCCATTCCTGGGAATAACGGCCTTTTTTTGAAATGCAAGCTTTCCATTTCAAAATTATAGCGAAAATTATGAGTATCATGGTCACACCCGTCACAATGGAATTGACCATTTACAACACGCTCACTTTGAAGCCTTTTGGAAACAAAATATCAAGGTTTTATAAGTTTAATGTTCATAATTATAAGCTTAAAAAACTTTATTTAAGCTTATTTTGCTTGCTGGGTATGTATAAAACTTCTTTATATATATCACTATTTATCAAAATATATGTGTGTTTGTATGTATGTATGTGCACTAGGGTGCTTTTAATTTGTATGAAAAATTTAAAAGTTCATAAAAAGACTGTATCGTCCCCTCAATCTGTAGTAACATGGTCAAAGATATCACACATAAATTTTGGTCCCGATTGGTGGCGGTTAAGGCGTGGCGTATTGAGGTCAAAGTTCAGAAAACTCTATGAAGGGTCAAAAACTCAAAATATTTTTTTTAATTATCTAATGCCCAAAATTAATACTTCTATACCCAATGAAAACAAATATAAATTTTGGTCCCGATTGATGACGGTTTACTGGTGTTTCAAGGGGGTCAAAATTCAGATTACCATATGCGACACTAAAAATGTAAGTCTTCTATGGCAATCTGAACATTGAAACATTGACCCCCTTAAAACACCACTAAACCATCATCAATCGGAACCAAAAATTATATTTGTTATCATTGGGTATAGAAGTATTAATTTTGGGTATTAGATAATTAAAAAAAATATTTTGAGTTTTTGACCCTTCATAGAGTTTTTGGTTGCTTGTTTTTCCGACAGGGTAGGAATATGATGTATTGTGGAAGGATCTTCCGTCATCCCTTGTCAAGTTTGGTTTGGAGACAAACCGGTTTCGGCTAATATGCGCCATCTTCAGTGTCTTTTTTCGTTCGAATTAGACACTCGTTCGAAAAAAGACACTGAAGATGGCGCATATTAGCCGAAACCGGTTTGTCTCCAAACCAAGCTTGACAAGGGATGACGGAAGATCGTTCCACAATACTTCATAGAGTTTTCTGAACTTTGACCTCAATGCGCCACGCCTTAACCGCCACCAATCGGGACCAAAATTTATGTGTGATATCTTTGACCATGTTACTACAGATTGAGAGGGCGATACAGTAAAATATCGTTAATTTGAATTTTAAACGCACTCTAATGTGCACGTGTGTGTGTAGTTTAATTTTCTTTTTTTTCTTCAAAGCTTATCTTCTTTTCTTTTCCAAATGCAACTTTTTTTTTCAATTCTATGTATGAATGTACATATAGTATAAATTTTTTGCTTTTCAGCCCTCAATTTCTGTTTAATAATAATGTATTATTATTTCTTTTTTTTTAATTTTTGCCCACTGTGCACCTTTTTGCATGGTACGACGATATGTACATATGTATGTGCCTCACCAATTATTTTTATGTATCAATGTATGTATGTATGTATTCGTTTCGCTCGCTCTCGATTTCACTTTAATTTAGTTTTCACAGTTTCATTCGTAATATCAATTTGTTATTGTTTAAATATTTATTTCCGAGGTCATATGGGTCCACATTTCAGCCCATATCTGGGGAGAATGTCCTGGCATCACAATGAAAATAACTCTATGTATGTTGAAGTCCTGCTCAACACCTTTCATTTAACACCAATATCGCAGGTGTAGGTGCAGGCGTTCTTGAGTTATAGCATAGAATGCATGTGTAAAAAGGTTTTTGATTGCCACCGAGACAAACAACAAACCGTGCAAAAACAAACATATGAGTCGACCGCGCTGCTCTGCCTGGTTCGACTGCGATGCTTCCACTGAACACGGCGGTATGCTTGCGTTTTTTGAGTGTTTCGAAATTTAAAACCGGGAAAAAGGTATTAAAGTCTTAGATATGCGCTAAAAAAAAGAACATGGTTATCGAGAATTTACCATTTATGACATTTTAAAAAAATAATTATTAAAATCGGTCCAGTATCTACTTTTTGCGTTATCGCGTTACATACATTTTCCATACAATCAATTTTATATAATTAGTACCTATAGAAGTATAGATACATATGTATACCTAGCTTAGTATAGATATTTTGTCTTTATTTATGCACTTTATTTTTCATTTAACTTTTTTATGTATGTACACTTTGGTTTTTGTTTAACTCTTTACTGCTGCGCGGCGCGATAGACTATGTTGAAGGTTTTTGAGCAACTGATTTTTTAAAATAAAAAAAAAATTTATTAAACCTCAGGCAATTCAAATGCCTCGTAATACCGGAAATATTAGCAGAAAGTGCCGTTACTTACAGTAGTGGCAATAAAATGAGACTAGAATTAGCAAAGATACAGTTGGTGGTTGCTGTCTTCACTAGGCACAATCAAACAGGGCCTCGGAGCAAAAGATTTTTTTCATTCCTCTGGATTCTCACCTAATAATTAAAAAACGTTATCTATTTATGTAGCAGTAATGGAAATGACTCGTACCTTTGCACTTTTCGGCCTTTTCGAAAGCATTTTGGCACTTATGCACAATAGAGAAGTCTGTCTTAAATCAGATACGATAATTTTTAATGATGAAAAGACACACTCAACGCTTACTGTAATAGAGATAAACACGAAACTATTTGGCATATATATAGGTCGAATCTTTTCAGGATAACTCAGTATCGCTTTAAAAACGTATTCGGGTTTAAACGTTCCTTTAGAATTTGCTTGTCTTGTCCAGCATATATATGCTAAAATTTACTGTCTGTGAAATTCGTTAATGAAAACAAAGTACAGCAGCATAATTTAAATAACTAATTGTTAACGAGAACAAAATACAGTGATAACGTGTACCCGGAAGTTTCCATCTTTTTCCATTGACCATTCATTATTTCTTCAATATTTTCGATTGATTAAATGCGGACACATATTTTATAGAATTTTTTCACGATTTTGAAACTTCCTTTCATCTTCTTCCTCCGATAATTCGTCTTCCAAACAAATGTACATAGCGACTTATTGAGCATTGTGACTCTCCACTCAATTTTCAATTACGATTTTTGACATTAGCATCGCTATTTTGAGCGTTACAGCAAAGTTATTTACTGGTAATTTGCTTTGATGAAGATTGTCATCAATCTTCTCAATTGTTATTCGAGCACAAATGGTAACGCTGTCAAAACAATTCCATACGAACGAAATGGAATCGGACAAAAGGTTACCACATATTTAGGTTGTAACTTTATTTTCCTATATCAGTAGTGAGTTTCTGTAAGAAATCGAGTGGATTTGTCTATTTTGATGACGTCACGTCGATTCTATCAAAACTTCTCTATTGATCGATAGCGAGTGTTTCTACAAGCATTAATCGTTAAAATTCGGAACAGTGATGGAAATGAAACGCCAATCGAGAACTTAAACGCCAAAATAAATGTAATGCTCTAAGCACATTCGAACCGGCGAGCGAAAAGCAGCCAGCTGTCAAAAGTAAAATGCACACGTTCTTATGGGCGCACACATTTTAACGCCAGCACGACTTCACGGCAGAAGGGTTGCATTTGTCGCTGCCGCAAATATAGACCTATTTCTAATTTGACAAGCGACAATGCGCATGTACAGGCAGAAACATGTGTATGTGTGCATTTTGGGAGTACAAAGACGCTCCTTAAGAGACTCTACAAATCCTTTAAATATATATTAAATATATTTAAATGTATATTCATTAATATATAGTATGTACATATATACATAAATAATTTGTTTTAATTAAAATATACTTACATTCTGGCTGAATTCGGCTGTTTTGTCCATTTTTTCGACCGGTGAAAGCTTTCTCACCGTTTAAAAAGTTGGCGAGTATATTGATAGATAATATATCGGCTATTTTGCTTACAGAAACACCTTTAATCGATCATTCCTACTGAATTGGAATGGAACATATCAGCTGATTTGTCAGTTCTATCGATCCATTCGACTCATTTTCATACAGAAACGCATGCATCGAGAATGACGTCATGATGACGTCAAATCGACTATTTCAGTAGAGAACATTGATCGATATGAGTTACAGAAACTCACTACAGATTCTTCATTTCACCAGTAAAGTAAATTATGGCATAAGGCCGTTGATGAATAGAATTGTTGCTGTTGTTGTCCATACACCTTTTATTTATATTTAATTGATAGAAAAATTTTTAAATAATGCAATTTTTTAAGCGAATGTATTACGTACGCAAATAAAATTTATCTGGCAACGTTACAAATTTGACAACCCAACTGTTTCCAGCGTCATCTACCGGCAATTTCGCACATGAACGGCGCGTTTTTTTCTGTCAATTTCATTATTTTTTTCTTTTGTCCGGCTTCGCTTGGTTTTGTATTTTTTTTGTCCACAATTAAGATTATTTTAAAAAGATATATGTATATATAAGTTAAAAAGTTTAGATTATTTAATAAATGCTATAGCATTCGGTGGCGCTTTAAGTGGCAGTTGATAAAATGCTCGAAGTTGGTGATTTTAAGAAGATACAAAAAATTGGCGAAGGCACTTATGGTATCGTCTACAAAGCAAAGGATACAAAAACGGGAAAGGATGTGGCGTTGAAAAAGATCCGGCTGGATAGGTGAGTCATAGTTAAACAAACAAATTAGGTATGTATCCTTAGGTACGAGGCAACATACGCAATTATTAATTGGAGGGATAGAAAACGTGTTGCGGCTACAAAATTCTCATTGTGGCATTGCATATCCTTGGCGTGGGTGTAGAGATAGTTGACATACATTCAAGCATATATGTATTATACAAGCATAGATATATATATATATGTATTAATGTAAAAAAACGTCATATCCTGTGTGTGACAGGTGGGATGTCCTTGATGAAAGTCATTTGCCTCGGCTAGATATATGTATATCCATACTTACGTATGTAAATAAGTCATAATTGCGGCTAAAATTAACAAATCGACCAGTGTTTTCTTACATGGGTATTTACATATGCCTGTAGGTGTGTATATGCTTTGTAGAGTGAAGCCATATAAGTTTCAATGAAAATATTTGAACAACCATACCTACAGAGCCCGTATCATGGGGATGCTGCGCTTTTCATACATAAAAATTGCACAACACGTAGCACCACATGATTCGGCTTTGTCGGGTTGTGGAGTGCAACGTTCATTGCATTTTGGTTAACTGAACTGCTAGAGACGAAATGTAGAAATGTAGTTCCACCAGAATTCGCAACAAAAAAGATTGTTTTCTGTATATATGTAGGTTATATCATCGAAAGTAATGCTAGTATATACTAAAAAACAATTGGAATCTCTAGATATCAACTACTGTGCTATAAAAATGACCAATAATGCTTATTTGTTAAAGGTATATCTTAAATAGAGGCTCCATTTGAAGTGCACGTATATTGACGTTTCAATGGCCTTCGTTTATGCCAGAAATTGCTTCCTTATTGAAACATATGGAAGAAGTTTTTGTGCTTATAACAAGTGGAAGTTGTTTGTGGACTCGTAGTATTGATTCCTTTAGCACAGAGCCCATCTCCATTACTCTGTTGAATTCGAGCTGGCTTAAAGTTTAACTCTATTGTTTTACTAATAAACAGTTTTCTATCGATTTTAAAATAGAACTTATTTGTAAAAAATTCATTGTAAAATAACTAACACATCTCGAATTTTATATTTTCATGCTGCCAAACATTAAAAACTAACGGTAAATGTGTAACCATCAATTTTAATAAATTTCAATTTACTAAAAAAAAGTATTATTTCTTTTGCAGCGAAACTGAGGGTGTACCCTCAACGGCAATACGTGAGATTTCCTTGCTCAAGGATCTAGCACATAACAACATTGTGCAACTATTCGATATTGTTGTGGCCGATTCGAGTTTATATATGGTTTTCGAATATTTGAATATGGATATGAAGAAATTAATGGATAAGAAAAAGGATGTATTCACGCCTAAGTTAGTAAAGGTGGGTGCAAAGAGCTGCAATATAAACTTGCCAGCAATATACAACAAATACACTTTTTCAATGCCCTCTTCCAGAGTTATATGCATCAGCTGTTTGATGCCATTTGTTTTTGCCATACTAACCGCATACTGCATCGTGATCTCAAGCCGCAAAATTTACTTGTCGATGATTTGGGAAATATTAAAGTAAGCGCTTGTATTTTATCACATAAAATAAATTCTAACAAAAAAAAAAAATTCCAACCTACAGTTGGCTGATTTTGGACTGGCTCGTGCTTTCAATATGCCAATGCGTGCCTATACACATGAAGTGGTCACACTGTGGTATCGTGCACCCGAAATTTTACTAGGCACTAAATATTATGCTACGGGCATGGATATATGGAGTTTGGGTTGTATATTTGCTGAAATGGTGCGTTGTGTATCGAATCAAATATGAAGCAGAAAATAAATTAAAATTCCTCTACAACAAATTTTGACTTTACAGATAATGAAACGCGCGCTTTTTCCTGGCGATAGTGAAATCGATCAATTATATCGTATATTTCGTACATTAGGCACACCCAATGAGAATACATGGCCCGGTGTTACGCAATTACCCGATTATAAAATGAAATTTCCCAAATGGGAAAAATCCAATATACCAGATGTGCTTATTAAACACGAAGCTTATGATCTCTTTATGGTGAGTGATAACTGAAATATTTTTTTATGTATTTTATTTATAAATTGTTTCTTTAATTTGCAGAAAATGATGCTCTATGAGCCAAATGCACGTATTTCGGCCAAAAATGCTATGAAACATTCCTACTTCGATGATTTGGAGCACTTGGAACATGTTGCATTGCCGATTGACACGCCCTAAGTCGTTTATAGTTAGGCATATTAATTAATTTAATTATTAAATAAATAAGCTCTCTTAGACTGAGTTAAGAACAAATGTTACATATATGCCAGCGTATGGATCGAGTAACGAAAGTAATGACAATATCAACTTTTCTAGTGGCATTTTCATGGCCAAACTGTGCTGTTTGTGAGCCCTGGGCATTTTCAATAGCCGTATTATAAGACTTAAAATGTAATGATTTTGTAAATGATTACGCGCGTTATTTCATTAATAGTTCATTGTTTGAAATGGAGTCTAGTTATAGTTGGTAAGCGCAATTTTGTATTGTTATGTACTTACATTAAATCTGATGTCAATTTAAAGCTTAGAAATTAATTAATGAACACTTTAAAAATGATGTGCGTTATTTATATTTGAGAAGTATTTATGCATTTAAATATAGCCCTTAAATTAATAAATGTTTTAACGCAGCCAAGAGTATATTATTAAACGATTTTTTTTTTACTTAATTATTTTAATAAATAATAAGTTAATTTATAACTATTATGGTTAGGTTTTATTTTATGCTTTCTGGCTGTTTGCTGCCGCTTCTTACTCATTGCATCTTCTGTTGTATAGTCGTCCGTAAAGTCTGGTATTTTTTCCAAATTTCTAACATTTGGTTGCATATAGTATGCATTAGGCAGTTTATTGCTCAATTGACTTGTAAGAATTTGTGCCTCTTCTTCTTCACCAGACTCGTCGTCATTTGCTGCATCGGCTGGCACGACTAAAACATCATGATCCTCTCCAGCGGCATATTGTTCCATTTGCTCTTCATCATGTTGTGCACTATCATTAGACTCCTCCGGGTCTGCTGACTCATTTAAATCCATTTCCAGCGGTGCTTCCGCATCTGCTTCCAACTCTACATCTTGACCATCCTCTAAATCTTCCGCATCCAATTGCTCGTCTGAGTGATTTACTTCCAGTTCTTCTTCCATAACTTCATTCGTTTGTTGCATATGTGACTGCTGATTTTGTGCGCCCTGAGGTGGCAAATTTTGCATTTTATAATATTGCCCAGTTTGTGGATCGTAAAAGTACATTGCATTGTTGATGTCGTAATAGGAATTCTTCTTATTATTATTATTATTCGGTTTGTATCTTGTAGCCACTTGCGTTTGGCTGAACTTGTTATTCGTTCCCATAGTATGTGTGCCTTTATTTTGATTGCGTTTACGTTTTCTGCGTTTGTTATTAAGATTATCTACGTAGACTTCGTCACGCACCGGCGATTCAATTACATTTGTTGCACCACCCGTATTGAAGATATTAACAAAAGGATTGGTCACATTCCAGGTAATACGTGGTACCGGCACTCGTATATGACGTACAAGATTATTCCAATAACGTACTATTGGCCTGGCTGTTGTTCCAGCAGTTATCCGAGTGTATTGCCTAGCCTGACGTTGTGGCACAGGCGCAAAGTAATCGTAATCATAGGCCGTGCTGATTGATGTATACGATGTGATTTAGTAAAGAAGCTGTTGCGTAATGAAAACTATATTTACCTGACGCCTCGAATCGCTGGTTTGGTTAAAGTATTTGTTGCACCAAATTCAAGGCAAATGGAAAGTAGCAAAATATAGATCTGAAATTATAAAAAGTTAATAGTTTAAAATTTAGATATTTTTAATTCACACTGCTGTAAGCAACTAAATTTGTTAATATGTTGCATGCTTTTAGGCTGGGATGAAATTACATACAGATGAAGCTAATAAAAGCGTGTTAAAAATAGAGGGAGAGAGAGAGTACTAAGCCCAGTCTAACCGGCACGATTGGCTCACAAAGGCTTTGTTCAGAAACTCAGTTTGAAGCGCAATGTACGTACATAGTACATATTATCGTCGGCCTCCTGCCAGAACCACGAATGTGCTAAAATGAGAATGTTGGGAAATCGAGTTTTAAAGTTTATTCTTCTCGCAAAATTTGAAAAATTTGTTTCTAATGTAAAAGTATATCTGCAAATTAGAACCTTGTTTAGCTCGAAGCCCTGATATAGTTTTTATGCTTCTATTACTTCTAACGGCCCAACGAAAACCAAAAAAATTTCTTGAAAATAAATTTCCAAAAGTAAGTAAAACAAACACATTCGATTCAAATTCATATTTTATTTGTGGAACTATTCCTAATCTTCAAAATCAGAGTGCTCTGAAAGGTAAGGCTCAGGTAGAGCATCGCGAACTCCGCTGTTAGCCTTTAAATTTTTATAAAAATTGTGGTATTCCGTTGGAATCGCCAAGGTTTCGCAAATTTTTATTTAAATATTTTGCTTTCGCGTCAGCGATAGCTAGGGTACGTTCATGAAAATTTATAATTGCAGCAGTACAGCAACCCCGTTGCTTATTTTGCACTTGCCTGCTGATACTCAGCTGATATATTGCTATAACAGCATTAGGTCCGTTCGGCGGCTGCAAATTGCAGCAATTTGCAAACAAAGAAAAATATGTCTTGCTCTCCGAAAGAGAGAAACTTATGCAAATTTACTGGCATTTCAACGAACAGAAGTTTGTCAAAATTTGCAGCAAATCAGCTGTTTGTCTTTATTCACAAGTGCATAACAAAATTAAAATTTTACGAAATGAAATCGAAGGGAAAGCGGGTCGGCTTTCCATTATTCCAGCACGCCACGAGAAAAATGACTTATACATGGGTGTAGAGGAGCTATCACAGATCTCAAAACTGAAAACCAAACTTGCCGGAGGCTTATAGTTCCCGAGATATTCCTTCTTAAAGTTGTGAAAATACTACGCAGGACATCACTGTGGCGGTAGCCACGGTTGGGGCACACGTCCGGACGGATGGCGTAGTCCAGGGTTATTTTTTATAAGCGCGGCCGAAGGCCGCCAACGCAGAAAAGTATTCTTTTGCGAAATTTTCGCTAAACTGCATGTGTGGTGAAATTTGTATGGGAACTTTAACAGCAAATATCTCGGGAACTATAGGCCTCCGGTAGGTGGGGTCTTCAGTTTTGTAATCTGGGGGCCCCCTCTACCCTCCAAAAAAAAAACATTTTTTTCTAGCCGTGGGGGGCTCGTCTAAAATTTTACCTATCTCCGGCAAGGTTGGTTTTCAGATTTGGGATCTGTGATAGCTCCTCTACACCCATGTATAAGTCATTTTTCTCGTGGCGTGCTGGAACAATGGAAAAATTTCCCGGGAAAGATAAATGTGCAGTGTCCTATGTTCTACACAAAAGCACTGTGGATTGGTCCAGGAATAAATCCAGAAAAGGAATTCTGCCGGCTGAGGGTTATCTTTTTAACGTGCGGCCCAAGGCCGTCAACGCAAAAAGGTATTTCCTCGGTAATAGTGCGCAGTTTTGGTGTTTTGTTTGGCGGATTTTACAACTTTACCAACAAATATCTCATAAACTATGTTTCCGGCAGGTTTTTATTTCTGTTATAACATCTGTGAAAAAGTTATTTTTTCGAGGCGTGCGACATTAATGGACAATTTTCCCATTTGAGTAGTATACAACTTCCTATTTGCGATTCAACAACGCAGAATCCCGAGAGTGCAGACGATGATCCCACTGCGCGGTCATTAACACGTTTCCTCTTAGCTGATACCTTATTAAACAAATTAAATCATTTAAATAAACTTTATAAATTAAAATAATATAATTTTCTCACTTCATTTTCTATTGAATCACATATATTCCCGATTTTCGTAGTTTTTTGACTTGAAATCACTTTCGAATTTTTTTTTAAATTGTAACCATATGATCGCAAATCATATGTTTTTTCAGTCTACTGAACTTTGCAACGACAAATTTCGTCAGTAAAACTTTGCAGCTTTCTTCTTCTTTGAACTGTCAAAATTGCGCTCTCTTCTGCAAATTTTGACTGAGTTTATGCCTCAAAAAACGCGAATTTGCAGTTTTTTCTGCAATTTGCAGCAATTTGCTGCCGCCGAACGGTCCTATTATTAAAAGTATTTTGAATCAATTTGTGTTATTAAAATTACAAAATTGCATATTCTATTAAATATATAGCAATAATGCTTACCCTTCTCTTTCCATTTTTTTACAGCAAATATTGCAGACACAAATTTTCTGTTGCCAATTATTCAAACAAACTGCACGGTTGATGTGTCAAACGAACGTCTGACTTTTGCAGGTGTTGTCACAAACAGGCGAAGAACGTGATACCTGCAACACTGCGGTTCTGATTGCCGTCGCGAACGTACCCGTAATGTCTCCGAATAAACGGGCGTGGGTATTATTGCGGAGGGCCAGCAATATTCAATGGCAAATAAGCTACTAAAAATTTTGTTTCAGAATAATTTTTTTTTTTTTTTGTAAAAAATGTTGTAGAGTTAATCTTTTATATACCCTCGTACCATACGAAAACTAGCACACGATTTTTTGCGGTTGAGGAATACAAGCACTTTAATCTTTTGGTTGACGAAAGGTAAAAATTTTGTTTAAACAACAACAATTTTAATACATAAACAGTATATTATTAGTCAAATGTGCTACTTTTCGTACAGAATTGTTTAATTGCCAGTTTCGTAAGAAATTTTAAATGTGTTTTCGTATCGTACGACGATATGCACCTCGAAAGGGCAGTTTTTCCTTCGTTGAAATAAATGAAGTTTAAAAAAGCGTCGTATAGTTGCGTCTGAACTTGAAATGGTTTTGGAGAGTTACATGCCCCTCTGATGATTTGCGTTGTACAGCACCATTTTCTATGATCAGTTTTCGAAGGTAAATATTTGCCCACAAGGTCCTTTTGGTGTATTTAGCACTGATTGCTAATCAAAAATTAGTTTACGGAATAGCTTTGTCTTCATCGCGCAATAGGCGAGCTAATATTTTCCGTTCGAGGTGCATTTCATGATTGCCTTTTTGCCACTATTTTTATAATAATTTGAAGATTAGAAGCGAGGTTCGGAAGAGCATAATCCTGAGCCTAACTTTTCAGAAGACTCTGATTTTGAAGATTAGAAATAGTTCCCCAAATAAAACATGAATATGAATTGAATGTGTTTGTTTTACTTACTTTGGAAATTTACTTTCAACGATTTTTTTACATTTTTTGTTGGGCCAGAAACACGAATGTGCCCCATATATTTTTTGAAATTTACGTATTTTCAAGGAATTTTTAACATATTTTGTTGGGCCAGAAACACGAATGTGCCACATTCGTTTTTCTGGCTCAACTTTTTATAACTGATCTACACATTCGTGTTACTGGCATTGAAAATTTTGGTGGCTTCCAGTGCACAAAGGTACTGGGGGTTTTACTAAAATGTAGAGCATGCAGATTGATCAGGAAAACCGCTTAACTCAAAATTGGAAAAATTGCACATTCGTGGTTCTGGCAGGGGGCCGACGTTATGTAATATGTATTTATATGTATATTATAGAGAGCTCGGATAATAATATAATATAATAATAATATAATACAATGGCGCTATTATAACTCTGACGAGTTTTATGGCCGAGCTTCTCTTCCAATTCAAGGTGTGCTCCCTTTTGTTTTTCCTACTAGTTGGGTGGGCCTACAGTTTTATGCCGGCTCCGAACGGTGAATGCATTCTTTTGTGAGAAGCTTTTTCATGGCAGAAATACACTCGGAGTGTATGCCGCCCACTGCCGAGAGGTGACCGCTGCTTTTAAAAACCCCAATAATTGGACTTTTACTAATTAGAAAATTTTTTTTTGGTGTTTGCTCGGACTGGGGTTTGAACCCGAGACTTCTAGCATAGCAGGCGAGCACTCTACCCACTGCACCACAGCGGCCACCAAGCCGTTCGGATAATAGGTGAAAATCAAACGCCTAAAATTATGCTACGTAATGTTTGTGAGCACATCCAGTGGCAAGTTTAAAGGTGGGGTACGTTCGGGTCTAAGCCCCCCGTGATTGCAATTGGATTTTTTGCTTACTAGAATGCCAGAAAAATAAATTATTAAGGTTTTTTATGGGTTGCACGTGAAAACTGCAAAGAAAGCTACAATAAATAAATATAATAATAAAGAATAATAATAAATAAAGTATAATAAATAAATATATAATTATAAAGAATAAAGAAAAAAAATTAAAAATTTGTAGTGACTCGCTTAAATTTGAGCCAAAATCTTCGCACGTGAAGGAAAAACAATTACAGTTTCAAACCAAATATATTTTGAATGAAAATCAGGCAAGTGCATATTAGCAAATGGTATATAAAATACAGCTTTTTAGTTTGTAGTGGTCTGACTTTCAACATTTGCATATTTTAGGTAAAAAAAACTTGATTTGAACCTTTCTATTTTTTCTTATGACCATTTCAGTGTTTACATTTTTCCAATTGGATACTCGGCATAATTCCATATCTGTAAAAATGCAAATTTTCATCGTGGTAAAAACGGTTTTGCATTTTTGTTTATGAGTTATTGGAACATTAACTATGCCATAATTTACTTACTTTTCACAAATTTTATTTTCATTTTTCTAGCTGTCCTCTGCATTTTTTTTCATGCGAATTTACAAGTCGGAAAAAAAAAGAAATTAAAATAAAATTTCTACTCAAAAAGTTAAAAATTTTGCTGAAAAATTGGCGAATTTTCCAGAATTTTGCACAAACTTTTTAACTTTAATATATTTGGTTTCTGTTATAGATTTTTTTTATATAACAAATTAAAATTATTAAAAACACATAAATAAATATATTTTACGAATAAAATCATTTTATATTCTGGCTTTATTTCATCACACACCACTGTATGTTTATTTAAACTGCAAATTTGTGTAACATGATTAAGAACTTTTCTAATAAAATTTTCACCCACCATATCAATATGGTACCCCTTTTTATTTAAATTGTAATTCCGCCACTGAAAACAAACAAAATTTAAAAATAAGCATATTTTGAGGCGCTTGATTTTACCTATTTTTCCGAGCTCTAGTAATGTTGCATTACAATAATATAACCCTCTCTGTACCCTCCGACTAAGTACACCAGCATGCCAGCACAATACCAATAACACTCGCAGGCAAGCACCAGCACATACCAACAAACATGCTAATTAGCAAAGCAGATTTACCAGGTAGGCTCGGTGGCGAATTCAGAAATTTTTACATGTATTTTGTTATTGTAATTGGTAGAGTGTAATGTCAAAATGATATTTCGCCGTGGTCAAAATCTGAATTCGCTTGGGACTCGCCCATTCCTATTGGCCATGATGTGGGTTCGCTTTCATTTTGACATTACACGCTACTTCTGTAAATAAAAAAAGTATTTTTGAATTTGCCACCGGGCCTACCTCTAAATTATTGTACCATGCTAATTAGTATTGGTGTTTCACTTGTTCACTGACACTCGCTGTGATTATTATACACACAGCAAATACTGCAATTGTTACACCGCTTAACGCATCGGCCATATAAAAGCTCGGTAATTGGCAAATGCAAATCAGTCTCCGTAGGTAAGCCTGCGGGAGTGGACGTCCCTAAGACGTAGAACCTCCTGCTAGCTGGCCTGGTGGATGAGGTGGCGTCATGGCGCTAGTCATCCATTGCTTAGCGAGGGCAACGGTTGGGATCTTCACCGGGTCCTCGACTAAGTAATGGCGGCCGTGCAGCTTTATGACACTCCGCACCTCCTCCACTTGGCCTTGGCTCTGGCTGTGGACCAGCTCAGATTACCGAGGGGGGATCGTTATGCCGGTCGGGCACCCCTTCCCCCGGTCTACTAGCTGGCCCACAAGTTAAGGCTGGTACAACTCCGTCCTCCACTCAGCACCTTCAAGTAGTGTGCAGCCATGGAGACGGAGGTGTCCAGCGGGAGAGCCAATACTAACCGGAGTCTCCGTAGTTATTGTAGGTAACTTTTAGCTACATCTGGAAGTCTCCGTAGGTAAGTCGGCGAGTCTGGAGCCATTGGCTATTCCGTCCGCCGACTGGCCAAGTGGAAGGGCTGACGGCTAACGCCTTCACTTGACGAGGACAACGGGCTGGATGCTTTATGCATATTGTCCACCGTTGTCCCAGTTAGGTGAGGGAATACTGGCCAGGCCAACCACCACTTGACGAGGACAACGGGCTGGATGCTTTATGCATATTGTCCACCGTTGCCTCGGTTGGGTGATGGCTGGCTGGCTAAGTCAACCTCCGCTGACGGAGGCAGCGGGCTGGGTTGCTATGAAGCACATTGTCCGCCGCTGCCTCAGTCAAGCGCCTGTGGACTGACAGTTAATATGACGTCACAAAGTCCCTCCACTTCGCCTTGGCTTTGGCCGTGTACCGATCTGGCAGCGCAGGGGACACCGCTGTCGTACCGCTAAGGTGCACCTCCGCTCAGCCCGCATATCGGTCCACGAAGTCCCGGCTGGCGCAGCTCCGCCCACCACTCAGCACCTTTTATAAGTGTGCAACCGTGGCGGGCGGGAATGCTCAGCACGAGAGCCAGTACTGACGGGAATTTCCGTAGGTCTCCGAAGCTAACCAAGTTGCTGCCAACGAAAGGTAATAGGATTCACGACGCCGACCAGACTTCAGAACGCCTAAACTCCTGACACTCCTCTGCCGCACCGCCGCTGCTAGCTGCTCTCTCTAAATTCAACCGAACGTTGGCTGCACTCTCTCCCGATACATCCGACCGCTGGCTGCTCTATCTCCGTTCCGTTTCTCACTCTCTCGTGACGGAAAGCTGCTGCTGATCCATCGCTCAGGCCTTCGACAAACCTCACCTCATAAATGGCACCCGAGCAGGGACCCGCCTCCGCAGGGGACTATGCGAGGGCAACAACAAGCACCAACACTGCCGGTGCGGGCTCATCGAAGACACAACTAGGGAAACGAAAAACAGCACAAACCGACGACCTCCAACCCAAGAAGAAACCTCCTACGCTGCCTTCATCCACTGGAGGCCCGGAAGACAGCCGCTTCTACGTTCAAGTTACCGTTGAGGGGATGAGCGTGCAAGCCCTAGTCGACACCGGTGCCACCATGACATACGTGGATGACTCCATTGGGAAATATTTGCAAGAATGCAAAATTCAACCCCGGCTCTGCCAACGGAGTATACAATTGGCAGACCAAACCTGTGTCGACAGCTCGCATGCCTATCCAACAAAGATATGGTACAACGGCCGAACTACCAACACGCTGATCACCGTCATCCCCAACCTCGCCGAGAGAATGGTCCTGGGAATGGATTTCTTATGCGAAAGGGAGGTCATCCTCACATTGGATGGCAAACAAATAGTACGAACCGCAGTAATTGTAGAAGAAACGGGCAACGGCGTAATAAATAACGGGCCGAATGATCTGATTGCCATACCAGAAATCGAACCCAGGCCACCGAACGACCAACAAGAAAAGGGAAGACGAGCCAGGGAGATTGCGGACGCATTATTCGAAGTATTAAAACTAAAGCGCCCGCAAAACCCAAACATACGCAAATGGAGTTTCTGGATGAAGGGGCAGCGGATACGGGTCGAAAGGCGAAATGGAAACAATGCATCAGTACGCATAGCAGGATCTACACGGCTGGTGCAGTTTGAAGCTGAATGAATTTCATATGTATGTACATAATTTACCAAATAAATGAATTATTAAAAATTGTTAAAAATTATTAAAAAGGAAAAAACAAAAAAATCCAAAAAAAAAAAATATAGTAAAAGGGGAAAACTTAACGGCACGAAACGGTATTAGTTGAGTGCCGTCAAGCTCACCACTCCCATGAGTGGTTCCCAACAATTAATTATGTACATATAAGAATTTCTTTTTTGAATGAAATGTTAATCGATATATTAACATTGCATATTTATACATACATATATACAAAATATTAATCATTTAACTTTATACAACCGGAAAAAAATAATAATATGTCCTAGACCATGCCTGGCGAAAACTCTTTATTTTCCGCCAACAGCTTTCCGTCACCGGAAGTGGGAGGGGGACTGTAATGTTGCATTACAATGATATAACGCCCGCTGTCTTGGTGCAGATATTTGAAGGCTTCTTAATGTCGAGTAGGTATACTTTTCCAAGTTCAAGTTTATTTCCGTGGAAAAACTAAGGTTGCTTATACATATTTTTTCACATTTTATATATAACGTCGTTGTCAAATCATCGCCCGGATAAATTGTCGTATGTTGCATTTAAAAACTTTTGGGAAAACAGGTTTGAAGTTTGGAATTCTATTTCTCCAAAACGCCTCATTAGATTTTCTTCAAAGTCTGGCAGAACACTATTAGGCCACAAAATTCTTAAATTATTCTAATTTTTTTATATTATATTTATTATTTTAGAATTTACAAACGATTTTCTTCAGTAAAATTTTTTCGTATGTTACCTTTAGCAACAGTTTTGCAGGAAATGTGTAGAACGTACGACAAAATGTGTTCACAATTTGAACTAAATTAAAGATTTTTTAAATTAATTAAATATTGTATTTTATTTCTCGTAAGAGTAAATAAATTAAATAATTCACAGCAAGTAAAAACACATTAGGGTACAGCCAGACGACGCAAGATAGTACTTTCATAAAGTGAATAATACAAATTTTTGTATTTCGTTGTATTTAAAAAAACAAATACAATATTTGATTTTCTCCACTTTCTGAAAATACTTATTGCGTCGGCTGACTGTACCCTTAGAAATTAGACGAAATCGCTTGTGACTTTGCACATACGACAAAATACTGCTCAATATCTCTTCAACTAAAAGAGATAGCAAAAAAACGGATAACGTCATTCGAAAGATCTTGATTAGTTTAGTGTAACTGCATTATTAACTCAATTCGGCCCAAATTTCACATACCTACGACAGTAATTTATCCGGGCGTGATTTTCAAAAATCACTGAAACACTTCACGGAACATATGTATCTCGATTTGGATAGAAAACGAATACGTGAAATCAGACATATGTATGTATGTAAATGAAATACAATCGCGATCGCTGAAAATTTAACACAAAAATAACTCCATAAAAATTTCTAAAACTATCGCAATTCTTCTATTATAAATAAATATATATAAATAAATATCCGTATTGATCTCCGAATACAAACCACTGAATTTATCATTTTCACCGAACACTCGCTTCACTTAGATATTTTCTCAACTGTCATTTCATGGGTACAGACGCCTTGAATATCTTCTGCAAACTGAATTCTTTCTAAGCAAAGCACAACATAAAAACCATGATTTACAATTTTTAATTTCATTGGGATCCATTTATGTTGTTTGGGTCAAAGTTAATGAACTCATCGGCATATATGTATGTAGGTATGTATGTATGTATTTATTTGTTTATCATCTCGTTTTGCCATGCCATTCGCAGACTTTTGTCTAACGGCTGGTATAAGAAAAAAAAACATCTTAAAAAAAATTATTTTAATTACATATGAAAGTTTTGCGCTTGCGCATGTAAATAGTATGTAATGATGATCGAAGAAGATTATTGAGCTGCTTTTGTGTTCATAGCTACGAGTTTTTGAGTTGGTTGGTGCAAGAGAACGGAAACAATGATTGGACTTTTCCACAACATCTACAAAATTTTTAGATGATAAGAAAAAATCCCCAATGGCCGTTAGATATTTTGTGTGCGTTGAGATTAGAGCAAATCTAATACCATCCCAAAGACTGTATTTAAAACTTGGCCTAAAAAGCTTTTAAAAGTAAATATGCTTAAAACTGCTGAATGTTACATATAGAGGGTGTTTCAAGTAAGACCATTTTGTTAGCAGTCTCTATTATGATAAGCCTGTATAGATAGAGAATTCCTAGCATAGTTTCATACATATTCACATGGTACAAAGGAAGGTTTTCATTTCATTTTTGTACATCAATATGACACAGCACTAATTGAATGCCCCTTTTATAAAACACTTTCTCTAAATTTCTATTAAGACAATAGCTGTCCAAATCGAGAGATAATTATGGCTTTAAATCAAATTGACGCGCTTGAAGTGTTTACTTTAACGCCTTCTGACATCTCATCAATTTACATATGTATCTACGTATGTATAAATGTATGATAACGCTGGCCGACGATGCTTATCTACAGTTTGCTTTAACTTTTAAATTCGTTTATTATTTTGTGATTAAATTATATTTGGCGGTTTTTTGTACTTTCATCTTTGTGTTTACATACATACCTAGCATGTAATTATGTACACATGTATATACCACATCCTAAATCACAAAGTGGCATAACTCAAAATTTTTTGCAGTTGTTTTTTTTTACTTCTCATAAATCGGTGCTCAAAACATAACACCAAAACCGCAATTATGGTTGCTATGTTGAGGAAAGCTCAAGCTTGCGTTGAGATCACAGGCGCGATTGGATCATGTCCCACGGCGGATCTGCATGTGATTTACAATATTCCGCCCATTGATCTATTTGTCAAGGAAAATGCATCTCAGGTTAACTTAAGGTTGCGGGAGTTGGGACTCTGGAATGAGCGCACATACGGGCACGTTAGTATTCTGCTCCACTTTACCGACTCCGATATTAACACAAAAGCAGATTATATCTGTGCTATAACAGTCTTCGATACAAACTATGAGATTATCTTTCTATCCACGAAAAACTGTGGAGATGGTAAACTCGCGCATAAATTCGATGTTTCAGTTTTCACGGACGGGTCCAAGTTGGCGGACGGAGTGGGAGCGTGTACCTTCGCAAGCCAGACACTTCCATATCAGTCAGACTGCGGACACGGCAAGCGTTTTTCAATCAGAAGTGTTCGCCATACAGAAGGCTCGCAAGGCTCTACCTACAGCGGAGAACAGCAAGAGAATGCCTTTGTCGGAAACAGGATACGAATTTTCTCGGATAGTTAACGGACTCTGAAGGCTCTGCGATCTGAACGGTATAATCAAGCCTGGTCGGGCAGTGTAGGGAGTGGGCCAAGAGCTTAGCAAGTCGGCATAGCGCATCTATGATTTGGGTGCCGGGGCACTGCGATATTTAGGGAAATAAAATGTCTGATTAGTTCGCCTGGCAAAGTTCGGCTCTTGAAATCACAGATGCCGAGGAGGTTCTTGCGTCTCTGGTTTTCATCAAGGGCCGAATCTCTCGGCACTGGTTTGATGAGGCTAAAACAAGATTGAAACGGTTGCAAACTTGCAGGGTCTGCAGAAGTCTGTGTCCTTCATACAACGAGAGACGATCTTCAGCCTTCCTTCAGATGAACTGGAGGGACATTTATCGCTTTACGGCGAGTCGTGGCATCAAAACGCACTTCGGCGCTATTTGGAGTCAGTGAGACTCGCCACAATAACACAACCAACCAGAGCGACGATCAGAAGGACAATGGTGAAATGAAATTACCGTTTTGCTGCAGGAGCCTTCAAAAATATACATTGTTAGGTTAGGACTCGGTTTCCACACAATTAATAGGGAAAACAAAAATTAAGTAGCACACATGGAATTTGGAGAGAAGCTCAAGCAAAAGTTCGTATAACTCTAACGCGTCAATGTATTGTTATTAGCTACTGCTTTAAACGTATGTACCTACCAAAAAATCTAAGCCTTATTGGAGAATTAAAACAGTAGATTTAAAGGCTTACGAAACAAGGCCTGAAAATTATTAGGGTAGCAAATTTGTATGGCGTAAGGCTTAAAATAAGGCCGATTTTGCTGTGTTGATGTCGTCAGGCTATAAGAAGTACTCTCTCTCTCTCTCGCTCTCTGAAGGCACACCTTATTCCAAAGGCTTATTCGCCATGCGAATTAAAGCTTAGATAAGTATTAGAAAGTTAGGAGCAGAGATAGTGAGTGGATAACAGAAGCAGCGCTGCCAGCGTACTCCTTTTTTAGACCTGATTTATCAACAATAAGCAAAACTTTTTTGCAGGGTATGCATGTATTGATATCATTATAAATCAGCTTAGCTGGGCTAGTATTGCGGGGTATAACAGCAATTTCATTCTAAACAGACAGGATATTCAACTTTAGACATAAATTTTCTTACGCACTGCACTACACACATACATACATACATGCATCCTACATATGTAAATATGTACCCGCTAACATACCAAAAGTAATAAAAATTTGTTACAATTGTTTAGTAAGTATACAAACGATTTTTAAATAATCAACAACAACAACACACCATTCATAACTGACACTTTTTCACACGCAAATGAGTGCATTGACATCGGCCTGTGAAAAATGTCATTAAAACGTTGGTGAAAATAGCTGAGCGCATGTGTGTGGAATTGTTTTGTTTTCACCAATGCAACAACAATGCTACGAAATGGAGAAAATATAAACAAAGTCAAAACAAAACAAGGGAACGAGGCATACGACTAGGCGCCTGAGCGCGTTGAGCAAACACAAACAAGTGTTTTCACGAGCGGCGGCGCTCACAAAAAACGAACATAAAACGCGAGTGTAGAAAGCATAAAGAAACTGTGGGAGTTGAAAACTTTTGAGCTTTTCACCCACCACCCCCTCACACCCACCAATGCATAGTACGCGAAACTGACAAGGGTAAATGTCTTGAGAAAGTTAGCCAGCGATGTGATATGCCTCGTCGGTTGGTCAATTCAGTCAACGCTGAGATCCCCAGATATAAATACGAAACGCAGAAAACAGTCCGTGCATTTTTTTCGGTTGTTTGCTCATGGAAAAAGAAAAAAGTGCCCACAAAAAAAGAAAATTGAAAATAAAATATTTATACACACGCATTTAATGTGAGAATTCTATAGTTTGTGATATGATTAGATTGCAATTAATTAATTGTGGCTTATTGTGAGCTCGATTATATGTTTTTTTTAATCAAATTCATTGAAATGTTGCAAGAAAAGTTATAAGCAAGTTCAAGTGATAATCTGCACTTTGGTGCTTTTGGTGATGTGCAGAGGAGGAGGAGTAGAAAAAATGTGATTTTTAGTGTTAACGAGCAAAAGGCGAAAATATTATAAAAGAGGATATACATACATACAAATCATATTTAATGTCCATCTTACCAACGATCCCTTTCAAGTCTATTTAATATTTATAATTCAATTAAAATGAAAATTGCATAATATTCACCACAACGAAAATGTTGCAGCAGCAAATTTAATCACAACCAGAAAAAATAAAAGGTACATACACACAGTCATGCTTACTTCCTTGCTTACTTACATATTTATGTATATTAAAGATGTATACAGATAACCGCAATTTTCATAAGTTAAAACTGTGTAATTTAATTTTTAAAGCATTCATGACCGCAGAAACGACGGTAAGACAAGAACAGGACAAGACAAGATAAGCTATAAAAGAGAATTTGTATGAAAATGCGTTTCGGAAATGTGAAAAGCAAATGCATAAAAAGGTGTACGGTGTGGTGGGAGGTGGCGAATCGTGTAGGTTATCAGTGATGCCACTTTTGGGCTTTTCCTACCAAAACTGGTAGGTTTTATTCCTTTTGGTAGGTTGGTAGGATGATTTGAATTTTGGTAGGTTTTTGCCTTCGTCCAACTAGCATCACGGATTTGGTACATTTTGTCACTTTGTCACAAAACTCTGTTAAATATTGAAACGTTTTCTTTGTGCTTCAAGTACACTTGCCCCCACAGACACTACTGGAGGAGATTGAAGACAGAAAGGCATCTGACATTTTACGCTATATGAAGCAAACAAGGTTGTTCGTCTACATGGTGTGTAATAAAGAGCTCCATGTGGTATCACAACAGAGAATCAGGCCTACCTAGGTAGTAAATGTGTTTGCTGTACCAAGTGGAAACAATGTCCGCTATTTCCCTCGATAAATCTTCTTACGTTTCCTTCAGGATGTAAATCCTCCACACTGGACGAGCGGTGGCAGCCACTAATACCCAATCGAACATTGTCCGAATATCATTTAAAGCCAACTCAAGTTTTTGTTTATCTGGAAACTGCTGCTTCATCCTCTTTTCTTTCACATTTTTATTACTCATTCTAAAATTAATTGACATTTGTACAAATAATATTAAATTTAATACTAAAGTTTTCAAAAAAATAAAATAGTTAAACAGTTTTTTTTTATTTTAAGCGGTAAAAAAAAAACAAGTGTCCGGTTACTGCAGGGTGGTCGATTACTGGCACAGTTACCCTTAATGAATTTGTTGAATATGGTTAAATCTCACATTAAAAAAAAAAAAAAATTGGTAGGCTCGAAACCATTTTGGTAGTTTTTTGGTAGGAAAAAAATTTTCTTAGTGGCATCCCTGGTAGGTATAAGTAGATAAAAAGTTACATTGAAAATGTTAACAAACAAACAATATCAAGTTCGGACATTAAGCCGTGCACACGCACAGTTACATACATACCTACACATACATACATATATATGTATGTAAATACGTTGCTCGTGTATCGTAACATTAAAGCACGCATGAACTGTTCCGTAGAAAATAAGTGTATGTGCAATGAATAACACTGTGCTACATCGCTTTTGGAGGCGAAATAATTTCCACACAGAGCGAAGGACCACTATATGTAGTAAAACCCCGAAACCGGTTTTCTCACTGAGATAAATTTTTTTTATTGCCAGTTTAAATTTTCGAAATTTCGTCTGAATAAATAAAAAACAATGTTAAAATCAGGGATGGGCATTTTTGCACTACCACTCAAAGTGCATTACCATTCAAAAGTGAGTGGTAGTGAAAAATTGATTTGCACTACAATTCAATAGCGAGTGGGATTGCAAATGCGATTTGCACTACCATTCAGTAATTAATTTCGTAGTGTATTTTAACCATTTAACACATCCGCGAAGAGGTCTAATATAATAATAATAACTATTATCGCCGGTGCTCGAAATTCGACCATGCAATTTATTTTTTCAACTTTGTATTGGTACAAAAATTATTCCTTTTCGCGGAGATAAGCAACACTTTCCAAATTCCAGTTGTACCGCAAGACTGATTTGCCCTTTTGATCACGGTCCGACGCGAAATCATGGTCAAAATCAAGGCAGATCTAGGAAGGTAGGCCCGGTGGCGAATTCAGAAATTTCCCATGTATTTTGTTATTGAAATTGGTAGAGTGTAATGTCAAAATGATATTTCGCCGTGGTTTAAATCTGAATTCGCTTGGGGCTCGTCCATTCCTATTGACCATAATGTGAATTCGCTTTGATTTTGACATTACACTCTACCTTTGTAAATAAAAAAAAGAAGTTTTTCATTTCGCCGCCGAGCCTACCTGGTAGATATGCCTTGGTCAAAATTAAAATTACTCAGTGTGCTCTCCCGCCCTCTCTCTCATTTTTCGCTTTAATGGAAAAGCAATAGGAGATATTTGGCCGCGTTGATTTTGATCTGAGCGTAAACTGGGCCAATGCATATAAAATAGAGAGAGCGCTTTTAAATTAAAGCGACTCTTCAACTGTGTTTACGATATTTGTAAACACGTCTACGATATCTATTTCTCTTAACTAAAAACTTTATTTATTAATTATAAACAAATTAAATAATTTACAGAAAAAATTATATGCCTATGCACTGCTCCTGACTCATATGAACACATCCATAACAATTTTATGTGGATATGAGTATGTTAAATGTGCTAAACAGCCTGGCAAATGTTTGTATGGAAAAAATGTTAGCCTATTAATATATAGATAATACAATGGCGCTATTATAACTGTGACGAGTCTTATGGCCGAGCTTCTCTCCCAATTCGAGGTGTGCTCCTTTTGTTTTTCCTACTAGTTGGGTGGACCTACAGTTTTATGCCGGCTCCGAACGGCGAATGCTTTTTTGTGAGAAGCTTTTTCATGGCAGAAATACACTCGGAGGGTATGCCGCCCACTGCCGAGAGGTGACCGCTGCTCTTAAAAAACCCAATAATTGGATTTTTACTATATAAAAAAATTTTTTTAGTGTTGTCTCGGACTGTGGTTTGAACCCGAGACTTCTGGCATAGCAGGCGACCACTCTATTGAACCCCTATTTTATAAAGTCAGAAAAATAGTTTTTTCATAAGTCGATAAACGGTTAAAGTGTTGTAAAAAATTATTCGCCATAAAATTTCATTGGGGGTCCCCTTAGACAGAATCCTTGTTCTACGAACCTAAAAGACCACTGAAACCGAAAAACAAATCGTCGCTATAGAAGAAAAAAGACGCAAACTGTTTTGTTTAGGAAGAAAGACGCAAACTTTTTTTCTTTCAAAGAAAGACGCATTAAAAATATTTTTCGAAAGAAAGACTCTTTATTTTTTTTGATAACGAAGAATGACGCTTTATTTTTTTTTTTTTTTTTTAATTTAAAGAAAGACGCATTTAAATATTTTTTAGGAAAGAAAGACGTATTCGATTTTTTATTTTTCTTTGTCAATATTAATGCTAATGCGTCTTTCTTCGTCGAAATATTTTATAATGCGTCTCTGTTCGTCGAAATATTTTTTAATGCGTCTATCTTCGTCGACATGTTTTGTAAAGCGTCTTTCTTCCCCGACATATTTTTAATGCGCCTTTTTTCGTCGAAAAATTACTGACATGCGTCTTTCTTCTTCCGGAGCGACGAAATATTCCCCGTATTCTGAAAAAATTAGCATTAAATACCATTACACTTGGGTAAGAATTTCTGAAACGGGCCACCCAAAACATAAAATATTTTCGTTTTGGTCGGCAGTCGCGTTTTTGGAAAACGTACTAAGTCGACTTAGTAGAGTATTGTTTGGAAGCGTCGATATATGCAATTAAATTTTTTTGACCTTTTTTTTTAAAACGCGATTGCAGACGATCTGCCTAACCGATTTTGACAATTAAACAATAATTTTTTTGTTTTTAAAAGTTTTTTATTATCATATGTTAAAAAAAAATAAAAAAAAATTTTTAGTTAAATTCTTATGAAATTTCTTGAAAGATGGTCGCAAAAATTGTGTTCTCCATCTCCTTTCCATAAAAAAAAATAGCCGCATGTGCAAAATTTTACTACCTATAATATTCAGAAGCCAAAAAAAATAGATTGCAATAGGGAAAAAATTAGTAATTTTTTATATGAAACTGAAATGTGAAAATCTGTTCATTTAAACGCTTATAACTTTTGAACCGTGGTACGAAATCGCACGACATTAAGTACGCTTATTTACTATAATACCGTGAAGCCGTAAGACATAATCTAGCCATAATCGGAAAAGTGGGAGTGGTACCTCCCATACTAACTAATGCTTTCAATTCATGTAAATCTTTCAATATTTTTCATAAAACAGTGGCGATAAATAGATAAGTAAAGTAGATGTTGAATACATACAAAAACACTGGAACTTGTTCATTTTATCCCGTTTAAAAAAAAAAAGTAAAAAAAAATTTAATTGCTTATATATAACAAAAAAAATTTTGTCGCCAAAAACAAAATCAGGTGTTTATTGGTGTCACAAAGAGCTTTCCAAAAACGCCACTGCCGACCAAAGCGGAAATATTTAGTGTTTTGGGTGGCCCGTTACAGAAATTCTTACCCACTTTCAAAATGGCTAAAATTTTCCTAAAGGGTATCTGGATCACAACGTTAAATAAATGTTAGGGAATGAATGAGCTTGACAAGCGAGGAGCTTCGCGTCGTATACATACATCAGTATATACATACATACACATACACATTAATGCATTTGTTCGCATGTACAACAAATACAGCAGGGCTTATATACATACATATGTATGTATGGCCGGATATTAAGGCATTTGGAATATGTATATTGTTCACATATTTCAATAGTTGTATTTTAAGTCGCTAATGGCAAAAATCGAAAACACAACCAAAAACCAAGGAAATGGCTGAGAGAAAGAAAAACCACAGTTAAAACAAATTGTAAAAAAAGGTTGCGTAAACTGCATAGAAAAACCAACAAAACTTAAGTAATTACCAAAACTATATTTTGACGTTACATTTATAAAAACATGTTCACAATTTACGTTACAAATTAGTAAGTAAATACATTTAAACTCACAAAACATCGATATTAAATCACAAGCATAAATCCAATAAACAACTTTTTTATGCCGCGCCTCCAAAGCAAACGAAGAAAAAATAAATAAATAGTTAGTACCGCTTTTAATTGAAGCGCTTATTCATGTTGTTGTAACACGTCGAAACCATTTCATTTTTCAATTCATTTCTTTTTAGCGCAGCTCAATGAATAAAAGCTGCCGCCCACTCAGCCAGCTCCTTGTATTTGTTCTTCTTTTCTTTTGCAATTTTCGTTTAGTGTTTTTTTTTTTTTTGTTTTTTTTTTCCTCATATTTTGTGGTCTGTTTGCGATTCTTTGTGCTACTAAAAGCAAACAATTTTGTATTGAGCCTTAAGGCTTTTTCAGTTACAGTGCTTGTTCATTTCTTTGTTTGTTTTTAGTATTTTTCTTTTCTTGTCCAACTTTTAGTTCATATTTTTGTGGATTTCTTTGTTATTATTTGTTAACTGTCTTGTTATAACGCTTTTGGTAGACATTTATTTTAGCGTGCCGTTTGACCGGCCACATAAAAATGCCATGTCACGTATACGCCATGTAGAGCTAGCAAGTTTTCCTTCTTGTTATCCTTTGCATAAAAATGTCGCTTTTTGAATATATTTTTTTGCGTTTTGTTTGCATTGGGGGAATGCATGGTTTGCGTTATGCAAGGTTATAAGTCTTTCGAATGGGATGGTGTGAAATTAATAAATCCGACATTTGTTAGACTGTGCGAAATATGAGCAGAGGAGATGGCCATTCAAGCTGGATTTACTTTACAATATCATCTACTCTCTCTGAGTTTAAAATCTACAAAAAATGTCTAAAATTAATATTTCTGAGAAGTGTGCGATTGGAACCAACGTATATATATATATATATTGGTGTTCTATACATTGCTATCATGCTGGGCTACGGATACATTCCTATACAAAATATGTTTTAAGCAGTCTTTATAGAGTTACTTATATTTAATTTCTTAAAGTTTTAACTAGAAATATCTGTCTAATGTCACTAGCTGTCTGAGTCGTCCTTATCTGAATCTATTGCTCTATCGAATATAACATTTGCATGAAAAATATGCACTTAAGATGACTCAAAAAAATTTTCATGAAACCGACTCTACCAGCCGCAATGTCTAATTTATTTACAAGAATTTAGTATGCATTATTTCACAAACCTCTGTCTTCTATTTGCTTTGCTATTCTATTTCCCATATTTTGTTATTCTTTTATATTATTTGCATTATTTGCAATGTTTGCGCGCTGCTCTGCCGTCTTAGTGACGCCTTTCATTTTTTGTGACTGACACACAATGAATACAATTTGAAATTTTTAAATCATTGTCGCCTTAGAGATTTTTCATTGAAATGCTTTTTTCTTTTTTGCATTTCGCATTTAAAAATATCGTTTATCATCTTGAGCTATTAACCCATAAGCTGTCCAGTAGAGTTATATAATATATCAAACTAATAGGGACTTTTGGACACACAAAATAAATGTATATACTTCATTACATATTAAATTTTGTATACAAAGTAATATACTATAACACTCTCAGCTGGTGATGCATGTGTTGAGCAGATGATCATAACCCAGCATATCTTACATATATGGTTACCAAGTAATAACTTGACATTAGTTTAAGAGCGTAGTCTCATTAAAAATATTCCTTTGTGAACTTTTGCTGCCAGAAATCGCCGATAACGTTAAAAATATTGCTTTGCTTTTTTCTGTCACTGACACACTTGTAACTTGCTAAGGGTTAAAATGACTGTCCATGTATTTGGCATAAAATCACACTTCCTTATAATTCTTGTTTATATTTTATATGATTATAGGCTGATGTTTTATGGATACACAATTCTCATAGAGCTTAGGCTTTTATTAAGAGCTTTTCAAGATCTATATATAATTATACCTACTACAACTAGATTATAATACATACATATTTACATTGCAAGAGGCTTAAAACCATTTTATTAGCATTCGAATATTTTTTAAGTCGCTCATTATGAATCTGTTGTTGGGTGGCCTAGCAACTCTAAGCTTGGTTTTTTTTTTTTTTTGAGAGATCTTTCATGGCATATTCATGCAAGCCGTTCAACAACCTTGAAACCTCTTTATAGAAATCACTCTTTTCTAACTGCTTTAAGTAGGACCAATATTCGAGTTATCTTATGAATTTTAGTACGACTTAATGCGGGTAAAATTGCACCACTTAAAGCGAAAGACAGACTTAGTTTTAGGAATGATGAAAGACTGATAGAAAGCTTGAAGAACTTCATGGGAAAAATAATACTAATTAATTATTTCTGGAAGTGGACAATGACTTTACAAGTTCTCTGCTTATTTTCTACAGCTTATGTTTTCTTTATCTTCTGCGGTCAGTAAAAAAAGATCTTAGAAGATGCCAATATTAGTTTTCCCACGGCCCCTTTCAACCGGCTGCAACTTTTCGCACAAAATTTGTTTTGCTGTTTACATTTAACAAGTTTACATGCACATACAAATGATCACAAAATACCTCTGCGACAGTCCAATCAATTTAAATAAAATACCTACATATGTACATAAGTATTGCATATAAATTTTTCGCAAAGCCGCAATATAAATACATATGCTAAAATACCCAAAAATAAACAAAAAAATATGTATAGACATAAGAGAAGTACACTTGTAGAAACCTTAACTAAATATTCCACCTAAATTTTTTCAACTTCCAATTTCAACATTTTAAGTGGGCATCCACACACAGCAAAACGTCTCATCACCTGTTGTGTGCGAAATTTGCTACCTAGAAGGCTATAAACTATCACCCTAAACAATAACATCTAATGTTTTGACAAAAAAAAAATATTGCATACATTTAGGCGCATGCACTTATTTTGCGTTTAAAAGTGTGTTTGTGTGTGTAAAAGCAACCGTGACCACGACAATGGTTGGCGCTGTTGAGCAAGGCAAGACCACTTTTCTGAATATGTACATGCTTGGGCTATAAACAACAGACAATATCATGGCCAACTTGAGGCTCATCTTATTCTTGGCTTTAAATAACAAGCATACAAATGCACTGCTACATATGTATGTATGTATATACTCGTACATACATCTATATATTAATAGGCTAACATTTTTCCCATACAAACAATTGCCAGGCTGTTTTGCACATTTAACATACTCATATCCACATAAAATTGATATGGATGTGTTCGTATGAGTGAGGAGCAGTGCATAGGCATATAAGTTTTTCTATAAATTATTTAATTTCTTTATAATTAATAAATAAAGTTTTTAGTTTTGTACCATTTTTGATTTACTTCGTTTTTGCTTCGTTGGCAAATGTGCCCACTATCTATATATAAATAGGCTAACATTTTTCCCATACAAACAATTGCCAGGCTGTTTTTCACATTTAACATACTCATATCCACATTAAATTGATATGGATGTGTTCGTATGAGTGAGGAGCAGTGCATAGGCATATAAGTTTTTCTATAAATTATTTAATTTCTTTATAATTAATAAATAAAGTTTTTAGTTTTGTACCATTTTTGATTTACTTCGTTTTTGCTTCGTTGGCAAATGTGCCCACTATCTATATATTAATAGGCTAACATTTTTCCCATACAAACAATTGCCAGGCTGTTTTTCACATTTAACATACTCATATCCACATTAAATTGATATGGATGTGTTCGTATGAGTGAGGAGCAGTGCATAGGCATATAAGTTTTTCTATAAATTATTTAATTTCTTTATAATTAATAAATAAAGTTTTTAGTTTTGTACCATTTTTGATTTACTTCGTTTTTGCTTCGTTGGCAAATGTGCCCACTATCATATCATATATATTATTTCTAATTGGTGTTTTATAAATATCCCTTTTTCTGCTCACATAATTTACCAAAATTAATAAGTAAGGCATCGTTTTAAAGGTATTAATTAGCTATGCATGCGAAACGGTGTTTTATTGGGCGTGGTACTTTATATGAAAAGTAAGGGGGGTAAAAGGGGGGTTGACCCCCGCAGCGGGGAGTGTTATGGAACCCACATAAAATGTATATCAAATTAAAGGGAATCAAAATACCTATCCAATGGTATACAAACATTCGAAATCGGTTAAGTAGTTTTTAAGTAATTGCAATTTAAAAATGCATAATATAAATTTTGACCTTTAATAACTTTTGTTGTTGTTGTTTCCAAAAAAAAAATTCACTTTAATACTCAACTTAGGCTGTTTATCAATTCTCATACTTCGTTTTTTTGATTTCATAATTTTAGAAATTTCACATTTGTACCAGATCGTGCTATTTTTGTCAACTTTGTGGGGCTGGGGGCACCTCCAAACATGCGAGTAGGTCAATAAAATTTTACAGGCTTATTTCTGGGCTAGAAAGGTGCCGTTCTGGCTTTGGAACAAATTGAGTTTCCAAAAAAAAATTTTCACTCCACCTTAATATATACGAGTATATCAAAACGATCAGAATGAAAAAAAAATGATTGAACCATGTCCGTCCGTCCGGCCGTATACACTAGTGATGGGCGAGTCCGAGATGTTTAGACAATCGAGAGAATCGCCATCGTTGCAAAATCACAATCGAGTCAAAAGTTGACTCGCTCCTCGACTACACAATCGAGATGTTTTTGCGATTGTTCCGAGTCAGCGAGTCGGAGGTTGTTTCGATGACATCTCGACTACACAGCCGAGATGTTTTTGCGATTGTTCCGAGTCGGCGAGTCGGAGGTTGTTTCGATGACATCTCGACTACACAAGCGACATGTTTTTGCGACTGTTCCGAGTCGGCGGGCCGGCTGTTGTTTTGATGATTTGTTTTAGTTGATAAAATAAACTGAATGAGTGTTGTTGATGAAGAAAGTAGGATTGTTAATGCAAGTGAGGCAAATACATATGTAAATAAATGAACCAAATTGAAAAATATGCTATATATAGACGCTGCATTTTTGCAATCACAATTAAAGAGTGTCGTGCTTAATAAATACAATTAATTATTTAAACATTAATACATTAATAAATTTTCTGAAGTGAGACTCTTACGAAACAAATTAATTTTACGAGCAGTAACAACGGCAATAGATTTGTACCACTGTATACTTTTTTAAGCAATTTTGATATTCAAGCGGCAACAACAAATGTTATGTATTTTTTGCAGCGAGTCCGAAATGTAGGGTTGCTTTGAAAACGAGGGGAATCATTGGCGAGTCCGAGATGTTTTAGCGATTGTTTCGACTGACGGCCATTTACGACTTGACTCAAATACGAATGAAAACCATCGAAAGCATTCGAGATGTTTTAACAATCGAGATAATCGAATAAAACATCTCGGACTCGCCCATCACTAGTATACACTCTAACTTGCGCAAAAATAGAAATATTTTAATGAAATTTGGTACACAGATTCTAATGGGAACAGAGAAAGTTGGGGTTGAAAATAAGGCATATGTGTGTATTTTGAAAAACACGTAAAACATGATAATTCAGTCATTAATAAAGCCCGAGTGATGAAACGACGTTATGCCGTTATGAGGAAACGTGCTGAAATTTTGAAAATGGGCCAAGAGGAGCAAATTTTCAAAGATTTATAAGTAAAAACTCAAGAACTGTAACAGATAAATCGAGTAAGCTTGGACTACTGATTTGCTTGCCAAAGCAATCGTGTGGAAAAAAAATTACCCAAGTCGGCAGGGACCACGTATGTACATATGTATATATAAAAATATATGTAAAATATATAAAAATATAATACACATACATATATATATGTAGGTATACCTTGCAGTAAAAATCCGCAATGAATCCTTAATGAATCACTGATGCAATTCACCTATGACGAGGAGGCATCAGTGAATACTTTCATATAAAGACTGATGAATTTTTCATATAAATGGTTTGCTTTCCTCAGAAAAACAAAAACAAAAACAAATAAAAATATACTGAGTTATGACGACAGTGATGAATATTCAACAAGGAATCATCACTGATCCTTCAGCAGTGAAACAAATTTACTGCAGGGTAATAGAACATTTTATGCGATATGTTTGTCAAACATATCGAGCCGTATGCGCCGGAAAGATGTAAAGGCCATGATTCCCGATTTTCACTTTTTTGTAGAAATAGCTTACTTGTCATCACCCACACCTTCTCCAGAAATTGTATGTCTTAAAAATGCACCGTTATGAAAAGCAATTTTGATGTAAGTACATAAGTTCAGTTTGTTTACTTTTTTTGTGAGTACGAAGTGGCTTTTACATCTTTTTTGCTTTTCAAATTATTGAAGACTAGTTACAAATAAACAAATTTAACGGGGTTTTGTTGGAATTTAACCAAGGGTTTTATCACTTTGAAGACTTCTACTTTGTATTTTATTACATATCGATGACCAATATGGTTTTCTTGTGCGGCATATTGCACTTTATTGCTCTATAATTTTGGAATAAAGTTCTAACGATATCACGATAGTTAGGGTCCCTTTTGTTACTGCTTAGAGCAGTTTTAAACAAACTGGTTGTGTATTTCTAAAATTTCGCCAAAATTAATTTCTTGAATCTCGATAATTTCCCTCCAAACGTAGATGCTGAAAGTGATGAACATGGCGAGAGATTTCATCAGAACTTTTTGACAGGCGATATCAAGGATCTTGGAACAAGGATATGATGGGAGACAAATCCAGAAAAGTGCAAAAGAATAGCTAAAAGTACTTACATCCGTCATTATTTATCCTATCGCGAAATTCATTAATTTTTTTATTCAATTAATTCTTTATCCTATTGATCACTGTTTTGAGAGATATTGTGCACTTCAAAACTCATAATAAATGGAAAGAAATAATGTTACTCCTTAATAAAGTTTTATAAAGAAACGGAAAATGCTAGGTTAAGAACTCTCAATAAAAATAGGTAAATATAAATACTGATACATCCCATTATTGCAAAAGTAGTCTCAAAATGTTCGCATTTAAATTCTTTATGGGATAGATGGGAGTCGGATCTGAAATTCCTTATACAAACTTAGATTTTTTCATTCCTTTTGCCATTGTAACCAAACTACTTGACCAATTTTTAAGTGCAAAGGCAAAAAATGTTTGTTGGGGTTCTCTTTACCAGTTCTTATTAGATGCCAAATCGCTACGGTGGTTAACACCATTTTTTATGCACTTATGTATGTATGTCATGCAATGTCTTGTATATACGGTTTTTTCTACATTTTTACCGATATCTCAGAAACAGGGTCTGCCACAAAAAATGGATATGCTTTCGGGATCAGCGTTAAATTTCGTTTTAGAAAAGTATAGTTTTATATTTTTGGTGGTTAAAGTTGATTAAAAATTGTCGAAAAGCAAAGAAGAAAAAGAAATCGAAATAAAGAAATGAAAGTAAAAAAATTTTTAAAAAACCTTCTCCTGAACATTTTTGAATTTGGCCTTTACATCTTTCCGGCGCATACGGCTCGATATACATAAGTAATTCATTGAAAATTCCATAAGTTCCACTGTAGACATAAAACCAAATAAATATAAGTTTTTTAAAATGGGCGTGAGAGCAGAAACTATATCGACTGACGTCGTATGTTTTATTATTTTTTGCGCAAGATGCGCACGGGTCCAGCTAGTCTATATATTAATAGGCTAACATTTTTCCCATACAAACAATTGCCAGGCTGTTTTTCACATTTAACATACTCATATCCACATTAAATTGATATGGATGTGTTCGTATGAGTGAGGAGCAGTGCATAGGCATATAAGTTTTTCTATAAATTATTTAATTTCTTTATAATTAATAAATAAAGTTTTTAGTTTTGTACCATTTTTGATTTATTTCGTTTTTGCTTCGTTGGCAAATGTGCCCACTATCTATATATTAATAGGCTAACATTTTTCCCATACAAACAATTGCCAGGCTGTTTTGCACATTTAACATACTCATATCCACATAAAATTGATATGGATGTGTTCGTAAATTATTTAATTTCTTTATAATTAATAAATAAAATTTTTAGTTAAGATAAATAGATATCGTAAACGTGTTTACAAATATCGTAAACACAGTTGAAGAGTCGCTTTAATTTAAAAGCGCTCACCACCGGGCCTACCTTCCTAGATCTGCCTTGATTTTGACCATGATTTCGCGTCGGACCGTGATCAAAAGGGCAAATTAGTGTTGCGGTACAACTGAAATTTGGAAAGTGTTGCTTATCTCCGCGAAAAGGAATAATTTTTGTACCAATACAAAGTTGAAAAAATAAATTGCATGGTCGAATTTCGACCACCGGCGATACTAGTATATTTTATTTAGGCAATGCAAATATGTGGTGTGTTTATATTTTGTTTTCATTTGGTTTCTCTTTGCTATATTTTTTCTTAATGGCACATTAAAAACACATTGTTGTTGTTTATTGCTTTTCAATGCAAATGCTAAAAGTTTTATTGTTTTTGCTGCGTCTTATTTAAATACAAACATACAAAAACGTACGTAGCCAAGCTCACACAGCAAATGCAAATACATACCCTGCAGGGAACTCAATAACTAGTGAGCAAAATTTCTAGTTCCGAACTAGCGAAAAGGTGTCAAAAAGGAACCAGCTCCATTGTAGGTAGACTCTCACCAGTTCAGAAGGAGTCACCATTATAAGACACACTTTGATTTGTATGCATTTTCGAATTGACAAAAATTTCATGTATTTTTTCGTTCACCCATTTGCATATTTCTGCAATTCTCAGATTGTTAGTGAAGCATATAGTACAAAGTGTACAATTTACATCTTCAATTTATGAAATGAAATGTTCGCCCAATTATGCTTGTCCGATCCCGCAGTCTTATTTTTATTTATTTTTTTTTTTTAATTTTATTATTTTTTAAATATTTTTTACATTTTTAATTAATAAATAAAAAAAAAAACATAATAAAGAATTATCATCTGCCTCGATACCGACAGAATTCGAAACCGCACTCGCCAGATTGATTGTCACACGCGTTAGCCAATGGACCACTCGCACTATTAGTGGCGAAAAATGCACTAGAAGCGACCTAGTTCGGAACTAGAGATTTTCCCAACAGGGTATGTACATGCTGAGTTGGTAAACAAATGTGGTAATAAATAACGACATCAAGGCAAATGATTCTGTGCATTGCATGTTTACGTGCTTGCACTTGTGTGCGTATGCAAAAGTGCGCCTCAAAGTATGCTACATAAATGCCTTTAAGCTATCCATTCCATTTCGTTTAACATTTTGTTGTTTATTTCCACTTCACTCTATTTCTATTTCTGTGTCGCTTTTTTATACATATTTTTATCTTATTGTTATTTGCTCTTCACTAAGTATTTTATGTCATTCTTGGCACTTGTACCTACTAAGTCACTATTCTACTGCAATACATTAGTCCGCCGCTCCTGCTGTTCATGCGGCACTTGAGTTGATTGTTTTGCGCCGTTGGTGAAATTCATTGGCTTTACTGTTAATTTTGCTCATGTATAACATATACAAATATGAAAATTTGTATGTATCTTGGCATGGTGAGCACGTTTAATCACCATCACTTTTCCTCTTCATTTTTCATTCATAGATACTAATTTAGTTATACTTAATGAATTTTATTATTTCCACTTGACCTAATTGCATGTTTCATTCAACAGAATATGAGGAGGTCATGTAACTACATACATATATGTATGTACATGCAAAAGTCAAACGATATCATTAAACGAGTTTGTTTGTTGGTTTGGTTGTTTGTTGATAATGACATGTTTACATTTAGCCAATTAAATAACCATTTACCTAGTTTGTCTTTAATCAGATAATTGATTACTTCTGGTTATCGATATTGTGTGGCCAACAGATATTAAATGTCTTTGATAATTAGCACTGATGATATACATATGTATGTACATACATATGCTAATATGAATGAGGTTTTGCCCATTTTTTTATTGCCGAATTTACAACAACTTTAAGCATTGGCGTAGCAGATATGTTTAATTGTTTACTTTCTACTTACTAACAACTATTTTTTTTTGTGTGTTTTGGTCTTTATTAAAAACAATGAAGCGTCTCAGCCGCCATGATCTTTATTCTCCAAAAAAAATAATAATAATAGAGTTGTAAGACCGAAATAAATGTACCCATGGTAGAAAAATAGAAGGTAAAATCACTTATTGACGTAGGCAGCCATCTTAGCCATTTGACTTTTATTGAATTTATGACATTTCATTGAAACCATGCTACCAGAGTAAACAGCAGCAAATGTTTTTTTGGGCCGAAATCTTAATTATTTTCAAAAAAGCAATTGCTTCGAAAGCTGTGTGATTTATGCAAAATAAATAAATAAATAAATTTACTTTCATACGCGTAATTTGTGAAAAAAGATTTGGAAAATTAAGTTGCTGCCTCTTCAGGGGATGCGAAAATACCGTGTACTTTTGCAAAGGCTCAGCGGTGAAGTTTTTTAGGTTTCCAGCAATTCCGTTTATAAGGAATCAATGGCTTCAAGCGTGCCAAATAGAGAAAGTTGATCTTCCAAAGAACCCGTTGATGAGCTCAGTGCATTTCGGTGCTAGCGATATTAGTAGTACAAACAACAAAACGTTATTATCGAAATGTGCAGTGCCAAGTTATAATGCGAAAACAAAATATGGACGCAATAATTAAAATGTGCATAAATCCTAATAAATTTGTATTTTTTAGAGTGCAATTAGTGGAAAGCTTTGTGAACAAAAATCTCGAGGCTGTGGACACGTAACTGCTTTATAAACAAACATTTAATAGAAAATATCTGATTTCACATTTATGTCTCGAAGAGATCTTTGTATCGTACTCCTTCTCTTCCCTTTCTGTAAGATAGAAGTGAAAAAGAACGAGCCAAATTGTAAACAAAAAATTTGTTCGGACATTACGATGACTCCAGCTTTACTTCTTTGTTAAATGCTCAGTCTGCTGTATTGCGTAAGGCTTTGTATTAAATATTCGAGCCAAATACTTCCCACTTTTCACATCCCTTTTAATAATACATTCTTTTATAATTTCTGAGCTTTCTTCAACTAAACCTAAAATTACCAAAATTTTCTTAAAAAATCTCCATTTTTATATTTGTCCAATATGGCAGCCTCACTCGGAATGTTTATAAAAAAGATACTTCAGAAAAATTCAATAGCCGTCAAAAAGTTTGAAGTGAAATTACCTTCTGAATTTTTATACCATGAATGCATGATACAAACAATCAAGGTAGTTCCATTTCACTTTGACTTTGTCATTTTTGATTATAATATGGATTTTTGACGTCTCATTTTAAGTCAAAAATTTAGGATAGCGTTGCCCAATCAAAAGTTTTTGGCTGAGGGTATATTTGAACAAAATATTGGGTATTTTAAATGAAATGGTGTTTTTCACATATGCTAATCAACAAAACAAATGAGCCGATGTAATGAGCTTTTCAAAGAAAATAAAAAATAAGTTATTCATAAAAAATAAAATAGATTTATACAGTTATTAAAGTCGAAAAATGGTATCAAAACGTCCTTTATACAATCAAGCAAATGCTTTTACTCAAAATTTCAGAAATTTGACATTAATTTGTATGAACCAAATTTCAAAATCTGAGTAAAAGGTCTGAAATCTTAAGCAAAAGTAAATGGTTGGCTTTTATTAATATGAGCCAATATTTGAAAACTGTGCGATTTTTTATGAATAAGGTAAGAGTTCTTGATTTTCTTTATATGTATTATTTATTGCTTACGTATAAATATATATATATATGCACATTTGGTTTCAATGTTTTATACAAGAATATTTCCTCATTTAAAAAATATATTTATTAAAAAAATTGTTTAGCAGTTATATAACAATGTAAATTTAGTTTAAATTTTTATGTTGCAATTTTCTTTAGTTTTTACTTGCGTTACTAAATTTATTTTCCTTTATTTTATTATTTACCTAATTCTGAAATAGATTCTTCGCAAAAAATCTTTTTAGTACCTTTTCATCTAAATTAAATTTTGTATTTACTAATAAATTTTGCATATAACCATGCCATCGACCGCACTTGTTTTTTCGGTTGTAAGTTCATAAGTCGTGCCAATCTTCATAATTTCTAAACCACTGAAATTTTTCAATGAAATTTACAGGAGGTGTAGTGGGAATGTAGTATGTACTATATTCCACAAACTTACCGCAACTTATTTTAAGAATAAATCTTATTTTTTTATATAATTATTTTTGATCTGATGTTATGAAGAAGTTAGCACGTAAATGTGCATATATATATATATCAATATTTAAATTTAAAAAATTCGTTTTGTTTCAATCGATACCATGATTACCATGGAAATAAAAAATAACATAAATGGAGGATTTTTAGCACTGAATATGGCAGCACGAAATGTCATAATCCATATAATTGTCAGATGGTTAATATGGCGACAAAAATTTGACGTTTACACTACCTTCTTTCTTGTATCATGCCATGAATGTACCTATTACGGCAAAAATGATAACTCTTGTGAATTTACGTGACGTAATTTGCTTTAAGCAACCCCATGTAGACATCATTTTATTTGGCTCTCTCGAAATCAACAAAGGTAACAGATTATGCTTATGTGCGAGATATTGAATTGGATTGTCACGATTATACAAATAGCTCTGCGAAAGCTATCGACTAGTCAGCGACTCATCGAACCGAATAACCGACTGGAAGTCAGTGCAAAACATCTCGTGCACAGTTGAGAAATGAGACAACATTAGACCAGATTGCGCTTTTGTAACGATAGCGGTTCTCTCGATTACCGAAAGATCTAATCTAATCTAAATACTTTCTAGAAACTCATTTAAGCTATTTACTGGCTTATATATATATACTCTTCTTAGTTTGAGGGTAACCGTTTAAATGATTGTTCCAGAGTCCAATAAAGCGCGTCAGTTGTTTATGCTTCGTGCTGGCTGGCGCCAATTGGAAATACCAAGGGAGGACGAATCAGTCTTCAACTGATCTTGCCAACGCAGTGGAGGTCTCCCTTTTCTTCTGACCTTAGCGGATCTCGAATGAAATACAACACCGCTGCTGGATCCTTAATCGCTGAACAACGTCGATGTCTGCGTAAAGCTCGTACTGCTCATCATTAAATAGCCGTCCCGCAAATATCCATAAACTTTCCGAAGAACTTTTCTCTCCAATACTCCAAGTGCCAACTCATCTGATTTTGACATCGTCCATGCTTCTGCGCCATACATGAGTAATGAAATGATGAGCGTACTGTAGAGCGTAATTTCTGTTCGTCGAGAGGGCAAACTTTATTTTTCAAGTATCTACTTAGTAGCATTTATTAGCAAGAGAGATTCTTCGTTGGATTTCCGTGCTGGCATTATTTTTGAAGTTAGTGCTGGTTCCCCAAATAGACGAAGTCCTTAACGGTTTCGAATTTGTAGCTGTCAACAGTAACGTGGTTGGCAAGACGCGCTGTTTCTTTGTGTGATGACAGGAGTTTCTTCGTCTTGTTATCGTATAAGTACTCACCAAAAATTTAGTCTATTGTCCCCTCTTTACTGTGAACAACACCATGTTCTATAGAACTTCGACCACTTCCCTGCCGCGAAATCAACTAGTTGTAAACTAATTGACAACTAGTTGGCCATACAGCTCAACTAGTCAGGCATCTATCTTTTTTCCATATTAGCAACTGGTATTTTTAACACGGTGATGACCTAGGAAATGGCAATTGTCAGTATGCACATCAGAGTCATACCACTTGACTGACTAGTCAGTATCCACACCAGCATCATACCACTTAACTGACTAGTCAGTATACATACCAGCATCATACCAATTTGCTGACTAGTCAGTGTAGATATCAGAACTATACCAGTTGACTGACTAGTTTTACATGCTACTCCAATGAAAATAAAAATTGCAAAATAAAGTTTCTAATGCATTTATTTAGTTATTAGAATATGATATTTAAATTAAAGAATTCAGGCACATTAGATTGGTATCTTGCATATTAAATATTTAGGAAAATTAACATTAACATTATGAATAAGTAACACGTTGACCATTCAAACTTGGCATTTATATTGATGATTTTCTGACTTTATACAAATATATCATTTACTTTTTTCTATGGCTGAAGTAGTATCTAATATACTGGGCTATATTAACATCTCAAATTATGTTATATTTGTGGCATTCACCTGATTTAAGGATCTAACAATTTGCAACCAACTAAATCTACAAGGGGCCTACTACGCGGGGTTCGAATACTACAACAACAATAAAGAAGTTGCTTTACTTTTACTGCATACGTGTTCATTGCAACCTCCAGAAATCCCGGATACATTCATTTTTAATTTAAAACCCTTTTTTTGGCAAAACTTCTTGTTTCATAACTAATCTCAATTTATCCCCTATGAATCTAGTTGGGCAACTTCCATAATTTATCTAGTCAGCTAACTGGTAGGTTGGCTGACTAGTTTGGACTTTCGCTGCAGGGTTTGTTTTACTGAGCGACTAAAACCGCAAAAAGGTCAGTGGGTAACCTTTATTTAAGTCATTACACGAAAGTGCAACCCTCTGTCATCAAAACTTATCGCCACTACATTTTTATTTAAGCAACTTAATTACGGTAATTTTCATTTATTTTTCCTCCCTTTTCTTATTAAGTTTGAATTAAAAACCTTTGCGATAGTGCTGGAAAACCATTGATTGAACTATCGATACTATCGATGGGGCCGATACCATAGCGATTATCGATGGTTTTTTTTAACCATCGATATTATTTTACTTGGTACATAACTCCAACGTCTTTTAAAAAAATTAATAAAAAAAACTGAGGTTTATAATTTTTAAGGCACTTGATTTGAATATGTGGGCTGTGAGTATATAAATAAAAGAATAGTGAATAATTTTATGAAAAAAACTTGCAAATAAAACGGTTTTTTTTTTTTATTGAGAATTGAGCAATTAAGGTTTTGATTTCGGCTCCTATTATTTTGTGGACAACTGTATATGTACAAATGTGTGTATGTGGTATTCTTATTTTGAATACCCAGCAGTATTTGAGGTAAGGAGGTGCATATTCAGTAGAATATTCAGTATGAAAAATACCCTGAAACTGAGTTCAAAATTCATTTCTGAAAAAATAACTGAACACGCAGTGAGGACATCAGGTGTATTGAAATATATGCTATGGAAGTTTTCCCTGCGTATTCAGGCCTTTTTTCATACAGAAATTCTCCCTTCTCGTTTGGCAGTTTTTAGGCAGTTGATTTTCGACGCCACCTTTATATAAGGAAAGTTCAGATTTTCGAACTACATCTCTACTGAATATTCAGTAGGAAATATGTGCTGTTTTCCAGCTGATAAATACTGCAGGGTAGTTATTGACTTATTTTTTGTATTGAACTTTTTACATAAACTGGTTTTTTATTAATTTTATAATAGTGGTCTTCATATAAAGTGATAAAGTAATAAATCGTTAAAATTTATCAGTATATCCCCATTTTTACATGAACGCACCTTGATAAATAATTGTTAAGACTCTTGTCAGCTGTCAATGTCAACTTGATTAATAAATAAAAAACCCAATAAAATGAACAAAAAAATGCATATAACATTTTCGTAGAAATTATTTTAATAATTCGTGCTAAAATGCCGAAAGAAAGAACAATTTCTTCTTTTGAATTGAAAAAGTAAAACTGACAATGTGTCAGACTTGATTTTACCAAAATTAATAAATTTACGCAACAAAATCGTTCGGTAAAGTGATAAAATTTGCTTAAATATATTCTCATACAAATTTTGACAGATAATTTATCACAATTATTATTTTATCACTTTACCCCATTTACCAGCAGTTGATCACTTTAGATGAATACCCTTAATATGTTTCTAATAAAAATTTATATTTTTCTTTTAAATATCGGCACGTAAGTACATACATGCATACATATGTGTGTATGTATATATGCATGAAATATTTGAGTACCACATTTCCCTTTAACGGGCCACCTACGTACATATATTAAACCATCGATACTATCGATGGTTGCCTTTAAAACTATCGATGGTCAATCGATGGGACCACTATCGATGGTTTTCCAGCACTACTTTGCGAGCAAATGTAAATTTGCAAATGTCAAGGTTTGACTTACAAATTATGTACAGCCAAGCTGAGTGTCGCCATTTGGTCGTCGCACATTAGAAATTACGTGACATATACAAATTTCCGTGATGAACATGCAAACGCATTCATTCTTCGCATTTTAAATGTATGAATTATGACTTTACTAGGCTTCAATGTAAAGATCGTGGTCCAACACTTGCTAAACAAAAAGTAGATGAGTAGAGTGTGTGTGACGTTAAATTGCTTGTTGGTTATTATTAGGACAATTGCGAGTAGGTAGTACATAAGTTTGTAATACATACATATTTACTACTTGTATGAAATTACACAAGCTCTTTAGTAAAGCGCTTGTTTGTACGTGCATTGTATTCGCATTATATTAGCCATTAACGAATGTACATACATATTTTCAGATAAAGTTGTATGTATATTCCTATGTATTATACTTAAGATACTTGAACTTGACACTGTTGAGGGTTGTGTTGGACAAAATCTGAGCGTAGCCTTTACATCTTGAATATTTAATACTTATTCACCAAAAATATTTCATGGTTGTTTTATGTAAATTGCGGCTAGTAGACTAGCAAAATTCAAATTTGAACTTTATGAGCTGAATTGCTATATTAATAGGTTCCAAATATATAGACTAAATGAAATGTAAATGTAGAAGAGGAAGTAGTAATTTTCAAATTGATAATTAGCATTGAGTAAGACATAATTGGCTATTTGGTGCAAAGCAAAGTTTCGTTGCTAATTCTGGCTTAAAGTATAACATTGATTTTTGATAGAGAATCCATGTATGCATGTAAAGTAACAATTATAGGTAGCAAATGAAACGCAGTGATTGCGTAATTTGTCAAACAAAGTTAATTTCCCACCGGCGTCGTACATTTGGTGGTTGGTCCGTTCCCATGTCCGCCGCTGTTACTGTGCTGCTCGTATGAATTTTTAATAGACAATAAATGTATGTACCTCGCACCTGTCTTTGTTTGTAGTAAATAATATCTAGTAATATTAAAATAATTATTGGGTAAAAATACAATTTGAATACATAAATTTTAATGGCCGAATATTATATAATTTGTCCTTATCTTTAGCAATTACAATTTACATACCTCGTGGAATACTTCTAATGCAATCAAAAAAAAAAAAAACCAAAGGCTTATAAAGCCATTTGCAAAATAGTACTGAAGCAAAATGTCTTCCGCCTTTTAGTTAATCAAATTGTTTAAGTTAAACGATTGTTTTTTCCTTCCACTTTTCACTTTTCATCGAAAAAAATATTGGTAATTTGTAAACAAAATTGGTTGAATGGAAGTCACACATTGTGCATGGCCTTTGGGCGTATATATGTATTAGGGTGTTTCATTTTTAAGAAACACTTGTGTGCGCTATTTTCTCTGAAGATCTGCCCCAATCTCTATATGTATATAAGGATGAAAGTTTCTTTGTTTGAAACTACCAGGCCGATCTCATTCAAATTTTGGTCATCTGGTATTAGATAAGGATCCCGAGATATAGGCAAATATATGTACACAGATAACCCCGAAATATTTTTGATTATTATCGGTGTCAAATCAGAGCTTTAATACAGAGTTCATTCCATTCCAACCAGGGACCGTAATCATTATGAATTTTATAATAAAAATCGCCATTTAATCATTATATGTTGAGTTTTTTTATATTTCATAAAAAATAATCATTATTTTTTGAGTTATTTTTTTGATCAGAAATAACACTTATTCCTTGAGTGATATATTTATCGCTCAGAAATAATCATTATTGTGTGAGCTTTATTTTTTTTTTGATCAAAAATATCACTCATTCACGAAGTTATATCGATGGGAATTTTTTAGTAATTATGTTCCAGATCACTTCAGAGACGATTTGAGTTTTTCGACCTAAGCCAAAAAATAAAACTCAAAGAATAATTTTTATTTCTGAGCGATAAATATATCACTCAACGAATAAGTGTTATTTTCGATCAACAAAATAAAACTCAAAAGATAATGATTATTTTAGATTTTTATGGATATCGCTTAAAATTTTTCGATCATAGTGGATTCGGATAGTGCTCTTTCAGACATGCACACACACAAACTCAATACTCTTCTACGATGTTTGCATGTATTTGATTTTTTTCACTGAAAATATAACGAAAATTATAATGGGTCCCTGATTCCAACTTTCGAGTCGGTTTTCCAGATTGAGACGAAACCGTGCACCCAGATAGTTCCAAATATTTTAGCGCAATATCATCAAATTAAAGGTGCTGATCAGGGTTTCCATATATATTTCACTCTACAAAAATGTACCAATCGCAATCCCGAGACTGAGGCCGAAACATGAACCCGAATAGCTCCGAAATATTTTTGAGCAATAACGAAATCAAAATATAGAAGTAATCAGGGACCCAATATACAACTTATTTAATTTCGATACCTAAACGGATTCAAATGATATAGACCGAAAGTTGTTGATAAGGAAACGGAGAGCTGGAGAGAGAGCGAGTAGTATATTTTGGGGGAGGAAGAGAGAGAGAGAACGGGAGCTTCAGAGTGGTAGGGAGACTGATAGGGAAGGGAGTAGTGTGATTTGTCGCAGCGAAGTTGGACGGGTAGCTATTTACCAGTACTCAATAAATATTGTGGCGAATATTCGAAATTGTCCTCGATATCCAATATGAATACGAAACTGATAAAAAGATGTCCAATGTTCAAAAGCCAATGTAAAAGCAGTCGAAAAAAATGGTGCCAATATGTGTAAAAGAGAAAAGGTAAGGTGTTTTAAGAGAAAAATGATAAAATAATATTTTATTCTATAATGTGTTGAATTTTAAGTTCATAACCCGCCGTCTAAAAACGCTAAAGAATTGCCTAGTGATTGTCGAATTAAATAAAAAACTTTTTCATAATTAAGGTGAATTTTAAAATGGCATTCGTTTTATGATCATTATTTTGCTTTAAAGAGTAATCTGAGATATCGTTTAAAAATGGCACAACCTAATGCAAATATTCACACGCAGAAGTTCGTTAAGAATATATTAAAAACTGTTAATATTTTTATTACATAGTATTCTCACATTATCGTATACATACAAATGTACAAGCTAATTTGGTGACAGGTAACAAGGTCAATAAATAAGGTCAATTGACCTTATTTCCCACCCGGTTGGGAAATAAGGTCAATTGACATTATTGCGTTTATCGCGCGATTTTTAATTCCAAATTTTCATTTTTCTAAACTGCTTTTTATGAGAAACGAAATCGCCGCAGGCGAAAATTTGGAATAAAAAATCGCGCGATTTTTAATTCCAAATTTTCATTTTCCTAAACTGCTTTTTATGAGAAAAGAAATGCGCCGCAGGCGAAAATTTGGAATGAAAAATCGCGCGATTTTTAATTCCAAATTTTCATTTTTTTGCCATGCCGCAGGATAAGGCAAGTAGACATAGTTTTTATAAAAATTTTTATTTAAATTTTTGTATAACTAGATATTTAACATACTTTATATTATTATATAATTTATTGAAATATTTTTGCTGTGTTGGCAACTCTTTTTCGACGACCACACTTCACTAAATTCACTTATCAACTAATTTGTAGTAACATAAGAGCGAGTAAAATTGTATTTTCATTCATTAACGGTACTCATAACGGGTTTGCAGAAGAACTCAGCAAATATTTTCATGAATGAACAAGTTTTAAGCATAGTTGACATTATTTCCATTTGGATTGGGAAATAAGGTCAATTATTTTATTTCCAAATTTTCGTTGACCTATTTGCGTTTTCCAAAAACGCAATAATGTCAATTGACCTTATTTCCAAACCGGGTGGGAAATAAGGTCAATTGACATTATTTCCGTTGACCTTGTTACCTGTCACCGCTAATTTGTGTGTTTTGCTTCCGTCGAACTTGTAACTTGTGGCCTAATCGTCATACGAATAAATTATAGGTAACGTCATTTAAACGATAGCGATTTAACGATACGTAAGAGTTATACTTATGAATGTGTGTATGTGGCAATAGGCAACACGCATTGCATGTGCTTGGACCATAACCATATGCCCTCCTAGCCTCATATTCCCATATGTAGTACATGTGTAGTATGGATCACTATGGTATGGATGCACGCACGAAACATTCACCTTTTCGAGTGTTGAGGTCGACTTGATTTTAAAAGTTATTGTAACACGTTTTATTTTTGAGATTTATATAGATTGGTTGCAAGTGATAAGAAATTATGAATATAATTAACGAATAATTAATAAATAAGAAGAAGGTGTGTTAAGGAAAAGTACATGCTTTTGTGCTGGGAATTGAGTCAGTACTAACGATATTGGTTTTGTCGTACTCACAGTAACTCTTTACAGCACAAACACTTTTTAAGATCAGATTTTTCTACCAGGTATTTATTAGCCCATTATTAATTGTTTTTCTTTCCCTTTCTAGTTCCAGTCAACTCTCGCCTGCCCATTACTCTTGTCAATTTCCATTCGGTCTCAATCATAGTCAATCTATCCCGACTTTGCCAAAAAAAAAAAATAATGCATCAACATTATAACTCTACAACAAATAAACGATAGCATGACGCGAGACGGAGAAATACCCGCCATCTTTAATCCGAAACGAGTGCGTGCACCATCTGTCGTGGTGACTGGTGACTCACCCAATGGACCATATGGTGGTAGCTTTAGTAATGCGCTCAATACCAGTAATCCACAAATAGCCCACCAAGACTCAATATCTTCGAGTCAACAGGATCCGAGTGAAGCTATCACAGTACATCCGGATGCCCGCGAAACCACATCGACACCGATTGGTACACATGGAGGAGGAGGAGGTCTACGACGTGCACTCGGCGGCAGTTTTGTAAGTAGTTGTGGTATAGGCGTTGGCGGTGGTGGCGGTGGCGGAATCGGTGGCGTGGGGTTTGGAGGTATAACCAATGAACCGGATACACCCACATTGGAGGCGGGGCTCGATTGCACGGAAGTACGGTTTCGTCGGCTAAAAGCATGCAAAGAATCGTGCTGTTCGGAGTTGGCGCGAAAGGTAAATGGATGAAATTGTGTTACAGAAAGAATGTTATAAGTTTTTAAACATTATGTTCCCCGCGCGCTCTCTCTCTCTCTCTCTCTTCCCCTCTCTCTCTCTTTCACACACTCTCTAACAGATGTACTTTGGCGTATGCGTAACCATTCTTGTTACTGCATCATGGGTGGGCGCAACACATTGCATAAAATTTCTATATTTAAATCGCAGCAATTACGACAGTATTACAACCGATGACATAGAACTCGATATCGATAGCACATCGAATCGTGCCATAGAATTTGATCCGGTCACCGATTTGGATGACGATGACGCTAACGATGCCACACGCTTGCTGGGCATTGGCGATACAGCGTTGAGCGTCACGGATATACAGGAGGCGACGAAATTTTTCCAAGTCGCACAACCAAATTCGCCGGAGCGTACTGTATTTCGTGCGCCCTTCTTCGCCGCTTGGTTCTTTACGAATTTCTCATTTCTTTTCTTTCCCATCTATGTGTTGGGGCGCGTGTCGTTGCGCAAATGTGACAAGCCTGGTGAAATATTGGGTGATGTGTTGCGTGGCTTTCGAGATCGTGGTTTTACAATTGGTGAGTCTATCGAATCTGCTTCAGCGTATATGAAACAGAGTACAATAACAATGTTAAAGTAGTTAACATAACGTTGGTTTATAACTAAGCTATTTTATAAAATTTCTTTTAATTTTATTTGTGTCTTCTACTCTTCAGGTCGCTTTCTCAATCGCTGCCTCTCCTTCTGCATCCTTTGGCTGGTCACCACTTACTTATATACCATGTCATTGCGCGTTCTCTTCGCTACCGATGCCATGGCTCTATTTGCCACCAATGTCGCTTGCGTTTACTTACTATCATGGGTCATACTACACGAACAATTTGTAGGCGTAAGGGTATGTATGTATGTGTATGACCTCACCACAAGTTGACATCGCATTAAATTGTTTAACAAAAATAAATTCAATTAAACGCTTACTAATCCTCGCCACAAATTTTTTGCAGATTGTTGCGGTTATTCTATGTGATACGGGCATTGCGCTGCTTGCTTATATGGATGGCATAACGGAAAGTCGCACGCTAAGTGGCGTTGTCTTAGCAACCCTGGGTGCTGCGGGCTATGCAGTCTTTAGGGTGGGTTTTATGTCCAACAAACATACTCATATCTACATATGGCCGCTGTGGTGCAGTGGGTAGAGTGCTCGCCTGCTATGCCAGACGTCTCGGGTTCAAACCACGGTCCGTGCAAAACACCAAAACAATTTTTCTAATTAGTAAAAATCCAATTATTGGGTATTTTAAGAGCAGCGGTCACCTCTCGGCAGTGGGCGGCATACCCTCCGAGTGTATTTCTGCCTTGAAAAAGCTTCTCACAAAAAATGCATTCGCCGTTCAGAGCCGGCATAAAACTGTAGGTCCACCCAATTAGTAGGAAAAACAAAAAGGAGCACACCTCGAATTGGGAGAGAAGCTCGGCCATAAAACTCGTCAGAGTTATAATAGCGCCATTGTATTATATTATATTTTCATTAATTTGTTTATTCCATTTTAGGTTATGTTCCGCAAAGTAATGGGCGATCCACCAATCGGTCAAATTGCCTTCGCTTTCACCACACTCGGCTTTCTCAATGCCTTGCTGCTGTGGCCCGTTTGTGTGGCTCTTTATTTGGCTGGTTATGAGAGTATGCCGCCAGATCGTATCCCATGGATTATTTTATTAATTGCTAGTATTTTGTTGTTGGGTATGTTGTATGAATTTTTATCTTAATATAGATTATATGTATGTATGTATGATTAATGGTTTTTCATTCAACAGTTTTCCATATTCTAATGCAATTTAGCGCAGCTGTTACTTACAATATGTTCGTAACATTGGGGCTTATTACAGCAGTACCCGTTTCCGGAGGTAAGTGAATAAATAATAAACAGTTATTATAGAAAGTTAACTAAAACCGTAGCGCTCTATAATTTACGAAGTCTGTGATATTAGAGCCTTGTAAGAAAAGAAATTAGCATTGTGTCTAACAGTGCGTTTCGAAAGTCATTGTAACAAAAATAAGATGATATTTATTTGATCTGCAGTTATGATGAGTTCGATGACAAAACTTCAAATCAAAACATAATTAGGGTTTCCTTTATATCTCATAACTTTATCCAGAGTCCTTAACTCCTTATGTACTTTTTTTTTCAATTATCACATTACAGCTTTGGATGTTGTACTCTATGGTGCCACATTTGCGGGCATGAAGCTGGCTGGTGTTATATTAATTTCCGTTGGCTTTTTCCTCGTTATGTTTCCAGAAAATTGGCCAGACTATATAACACGTTTGTTGAGGTAAGACCAACTAAACTTGTTAGCAAATACCTTTGAGTAAGATTCTTAATACAAACATAAATATTATTCATTATTCACTTGTGCTTGTGTTTGTATGCTAATTTTTTCGTATATAAATTATTAAAAATAAAATAATTAAATTTTTACATACATACTTACTTACATATACATATTAAATTAATATTTAACTTGAGTAGCCTTGTTTTTTTTTTAATAAAATTAACATAAATTAGTTTAAATCCTTACATTAAAAAAGCTAAATAATACTTATTTAAGCAAACTGCTAACATTTACAAATAACTTTTTTATTTAAAGTAATTTAAAATTTCAAGCATTTTATTATCAAATAACATAAAATCCTATTTAAAAAAAACTTTAAATATTTTTGGTTAAAAACTCAAAAAAAAAAAAAAAAAATTATTTTAAAAATTATTAAATTTCTATTATTTTTTTTCTTCATATTTTTATACCCGCAATATTTCAGAAAAAGTGGTCGTGCTATACTGCGTTACCAATGTTGTTGTGAATTAGCTGAAATTCATTATCCCTATGCGGTAGGCTAAAATACATACCAGTACATACATACAAACATGTGTATATAAGAACTCATAAGCTGAAAAATGAATTTCCTGCTTGTTGTGACAACTAAGAAATTGTGATTTATTTTTCCAGTGGAATATGTGTTACACGTTTTGGTTTTTTTACGCCAGATCTCATATAACGCTTCAAGTATTTAAAATGTTTTAAAAGTAACATGAGTATGCGACCGTTGGTTGGCGCACTTAAACATACATACATATTTTTGAAGATGTGTGTGTTTTTTTTTTTTTTTGAAATCACAGTTTTAAAAACCCTTATAGAAGCGCGTTGTATTTGTAAAGGAGAAGTGTTGTAACAGTTATGCAAAAGTATTCTCTATTTACATAAAAGCATATACTTACTCGTATAAAAGTATTTACAAATAGCGCTGCTTTTGTAGAAAGCCATTATAAAATGCATATATCGACGGCTGAGAATAAGATCGCCCTATTTCAAAAATTGTTTCAAAAACGCCCTATTCCAAAAATTGTTTGAATAACATCCTGTTTCAGATTTTGCTTCAAGAACGCCCTATTTCAGAATTTGTTTCAATAACGTCCTATTTCAGACAAGTATTCAAAAACGCCCTATTTCAGAGAAATATATATGGAATTTTCTCTGAAATAGGGCGTTTTTGAAGCAAAATCTGAAATAGGACGTTATTGAAACAAATTTTCAAATAGGGCGTTCTTGAAGCAAAATCTGAAATAAGACGTTTTGAAACATTTTTTCAAATAGGGCGTTCTTGAAACAAATAGGGCGATCTTATTCTCAGCCGTCGATATGTAAATAAATATATAGTTACATATGTATTGTAAGTAGTTAATTAGCGCTGAGTTGCTATAAGGCAAAATGAAATATACATAGAACAACTTTTGTTTGCATCTTTTGCGCTACAAAAAGACTTTTTACTGAGTTCCTGAGATGAACTAAATTTTTCTTTGGTTGCCTTCCATTAAAACTGTGTACTATTACTACTTCCTACTACTATTTCAACTTCCACTATAACGAGTTGCCATCATTAAGAAATAAATACTACCAATATACATAGATCATCTCATCTAATGCCAATATTATTAATTATGCTAGTACTATTAGACTCCTTCAAGCAAAACTACTAAAAAAAACAATGCCAAAAAAGTCAACCAAATACATTTGTTATATATACATACATATATACAGTACTCAAGTCTATAAGGATATACACATATTATACCCTTCAATGGTTTTAATAAAAAAAATGTTTTTTTTGTTAATATTTGTTGCCTTAAACCTTTGCAGTTCTAGCTATTCGACTGTTGACACCTCCTACTAAATATTAAAATATATGGGGTTTTTCATATTTTTTTACAATTTTATATGTTTATATATACTTAGTTACGTAACTTTGCACACAAATACATGTACATTAACGTACACTAAACTTATACAATACAATCGTTGTTGTGACTACTAAATCTGTTAGCTGTTGTTGAAGAACCCACTAAGATTTTTTGCTCACCTCTGCTCAGGAATATAACTTTCGCGTGTTTGGATATATCTCTTAATAAAAATGAAACAAAAAAACAATTTGCAGTCAATACCCGCACCACTTCACATTATAGGCTCACATACATAGAATCTCATATATTTTTGCCATTGAAATAAATCTTCATTATTTTTAAGTTACTTTTACTTTAAATTCACATTACATCACAATAATTAACCTCATCGTCACATTAATTTTCTTAACATAAAAACTTCATTGTATACCACCCTCTAAACATATGTACCAATGTACATACTTAAATAGTAAAAGCTTTTTCTTAAATCATAAATAAACCAATGTCCCATACCAATTTTGGTTTATGATGAGTTAAAATGAATTGTTAATTTGCACCATCTGCTTTTGCGCAACTTTTTAAGAAGCACCACCCCAAAGTTTTAAAGAAACGCATGAGTTTGAATTTGCAGATTCCTTTAAATAGTAATGATACTAATTACTGGACACACAATGCTGCTAACTACTGTAGATATGTACACAAATTTATTTCTCGCAAATACTACGTATTAGAATTTATGTAACAAGTATATTCTGCAAAAATGGAATATACTTCAACTTATCCGATGAATTGGCGAATTTTGAATCAGCGGAACCACCAACTGTACCGCAGCCAATAATAGGACCAAATATAGCGGGCACTGTGAAGTACATTAGGGATACTCACAGAAGACGTTGGAACTCTGAAGATTCCTATAAATTGCAAAGTGCTTTTTTAAAAAGCCTAATATAGAGGTAGAATACTTCCTCCTCCATCAGAGAAGGAGGAAGCTTCGGGATCTTGCGGGGGGTGATTGCAGGACACAATCTATTTGGATAGCACATGACCACCATAGGCATCATCGACAGCTATTTATGCTTATCTGCACCCGTCCATAGATTTTCCGTAATTTTTTTATTTCCCTTCACGAACATGAAATGGTATTATAAATTTCGTTCAAAACTCGACACCAAAATGTATACAGATATGTTCAGAATCATTTTACCGAGTCGTTAAATAATGTCCGTCTGACTGTTCGTCTGTTCCTTGTCCCTCAATTTTTTAAATATTGAATTGAAATTAGCAAATCCTCCATATAAGCTTTTCGGAATTTCCAATATCAAACTTAATTTCTAAAAAATAAATTACCGACTTTAAAGTCAGCTATTTAGCTCGGTCAAAAAAATCTAAACCGCAAATCATGAATGCGCAGAAACATTCAATATATTATATTATGTAAGAATAATTGCAATTTCTTTGGTTTTAGCAATAAAAACTACATGACTATTTCAAAAAGCCATGCTGATAGAAACTTTTCTTGGTTATGGTTTCATAAGCATTACTTTGCCAAATGTGGTTAATATCTTGAAATCAGGCGAAGGAAAATAAAGTTCAAGACTTTGCATAAATATAAAAGTCAAATAAAAATCCTCGCTTACTCCTTTCGAGATCTCAGTATGTTTGATTTTTGTAATGATATTTAACTTTAATATTTGAGAAGAATATTTACGTACACAGAGCCAAAAAGTTCACCTATAATCAAAGAGACTGCCATCTAAAAAAGCTATTTGGCCAAGGAGAGCGAGAGGAGACAAAATTGAAGAAATTTTTGCTTAAAAATCTTCTAGATTTTAGCTTGAATTTCTTCTTAAATTTATTGAAAAGGATACCGTCTGAAAACGAGGAGATAACTTCTTATTTATTAATTTTCTATGTCATTTTGTCAAAAAAATTAAATTGTTAGAAGAAATCTGCTTGTTTTTATGAGAAAATTTTTATAAAGCAAATCAATAAGGACATCCTCTAATTTTTACTAGAACCTTTTTGAATTTATTAAAAAGGAAAACTTTTTATTTTTAAAAGAGCCCTTATTAATTAAAAATTTTGCTATAAACGTCTTAACGTACGTACATGTATGGATACACTCGTACATACTAGAAATATGCATAACATTATTGCATCAGCCACTTTTTTTGTACATATGTGTGAATAACATGTTCAAGAAATTAAAAGGGAGAACTTTTTATTTTTAAAAGAGCTCTTATGTGTTTCCTCCGTTCGTCAATTTCACTACGGCTTTGCACATTTCTACAATTCTCAAACGATTAGTGAAGCACTTGGTATAAAGAGTTTATTATGTCCATCTGCACTTATAAGAAATGAAATGTTGCCATTTGTCTGAATAAGTCCTAGGAAAATACTAGTTGACTAATTATGTTTTCCGATGAAAATCAAGATTCTCTTCTTAATAATATTAAACAGGGTTTCTTCTTAATTTTACAGGTTATCTGCTAAATTTATGTGAAAAGGTTTCCATATTTATCCTAAGAGTCATCTTCTTAATTTTATATAAGAGGTTTTCATCTTAGTTTTATAGGTTATCCCTTAAATTTTACTGAAAATGATTTCATCTAAAATCCACGGGTTATCTTCTTAATAATATTGAAAAGGTTTTCATATTAGTTTTACAGTATATCTACTTATGTAGTTTTATTAAAATGAGATATCCAGTCATAATAAGACGGGCATCTTATTGGAGAGAAAGCGTAGAGAAATCCGCTAAACTTTGTTCTATTTTATAGGGCATTTTAGGTGGTCTTTTGGCTCTGTGTATGATTGAGACAAGGTATCATTGCAGAACTAATTATGTATTAACTAACCAATTTAAGCAGAAAAATTAACAAAAACAAATTGTAAACCTAAACAAATTTTTGCATGTTTATAATTTCCATTTTTTTTATATTGATTAATTCTATTTGTGTTAACATAAAATTTTAAATACAAAAAAATTAAATTTAAGAAAATCAAATATTTTTTGTAAAGCTAATTCATGATTTCTTTTTTTTTTTGTAACTAAATCAAACTTCTATTCTTTTCTTAAACTATATAAACTAATATTCGTGTATTCCTCTCATTTACTCGTATAAAAACAATATCGATATTTCCATTGTATTTGCAGAAATATCATCTTGTTGGGTCACAATGCGAGGTGAGTTTCGTTTGTAATGTTTTTTTCCATTTTCATTTAATTCTCTACTATTTTTGCAATATGTACCTACTTAATTTTACAAAATTCGAGTAAACACAAACACATTTTTAAATAAAATTTTGGCAATTTGGAATTGAGTTAGGAAAAATAAAACATTTTAAGTTTCAATTGATATTTTATGTATTTTTATTGGAATAAACCACAGACAGGTACACTTCTACCTTCTTCGCCTTACTTTTTGGTCTTATAAATACTGTTTTTTTTTTGTCTAAAAAGGCTATATATACATATGAAACAAAACTGTGCATTTAAGGTTTAAACATGTTTTATATATTTTTTCTTAAATCAAGTGATTTATTTAACTTATCAAATTTTGTCAATTATAATTTTATACGTTTTCCTTATACTTAATTGGTTTAAATTACTCTCCACTTCCCCATTTCCATTTCTATACAATATTAATCAACTTAAGTTAAATTTTGTTTTTTTTTTTGTTTTTTTGTAAAATTGGTACAAGAGAGTGTCATTGTTGTTAAGGAAATTATTAAGTAAAATATTTGAAATTATCTTGCTTTTGAATATACATAAATGTTTGGCTTAACACATTAATCAATAAAAGAAACAAAAGAAAAAGAACTCACATGCTTACATATCCAATTATTTAAATTAACAACCAAAATTCAATATGTATTTGATATGTTTTTAACTTAACCCTCTTGATATTGTAATGAGTTAATGTGTTAATGTTTATTACTAATTGTGTGTTCTTTTCTCCTTTTTTGCTTTTGTCCACAATCAATTACATAAAATATACGTAATTTAAATATTGTGGATCAACAGATATACAAACAACTTGTATTATCCGGGTACCAGCTTTCAAACAACGTCTTAGTACAGCTTTAGACATTATTTTTTTTTATTTTTGTCACACAATTTATGAAATAAAAATTGGACAAATTTAGTATAATCTACCTAGTTTGCAATCTCTTTATACTGGCCTTAGATATGAGAGCATCTTCCTGTTTCACAAACATTTTTTTTTATAATTTATAAATCAAATGAACAAATGTTTTAGCTGCACTTACTACTTACCCGATCGCCGTGCAACGCTTCAAGTTCCAAGCTTTTTGTTTCTACGCCCTGATGACATCTTCAGCAACATTTGCCTACAAAATCACAACGACTAATCCTTAATCGTACCCGTTGATATATGTATGTGATTTTTTTAAAACATCATCTCAAGACCACAAGTTTCACATTTTATATTTTGAATGGCATAAAACGCAAAAAAATATAACTTCACCGAATAAAGTTGAGAACACCATTATATCAAAACTTCTCAACCAAAATCTTTTCTAATGTCTGAATCATTACTGATGCTCTACTAGAATTCAAGAAGGTATACGGTAGTGCGGTGTAGCGTTGGCAAATATTTGGCGTAGGTACCTGTGGTTTTGTCACCGTTCCTCAAAAGTCATTGGTCACTACCGTTACTGATTTCCAAAATCACGGTGACAATATAACATATTCTGAAAGCATTAAAATTTCAGTTTTTAAATATTTATAGTTTTTTTGTTTTTAATGGATTTCAATTGATTTTGTTAAAGATTTCCAAACGCATTTTTAGGGAACTAAGTAAAATGCAGTTATTTTCCAATTTACACAAATTTTTGTTTTGTTTTATTGGGAAAAACTTTTATTTCACACTAAATGCATCTGGAAAAGCAGAGCTATTATAACTGGACTTGGAAAATATAATTCGATTTAACACATTTATTAGGCGAGTTCCCGTGGCAGTGATCCAGATCCGGATAAGAAGTTTGCATGCAAATGCAACAAGAATTCTGTGATCCTGGCGTTTATCTGTATCAATTTCGGATCCGTATAGATTGTAATAGGTTGTTTTGATCCAGATAAATACCAGGATCACAAAATTGTTGTCGCATTTGCTTGCAAAATTTGTATCCGGATCTGGATCACTGCCACGGGAACTCAGCTATTTACTAGGTTCCTGTCAGGAACCCTAAAATTCACTGACTCTAAAAAAGTAACAGTGATTAAAAAGTCACAGTCACAAATCACTCCTTTCCTCAAAAATCACGGGATCGCTCATCTCTAGTGCGGTTCTTTAAGGCAATCTATGTGGGTATCGTGGACTCAATAGAGTGCGATTAAGGATTAAGTTAATATAATGCCAATGTTTCATAAGTGCTACCAAATTTTGGCAAAGACCAGGATTGCATTACTACAAACTCCAACTAAAGTAGAGTTAGAGCCTATTCACACCTGCGACTAAATCGATTTAGTCGGGCTGGGCTGTATTATGATTTAATGTGAATTTGCTTTTTTAAATCATAGTTCAGCATATATGAGAAAATGTAGCCGTGCTACTGGCTGGAAAATTTCTTGTGCGTTCTGCTTCCTGCTTCGTATTTTTCTTTTTTATTTTACGCTTCAATGACACTCTAAGCCTCTTACAATTTATTTCTTTGCTTTGACAGTAGTTTAAATATATGTAATTAAATTTTAAATAAAAAAATATATATATGTTACCAGTTTGTATCTTTGACAGTTTAAAAATATATTAATTATTACTCACTAGCACTAGGTTTATTTTTTCATAAATTGATCATGTTCAATCTGAAAGTAAATATACACATTTTTACTAAAATTATAAAAATACATTTAAAAAGTATTTATGCCTATGACACACAACTATCGCTGCTATTTAAATTTCACTCTTTCACTTTCCTTTTCAAAATTGTTTCTCTCACCTACATATGTATGTATGTGCATTTAAAAAAAAATCTTATCTATAAATTAAAAAAAAAACACCAAAATCATATCGAAAAACGTAAATTAAATAATTTTACACACGCAAATGTTGTAATCACGTCAACGCTGCTGCAGTCGACCATCGTTTTGCAGAAGAGATGTTGTGGTCGCATCGCCACCCATAAGATAGGCGGTCTAGCAAAAACAACAACACGCTACTTGTAAACTCACTTGTGTCAATTTAACAATGTCAAATAACTGTCAAAATAGCGCACAACAACTTGCACAGAAAAAAATGAAATCACCATTCAAAATGTAAAAACATCACTTTGTCCTTTTGTAAAAGGGTTTATATTTACATATACATAACTAAAAATAAAAACTTAAAAATAATAAAGATAAAACATGCCAACATAAGCTTTGTGGCCGTAACGTATATAGAAATGAAGGCAAACGTAACTGGTAAACGTAGTCGCAACTTCGCTTACGCTGCTTCGTGGTAAGTAACAAAATACTTGTGTGTCATCGCCGTTTAGGACTGTCAACTGTGAAAATATGTACATATATAGCGTTCATAGAAGTGTATAGATATGAAATTTTATGTCAGCGAATAGTAATTCATTTTATTTTTTATTTTTTAGACTTATTTAAATTAAATAACTACACAGTTTCTGAAAGGAACAAAAACAAAATAGAAGCTGAATAGCAGTACATTTTTCCAAAAATAAAGTTTACTTTTCCTATTTTCATAATTTTTATTCTCTCTTAATTTTTTTTTTTTTTTGCTCAACATTTCTAAAAAACTTTTGCTTATTTTTTTAAATCTTCTTTTTTATACTTCGTAATTCACAGATACAGATACCACCAGATACACGCGTACGATTGCAAATTAAATCAAAACAATTATACGGTCAATTATAATGCCTTTGCTGAATAAAAAAAAATATAAAAGAAAAAATTCAAAAAATATGTACCTATAAAAAAAATATAAAATAAATTGAACACTTAACACAATGGATCACAAATGAGATGAAAACAAAATTAAAAATCTTTCCGAAAAAATGCTTACAAATACGCTATACCTAGTCACGCCAATTTCTTACTTTCCATTCCGCCCGTTCGCACGCCTCACAAATTGGCCGCTTCTCTACTCTCTATTTAATCACCCGCTTTCGTTTCGCTTCTTTTTAACTACTGTTTCTATAGAAGGTAAAAATAGTAATATGTCTCTTATCATCTTACGCTTGCTTTATTAACGCTGTGCTAATGCTAATGCTTTTTAAAAAATATACATAATTAAAAGTATGAAATATGAAAAATCTCTTTTTAACTAACTATTAATTAAATATGCATGTAGAAATTGTAAGCAAGAAAATTACATTAAATAATATTTGAATTTTTAAATTTTTTCACTCGTAGATATTGATGTTTTATACTCTTACTATTCGGTAAATTTCGTGGCTTTTTTTGGCGCCTTGTGCTAGTTTCTGAATCACTTGTATCTTTTTGCTTATGCAATCCACTTCTTATGTAACTTTTTACACCTGTTTATAATATTAATCTGCTTCTATCTCACTCTCACTGCGTCTTTTGTCCCAAGCTTTACGAAGAACTTTTCTTACTCTTTTTTTTCCTTAATTACTTACTTTTTCCTTTTTTATATTCTCTTATTAATATTTCCAATACTTAAATTTCTTTTTCACATCAGTAAACCAGTAAAAAATCTGTTAATCATTTAATAGATCAGTGGTGGGCACACGGTATGCACGTAAGCTGGCGCAGATTTCCGCGGCAGCGCGAAGCCTTTTTGCGCTTTTCATTGCCAACTTTCTTCGCTTATATTTACCGCATTTGAAATATGTATTTTTTAATAAATAACTGGCGTCCTCAAAACTTAGCTTACAATTTTTTATAGTTAATAGCTTAAAAATATCACATTCCTTATTAGCTAACCGTAGAAAAATCGAGCCCTTTTTTGTAAAGATATTCACGCCGCTGCTGCACAAAAAGAGTCTTCTGTTCTACAGCATACTGTGTCCGTACCATTGACTCACCTATACATGCTTATAGGAATTTTGCGACAATAAATTTTGAAAATTTCATAAAAATAAGCTTTTTGTAGCAAAACACACAGAAAATGAATGTTCTTAGTAAAACACAAAAAATTGCCTAGGAAGTAGCATATCATAGAATTTCGTGAAATTTCATAGAAACTATATGAACTCTGATCTTGCGGGGCTGAAATTGATTGGTTGACCTACGAAAAAGTCTATAAATACTTAGAAAAATCCTATAGTTCCCTGTTACACATACTTACTTAGGCTGCATCCGCAATTTATGAGCCGTTTACTCAACCATCGGTTAAGCACAGATTTATGTCCGGTTAAGCAATTTATTTGACAGCTCACCCTACAATTTACGCCAAACTAACCAGCGATTAAGTTAATCAAGTGTTAAGTAAACGGCCCTAAAAAAGCCTGGACACACTTAGGGCCGGTTTCACCATCGCCGGTTAATTTAATCGCTGGTTAGTTTGACGTAAATTGTATGGCGAGCTGTCAAATAAATTGCTTAACCGGGAAAAAATCTCTGGTTAAGTGCTTAACCGGAGATGGTGAAACCGGCCCTTAGGCCGAATAGGCCCATTGTGATACCACATGGGAGCCCTAGTTTCCTAGATCCCTTTAAAACCCTTTCCGGAAAATAGATTTAAAAATGGGTTGAGATTAGATGCCTTTGAAGCAACGCTTTACTTAATGAGGCGCAGAAAATCTAATATCTTTGTATTTCCACACTCCGGCAGACACTCGAAGAAGTGCCTACAGTGGCATAGATAGTGGTCACCACTTTCAATTTCTCCTACGTCTGCAGCTGTGACAAAAAACATTTTTATAGAGACCCAAACGAGATTGTGGCATGTTTAAGTTCCGGTTCAGATGTAGTGCAAATACAGATCTCCCCTCATGCAGTTTATGCCAGATTTGCCTGGAAATCAGACAAGTTGACTCGATGGCCCATCTAACGTTTGCCTGTTTAATGAAATGAGATCTCAACCAGTGCTTGCATGAGCTCAAGGGAGCCCCAGCCAACCTGCAATGGAGATTTCCTCCCTTGCTAACTCATCCACAATGCGCTTAACCTGGCCGTCACCATAGCCTGGACCAAAGTGATGTTCAGGTCACACCTTTCGGCTAATTTATTTATAGATTCCCTACAATTCATTGCTACTATAGATTTAGCGTTGCTACTCTGTAAGGATTTTATGGCAGCTAGGCTGTGGGAGAAGATCTTCTTTGAAAGATTTGTCAGGCGCCGAGCTGACTATCAATCTGATAGACACTGCAGTGATCAGGTAGACGCAAACTTACTTTGAGGTGAAACTTTTCACAGAAAACCGTAATTCCAACTTGGTTGTTCAGTGTGGAGCCGTCTGTGTACAGGTGGAGTGTTTTAGGATTGGAATCCTCCTAGTTCTTACACTAGCTGCTCTTCGGGATTATCGTAGAGAATTTTTTGTCCCAACAGAAACCTGGTATTGCATAATTTGACAGGAACAAATAGATACATATATTTATTATGGGGAGACATTAACGCTTACGTTAACTGATGTCTTAGGTTAACTAATGTATCTTTCGAGGCTCCTTAAAACAGAGAACATTGGAATAACGTCGTGCATGTATATTTACGCATTCTAGTTCCGCCAAACACTCGGAGAAATTCCTGTGAACACAGCCATAACTCAATATCATACCTCATGCCTGCAACTGCAAAGAAATTGTTCTTCTGGTGGAGGCTCATAAGTGCGTCATGACGTAACTCCTTATAATACCCCTTAGGGGACTAATGAAGAAACGATCTTCTTTCATCCAAAGTTTTCTGACAAGTAAAGTGCCCTAACTTTTTTTTATCAACCGATCATTTCGACGCTTCCAAACAATACTGTACTAAGTCGACTTAGTACATTTTCCCGGACAATCCAATCAAAAGTTATAAGCAAAAGTGTACATATGATACAACTCGAGATTTTTACAGAATAAAAACTTTGAGAGCTTGCCATGAAAAACCACGTAGAAAATTTTTATTTTTTCTTACGGTTTTATATAAAGCGTACCCTAACTTTGATATTATCGAGTTTTGATGTTGATCGTTCAATCCAAACAGAAATTACAAGTGAAAATATACTTAGCATGCAACTGAAGTTTCATATCGAGTTTAAACTTTGAGAGCTTCTCCTGCAAAACACAGTTTTCAGACTTAGTACAGTTTTGTTTGGAAGCGTCGATTTTCAGCCAATTAGATAGAGTAAGTCATTTATCATATTATGTATATATACGGTACTACATAATAAGTTAAGTAGATGCTTCATTTCTATTACGAAAATATTTTTTATTCCCAAAACTAATCAACAAATTCTTATTTCCCAAAACAAAAAAAAAATCGAACAAAAAACGCAGATGGGGTCGAGGTCCTCGCCACGGATCGTTAACCGGTCAGCATCCCACCATTATCGACTATCGGACGGGATACATAAGATCCCATCTGCGCTCACCGTCTGGCCGTGTGAGATGACTGATATGTCGCCCACTGGATTTCTACTCAATAATCAACAACAACAACAACACCAACAGCAGCAGCAGCACCAACATACACACCAACAATTTGTCGGCTATTCCACGTCGTCAGGCAGTAGCTCAAATACGCGTGCGCCACCGCTTGGTAGTGTTGCTGGCGGTGTTGGTGGTCGTTTGTTCCCCTATTTCGGTGGTGAACAGGAGCGTGAGCGCAAAAAGTCAGAAACGTCATTTTTCAATTTGGGCTTTCGTCGTAAATCGACAGTGGTTTATTACACTTCCACTGATTGGGGAGGGGAAAGTAATTAAGGATGAGTTAAAGTAAAAATGCATGCATACTGTGTGGAAGGCAGGGACCAAAAATAATCTAGTTTTTTTTTTATTTATTTTTTGTTCGAAACGTGTAATAAGGAAATTTGTCATTAACTTATGAGCCTCACTTTTCTACCTGCCATCATAAAAAAGTTTCTTTTCTTTTATCATTAAAAAGTTTTATGTTTACCTATTTTACTACATATATTAAAATTTTCTAATAAAAATAAACGCTTTTTCATTTCATCTAGAATAAATATTATATTAATTATTTTGGTCCCTGTGGCAAACTATTGCAAGAAGAGCTCAACTGATCGTCAATATGATAATAATCGTGCAAAGCAATTAATCGATAATGAATTTAAATTTTGAAAATGTCATTTGAATTTAAAGCAGAAAACAAAAAAATAAAATAAAAATAACATTTGAATTTATGCAATTTATGAAATAACCGAAAACCAATTGAGTTGATAAATGTTTAAGTAGTACATAATATTCAATACAAAATTAAACAAGTGAATAATGATAAAATAAAATTTATTTAAAAAAAATCTGGTGGGATACATTTACATTTATGGACAGATTATGTATGTATGTGACTGTGTTACTGAACGTATAAATAATTAAAAATTAATCACAATATGTCACATTTATGAATAAAATTGCAAAACAGTTAAATAACTGCACGTAAATTAATAATTAAATTCAAAGTTAATTGTGCTCAATTGAAATTCTCAAAGATTATAACAAACAATTAAATGGCATTAAACAAGTTTAAAACTTTATGCGTACATACTTAAATAAAATTAAATTTAAATGTTTGTATGTATGCAGATACGTGTATTGAGGATGTGAATAAAGAAATAATATTTTGAAATATATTAATATTTTCGTATATATTGAAGATCAAGTCTTATTAAACTACTGAAAATCTTAGCCCTTTTGCGAATTATCGCTTCTTCGCTCTCCCTCCATTTTCTTCCAGAAATGTGTACTATACTGTTCATACAAAATACATACTTAGTGGTGGAAACAATATACTTAAACTTTTCCGGCTATTCGACCAATTATTTCATGAATATTTCTCAAACAAAACAATACACCAGCTCATGCAATAAAAATGTTAACGAACAACAATAGCAGGTTTCATATCAAGTTGACAAAACATACATACTTATACCTATTTAAGAACCTCATTTTTGTTTAATAAATAAATATATCAGGTTTCCATGTATCATGTATGAAATAATTGTAAAGGCAAGGCATGGATTAGTATGACCTATTTCAAAAGTTGATCTTTACCGAAACCAATTTAGCTGAGTTGAAGTGAGTAGTCCATTCTCAAAAGTCCCTTTGTAAATTTTTCATAACAATAGAGAATTTTGAAAGTGTAAGCGAATTTAATACAATTTTTTCAGAATACCGAATAATTTTGCAATAAATTCTTAATGGGCATTATACACATTTAAATACTGTTACATAATCCATCAAAAATTCAATATCGAAAAAATTTCACATAGCCAGTTCTGAAAGTGGACTACCCAAGTGTTCTTTTGCTAGTCGTATCGAAAGAAAGCAGAAAAGTTACGAATTTACGAATTCTAATATCTATATATTAATGCAGTTTATCTGACAGTTCTATTACACTGTGCAACAAGATTCTACGTAATTGATGAAACCAAAAGAAGAGTAAACGTTATCCCTATCATACCGGATTTTGGCCTATATGTATGGTTTAATTTTTATTTGTATTCAAAGTGTATATATGTATAGGGAAAAGTGAACAAACCAACATTTGGAAGGGCGTTTATTTGGTCTATCTAAAATAAGTAACGTCTGAGACACTTCTAGGCGTTAATACAAAAACAAATTTCACTGCTATCGCATATCTTACTTCTTGGTGTATATGGAGGAAAGATACTTTGACGCATAATTCATGCTTTGGTGACTCTCACACGACTCATTATGGACGTAACGTTGACTGGGAACACTTTTTTCCGAACGAGGATAGAAAAAAGTTGAGAAAACGATATCTTCGGCAATTAAATTCTCTTCCTGAGGTAACTTTTTCGTCACTTCCACCATAAGAAATGTTGGCTGAGAAGTTTGATAAAATGAAAGAATTGCTTACCAAATACATATATGTACATACATACATACACTCAAAAAAAAATTACTCAGATTATGGAAAAATGGGAATGATTCGGCGCTAAAGACATATTTCCATATTTTGATGTACAATTTTCTTTAAAACGTGGTTTTTATTCTTTGATTTGAAGAAAATCGTACATCAAAATATGGAAATATGTCTTTAGCGCCGAATCATTCCCACTTTTCCATAATCTGAGTAAGTTGTTTTTTCAGTGTACATATGTATGTACATACATATGTTACATTACTGTTTTTTGGATCAAGGAATTCATTCTTGATGTATATTTTTACCAGCGTTGCCACTTTGGTTACTCTTTACCAAAATTGGTTACAATTTTTTCGTTTGGTTACGTGGTTACTCTCGGCCGATTTTGGTTACCTTCAAGGTCCATTTATTGAGCACACCATGGCTACATTCAATTTTTAGGAATACGCTTTTAATTTTTCCAAACTATAAAATATTTGTTTTGTTGTATTTTTTTTATCAAATTCCAAATAATTTATTGTTGGGGGTAAATGGAAAAAAATAAACAACTAGATATTTCCAGCGAATGTTGAGTGTAAAGCTGTTTCAGGAAAATGAATAAGGCAGAAGAGGGAAAAATTCAATAGCTTTCACAGAGTCTCAGTGGTCGAGCGTGTAAAAGCGTTCGCATATTGCGGCTGAAGATGGAATGTATCACGGGTTCGATCCTCGTGAGGAGCATCCACTTCCGAAAAGGGTGCTAATGATCGAAAATGGTTTCGTGAAATAGCTATACTCAACCTTCGCTGGAAATAGTTAAAATTTTTCCATTTACCCCCAACAATAAAAAATTAAATTAAATAACTGTTGGGGTAAGTGGAAAAAAATTCAACAACTATTTACAGCGAAGGTTGAGTGTATAGGTATTTCACGAAAAACCATTATCGATCACCAGCACCCTTTTCGGAAGTGGATGCGACCGGGGATTGAACCCGAGTACATTCCATCTTCAGCCGCAATGACCCAACGCATAAACACACTCGGCCATTGAGACTCTGTGCAAGCTGTTGGATGTTCCCCACTTTTGCCTTCTTCATTTTCAACATTAACGTTTGTGTGTATATGCTTTTGCATATATTCTACCCAAACGTGCTGAATTTTTGTTGGCAGTTCGCAGTGAACATTTGTTGTTGGTATGTATTTTTTATATACCAAACAACGTTAACAATTTTACTTGAAAGAGTTTTTTAGTTCTTAGCACGAATTTTTTATTTTAATTAAATTTTTAATTGGAAAAAATTCAACAACTATTTACAGCGAAGGTTGAGTGTATAGCTATTTCACGAAAACCCATTTTCGATCATCAGCACTCTTTTCGGAAGTGGATGCGACCGGGGATTGAACCCGAGTACATTCCATAATTTATTTGACAGGAGCCAGCGACCACATTAGAAATAAATCTATTCTAGCGAATTTTCGTCAGCTTTTTGGCTCTGCTCATTCTCATACCTGGCCGTGTTTTTAAATGTTGATAGAACGCTACGACGGGGCGATATTTCGCTCGACGTTGGATCTCTTTAAGGCTTAAAGATGTAAAATGATTGATATATTTTAGTTTTTGTTAACCGTATATATTGTTTTGCTACGAAATAAATAGCCCTAACGTTAATGGACATATGCATATATTATTAATTTATTTTGGTTACTTGTTTCTAGTTTTGGCTACTTTTATTTTGTATTTTGGTAAATTTAAAATTTTTTAAGTGACAACGCTGATTTTTACATAAAACTTACGATGGATGGCTCTGTGATGCAATGGGATGCAGGAGAAAAACAATGTTGCTAAAACATCAATGGCAGCCACAATGTTGCTGGCAACATGTTGCGCGGTGGTTTTATTGCTCAATTTTGAAGATAAATATAATAGACAATTTGAGCGTAAAGCAGCGCATTTTTAGTGGATTTTTGGCTTCGATTAAACAAACAAATAACAAAAAAAAATTTTATATAATAAGTGTTATTGCTTTTAATGTTCTTACTGTTATTTATATTGCTGCCACATCAAAGGCAAAGCCACGAGCTAGGGTTGGGCGATATATATCGATATATCAATATATCGATATTTTTAAAATGGTACAGCCGATAATATCGACGATATTTTGAACTACCGTGCATCGATAATCGATAATTTTTTGCCATTTCGAGCCAAATTCGATATTTTTCATACATTTCTGATTCGCTTCGAATTTAACAGCAGAACATTTTTTAAGAAGTGGTATAACCATAATGTCCGGGTGCTTGAATTTACATTACTTTCTTCTTCAAGCAATTCTTAATGATTTTTATGTTTATACTTCAGGATTCGTAGAATATCTGTAGATCCATCCAACTTTAACAACAAATATCTAGTAAACTATAAGTCTGCGGCAAGTTTGGATTCCAGTTTTGAGATCTGTGAGAGCACCTCTAGCCCCGTGAAGAAGTGGTTTTTCGCGGGACGTGGTTCCTTAATGTGAAGCCAGGCCTTTCGATATATTGATATATCGATGTTTTTACACGGCATAAATCGATGTTTTTTTAAATATCGATACAATATATATCGATATATTTTTCCAATTTGCCCATCCCTACCACGAGCACAGGCAAATAAAAATTAAACCAGGGACCTCACTCTGTAGTTCGATTCGAAAGCGAAATTCGATTGGAAAGCACATTCGTGTTGTATAGAATATATGGAATAGAACTCGAAAGCGAACGAATTTTCTTTCGAATCGAACTACGGAGTTAGGGCCCATACCTATAGGCCAAAAATTCATTACGAGGCTTTTCTATTAGAGCGTAAGCTTTCTTTTCTTTTGATTTCATCAATTAGGTAGATATGAACCACACTTTGTAGCACAGTGTTTTTAGAAGCACGTATGGACAAACATATAGTATTAATAATTTTTGAAGAATATACCAATGCAATTTTTTTTAAATCATAATTTTAATTTTATACAAAAGTACGGTCAGCTAACTGTAATGAAAGTATTTATTATAAGGCTCTGTTCAGAAACTCAGTCTGAAGCGCAACCTGCTTTTGTAGTACAAGCAGAGCGTTCATAAACATAAATTTTGCATGAAGCGCCGCTTATCACAATCATCGAAAAAATAAATGCTGCCGCTGTTGCGTTTCATGCTGCGTTTCTGAACTTACCCTATGCCTTTATTCACCTTTCAGCCATTTAGTCAATGATATACATATATAAGTGTGTATAATTAAGAGATAAATTAAGATTAATACAATACATCAAACCCACAATTATAAATGTAAACTATCAGTTTGAAATTAACTCGCAGAAAATAAAAAAGAAAGAATATTTGCAATTATCATGAATGTCGTTTATAGTAAAAATTAACTAATAATGTAATAAATAAAATATAGTTTAGGCTATTGATTACAAGTTTTATTTCAATACGTTCATAAATATGTATGTATGTGTATGTGATAATTGTACAATACAATTTGTAATTATTTACAACAAATTGCAGAAGTATCTTTGTTCCCATGTTAATTACATATGTATTAATAATTCATTAAGTAGGTACATTTGTGTATTATCATAGTCAATGTATACATTTTTAATTAACCAAATTTTAATATAAGAAAAAATCAGTTGCAACAAATATGTTAAATAAGATACATATAAAATATATTGAAAATAAATAAAAATAAATCAATAAGAAACCAGATAAAAAAAGAGCGGAGTTCAAGAAATAAATCTGTATGTATCTTAAGGTCAGCATTAATAACTTATAATTTGTTGTTTGGAACAAGTGAACAAATTGCAAGAATTATTTACTAAGAAGTTTCGTAGCTAACTCGAAAAAAAAGTACCTACTTTTCCATCAGCAGACTTCTTTCTGGCAGTTGGACCGGCACCAACCACAGTTGAGGGTTGTGTACTATCAGACGCAATAAATATTGAGGCGAACGTTCGACCATGACTTTCGAGATCGAATACGAATATGGAACTGTGAACGAACTTATAACCAAACTTAGTGCACTGAGAGAAAAAAAATATATGGAGGGGTCAAAGAAATTGTTTACCTATTTTGAACACTACTTTCTTTGTTTTGAGTAAATTTTCCTTAAAACATGTTAAAAGGTTTATAAAATATTGTTGTTACATGCGTTACCATGGTTTCATATACTTGTTTTGAAAAAATTCATACATTAAAATAATGAAAAATTCTTTAAGCGCCATTCCATTCCCAACTTTCCTTGTTTTGAAGACTTGATTTCTTTAATTTTGAGAAATTAAATTCCCATACAAATCCCCATGGCAACGAATTTGTTTGAATGTTTTTTTATGTTTTTTCCAAATTTTTGAGAAAATTTACACAAAACAAAGAAAATTTTGTATTGGGACGCGTGTTCAAAATAAGGAAAATTATGTCTTTGATCGAGAGAAATTTGTTTTTTGAGTGTGCTCCCTGCAAGAACTGTGCAGGTCATTTGACCGGTCATTTGACCAGCAGGCATGACCAAAAGTTTTGGGATATTTCCTATCACACTCTTAAGGGCATCGGGAACTTTTGTGACCGTTTCATTCATCACGTTCCCGTATGTGTATTTTCAAATTCCATTCTATCCTTATGTATCTCATTGGTTTTGAACTTGGCTAGAACACATACGAGTGCAAATGTGTTGGTAATATTATATTTTTGTAATAGTGTGAGTACTTTCGGTCACACAATTCTAGCAGGGCTTCACCGTCCATAGCAAAAAAAAAAAAGAAACTTAAGAGCCATATCCCTGCAAGAACTGTGCAGGTCATTTGACCGGTCATATGACCGGCAGGCATGACCAAAAGTTTTGGGATATTTCCTATCACATTCTTAAGGGCATCGGTAACTTTTGTGACCGTTTCATTCATCACGTTCCCGTATGTGTATTTTCAAATTCCATTCTATCCTTATCTATCTCATTGGTTTTGAACTTGGCTAGACGCACATACGAGTGCAAATGTGTTGGTAATATTATATTTTTTTAATAGTGTTAGTACTTTCGGTCACACAATTCTAGCAGGGATGTTGCAAAAAACAAAAATATTCGAACCATATACTACTGGAAAAACAATAGAATAGTCATATCTCACACTGAAAAACTTACATTCAATTACAATACACGCCAAAAAGTATGCAATGCAAAGAAGAGATGCTTACATACAAACATACAGGTGAAACTGGAATAAAAGCGTGTTGAAAAGGAACGTACCCTGCTAGAATTGTGTGACCGAAAGTACTAACACTATTCCAAAAATATAATATTACCAACACACTTGCACTCGTATGTGTTTCTAGCCAAGTTCAAAACCAATGAGATAGATAAGGATAGAATGGATTTTGAAAATACACATACGGGAACGTGATGAATGAAACGGTCACAAAAGTTACCGATGCCCTTAAGAATGTGATAGGAAATATCCAAAAACTTTTGGTCATGCCTGCCGGTCATATGACCGGTCAAATGACCTGCACAGTTCTTGCAGGGTATTTAAAACAACCATCGCAAAGTTTCCGCTTGAGAATTGTTTTTTTTTTTCGGATTCACTATACATCATAGGAAAAAATATATCGGATAACAAAACTTCCGTTCTACTCGCGATTGACTGCGCAAAACTTTAAGATTCACTCTTGTAGGTAATTTCCAAAAATCGGCTTCATTGTAAATACGTTAATTCCACTTTGCAACGCCTTTACAAAACACACACTTTAATGAAATGATTTTTTTCTTTCTTTTGAAAAATCAAGATTTGACATTTTGAAACTTAGTTGACCATGAAAAATTTGTATCATTTGAAAATAAAAATATATGTGCATAAATTCAAAAGGAAATAAATTTTAAAATTGAAATTCCAAAACGCATTGATAAAAATATTGAAAAAATATATAAATAAATATCAAAATTTCGCTAAAATTGTAAACAAAAATTGCATGAATATAAATATTTACATATATAGCGAAAAAAAGCAAATCCGATTTGAGCATTGAGAACGCGAAAACGCAAAAACGCTTTTTGTGTGCAGTTTATTTCTTTGGTGTTGTTGTTTTGAGCGTTATTTTCTGTGTTCTGAGAATTTTTTTACTATAGCAAGGGAAGAAAAGCAGCGAAAAAAATTGCAAATTCTACTTTTAAATAATATTTTAAATACTAATTGGATTGTTATTGTCAAAACCTCTGGACTTTATAACCGGATTCTATCTGCGATTTATCTGAAATTAAAAAAGGAGCAGCAAACAATTCTGGAATAAAAAAATGATTAAATACGGTAAGTAAATAAAATTGTACATAAAAACATACATATAGATACATACATATATATATATATATATATATATGTATATATATATATATAGTATAACCCAATAAACATAATGCCCGAAACGCAATTTGGCGTTAGGTCGGTCGCGCGTTGATCGTACCTCAAAGCCGCTTCACACTGACATTCGATATTAGATATTGGATTGCAAACATGTTCACTGCCACTAACATATTTTCTTGAATTTTTTCATAAATTTCTAATTTTTCATCGAAAGAAATCAATTCGAATTTATTTTATGTCAAACGCCCGACCTAGTAGAGAAATGTTCAACTCAGGCGTTATACAGGGTTGCAATGAACATACGATATTACAAAAATTTTACGATCAAACGCTTGAGGTGACAATGCGATTTGCTTCATATATTTCCATACATTTCTACTCACTTGTCAGAAGCGCGACCGACCGAACGCCACATTGCGATTCAGGCATTATTGTTATTTGTTAACAATTTGGAAACGTTTGGAAAATGTAATGATTATGTAAACACGTTTTATTCCACTTGATAGCCAGGCCAATGTTAGCATCTTTCGTTGTACAGTTAGCTCTGAGAGGTACAGAATCGTTACCAAAGCAATAAGTCAACTTCAACGACACACGATTATAGTGAAAAAAAAAAAATTATTATTTTTCATAGACTTCTATGGAAAGAAAGCAACCAAATGCTTTTTAATGGAATTTGATGAGGTTCCTTAGGCGCACTGACTTGCTTAAACTATTAATTTTTTCGGTTTATTAATGTCTATTGCATCCAAAGGGGTCAAAATTCCGTTCATGTACTTTATCACTTTTAATTTAAGTACTAAGAATACTAAAGCGAATGTATAAATAAAAACACCCAAGCAGTATATTTTTTTTATTTTTATTGTTCTAAAAGTCGTCTTTTCGAGTTTCGTACATTTATTAAGCTTATTTAAAAAAAAATATTGTGGATTTTAATTACAAAAGAAAACAAAATATTTAAATTACAATTCATTACAATTATTAGGAGTGTAAAGGAGTATGTAGGTATACTAAAGTTTGATTTAAAAAAGTTTTCGTAAACGAAACTAATTTTTGTTTTTTATTTTGTTTTAACGTTTTGATTTTCGATTTCGATTTTCAAGCACTAATTATTGACTTTTCACTTAGCAACAAATTAGCGCCGAATAAAATAGTCACTGACTTGAGTTGTCAAAATGATTCAAAGTCATCCTCGGCTGAAGTGATAATTTAGCACATTTTTCATTTAGAAAATAGCACTTAAACTACTGCGCTAAACCAATCCGAAATTATAAGCCAATTAAAGCAATGCAGACGCATTACAGATTAATAAACTTTCAATTGGTTACTTGATGTACAGTAATGAGAGTTTAAGCTACATATTTTTCGCAACATTATTACATTGTTTTTAAGCATGTAGATTTAGAATCTGTATTTACGATTTCATTTTCTCGAGCTTAAAAATATTTGTTTATATAAAAGTGATAAAAGTTCTTACTGATATGATCTACGATAAAAAGGCACTACATTAAGATGCATGATTACATATGAATATGTATGTATGTTATAATAGATAAAATACATACCTAATATGTACTACCTTTTTTTGTAAATAATATAAATTTAGAAAAAAATATTCGAATTCTCTTTTGCTTTTAACATAATTTTACACATAAATATGTACATGCATATATCTATATTTCGCTATTGGACGGATTGCGTTCAGCTACATAAACTACATCAGTTTCGTGTTATGGACGTACAAAGTTAAAAGGGAAACAAGGCGATATACATACATACAAACTACAGTTTTGTTTAACATAAAAGTTGTGGTTAAATATTTTGAGCTTCAAAAAAAATAAAAAAAAAAATTATAATAAAAGTGTAAAGCGAGAAAAAAAATTAAGACACATTTATACTTCAACACTACCACCAAAAACAACAACAACTAATAAATGCATATTTCTGCTTTCATTTCAATAACTATCATCTTCATATTGGTCTGTAGAGTGCATAAACGTACAAACTTATGTATGTAAATATGCATAAGGTACAAACAGCTGTGTGGCATTAGAGTACAATGGACGCCACATGTTGGTTGGCGCGAAGACAATAGAACAAAAATATTTCCTAAGCTACAAAAAAAAAAAAAAAAAATTGCAGCATAAAAACTAATCAAAAAAAGAGTAGAAAATAAAAAGCGTTTATATAAAAACTGCAAGCAAAAACTTCCAAGAGTAATAATAAAAGAAAAGCAGCAGGAGGAGGTGCCACACCACTCAATAGCTTTGCATAAAAAGCTCATCATCCAGCAACACTGCCACAACGTTCGTCACTTTGTCTTGTCTGTCTGTCCGTTTGCTTCTTGGCTTGGCTTGCTTGCTTAGCTTTTACGGCCGTTTAAGCAACGCGACTCTGACCTTCTTCTACGTGGTCACTCACTCACCGGGTGCTGCTGGTGTGGCTGACTATGAAAAATGTGTGAAAATATTTTTTATTACAAAAACTCTGGACGCTATGCGCTTGAAGGGCGTCAGCTACGGCTACAAACAAAATCAAGCGCATCGTCTTCATTGTAGTTTTTTTTTTTTATTTTAGAGTTTTTAATATCACTTTTTTCTGCCTTTGCGCGCATTTTTTGATATCTATGTTCCTTTGGGGTTTTTTTCGTGCATTTAAAAAAGTAACGGCGTTTTTGTCGGACCAAATGCTGGAACTGGTTTTTTTCTACTTCGTCGCTGCGCTAAGACATACATATGTACATACATAGGTAATGAACATTAGCGCGGCAGTGGCGGAAAAAAGGTTCTCAGGGTGCATAACCGAAGATAATAAAAATTCAGGCTCATTTTGATAATCAACTATGAACAAAAAACGACAACAACAAAAAAATTAATTCATGCAAAAAATAATGAAAAATTGTGTAGAAAAAAAAAATGGACCCAAAATAATAAGGCAAAAGAGTTGCATAAGAAAAAAGAAAAAAAAAACAAAAAACCCTGACCAATGCGACAGGCAACGCAGGAGGCCGAACACCACCACCAAAAGCACAATAGGAAGCGTTACAAGCAAGGGGGTACATGCGCAGAGCGGCGGTTTGCTAGACTGAGCGTACATACTACATACATATATGAACGGACGAAGCAGCGATTTGGCATGCTTAGTTGTGTGTCTGTATGGACAAGCCAAAGGTAACAGATAGAAAGGGTGTAGGTACATCATAGGTACATATAAGAAGACAAACAGCAACAATAACAATGGGCACACTCAGCTTTGATCGCCTCTGAATGTCTAAGACTTTGCGACCACAATGTTGAATGGCGTGGCCGAGCCAAAAAAACAAAAACAAAAAAAAATTGTTTGATATTAACAAAAAAAAAATCGTTTGATATTAAAAAAAAAAAATAGTTTGATATTAAGTTTAAAAAAAACCAGAGAAATTCTTTAATGATAGAAAATAAAAACTCTAAGCATCGTGAACAGTAAATAAGCGACTGCAACGCTGCTTAATGTGGAAAGAAGCTGCTACAGCGACAGCAACAGCTTTCAACCCTCTCTTCAGCAACTACAGCAGCACTTAATTCCTTGGAGCAAATGTCGCCGAGAGTTTTGCTGTGCGAGATGTTGTAGCAAAAGAAGCTTTGCGCTAGCGCGTACACCACAGAATTTAACTTAACTAATTTTTGATTGAACAGGTTTTTTCATTTTGCTGGCGATTTTTGTCGCTTTTCGCACTATGTCACAAAGCAGCTAAAATAGCAGCGGCAAGAGTAAACATGCCTTAGCATAAATTTACTCTTTTTGTAGCTTCTCAAAATACATACATACATATTTTGTCCGTTGGCATTTCCGTTCATCTCTTTGTTTTTTTTTTGGCGCTGTAATATGAGCCAAGGAGGCGGAATTTAAAGTTTTTGAGCTGCCGTTTGCATGCGCAACAAATACATATTTGTGCTTTTCTTGACCGCTGCCTGTTGGCTGTCGTATGAATGCTTCTTTGCTACCTCTATCTTGCTGCCACCATACAAACATACATATATATATATACATATATATAAATATAAATGACAAATAACTAGATGCATTGTAATAGATTATGTCTACAACTTAATCGCCTTGGATTGTTTAAATAAATGAATGAATGAATGAATGCGCCTCGCCTCATATTACTGACTGTTATGTTTATGTTTTGTCTTGTTGTTATTTGCGCTTGTTCGATTCTTTTGTTGTTGTGGTTTTTGTCACACATTTGTTGCTATCGGCATTTCTTGATGCTCATACTTCAGTCTATGATTTTTTTTTTCTTTTTTGGCAAATGTTTGTTGTTATTTGTTGTTGTTATTGGTAATAGCATGACAGTATGTGTATGTAAATGTTTGTGCTGCCCTTTTTTGTTATTTGAGATTCTTGTGCTTGTTCTTAAATAAAATTCGTATAAGCATATTCTTCTATACATAACTTGTATGTATCTTTGGAATTAAAAAAAAAATTAAAAAAAAATTGCTTGATTTGCTGCTTTCTGCTGCTTATTTTCTGTCTTGTTATACATACTTAACTAAATATTACTTTAACTTAAACGTATCGTTAAAATGGACGTATTGTGTGTTTTGTTGTGATTTGTTTTTTTTTTTTTTGTTAGTGTAATGGGGCAGAGGGCGCGGCACTTTTGCAAGTTACCAAAACCTAAAGCTAACTACTCCAACTACTCTATCTAAACTTATACAATAGCACTAACGTTAAGCCGACTAGCGATACAAAAAGTGAAGTCGCCACATGCAATGCTGAGGCGCCCGCCAAACGGCAGTGGAAAGTATCGTAGCGTGAATTTTTATCGGCAACAATATTTTGATATTCAGCCTCTACCAATTGACCATCATAGTAAGTTATTAGATCCTCAAAAGGATATTCATAGCCTTGCAGGCATTCACATTTGTAGCCACCGGTTTCATAGCCACGACCCATAATGGGAACACACTGCAAAAAGGAAGGAGGAAAGAAGTGAATTATTGCTAACACACAAGAATAATACAGCACACTTTGACTTACATATGACGTTTGCTCATCGCATTTATGCGTATTTTTATAAGCATTCGGTTCGAAATACCAATCGGGGCATTGATTGATGTCCAATTGCAACATATCCATGGAAACAGCGACTATGCCCCTGGAGTGATATAAGATATTAATTAATTTAGAAGGTATTCAAATACAACTTGGTTATATATATATATGTACATGTGGGTCGGCTTTGCATTAAGGAAGCAAGCCCCGAGAAAAGTCATTTTTCTAGAGGGATAGAGGGCATCTCACAGATCTCAAAACTAGAATAAAAACTTGCCGGAGGCTTATAGTTTACGGGATATCGGTTGTTAAAGTTGTAAAATCTATATACATATAAATGGTGTAAAAAAATGTATAGTACTTCATAAAATGTAACGTTTTTTTGGTCAGTTGTTCGTATTTTCGAGGAGAAAGTTTTTACGGAAGAAAATTTTGGAAAGTCCCTGCGGAAAAGTCACAAAATTGGAAAAATCGGTGTGTATGCGTGTCCTTTATAGACTCCCAAAGTAAACAACCGATCTTTATAAAATTTTCACAGTAGATTCATGTGGTATTCACGTACTTAGTAGGGTATATAGAATTTCGAAAAAGCGGGAGCTTCCCGGAATACAGGCCTAAATGTGGACCCAGATCCACCCAGCAAGTCTTCGAGCAATATTGGTATAAAATGAAAGGTGTTGAACAGGCCTTCATCATAAAGTTATTTTCATTGCGATGCCAAGGCCGGGTCCCCAGATATACGTTAAAACGTGGGACCGAGTGACCCTGGAAAGTTTCTGAGCGATATTAATATCAAATGAAAGCTGTCGAGGAGGACTTCAACAAATAGTGATGCCTAGGCCGGCTTCCAAGATATGGGTCAAAGGGTGGATCCGGATAACCCCTGAATGTTTTCGAGCGATATTGGTAGCAAATGAAAGAGGTTGAGCAGGGCTTCAATACAACGCTATTTTCACTGGGATTTCTAAGTCGGCTTCCCAGAGATGGCTCAAATAGCGTTGCCGGAAAAGGTAAAGTTTAAGGTTAAGGTTAAGGTAAAGCTAAAGGTAAAGGTAAAGGTAAGGGTAAGGGTAAGGGTAAGGGTAAGGGTAAGGGTAAGGGTAAGGGTAAGGGTAAGGGTAAAGGTAAAAGGTAAAAGGTAAAGGTAAATGTAGAGGGAAAGACCCATTATAACACAAAAACTTTTTCCTCGCTGCGAAGCGGGACGGGTATTTGCTAGTTTACTTTACAATATAAGTTTTGATTTTAGTTCTGAGATCTGTGAGAGCCGCTCTATCGCTCTGAATATGTAATTTTTTCGGAGCGTGCTTCCTTAATGGAAAATTTTCCTTACATATGTCTTATCACAACCAATTATATCAAATAAAACCTAATTAAGTAGTCAATTCAGTTATTAATCACAATCAGCGCATAACAGCTCTGTCAACTACAAAAACAACCATACAAACACGTACGTATGTAGTATTCCTTGACCCATAAAATATCTCATTATTGTTGTTGATTACCTAAACGCTTTGCACCAAAAATATTTCTATGAAGACCTCACTCTATTTGACACAATGACTTTTAAAGCTTCTAAAATAAATTAAAACAAAAAAAAAATAGCTAAATATGCATGGTATACTTAACTCTTCATTTGGGCAAAGGTATTGAAAGCAATAAATAAATGCCCGTATGTATACAAATTCAAATTATAGCATCATCCCCTTGCGAACAAAACCAACAAATCCGGTTGTCCCGCTTCTAATGTCAAATTCAAATTTTTTTCTATGTGCTGTTGTTAAGACTATTTTCTGCTTTTTATTGTAATAGATACAAATGTATGTACATTCATATCTTACCCTCCACTATCTATTCGCTTTACTTACTTGAATTCCAGTTTCACTTTAAGGCTATCCCAACCAAAAAAGGGCACCGCATAGGTCACGAGCCACTTCTTCACATAACCATCACAATCGAATTGCGGTTGTGTCCAATAGCCATGCTTCAAATTTGCCGCACGATACGAATTCGGGTAATGCTCGTATTTTTGCATATATTCACCTGTCTCATTTTGACGCAATTTCATTTTCATATAAAAAGTTTCTAGGTCATCGAAATTGGTGGACCAACGATGTTTCAAAAACTTGAAATACTTCTTCTCCGTATACAATTCGTGTGTTTTATTTAAACGTGCCAAATCTTCAACTTTGAATTTGCGTGTATTCAATTCGGTTTTGTAAGCGTATGGTGCGAAATAGGTGCGATTGGTGAATTTGTTGCGTTCCCAGAACGTGGCAGCCGACCAGACTTTTGTATCGCCCAAAACAATAGCCAGTGTTTCGCCGATCATTTGATCTTCGGTTAGTGGTTTGTCGGGCACACGCTTGCCAGTATAGACTTCATTGGGATCAGAGATCTAGTTGAGTATAACATAAAAAAAGAAGGGAAAACTAGAGTAAAAAAGGGTCATAAATGCGTAGCTATGTGTATAAAAGAGTTGATATGTACGCATGTGTGCATGCAACAGCTACAAAACGTTCGTTTAGCAGTTTGGAAAGTGTGAATTGTTGAAACTAGTTCGACTGGACAGCCGAGTATTGTTTCGCCTAAATGCGACATCTAACATTCTAATTTTTAATGTCGTTTTGGTTTTGCTTTGCCTTTTTTTTTTGATATTTGCATAACATGTAGGTACATATGTTTAGCAGTAATATATGCTTGCATATTTATGGTCATTTGCGCCTTCAAAAACAGCATATATTTATCTAGTTGTTGCGCCAACTTGTGCAAATAAAATTATGTTGGCAGGAACATGTTTTTCTGGAATTATTTTATTCCTTTTTCTTGTATTAATGAAATGATTTTTCAGCATTTCAATGATCTTGCTTTGACACTGAATATTTAATTTTATGAACTTTTCGAGGCGACAATTCTTGTACGTATGTATGTATGTGGCATTGGAAATATGAGCAACTTGAATTAGGCGTGCAAAATCATAATTTACACTTGAAGGAATATTTATATATGTATGTATGTATGTATGTAGTATATATTACACATACATTTGTGCATGCATAGTTAAATTAATGATGTAGATTTTTCTAGGAGTAAATAGCAAAAATAATGAAGCCAACCACTTTCAATTTGGAACCTGTTATTTTACGGTTTAAAATGTAAAGAAATTATTAATTTTATTAGTACTTGAAAGAATTAATAGAGATGAACGAAAATTTTTGAAAATAACTACTACATATCGAGCTCTAACCGCCAAAAAAGGGTAACCAACAAAAAGTAAATTTTACAGAAGCTATTTCTTAATTTTCTTTGCATACAGTTTATATGTAGCCTTAAAATTTATTTAGGGTACAGCCAGACGATGCAAGAAATTACTTTCAGAAAGCGACCAATTCAAATTTTTGTATTTGTTTTTTTTAAAAGAAACAAAACCAAAAATTTGAATTGGTCGCTTTCTGAAAGTAATTTCTTGCATCGTCTGGCTGTAGCCTAAATAAATTTTAAGGCTACATATAAACTGTATGCAAAGAAAATTAAGAAATAGCTTCTGTAAAATTTACTTTTTGTTGGTTACCCTGAAAGTCATTTCTTGCGTCGTCTGGCTGTGCCCTTAGTCTCTAACTTCGAAACGGCAGATTTCACAGCTATTTAATTTTGGGAGGTGATGCGTGTGATAATAATAGCGTTTGTTGACGGTAGGAAAGTGTATGAGTTGCAGGAATTTTACCACAAAAGAGCGAGAGGATCAGAGGATGTGAGCGAGAAAAAAGTCTAGCTATTTGTAGGAATCCGCACACAGAATTTGTGTGGGTACTTTCCTAGAATGTGTCAAATTGTAAACAGTGTTGCCACAGCCTCAAAAAATTTGGTATCAGAAATTGATACATTCATCGTTTCTTCGTATCACCGAAAAATGTGTGAAAAAAAATTAAAATTAATAGAATATGCTGCTTTTGGGGTTCTAACCCGTTTCACAATTTGATACCTACATGTTTTTTTTTCGTATCACAGAAAAAATTTTCAGAAAAAAAATTTAAATTAATAAATTTCGTGGTTTTAACGATATCGTTTTTTTTTTAATAATATAAAAATATAAAGATAATGCTTAAATTTTACATGGAAATAAATATGAATACTTGGGTACTGTGCCGAGTAATATAAAAGTTCTATTAAATGCAATGTGTCAAACGAGCTGGGTGATCTGGTTGCCAGAGCTGATTCTGGAATTGATTTGGAGTCATTGAATCAGTTCTTAAATATTTATCGCGCTGTCCTCCTTTAAATCAAAATGCCTGCTATGGGCAGTGATCCTACCAAAAGTTTAATAATAAAGGTGTTCCACGCAGGAATACTGTGGATGGGTACGTAGATTTTGCCCCAGAAAGAGGATTATGTAGTCTTTTCAACCAGTTATGCACCAAAATAAAGGTATTTTGAGAAAAAAACAAATATTTATATTTCGAAAACTATCGGCCTCCGGACTATTCCGACTTCAGACATAGGATCGGAGGTCGGTGCAATGCCCCTTTCATAAACGGTTTTTACGCCCCCTGGATCGGTAAAGGAAAGCGTGACCACGAAAAAGAAAACCATGAAGGCATCAATTTGTGATACCAAAATTTTTGAGGTTGTGGCAACACTCTTCCTAAGCATCATTTTTGACACTAAATAGCATTTCGCACAAATGCGTTTGTTGAACTTTTCCTATCATCTTCAGTTTGACATAAAACAGCATTCTACACAAAATCTCACCAAACAGACCTAATAAGTTATTGATTTCCATGAAAAAGCTAAAATCGGTAACTTTGTTGGTTACACTTTTTTAGCGGTTAGGGCTCGATATGTACATATGTATGTACATCTGCACCAGAGTTTTTAAGTAATTCATTCACTCCGCAATGAATTCCTTGAAATTCCAATCGCGGGAATCGCGTTTTAGGAGCTTAATTCCTTTTCGGAACTATGAATTTATGCCTGCCAATGTCCTTGGCTTGTAAGGACGGTTTCAAACATATAATCGTATTAACCCTATGGGCGCCAATGGGATCACTACCATCCATTACTTATGGCGTTTTCGATTCTGGCCAAAATGCCACACTTATTCTGCACTTTTACCGGACTGTCAAATTGTTTTGTTCTATTCCACCTAGATTCCACACATTTTTTTAGGGTTGATTGTTCTATTGAAAAAATGTCGCACTCTCCCCGACCACAGGGCAGCATTTTCTGCCCTTAATATGACCAAGGGGTTGCACTATTTTTGTTTCATACATCACATGAAAAGTGCAAAATTTTCTTAGGGCACAGGGCGCATGTAGATAATGTTGCCTTGTAATAATGCAGCATTTTGGTTCAGAATCGAAAACGCTATTAGTTTATAACATCTTAGTATACACTTTTTATGCCTACATGTTAACGTCGCCAAAAATCATTAATATTTTGCAAAAGAAGTACATAGTTCGATCTTTTCAGTAGAACACGAAATAAAACACATTCAACATTTCGAGGAATTCGCGCGGTACCGCTAGCTTCTCCTCAGCCACACTTTGCATTTAGTATTTGTTTAAGTCAGCAAACTGCATTGCTTACCTGCAGAAAAGCGCTGATAAAATTTGCCAAACGCACAGCCATTTTTGCTTCATTTTCAAATTGCTCTTGCGCGCCGTAACTTACATCGCCACGTAATATTAAATCTTGCGGATGGAAGCTAAAGTAAAAAAAAGAATACATATATGATAAAATTGCATTTATTAAACACCAACAAAAAAAAATAATACTAACTTTTTACACGTGCGATAATTCACGCCATGTATGAATTTGAGCACTTGGTCAATATTAATATGTTCGGCGTGCAGAGATCTCGAACCGGTCGTATAGTTGCGATATTCCGGATGTAAGTCCAAGTATTTCTCACGCACATGGTATGGTGCGCGCTCCCATTGTATTGGCACCTTTTGCACCCCTATTAGTTAGAAAGACAAGCAAACAATGTGAGAGGTGAATAGAATGAAAAAGAAAAAAATAATTCAACGGTCAATGAAATGTAAAAAAAAGCGAAAAATAGCAAAACGGAAGTGTTTGTTTGTGCATAAATTAGTGTGAAAAATAAAAAAAATTAAAAAAAAAGTAGAAAAAAGCGAAACTGCATATTGTCTGACATACTATTGTAAATGACACTGACATTCATTATCTTTATTTTCTACTTACATCCAATTTTGAGGCAATCATAATCATTGTAATATTGTTCTGCTGATGCCCGTTCCACTATTTCACCCAAATATGGCCTACGTACCACGGGTGGCAAACGATAACCGGGCTTACAGCGACATTGATAGCCGCCGCGCCGGAAGCCCCAACCGTGCAATGGCTCACATTCTGTTGTTTCTTTTTTGCAACGCGCAGTGTCGACAAAACGATTAGGTCCCTTATTACCTTCACCCTTCGGACATTGGTTTATGTCTATACGCTCAAAATCCATTTCCAGTACGGCAATAGCAGTGTACCTGTGGGTGGAAAAGGGGTGGTATTTTAGCACACACGCAGAAGTACATGAGGAGGAATAAAGTTGTACAAAACTACTCTGTTATATATTTCTTATACTCAAATGTGCTGAGTATAAACATAGTAGGTACGTAGAAACACATATGACGGGTCAACTTTGGGTCGGCTTTACATTAAAGAAGCACGTCCTGAGAAAAATCAGTTATTCAGGAGGGTAGAGGGACTCTCACAGATCTCAAAACCGAAATCAAAACTTGCCGGAAATTTATAGTTTACGAAATACTGGTTAAAGTTTGATGGATCCATAGCTATCCTGCTTTAAAAACTTTAATTAAATCTGCCTAATACTTACTTGGGATATTCGATGTGTCTGAATTGCGTGTGTCGAGGATAAATATCAGCGATAGGCACCACAGCGGAAACCAGCCACTTATTCGAACGGCCACAATCAAAGTATGGGCGTGTCCACTTTACTGGACCTGGACTTTCATCGGCACCAGGCGGTCCGTGAAATGTATATGTCTCATTTGTATTATTGGAATAACGTATCTCTACCTGATATGTAGTCTTGGTATCATGTCTTCCCTCAACATCATCCGGCAACCATGTTTTATACCATTCATTTATCTTATACAAATCCGAAGTGTAATCTTGCGATTTCGTATCCGGTGGATGTGCACCCAAATCACGTACATCAAATGTATTCAATGTAGATATCTTTTGCAAATGTATTGGATCATTAAAATCATCCAAACGGAATGTGCGCGGCCCAAAACGCGGAAAAGTCTTATTGAAGAAGCCACGATACGATGATGTATACGAACTATTCGGTGCAAAGTAAATTGCTGAAGCATTAATATGCGGATTCGCAGAAACATCGGCCACGGTGGACAGGAAATAGTACATCATACCGGGATCGTAGGTGTCATTGATGGCAGGCCGTATGAAACGCGATTGTAATATGTAACTCCAAAAGAAGCTGCGGCTCATAGCCATATTATGTAAATGCAATAGCGCCGTACGATTAGGGAAGATCGGATTAATATTTATTTCCTTGATGTCGGGCTTATGCGAGACAGTGTCTTCAGGCAAATAAAGATCACTAACATGTTGTATGGGACAATTGTCGCCATTTACTTTATCAAATCTATATTTTATTGCATCAAAAGCATCGCGTTGTTGCCACTCGAATTGCGCAAACACACCCACCACCAGCAGCATAAGCAAAAATAGCGCATAGCTGCGTATTAATATCGATGTCTTAGCGTTAAACATAGTGCATAATAAACCAGCACCGCAATAAAATAAGCAAAAACACTTTGTTTAATTTATAACACAATTATTTAAAGAAAATAAAATATATTTAAATAAGTAAAAAACTAAACAACACCAGCGATTACTAATCAGCACTTGTCGAACTACGCCCTGTTGGAGAATGACGTAAAACGCAATGGAAATGGAACACATGAACAAGTGTCAATTGGCCAAGTTGCCGTGTGTAGTAGAAATGAAATGTGCAAGCAGAGCAACGGAGCGGACCGGAACTGGAGCTAAAGAGGTGTAGATAGAGCTAAAAATAACACAGAGAAAATAAAAATAATAAAAATAAAGAAGAGCTATGGAAAAAAATAAAAGAAGCTTGGTATTTAATACCAGTTACAAATTGCGCTGAGTTGGTCAACCCTATGCCACGAAAATGTAAAAAAAAACAATCGAATTTAAGGTTTTGTCCCTATTATTAGCTCTGTTCAATAACCAGCAGTTTTTACGAATTTTTCGTAAAAAATGACAGCTCTCCCCATATGAAAACGACAGTTTTTATGAAAAATTCGTAACAATTTTTTGTTATTGAACGCAGGTATTACATCCAACTTAAATCATACATTTCATTATTTTTGTTTATAAAAATTAAATTATCATACAAAAACCACCAGAGTCATTGAAGCATGTGCCTTCCGTGTAAACCAAGGATGGAAAATAATTATTATTTTTAAAATTTTGACCAAAAAAATCAGTATGTTCCCACTATCGCAAAATAAATTTGGATATACCACTATATTTATCTCTGTATAATCTGCGGCTATCTGCAATGATTTTTATTTTAAGAGTTTTATCCATAAAAATCGAAAGTAATAATTACAGCCTGAGTTTTATTTTTTCGATCGAAAGTAATTATTATTATGTAATTTTAATTTTTTTTATCACTAATAAGTATTATTCTTGGATTTTAATTTTTTACTCAAGCATAATTATTATTTCTTGATTTTTACTTTTTGCATCAAAAATAATTATTATACTTGATTTTTATTTTTTCCCTCAAGGCATAATGATTATTTTTATTTTTTATTATTTTACTCAAGAATAAAAATTATGGTCTGATTTTTATTTTATTATTCACAAAATAAAACTCAAAACGTCATACAGCCTGAACCAAGAGGATATTTGGCTTAAAATTTTGCATGCACACATCTTCTACTCTGCTCTAATTACTTCCGAAGATAAATCGTTGGAAATTTTGTTATAAATGGTGGAGAAAAGGTGTTGAAGTATGCATGTAATCTATATATTAATAGGCTAACATTTTTCCGATACAAACAATTGCCAGGCTGTTTAGCACATTTAACATACTCATATCCACATAAAATTGATATGGATGTGTTCGTATGAGTGAGGAGCAGTGCATAGGCATATAATTTTTTCTATAAATTATTTAATTTCTTTATAATTAATAAATAAAATTTTTAGTTAAGATAAATAGATATCGTAAACGTGTTTACAAATATCGTTAACACAGTTGAAGAGTCGCTTTAATTTAAAAGCGCTCACCACCGGGCCTACCTTCCTAGATCTGCCTTGATTTTGACCATGATTTCGCGTCTGACCGTGATCAAAAGGGCAAATCAGTGTTGCGGTACAACTGGAATTTGGGAAGTGTTGCTTATCTCCGCGATAAGGAATAATTTTTGTACCAATACAAAGTTGAAAAAATAAATTGCATGGTCGAATTTCGACCACCGGTGATACTAGTTTGCTTTAAAATTCATACAAAAATGTTACGTATACGCCACGGCAATACGCTCATATGTAAAACTAGTTTACATCCTTGGGTTTCACGCCGCGTTTCGATAAAATATGCAAAATAAATGAAAAAAGAACAACTTTAAATTTTTTATGCACCCTTTCCAGCTGTATTTCAGAAAATTCTATTGTATTTCAATGTGTGTGTAAGATGTATTTATCGGCCAATCCGTTTAAAGCCCGTCACCACATAACTTGATTCACCAGAGAAACATGTAGCAAAACATCTCGCTACATTATCGTGGCGGCTACAATGAAACCTATTATGACGAATTTTATCGCACCTATGATGGAGAGTATTTCTTTGATTATCCACCAAGCGGTGTACCACCACCGCCATTGCATAGTGGTGGTGGTGGACCCGTTGGTGGACTGCAGAGAACGGCCAGAAACAATGTGGTGGGTCTTACATTCTTCTAATACATAAATACTATACTAGTCATAGTACTACCTACTACTTACTTTGCTACTTTGTACTACTATTTCTAATGCTATTATTACTTTTAATTGGTACATACTCCTACCGCTGTTGCTTTTCATATGTACATATTTATGTATATGCTACAAACTGCAGTCGTATTACACTTTCATGCAAACATATATACATACATATGTACAAAGATACATATTCCACAAATTATAACATTTGTGACTTTTTGTATACGCTTCTAACTTTGCATAGTTGAAAAGCGTGCAATTAATTTGACGACAGTTGATGAAACTCTACTTTCCTTTTTCAAAATTTCACTAGTATGTAGTGCTTTTTTATTTCTTTTTTATTTGCATTTAATAAAATATTTTTTAATACAAATTTATTTTATTTTTTAACGCTTTTTATTTATTTATGCGCACACTTTGATTTTTGGCTTACACACAAAATTTGATACAAAAACCATGATATGGATAGATAATAAAGACAAAAAGTCTATCGATCACGATTTTAACATTACCAACAACAACAAAAACAACAACCAGATATGCAACGACAACGCGAAGACATCATCACAAATTATCAAAAACAAAAAAAAAACAACGCCCTCTCAAAGGGAACATCAAAATTTTGGCCTCACTTATACTTTCAGGGATACTTTTTTTGAAAAACCTTTGCTAACATTCGCTACATTAAGTAACATTATTTTAAATGTTTTATTCAATTATTTTTTGTTTTTGTTTTAACGTTTTTATCTGTGTTAACCTGGCAAAAATGCACTTAATCACAAAAAAAAAAACCAAAAACAAAATCACAGAGCCACATAAGTAATCAAGAATTTATCTCTTTTTCCACAAATAAGTTTTGCTATTTATTTAAGAGTCCCTCGATTTATTTTTTTTTTTATGTTTTAAAAACAAAATTGTATCATCAAATGGAATCTGCTAAGAAACTATGTGGCTTATGTGGCTGCGTGCTGTATACATCGTCAAGTACCACTAACTAAAAACTAATTTATTTAATAGATAATAGTACCTTTTGTTTATTCCGAAGTTGAGCTTCCTATGAAATTAAATTTATTTAAATTTTATGCTTTCATTTTTCCAAAAAACATAACCAAAAAAAATAACAAAGCCATTTATTGCTTTCTGCTTATTATTTTTTAACATTTATGCTCTTTTTTTACGAATACTGCGCGTATACGATTTGGTAAATGATTCATTTGATTGCTTAACTCCCCTTGAGTTAGTCCATGTTTCAAGCATCGTATAAGCGAAGTAGTTATTTTATTTTTAATTTTTCTTTATTTTATATTTAATGAGTTGTTGGCGCAAATGTACATATGTACATACATTAAAAAATAACAAATCACTTAAAACGAGGGTCACTGCGAAAATCAGGCGAATATGGACAATGAGTAATGAATTGGATGTTGTCACTTATCAATAACTGCTGCATTAGCGCTGGCATTGTCATGATGAACAATGATTCGCCGGTTTGTTGTTGCTTCTGATTTGAGCGATAACTTGCGGCAAAAAATTTAAGTATACCAATAAGCATTAACTGTCCTTCGATCCTCTAATACAACAGTTGCATAATGGAACCGGCAATAATTCATTTCGAAACGCTTTGTAGACGCAGCACTGCTATGGGTTTAGTTCATTTTGGAACACCTATACAGTCGATTTCTGTTAAGAATATATCCAAGATTCATCGCCCCTCATGATGTTATATATCGAATTTAAACAACCCTCTTAGAATTTTTCTAGCATTTCCTTGCACCATTGACACCTACCTGTTCTTGTTCTTCTTTCAAATTGTGTGGGATCCAACGACTGTAAAGCTTCCTGACATTCAAATTATCGTGAAAAATCGTTTGTATTCGCTGAAATGCCTAAGGATGCCTCTATCTCACTATAGAACTCATGCCGATCTAACAAAATCATTTCACGCACAGCACCAAAATTTTTCGCAACAACAGATGTGCATGGATGGCCGTCGCGTAGATGTTAACCAAACGTTGGTCCTCTACGCTTGAATTCTGCGAACAATTTGTAAACCATAGTTTTGTATAGTGACTCATCCCCAAATCAATCGAACTAAAGTTTTTCCACACATGGATGTGGTGTTAAACCGTAAAATCATAAATCAAATCATCAATCTAAAATCAAGATTCCAAATTTCGTTTTTGCATACGAATACTACTCTTGTTAAATGTTTATGAAACGAAACGAAGCAGTTTGAAATCGAACTGTCAACTGAATTATAGGTAAAACATGAAATTTTACGAATATGGCAACCACAGAACGCTGCCAATACAAAAATCCCTTGATTCCGCGAACTTTTGCAGTGACCCTCGTATTGCCAACAACCTTGTATGGAAAATGCATTTTGGTTTAATAATATAAAGAAATTTTGAATATTAAGGAGAAATAAAAAAGTATTACCCAGTATGTTGATTGAAAATACACTCGAAATGAGTTGGAAAACTAGTTAAAAACAGGGACCGATTTTCATCGTTATTTTCATTTCTTCGAATGAAAAAATCATTATGAAAACTTCGTTAACAATAAAATGCAAGTATGCCGATACAATGATTTTAGCACATTCTATCCAAATATGAGCTCATCTTTATTCTAAAGATTTTTATTTTTTAAATTTTTAAATAACCATTATTTACGATTTTTATTTTTTCGATCAAAAATAATTATTATTATTGAATTTAAAATTTTCCGATGAAACTTGATCGATATTTTATGATTTTTATTTTTTCGATCAAAAATAATTGTTATAATTGGATTTAAATTTTTCCGATCAACTTTAATCAATATTTTTTTATTTTTTCTCCGATCATAGTAAACTTTTTCAAACGTTAGTGAATCCTATATTTGATGGCTTGAAGTTGACGATTGTGCCAACATTGGCGCAGTTCTATTTGAGAACAAAATTTTCAAAAAAAACAAGTTTTTAGAGTTTATTATGATCGGAAAAATTTAAATCCAATAATAAAAATTATTTTTGATCGAAAAAATAAAAATCATAAAATATCGATCAAGTTTCATAGGAAAAATTTAAATCCAGTAATAACAATTATTTTTGATCGAAAAAATAAAAATCATAAAATATCGATCAAATTTCATCGAAAAAATAAAAATCAAATTATAACTATTAAAAATGATTTTTTTTATAAAAATGATAATCGTTACGGTCCCTGGTTAAAAACATGTTGCTATATAAAAAACAAGGATGGAAAATAATTATTATTTTTAAAATTTTGACCAAAAAAATCAGTATGTTCCCACTATCGCAAAATAAATTTGGAATACCTCTATATTTATCTCTGTATAATCTGCGGCTATCTGCAGAGATTTTTATTTTAAGAGTTTTATCCATAAAAATCGAAAGTAATAATTACAGCCTGATTTTTATTTTTTCGATCGAAAGTAATTATTATTATGTAATTTTAATTTTTTTGATCACTAATAAGTATTATTCTTGGATTTTAATTTTTTTACTCAAGCATAATTATTATTTCTTGATTTTTACTTTTTGCATCAAAAATAATTATTATACTTGATTTTTATTTTTTCCCTCAAGGCATAATGATTGTGTGTAATTTTTTATTTTTTTACTCAAGAATAAAAATTATGGTCTGATTTTTATTTTATGAATAATAAAATAAAACTCAAAAGGTCATACAGCCTTAACCATTAGGATTTTTGGCTTAAAATTTTGCATGCACACACCTTCTACTCTGCTCTAACTACTTCCGAAGATAAATCATTGGAAATTTTGTTATAAATGGTGGAAAAAAGGTGTTGAAGTATGCATGTAATTTGCTTTAAAATTCATACAAAAATTTTACTTATACGCCACGGCAATATGCTCATATATAAAACTAGCTTATATCCTTGGGTTTCACGCCTTGGGTAGATATCATTTTTTTTCTTGTGCAAAATCCTAACTTTTCCATACATAAATCTAAACATACCTTGAAATTCCGGGAATTTGCGCGGTTTTTGGTGTAGCTCCATCCAGTTTTTGGAAAAGTGAAATTTTTTTTCAGATTACTTACTCTAAAACACCCTATTTTTATATTCCGGAGAAGGAGAGAGGATCTAAAAACACGCATCAAATGTACATATGTCTGAAGATATGCATCAAGTTGCGTCCTAAATGGATTGGCCGATAAATACATCTTACACACGCATTGAAATACAATAGAATTTTCTGAAATACAGCTGGAAAGGGTGCATAAAAAATTTAAAGTTATTCTTTTTTCATTTATTTTGCATATTTTATAGAAACGCGGCGTGAAACCCAAGGATATAAACTAGTTTTACATATGAGCGTATTGCCGTGGCGTATAAGTAAAATTTTTGTATGAATTTTAAAGCAAATTACATGCATACTTCAACACCTTTTTTCCACCATTTATAACAAAATTTCATGCAAAATTTTAAGCCAAAAATCCTCTGGGTTCAGGCTGTATGACGTTTTGAGTTTTATTTTATGAATAATAAAATAAAAATCAGACCATAATTTTTATTCTTGAGTAAAAAAATAAAAAATTACACATAATCATTATGCCTTGAGGGAAAAAATAAAAATCAAGTATAATAATTATTTTTGATGCAAAAAGTAAAAATCAAGAAATAATAATTATGATCGAGTAAAAAAATTAAAATCCAAGAATAATACTTATTAGTGATCAAAAAAATTAAAATTACATAATAATAATTACTTCCGATCGAAAAAATAACACTTACAAAATAATAATTAAGTTTAATCAGAAAAATATAAATCGAAGAATAATGATTATACGGTGATTTATATTGTTTCGCTTATAATGATTACCGTCCCTGGTGTAAACAACAATATATGGTAATAATTATTTGGTCTCATAATGAAACAAATGGAGATTTGTAGAATTTTTGTCGTGTCCCTATTATTTTTTCCAACATTGTATGTATGTATGTAGGTATTAAACTAATCTGTTAAATTTTCTTCAATCATCATTTCCATCACTGGTACATAAGTAGATAAAGCTTTTTGTTTAATGGAGGTGGACCGGACCAAGAGAAAAAAATCGGAGCGAGAGCGTAGGTAGGACCAAGAGGAAAAAAATATAAGCGAATTTTTATTCACGTTATTTAATTATTTTTGCTAGTCACACAAGTGAATGCTTGTTTATTTTTCAAAAAGTGATTTTTCGAATACTTTCTCGAATCCGAACCGAATATTTTCTCGAATCTGAACCGAATATTTTCTCGAATCTGAACTGAATATTTTACCGAATCCGAATACTTTTCGAATACTTTCCCGAATCTTAAATCAAGCCCGAATATATACCCAAAGTAAGGAGAGGAAATGAAGAAAACATAACAATTATAGTGAATCTGAACCCGAATATACATACATATGTACATCCAAAGTAAGGAGAGGAAATGAAATTGTTGAAATGATTTTTGATCCTAGATAAACTTTTTGTGAGAAACACACTGCTGGGCACCTAAAGTTAGATCTTCCAATTCTTTTTAATTTTTTTAATTTCATATTTGTCTTGGCCCGAGACCTTTGGCAGCAAAGCCAGCACCTACCGAGTTGCCTCAGCTGTTGTCTATTTAAATTTTTGTAAATAACATTTTTTTCTGTTTACTTTAATTAACACCATCGGACGTGTGATGTGATTGCAATGATTTTATAACCGCCAGAATGTTGGCCGAGTCTATTCGCAATAAAAACCACCCTTAAGTAACAAATGGGCAGTTTATCAAACCAAAAATGTCCTCTAAATTGGGCTGAAAACAAATATAATTGGGGACATCAATATGGCACCAGAGGCACATACGGAGGCACCACTATGAAATTGGCAATACGCCAACTCAGCCGAACTGCAGTTGAATTTGTGTGTGTGTGTGTGTGTGTGATTTGGTATATTGGTTCAGTGAAATTGTGCAAACTCGCGAGGTGACTGTGTTGTTGTTGCAATTGTGGTCCTATGGTGATTTTGTTTAAATCATATAAAATTTTGCACAACTATGTACATTAGGCCGTCTCGCGTTATAGGGAAGCAAAAATAAAGTGTGCCGTACGCCCCCGCATATGATGTCTTTTTGGAAAACATTTCCGGAAAAGCTTTTTATTTTTTTTTTTGGACGCCGCTAGATGTCGCTAAAATTTATTTTTCTCATATCTTCGGTATTTATAGTCCAATCTCAGAGTTTAATACACCAATGTCTTTGGCTTGAAAGGACGCCTTATACTATGGAATATTATTAACCCAATGTGCGTCATTGGGGTCACTACCACCCAGTATTTATTTTATACCACCCTAATGCAATTTTTTATGCCTGCATGTTAAACGTAGTCTAAAATCATTAATCTTTTGCAAAAGAAGTATTTCGATCGCTTCAGTAGAACCCGAAATAAAAGACGTTCAACATTCCGTGGAATATAAGTTTTTCGCTTCCTTTGGTCTTTTAGATTCATTTTACAAAAATTTCTTCTTAGGAGACCCCTACTGAAATTTTATGGCGAATAATTTTCTAGAATATTTTAGCCAATAAAAGGTTATTTTGACCCCCTTTTTTTAGAAAATCAGGAAAAATAGTATTTTTAAGGTCGCTAGAGGGTTAAAATGTTCTAGAAAATTAATTGGCATAAAATTTTACTATGGGTCTCCTCAGAAAATTTTTCTGTAAAACTAACCTAAAAGACCAAAGGAACCGACAAACCTATATTCCTCGGGATGTTGAACGTGTTTTATTCGGGTTCTGCTGAAGCGATCGAAATACTTCTTTTGCAAAAGATTAATGATTTTTGACTACGTTTAACATGCAGACATAAAAAAGGTACATTAGGGTGGTATAAACTAAGTACTGGGTGGTAGTGACCCCAATGGCGCACATAGGGTTAATAATATTCTACAGTATAAGCCGCCCTTTCAAGCCAAAGACATTTCTGTATTAAACTTACAGATCGGACTATAAATACCGAAGATATGAGAAAAATAAAATTTAGCGACATCTAGCGGCGTCCAAAAAAAAAAAATAAAAAAATTTTCCGGAAATGTTTTCCAAAAAGACATCATATGGAGGGGCGTACGGCGAACTTTATTTTTTGCGATACGGTCTAATGTACATACCTATGTAGGTACACAAGAAATGACAAAACAAAAGCCTAAAGGAACTAGGCACTACAAAAAGTTAAATAAATTGTTTGCTGTACGTGCAGCAGCATTAAATAAGCTGTCGAAAATAAAACATACTCTATATCTAATAATTCACATACAAACATATCTGTGTTAAATATCTAAAAATATGTATAATTTAAAAAAAAAAAATCAGGTCACATTTTTTGCAAAACATGAATATCTATATTTCATCAAGTCTCAATTCTCCTCAGCAGCAATTGTTTGCTTTGATGACCGAAGCTGCTCGCGGCGATGGCGACCACAATCTCAGCCATGCCTTCAGACTCTTTTTTACCCAAACGTCAATCTCTGCCAATATCGTTGCCGATTGCAGCAACCATTACAAGCTTCAAAACTTATGTACAAAGAATTAGCGGCATTGCTCCCCTTTCAGTGGCTGTGTGGTGGTATCAGCTGCAGCAGATGTTGTAATCTTACGAAATTTCTCATGGGAGAGAACTGCAAAATTTTATATTTTTTATTATGATTGTCAATTTCACCTGCAACTTTGATTAAAGGAAACTGTGATGTTTAAAGAGATTTAAAGGGTTTCTAAGTTGTAATTGGGTTAAATTCATTAGCACCGTTATTTACTATGTCCATAATAAAAAAAATATTCGCTGCGAATATATGTAACTCTTAATGATTTTTGGATCGGCCTTCTCCTTCAATTCGCGAAGTGTTTCTTATTCTTTTCCCTACAAATTAGGGTAAATGGTTGGGGGGAACGGCAAGTTTGAACATGATTCTACAGAGCCTAAGCTCAAGCTAATATTTACACATCGATCAGGGTTTTACTAAAAAAAAGAATAGAAGTCAAACATCTATAGTTTCCACTTCATACTTTTGTTATTATTCGCTTTTGTCAAGGTGTTCGCATTTCGGCTACTGTAAACTTTTGTGTAGGTACATATGTACATATGTATGTTGCATGCAACTTTAGGACAATTGTGTATATGTATTTTTTTGTTGAGCAACACAACTGGATTATCCTTTATATTGTCGTAGGTCCATAAAAGTTAACATGTGCTTTGTCCGTACCGGAACTCCCTCTGCCCTTTTACTTCGTCAAACCAACGTCACTTAAGACACACATAGTATGTTGCAACCCAGCAGTATTTATCAGCTGGAAAACAGCACATATTTCCTACTGAATATTCAGTAGAGATGTAGTTCTAATATCTGAACTTTCCCTTTCGTTTTTATATAGAGGTGGCGTCGAAAATCAACTACCTAAAAACTGCCGAACGAGAAGGGAGAGTTTCTGTAGGAAAAAAGGCCTGAATACGCAGGGAGAACTTCCATAGCATGTATTTCAGTACACCTGATGTCTTCACTGCGTGTTCAGTTATTTTTTCAGCAATGAATTTTGAACTTACTTTCAGGCTATTTTTCATAATGAATATTCTATTGAATATGCACCTCCTTACCTCAAATACTGCTGGGAAGTGTCTATATGTACATATGTATGTACATATCTATATGTATGTACATGCAAAAAAGTAACTAAAGCCATGTTTTTTGTTTTAAGGAAGTGCAAAAATTGAAATGAAAGTTTAAAAAAAATTCTGTTTTGTAAATGTATGTACATACATACATACATACATACATACATATGTACATAGATATGTACTACATGTAGGAATACGTTTTATGTGTCAGCTTGTTTTTGGCGCTTACACAACAGGAACGTATAAATCGGCTGCCTTGTTGACAAGTTGGATGGCCTGCAGCCCAGATACGCCATAGAACTCATATGTATGTACTATATCGAAAATAATGCAACATATGGACGTATGAATATACGTAAGCGCAATTGGTTATATTGGATCTATTAGAGCAAGACTGACCAAACAAGTTGACTAGCGGAGCCCTACCAAATTAATTTTATTGTGAGCCATATAGAGGCAATTGGTTGACTACACTTACTTTATGTACTGTTGGCATTTCTGAAGGTAAAAATTTGGAAATCAGGACGATTGTTGTGCAAAGCGGATCGTTGTGCAAGAGTGCATCTTCAAAATATCGAAATCACGTCAAATTTTATTTGCAACTGGGTATACGAGTATGTAAGTGTCAAAACAAAAAAGTGTATATAGTCGTTTTAATATCATAACCACCTAAGGGAAACTTTCATAACCGCTAAACCGACATTTGTTCCAAAAAATTAAAATTGAATTTCTAACGCCCAACTCTACGACTTCAGAGCTGAAAAGGACATTAGAAGGAAATATAGATTTTCACGAGCTTCCCGAAAATCAAATGTATGGTACGGATCGATAGAACTGGGCGCCAGGAGTTAAAGTTTGCCAAATCTCCATTTTGGCATAGGCGGTTATGAAAGTTTCACTTAGGCGGTTATGAAGTTCAAACGATGATATGTATTTAGGTTGTCCTGCGCTTTTTATGTACATACGTATTTGTGTGCAGGACATTTTAGTCGCTACTTGTCGTCGTCGCGCTGTCGAAAGTTTAAAAACTGAAGAACTTTACTTGAGCGGAAATTAGGTGACAGGAAACAGGTTTCCATCCATTGTTATTCCTTTGTGGCTTTTAGTAATTACATCCCAGCAAACACAGTCTCTAACGTTAGAAATTTTGTCGAGATTACCTTAGATAACTAGTGTAATTATCTATATATATTCTCAAATCGATAACTAGGGTTGAAAACTATACTAGAATTCGATTAGCGAGTGATTAGAGAAGGAGCCAAATCTCACGCCTTTTATCAATTCTCAATATATTTCTGTGATATATTGAATATACATACATATATTGAAATTAGATACTAAAAAATGGTAGTTAATATTACCGTAGTACAATGTTTTCCATTAAAAAGTACAAGAAGTACCTTTAATTTAAATAATAAGACTGAATTTTGTTTAAATTTCAGTTCTCATAAATGTGGTAAACATATACATGTCTATATATATAATCATATGCAATTTAGGCGCATATTGCGCTAATAAAATCTAAACAATGAAAAAATCATGTAAAAGGAGACAAAGCTTTGTTTTTCATTTCAATTGGAAGTATTTGCAAATTCTGATTAGAATCTCATTAGAGAACTACATTAGAATTCGATTCGAGAATTATAATTTTCTCGATTTGAGAATTAGGTACCCTTTTGTTTGAGAACGCTATGATTCTCGATAGATTTTTGAGTCGTCCTCTAACGTTAGAGGTTTGAGAATGAGGTTAGTTCTCGAGTCATTCTCAAATCGATAACTAACCTCAGTGTTTGTTGGGATACATTGGAATATGGCTTATACGTATGTATGTAGCAATTCAACGTTGCACGAAGGAGGGCAGTTGTGTTGGAAAATTGTTGTTTGTTATTTGTTCAATTTTTTTTAAGTTATTGTTCCAGCATATAATGCAAGTACATACCTATGCATGTATTTACTTATGTAGCTTTTTTGATCTTTGAACAGTTACTAACATACAAAAAAATGCATGCATACCTTTTTAGAACTTTAGCGCACGTTCAACAAAATGTGTTGACAAGCGCAGCGAGATCGGCATGAAGTAAATTAAGGTTTTTGCGTTTAAAAGTTTAAATGAAAACATTTTTCAATCTAAATTTTAAAGAATTGATGTCACCTTTTTTCTGCCCTTTTTTAAGCTTTGATGCTGTTTTTGTTAAATTTTTCTTAATTACTATTTAGATCGGACACGCTTTGATAATATCTAGCATAACATGTTTATATTTTTGTTTTTAAGCGAGCTGTTCCATTTGCTCTCTTAGTTAAATGCTTGTTGCAAGATCGCAAAGGTTATGCTGGCATCCTACTACTCTTTAAAAACCTCTTGGCGTTGTCTAAATTAGACTGTAAAATGACAGTGGACATACAGCGCATTGCATACGCATAGTGAAATGCGCGTGACATGCAACAAAGTCAGCGCCATCTTCTCTGTCCATGCACAGAATTTGGCACAAACGACTCAGATGCTTCGGCTTTGCACACTTCATTTCTCTAGAAGGTATTACGCACATTACATATTGAAACTCCAAAAACCTGCATTCCAAGCAAGGTATAATGGTTTCTAAAGTGTTGTTGACAACATTGGACAAATCCTAATCTCTGTGGAAAACATGGGTTTTGCCAATATAACCACTCAAGAGATTTATTAAAAGACCAGGCGATGTTCAAAGTGGTGATAAAATTGTGGTTCCAAAGCAACAAAGCTTTTCTAAACGTATGTACAGCTGTGTTCAAAATAATAATAGTGCTATGAAATCAATGTGGAACTTTCTCATAAAAAGTTTATTTTAACTTCTTTTTGGTTAAAATTGGGTACAAAAGTAGCATAGACATTCATTTCACGTGTCACAAGAGTTTTACGGTGTTAAGTTGCAAGATAACCGATTTAGATAGACAAAGGTCAAACAACATAAAAATTCCTTGTTCAAAAAAATAATAGTATTTTTATTCTAATTTAGATAAATATTTAAAAAAAGATAAAATCAAAAAATTTAGAATATACAAAATAAAGTAGTGTTTAACATTAGTTCGTGGAACCATCATTGTCTAAAAACACCTTACAGGGACGCGGCATAAAATCGAATAATCCTTCACAGCGTTTCTTGGGTATTTTTTCTCAACAATTCTTTCCTACTTCCCAAAGTTCACGATTATTGGCTGGTTTCCCATTTCTTTATGTCGCCCCACAAGTTTTCTATAGTATTGAGTTCGGTTGATTGTGCAGGACAGGACATTACCTCAATTCCTTTGGCACGAAAGAACTCCTTGCCTAGCCGACTCTTATGTTTTGGGTCATTATCCTGATGGAAGGTTCATTCCAGAGAAATTTTGTATTCCGAATAAGGTAGCATAGTATTCTGCAAAATATCCACATAGGCACGTTGATCCATGGTGGTGTCAATACGATCTATGGGCCCAAGACCATAAAAAATAAAACATGCTCAAAGTGATATTTTCAACCCACCATGTTTAACCTTTTTGGTTGCGTATCTAGGCTTGTATTCAGTATTAGGTGGACGATGGACATACTGTTGAGAACATGTGTCCCGAAAGAGGACGGACGAAAGCAAGAAATCAGCTAAATGTTGTGGGTCGAAAATATTAGTTTGAGTGTGTTTTACTTTTTATGGTGTTGGGCCCAAAGATCGTATTGACACCACCATGGATCAACATGCCTATGTGGGTATTTTGCAGAACACTCTTCTACCTTATGCGGAATACAAAATTTCTCTGGAATGAACCTTCCATCAGGATAATGACCCAAAACATACGAGTCGGCTAGGCGACGAGTTCAAAGGAATTGAGGTAATGTCCTGTCCTGCACAATCAACCGAACTCAATGCTATAGAAAACTTGTGGGGCGACATAAAGAAATGGGAAACCAGCCAATAAACTTTGGGAAGTAGGAAAGAATTGTTGAGAAAAAATACCCAAGAAACGCTGTGAAGGATTAGTCGATTTTATACCGCGTCGCTGTAAGGTGTTTTTAGACAATGATGGTTCCACGAACTAATGTTAAACACTACTTTATTTTGTATATTCTAAATTATTTGATTTTACCTTATTTTAAATATTTATCTAAATTAGAATAAAAATACTATTATTTTTTGAACAAGGAATTTTTATGTTGTTTTACCTTTGTCTTTCTAAATCGGTTATCTTGCAACTTACCACCGTAAAACTCTTGTGACACGTGAAATGAATGTCTATGCTACTTTTGTACCCAATTTTAACCAAAAAGAAGTTAAAATAAACTTTTTATGAGAAAGTTCCACATTGATTTCATAGCACTATTATTATTTTGAACACAACTGTACATATATATTAGGGTGGACTGAATTGGGGCTTTTTTGAAATCATTATTGCTCGGCCTGCAGAAAGTTGCCTTTTTAGTACAAAAGTAAGACTGCAAAATATTATTGGCCTAGTCCTTTATTTGAAGGTGCGCCAATTTCATTAAAGAATGGACAAAATGCCCCAGATGCATAAAATTCATTAGATAGATAACACTAATTTGGTAATTTCTCATAAAAGTATACGTAATTCTTCAATGGAAAATTTTTAAATCAGTGTCTCCAAGCTTACACAAAACTTCTGAAAATTCGAGGAAATTTCAAAAATTTTCAAAAATGGCTGTCACGAAGTACTCAAAAATGAAGAAAAAGAGTTTCGGAACACTAACAAGGCAATGGAACTTTTTTGCTACAATTATGCTAAATATTTTATCTTCAGTATTTCTCATTGCCATGCAAATACACAATACAAATAGTATCACTATCCGGTTTTTTGTAAAGCGGAAAGCTGAATTAGAAGCCATTAAAGCCCTTAGTAAGTAAGACCATGCATATTATAATTCTATGAATAGGTACATATACATACATATATGTACATATATGTATTAAATTTGAAGGAGTAAAAGAAAGCATCAAAGAAATATTCAAAATATCAACCCTACCAAGTCTTCTAATGTACACAGTAAAAATTTTAGTTTAATTTTAATACCATTTTGGTATTTATATATAACAATGCCAAAAAGTATAAAATTAAAACCATTCTGGTTAAAAAAAAGAAGAGAATATGAGAGACAGAAATTATTCTTGGTATCAAGTTAATACTATTTTGGAATTAAATCAAAACCAAATTTTAATTATTTTTAGAATATTTTTGGTATTAAAAATACTTGAAATGGTATAAGATCTATCCGAAAATTGGAATAAATACTATACTTTTTTGGTATTAAATCAAAACCAAAAATATGTATGTATGAAAATATCAGTTTAAGCATGTTTTATTTTTTATGGTCTTGGGCCCATAGAGCGTATTGACACCACCATGGATCAACGTGCCTATGTGGGTATTTTGCAGAACACTATGCTGCCTTATGCGGAATACAAAATTTTTCTGGAATGAACCTTCCATCGGGATAATGACCCAAAACATACGAGTCGGCTAGGCAAAGAGTTCAAAGGAATTGAGGTAATGTCCTGTCCTGCACAATCAACCGAACTCAATGCTATAGAAAACTTGTGGGGCGACATAAAGAAATGGGAAACCAGCCAATAAACTTTGGGAAGTAGGAAAGAATTGTTGAGAAAAAATACCCAAGAAACGCTGTGAAGGATTAGTCGATTTTATACCGCGTCGCTGTAAGGTGTTTTTAGACAATGATGGTTCCACGAACTAATGTTAAACACTACTTTATTTTGTATATTCTAAATTATTTGATTTTACCTTATTTTAAATATTTATCTAAATTAGAATAAAAATACTATTATTTTTTTGAACAAGGAATTTTTGAGTTGTTTTACCTTTGCCTTTCTAAATCGGTTATCTTGCAACTTAACACCGTAAAACTCTTGTGACACGTGAAATGAATGTCTATGCTACTTTTGTACCCAATTTTAACCAAAAAGAAGTTAAAATAAACTTTTTATGAGAAAGTTCCACATTGATTTCATAGCACTATTATTATTTTGAACACAACTGTATGTAGCTAAGCTGATATTTAAGCACTAACATACAACAACAACAAGAATTAGACGTCTTAACATTGTACCTGTCTTCCAACACTAGCTACGAGATACAACAGACACAAAAAATGCTTTGATTCGATAGAGCAACTGACTGACGGACGAGTTTTGCCGTGTCGTTTTGGGGTATTTCCTGTTCTTTGTTTCATTATGATGCACAATGAGCACACTTATTCGTTTTGCGAAACATTTATTCATTAATCTTCTGTCCACATTAAGAATGAGAAGAGCACACGCAAACACCCAGTGGGGAATGTACCTATGTATTTACATACATACATGCATACATATGTACATATTTACGTACAAATAGTGAATCAACAAAATTTACATACAGCCAGCTTAGACAGCCAAGTCAAAGCCAAAATTAATATCTTTGTGTGCGAAAACTAATTTAATCGACTGTAAATAAAGTACACTCTTAAATAGGCATTTGAATACATACATATGTATTATGTATATGTATAATTTTAGATGATGTTACTCCAGACATGCCAGACATGTGCCAGACATTGATGGTTGTTTTTGTGCAAATACATATGTACATACTTATGTATGTAGTACATATACAGGTACATATATTTAATAATAAAAATATGTACATACTAGCATTGCATGTAAGATGCCCATTAAACATACATACATATATATGTACATATATATATATATGTAGATATGCTCATACATACATATGTACATATGGAGGTATTTTATCGTCCCTCAGCCCACAACACTCGCCTACTGGAAGTGGGTGTCTGCAGACATGGACTTGACTTTAGTCTCGTCTCAGCGCATCAATGTTTCGCTACTTGCATATGTGCATATGTATATGAATGTACATATGTATTGCTTGGCCATTTTGTGTACATATACATACATATTATTCTAAGTTGCCTATTAGCAACATCAACCGGCACTCAAGCGAAATGAATTTGAGGCCTGCGTGTCTTGCAGTCTTAGTTGCCTGTGGTTGTGAATTCAATGCACTTCAAGATAGGTATTTAGTCTTTGATTTTACATACATACATATAGGTATATGTATATTGTAATTTCCTCTTGTTTCTCGTTGCATTGAGAAGGTGTCTGGTTAGAAAATAGGTACGGTAAATGGCGAATAACTGAAAGAAAGTACAAACATAGGTATGTACATATATACATATGTACATTCCAGAGACTGTAACGGTTATGAGATATCCAAAAAGTTGATTTTTAATCATTATTTTCTGAGTTTTATTCTTCCCTCAGAAAATAAAAGTTATTTTTTAAGTTTTATTGTTCCCCCAGAAAATAAAAGTTGTTTTTTAGTTTTATTTTCGATCAGAAAATAAAAGTTAATTTATGAGTTTTATATTTTGATAAGAAAAAAAATTAATTTTCTAAGATTTATTTTTCGCTCAGAAAATAAAAGTTATTTTGTGAATTTTATTTTTCCCTCAGAAAACAAAAGTTATTTTTTGAGTTTTATTTTTCGATCAGAAAATAAAAGTTATTGTTTGAGTTTTGTTTTTTTGCTCGGAGTCAAAATTTAAAAAATAACGATTATTTGCAATCCCTGGTACATTCATAAATATTAAAAAGTATGCAACTACATTTTTGTTGTTGTCTGTTCAGACCAACTGAGCATTGGAAATTTGCATTTTGCGTTCTTTTTTTAGCAGACAATGAATCATAAAACAACCAAAAATGCTTGCAATTATACTTGAAAACTGAGTTCTGTTTAGTAGTCTTTGATGCTTATGAAAACGTCGTCCGTAATGGCTTCGCAACGACGGTGACGGTAATGGTAACGGCAGTGACAGGGGCAAAATTCAAGCTCAAAATCAACCTCAACTTCAGCCGCCAACGATGCCAATGCCAAGTAAATGCATATAAACATACATATGTACCCAGAAAAGAGACTCGTAAGCCTAAGCTGAAGCTAAGTTGTTAAATTTTAATACGCTGGCAGCGCTGCTTGCACTCATCATCTCTGCTCCAAATGTTTTAATACTTCATTTTAACACATCCCTTACGGGGAGAGAAAGGAATTGAGTTTTTGCGAGGAAAGTTCTATGTATGGCGAGCTTCTCTGCAAGAACTGTTCAGGTCATTTGGCCCGTCATATGACCGGCAGGCATGACCAAAAGTTTTGAGATATTTCCTATCACATTCTTAACCCTCGAGCACTCGCGCTATGAGCATTTTGCTCAAGCAATTTTTTATTTCGCGAAATTTATATGTTCTATGGATTTGTGGCACTTGATGTGTTGAGTACCTTCGCAAGTGGTTGTGATTCACTCTTTGACGAATATTTCTTTCCATTAGTGCACCATCACAGCTTCAGATGGGATATTGTTTTTTGAGAGCGGCATTTTGCTCATTGCGCGAGAAACGATGTAAGTATTTTATGTTAATCTTTTTTGTTGGAAACCTAGGGTTTAACGCTGATATTTATAATTTTTCCAATATTTTCATTTATATTTGCAAGTAATGTTGAAATGAAACGCAGACGTCATTGTAGTAGGGCCTCTTCACAACTTTCTTCTTGGTTGGAAGAAGTGTTATATGACGAAGGCTTAGACAATGACGAAAATGAATTATTTCAACAAAGTGATGGCGAAACAGAAAAAAGTGATCAAAGCACTACCTCTGAACAATCCGCCGATAGTTTGGAGAAGGAGGACAACATAAGTGAGTATACTAAAAAGCCTGGCCTTTGCGAGCTATGCCTCAGGAGTAAAAATAGGCGTTCAAAACAGAGGATGAACTTTATGTGCAAAATTACTCTGCACGGAACATGTAATATATACGTGCTCATTTTGCTTCGAAGGCAAACTTAATATGAATCATAACGCAGACTGATTTTATAATTTTATTTAGTTATATTTTTTAAAATAAATATTTTTGTTAATGTACTATATGTGAAATGTGAAATAACCAAATTATGTTTTATTCGATTGATTTAATAAAATTTTAAAAGGTGAATTCCTTAAATAAATATGCTATTTCAAAAACAATTAGTTAGTAATATTTCCACAACAAAAAAGGAAATGATTAACAATGCAAATGCATTAAAAAATTACATTACAAGAGCGAGTGAGCAAAATGCTCATGCGCGAGAATCCGTGTTACTCTACGAGGCGCGAGTACTCGAGGGTTAAGGGCATCGGTAACTTTTGTGACCGTTTCATTCATCACGTTCCCGTATGTGTATTTTCAAATTCCATTCAATCGTATTCTATCTCATTGGTTGCGAATTATGCAGCTAAACAGAAACACTTGATTATTAAAACATTTATAAGGTATAAATACTACATAAGGCCTGATTTTCAGGTCATAATAAGGCCCTAAATAAGCCTTGTTTCGCATGCGGATAAGCCTTATAAATAAGGTGTGCGCTCAGAGAGAGGGTGTATTCCTTATAACCAGATGACATTAACACAGGAAAATCATCCTCATTTAAGCCTTTGCCCATACAACTTAGCTTCCCTTAAAACATTCAGACCTTATTTCGGTGGCCTTTAAATCTTCTGTAATAATTTTTAAATAAGATGTAGATTTTTTGCTGGGTACTTACTACATATATTTGTATGTATGTTCATTTTCAAATATACATAAAAAATAAGAGCAAAAGCCACACATTCTCGCAACTTTCATTGTCATCATGCTTCCTAATTTTACTCCCTGCCATTCGTTCGTCGATCGTCGTCCTTCACCCGTCGCCCTTCGCACGTTGCCAATCACCAGGCAACCGTCATCCATCAGCCATCAACAACTTCCAGCCAGCCACCAAACAAATCGCGAGCCGGTCATTCACCCCGACGCGAAATTTGCGCTTGTTTAGGCTTTTTGCCGAATTTCGCTTTCAGCAAACCGATAGGACCGATAGGATAGGCTTTTTTATGGTTGTTTTATTGTTGTGTTTTTTAAAATATTTTCGTTCAGCCGCAATTTGTGCTCCTCCTCCTACGTGTTTCATGCATTCTTTTTCATTAATGTTTCTGCCACTAATGCAACGAATTATTATGAATTTTTTGGATTTCAACTTTTTTAGTTACTTATTTTGTGCTTTATTTTGTATTTGTACTATTTTATTTTTAATTTTTATATTTTGCTTTTGTGTTCTCTTTTATCTTCAAGCCTTTGTTGGGATTTATTGTTTGGGGCTTCGTGAAAAAAATATTTTTTATTTTGTATGCTTGCATAAATAAATACATACATACAGCTGTGTTCAAAATAATAATAGTGCTATGAAATCAATGTGCAACTTACTCATAAAAAGTTTATTTTAATTTCTTTTTGGTTAAAATTGGGTACAAAAGTAGCATAGAGATTCATTTCACGCGTCACAAAAGTTTTACGCTGTTAAGTTGCAAGATAGCCGATTTATAAAGACTAAGGTGAAATAACTCAAAAATTCCTTGTTCAAAAAATAATAGTATTTTTATTCTAGTTTAGATAAATATTTAATAAAAGGTAAAATCAAAAAATTTAGAATATACAAAGTAAAGTAGTGTTTAATATTAGTTCGTGAAACCATCATTGTCTAAAAACAGCGACGCGGCATAAAATCGACTAATCCTTCACAGCTTTTCTTGGGTATTTTTTCTCAACAATTCTTTCCTACTTCCCAAAGTTCACGATTATTGGCTGGTTTCCCATTTCTTTATGTCGCCCCACAAGTTTCCTATAGCATTTAGTTCGGTTGATTGTGCAGGACAGGACATTACCTCAATTCCTTTGAACTCCTTGCCTAGCCGACTAATATGTTTTGGGTCATTATCCTGATATAAGGTTCATTCCAGCAGCATAGTGTTCTCCAAAATACCCACGCAGGCATGTTGATCCATGGTGGTGTCAATACGATCTATGGGCCCAAGACCATACAAAATAAAACATGCTCAAACTGATATTTTCAGCAGGAAGGATTAGTCGATTTTATGCCGCATCGCTGTAAGGTGTTTTTAGATAATGATGGTTTCACGAACTAATATTAAACACTACTTTACTTTGTATATTCTAAATTTTTTGATTTTACCTTTTTTTAAATATTTATCTAAACTAGAATAAAAATACAAGGAATTTTTGAATTGTTTTACCTTTGTCTTTCTTGATCGGTTATCTTGCAACGTAACACCGTAAAACTCTTGTGATACGTGAAATGAATGTCTATGCTACTTTTGTACTCAATTTTAACCAAAAAGAAGTTAAAATAAACTTTTTATAAGTAAGTTGCACATTGATTTCATAGCACTATTATTATTTTGAACACAACTGTACATATATATTAGGGTGGACTGAATTGGGGCTTTTTTGAAATCATTATTGCTCGGCCTGCAGAAAGTTGCCTTTTTAGTACAAAAGTAAGACTGCAAAATATTATTGGCCTAGTCCTTTATTTGAAGGTGCGCCAATTTCATTAAAGAATGGACAAAATGCCCCAGATGCATAAAATTCATTAGATAGATAACACTAATTTGGTAATTTCTCATAAAAGTATACGTAATTCTTCAATGGAAAATTTTTAAACCAGTGTCTCCAAGCTTACACAAAACTACTGAAAATTCGAGGAAATTTCAAAAATTTTCAAAAATGGCTGTCACGAAGTACTCAAAAATGAAGAAAAAGAGTTTCGGAACACTAACAAGGCAATGGAACTTTTTTGCTACAATTATGCTAAATATTTTATCTTCAGTATTTCTCATTGCCATGCAAATACACAATACAAATAGTATCACTATCCGGTTTTTTGTAAAGCGGAAAGCTGAATTAGAAGCCATTAAAGCCCTTAGTAAGTAAGACCATGCATATTATAATTCTATGAATAGGTACATATACATACATATATGTACATATATGTATTAAATTTGAAGGAGTAAAAGAAAGCTTCAAAGAAATATTCAAAATATCAACCCTACCAAGTCTTCTAATGTACACAGTAAATATTTTAGTTTAATTTTAATACCATTTTGGTATTTATATATAACAATGCCAAAAAGTATAAAATTAAAACCATTCTGGTTAAAAAAAAGAAGAGAATATGAGAGACAGAAATTATTCTTGGTATCAAGTTAATACTATTTTGGAATTAAATCAAAACCAAATTTTAATTATTTTTAGAATATTTTTGGTATTAAAAATACTTGAAATGGTATAAGATCTATCCGAAAATTGGAATAAATACTATACTTTTTTGGTATTAAATCAAAACCAAAAATATGTATGTATGAAAATATCAGTTTAAGCATGTTTTATTTTTTATGGTCTTGGGCCCATAGAGCGTATTGACACCACCATGGATCAACGTGCCTATGTGGGTATTTTGCAGAACACTACGCTGCCTTATGCGGAATACAAAATTTTTCTGGAATGAACCTTCCATCGGGATAATGACCCAAAACATACGAGTCGGCTAGGCAAAGAGTTCAAAGGAATTGAGGTAATGTCCTGTCCTGCACAATCAACCGAACTAAATGCTATAGAAAACTTGTGGGGCGACATAAAGAAATGGGAAACCAGCCAATAATCGCGAACTTTGGGAAGTAGGAAAGAATTGTTGAGAAAAAATACCCACGAAACGCTGTGAAGGATTAGTCGATTTTATGCCGCGTCGCTGTAAGGTGTTTTTAGACAATGATGGCTTCACGAAATAATATTAAACACTACTTTATTTTTTATATTCTAAATTTTTTAATTTGCCCTTTTTTAAATATTTATCTAAACTAGAATAAAAATACTATTATTTTTTTGAACAAGGAATTTTTGAGTTGTTTGTCTTTCTTAATCGGTTATCTTGCAACTTAACACCGTAAAACTCTTGTGGTACGTGAAATGAATCTATGCTACTTTTGTACTCAATTTTAACCAAAAAGAAGTTAAAATAAACTTTTTATGAGTAAGTTGCATATTGACTTCATAGCACTATTATTATTTTGAACACAACTGTACATATTGGTTTTAATTTCAAATCAAAACTGAGAAAGAGAGAATTTTAATACTTTTCAAGACTTTATTTTTAAACCATTTTGGTTTAAACAAAATTGTTAAACTTCCCATAGTTTCAAAATAAGAATTTTTGATATTAAAATTCATACTTAATTCACTACTTAATGATTAAATTAAGTACCAAATGATATTAGAAATAAACTATCATTTTTTACTGTGTACTATTTTTTTAGTATAAAGTATTTTTCTATTTATCATATTGTATATGTATATAGTATGTAAAGAATATAAAATTGTACTACATGAATTTTATATTCTTTACATCACCAATCCATCCTCCATTCCATTGAGAATAAAGCTGCCCTTCAGCTCGCCTTGAACTCAGTTGCAATGGCGAGATTTGTAATCATTTTAATTGGCACATAAATTATGTAAACCCATTTCAGAAATTACTGAATGCAAAAAATTTATGTATTTCTATACTTGAAAAAAGAAATTGAAAGTTAACAAAACCAATAAAAAAAAATTGAAAAAAACTAACAAAATTACTGAAAATAAACAAACATAAATCAACAAAATTGAATTCGCTGTCACAAATCATCTTTCGAATTGCATTCCCATTCGGCATTTGTCATTCGCCGTTTTGGTTCCAGTGCGCTCGCCAAAAAATGTTGAGGGTATTGTCACCACAATCGTGCTTAAATTAAAAAAAAAAGAAACTTAAAAAATCATACAAAAAAAAGAAAACAAAGCAAACTTATTCATACATACATACATACACTTAACCTTTATGTAGCACTTCCATAAAAAATTAAAAGATTGCCTAAATAATTTTGAGAAACAAATAAAATTTGCCAATAATTCAAATTGTTCCTAATTTATACGAAGTTGATGCTTTAGTTAACAAAACGATCGACATAACTATTTAAATGTAAATTTATACTAGGGCTTACGATTCGATCTCGAACAGTGTCGAGAAATTCGAGGATCGATAAAACCGAGACTCGGGTTTTCAATTAAATCTCGTTTCTCGGATTTCTCGATAACATATTATGTGTATTGTGTCAAAAAATATGAATGTCAAAAATTTCTCGTAGGTATGTCATTGGAAAGAAAAATTTAATATTGTGAAATTTTAATTGTATTTCACTTCGAAATTTCTGAAACGCATTTGAATTTTTTTCAACTACACCTGAAAGTAAATTGTTTCACTGCTGAAGGATCAGTGATGATTCTTTGTTGAATATTCATCACTAGTACACAGAGTATTATAGTTTTAATCACATAACGGTGGATTGTAACAGAATGAAATAATCGAGATAGATATAGACTTATATATATCAAAATGATCAGGGTGAAAAGAGAAATCGGTTGAGCCATGTCCGTCCGTCCGTCCGTAAACACTCTAACTCGCGCAAAAATTGAGATATTTTGATGAAATTTGAAATGCAAGTTGGTATCGACACTGGGACGGTTGGTATTGAAAATGGGCGAAATCGGACCATGACCACGCCCACTTTTCCTACACAGTAAAAATTTGAGTTTAATTTTAATACCATTTTGGTATTTATATATAACAATGCCAAAAAGTATAAAATTAAAACCGTTCTGGTTTAAAAAAAGGAAGAGAATCTGAGAGACAAAAATTATTCTTGGTGTCAAATTAATATTTTTTTTTTGGAATTAAATCAAAACCAAATTTTGATTATTTTTAGAATATTTTTGGTATTAAAAATAGTTGAAATGGTATAAGATCAATCCGAAAATTGGAATAAATTATATACTTTTTTGGATTTAAAAATAAGCCCCCGTAAAATTTCCAGTGGATATACCGCAAATAACCCATTATCCCAAAGATTAATGAGAAATTGAATAACGTTAACATTGTTTATTTATGTACATAAAAATCCAAAACAAACATTTGCTCCTAAGTTTTCATGAGCAGCAAACACTAAAGTACCTTATACATATATCGAGCCCCAATCCCCATAAAGTGTTTTCAACAAAAACTAAATTTTACGGGACTCAGTTTTTGATGTGTAAACATCTTTGCTGTAGCTACGAGTGATTTCGAAAAACAGGTAAAGTTTACGCGTAAACATGTAAATGCGTAAACATGTAAATGCGTAAACCGTAAATGACCTTGGCATTGTCAGTGGTAGGTAGGTAGCTAGGCATGTACTTACAAATGCTTGCATGCATAGTCGTGCAAATGCAAATATCAGCAACAACAGCAACGAAGCGAAGCGAAGTTGTTGTTGTTGTTTTTTTCTGCAACAATGCGACAAATAGGCAAAATAAAAAGAACCAACCTGTTTGAACATGTATGCAAATGTGTGGATATGCATACCTACATCTACCTATCTAATTTTCTGAGCAATATTGGTATCAAATGAAAGGTTTTGAGCAGGACTTCGATATGAAGCTCTTTTCATTGTGACCCCTAGACCGGGTCTCCAGATATGGGTCAAAACGAGGACCCGGATGATCCCTGAATGTTTCTGAGCAAAATTGGTATCAAATGAAAGGTTTTGAGGAAGGCTTCTACAGAGAGCTCTACTCTTTATGATTCCTAGGTCGGGTCCCGAGATATACATAGGTCAAAACGAGGACCCGAATGATCCTTGAATGTTTCTGAGCAATATTGGTATCAAATGAAAGGTTTTGAGAAGGCCTTCTACAGGGAGCTCTATTCTTTATGGTTCCTAGGTCGGGTCCGGAGATATGGGTCAAAACGAGGACCCGGATGATCCTTGAATGTTTCTGAGCAAAATTGGTATCAAATGAAAGGTTTTGAGCAGGACTTCTACAGGGAGCTCTACTCTTTATGAGTCCTAGGCCGGGTCCGGAGATATGCGTCAAAACGAGGACCCGGATGATCTTGCATGTTTCTGAGCAATATTGATATCTAATGAAAGGTTTTGAGCAAGCCTTCTACAGGGAGCTCTATCCTTTATGGTTCCTAGGTCGGGTCCGGAGATATGGATCAAAACGAGGACCCAGATAATCTTGCATGTTTCTGATCAATATTGGTATCTAATGAAAGGTTTTGAGCAGGCCTTCTACAGGGAGCTCTATTCTTTATGGTTCATAGGTCGGGTCCCGAGATATGGGTCAAAACGAGGACCCGGATGATCTTGCATGTTTCTGAGCAATATTGGTATCAAATTAAAGGGTTTGAGAAGGACTTCGATATGAAGCTCTTTTAATTGTGACCCCTAGGCCGAGTTTCCAGATATGGGTCAAAACGAGGACCCGAATGATCCTTGAATGTTTCTGAGCAATATTGGTATCAAATGAAAGGTTTTGAGCGGGACTTCAACACGGAGTCCCGAGATATGGGTCAAACGTGGACCCGAATGATTTTGCATGTTTCTGAGCAAAACAAATCAAAATCAGAAATCAAAAAACAAACAACAAAACAAACAAAGTCGCATTTTAATTAAAGGAACAAGGGAAAGGGAATAAAAATCCGATTTCGAAACTGTTTACACATCAATGTTCATGAGTACTCGTTACTCACGCTTTCATTTTTTTTTAATTTGTTTTGCATACAGTTTGTATGTAGACTTGAACATGTTTAGTCTCTTACTTCGAAACTGCATATTTCACGGCTATGGAATTTTTGGGAGTTGATGTATGTTATAATAAATTGTTGATTTCCATAAAAAAGCTGAAATCGATAATTTTGTTGGATACACTTTTATGACAGTTAGGACTCGATATATGTACATACATATTGTCAACCTTTACACCAATATTTTGGAGATGTCCAGGGAAATTTCAGCACCGTCGCGGTTCTTGCAGTCATACTGCAAGAGAGACCTTCAACTGCCTTATGTCTGTAAAAATAAAGCAAACTTTACCCTCATGCTAATTTATTAATTTCCTGCATTACTTACTTGATACATTTATTTCATTAGGCATGAAAAATTCGATTCGGGCCATTTATTTTAGTAGATTTAATTTCTCCTTCGCACTGCACTTTTAGAAACATTTGGTTTATTTATTTTGACTTTTTCCTGATAATTTTTGTTTAATACTTTTTTGGTTTTGATTTCAAACCAAAAATACTTTGATGGTAATATAATTGAGAAAGAGAAAGTTTTTTTATACTTTTCAGGATTTGTTTTTAAACCATAAATGATTAAACTTCTTTAGAGAGAATTTTAATACTTTTTAAGGCTTTATTTTGAAACTATTTTGGAATAAATAAAATTGTAAAACTTCTCATAGTTTAAAAATAAGACTTTTTGGCATTAAAATTCAAATTTAATTCCAAGTATGATTAAACTAAGTACCAAATTATATTAGAAATAAACTATCATTTTTTACTGTGTATATAGAAAAAATCGGAAATTTGGTATCTCAGCCACTAATATAGCTAGAGTGATGAAACTTTACCCACGTGTTGAGCTCAGGCCCCTAAGAAGAAATTTGATGGAATTTTGGAAAATGGGCGGTGCCACGCCCACTTATTAAGGAGCAAACATTGAAAGCTTTATGAGTCATAACTCAGAAACTGTTGAAGATATATCGATGAAATTTGGTACGCGTGATATACTTACTTAGGCAAATGTTTGGACGAAAAATTGTCAAAATCGGTTGACGACCACGCCCACTTTTATATATGGGTATTATAAAGTGACCTAATAAAAACATTTTAAGCGATATCTCTGTCAAGTATAAAGATATATCATTGAAATTTTATGCCAGGAGTCCACCTGGCATAAAACCAAAAACACAAAAAGTTTGGAAAATGGGCGTGGCACCGCCTCTTTTTAGAAGCTGGAATATACGAGATTCCTGAGCCCATAACTCGACAAATAATTGATATATAATGACGAAACTTAGTGTGTACACTTTTATTACTTGTGGTAATACATGCTGAAAATTTTAGCGAAATCGGTTGACGACCACGCCCACTTTTATATGTGGGTATTATAAAGTGGCCTAATAAAAACATTTTAAGCGATATCTTTGTCAAATATAAAGATAATTCATTGAAATTTTGTGGCAAGAGTTCCACAATAGTCCGGAAACAAAAAATAGACAAATTTTGGAAAATGGGCGTGGCACCGCCTCTGTTAGCGCCATCTATGCCTGACAAATCAATACAAAATGGCACTACAAATTGAATATTAAATTCACCACTATCGAAAGCCTGCCTACCAACCTGTCATCATCAAAATTACCAAATCATTCGTATAGTAATCGCCAAGGAGTTCATACCACGTAAAACCCGCGTAAAGGCCCCGCGTTATTTGTAAACCCGCGCCTAACGCGGTGAATGTATTTAATTGTCTTGACTTTAATATATGTTAATCTATCTTTTCATGTAACTTAAAATTAGTGTTAATAAACCACGGCATAAAATGCGAATCAAACATTTGTCGTCTACATAAGTTTTTACGTGTTACTCTTTGCTATTATAATTCGCCGTGATCATAATGTAAAACACCGGTTTACAACACTAATTTTCTTTTTGACATATCGCACATATCGCGCGCACATTTATAATTGAATGTAACAAAACTTGAGAAAAATTTGTAAAATCAACTTTAATAAATTGTTGCATCGAAATTGCACATTTATTGGTCGCCAAAGTGTTCCAACATATTGGGGAGGAGCATTTTCACCATCGTGGCAAGAAGTAATGATGACGAGAAGTAAGCAAAGGGAATCTGGGCGAGAGTCGTCTGGCGAGGAGAGTGATGTGGCCGAACAAACAATTTTGGAATCTGGTGGCGATAATACGGCACAGGTACAGATGGAAAACATATTAAAGGCGTTAGCGGGACTCAAGACAACAATCGAAGGGTTACGTGAGGCCACAAGTCAAAGTCAAAAGGACATTGTAAGTCTTCGTACACGTATAGAAGCAGATACCGCAATTTCTACTAATACAGGTGCAACAGAACCGCTAACAGCTTCGGGTCCGTTACCCGGGCAAAGTTACGTAACATCAATTTACCAAGTGCCAGCATCGCAGCCGCAATCTCTGCCGCCGCCACAGTCACAATCTCAGCCGCCGCCACAGTCACAGTCACAATCTCCGTTTCAGCCACAGTCGCAATCTCAGCCGCCGCCACAGTCACAGTCACAATCTCAGTTTCAGCCACAGTCGCAATCTCAGCCGCCGCCACAGTCACAATATCTGCCGGCGCCTCAGTCGCAATTTCTGTCAACGTATGCAACGCTGCGTCAGTCGGCAGCGCCAACAGTTAATTATATGGTGCAGGGTCAGTCGCTGCAATCTGCAAATATAAACGTGCCTATACGTCAGCCGTCAACGCATTCGTCAGATGATATTGCAAGTACATCGCAGGGTCAGTCGCTGCGTCTGCCAGCAATTAATGCGTCGTCAAGTCAGTCGTCAATGCAAAATGGGAATTTTGTGCTGCGGGGTCAGTCTCTGCAGTCTTCATCGAACGCACCGCAGCTGGTAGCTAACATACATTCGTCGTCAAACGCGTTACCATCTAATCCACCATCAGCCGTAACGCCTGTGTATGTCGAAGGGCTTGGAAAATTGCACCCACTTCCAATTTTTGATGGTAACCCAGAGGAATGGCCATTGTTTCGTGCTACATACGTCGACAGCACGATGGAATTTCGTTACAGCAATAGACAGAATTTGATACGCCTGCAGAAGGCATTGCAGGGAAAAGCAAAACATGTCGTTTCATCTTTGTTAATATTCCCGGAGAACGTACCCTTAGTCATGGACGAGCTACAATTCAACTTTGGTCGTCCGGAACTTTTAATAAAAGTACAGATGCAAAAGGTAAAAGAATTTCCTACAATTTACGAAGGTCGTTTGGACCAGGTCATAGAGCTGTCAAACCGAGTGCGAAACATGGTCGCATTCTTCAAGTCCGCCAACTGTGACCATCATTTGTTAAATCCAATGCTTTTGGAATTACTGGTTTTAAAGTTGCCCGCATCAAAACAATTCGAATGGAGCCGGCACGCTTCAACAATATCGCCATTTCCAACTATAGAAACATTCGCCGGGTGGTTGAATGAGTTGGCAAGGGTTGTCAGTGTCATGCCATCAACTTTGTCGGTCGCAAGCAATGTTCAAACTTCGTCAAACGTACGTCAAACAAATCAGTCGTCTAGCCGTCAACCAAACGCATATCGCCGTGTGCTGCTAAGCAATGAACAACAACAACAACAGTCGTCATGCCTGAAGTGTGGACATCAGCATCTATTAATTGATTGTCAACAATTTAAAGCGCTTAACGTTCGCGGTAGATGGGATTTTGTCAAATCGAAAGGTTTATGTTTTTGTTGTATGCGACGTGGGCATAACCTTGCAAGGTGTCAACGTAAGCGTGAGTGTGGGTTAAACAATTGTCGTCGTATGCACCACCAGCTTCTGCATCAACAAACAACAGAAGTCAATGTGTCAAGTCAATCAGCGAAGCCGAATGAAGTTAACGAACATCTGCTAACATGCCACAAAGGTAAGCAGAGTGTATGCCTATTTAAAATTTTGCCGGTTGTGCTCGTAGGTCCTCGAGGTAGCAAGAGGGTATATGCCATCCTAGATGAAGGGTCATCCGTAACGCTTTTGGAAGAATCTGTCGCAAACGAACTGGGAGCTGAAGGTCGTTCAAAGCCACTTGAGTTGCAATGGTACAATAACGAGAAAATTTTAGAAGATTCACGAACAATCAATTTGGAGATTAAGGGGGTGCAGTCACAGTCAAAGCACCAAATAAAAAATATTCGTACAGTAAAGAAGTTGGATCTGCCAGTACAAACATTCGTCCTCGATGAACATAAGCACTTCCAAGGCCTACCGATGACAAACTATTTCGCTGCCAAACCATCATTGCTCATTGGGTTGGACAATAGCCATTTAAGTATAGCCGAGAAAACAGTTCGAGCTAGTAAACACGATCCAATCGCAGTTGCTACGAAGCTAGGGTGGGTTGCCTATGGTCCATCATCGTCATCCAACGCAAACGATCAATGCCTTCATGTTCGCAGTGCGCCGTCAAACAAACAGCTGCATGAACTTGTCAACGAGTATTTTAGCCTCGATTGCATTGGCGTCAAAATTCCAGATTGTCCGCTTGAATCCGTGGAAAATACTATAGCAAGAAATATTTTAAATTCGACGATACAAAAAATCGGTCAGCGTTACGAAGTAGGTCTTTTGTGGCGTGAGAATAACATTGTTTTGCCACGCAGCTATGACATGGCGAAACGTAGGTTAGTTGGAATAGAAAATAAAATGTCAAAAAATGCACAGTATGCCGAGTCGTACAAAGCAGCCATTCGAAGATACATAGATAAGGGTTATGCACAGTTGTTGACACATGATGAAGCCATCGTAGAAAGTCCGACGACTTGGTACTTACCGCATTTTGGAGTGGTTAACCCTCATAAGCCGAACAAATTGCGGGTGGTATTTGACGCCGCAGCAACTGTCGACAACATTTCGCTGAACACATTTTTACTAAAAGGTCCAGAACAAGCAAGGCCATTAATGTCAATTTTGCATAAATTTCGTCAACGCCAAATCGCCGTAGCGGGAGACATTGAGGATATGTTCTCGCAAATCAAAATTCGACAAGCCGATAGAAACTCCCAAAGGTTCTTATGGAGGGATGGAAATCCAGATGCGCAAATTAAGGTTTATGTCATGACATCAATGGTTTTCGGCGCCGCATGTTCACCATGTTGTGCGGAGTTCATAAAAAATCGAAATGCCGCAAAATTCCACGATATAATGCCAAGAGGAGAGAAAATCGTCACCGAAAATATGTACGTTGATGATCTCGTCGTTAGCTTTGACAATCCCGAAGAAGCTGAAGAAGTCATTGGGGAAGCAGTTGCCATAAATATGTCTGCTGGGTTCAATTTACGCAATTTTGTCTCAAACTGCAAACCATTACAACAACATTTAAACAATAACGTACAAATGCATGTCAATGTCATAAGCATGGAGCATAAGCCGAAAACCGATAAAGTTTTGGGTATGTATTGGAATTCAACTAACGACACTCTGGAGTTTCATTTTAGATTCCAAAAGATACCGAAAGAAGTTATCAACAGCAAACGTTCGCCTACAAAGAGAGAGTTACTTGGGCTTGCCATGGCAATTTACGACCCATTCGGCCTTATATCTAATATCACTATCGGGGTTAAATTGTTACTGCAAGATACCTGGAGGGAGAACCTTGACTGGGATGATCAATTAACAACACAGCTTGCATCACAATGGAAGGCCTGGTGGAGAGTGCTCCAAATGGTGAATAATTTCGCACTACCTCGTTGCTACTCGCCACTGTATTCGTCCGCCGAACATCTTCAACTTCATTTGTTTGTCGACGCAAGCGACATGCCGCCTATGCCGCTGTCGCATACTTACGTATTATGTCAGCCAATAGCATTCATGTAGCATTCGTTGCATCAAAAGCCAAATGTGCACCGAAGAAAGCAACCACGATTCCACGTTTGGAGCTGCAAGCCGCCCTACTCGGAAGTCGCCTTCGATCGTCAATCGAAGAATGTCTCGACAGGCATATAGATTCCATCACGTTCTGGAGCGATTCGCAAACTGTTCTGCATTGGATTCGCTCAACCAAACGTGATTTTAAGCAATTCGTTTCAACCCGTATAACAGAAATACTATCACATACTTCGCCAAGTCAGTGGCGTTGGGTTCCATCCGCTCTTAACGTCGCAGATGAAGCCACCAAGGTAAAATCATCGCCAACATGTGATCCAGCTGGTACTTGGATCAAAGGTCCCGACTTTCTTTATTCGGATGAAAAGTCGTGGCCAACCGAACAATCACCAATACAGACAACTGAGGGAGAGGAAGAGTACGTAAAGCGAGCATTGGTAGTTGTACAAACACATCAACCCGTCATAAATATCGCAAAATATTCATCGTTTATTAAACTCGTTCGTGTGGTAGCGTGGGTCAAGCGTTTCATGTACAATTTGAAGTCAAAACCACACCAATGTGGTGAGCTGGAGCCGAGTGAACTCATAGCCGCAGAACACTACGTTTTTCGCCAAGCTCAGTCAGAAATTTACGCAACAGAAATCAACATATTAAAAGCAAATAAATGTCTGTCAAGGTCAAGTCCCATATTTCAACTTTCACCGAAATTGGATGAAGACGGAATATTACGAATAAGCGGTAGAATTGATGCTGCATATTGTTTACCAGAGTCAGCACGTAGTCCGATAATTTTACCACAAAAACACCAAATATCGTTAATCGTTTTGAATCACTTCCATAAAAAAAACCATCACCAGAATAGCAGATTAACAATTAACGAAATGCGTCAACGGTTCTGGGTGCCAAACGCACACGCACTTCTTAAGGTCGTGAAGAAGCAATGTCCGGTGTGTATACGAGCAAAGGTAAAGCCAGTCGCGCCGTTGATGGGTCAGTTGCCATCCGATCGTTTGACTCCATTCGTTCGCCCATTTTCGTACACTGGTGTCGACTACTGTGGGCCATTTTTCGTCGCTGTGGGTCGTCGGCGTGAAAAGCGCTGGATAGCCTTATTCACATGCTTAACCACCAGAGCTATACACTTGGAAGTCGCATCAGACTTGTCGACCGATGCTTTCTTGATATGTCTACGCAATTTCGTCAACCGCAGAGGAGTGCCAGTCCGTATGAGGAGCGATAACGGCACTAATTTCATTGGTGCACAGCGTGAAATGAAGAAAGAAGACCGGATATTCGACTTTGACACTATTCAGCGCGAAACCTCAAAAGACAAAATCGAGTGGAAATTTAGTTGTCCTGCAAATCCAGCAGAAGGCGGTTGTTGGGAAAGGTTGATCCAATGCGTAAAGAGAATTTTACAAAGGGTGTTGAAGGAGGAGGCTCCGCGCTTAGAAACGTTCCGCAGCTTGGTTATCGAAGCGGAAAATATTGTAAATGGTCGTCCGCTTACTGACATTCCCATATCGCCACAAAGTCCAGAGCCATTAACGCCCAACCACTTTCTCTTGGGTTGTTGCAATTCCACACAAACGCCGAGTGATGTCGATGAAAGGGTGTGCCTAAAGAAGCAGTGGAAGATAGCACAAAATTTGAAGGATCGCTTGTGGAAGCGTTGGATCCATGAGTATTTGCCACAGCTGCTCAGACGATCAAAATGGCATAAAGAAGCAGTTCCACTTCAACCGGGTCAAATAGTGTTGGTTTGTGACCCCCAGTTACCCAGAGGTCAGTGGCAAACAGGTCGTATTGTCAACGTCATCACATCGTCAGACGGTCAAGTCAGAAGTGCTACAGTTCGCACAGGCACCGGTACCATTCGCCGTCCAGCATCTAAGCTAGCCGCTTTGGAGTTCGTGAATCCCCATCAGGATTCACCAGGGGGTGGGATGTTAGCGCCATCTATGCCTGACAAATCAATACAAAATGGCACTACAAATTGAATATTAAATTCACCACTATCGAAAGCCTGCCTACCAACCTGTCATCATCAAAATTACCAAATCATTCGTATAGTAATCGCCAAGGAGTTCATACCACGTAAAACCCGCGTAAAGGCCCCGCGTTATTTGTAAACCCGCGCCTAACGCGGTGAATGTATTTAATTGTCTTGACTTTAATATATGTTAATCTATCTTTTCATGTAACTTAAAATTAGTGTTAATAAACCACGGCATAAAATGCGAATCAAACATTTGTCGTCTACAGCCTCTTTTTAGACAAAGGAATATACGAGATTTCTTAGCCTATAACTCGACAAATAATTGTGATATTATGACGAAACTTGGTTTATACACTTTTATGACTTGTGTTAATAGACACGCAAAAATTTATTGAAATCGGTTTATGACCACGCCTACTTTATAACAAAGATATTTCTGGAGCACCCTTTCGGAATTTGTAACGTGACATCTTTGTAACTAGAAGTCATAAAGGAATGAAATTTTGCACAAATAGTAATATTCATATGCTTAGTTGGATGACTGATAAAAATGTTGAAAATGGGCGCGGCTACGCCCACTTTATGCAGCACTTGATTTATATAAAAAGTACCTACACCGTGTTTCCATCAAACGCAAACAAACAATGAAAGCATACAGCTGAGTATCTAATGTTCGATTCCACTCGAACTTAGGCTTCCTTACTTGTTTTATTTGTTTTTGTTTTTTTTTTCTGAGGAAAGCAAACCATTTATATGAAAAATTCAGCAGTCTTTATATGAAAGTATTCACTGATGCCTCCTCGTCATAGGTGAATTTGATCAGTGATTCATTAAGGATTCATTGCGGATTTTTACTGCAGGGTATTATCCGGAATACACATGTAAGTAAATATGTACATAAGATCATAACAAGCTATAAAACAGCATGGTACCCTTATACCGCTATTTCTGCGATGTAGGTAGTTGAATGTAGACCAGGTAGAGAATGATTTGACCTCCCTTGGCGTTTTTAATTGACGAAAGTTGTCACGGATCAGAAACGATTGAGTATCTTCGACCAAATTGCTTTACATACATATGTATGTACATTAGGTCATCTCGCTACATGTAAAATGGACCTATGTATAAGACCACAGGAAGCGAGAAACTTATATTCTTCTGAATGTTAAATGTGTTTTATTTCCAATTCTACTGAAGCGATCGAAATACTTCTTTTGTAAAAAATTAATGTTTTTTGACGACGTTTAACATGACGGCAAAAAAAGATACATTAAGGTGGTAAAACCTAAGAACTGGGTGGAAGTGACCCCAATGGCGCACATAGGGTTAATACAGTTATAAAGTTGAAATTCTCTTAAGCCAAAGAGATTGGTGTATCAAATTTAGAAATCGGACCATAAATACCGAAGATATGAAAAAGTTAATTTTAGCGACATCTAGCGGCGTCAAAAAAATAAAATTTCTAATAATTTCTTTGTAAAAACTTTTGAAAGTACTAGTTTTCGTATGGTACGACGATAGATAGATACTTTCATAGTGGGTGTACAAAATCCATTGCAACAAATTAAATTTTTTTCTTTGATAAGAAAAGAAAAATTATTTGATATTTACTTTCGATTTAAAACACAAAACTGGATGAATTCAATTTTCGTTTCTGATTGCAAAACATTGATTTAAGTATTCAAACAAAATGTACTTTCAACCTCAAATACATTTATCAGTTATATGTACATATGTATATACATAAATATGTACAAACATACATACAAACATACGTTCTGATTTCCAAGCAAGTTAGTCGCCGATCGAGCGATGACCTGAATTGCAGAAATTATATCGACGCTTCCAAACAATACTGTACTAGGTCGACTTAGTACATTTTCCCGTTATTGGCATTTTCAAGTATTACGTCTCTTAATTTAGATGCTGTCTAATTTTGGTATCAATCGGACAATCCAATCAAAAGTTATAAGCAAAAGTGTACAGATAATACAACTCGAGATTTTTACAGAATAAAAACTTTGAGAGCTTGCCATGAAAAACCACGTAGCAAATTTTTATTTTTTTTTTACGGTTTTATATAAAGCGTACCCTAACTTTGAAATTGTCGAGTTTTGGTGTTGATCGTTCAATCCAAACAGAAGTTACAAATGAAAATATACTTAGCATACAAACTGAAGTTTCATATCGAGTTTAAACTTTGAGAGCTTCTCCTGCAAAACACAGTTTTCAGACCGATTGATACCAAAATTAGACAGCATCTAAATTAAGAGACGTAATACTTGAAAATGCGAATAACGGGAAAATGTACTAAGTCGACCTAGTACAGTTTTGTTTGGAAGCGTCGATATGTACATACGTACATACATATATATGAGTCTAATGGGGTAGTGCAATGGAAGTAGGCATTTTAAGTTGAGGACAGCGTGACGATTTAAGATCCTTAGCTCTTGCGCAATTTACATGTATGTATGCAACTTTCTTTGTTTGCTTGTTCCTCCCATGAATTTTATTCCTTACCTTGCCGGTAATTTCAAATTTTAGTTATTTTATATTTGGTTTTGTTTTTTGTGTTTGTTTTTGATGCGATGTTTTGGCATTGCATAGGAATAAACACAAAGAATAAATCCTTTACCCTAAGCTCTTTCATTATTCAGCTCAAATTGACCCAGCGCAGTTTAGCACAACAATTATTCTACAACCGTTTCTTGTTTCTATTTTTTTTTTTTTTGAATAAATTTAAATGCATTCTTTTACTCAAAGAGATGCAAAACAGCAACAACAACAGCAGCAGCAACACAAGCGCTATAGAAGAAAACATTAAAAAAAGTAAAAAAAAAAATAAACTGGTCATAATGCAATTTCTTGAGACAACGCACATACTTACGGGTATGCATGATAGAAAAACAACAGGATTCGCAATGAACAAAACACCGAAGAAATCGCATAAATTTCACAAAAATAAAATCCGAGATATTTTGCAAGAAAAAAGAAAAAAGGCAAACAGGAAATGGTTTGAATTTAAGTTGCATTCAAACTAAATGATGCAAATGAAATTAATATGCGCAGTTCCAACAATTTCAAGCGCTAATAATTGCAGTCCAACAAGGAGGGAGCTTGTTTATAATTGAATTACATATGCGTTACCTATTATAGAACTCGTACTTCAGCGTACATCCTTTGAATAATCCGTTGCATTTAAATGCACTTTTTGTGTGCGCATATAAACAAGGACATATGGGCGTGTATATTCAGTCTCAATGCTTATTAATTCCTCCCAGTATATAAAATGATAGAATTCTAGAAAACTGGAAAGAGCTCTGGCAGTGATAGAGCCGAAATAACAAAAGCCATAAGTAATTTAAGAAGAAAGGCGGGCGTCTGCACCGGAAAAATGCTAAAAAAATGGACAAGACAGGAGTTGTAAAGTGGAAATGCGGATTGAGAGGAATATACGACGCTAAGATTTGATGGGAGAGACTGCATCCGCAGTCTAAGGCGAACGATAGATACAATGACAATAATTCTGATAAGAAGGTTAAAAGCGTTTCCAACAGAAAATGTGAAAAATTTTAGGGAGGTTTTTGTGTGAAGAAATGGCTAAAAAACTACTGAACGTTTTTTAGCAAATTTTTACAGTTTATTTTTTGGATAAGTCCTCTCGATATAGGCTATATTTCTTCTCGCTAGATGGCGCTGGTGACCGCTGTGGTACAGTGAGTAGAGTGCTCGCCTGCTATGCCAGAGGTCTCGAGTTCAAACCCCAGTCCGAGCAAACACCAAAAAAAATTGTCTAATTAGTAAAAATCCAATTATTAGGATTTTTTAAGAGCAGCGGTCACCTTTTGGCAGTGGGCGGAATACCCTCCGAGAGTATTTCTGCCATGAAAAAGCTTCTCATAAAAAATGAATTCGCCGTTCGGAGCCGGCATAAAACTGTAGGTCCACCCAATTAGTGGGAAAAACATAAAGGAGCACACCACGAATTAGAAGAGAAGCTCGATCATAAAACTCGTCAGAGTTATAATAGCGCCATTGTATTATTATTAATTACACTGGATCACAAAATGAAATTTTTTGTCTGTACTTTGGACGTGACTATCTTATCTATATGTAAAATCGATCGCTGATTCCGAAAATCGGGTTCATTTTTAATTCTATGAGAAGGTTTTTGAGATATCGGCAATTTACCGTTATTTGGCCAATGGCTCCACTTAATCCTGTTTATCTCTTTACCGCAGTGAGATATCTTCCTTGAGGTGAAACCAAACGAAAGAAAATTAAATTTCCTTTTCATGGCTCCTATAACATTTTGCTCTAACTCTTATAGTTTCTGAAATATTGACGATTCAAATTGAATTTTTTCGATTTTTTACGATTTTTTGAAGAAAAAATTGATTTTGTCATGCAATATCTTTAAAACCAATGTTTTCACCTTCGGTTTTACTCCTTTACCTGAAGCTCTATTCTATTGGGAAAAATATAAGCTATCAACGATGAAAATCCATGGTAAAATGGAAAAGTTATAGGCGATCAAGTAAATTCAGCTAAGTCGCGCAATGCCTCTGCACGGGTATATTTTATGTGGAAGCAGTGGAAGATAGCACAAAATTTGAAGGATCGCTTGTGGAAGCGTTGGATCCATGAGTATTTGCCACAGCTGCTCAGACGATCAAAATGGCATAAAGAAGCAGTTCCACTTCAACCGGGTCAAATAGTGTTGGTTTGTGACCCCCAGTTACCCAGAGGTCAGTGGCAAACAGGTCGTATTGTCAACGTCATCACATCGTCAGACGGTCAAGTCAGAAGTGCTACAGTTCGCACAGGCACCGGTACCATTCGCCGTCCAGCATCTAAGCTAGCCGCTTTGGAGTTCGTGAATCCCCATCAGGATTCACCAGGGGGTGGGATGTTAGCGCCATCTATGCCTGACAAATCAATACAAAATGGCACTACAAATTGAATATTAAATTCACCACTATCGAAAGCCTGCCTACCAACCTGTCATCATCAAAATTACCAAATCATTCGTATAGTAATCGCCAAGGAGTTCATACCACGTAAAACCCGCGTAAAGGCCCCGCGTTATTTGTAAACCCGCGCCTAACGCGGTGAATGTATTTAATTGTCTTGACTTTAATATATGTTAATCTATCTTTTCATGTAACTTAAAATTAGTGTTAATAAACCACGGCATAAAATGCGAATCAAACATTTGTCGTCTACAGCCTCTTTTTAGACAAAGGAATATACGAGATTTCTTAGCCTATAACTCGACAAATAATTGTGATATTATGACGAAACTTGGTTTATACACTTTTATGACTTGTGTTAATAGACACGCAAAAATTTATTGAAATCGGTTTATGACCACGCCTACTTTATAACAAAGATATTTCTGGAGCACCCTTTCGGAATTTGTAACGTGACATCTTTGTAACTAGAAGTCATAAAGGAATGAAATTTTGCACAAATAGTAATATTCATATGCTTAGTTGGATGACTGATAAAAATGTTGAAAATGGGCGCGGCTACGCCCACTTTATGCAGCACTTGATTTATATAAAAAGTACCTACACCGTGTTTCCATCAAACGCAAACAAACAATGAAAGCATACAGCTGAGTATCTAATGTTCGATTCCACTCGAACTTAGGCTTCCTTACTTGTTTTATTTGTTTTTGTTTTTTTTTTCTGAGGAAAGCAAACCATTTATATGAAAAATTCAGCAGTCTTTATATGAAAGTATTCACTGATGCCTCCTCGTCATAGGTGAATTTGATCAGTGATTCATTAAGGATTCATTGCGGATTTTTACTGCAGGGTATTATCCGGAATACACATGTAAGTAAATATGTACATAAGATCATAACAAGCTATAAAACAGCATGGTACCCTTATACCGCTATTTCTGCGATGTAGGTAGTTGAATGTAGACCAGGTAGAGAATGATTTGACCTCCCTTGGCGTTTTTAATTGACGAAAGTTGTCACGGATCAGAAACGATTGAGTATCTTCGACCAAATTGCTTTACATACATATGTATGTACATTAGGTCATCTCGCTACATGTAAAATGGACCTATGTATAAGACCACAGGAAGCGAGAAACTTATATTCTTCTGAATGTTAAATGTGTTTTATTTCCAATTCTACTGAAGCGATCGAAATACTTCTTTTGTAAAAAATTAATGTTTTTTGACGACGTTTAACATGACGGCAAAAAAAGATACATTAAGGTGGTAAAACCTAAGAACTGGGTGGAAGTGACCCCAATGGCGCACATAGGGTTAATACAGTTATAAAGTTGAAATTCTCTTAAGCCAAAGAGATTGGTGTATCAAATTTAGAAATCGGACCATAAATACCGAAGATATGAAAAAGTTAATTTTAGCGACATCTAGCGGCGTCAAAAAAATAAAATTTCTAATAATTTCTTTGTAAAAACTTTTGAAAGTACTAGTTTTCGTATGGTACGACGATAGATAGATACTTTCATAGTGGGTGTACAAAATCCATTGCAACAAATTAAATTTTTTTCTTTGATAAGAAAAGAAAAATTATTTGATATTTACTTTCGATTTAAAACACAAAACTGGATGAATTCAATTTTCGTTTCTGATTGCAAAACATTGATTTAAGTATTCAAACAAAATGTACTTTCAACCTCAAATACATTTATCAGTTATATGTACATATGTATATACATAAATATGTACAAACATACATACAAACATACGTTCTGATTTCCAAGCAAGTTAGTCGCCGATCGAGCGATGACCTGAATTGCAGAAATTATATCGACGCTTCCAAACAATACTGTACTAGGTCGACTTAGTACATTTTCCCGTTATTGGCATTTTCAAGTATTACGTCTCTTAATTTAGATGCTGTCTAATTTTGGTATCAATCGGACAATCCAATCAAAAGTTATAAGCAAAAGTGTACAGATAATACAACTCGAGATTTTTACAGAATAAAAACTTTGAGAGCTTGCCATGAAAAACCACGTAGCAAATTTTTATTTTTTTTTTACGGTTTTATATAAAGCGTACCCTAACTTTGAAATTGTCGAGTTTTGGTGTTGATCGTTCAATCCAAACAGAAGTTACAAATGAAAATATACTTAGCATACAAACTGAAGTTTCATATCGAGTTTAAACTTTGAGAGCTTCTCCTGCAAAACACAGTTTTCAGACCGATTGATACCAAAATTAGACAGCATCTAAATTAAGAGACGTAATACTTGAAAATGCGAATAACGGGAAAATGTACTAAGTCGACCTAGTACAGTTTTGTTTGGAAGCGTCGATATGTACATACGTACATACATATATATGAGTCTAATGGGGTAGTGCAATGGAAGTAGGCATTTTAAGTTGAGGACAGCGTGACGATTTAAGATCCTTAGCTCTTGCGCAATTTACATGTATGTATGCAACTTTCTTTGTTTGCTTGTTCCTCCCATGAATTTTATTCCTTACCTTGCCGGTAATTTCAAATTTTAGTTATTTTATATTTGGTTTTGTTTTTTGTGTTTGTTTTTGATGCGATGTTTTGGCATTGCATAGGAATAAACACAAAGAATAAATCCTTTACCCTAAGCTCTTTCATTATTCAGCTCAAATTGACCCAGCGCAGTTTAGCACAACAATTATTCTACAACCGTTTCTTGTTTCTATTTTTTTTTTTTTTGAATAAATTTAAATGCATTCTTTTACTCAAAGAGATGCAAAACAGCAACAACAACAGCAGCAGCAACACAAGCGCTATAGAAGAAAACATTAAAAAAAGTAAAAAAAAAAATAAACTGGTCATAATGCAATTTCTTGAGACAACGCACATACTTACGGGTATGCATGATAGAAAAACAACAGGATTCGCAATGAACAAAACACCGAAGAAATCGCATAAATTTCACAAAAATAAAATCCGAGATATTTTGCAAGAAAAAAGAAAAAAGGCAAACAGGAAATGGTTTGAATTTAAGTTGCATTCAAACTAAATGATGCAAATGAAATTAATATGCGCAGTTCCAACAATTTCAAGCGCTAATAATTGCAGTCCAACAAGGAGGGAGCTTGTTTATAATTGAATTACATATGCGTTACCTATTATAGAACTCGTACTTCAGCGTACATCCTTTGAATAATCCGTTGCATTTAAATGCACTTTTTGTGTGCGCATATAAACAAGGACATATGGGCGTGTATATTCAGTCTCAATGCTTATTAATTCCTCCCAGTATATAAAATGATAGAATTCTAGAAAACTGGAAAGAGCTCTGGCAGTGATAGAGCCGAAATAACAAAAGCCATAAGTAATTTAAGAAGAAAGGCGGGCGTCTGCACCGGAAAAATGCTAAAAAAATGGACAAGACAGGAGTTGTAAAGTGGAAATGCGGATTGAGAGGAATATACGACGCTAAGATTTGATGGGAGAGACTGCATCCGCAGTCTAAGGCGAACGATAGATACAATGACAATAATTCTGATAAGAAGGTTAAAAGCGTTTCCAACAGAAAATGTGAAAAATTTTAGGGAGGTTTTTGTGTGAAGAAATGGCTAAAAAACTACTGAACGTTTTTTAGCAAATTTTTACAGTTTATTTTTTGGATAAGTCCTCTCGATATAGGCTATATTTCTTCTCGCTAGATGGCGCTGGTGACCGCTGTGGTACAGTGAGTAGAGTGCTCGCCTGCTATGCCAGAGGTCTCGAGTTCAAACCCCAGTCCGAGCAAACACCAAAAAAAATTGTCTAATTAGTAAAAATCCAATTATTAGGATTTTTTAAGAGCAGCGGTCACCTTTTGGCAGTGGGCGGAATACCCTCCGAGAGTATTTCTGCCATGAAAAAGCTTCTCATAAAAAATGAATTCGCCGTTCGGAGCCGGCATAAAACTGTAGGTCCACCCAATTAGTGGGAAAAACATAAAGGAGCACACCACGAATTAGAAGAGAAGCTCGATCATAAAACTCGTCAGAGTTATAATAGCGCCATTGTATTATTATTAATTACACTGGATCACAAAATGAAATTTTTTGTCTGTACTTTGGACGTGACTATCTTATCTATATGTAAAATCGATCGCTGATTCCGAAAATCGGGTTCATTTTTAATTCTATGAGAAGGTTTTTGAGATATCGGCAATTTACCGTTATTTGGCCAATGGCTCCACTTAATCCTGTTTATCTCTTTACCGCAGTGAGATATCTTCCTTGAGGTGAAACCAAACGAAAGAAAATTAAATTTCCTTTTCATGGCTCCTATAACATTTTGCTCTAACTCTTATAGTTTCTGAAATATTGACGATTCAAATTGAATTTTTTCGATTTTTTACGATTTTTTGAAGAAAAAATTGATTTTGTCATGCAATATCTTTAAAACCAATGTTTTCACCTTCGGTTTTACTCCTTTACCTGAAGCTCTATTCTATTGGGAAAAATATAAGCTATCAACGATGAAAATCCATGGTAAAATGGAAAAGTTATAGGCGATCAAGTAAATTCAGCTAAGTCGCGCAATGCCTCTGCACGGGTATATTTTATGCATGTTATACCCGTAAATGGGCTTGTATCTACTGCGCTGCCAATGTGCTGCTACTGCAGCTGTTTAGGTATTGGTACAATATGCATAGAATGTGCCGTATAGCGGCATTGCGCGATTTGGCTGTATTTATATGATCGCCTATAACTTTTCCATTTTACCACGGATTTTCTTCGTTGATAGCTTATTTTTTTGGTAATAGAATGGAGCTTCACGTAAAGGAGTAAAACCGAAGGTGAAAACATTGGTTTTAAAGATATTGCCTGACTAAGTCAATTTTTTCTTCAAAAAATCGTAAAAAATCGAAAAAATTCAAATTTAATCGTCAATATTTCAGAAACTATAAGAGTTAGAGAAAAATGTTATAGGAGCGATGAAAAGGAAATTTAATTTTCTTTCGTTTGGTTTAACCTCGAGGAAGATATATTACTGCGGTAAAGAGATATACAGGATTAAGTGGAGCCATTGGCCAAATAACGGTAAATTGCCGATATCTCAAAAACCTTCCCATAGAATTAAAAATGAACCCGATTTTCGGAATCAGCGACTGATTTTACATATAGATAGGATGGTCACGTTTAGAGTATTTTTTGGCTGTAGAGCAGTGTTATTATTAGATGGCGCTGGAGTCACAATATTTGCAAAATCCGTATTTATGATCCGTCTCGTTTTTGGCCCGTATGGTTTTTTTGTAAAGAAGATTACAAAAAATGAACGTGATGGGAAATTTCGATCATATTCAATTGCTGTATCTCAACCCCTTCCCGAGATAGGGCATATGGCCTCCAAATATTTCTGAGCAATATTGGTATCAAATTAAAGGTTACAATCAGAGCTTTAATAGAGAGTTCACTCCAGTACAACTTTCAAGTCGGTACTCCAGATAGAGGCCAAAATGTGGACCGGGATGACCCAATTTTTTTTTTTTTAGCAATATTGGTATCAAATTAAAGCAGCCGATCAGGGTTTCCATATATAGCTTAGGCTATGTGGATACTTCAATCGGTTCGCGAGATACCTGAACCGATTCAAATGTTATAGGCCAAAAAGTGGACCCGGTTGGTCACAGAATGTTGTTGATAGGGAACGGGAGAGGAGGAAAGAGTAGTATAGGGTGAGTATGAGATGGAGGGAACGGTAGATGCAGACTGGTAAGGGGATTGATAAGCAGTGGTATAGTGTTATTTGTCGCAACGAAGCGGCACGGCTTTCGTGCTAGTCTCTTAATTAGAACTAGTATCGCCGGTGCTCGAAATTCGACCATGCAATTTAGTTTTTCAACTTTATATTGGTACAAAAATTATTCCTTTTCGCGGAGATAAGCAACACTTTCCAAATTCCAGTTGTACGGCAACACTGATTTACCCTTTTGATCACGGTCCGACGCGAATCATGGTCAAAATCAAGGCAGATCTAGGAAGGTAGGCCCGGTGGCGAATTCAGAAATTTCCCATGTATTTTGTTATTGTAATTGGTAGAGTGTAATGTCAAAATGATATTTCGCCGTGGTTAAAATCTGAATTCGCTTGGGGCTCGTCCATTCCTATTGGCCATGATGTGAATTCGCTTTGATTTTGACATTACACTCTACCTTTGTAAATAAAAAAAGAAGTTTTTCAATTCGCCGCCGAGCCTACCTGTTAGATATGCCTTGGTCAAAATTAAAATTACTCAGTGTGCTCTCCCGCCCTCTCTCTCATTTTTCGCTTTAATGGAAAAGCAATAGGAGATATTTTGCCCGCCTTGATTTTGATCTCAGCGTAAACTGGGCCAATGCATATAAAATAGAGAGAGCGCTTTTAAATTAAAGCGACTCTTCAACTGTGTTTACGATATTTGTAAATACGTTTACGATATCTATTACTCTTAACTAAAAACTTTATTTATTAATTATAAACAAATTAAATAATTTATAGAAAAAATTATATGCCTATGCACTGCTCCTGACTCATACGAACACATCCATATCAATTTTATGTGGATATGAGTATGTTAAATGTGCTAAACAGCCTGGCAATTGTTTGTATGGAAAAAATGTTAGCCTATTAATATCTCTTCACAAGAATTCAAACGAAGTTAAAATGCGTTACGGATTTGAATTTATCATTATTTCATGCTTATTCCTTCTTCTGTACATTTGTAAATTAATGCCTTGTAACAGCAGCAAAATAAAGGCCGCGACTCATATGTAGAAGTAGGCCATTAAATGCAGGCTGAGCGTAGAGCAAAAACAAAGGACATGCACGCATAAAATAAAATGCGTTAAAATTCAAAAACAAAAAAAGGCAGTACAAAACAATACAATATATGTATGTATGTACCAAAAAATATATATATGTACCTACATACATATATTTTAACACTATTTGCTGGGAACTCTTTTTAACGTTTTTACGCACAATTGCAAGGCGCAGATGCAATTTTCTAGATGAAAGACAAAGGATTACCCTCCGTTGCCCCCCGCTTATCAGACAGACAAGCACAAAGCGAATTGTAATGAAGAAAAAATATATTACATGATTGAAAAAGAATGCAGGCACATTTGATATATGTACATATGTACTTACATACATATGTGCATATGTACAAACTACTTGAACGCTGGACGCTGCAATACGAGTACGAAATCGCGCGCGGAAATGCATTTTCCGCCATTGTTGTTTCATTTGCAGAATGCAGTTGCATTTATACGTTGCGGTATGTTGCATGTCATACATACATTTTAAGGGTTGTTGCAAGCTTAATAATAAAATGCACTGTGACGAAATCACATAAAAACTCACAAACCCATATACACGTACAGACTAAAGCGCATTGACGACGATTTCAATTACTAAGATTGATGACGCTGACGATGATGGTGAAAGGATAACAATGATTGTGAGAGCTTTATTTACGTGCATACACATATGTTCGTGTGTGTGTGTGTGCTCATACGCATTGTTGTTATTTTTCATTATAATGATTTTTGTTTTGCTGTTGTTGTTGTTTGTTGATTTCGGTTTTATTATTACATACTAGCTTTACCCAGCCAAGCTTTGCTTTGGCCCACTTCCTATTATAGGAACTTGAAGCGAAAAATGGCACACTTTAAAATATGTTGGAAGTATCTAGAAACCGAAATTACCTTGGGGTGCAGAGCTCAGCACAATTCAGATAAGTTTAAAAAAAGTGAAGGAAAAAGTTGATATTTTCAAAAGTTTGCCCTCTTCACGTTCTTATCCCATTTTTCTTCGTATTAGTCTCCAACTGACTTTCCCTCTACTTTTTTTCTTTCTCTTTCCCTTTCCATTTATCTTTCCTTTCATTTCCGTTTCCTTTTTCCTTTCCAATCACATTTCCGCTTCCCTTTCTCTACCGCTCTCTCTTACCTCTCATTTTCTGTCTTTCCCCTTTTTATTCCCCTCTTATTCCTTCTCTAATTCCCTGTCTTACTGTTTCTCTCCCCATCCTCTTCATTCCATTTTTATTATATTTTCCCTCTCCTTTTCCGTCCCTTTGCCTTTCCCAGTCTCATTACTCTTCCCCTTTCCCTAGGGAACTGGGTTTAGCATAACATACCCTGCATTCCACTTCTCATTTGATACCATCATTACTTAAAAACGTTCCGTGGCGTCCGAATCGTCTCTTTTACCCATAATTGGGTATTGGGACTAAGCATAACTATGAAAATATCTATATAGCAGACCCGGTCAACACTTTCAATTTATATCAGTATTGCTCAGAAGCATCCCGGGCTCATCCGGGTCCACTTATGGACCCACATCTGGGAACTTGACCTAGGAACCATAATGGGTACGGTATCTGGAGACTTGACCAAGAAATCGTAATGGGTACGGCCCTACATGAGAGTCCGCTCAACACCTTTCATTTGGTACCAATATCCCTAAGATATATCACGGTGTTATCCAGGTCCGCATATTGACCCATACCTTGGGATCCCAGCTAGGAATCGTCATGCGCCGTGATTAAATAACAATATCGCTGAGAAATTATCCGGGGCCTGACCTAGGAATCATAATTAGTTCATCTCTATGTAAAAGCCCTGCCTTTCAGTTGACACCAATATCGTTCAGAATTTTTCCGGAGCCATCCCGGTCCACGTTTTGACCCACATTTAGGGACCAGACCTAGGAATCATAATCAGTTCATCTCTGTGTAAAGGCCCTGCTCAGCACTTTTCATTTGGTACGAATATCCCTGAGAAATATCCCGGTGTTGTCCGGGTACACGTGTTGACCCACACCTTGGGACCCGACCTAGGGATGGTAATGAGTTCATTTCTGTGTAAAATCCCTGCTCAAAACCCTTCATTTGATACCAATATCACTGAGAAATTTTCCGGGGTCATCCGGGTCCACGTTTTGATCCATATTTGGGGACCCGTCCTAAGCATCACAAATAAAATAGTTCTATGTTGAAGTCCTCATCAACACCTTTAATTTGATACCAATATCGCTCAAAAACATCCGAGAGTCATCCGGCTCCACGTTTTGACCCATATCTGGAGACCCGACCTAGGAATCACAATGAGTACTATTCTATGTAAATTCTCTGCTCAACAACTTTCATTTGATACCAATATCGCTCAGAAACATTCGAGGGTCATCCGGGTCCACGTTTTGACCCATATCTGGAGACCCGACCTAGGAATCACAATGAGTACTATTCTATGTAAATTCTCTGCTCAATACCTTTCATTTGATACCAATATCGTCCAAAAATATTCTGGGAAAAGCCGGATCCACGTTTTGACCTTTTGACCTATATCTCGGGAACCGACTTCCGGATTTGAAAAAAATATGTATATAAACCATCTAGGGCAAGGTACTACTAAGCTGGTGTGTAAATTTGGTCAAAATCCCTCCACGCGTTTGGGCGAAAGCCGGCGACAAAGGAATGGGCTTGATTTTTATATATATATAGATTATTATCGCTGACGGACAATGCGGAACTGTTCTGACGTTGGATTTATTTATTGCGAAAAAATATCAAAACGCCATTTTGTATACATACATATGATGTACATAAGGCCGGGTCGATTTTTATGGAGCGAAATTAATCGATATCCTGGCATCGAAATTCGGGTTCCTCTCATTTTTCTAAGTAGAAAACTCTTCCACGAAATTTGTCTAAAATTAGATTTAATGTTCCGGAATTTGGTTTTTATGGATTAAGATGGATTTTTGAAAATCAAAAATTTACAAAAATCATCAAAATATTAACAAGGCCAATATGCACATCAAATTCAATTAGATTTTATTCTGAATGCAAATATAAAATCACACTTTAAGCCGTTTTAGAGATATAGAAATTATCTCTTGCTGTGTATATAATAATAATATAATACAATGGCGCTATTATAACTCTGACGAGTTTTATGGCCGAGCTTCTCTCCCAATTGGAGGTGCGCTCCTATTTGTTTTTCCTACTAATTGCTGTGTATAATGTATCTTAAATTTTCTTGCAAATTACTTAAAAATACATAAGTAAATTCAATAACGTAACAATATTTTAAAATAATAATTTAGCTTCTAATATAGGAGAACTAGAATGCTTTTTTTTCCTTTAGCCCAAAATCATGGTATGGAATCTCTACTATATTGACGATTTTCGCTGACAACGCTTTGTGCGCAATAAGTCCTCCAAATACAAAATTTTCAGAATTTTATCTTCATAAATGAAGGACTTATAACTTGTACTTATGCTGTTCGAAATTTGCTTTTTGCTTTTTAGTACCCTGTGGCGTATGAGTAACCTTCAAACACAAAATCGGAAATAAGGCTATATCTCTAAAACGACTCATCCGACTTTAATTCACATTTGAATTCAGCATAAGATTTTGGTTGAATTTGATTTGCACATATATTGGCCTGGTTAAGTTTTTGGTGATATTTGTCCATTTCTGATTTTCAAAAATCCATCTTTTTTCATAATAACTAGAGCTCCAGATTTTTTTGAACATTCTCGAGTAGCCCGAACAAATGTTGTTCAAATGCCCGAACAAACGGGCTTCAAACAAAAACGATCAGTTCGAATTGCCCGATACCCGGGTATCTAGAGCCCTAATAATAACCAAATTCCGGAACATCAAATTTAATTTTAGACAAATGTCGTGTAAGAGTTTTATACTCAGAAAAATGAGAGGAATCCGAATTTCGATGGCACGATATATGTAGGTTAGCAAATCGCCCCGGCCTAATATACATATTTACATACATACATACAACAATAAGGCAGACACAATGCCGGCCAACGGAAGCAAAGGTTGTATTAGTAGTACACACTAGCAGCAACGTACAGTAGTATGAAGCGATAGCAAAATGGAAGTATAGTTATGAATAATGTGTTGTATTGATTTTTCTACAATATTTGGAATATTATTTTTTTTTTTTTCATTTATATAAAACATGATTTAATCAGTTGAGTTCGAGATCCGAAAAAAAATGTCAAGCTCTTCCCCTTATATGGTCTAGATATTCGAAAAGAAGTATGTAGAAGTATGTACATATGTTAGGTTTAACGATATAAAAAAATTAAAGCGCAAATTCAGTGTTAAATATTTCACATAGCTAGTTTTGAAACAGTATTTTTTAGTTTTGAATTGAAATGCATAATAATTACATCAATGTGTGCCTAGGCGTATGAGCAACTTTTTTCCAGATAGTTAGAGACTTTTGAAAGTGTATTTATTGTTATTTTTTTAGAATACGGTAGAATTTTGCAATAAATTCTTAATGGACATTATACACCTTTAAATACTGGTATACAATCCATCAATAACTCAAAATCGAAAAAACTTAACATATCGCACCCTAAATCATAAAGTGGCACAACTCAAAATTTTTCGAAATCGGTGTTTTATCATAAACCGGTACACAGAACATGTCTCTAGCGATTGCCATTGCGATTGCGATTGGTGGGCTGAAAATATCAGTTTGAGCATGTTTTATTTTTTATGGTCTTGGGCCCATAGATCGTATTGACACCACCATGGATCAACGTGCCTATGTGGGTATTTTGCAGAACACTCTGCTGCCTTATGCGGAATAAAAAATTTCTCTGGAATGAACCTTCCATCAGGATAATGACCCAAAACATACGAGTCGGCTAGGCGACGAGTTCAAAGGAATTGAGGTAATGTCTTGTCCTGCACAATCAACCGAACTCAATGCTATAGAAAACTTGTGGGGCGACATAAAGAAATGGGAAACCAGCCAATAATCGTGAACTTTGGGATTTGGGAAAGAATTGTTGAGAAGAAAACCCAAGAAACGCTGTGAAGGATTAGTCGATTTTATGCCGCGTCGCTGTAAGGTGTTTTTAGACAATGATGGTTTCACGAACTAATATTAAACACTACTTTACTTTGTATATTCTAAATTTTTTGATTTTGCGCTTTTTTAAATATTTATCTAAACTAGAATAAAAATACTATTATTTTTTTGAACAAGGAATTTTTGAGTTATTTTACCTTTGTCTTTCTTAATCGGTTATCTTGCAACTTAACACCGTAAAACTCTTGTGATATGTGAAATGAATGTCTATGCTACTTTTGTACTCAATTTTAACCAAAAAGAAGTTAAAATAAACTGTTTATGAGTAAGTTGCATATTGATTTCATAGCACTATTATTATTTTGAACACAACTGTACGTGAACTTTTGCCTATCAATGCTTGTAAAGAAAAAGTTTTTTTTGGCTCTCCTCACAATATGGTCAACTTCTATACCAACTCCACCCACTGTGCAGTCAAATGGGGTTAAATGCCTATAACACCAGCGCGAATGCAAAATGCAAAATAGTAAAATAAGACGCTGCGATTGCGTGTATGTATTCTTATTGTAGTGAATGAAAGGATGCAACACAAAAATGCAGCTGGCCTTTGGCTGCACTAAATCACCCCTACAAAGTCAACAAGCAAAGTTCTCTAGTTTACGAGCTTGAGGTGGAAATAAGAAAAAAAATAAGCAATTGTTGGCAAATTTTAAATATAAACAAGTTTTTTTGTATAGCTCAAAGGCGATTGAAACGCAGGATCCTAGAAATCCGAGCGTTATGCATGACTACTTATAAATGTCTGTATGTAAGAATGTATGTACATATATTGCAATATTAGCAACCATTAATTGCCAATTTTTCTATGCCGATGCAGCGATAGCTGTCCACGCAGAAAAAACTGTATATCCTGCAAATGATATCCTGGATGCAGCAGGCAATGCTAGTTAAATGAACAGCAGCGGCTGCATCGACAACGGCGGCCTTTTCCCGATGCTAAAAGAGCATTTCAAATGCATTTTGCATGCACATATGCCTGAGTGCATACATATGTATGTATATACGCTTGTACATTAGGCCGTCTCGCGTTATAGGGAAGCAAAAATAAAGTGCGCCGTACGCCCCCGCATATGATGTCTTTTTGGAAAACATTTCCGGAAAAGTTTTTTATTTTTTTTTTGGACGCCGCTAGATGTCGCTAAAATTTTTTTTTCTCATATCTTCGGTATTTATAGTCCAATCTCAGAGTTTAATACACCAATGTCTTTGGCTTGAAAGGACGCCTTATACTATGGAATATTATTAACCCAATGTGCGTCATTGGGGTCATTACCACCCAGTATTTATTTTATACCACCCTAATGCAATTTTTTATGCCTGCATGTTAAACGTAGTCTAAAATCATTAATCTTTTGCAAAAGAATTATTTCGATCGCTTCAATAGAACCCGAAATAAACCACGTTCAACATTCCGTGGAATATATGTTTTTCGCTTCCTTTGGTCCTTTAGGTTCATTTTACAAAGATTTCTTCTGAGGAGACCCCTACTGAAATTTTATGGCGAATAATTTTCTAGAACATTTTAACCCTCTATCACCGCCAATAAAGGGTTATTTTGACCCCCTTTTTTAGAAAATCAGGAAAAATAGTATTTTTAAGGTCGCTAGAGGGTTAAAATGTTCTAGAAAATTATTTGGCATAAAATTTTACTATGGGTCTCCTCAGAAAATTATTCTGTAAAATTAACCTAAAAGACCAAAGGAACCGACAAACCTATATTCCTCGGGATGTTGAACGTGTTTTATTTCGAGTTCTGCGGAAGCGATCGAAATACTTCTTTTGCAAAAGATTAATGATTTTTGACTACGTTTAACATGCAGACGTAAAAAAGGTACATCAGGGTGGTATAAACTAAGTACTGGGAGGTAGTGACCCCAATGGCGCACATAGGGTTAATAATATTCTACAGTATAAGCCGCCCTACAAGCCAAAGACATTTCTGTATTAAACTTAGAGATCGGATTATAAATACCGAAGATATGAGAAAAATAAATTTTAGCGACATCTAGCAAAATTAAAAAATTTTCCGGAAATGTTTTCCAAAAAGACATCATATGGGGGGGCGTACGGCGAACTTTATTTTTTGCGATACGGTCTATTGTACATATGTATGCTGCATGACTTTTTTCTATTTTTTGCATTTTTTTTTTTTTACCGCAGGCAACTTACGCAAGAGCTTCACAGCAGCATGTGAGCATATACGCATAAGCCATCATGACCCTGCAACAAATGCGATTAATCCGGGACGTGTCCGGGATCAATCGCAAGGGAGCATGCGACTAATACAATTTTACATCCCTTTATATGGAGTGAATTGATCGCATTTGTTCGAGCATGTCCTATGAAGAGACTAATTGTTCAACTTGTATACCCGAACGGGTACCAATGTAGATTAATCGCTTTCATCCCCAACGGGTACAAATGTAGATCAATCGCTCACATCCCGCATGGGTACAAATGTAGATTAATCGCTTTCATCCCCAAGGGGTACAAATGTAGATCAATCGCTCTCAGCACGAACGGGTACAAATGTAGATTTTTCCTTAAAAATTGTAAATGTTCATGCATATTTAAATAAAGATTATATAATGTTTTACTTTTGTAAAAAAAATCTCAATAAATAAATTTAAAAAATTGTAAGTTTTGAGTATGCATTATATGAGTGTAAGGTAAAGGATCTTTTCATAGAATATTTTAGGCAACATTTTGTTAAAATTGTTATTAAACAAGTAAGGAAGCCTAAGTTCGAGTGGAATCGAACATTAGATACTCAGCTGTATGTTTTCATTGTTTGTTTGCGTTTGATGGAAACACGGCGTATTTTACATAAAGCGAGTGCCGCATAAAGTGGGCGTAGCCACGCCCATTTTCAACATTTTTATCAGTCATCCATCTAAGCATATAAATATTATTCTTTGTGCAGAATTTCATTCCTTTATGACTTCTAGTTACAAAGATGTCACGTTACAAATTCCCAAAGGGTGTTCCAGAAATATCTTTGTTAAAAAGTAGGCGTGGTCATAAACCGATTTCAATAACTTTTTGCGTGTCTATTAACACAAGCTATAAAAGTGTACAAACCAAGTTTCGTCATAATATCTCAATTATTTGTCGAGTTATAGGCTAAGAAATCTCGTATATTCCTTTGTCTAAAAAGAGGCGGTGCCACGCCCATTTTCCAAATTTTTATATTTTTTGTTTCCGGTCTATTGTGGAACTCATGCCACAAAATGTCTATGAATTATCTCTATATTTGACAAAGATATCGCTTAAAATGTTTTTATTAGGCCAATTTATAGTTCCCATGTATAAAAGTGGGCGTGGTCGTCAAACCGATTTCGCTAAAATTTTGAACATGTATTACCACTAGAAATAAAAGTGTACACACCAAGTTTCGTCGTTATATATAAATTATTTGTCGAGTTATGGGCTCAGAAATCTCGTATGTTCCTGTTTCTAAAGAGAGGCGGTGCCACGCCCATTTTCCAAAATTTTTGTGTTTTTCGTTTTATGTCCGCAGTTGGACTCCTGCTATAAAATTTCAATGATATATCTTTATATATGACAGAGATATCGCTTAAAGGCCACTTTATAATACACATATATAAAAGTGGGCGTGGCCGTCAACCGATTTTGGAAATTTTTCGTCCAAACATTTGCCTAACCAAGTATATCACGCGTACCGAATTTCATCGACATATCTTCAACGGTTTCTGATTTATGACTCATACAACTTTCAATGTTTGCCCCTTAATAAGTGGGCGTGGCACCGCCCATTTTCCAAAATTTTTGTGTTTTTTGTTTTATGTCCATAGCTGGACTCATGCGCCAAATTTCGTTGATAGATCTTTATATTTGACAGAAATATGGCTTAAAATGTTTTTATTAGGTCACTTTATAATATACATATATAAAAGTGGGCGTGGCCGTCAACCGATTTTAACTATTTTCCCTTCAAACGTTTGCCTAAGTAAGTAAATCACGCGTACCGAATTTCATCGATATATGTATCTTCAATGGTTTCTGAGTTATGACATATAAAACTTTCAAGGTTTGACCCTTAATAAGTGGGCGTGGCACCGCCCATTTTCCAAAATTTCATCAAATTTCTTCCTAGGGGTCTGAGCTCAACACGTGGTTAAAATTTCATCGCTCCAGCTATATTAGTAACTTAGATACCAAATTTCCGATTTTTTCTATATAGGAAAACTGGGCGTGGTCATGGTCCGATTTCGCCCATTTTCAATACCAACCGTTCCAGTCTCGATACTAACTTGCATTTCAAATTTCATCAAAATATCTCAATTTTTGCGCGAGTTAGAGTGTTTACAGACGGACGGACAGACGGACGGACGGACGGACGGACAGACGGACGGACGGACGGACATGGCTCAATCGATTTCTCTTTTTACCCTGATCATTTTGATATATATAAGTCTATATCTATCTCGATTATTTCATTCTGTTACAATCCACCGTTATGTGATTAAAACTATAATACTCTGTGTACTAGTACAGCTGAGTATAAAAAGGGTGTTCAATTCGTTTCACCGGTTGTTCTACAATTTTTTTAAATACATTGCATATTTTTGTAAAATGTCTACATTTAAGGAATCTAGATTTGTACCCGTTCGGAATGAAAGCGATTAATCTACATTTATACCCGTTCGGGATGAAAGCGATTAATCTACATTTATACCCGTTCGGGATGAAAGTGATTAATCTACATTTATACCCGTTAGGGAACAATTGGTCTACAATTAGTCTACATTTATACCCGTTCGGGAACAATTGGTCTACAATTAGTCTACATTTATACCCGTTCGGGAACAATTGGTCTACAATTAGTCTACATTTATACCCGTACGGGAACAATCGGGGACTAATTGTGGACCGATTGTTCTCGAAAGAGATCAATCCGGGACAAATATCTTTCGGTATTAATCGCAAATTTTTTTGCAGGGGAGCTTATGCATGTGTAAAACGTGTGGCTGTATTGAGTGGCCTTCCACGCTGTCATTGAACCCGACGCGTAGTACTGACAATAATACTAGCATAGCAAAAGCAAACAAAACAGTCAAGGGTTTGTCGGCTGTAAAAAAAAAAAAAAACAAAAAAAAATATGCATAGGAAACAAAAAAGTGCTCGAAACCTTATGTGCACAGTAACTTAAGCATACACACGCACACACGTGCTGCACCATTTTGTCCTGTTAGTCCTGCAGCGCCTGTATGTGGCGGCGGTTAAAATATAAATGTATGTACATACCGCATATATGCTTACGTACTTATTTAGGCGTACAGCCTGTAAACTGAACTGACCTACACAATGCAATTTTTGTAAGACTTTACTTGCTGTCCAATATTTTGACGCTGTTTAAAATTCACGTACAAACATACTCGTACATATGTATGTACAAAAGTACATATATATTTATGTAATCGCATGGTGAAAAGGTTATAATAACCTTCAGTGCATATCGCACTTAACATTGTTGGCATATTAGCACAAGGTGCTACAAAAAACTTGAGCTAAAGTACTTGTTACTTTTGTAGGCAAAAATGTTGCCTTTATGCTATACTCTCTTGTTAATGAGCATCACCTTGGAATGGAACGGAATGTAAATATGGTAGGCCGTGAAAAACTATACCTTTCCCAAGCACTCAGACATGTTTGCCCATTGTACTTAGAAAGGATCAGGATGTAGGGCAAAGTGGGGGTAGTGGAATCAATGTTCCTCTGCAAACTTTCCAGATTCTTTAATAAATCTGAGAAATGCGTCGAGTGGTAGAAAATATGCATCCGGCATTCTCAATATATCCGTCCCGTGTATGCGCAATCTTAGTCCATCGAAGCCCGGAAGGGTGCAGAGAAAATGCTTTGTATCGTCGTCCTCCACCTCCAGACAAGATAGGTGTAGTGAGCTCTCGATGATGTCTATGATGGCCATATGCTGTCCCCGTGTATTGTGTGCTGCAATCGACCCTAAAAGTACCCGAATAGCCCTCCTTCTCTGCTTGAGAAGGAAGTTTGCTATCTCCCTGTTAGGCTTATGCAAAAACCACTTTGTAATTTTACAGGAATTTGTAGAGTTCCAGCGTCTCCCGTAAGTTTCGCTCATGGAGTCCCTGTTCTAATTCACAGTGCCGGGTAATAGATATTTGGTCCTATTATTGGATGCGGTTCAGCTGGCTGTTCTGTTGATCCGGAATTTGCCAATTCATCGGCTAGTTCGTCGGCCTCCAGATACTAGCCGGATCCAATACCATATTCTGTTTTTGATCAGTTTCTGAGCAATTTCTTGTCTACTATAATCCCTCCTAGATATTTTACCTCTTCGGAAAGACTTGAATGTCACCTCAATAACAACACTGTCTTTTTATGAACAGCGCATCTTACAAAAGCACTAAAGGCCAGCTTCGTTAATGCGGTTCAGATAAAGGGTTAAAATGCAGGATGAAGTGCCACTTTAAACACCTTTGCACCTCCAAATGGCAACATATCGTCGCTATAGAAGAAAAAAGACGCAAAGTGTTTTATTGAGTAAGAAAGACGCAAACTTTTTTTTTTTCAAAGAAAACACATTAAAAATATTTTTCAAAATACTCTTTATTTTTTTTTTTTTGATAACGAAGAAAGACGCTTAGTTTTTTTTACTATAAAGAAATACGCATTTAAATATTTTTTAGGAAAAAAAGACGTATTCGATTTTTATTTTTCTTTGTCAATATTAATGCTAATGCGTCTTTCTTCGCAGTTAATAATGCTAATGCGTCTTTCTTCGTCGAAATATTTTATAATGCGTCTCTGTTCGTCGAAATGTTTTGTAAAGCGTCTTTCTTCCCCGTCATATTTTTAATGCGCCTTTTTTCGTCGACAAATTACTGACATGCGTCTTTCTTCTTCCGGAGCGACGATATGTATTTGTGTGGAAAAAAACGCCATAAGAACTAATTATGTTGCTTATATTCAGGTTTGCAAAAAGCTTTAGTTGCCATCTTTTTCGTCACCTTGTACATACCACAACAAAGTCGATTTTATTTATACTCGGTATGAAAGTAATTTATGTAAAAGATGGCGATTAAAAGAATTGTATTTCAAGTGTGAAACCGGCCCAAATGCGAAACGAATTTTAATTGGAAAAAAATGGGTCGTCAATACTAAGTACACGCACGCACACCGCTTCCCATTCGAACACCACATGCAGATGCTGCATTTGCATACAGCCTAGTGCATAATTCTCAAGCAAATATGGCAGACAGCTGTTGTTTTTTTCGCTCAAGTATTGATTTAATAAAAAATAATCCAGATTTTTTTAGCTGTTTTTTTTTGTGTTTTAAAATCAATTATCGCATTACATGGTTAAGTGCAATGCGATCATATTTCTTTCTGCTTGTCTGGTTGTTATTGGGCTTGAAGAACAAATGAACCACCCCTTTGTAGTAGGTCAGTAACTACGATATAAAAAAAAAATGTTTTGAAAAATTTTGTATGCTAACGAATGCTAATGACCTCAATGACAAGTCGTTTGCAGTTCAATGCGTAAATGTGACCAAATTCAAAATGGTGCTTGTTTTTAAAGGGGATTGTATAAACATCGTATGGTTAAGAAAGGGCTAGTAATGGTTTTTGTACTCCGTATATATGTTTAATAGATTCTTAATATCTACATGTGTATGTATGATGTTTGTGGAAATGGTGTTGCCAGTGAGATTCTTATGCATAAATTCAAAAGAAGGTCTAGATTATAAGACCATGTTGAACAGAAAATTTGATGCCAATCTGGACGGTTATCAGCGAGTAAAATTCTATTCCAGAAACTACTGGGAAAATCGAAGAAAATCATCTACACAGACGGCTGAAAAATAAAATATGGTACTTGATCCGGCTGGCACCTGGAGGCCGACTTCAGGTGCTATTATGCTTTAGGTACAATGGCTACGGTTTTTCAATCGCGTTATACAAATGCCATATTAAAAGCAGCAGAATGTATGATTGGTGATAGGAGGCATAGCAACCAAAATTTGTATCTGCAGTGACAGCCAGGATGCACTGACGGCACTGGAAACTGCGCGAACCTTTTCCGTAGCAAAATGGAATTCTACTTATCTAAAGAAGGTATCAGAAAAAACGGAACGCTATTTTCTAGGGAAAGATTTGTGCTATGAAACGGTTTAAGCAGTTTTAAATAAAAAAGAAGTAACATAAAATATATTGAGGAGGGAATATGGCCAAAAATCACGTTTTTCGCCACTTTGGGCATCAATATCTCAGAAAATAGATCCAAATTAGAAATTCTGACTATAGATTCATATTCAGCGCGCCAAAATACTTTAAAAAAGTGGAATTTTATTTCTGTAAAAAAAATTTCTTGTAATTTCGGCGGCCTGTGTAATCGATGACATTAATAATGGATACGGTTGCCCTACAGTTACAGTTATGGCAGTACCGGATAACTAACTCAAGCTTTATGGTACTATCAGGAATAAAGCTGATTCCACATAAAACTTTTTCCGCTTTGCGTTACGCCGCTTTCTATGTCAAACAACGCAAAACTGAAAAACTATGCCACAATGAACGCTGCAACAGCACTCAAAAAAATATTTATTTCTTTCATTTTCCGTTTTATTTACAAAAAAGTATATAAAAAAATAAAAATCTATTAAATTATTTTTCAATTGCGTGAAATTTAAATTTGTTTATTTACATTTAAATTAAAGTGAAAGTAAAAAAAAATTGCAACGCCCACAAAAGTTGAGATTTGGACAACTTTGTGCTTTACGTAACTTCGGCGTTGCGTTACTTTTTGTTATATGAGAAACCTCATATAGATACATGTATTTTATCCCAGCTGTCACGCAGAAAGTGTCACGTAGCGCAACACAAAGTTCTATGTGGAATCAGCTTAAGTTCAGTAGCTAGCAGACATTTCAATAATAAATTTCTTCGGTATGAATTGTTATTTAAAAGAAAAAAATATGTACTCAAGATTTGAATAAATCTGAAAATATGAAAAAGTGAATTTGAACGCTATTGCGTGCAGAAACAGTACTTATGTATGTACATATAGTACAATCATAAATACACGCAAATGCGCAGCAAAAAAAAAAAAAGAGTTGTACGTGCTTCACGAAAAGAAAGCAAAACTTTTTAACTGCATTACTTGCCGCTGGCGTGTGTACAGTTTGTGCCAAGCAGTGCACTCTCGCTCCTGGCACACACAGGGATTGCAAAAACAATTTACATACATACCTACATACATACAGTAAATTTTTTATGCAAACATTTAGCAAATATGTAAGGCGAACAGAACAGCATGTTCCTTGCAACACAAAAACACCACGTGCACTCCTGCTGCACATTCACACATGCACACGCACACACTATAAATATGTACCCTGCAAAAAACGTTTTGCTTATTGTTAACAAATCAGGTATCAAAAAGGCGTACGCTTGCAGCGCTGCTTCTCTTATGCACTCACTCTGTCTGCTCCTAACTCTCTAATACTTATGTATCTAGGCCTAATATCGCGCGGCGGATAGGCCTTTGGAATAAGGTGTACTATCAGAGAGAGAGAGAGTACTCCTTATGGCCTGATGACATCAACACAGGAAAATCAGCCTTATTTTAAGAATTACGCCATACAAATTTGCTACCCTTATAATTTTCAGGCCTTATTTCGGAAGCCTTTAAATCTGCTGTTTTAATTCTTAAATAAGGCTTAGGCTTTTGGCGGGTATGTAAGTGTTTGCGTATGTGTGCAAAACTTATTTTTGTTGTATGTATTTATATGTAACCGGAAACCATCCTTTTTAGCGCGTTTGCATTGTTGTTGTTGTGATGTACTAACAGTGACAGCGCTTGAAGCTCACAATGTGCATTGGGGATTGCGGCAGGGGAGTTCAGTGGACTGCTGTGATATGGCAAAAGCAGGGAGCTTGGTTTGAGGAAAGTGAAAAGTCGAGTCTCGGTGCATTGGATCAAAGCCGAGTTGCATACAACCAACGTGGCGGCAGTGTAATAGAGTACGACGAGTAGGTACATACGTGTAATGCCAAAAGGATACACAATGCTAGGCTTCAACTTTAAGCTTTATTTAGATATACCCATTTGTGTCGGAAAATACTATGAATCGTAGTACAATTCCTTGGTTGGTTGGTTGCTGTACAACTCGATACGTAAGCCGCGTGGTGGAGTGGGTAGAGTGCTCGCCTGTTACACCAGAGGTGTCGGGTCTAACCCCATCCCGAGCAAACACCAACAAATTTTTCTAATTATTTGGTTTTTAAGAGTCGCGGTCACCTCTCGGCAGAGGGCGGCATACCCTCCGTGAGTTTATTGCTGCCATGAAAAAGCTTATCACAAAAAATGCATTCGCCGTTCGGAGCCGCCATAAAACTGTAGGTCCACCCAATTAGTAGAAAAAAAGTTAAGGAACACACCTCGTATTGAGAGAGAAGCTCGGCCATAAAACTCGTTATAATAGCGCCAGTGTGTTATTATATTATTATGTACAACCCGACATTGCGGCACCGGACACAAATAGCGAATAAAACGCCATTTTGAAGCACTTTCCTTACCAGTGAACTAACCAAGTGTCAGAGCATACATACCCCAGTCAGAATGGTAACACCAAATAAGCTGTGAATCCTGACGAAGTTAAGTTAAGATAGGTTGGCCAGGATACAGTGGTCCCTCGCATAGACCACACATGGTCCTTGGTGTTGCCAACATCGTATTGGAGGCGCTATGCTAACATTTTAATATTTTGTGTATTTTCTGAAGATTATTTTTGTTGACCACTAGATTCCACAACAGCACCCTTGCGGGGTGAACCTATCTATGTGCCCTACATCGTCGAGAGGACCCACCCATTCGTCACCATCCGAAAACTCAAAGGTCCTCGATCCAGCGCCGAATGATTGGGGGTATTCCGATCCATTCGAGTCCCTCCAAGTAGCGCCTCCGCAGAGACGTTGCTAAAGCCATCCAAAATATCAAGAAAAGCACCAATTGCCCTCCTTGTAGTGAAGGACCTTTTCGATATGTTGTACAACGTTGTTATTCTTTATCTTGTTTATCCTCCAGCACGACAAGATATGTAAATGCCTTTTATGCATTCCGCCAGGCACCTCGAACCATGACTGAGGCCGTCTTGCACCCCCTCGACCGAACAACAGCTTTTATTAGCTCTCCTCGGTCTCCCCACCGCAGTCTACCCTGGCGCAAGCACCAGAAACAGACATCGGGGAGGAGAGACGGAGGTTCATTGCCCGGGCAGCAACCTCTTTTAGGTTTCAGCTGAGGATATTTGCCGCCCAAATTAAGCAATAAATAAATAACGAGGCTATTTTGTAAATACGATATTTAGTTGATTTTTAAAAGGATTTAAGCAACAGGGTATGCAATTCAAATGAGATTTTTTTTATTTTTAAAAATTATCACTTGGCTTACATGTATCGTGCTTTGCTACTGCTAAAGTTGCTGCATTTCTTTTAATTCTTCAAAATATTACAGAGGAGCATATGACATATGTACATAAATACCTATTCGTCTATACAAAAATATGTGTACATATGCACCAGCTCTGGCTTTGCCTTTGCATTTGCTTTGAATTCATCACGCATCCTGCTCGAGTACGTGGTCATATCCCCTAGTAAGCTGCTAGTATTTTTTGTGGCAACCGACGAAGTGCTCGGCTTGAGCGTTTTGTCCTCGCTTGACGTGTATTTCTGGCTGCTTGACTGCTGTCTTTTCAGACCGTGTTAAGCGGCAAAAAAAAATAAAACATGACGTTTTGTTATTATTGTTATTTTTTTGTAAGCAAATCCGGGCATCTGTAATTTAATTCCTTCACACTAGCTTACATACACACATACATACATATGTATGTACTACGTACTTTCTGCATACATACCTTCATACATATCGTTACCTTAATTCACAAAGGCCCTAATTGACACTTTTTTCAAAACTGCGTTTTTCGCAGATTGTAGTAGGATATATTAAAATACACCTTCCCACAAAATTTGATAGCGATAGTTACAAAAGTAACGAAGTTATACCACTTTTTAAAAAGCCCTGTCTGCATATGCTGAAAATCTATAAATTAAAAGGCCCTAACTACATTTGCTACAATATGCAGTAGTACAAGGTGAAAGTGTTTGGCAGGCTTTGAGTTATACATTTTGGACTCCATGCATGCTTAGATGGTTGTTTTTACCAAAATCGTAACACTGTGTCATCAAATGCTTTGCTAAACTTTTGTATGGGAAATAATGTAACTATAGAACATAAATATTTAGTAAAAGGACATACACAAATGGAATGCGAGGCTACACATTCTCTTATTGAAACAAAAATTTCTAAAAAACAAATAAACTTACCATCTCAACTTGTACAACTTATCCGCGAGGCTCGAAAAAATCCTAGTCCACTTCAAGTTCACCACCTAGAGCATAGCTTTTTTTGAATTTTGAAAACATTCCGAAAATGTACTCAACGATTCGATCTGGTATGTAATACTCGTATGTATATTCCTAGTGCATTAAACATATAATAATAATAATACAATGGCGCTATTATAACTCTGACGAGTTTTATGGCCGAGCTTCTCTCCCAATTCGAGGTGTGCTCCTTTTTGTTTTTCCTACAAATTGGGTGGACCTACAGTTTTATGCCGGCTCCGAACGGCGAATGCATTTTTTGTGAGAAGCTTTTTCATGGCAGAAATACACTCGGAGGGTATGCCGCCCACTGCCGAGAGGTGACCGCTGCTCTTAAAAACCCAATAATTGGATTTTTACTAATTAGAAAATTGTTTTTTTGGCTCGGACTGGGGTTTGAACCAGAGACCTCTGGCATAGCAGGCGAGCACTCTACCCACTGCACCACAGCGGCCACATATCTAAAATTATATTATGGTGTTTCCTTTTCAGGAAGAATGTCAGGAGACTCCACTGTCAACATGCTTCGTGCCTTAGGATATGATCCTTCGGGACAAATATTTTATAAAACTGATATAACATCTGAGTACCAGCCTCTACCTCAGAGAGCCAGCAAAAAATTTTGAAATAGTAAAGCCCAGCATTACATAATCAACAACTTCCAATCTCTAAAAAGAAATGGGAAAATCTATAGGATCTAAAAATATCATTACCTAAAGTTTGCCATTCCTTTTATGAAAACTTGCCCTTTAAAAATTAATGAAATTTTCCTATATTATGTATGTATGTATGTACACTGAGAGAAAAAAAATATATGGAGGGGTCAAAGAAATTGTTTACCTATTTTGAACACTACTTTCTTTGTTTTGAGTAAATTTTCCTTAAAACATGTTAAAAGGTTTATAAAATATTGTTGTTACATGCGTTACCATGGTTTCATATGGTTTTGAAAAAATTCATACATTCAAATAATGAAAAATTCTTTAAGCGCCATTACATTCCCAACTTTCCTTGTTTTGAAGACTTGATTTCTTTAATTTTGAGAAATTAAATTCCCATACAAATTCCCATGGCAACGAATTTGTTTGAATGTTTTTTTATGTTTTTTCCACATTTTTGAGAAAATTTACACAAAACAAAGAAAATTTTGTATTGGGACGCGTGTTCAAAATAAGGAAAATTATGTCTTTGATCGAGAGAAATTTTTTTTTTGAGTGTATGTGTATTGAAATTAATATACATATTAATTTTACGATATATGTTGTACATATATATTTACAGTCTGAAATGTTATTTATAATGCGCTTTGAAGTTATTGGAATCAATTGCAGCTAAAAATTTGAATAAATCTTCAAACCACAAAAAGCCCTAACTACAGCTTTTTTTCTAAATTCGTACACTGAAAAAACAACTTACTCAGATTATGGAAAAGTGGGAATGATTCGGCGCTAAAGACATATTTCCATATTTTGATGTACGATTTTCTTCAAATCAAGGAATAAAACCCACGTTTTAAAGAAAATTGTACATCAAAATATGGAAATATGTCTTTAGCGCCGAATCATTCCATTTTTCCATAATCTGAGTAATTTTTTTTTTGAGTGTAGTGTAAAAAAGCCCTATCTGACACAAAATTTGCCAAAATCCAATGTATCTAAAATTTTTCTTCAAGATCTACTTCAGGACCTTGTTTGTGCAGAAACTGCATTTTTACAAACTCACAAAAGTCTTTTATTTTCATTTTAGCACGTTTTTTGGCTCTCCTGTAAAAAAATTATTTTGTCAGTTAGGGCCTTTGTGAATTAAGGTAACGATATGCTCTTCCAAGAGTGTTAAGCACATGCATAAGTAGGTGTTGAAAGTTGTTTTTGCCGCCAATTTTTTTTTAGCTGGTCCTTTTGTCCTTCTGTGTGAATATCGACTTTCGTATTTTTTTACTTGAAAAAAAAAAACTAATAATGCAAGGTACTTTATAAAAAAAAAGGTGTGAAAGCCATTTACAAACAAATCGCATGTCATAATTTGATATGCGTAAATCTGTAGGTTACATGTCGATTTGTATGTTTGTATGTAAATATGTATGTATGTATGTAAGTCCAGGTATAAAAGAAGTTTACTAAAATGAATAGAACGGCTTTTATTTTGAAATTTCAAAAAAAATTGAGTAGTTTTTTATATTACAAACAGCAAAAAACTGCATCAGATAAATGCGCAAAGAAAATGTCCATATTGCAGCTTGCCAGCTTGATCTCCATCGAAATTTGCTTGTTTTGAGGACGATAATGCACTGAAGTGGAAATTGCAGGCTACATATGGTTCTGTAACAAACAACCTTACGAAGGGAATGAAAAAAGTCTACGCATTTTTACATGTACATATGTATGTATGTATGTACATACATATCGACGCTTCCGTGCAATACTGTACTAAATCTAAAACTGGGTTTGTTCTCATTCTAGTATCTCAACGCAATGCTTTCAACTGACTTTTAACCAGTCCTGTTAAGTTCCGATTAAAATTAATAATGATTAATTTTTTGGGGTTTTTTAATTTTAATGATTATTTTAATTGTCTTCCATTAACCGGACAATTAATAATCGATTAAATTAAAAAATTGTAAAGAAAAATCATGATTAATAACCATTAAAAAAATAATCAGACATAATCATATAATCACATAATTTTTTTAAACCGCATGATTATTTTTAATTTCCGGAAATGTATTTCAAAAAGATCATATCGGGGGCGTACGGTGAACGTTTTTTTTATCATATAAGGCGAGACGCCTAATATGCAGTGCACTGCCGGTAGAAGTGAAACCTTCATAAAACTTGGCTTTGGATTTTTTAAAGTCAAAATAAAAACAAAATCGAATAACACACAAAAGAGCCCTCTATTGCATTTCTTTAACGAAATTTTCTACGAAAGTTTTGGAACCAACTTTGATGGGGATGGTTGTTTTTTTGGAAATATTTTTTAAATGGCGTGTTTTTAATTTTTTTTGTTAATTGTGTGTTCTTTCAATCAGCCAATGATTTAGAGTTAGAATATAATATTAAATTCCTACTATTAGGTGATTCACAAAGTGTCATAAAGTCATATGTCATATTAAAATATTGTACGGCAATAGTTATAAAAGACTTTTCCGAAGCCTTGTGAAGAAGTAAACAAAAACAGCTGATCAAATACGACGACCCAAAAACATATCGTGCAGAGTTGTATTTATTTAGTACACATATAGCATAGAATGCAACCACAGAATATTATGACTTATGACGATATGACGCAATATGACAGGTTGTGAATCCCCTATATATATTTCCAGCAAAAACCATTTTCTAACCAAAAAGCTACCACTCTTATTACCAATGAGAATGCGTACATATGTATGTATGTTTGGCGAAATAAGTAAATTGTTACAGTGAGCCACTGTTGTCTGTTCAAGTGCAACGCGCAAACAAGCTGCTTTTTTGAACAGATCAAGCGAAGCGTAAATATAGAAATAAATCCACACTGACAAGTGCAGACAGATGATCATCCTCATACGATAAAGTGGAAGAGGAGGAGAGAAATGGAGGGCAGGTATTGTATGTAGTTCAGCAATAAAATAAAATAAAATAAAAACTACATATGAGGGGATTAACTTTAATTCAATATACACATGTAAATCGAATTAAACCGTTACTTATTTGCGTAAGCTTTCTATAAACAAAAACGGAGGTATTTGCTCCACTTATTAGCATGCGTTATGGCCTGAAGCTTTACGAGCTGCAGGATGATAAAAAATAGAATCGTTCGACAATCACAATAATACTGTTAAGAATAATGAAATATAGTATCTATATAGAAGTCAAATCTAAATAAAAATCAATGGTCCATTAAATGAAGTATTTACGATTAATGACAGAATTAAAGGAAACATATTAAATATTTCGGAAAATATCAGATAGTTTTCCCAAGCATTTCTTCAACTTGCCATGATGTTTCGCTCACACAATTTACATCTGAAAAATTGTCTTTTTATCAAAGAGAAATGTGTTTTCCCGGCACTTTACGTCATTCTATATCGACTCAGTTTGCTGGCCAGTAAAGCTGGCCGTGTTACGAGAAAAGTTGACGACCATGCGTAAAGTCCCAATTTAAAAGCCAGGACTGAAAGTAATCTCTGTTTGTTGCTTTCTTGTTGCTTGGTTTTCCGATAGGGTAGAATTTTGATTTATTGCGGAACGAATTTCCGTCATCCCTTATCAAGTTCGATTTGGTTATAAACCGATTTCGGCGATGTGCCATCTTCAGTAATAATACGGAGTTCAACGCTTACAATAGTTGATACACATTATCACTGGAATATTGGCTAAGGAAATTTCAGAAAAAGAAAGTTTCCTGACCAATTAGCATTGGCGAAAGAGCGTTGTGTACTTAAAACTGCTTACCTGTACCATAATGTCCAACCTTACCCTACATGTAGATATGTATGCATATAAAGTGCATGTGTATCATGTATGTATGTAAGTTGGTGAACGAGATCGGATGGCCCCATTATCAAGTTGAAATACGGTGCTAAGCTAGGAGGGGGCACAGGTATGCATTTGTGAATGTACATATCGTCGTTTAAAGTGCATTTTTGCGTAAGAGGTATTTTCATTTTCGAGTAAGGGACATTTTTGCCAAAAATGAGATTTTCCAACCCTGAGTTCCTGACGCTCAGCTCTATCGATCCATACCAAAACTTTGCAATTCTAACAACAAAAACGCATAATAACAGTAAATTTCATAATCGCTTATGAAGAGTATTGTTAAAATTTGGCAGCATTACCGCGTATGATTTTAGTTCATTCATACAAGCGAAGTTATATGTTATTAGATAAATAAATTAAATGGCGAATTTATATGAAACGGAGCAAAAGTTAAATATTTTAAACAAATAATGTCGGGTAAATATCAAGCAGGTATTATTTTAAACAAATTAAATGAAGTTGCTAATTGGTAAACTCTGATACTACGTTTTTTTGCTACAATCTTTACAATTTTCCCAACCAAATTATGACTAAAGGTATCAAAAATTAAAAAAAGAAAACAAGAAAGGAAGCCTCAGTTCGAGTGGAGCCAAATATTGTAAGCTTTCATAGTTTTTTTACGTTTGCTGGAAATCGGTGCAATTTATATAAAGCCCGTGCCGCATAAAGTGGGCGCAGCCACGCCCATTTTGAAAATTCGTATCAATAACCCGACTAAACGTATAAATAATCTTGTTATTATAAAATTTCATCCCTTTATGTCTTTTATTTACAGAGATGTCACGTTACAAATTTCTGAAGAGCATTCGAGAAATATTTTTACTAAAAAGTAGGCGTGGTTATAAACTGATTTCGCTAAAATTTTGCACATATACTACCGCAAGTGGTAGAAATAAGTCCACCAATTTTCGTCATATCTCATTTATTTGTCGAGTTATGGGCTCCGAAATCCCGTAGATTCCTTTGTCTAATAAGAGGCGGTGCCACGCCTATTTTCCAAAATTTTTCTGTTTATGGTTTTCTATCTATCGTGGTACTTGTGCCACAAAATTTCATTGAATTATCTTTATAATTGACGAAGATATCGCTCAAAATGTTTTTATTGGGCTCCTTTGTAATACCCATATATAAAAGTGGGCGTGGTCATGGTCCGATTTCGCCCATTTTCAACCGTCCCAGTCTGGATAGGAACCTGTATACTAAATTTCATAAAGATATTTAAATCTGTGTACTATTACAGCTGTGTATAAAAATTAATTTATTACATTGCGATGAAAACATGTTTTTTGAGGGCCATGATTCTTATGCGAAAATTTATAAGACATACAAGTCAGGTTATAAACCAGATAGAACACGGATGTTCCTAATCCAATCCACAACAGTCACCTCAAAATTACAAAAAGTAAAAATCAAGATTTAAAACACTTAAAACGAGTGATACCCTACGATTGTCACAGCTTTTATGACAATTTACCACATTTACCTTACGACCTCCAGCAATGTGTAAACAAAATTACGTTTTCTTAATTAAAAATATTAATTTTAGCTTTAAATTTAATATAAGTTTAAGTTTTGTTACTTTTGTTCTTTATAAAATACTAAAAAAAAGAATTATATTGAACATTTTGCCATTTCCTAACCGCTTGTGCGTGATTTTTGTGTCAAATAAAAATTGCACAACCGCACATGAAAAAAAAGAGTCCTAATAATTCAATTTGTTTCTTTTTTTACACTAAGTTGATGTTTTAGCTAACAAACTGATCTACGTAACTATTTAAATTTAAGCTTGTACGCAGAAAGAAGTAACGGTTTTGAAATGAAACAGTTTTTTTGCTCTCCTGTAAAGTTCAACCAATGTCCGCTACGCGAAAATGAAAATACCTCTTACGCAAAAATGCACTTTAAACGACGATATGTACATACGTGAGTATATGTGACGTTGAAGCATTGCAAAAACCGCTGTAGCATGAGTCGTCCAACAAAAAGTTATATGTACAGCTGTGTTCAAAATAATAATAGTGCTATGAAATCAATGTGAAACTTACTCATAAAAAGTTTATTTTAACTTCTTTTTTGTTAAAATTGAGTACAAAAGTAGCATAGACATTCATTTCACGTATCACAAGAGTTTTACGGTGTTACGTTGCAAGATAACCGATCAAGAAAGACAAAGGTAAAACAACTCAAAAATTCCTTGTTCAAAAAAATAATAGTATTTTTATTCTAGTTTAGATAAATATTTAATAAAAGGTAAAATCAAAAAATTTAGAATATACAAAGTAAAGTAGTGTTTAATATTAGTTCGTGAAACCATCATTGTCTAAAAACAGCGACGCGGCATAAAATCGACTAATCCTTCAGAGCGTTTCTTTGACATTTTTTTCTCAATAATTCTTTCCTACTTCCCAAAGTTTACGATTATTGGCTGGTTTCCCATTTCTTTATGTCGCCCCACAAGTTTTCTATAGCATTGAGTTCGGTTGATTGTGCAGGACAGGACATTACCTCAATTCCTTTGAACTCGTCGCCTAGCCGACTCGTATGTTTTGGGTCATTATCCTGATGGAAGGTTCATTCCAGAGAAATTTTGTATTCCGCATAAGGTAGAAGAGTGTTCTGCAAAATACCCACATAGGCACGTTGATCCATGGTGGTGTCAATACGATCTATGGGCCCAAGACCATAAAAAGTAAAACATGCTCAAAGTGATATTTTCAGCCCAACCATGTTTAACCTTTTTGGTTGTGTATCTAGGCTTGTATTCAGTATTCGGTGGACGACGGACATACTGTTGAGAACCTGTGCCTCGAAAAAAGGAGGGACGAAAGCAAGAAATCAGCTAAACGTTGTGGGTCGAAAATATTAGTTTGAGCGTGTTTTACTTTTTATGGTGTTGGGCCCATAGATCGTATTGACACCACCATGGATCAACGTGCCTATGTGGGTATTTTGCAGAACACTCTGCTGCATTATGCGGAATACAAAATTTCTCTGGAATGAACCTTCCATCAGGATAATGACCCAAAACATATTAGTCGGCTAGGCAAGGAGTTCAAAGGAATTGAGGTAATGTCCTGTCCTGCACAATCAACCGAACTCAATGCTATAGAAAACTTGTGGGGCGACATAAAGAAATGGGAAACCAGCTAATAATCGTGAACTTTGGGAAGTAGGAAAGAGTTGTTGAGAAAAAAATGTCAAAGAAACGCTGTGAAGGATTAGTCGATTTTATGCCGCGTCGCTGTTTTTAGACAATGATGGTTTCACGAACTAATATTAAACACTACTTTACTTTGTATATTCTAAATTTTTTGATTTTACCTTTTATTAAATATTTATCTAAACTAGAATAAAAATACTATTATTTTTTTGAACAAGGAATTTTTGAGTTGTTTTACCTTTGTCTTTCTTGATCGGTTATCTTGCAACGTAACACCGTAAAACTCTTGTGATACGTGAAATGAATGTCTATGCTACTTTTGTACTCAATTTTAACAAAAAAGAAGTTAAAATAAACTTTTTATGAGTAAGTTTCACATTGATTTCATAGCACTATTATTATTTTGAACACAACTGTATATGTATAGTTTTTGTGTGACGCCGTCTGTTGCTGATTGAGTATAAAGTTTCATGGATAGCTGCATCGTCGCACAGTGGTTTTGGCTTTAGCTGCAGCCAACCGCTTTTTTAATGCTGCCAACAATATTTTTAGTTGCAAGCTGAATAAAAACAAGTCATAACTGACATAAAGCAAATTTTACAGAGCGTGTTTTTTATGTTTCGCTCTTAAAACTTTAAATATTTGACTGAAATTTTAATGGGCAATATGATGTTTTAGAAAGAAAGCAAATACAGCATCGCTCTATTATATACATACATATGTACATGGCACTCATAACGTTGCTTACAACAAGTTCTAAAGTGCCTTCTAAAGAGTACTCATTCATACTAGCGCTACGGGGTATAGCCGCATGTCTGTACATATATTTCTATGCACACACCTATGTTTCTATATATATAAGTATACAACACCACAAGCCGGGGCTATATATAATATTTAAACACCAGCCGGGAATTCGAAAAACAAGCTCTTGTTGGCTATTTTGCCGTGTGTTGTTAAATATTCATACTAAGCTAGACAATGAAGCGATGACAAAACACAAAAAAAACCTACAATAAAATAGAATGTTAAAAGTGTTGTGTGGTTGCAAAAAAAAACAAAAAACAAAACAAAACGAAGCGAAACAAATTGCACAAATTTCGCATAGCAACAAGGCGCTTGGCGCCTAGAATCGACCACAACATGGACCACTGCAACCGAAACCGGCAAATCGAAGCGTGGAGTTGGTAAGCAATAAATGGATAAGTTGGGGAAGAAGAGACGCTGAATGCGGACGATAGGTAGCTTGTCTTAAAGTAACTTGCAAACAGATACACGCATGCACTTGAAGGCTTTTCGCGTTTTACATTTTTTTTTTTTTTTTTTATTTCTTGGTATAAAATGCATGTTGGTGTAGGTCTAGTTTGGCCGGTTTTTTGTATAGAGTGCACTTTTGCAGCGATGACCGCGTTAGCGACAGAGCAGTCGAGCCCAAGACAGCGAAATTAGCGAAGAAAGCGTTACAAAAATTGCTGATAAATACATATATGTAGGTATTAATAAAATAGGTTATGTAAAGCTGAATTCGCTTCAAACTTTTCTGACTTATAAACAGCATGCATTAATGTACATAAGTATTATGCACATGTGTAATATCCTTCTTTGTCAACTGCTAGCTGTGCTACGCTTGAATAGGCAACAGCAAGTCTAAGCATCCGATAGCGCTTTGCTTTCAGTTTCTTTTTTGTTGTTCCCCAATACATCGCTTTCCTTTCAGCTTTAAATTGCCTCCAATATCGTTCATACATATATTTTTTTTTTTTGATTTGCTTTGTTTTCTTTTTCTGTTTTGATCACAGCTGTGGCATATTTTTAGTGGCGTCTTGAGATGCAATTTCCAACCATATGCCATTTTTTTAGCCACGTTAACCTCGTAACTTGCACTTGCGGGTTTGCTGGGCTCTCGAAAATATAGGACAGGATGCGTTGCGGTGTGTTGCGTTTGCAATGCGTTGTACCGTTTTGCACGCACTGTACACATTTCGTATTTACTTGGCCTACATGCATAAACACACATACATACCTACTATGTATGAGAATATGTAGATAAATATACATTTTTTTTTGCAGCAGAGCAATGTCCCTTGCCCTTAAAGTGTTTCGAAGAAGCTTTGCAATGGCTTTTGGTTTTTTATCTCTTCTTTTGCTTGTTTTTTGTTTACACTGCTGCAGTCAATCCTTATGTTGCAAATGAAAAGTAGGCCAAGTTAAAACTGATTTATTAATCTGATACGTTGATTTCGTCTTTGCTAAAATATAGGTTGAGGATGAAATAAAAATTTTTTTTAGTGAACAGTGTATCTACATATTTAGGTACATTTTGATTTTTAACCCCTCTTATCTCTGTATATAAAATAGTAGGGGTTTTTTATGAGGAAATAGCTCAAATGACAATTTTTTCCCAAATTTTGACAATTTGGATAAGTCCTCTCGACATAGGCTATATTCTTTCTCGCTAGAATACGTATTTATGATTCGATTCTGTTCGTTTTTAACACGTATGTTCTTATGTAATTAGGAACTCGGTTACAAAAATTAAACCACTAGATGCCGCTGGAGTCCAGATATTCAGAAAATCTGTGTTTATGGTTCGTAAAGGTAAAGGTAAAGGTAAAGGTAAAGGTAAAGGTAAAGGTAAAGGTAAAGGTAAAGGTAAAGGTAAAGGTAAAGGTAAAGGTAAAGGTAAAGGTAAAGGTAAAGGTAAAGGTAAAGGTAAAGGTAAAGGTAAAGGTAAAGGTAAGGTAAAGGTAAAGGTAAAGGTAAAGGTAAAGGTAAAGGTAAAGGTAAAGGTAAAGGTAAAGGTAAAGGTAAAGGTAAAGGTAAAGGTAAAGGTAAAGGTAAAGGTAAAGGTAAAGGTAAAGGTAAAGGTAAAGGTAAAGGTAACGGCAAAGGTAAAGGTAAAGGTAAAGGTAAAGGTAAAGGTAAAGGTAAAGGTAAAGGTAAAGGTAAAGGCAAAGGTAAAGGTAAAGGTAAAGGTAAAGGTAAAGGTAAAGGTAAAGGTAAAGGTAAAGGTAAAGCAATAGGTAAAGGTAAAGGTAAAGGTAAAGGTAAAGGTAAAGGTAAAGGTAAAGGTAAAGATAAAGCAATAGGTAAAGGTAAAGGTAAAGGTAAAGGTAAAGGTAAAGGTAAAGGTAAAGGTAAAGGTAAAGGTAAAGGTAAAGGTAAAGGTAAAGGTAAAGGTAAAGGTAAAGGTAAAGGTAAAGGTAAAGGTAAAGGTAAAGGTAAAGGTAAAGGTAAAGGTAAAGGTAAAGGTAAAGGTAAAGGTAAAGGTAAAGGTAAAGGTAAAGGTAAAGGTAAAGGTAAAGGTAAAGGTAAAGGTAAAGGTAAAGGTAAAGGTAAAGGTAAAGGTAAAGGTAAAGGTAAAGGTAAAGGTAAAGGTAAAGGTAAAGGTAAAGGTAAAGGTAAAGGTAAAGGTAAAGGTAAAGGTAAAGGTAAAGGTAAAGGTAAAGGTAAAGGTAAAGGTAAAGGTAAAGGTAAAGGTAAAGGTAAAGGTAAAGGTAAAGGTAAAGGTAAAGGTAAAGGTAAAGGTAAAGGTAAAGGTAAGGGTAAAGGTAAAGGTAAAGGTAAAGGTAACGGCAAAGGTAAAGGCAAAGGTAAAGGTAAAGGTAAAGGTAAAGGTAAAGGTAAAGGTAAAGGTAAAGGTAAAGGTAAAGGTAAAGGTAAAGGTAAAGGTAAAGGTAAAGGTAAAGGTAAAGGTAAAGGTAAAGGTAAAGGTAAAGGTAAAGGTAAAGGTAAAGGTAAAGGTAAAGGTAAAGGTAAAGGTAAAGGTAAAGGTAAAGGTAAAGGTAAAGGTAAAGGTAAAGGTAAAGGTAAAGGTAAATGTAAAGGTAAAGGTAAAGGTAAAGGTAAAGGTAAAGGTAAAGGTAAAGGTAAAGGTAAAGGTAAAGGTAAAGGTAAAGATAAAGGTAAAGGTAAAGGTAAAGGTAAAGGTAAAGGTAAAGGTAAAGGTAAAGGTAAAGGTAAAGGTAAAGGTAAAGGTAAAGGTAAAGGTAAAGGTAAAGGTAAAGGTAAAGGTAAGTAAAGGTAAAGGTAAAGGTAAAGGTAAAGGTAGAAAGGTAAAGGTAAAGGTAACGGTAAAGGTAAAGGTAAAGGTAAAGGTAAGGGTAAAGGTAAAGGTAAAGGTAACGGCAAAGGTAAAGGCAAAGGTAAAGGTAAAGGTAAAGGTAAAGGTAAAGGTAAAGGTAAAGGTAAAGGTAAAGGTAAAGGTAAAGGTAAAGCAATATGTAAAGGTAAAGGTAAAGGTAAAGGTAAAGGTAAAGGTAAAGGTAAAGGTAAAGGTAAAGGTAAAGGTAAAGGTAAAGGTAAAGGTAAAGGTAAAGGTAAAGGTAAAGGTAAAGGTAAAGGTAAAGGTAAAGGTAAAGCAATAGGTAAAGGTAAAGGTAAAGGTAAAGGTAAAGGTAAAGGTAAAGGTAAAGGTAAAGGTAAAGGTAAAGGTAAAGGTAAAGGTAAAGGTAAAGGTAAAGGTAAAGGTAAAGGTAAAGGTAAAGGTAAAGGTAAGGTAAAGGTAAAGGTAAAGGTAAAGGTAAAGGTAAAGGTAAAGGTAAAGGTAAAGGTAAAGGTAAAGGTAAAGGTAAAGGTAAAGGTAAAGGTAAAGGTAAAGGTAAAGGTAAAGGTAAAGGTAAAGGTAAAGGTAAAGGTAAAGGTAAAGGTAAAGGTAAAGGTAAAGGTAAAGGTAAAGGTAAAGGTAAAGGTAAAGGTAAAGGTAAAGGTAAAGGTAAAGGTAAAGGTAAAGGTAAAGGTAAAGGTAAAGGTAAAGGTAAAGGTAAAGGTAAAGGTAAAGGTAAAGGTAAAGGTAAGGTAAGGTAAAGGTAAAGGTAAAGGTAAAGGTAAAGGTAAAGGTAAAGGTAAAGGTAAAGGTAAAGGTAAAGGTAAAGGTAAAGGTAAAGGTAAAGGTAAAGGTAAAGGTAAAGGTAAAGGCAAAGGTAAAGGTAAAGGTAAAGGTAAAGGTAAAGGTAAAGGTAAAGGTAAAGGTAAAGGTAAAGGTAAAGGTAAAGGTAAAGGTAAAGGTAAAGGTAAGTAAAGGTAAAGGTAAAGGTAAAGGTAAAGGTAAAGGTAAAGGTAAAGGTAAAGGTAAAGGTAAAGGTAAAGGTAAAGGTAAAGGTAAAGGTAAAGGTAAAGGTAAAGGTAAAGGTAAAGGTAAAGGTAAAGGTAAAGGTAAAGGTAAAGGTAAAGGTAAAGGTAAAGGTAAAGGTAAAGGTAAAGGTAAAGGTAAAGGTAAAGGTAAAGGTAAAGGTAAAGGTAAAGGTAAAGGTAAAGGTAAAGGTAAAGGTAAAGGTAAAGGTAAAGGTAAAGGTAAAGGTAAAGGTAAAGGTAAAGGTAAAGGTAAAGGTAAAGGTAAAGGTAAAGGTAAAGGTAAAGGTAAAGGTAAAGGTAAAGGTAAAGGTAAAGGTAAGGTAAAGGTAAAGGTAAAGGTAAAGGTAAAGGTAAAGGTAAAGGTAAAGGTAAAGGTAAAGGTAAAGGTAAAGGTAAAGGTAAAGGTAAAGGTAAAGGTAAGGTAAAGGTAAAGGTAAAGGTAAAGGTAAAGGTAAGGTAAAGGTAAAGGTAAAGGTAAAGGTAAAGGTAAAGGTAAAGGTAAAGGTAAAGGTAAAGGTAAAGGTAAAGGTAAAGGTAAAGGTAAAGGTAAAGGTAAAGGTAAAGGTAAAGGTAAAGGTAAGGGTAAAGGTAAAGGTAAAGGTAACGGCAAAGGTAAAGGCAAAGGTAAAGGTAAAGGTAAAGGTAAAGGTAAAGGTAAAGGTAAAGGTAAAGGTAAAGGTAAAGGTAAAGGTAAAGGTAAAGGTAAAGGTAAAGGTAAAGGTAAAGGTAAAGGTAAAGGTAAAGGTAAAGGTAAAGGTAAAGGTAAAGGTAAAGGTAAAGGTAAAGGTAAAGGTAAAGGTAAAGGTAAAGGTAAAGGTAAAGGTAAAGGTAAAGGTAAAGGTAAAGGTAAAGGTAAAGGTAAGGGTAAAGGTAAGGGTAAAGGTAAAGGTAAAGGTAACGGCAAAGGTAAAGGCAAAGGTAAAGGTAAAGGTAAAGGTAAAGGTAAAGGTAAAGGTAAAGGTAAAGGTAAAGGTAAAGGTAAAGGTAAAGGTAAAGGTAAAGGTAAAGGTAAAAAAAAACAACATTTTTCGTCGCAGCAAAGCGGTACGGGCATCCACGAGTTTCCTCTAAAAAGTATTTAGACAAAAAAAAATTTAAATGGACAATACAAATTTTTTGAAAGTAGCATTAAATGCATCGGGTACACGATGTTGAGAAGTTTAATTACCATTTTAGTTTATTTATGTATGTTAAAAGCCATCTCGTACAAGTTTCGTAAATGTTCTTAGCTCTTAATCCGCCCACACTTGCAAAATCGCATATGTGACATTTGTGGAAAAAATGAGATTTCTAAACCCTGAGCTCCAGATATCGATGACCACACGTACATATAAATCGTAAAAACCGTCTTCCTTCATTAAAAAGTTTTTAAAATAACGGTTAATAAAATACCAACTATACCGCCGTCCCTATTGCAAAACAAGCATATCTTTTCGGTCTACTGTAAAATTTAGGTTTTTGTTAAATGGGCGGTTTTGTAAAGGCATCGGCGATATGTAGAAACATGTGCATTAGAGTGTGTTTAAAATTTAAATTAACGATATTTTACTGTATCGCCCCCTCAATCTGTAGTAACATGGTCAAAGATATCACACATAAATTTTGGTCCCGATTGGTGGCGGTTAAGGCGTGGCGCATTGAGGTCAAAGTTCAAAAAACTATGAAGGGTCAAAAAATCAAAGTATTTTTTTTTAATTATCTAATACCCAAAATTAATACTTTTATACCCAATGATAACAAATATAAATTTTGGTTCCGATTGATGACGGTTTAGTGGTGTTTTAAGGTCAATGTTCAGATTGCCATAGAAGACTTACATTTTTAGTGTCGCATATGGTAATCTGAACTTTGACCCCCTTGATACAGTCTTTTTATGAACTTCTAAATTTTTCATACAAATTAAAATCACCCTAATGTGCATACATACATATATGTATCTACAATTATACAATCACTCCAACTAAATTCCACAATTTATGTGTCTCTCTTAAAAAACATAACCAAAATCTACTTAGATAAATGCTTGCAGCGGCAAATTGCCAAACAGACTGCAGTGAGACTTTTAGGCGCTTCAACTTATCTATGTATGCATGTACGTACTATTTATTACGTATGTAATTGCAAAGGCAAATGAAATAGGTACATTTTTTTAAGGAAAAAGTTAAATTAGAAAAGAAATGCATTTTTCACATGACAGCAAACGCGCCAACTGACAAAGCAAGGAAATTTCTTCTTTTTATGCATTTCTTGCTGGCAAAAATCAGCGCATTACTTCCAATTAACCCAAATGTGCGGCTGGCTGAGTGCATGGCTTGGCATGGCTGCAGTTAGCTACATATGTACATATGTATTTAAGTTACTTTGCCGTTAATGCAAGGGTTGCATGTGCACACACACAATCTCACATACCACGTGTGTTTGTTGGTCGTCTTCTTCGAGCAGTACTGATGAGGAGCAGCGGTTGCCGGGTGCAAACTTTTGCGATTTGCAATGACACTTCGACGCTTTCATTTTTTATTTTTGTTTTTGCTTTTATTTTAATTTTTGTTTTTGTTTTTGCTTTTGCTTTTTTTTACTTTTATGCTCGTTGTTTGTCTGCCGCATTTGTGCTTTGTATGTTTCCCACTGCTGCTCGCGGCTCACTGCTCACTGCTTGCTGCAGTGTCATGCTAATGTGCAATGTACTAAAAGCAAAGGCTTTATTTTTTGGGGCATTGACCTAGCAGCCTACAGTCAGTCAGTCAGTCAGCCAAGCCGCAGGCAGCAGCAGCAGCAAGTCACAAAAGCACTGAAACCACCGCCATCACAATTGTCATATGTACATACGTACTCGTAGTCATAATCAGGGACCGTAATCATTATGAGTTTTATAATAAAAATCGCCATTTCTGTGGACATTTGGAAAAGCAACCTAAGTCTAAATTCGCAGTTTTACAGGAGAGCAAAAAACAGTTTTGCAAGTGCACAGAGTCTTTCCATCATATATTTTTAGACAAGTTAGAGCGTAGCATGATAGAACAATCTTCTGTAGTTCATTTTAAATTAAAATTTTTATTCTTAGCGTAACGGTTTTTATTTAAATTGGTTTCAAATAAAATAAGTGCTTTTTCCAAGTTGATTTTGAAAAAAAAAACAACTTATCTCAACTTAGGTTCTTTCTTTAAATTGGTTTTGATAAAAATTGTTAAGAATTTTAGCCTCCTAATTCGAATTAGGTTGATTTGGCAAGCTGAAATATAACAAGTAATCGACTTAAGTTGCAACAACTAAAACCTTTTGCGATAATATAGCCATGTGTTAACTAATTTCATTAATTCTAAACTTTCATTTAATGCTTATTTCATTAAAACTATTAATTTTTTATTGATGAAAAGGTTTCAAGGAATTCAAGTTAACAAATTATGATAAATAAAATGAAATATAATAAATAACTAAATACATAGGAATATAAATATGAAATAATCAATACTTTTAATTTCGTTAATACATAAAAATATTATATATTTTCTTCAATTTCGTCCAAGTCTGAGTCTACTTCTACTTCGGATTCTCCTTCAACCTTAAGACTGTGGTAAAAATCGTGGATCTCTGGATTTATCAGAGGCAACATTTCAAGTAAATCGCGCTTTTTATACTCAGCTGTACTAGTACACAGAGTATTATAGTTTTGATTTCCTAACGGTGGATTGTAACAGAATGAAATAATCGAGATAGATATAGACTTATATATATCAAAATGATCAGGGTGAAAAAGAAATCGATTGAGCCATGTCCGTCCGTCTGTCCGTCTGTCCGTCTGTACGCACGATAACTCGCGCAAAAATTGAGATATTTTGATGAAATTTGAAATGTAAGTTGGTATCAAGACAGGAACGGATGGTATTGAAAATGGGCGAAATCGGACCATGACCACGCCCACCTCCCCTATATAGTAAAAATCGGAAATTTTGTATCTCAGTCATTAATAGAGCTAGAGTGATAAAATTTCACACACGTATTGAGCTCAGGCCCTTATGAAGAAATATGATGAAATTTTGGAAAATGGGCGGTGCCACGCCCACTTATTAAGGGGCAAACATTGAAAGTTTTATGAGTCATAACTCAGAAACCGTTGAAGATATATCGATGAATTTTGGTAGGCGTGATATACTTACTTAGGCAAATGTTTTGACGAAAAATTGCCAAAATCGGTTGACGACCACGCCCACTTTTATATATGGGTCTTATAAAGTGACCTAATAAAAACATTTTAAGCGATATCTCTGTCAAATATAAAGATATATCATTGAAATTTTATGGAAGGTGTCCAACTATGGACATATAACAAAAAATACAAAAATTTTGGAAAATGGGCGTGGCACCGCCTCCTCTTAGAAGCAGGAATATACGAGATTTCTGAGCCCATAACTCGACAAATAATCGATATATTATGACGAAACTTGGTGTATACACTTTCACTACTTGTAGTAATACATGTTCAAAATTTTAGCGAAATGGGTTGACGACCACGCCCACTTATATATATGGGTATCATAAAGTGGCCTAATAAAAACATATTAAGCGATATCTTTGTCAAATATAAAGATAATTCATTGAAATTTTGTGGCATGAGTTCTACAATACATGGGAAACAAAAAATAGAAAAATTTCGGAAAATGGGCGTGGCACCGCCTCTTTTCAGACAAAGGAATCAACGAGATTTCGGAGCTCATAACTCGACAAATAATTGAGATATTATGACGAAACTTGGTTTATACACTTTTATAACTTGTGTTAATGGACACGCAAAAATTTATTGAAATCGGTTTATGACCACGCCTACTTTTTAACAAAGATACTTCTGGAACACCCTTTGGGAATTTGTAACGTGACATCTTTGTAACTCATAAAGGGATGAAATTTTGCACAAAGAATAATATTCATAAGCTTAGTTGGATGACTGATAAAAATTTAGAAAATGGGCGTGGCTACGCCCACTTTATGCAGCACTCGATTTATATAAAGTACCTACACCGTGTTTTCATCAAACGCAAACAAACAATGAAAGCATACAGCTGAGTATCTAATGTTCGATTCCACTCGAACTTAGGCTTCCTTACTTGTTATATACTGAAATTGGAAGGGGTCCGTTGTAACTTTTCATAAGGACGTTGTTTTGAGTTTTTTTACGTCGCGCATTGATGTTTAATACTTTAAAGGGATCGTCCGTGTCAAGAGAATATTTGTATCGAATAAGTCCAGCGTCCTTTTTCATATACCGCATCCACCAAATCAGCTTCCACTCGAACTTTTCACCTGAAAAACAAATAAAAATTTACAATAAATAAAATTTTAAAATTATATACGAGTATTATGGAACAAGTTTTTGTCACTTCTTGTCAAATTTGGCTTAGATATAACTTAATTGAAACCAAATTTGACAAGAGATGACAGAAAGTCATTCCGAAATACTTCATATTCCTACGCTATTGGAAAAGAGCAATGACAAAGAAATAATAAAAAAGTACAAACAATTTTATATACTTATTACATACCTTCAGTGTTGATGCTCATCCACGTAAAGTTTTCCTTTAATAATGCCTGGAAATTGAAAAATTGGTCTTGGTTCAGCTCCTCCGTAATGTATTTAGTGTTTGTGGCTGCAATCAAATTTGTCCAGTCACGGGGATGTTGAATGGACACAGAAGAGTATTTCTTTTTCTTTTCAATTTGTGCATGAACTGTGTCACACTCGAGATGAGTATGACCGACAACAAGAAATTTGTGATCAATCGTTTCGATTGAAGGGTGATCTTCCAGTACTTTTGCGAACATGGCACAAATGTATGAGTTACGATTTTGGCCAGTGCAAGAATCACTATATAAAATTACGTGTTTGATATGTTGGGGTAAATCTGAAATGCATTTATAAATACATGACCCAATGTCATTAGCGCCACGTTTAGCAATCGCTTCATGCCAGATATAACAATTGGCTTTGTTCGTTGAACCATCATGAATAGTAAAATTGAATGTCCAGAGGGGACGTTTATAAAAAAATATGGAGGCTTTTAAATAAGGAGTTGGCAGGCACTGCTGCAGATCAAAAGAAAACATTTTTACTGACTTGTCTCGAATAGAAAGTTCTTTGTCCATTTTTTTGCTATCGTAAGCGAAATCTGCAGCTTCATGATGATTTTTCAATTCCAAAGTAGTAGCTGCTTTTTCTTCTGCGTCATTTGTGTTTTTAATTTTTTCTTTTAATATTTCGCATTTTCTACATAGATCAAGCTGTGGTTTTTTAAAACCAATATCTAGTGTCTTGAATATCTCCTGAAATTTAGTTTGTGAGACAGGATTCGGATTTTTTTCGTTATACAATCTGTAAAGCGATGCTAGATTAATACCGCGTTGAAAATAAAGCTTGGTAGTATGTCGCCGACTGTAGTGGCTTTCATACTTTGGAATACTGTTAATGAAGCTTAATACTTCGTTATGCTTTTCGATTGCTATCTTGTTGACAGGAACACGCCGCCCACGACGATCTTTGGGAATAGCTCCGCTATAATTCTGTTGTTTTGTATTTGCGAACAGTTTTTACCCTATTTCGAAGTGATAAGTATAGACATATTCCCGTTTGTTTGGGTTTGCAACGGTTGTCGTTTTCTTGTACTGAACTTCAATTAAATTTGACAGTATTTGACGACGAGAACTGTAGTCGCTTGCTCGCCAATAATTTTTATAGAGGTTAGTACGCTGTTCATGACTAATTTTTGTTCTGCATTTCATCCTACATTCTCCAAGTTCACGTATATTTATATTAATGTCATCTTCTTCAACAGGCTTGTGGTACGCATTATTAAAATTTTTGGCTGCCTTAGAATGTTTTCGTCTTGGAGATAGTTTTGGAGTAGAAAAAACGTCGATTTCATTCAAACCTGGTGATTCGAAATTACTGATGTTTGACCCTAAAATTTTTCCCATAATTTGTGTGCTCTCAGTTGTGGAATTTAACTCCGATACGCCACTTGAGGGTACAAAATCTGAGTCAAGAAAATCTGTTTCGTGGAAAATGTCTTCTTCACCTTCACTAATAAAATCATCTGAAGATTTGTTTAAATTGGGTGATGACTGTCCAGTTTCTAGAAAAAGTGGTTCTAAACCATTATCTTGTGCCTGCTCTCTTAGAACGGCATTGCTAGATGAGGGATGGTCATCCTCCATTTTTGACAATTTCCTTGCCATATTCGCAAGTATTTGTCCCCTTTTCATCATAAATCAACCTATCTAATTTGCCTTTTGAAAATTTAAGTTTAAAACGAGATCTTAAGTTGAATTAAGATACCTAAAATTTTAGCGCTTCTGTTATAAAAAAATTCATAAAAAAAACTTAGCTAGACATAAGACGTGTGGACACGCCGAAGGTTGATTAAGAAATATTCATAAAATAAACTTAACTCGTTTTAGGTTTTTCTTTTTTCACAATATGCACTCAGAAGAAGCACCTACTTCGAATTAGGTTGCTTTTTCAAGTGCTTATTGAAAAAAAATGTGCCACTTAAATTGAGTTAAGTTGCTTTTTCAAATGATTAAAAAAAAAAAATTTGCAACCTAAATTCAATTAGGTTCTTCTTTCAAAACGAAGTTACACTTTTTTTTGAATTGTTCTTACTACTTCTATCTTATCTTAAGTTAAGTGCTTTCAGCAAATGCAAATGTGAAAAATATCTACTTAAGTTGATTTTGAACACATCATATCTCCTGAACCAGAGTTCATATCGTAACGCCGATTAGACAGAAATAACCGTCTTTTAAAATGTATCTTTATGGTAAAAAAAATGGAAATGCACTTAGGTCGACTTAGGTTGTTCTTCCAAATGTCCACAGATTTAATCATTATATGTTGAGTTTTTTTATATTTCATCAAAAATAATCAATATTTTTTGAGTTTTATTTTTTTGATCAGAAACAACACTTATTCCTTGAGCGATATTTAATCTTTCAGAAATAATCATTATTGTGTGAGTTTTATTTTTTTGATCACAAATAACACTTATTCCTTGAGTGATATATTTATCGTTCAGAAATAATCATTATTGTGTGAGTTTTATTTTTTTCGATCAAAGATTTCACTCAATCACGAAGTTATATCGATGGGAATTTTTTAGTAATTATGTTCCAGAGCACTTCAGCAAAAAAATAAAACTCAAAAAATAATGATTATTTCTGAGCGATAAATATATCACTCAAGGAATAAGTTTTATTTTTGATCAAAAAAATAAAACTCAAAAAATAATGATTATTTTTGATTTTTATGGATATCGCTTAAAATTTTTCGATCATAGTGGATTCGGATAGTGCTCTTTCAGACATGCACACACACAAACTCAATACTCTTCTACGATGTTTGCATGTATTTGATTTTTTTCACTGAAAATATAACGAATAATGATTATTATGGGTCCCTGGTCATAATTCAACGGACGGTGGCAGCAACAGCGCGCAGCAGAAGAGTAGCAGCAGCACCCTTTCAAATATTGCACTGATATGCAGTACTAATGTTATTTGCTATATTTTTCTTTTGGTGTTGCTGTTGGTGTTGTTATCTGTGCAACATAATTATTGCCTTTGGTGGCGCGCTGCTCTCCAGAAGCTACATATCTACATTTGCCGCCACATGCGAAAGTCGCCTCTTGTTGTCTTAAGCTTTGCTACAACGTACCGATTACAACGCCAAATGTGTATTTAAATCACTCTTGTCACAGTGGCGAGTATTGAAATTATTGCTAGACTGTTTTCTGATTTCAAATCTGATTTATGAGCCGCTTTTCAAAACACTTCCATGAGCTAGAGGCGACAAGTTAAGGAATTTCACCCTCTGACTACGCTAAGCCAGATAACAAATTGAGAAATAAGTTCTTTTCTATGTCAATTGAGTTCAACACATCCCCATTTCAATGCTCGTGACTGTACAGTGTACACACTCCAAGGAAAGCAAAGGAAAGTCTTATCGTAAAAAACAGCCAACTAACATTGCATTGCTTGTTCGCAATTTTTTTTTTTTTTTTGCTTTTCCTGCTTTTCCTGCTTTTGCTGTTGCTTTGATGTTTCCTTTAGTACTTTCGTTTGCATGTAAGAATGTGAGAATGATTGCAATGCGCACACGAAAGTGCCGAAGAAATGGAAGCAATGTATGTACTATAGTAAGTTTTGGTGTTGAATTTTAAAATTTAATTTTTGCGCATAAATAATGTTGATAATAAGATTTTCTACTTTAGTGAAATCTTTAAATAAATATAAAACAGTTATACATGCTGAAACAGCCATCCATTCCTTTCAAGCTTTCGTGGCTGCTAATTGTTTGTGCCAACTTGTGCCAACATTTTGTTTTAGGAAGTGAGTTGTTGTCCGCACTTGGTTGTGGTTGCATATCTTTTGCCATTAATATTTGTACCCAATAAACACAACGGATTTGCCTCGAATTCGAGACGAGTTCGCTTCTCTGATTATATTATCGCGGCGATAGTTCGCGACGATAGATCGGCGAATCCGAATTCCCAGGTGAGTCACCTCTCATTAGCGATTCGTGCATTTTTATGTTCTCGGATCGTTGGCAATTCGAGATTTGGGATCATTGGCAAATACATTCTAAAAAATCTTCTTCTGCGAATCCGCCTCGAATTCCCCACGATATCATCCGAACTTTTAAATTTCTCGAGTGGAGTTTTAAAGAGTAAATTAAAGCCCAACAGGGAATTTCTTCGTGTAAAGCAAAATCCAACAAAATTAATAAATGCTATTGCGATAATTGATTTTTCTCGAGTCCATCTCGAACTCGATACGAATCCGAAAAATAACATTCACCTCCGCGAACTCATCTCGAGTTTGCCACGATACCATCCTCGCTTTTGTGTTTATTGGGTAGTAATTGTATTTGTCGTTGTGTTGAAAACTGCTTGTTATTTATTTATTAAATTCAAAAAATCAAACAAACTCACATTGACGCTCGCCGAAGTTCCTATTTGAAAGAATAGTCAACCAGAAAGTTCAGCACAGAGCTTTTTGGGCTTTTTACTTGAAATTCGCGGCGTAAAAATGTTATACAATGAAAAACGAAAAAAAAAATAGTGACCTTGACAAACGTTTTCCCAATATTCCAAGTGTCTGGATTATCCAGAAAATGCCTGTTACGATAAGGCATACCACGATGTCTCAGAAAGTAAGAACGCCGCCTAGAGGGCTACATTGTATACCGGCGTAAAGTGAAGTTTTTGAGAGCGTTATCGAACGGCGAAGAGGGAAGAGAGGCGCCCTTTTCGAAAGAAGAAAAGAGAGACTGAAAGGCGCGAGTGTGAGGAGCTTGGGATGCTGGTATTATGCTCGAAAATTTTATCAAAAATTCAAGCGGATTACTGAAGATATCAAGAACCGATTAAGTTATTGCCGGAATGACAACGTCGATCTGGTAACTGGCATCCAGAGCATACTTCAATACAGAAACAGTCGAGTGTTTTTTGAAACTTAAGGCTGCGCAGTTGCAGTACAGTAGAACTGTTTATTTTTTATACTTCTGCTGCGCTGTTTATTTTTTAATTTTCAAATAAAAATGAAATTCAATGGAAATGAAAAAAAAAGTTGAAAATAATTTCAAACTCTGCTCAAAAGACTAAAATAATGACATATCTATCAATTTTAAAAATCGGATGCCAAATAACAATGTTGAAAAAAAAACAAGTTATAGTCTCAACATAAGCTAAAAATCTTGGGGCGGACTTTTACAGCTGAAAACAGCCGGGTAATAGTGAATTTTGCTGAAGAAGAAGATGTACAACCCGAATCCCGGATAGCAGATGATTGAAAGCATGTTCCCCCACCCTAACAGGATGAATAGCAATGTCTCGGTTTAAATATAATACGGCTCCAGAAACTGAAGACTTGCCAGTCGAGATATTCAAACAGGGTGGCGAAGAGTTGATAAGTTTCCTGCATCAACTACTCTGCAGAATATAGTCGGACGAGCGCATGGCCGACGATTGGAACTTAAGTACGCTCTACCCAATCCACAAAAAAGGGAACTCCACAGTACGTGCCAATTATCGTGCTGAATATCGCATATAAGGTCTTAGCAAGCACCGTCAACAATCTGATTGGACCTTATCAGTGTGGCTTCAGACCTGGTAAGTCTACCAATTACCAGATTTTCACCATGCGCCAAATCCTGGAAAATATTCATGAAAAAGGAACCGTCCATCCTTTGTCGATTTTAAAGCCATTTTCGATAGTCAATATGACGCAATTTGGTTTACCTGCAAAACTTATGCGGCTATGCCAAATGACGTTGACTTACACCACCAGCACCGTCAGAATGGGAAGGACCTCTCTGAGCAGTTTGAGACCAAACCAGGTTTCAGACAAGGTGAGAGAAAAGTTCTTCGGAAGATTTATGAACCTTTGCGCGCTAGCGAGGGCGAGTATCTACGGAGATTTAATGATGAGCTGTAAGAGCTTCACGCAGACATCGACTTTGTCCAGCGAATAAGAATCCAGCGGCTGCGTGGGGTAGATCACGTCGTGGGAATGGGTGAAGGTGCTTCAGCTAAGAAAGTATTTTTATCAAAAGCACCCAAAGGCAGCAGAAAAGGGAGACGTAAACTGTGTTTGGGAAGATCAGGTGAATACTGAACCTGCCTTTCTTGGGATTTCCAATTGGTGCCAGGCAGCACGAAACAGACACGACTTTCGTGCTTTGTTGGACACGGTCATAATCCTCTAGATGGTTACGCGACAATTAAGAAGAATAAGAAGGCGTCTTATGATTTTCTAAGCGATATTAAAAGTACTCATTCTCCATTCGATGGTTCATAATTTGTTTTTGCTTTGTATTAATGCAAATTAATGCTTTATTGATCTCTTCTCTAACCTCAAGCGTTGTTTTTGGGTCTTATTCTTAGAACGAAAATTGTCACTCAATTAATAGCCGTTATTTTTAACAGGAACTAGACATCATATCTATGTACATACATACGCATGTATATATGTATGTACGTTCATAAATGTGTACATGAGCGCATTGTATGTCAATATCTGCTAGACTTTGGGAATCCTTTTATATTTTTAACACCTTCATCTAATTTCATTATTTTTTCTCGACTATAAAAGACTTTGGGTAGTTGTTGTTATTGTGCGTTGTCAGTTGACTTGTTGTTGCACTACTATATTATGCTGTATGTATGCATAGTTTTTATCTGTATAGGTGTAACTTTATGTACATAGATATGTATGTGCATACTTACAAACATATTTCACATCTTTAATTTATGGACTTTAAGTATTTTCCTCATTTTAAAAAGTGACGACAAAACATTCCACAATATGACAAAGGCTTTGCATTATTTCAAAGTAAAAAAAAACAACAAAAAAACTGTACAAAGTCTTCTTCGAATTAAAAAAAAATAGTTGAATAAGAAAATAACAAGGAATACCATCATCAACAACAACAACACCAACATGATGCGCATCCTCGTGATGTCCAACAACAAAGAAGGGGTAGCGGCATTGCACCAGCGTAAATTTAGACGAAAATTTTCCCACCAGCGGTAAAATTGGCCACAACAATTACAACACACACAAAGCCAGGGGTGCTCTCCAAAAATCGTTGTCTCTTATTCCAAGGGGTAGGGTGTCCATCTACGCGAAATCATGCGCGATCCTTAAGACGCTGCAGCCAGCTACTTACTTTGAAATTGTTGTTGCATCTATCGGGGCAGCAGCAGCTAAGGGGTAACGTGTGGTCATTTTTATTATGATTTCAACATGCGACTCGAAAAGCTTCACACACACACACACACACACGATCATGCGCTTTCATTTTGATATCAAACGATATCTAAATTTTGCGACTGTATTAGTTTCTATTACTGTGTGTGCCCAAGAGCTCAGCGACCGCTGAACAAAGGATGGGTAAAAGCAAGCAAGCCGTGTATGAGGTGTACCTACATTGAACATACATATGTACGTGTGTATGTTTTGTATCGCAGCGCACCACTCCACTCCTACCAAAAGCAATGCCACATTAGCTTCAATCCATCCAAGGTTGTTGAGGTACAACTTACTCATATATCACAATGGATAATTCTGCCCTTGTCCACGTATAGCTGAGACTGTCGAATACGTACATATATGTATGTGTGTGTGCAAACCAAGCGTCTTTTTTGATTATGTCAAAGTTTTTTGATGCTATTTTTTTCCTGGCTTATCAAGAATATACGCCCATTGCTTTTCTGTGTGCTTCTTGTGCTGCGTGTGTTGTAGCTTTAGTAGAGGTCGCAGTAGTGGCAGCAGGCGTTTACCATCGATGGCAATTGCATTTTACGTGACTATGGGGAAGATGTCGATTTGAAGGTATCGATATATCGTCGTTTAAAGTGCATTTTTGCGTAAGAGGTATTTTCATTTTCGAGTAAGGGACATTTTTGCCAAAAATGAGATTTTCCAACTCTGAGTTCCTGACGCTCAGCTCTATCGATCCATACCAAAACTTTGCAATTCTAACAACAAAAACGCATAATAACAGTAAATTTCATAATCGCTTATGAAGGGTATTGTTAAAATTTGGCAGCATTACCGCTTATGATTTCAGTTCATTCATACAAGCGAAGTTATATGTTATTAGATAAATAAATTAAATGGCGAATTTATATGAAACGGAGCAAAAGTTAAATATTTTAAACAAATAATGTCAGGTAAATATCAAGAAGGTATTATTTTAAACAAATTAAACGAAGCTGCTAATTGGTAAGCTCTGATACTACGTTTTTTTGCTACAATCTTTACAATTTTCCCAACCAAATTATGACTAAAGGTATCAAAAATTAAAAAACAAAACAAGAAAGGAAGCCTCAGTTCGACTGGAGCCAAATATTATAAGCTTTCATAGTTTTTTTTACGTTTGCTGGAAACACGGTGCAATTTATATAAAGCCCGTGCCGCATAAAGTGGGCGCAGCCACGCTCATTTTGAAAATTCGTATCAATAATCCGACTAAACGTATAAATATTCTTGTTATTATAAAATTTCATCCCTTTATGACTTTTAGTTACTGAGATGCCACGTTGCAAATTTCTGAAGGGCATTCGAGAAATATTTTTACTAAAAAGTAGGCGTGGTTGTAAACTGATTTCGCTAAAATTTTGCACATACACTACCGCAAGTGGTAGAAATAAGTCCACCAATTTTCGTCATAATATCTCAATTATTTTTCGAGTTATGGGCTCCGAAATCTCGTAGATTCCTTTATCTAATAAGAGGCGGTGCCACGCCTATTTTCCAAAATTTTTCTGTTTATGGTTTTCTATCTATCGTGGTACTTGTGCCACAAAATTTCATTGAATTATCTTTATAATTGACGAAGATATCGCTCAAAATGTTCAAATGTCCCAGTCTGGATAGGAACCTGTATACTAAATTTCATAAAGATATTTAAATCTGTGTACTATTACAGCTGTGTATAAAAATTAATTTATTACATTGCGATGAAAACATGTTTTTTGAGGGCCATGATTCTTATGCGAAAATTTATAAGACATACAAGTCAGGTTATAAACCAGATAGAACACGGATGTTCCTAATCCAATCCACAACAGTCACCTCAAAATTACAAAAAGTAAAAATCAAGATTTAAAACACTTAAAACGAGTGATACCCTACGATTGTCACAGCTTTTATGACAATTTACCACATTTACCTTACGACCTCCAGCAATGTGTAAACAAAATTACGTTTTCTTAATTAAAAATATTAATTTTAGCTTTAAATTTAATATAAGTTTAAGTTTTGTTACTTTTGTTCTTTATAAAATACTAAAAAAAAGAATTATATTGAACATTTTGCCATTTCCTAACCGCTTGTGCGTGATTTTTGTGTCAAATAAAAATTGCACAACCGCACATGAAAAAAAAGAGTCCTAATAATTCAATTTGTTTCTTTTTTTACACTAAGTTGATGTTTTAGCTAACAAACTGATCTACGTAACTATTTAAATTTAAGCTTGTACGCAGAAAGAAGTAACGGTTTTGAAATGAAACAGTTTTTTTGCTCTCCTGTAAAGTTCAACCAATGTCCGCTACGCGAAAATGAAAATACCTCTTACGCAAAAATGCACTTTAAACGACGATATGTGTGTACATATTTCTTTAATGTATCGCTAGAAAAATATATCGAAAAATATCGACAGTCATTGATCAAAATATAAAATAAAGCTGTTATATCGAAACTGCAAATGAAGAAGTACATACGTCCAGCATTAGAAAAGGACAACATAGCCAACTTATGCGAATAGTTCTGATTATCTCAGCATAAAAGCTTGGAAATGAAGCGTCAGTTCCAAAATCCTCAGAAGAGCAAGTAATATAGCCTAAAACTGGAATAACGAATGACCGTCCAGTTGGGTCAATCAATGAACCATTTATCAAATAATTTTGGAGAGCCAATTACGCCTCTTCCCAGCGGCGAACATTACCTACCACACTACTTCTCCCCAGTGATGTATACTTCACATTATGAACAATGCCAACTAACATACAATGGGGCGTATTAATAAAAACCAAGCAAATGCTTTTACTCAAGATTTTAAAAATTTGACAATAATTTGTATGAACCAAATTTCAAAATTTGAGTAAAAGTTCTGAAATCTTGAGCAAAAGCAAATGCTTGGCTTTTATTAATATGACCCAATGTGTATGAAAAAGTAAGTTGGCTTCACAAAAATGAATTTTGTTCATTTTTCTGTTTTTCTTAAAATTTCATTCTTGTTGTGTTGTTATGTATAATAAATTCGGAAATTCCATAGAAACAAAATAACAATCACAATGAAGAATTTTTTTTTTTTTTGCAAATTCGTTTCTGAATCAAGCGCTGATAGAATAAAATTGTTTAAAATTGTATAAAACAGATCTTAGTGCTAAAAAATACACCACTTCTTCATGGACGTTCTCCCTATGTAGATATATTGGATTACACTGGATCACAAAATGAAATTTTTTGTCCGTACTTTGGACGTGACCATCCTATCTATATGTAAAATCGGTCGCTGATTCCGAAAATCGGGCATAGAATATACCCGTGCAGAGGCATTGCGCGACTTGGATGTATTTACTTGATCGCCTATAACTTTTCTATTTTACCATGGATTTTCTTCGTTGATAGCTTATCTTTTTCCCAATAGAATGGAGCTTCACGTAAAGGAGTAAAACCGAAGGTGAAGACATTGGTTTAAAAGATATTGCCTGACAAAGTCAATTTTTTCTTCAAAAAATCGTAAAAAATCGAAAAAATTCAAATTGAATCGTCAATATTTCAGAAACTATAAGAGTTACAGAAAAATGTTGTAGCAGGGATGAAAAGGAAATTTAATTTTCTTTCGTTGAGTGTCACTCCAAGGAAGATAGCTCACTGCGTTAAAGAGGTATACAGGATTAAGTGGAGCCATTGGCCAAATAACGGTAAATTGCCGATATCTCAAAAACCTTCCCATAGAATTAAAAATGAGCCCGATTTTCGGAATCAGCGACCGATTTTACATATAAATAGGATGGTCGCGTTCAGAGTATTTTTTGGCTGTAGAGCAGTGTTATTGGTGGATTTCGGTGTTTTCTGTTGGTTTTTTATGTGGTTTTTTCCTGAGTTTCCCTAATTATGCACGTTTCCTTAAATACATACATATGTACCAGAAGCAGTCCCAGCATAAATTGGCCGGCCAAGCCTATGTGTGAGAAGCAGTCATAAGCCCTTTGTGTAAATTTCTTTTCTGTATTATCTGAAAGTCATTGCATATGTGCATACATATGTATGTACATATGATTAGTGGGGGTAGTGGTGGTTTTTGAATTCGAAATGTCTACTTACAGCTTACAATGTAAACGGAATTGTGTACAATTCGCCTACATTCACCTTACAAGGTAAACTAGGAGGATTTTAGGTGCCTACCTACAGCTTACAATGTAAGCGGTGTTGTATTCAATCCCCCTACGTTCACCTTATAAGGTATGAGAAAGTAGATTCGAGGTGCCTACTAACAACTTACCCTGCAAACAGAGTTGTATTCAGTCCGCCTACATCCACCTTACAACGTTGGCGAAGTAGGATTCGAACTGCCTACCTACAGCTTACAATGTATGCTAATTAGTGATATGCTCATTGGATGAACACCTTACTACCCCGATTACTTTGTATTTAACGTGTAGGCGTTCACTCTACATTTGGGGCCATGTATATGAAAATGCATAACAGATCTGTATATAAGGTGGTGTGCATTACAGCCTTACATGTGTGGATGACTTAATCGATTATGTAAGCAACATTTTCGCCGCTGGGTTGTAGACATGCTATAATACAATCTATATTTCCACAAAGAAGTTACACTCTATCCCTAACAATTTCACAGTAAAGCCAACGTTTGAAAATATTGTAATCGTGCTGAAAGTAATACTTATCGATATCCAATGGAATTGGTATCGAGTTTTAATCACATCGCTTGGCGGTAATTCGTGTCCCCGCAACACATTATGTGACACTGCAATCGCAACGAGCAGCAGCCTCGTCATCTCGGCATATTCTAAAAACTTTATTTGTACCTCATACTTAGCCAAAAAGGAAAGAAGCAAAATTATTGAATGAAAGAATGACAAAAAGAGAAATCACAGGATGTGCAACCGATCGAGCGGAGCGGAGCGTTGGTATTAATAAAAATGGTTGTTGATGGCGAAAAAAAAATTTTATATGCAAGTAATTTTTTGATATTTTTCTACGTTTTTTTTTTTGTTTCGAAATGTTTGTACTTCTGCTTATGCATTATAAATGCAAATTGTCTATGTTTTTTTTTTTTTTTTTTTTTTGAATTTTTATGAGCAGCGTTTTTTTAACAGTCTGTTTGCTTACCGAATTTAAGATTTTAGGTAAACATTATTTGCATTGAAGTGGTGTCGCCTTGTTTATAGCTTCAAAAGCTATATATGTACATATGTACGTAGGTATTCTGTAAATGTGCGGAGTGGGCACAGGGAGGAGAGGGAAGAACTGGCGATGCGCGCGGTATGACTCGTAAACTTGTTAGTACCTACTTTTTCAGTTTTTCTTACGCTCTTTCTTCGGTGGAAATCTATTAATCATTAATTCTTAGTTGAAGTTGATCTCGTTGCTATTATGTTTATTTAAAATTTAGAGTAGAATCGAACATTAGAAGTGGACTTAAAGGTGCCAGCCGAATCCAGTACCATGTTCTGTTTTTGATCCGTCTGTGTAGAAGATTTTCTTCGATCCTCCCAGTAGAGTTTCTGGATCTCTGCATTGATTTATTATGAGAAAATCGACAATCTATCGTCTACCAAGGGATACTCGGCGTACCAGCTTGTTCAGCATACTGATCGTGGACTCAATCATGATTCTATGCCACCACACTACTGCGGAGTACGTGATAATCGGTCTGACCAAACCAGTGTAAATCCACATCACCATTGCTGATCTCAGACCCCAAGTCTTGTTGAAGGTTATTCGGTGCCTTTGTTTACCTTCACCTCGACACAAGATTTCCAGGCCAGTTTCTTATCTAGAATCACTGCTATATATTTTACCTCTTCGGAAAGACTTAGGCTAACACCTCTGAGCAGCGGGAGGTTGAGACCTTGCAGTTTCCTCTTCCGTGTAAACAAAATCAGCGTTGTCTTGCTAGGACTAAGGGGTAGGTAAGTAATGCCTAGGATTAATTCGGGGCTTTAGGTTAGGTTGGCTGGATACAGTGATCCTTCACATAGACCACATATGGTCTTTAGTATTACAAAAGGTCCTCGATTCGAGCCCCTCCAAATAGCGCCGCAGCAGAGACGTTGCTAAAGACACCCGAAATATCAAGAAAAACCTATTGCACTCCCTGTAGTGATTCTTTATCCTATTTATCCTCCATCACGACAAGATAAATGCGTTTTATGCCTTCCGCCAGGCACCTCGAACTATGACTGAGGCCGTTTCGCCTCCCCCCCTGGTTCACGACTTGAGGGGACCTACTCGACCGTCCAATAGCTTTTGTTAGCCCTCCACGGTTTCCCCGCCGCAGTCTACCCTGGCGCAAGCACCAGGCAGCAACCTCTTGGAGGTTTCAGGCGAGAATTTTTGCCGCCCGACTCGGGGCCTTAAAACGAGTAAATATTTTTGGTACCCAACTATTCATCCAAAATTCATAAGTAAAGTGGTGAATTATTCTATTTTCTGCTCCGTCTTTGCAAATGTTATTTTTCTTTAAATGCACAAAATAACTCATTCAAATAAACTTCATATAAAAGCTACAAAATATTCTTATTTAAGGATATCTAATGTACATATGTATGTACATATGTGCGTTTAGGTAAGAAAAGTATGATGACAATTCTGTGCTGAGGGGTGGCGGAAGTCAGGCGGGGAGTTGCTTATTTTGATACCCGTACTTGTATGGATGTACATACATACAAATATACATCTGGAGTACAATTGCGCCGATGTGCCATAGGTACAACACAGTACCGATGGTTGCGGCTATGATGATAATTACGCTGTCTCTGACACTGATGCTGACACACAAGATGACCATCGTTATATTTTTATTGAATCGACGAATCCTGTTTTCATTCCCACAGTTTTCGTTTTAGTGCCCAGCACAAAATACAAATAAAATTGTATGTGTAGGTAAAATGCGACACACACAGCATACATCGTCATCGCATCCGTCCATCTATTTGATATAATAAAATGACATTCAACACTTCGTTCCGATGTAGACACCGCAACAGCGACAACGCATCACAGAATACCGCGCGTATGCACATACTTTGTGGAGATCGCCGCGCATCGAGTCGCTCGCTATACAAATAAACCCCCCTCCCCTCCCCAACCCAAAAAAAATGGCACCAAAAAAAGGGTAAACACACACAATTAATACAAAAAAAAATGTTCTTTATATCAAACGATTTTTGTTGTTTTTGTTTATTCTTTATTTACTCATCGTATCTTCGAAAGCACACACGCCAGCGGAGGGAGGAACTATCGCCGCAAGGACTTGTCTGCATTCGATTCTTACACGTAAGAAAAGCACACAAGAAAGCATACATATGTACATACATAGATACATTGACACACAAGCAGCAAGGTAAATGGTAAATGGTAAAGGGTAAAGTCGCGAAGTGAGTTGGTTGAAATGCATGCATTGGCTGGGTAACATGGAGACAGCGGATGGACATTGTCATTTGGCCAGCAATACATACATATGTATAAGCGAGTGGATATGCTGTTGAGCTAAATTTAAAGCCTTGGTTAGGTTAAGTTATCCAAACCAAAGATTTCCACATATACTAGAATTGGAGGCTTTCATTTCTACTACCTTGCTTAAAACTTCAATTGTTGCTAAAAGAAATAATCACTTCACTTTCCAGTAAATTGGAAAAAACTTGATTGGAAAGTCAACGATGCAAAATATCTCACTTATGTAATTTAATTTAATATTAAGAAACCCTCAGTGAAATTTTTGGCGAATAATTTTCTAGAACATTTTAACCCTCTAGCACCCCTACAAAAAGGTTTTTTTAACCCCTTTTTTAGAATGTCAGGAAAAATAATTTTTTTTTAGTCGCTAGAAGGTTAAATATTCTGAAAAATTATTCGCCATAAAATTTTTCTAGGGGTCTCCTCAAAAAAAATCTTTGTAAATTGAATCTAAAAGACCACTGGAAGCGAAAAATATACATATATTCCTCGAAATGTTGAATATGCTTTATTATGGGTTCTACTGAAGTGATCGATATACTTCCTTTACCGGCGATTAATGATTTGACGGCGTTTAACGTGCAAGCAAAAAGATACAATAAGGTGTTATACACTAAGTACTGGGTGGTAGTGACCCCAATAGCGCACATAGGGTTAATAAGATTTTATAGTCGAAACGTTCCTCTCAAGCCAAAGACATTGGTGTATTAAAGATCGGACTAAAGATTTGAGAAAAATGTATTTGAGCGACATCTAGCGGCATCCAAAAAAAAATAAAATTTTTTACGGAAATGTTTTCCAAAAAGCCGCGCGGACTGTTTTTTGGGCCATATAAGGCGAGGCATCCTAATGTAGATACAGCTCCGGTCAACTAATTAGCAACGCTTCGGCACTGATACTTCTTCCTTCAATAGTACCGAAATTCCATCGAAATTTTTTGCTCTTTTTCAGTACAGATATCATTTTAAATGTGATTTAATAGATTCCACTTGCTTTTCTAGCATACCTCAAATATATCGCATTTTATTAAGACTTAAGCCAAAAATGCACTTTTTTAGTCGGTCACATAATTAGCAACGCTTTTATTTTATGGTCAAAAATCTAATTTTTTATTAATAATTTTTAATATTTTGTTGTCAAACCATTATTTCTAATCACAGCTTCCCACCTACGAGGCATTGACTCAAAAAAATTTACGCAGACATCCTTCGGAATACTTTCCCACTCCCACTGCGCTTTTATCAACAAATCAGCGAAATTTCTTATTTTATGCTAGCGGACTTTTTTTTCAAGTGCTCCCCCACATTCTTGATACGTTTTAGATCCGGACTGTATGAAATCCAGTCGAGAAATCTAACAATTTTTCCCTCCATTCACCGTTTTGTTGATCATGCGATAGGTGTCGGGTCGTTATCTTACTGAAAGATCCATGTCACCGACATGTTCTCATCTCAAATAGGGAGCATGGTGTCATTTAATATCGAAATATACTAATGCAGGTCCATGCGACAATCAATTTTTTTAATTGGCGAACTCCGACTCCATGACATAGCGCCCCAGACCATAATATTACTGCCACCGTGCTTAGATGTAGATCGAGTATACTTAGGGTCGAATATTTTGGACTGGGGACGGCGTTCGTAATATTTCCCATCAGGGGAAAGTCTATTTCTTTCTTTTTTGTTGTTTGTTTTACCTTCGTCGTCCCCAGTCAAAAGAATCCGACCCGATCTACACCTAAGCAGTAATATTATGGTGTAGGACGCAATGTCCTGGTGTGGGATTTCGCCAATTACAAAAATTGAGAGTAGCCTGGACCAGCATTAGTATATTTCGATATCAAGGGACACAATGCACCCTATTTAAGATGACAACATGCCGGTGACATGGATCTTTCAGCAAGGTAACGATCCGACACCTATCGCAAGATCAACAAAACGGTGGATGGAGGGAAAAATTGTTAGATTTCTCGACTGGATTTCATGCAGTCCGGATCTAAAACGTATCAAGAATGTGGGGGGGCACTTGAAAAAGAAAGTCCACTAGCATAAAATAAGAAATTTCGCTGATTTGTTGATAAAAGCACAGTGGGAGTGGGAAAGTATTCCGAAGGATGTCTGCGCAAATTTGTTCGAGTCAATGCCTGGTAGGTGGGAAGCTGTGACTAGAAATAATGGTTTGACAACAAAATATTAAAAATTATTAATAAAAAATTAGATTTTGGACCATAAAATAAAAGCGTTGCTAATTATGTGACCGACTAAAAAAGTGCATTTTTGGCTTAAGTCTTAATAAAATGCGATATATTTGAGGTATGCTAGAAAAGCAAGTGGAATCTATTAAATCACATTTAAAATGATATCTGTACTGAAAAAGAGCAAAAAATTTCAATGGAATTTCGGGACTATTGAAGGAAGAAGTATCAGTGCCGAAGCGTTGCTAATTAGTTGACCGGAGCTGTATATGTATGTATACATACTTACTAAGTACATATGTACCTTCAAGGAAACAATGCGCTCTACTTTTGACTAAATACATAAATATTTTCAGTCAATAATACGAACTCGTTCATTTTTAACACACACCTGTTCATCGCAACGAGGGGCATCTTCTGCCTTGAAAAATTAAAACTAGACATGAAAACGGCTTTTATTCAGTCAGTCAGTCAGTCAATCATTTAGTACTTAATGTTACCATTGTTTAGCTGGCGACCTAGAGGAATAAGATTAAACAAATCATGCGAGATCTTATCGCTTATGCGCCAAGCACATAAAAAACACGCAAGCACGCACACAAACGTGCAAATGTACCTTGCCACGAATAGCCGAAAGTTAATTAATAGTGCAGAGAAGAGGAAGAGCTAACATATGTACATATGTATGCATACCTATGTATGTTCATAAGTGATGGTCGTAATGTGGTAAGAGACGTGCTGGTAGGGGGAAGAAAACCTAAAAAAATATATACATATGTATGTATGTATGTAAGTATGCATGCAGTTAATTGAAATGTTGGCTGAGCGCATATCTGATGGGTCGAAACGTAAGCGCTGGTGTGTAACCACATATGTATGTATGTACAAGCGATTTTGTGAATACGGCGGATGTGCAAAACATAGAAGGAAATACATGCATACGTAAAAGAATAAGGCATTAAAATGAAAGAAGAATGTCGAAGATGGAAAACCGAGAGCTCCAAAAATATCTAAAAAATATCTTTTTTTTTTTTTCAAGATTGTCTGTCATAACATTTGCCGGCATTTGGATGCTGGGCTACAGAAATGCAAGTTAAAGAAAAAATTTAAAATCAAGGAAAATGGCAAAATACGAGATAACATAGTATGTTTGTACATATGTATGCAGATGTGTGGATCTTCAAAGCTTATGAAGAGCGGCAACGCGACAAAATGCTATAAAACACATACGCAAAACGCGCATATACCCCGTAGCGAAAACGGTCTACGATGACAAAGTTTCTAATGACGAGTAAGTGACATGTCAGGAATGGCATGCAGGCGTCACGTGTCAGTCATCGAGACGATGCGATTGGTTTCTTCCTATTTTCTGTTCGTTGTACTTTCTGCCTTTTGTCTCGTTCGTAAATAAATGGATATAAGAGTAAGCTTTGTTTTCGGTTTGCTCAACGCAAATCTAACAGGGTAGGCGCAGTGGCGAATTCAAAAATGCCCCATATATTTTGTTATTGTAATTGGTACAATGTAATGTCAAAATGATATTTCGCCTTAATATTATTATTGGGCCATGATGTAAATTCGCTTAAATTTTGACAATACACTCTACCTTTGAAAATAAAAAAGGAATTTTTGAATTCGCCACTATTCCTACCTTCTTCGATGATGTGACCCTCTACATGACTTGTCATGCTAGAGACACCTGTGACTCTCTACATGACATTTCATGGAATCGTCACTTAGGAAAAAATTAACATTTGTATGAAAAAGTCATAAAAGACTTCCATATAAACGTCAGCTGATGTCACTTAGGACATAGCCTAGAAGTACGTGACACTTAAGTGACCTCTGCAGGACTTTCGCTACTGGGTACATATGTATATGCATGCCGCCGACTGCCTTGGCAAAAGCAAAAAAAGTATGAATACCCACACACATACGTATGCAAAAAAAGCCGGGCGCAAGTGTGCTGCTCAGCGAGCTGCACCGGTTGCAATATCTTATATACAGCCATTGCTCGCCCTACTTCATACAAATGTGCGCATACATATACTATGTACATATGTACACATATTTGCTTGTATCGTAATAGCATGTATGTACATAGGTAAATATGTATGTATGTATATATGTACGCTCATAAAATGCAACTCTGCTATTCTTTGCGCCATAGTCAGTATCTTTTGCAAAGCTAAGCAAAACGAAAATTTCATTTGAACAAACACGACAGACCATAACCTAACTATAGAAGGTACATGCAAGGGAGAGTAGCTCTTCTTCAGCGAGTTTTTAGCTTATGTCAAACTATCGTCTTTTGTTTTGATTTTGCATTCTTGCACGTATTTTTCGTGGAAATAGCTTGTGTGTTCGGTTGTGTGTTTGTATGTTCGGTTGTGTGTTCGCTGGCGTTTTCTCTGCTTTTGACATTTTTGAAAGCGGCCGTCTAACTGTAATCACCTATTCTCCTTCACATAAGACGACCTGTATATAGATTGGTCTTGCGACAGACTAATCAAATACTTGTGGCCGAAGCACAATTGCAAAGAGGAAATGAAAAGCAGCAACCAAAAAGCCTCAAAATTGCAATGGTTAGGGTTGTGAGAGCAGCAACGAATGCGAATGCACACTGAGAACACAACAATAAAACTCGCTATGATACCGCACAGTGCCCAGAGTTTGGTTTGGTGAGCAACAGAATTTGCATGCGAATAAAATAAGTGATGTATTGTGGAACGAGTTTCCCTCATCCCTTGTCAAGTTTGATTTGGTTATAAAGCGGTTTCGGCGATGTGCCATCTTCAATATCTTATTTCGTTCTGTATAAGTATTTCAGAAAATACTACACGACGAAAATGTGAAAATTGAAGCTGAGTTTATACATAGGTATACAGATACGAATAGTACGTAAAATGGAGCGCTCCAAAAAAGAGGGCATTTTATGCTTCAATGACTTTAAGTTGATTTTTTTTACATACGAAACGCCCTATAGGTAGGCTCATGTAAAATATGTGTTGCATATTTCAAGGAGTAATATTTGTGTATATTTTCTGTGGTCTATACACTCTTTAAACAAATATTAAGAATGCTCCTAGTGAAATTTTTCTGAAAACAGTTTTCTGGAACATTTTAAAACATGAAATGAGTAGTCACTTCCAAACATGGTTATGTGAAATTTTTTTTCAAATTTGAGTTTTTGATGGATTGTGTACCAGTATTTAAAGATTCTGAAAAAGTAGCATTACGTGCGAATGCACTTTCAAAATTCCCTATAATTTTATTTATACACTTTCAATAGTCTCTACCTGAAAAAAGTTGCTCATACGCCCAGGCATACATTGGCGAAATTATTATGCTTCAATACTAATATACAATACAATACAATGGCGCTATTATAACATCTGACGAGTTTTATGGCCGTGCTTCTCATCCCAATTCGAGGCGTGCTCCTTAATTTTTTTTCTACTAATTGGGTGGATTTATAGCTTTATGCCGGCTCCGAACGGCGAATTCATTTTTTCTGAGAAGCTTTTTCATTGCAGAAATACTTTCGGAGGGTACGCCGTCCACTGCGGAAAGGTTAGCGCTATTTTTAAAAACACTATAATTGGATTTTAATTAATTAAAGAAAAAAAATTGTTTTTGGTGTTTATCCAGGATTAGAATTAGAGACCCAGCAATCTACCGCCTACACTAAAGCCGCCACTGTTTCAAAACCTGCTATATATGTGAAATATTTAACATTGAATTTGCAAAAATCTGTCATATTTCGGTTTAAGTTTTTTATGACGTTAAACTCCTTATGCGCTAAGCTTTCAGGTAATAACAAAAATGTTCGAATAGAGCTTGATCCCGTAGTGGCTTTTTTCTAATATATGGCTTAATACGAAAAATTCTCCTAGCCTTGTTTGAAAGTGGACTACTCATATTTACTGCGAAGATATTTGAATTTATTTCGCTTTAATAAAATATTCGATTTTTTTGCTTGTTTATGCAAAATATCAACTTCAAAGGCTCGGTGGTTTTTGCTTAAAAAACTATACCAAAATCAGTAATTTCTGTTTGTAATATGTTTGAGACTTAGGTTTAAATTATCACAATTGACCAAAAATTTTATTTGGATTGGTTATAGGAAAAGCAAACTGTTCTTGAAATGAATGGATAATATTGGTTCAAAACTTTAATTTCAAAAACTTTTTATTTATAACGTGTAGGTATTTGAGTGTAATCAAAAATTCAGACCTTTTAATTATTAAACCACGTTGAATTGCATTTTTGCCCAAACAACAATACAATTTCGTTAACTGTGCGCCGGTAAATACACACACAAACAAAGCGAAACCGGAAAAGACCTGAAATTGCACTCGCATGAGCACGAGAGAGCGCTGTGCGCTTCAACTGCAAGCTTTTAACAACAGCAGAAGCAGACGCAGCAGAGGCCGCAACTGAAGTACAGGCAGAGGCATTGGCTTGTGCAAAAAATGGCAGCAAACGAATTTCTCTGACAGCGTCCAAGTGCAACGGTCATACAACACACACATACATATGTACATATGTATCTAGCGAGGGGTGAAGACTGTCGGCACAACGCAGAGGGTATGCAATAGCAGTGGTAGCGTAGCAGCAGCCAGCCAGCCAGACAGGCAGTTAGCCATTCTTCGCACAGACAAGGAATTCAGATACATTTTTGCTTTTCAGCGACAAAATTTTTCGTCTCTTGCCGGTGACAATTAAGCTAAAATACACTCACAAAAAAACACACACCCTTAACACAACACACATGCACTGCAGCATATTCGCTCAGCAACTCTTTTTTTTCTTACACTTAAACTACATCACCAATTTATCTGCTCTGAATTACGGATGTAGTAGAACTCAGTAAAGCCAACTCTGAGCCAAAAAAGAAGTTGCGTTGTGAGTTGCGAGTTTGTCGATGGTGAAGAGACCAAGGCACGATTTTTGTTAGCCAAAACGCCAGACATCAACGTAACCGCTACACTTAGCCACAGTATCGCGGACGGACGACGATGAGAAGATATCGCAGGCACAAATATTTAAAAATTTTCACAACTTCAATTGGTTAATATACAAATCGAAAACATTTGTTACAAACATACATACATACGTGAAAAACATATGCAAAATTTTTTGGCAAAATTTCGCAAAAAAAAAAAAAACCAAAAATTTCGAAACTTTTTAAAATTGAAATTCAACAGCAGCAAATTATAAAAGTAACTACAGTATAAATAAAAAATAAATTCAGTTCGTCGAAAATGTGAGTCCATTTCAAAAATTATAATAAAAATAAATAAATAAAATTCAAAAATAATAAAAAGTTAAATTCAGTATTTGGTTGCCGGCAAAAGAATTTTTAGCAGCAACAAATTATGTCCGCGTATACTTGGAAGTTGATGGGAGAATAAAAAAATTTGAAAAACGTATTCGAACAGAAAAAATAAAACAAAATTAATCAAATTAATTAATAGTTCGTAGTCAAAAAAAAAACGGAAGTTCGCAGTCCGAAATTGAGGAGTTCGCAGTTCCAGAAATCGGGAGTTCGCAGTCCAAAATTCAGAAGTTCGCAGTCAAAGAAATCGGGAGTTCGCAGTCTACAAATAATCAAGCAACAATTAAAAGCAGCAACAACAATAACAACTACATGGATTTTGGAGTAAATAATTTACATAACAACAACAACGCATTACGTTGACAACAATACATATAATTTTTCAACTACAAAGTAATTTGTTTTTAATTTTCTACGCTTTGCTTTTATTAAAATCGTTTTAAGTTTAATTTGCCAATTTATTACGCTTCAAAGATTTTGCTCGTAATTTTTTAAGTGCTTTTTGTTTATTAAGTTTTAACTTTTATTTAAAATAAGTGTTAGTAGGCGCATTTAAGTTTAATTTTTTACTTGTCTTAAATATTTGAAAAAAAAACTGAAAACTTTAACAAACTTCCAAAGCTTAAAAGTGTTTTAAAAGAAGTGACTTAATGCTGAGACCACAATTATAGAAAAAAATAAATAAATTGTGTTATACTAACTAAACATTTGCGAAAAAGGACGCCTTATTGCATGTGAAAAATAATTAAAAACAAATACAAGAAAAACAACAAATGAAAGTTGCATAAGTTTATGCGCCAATTGACGCTTGCAAACTTCCAGTAACTAGATACATACAAATATACTTGGCCAGCCTTAACTTAAGTGCAAACTTTAACATAAAAAAAGCCCCATTTTTGTGTGACCCCCCAGTGTGTGTAATGATTGTTTAAAAAAATGCCGCATTATGACGCGTCGCGCGCAAATTACCTAATCAATTACTTGAAAATATTTAGTAAAAGTGTGGAAAATAATACTTGAAACTCATACAGAAGAGTGAGCACGAAAATACGAGAGAAAAGAACACAAATGCAAGTGTGAAAAAAAGATTGGAAAAAACATACATATGAAAAAAAAATAATTATAATTATAATTATAAGATTAAATGAATAATGAAAAAAATGCAGCAAAAAAAAGAGAAAACATAAGTTTAACAGTTTAAAAACAAAACAAAAAAGAGCAAAAGAACAACGAATTAAGAAATACACAAAATAACAAAGGAAATACATTAAAAAAAATAGAATACAAAGTTCTATAATAGTTACAATAAAAAAAAAAACAAAAAATTAAAAACAGCAACCAAAAATCAGCATTCATCTAATAAATAACGACAGTTTGCAGTCAATTATCTACATATACTTCTCCAAAAACAGCCCGTTGTGAAACAATATTTTATTTAGCATATAAAATTGCATCCTTTGTGACAATTTAAATTTGAAACAAAATCACTGCAGTTATAAGGTCTATATAATACAAGTTGTAAGACAAGCATAAAAAAGTGACAGAAAGCTAAACGAAAATTGGCTGCGAAAAAAAAAAAAAAAAAAAAATTGTGCCTAAAATCTATCGCTAATTAAAAAAATTTCTTTCAAAAACACAAAAATACTTTTTGAAAATTTCGCCGTAATTTAATATTTAATACGACGCATTTAGAATTACTTTAGATTAAAGAAAAGCAAAAACAAAGTTCTACTTTATACACTGTGCAAGTATAAACGACGAAAAACACGTGACACGAAAAAAACGTCGAAAACTTACAAAAAATTTACGGCGCACAAACAGAGAGCTCGTAATAAAACTAAGCAAAAGCGCAGAACTCTAAACCTCCGTATAAGGATTAAAGGATTTACAAAGATTTTTTATCAATATACAAAAAAAAAAATGCAATTAAAACGACTACAATTAACAAGACAGTGAAAGAAAACAAACTCAATTAAAAAGAGAGCACGCAATCAGTAAATTTTAGCATAGCAACAAGCAGTGATCTCAACGCATCACCGCAACGACAAAAAGCTTAAGCTTTGATACAACAACATACATACCTTCTATAAAATATACACACGCCCGCCCACTCTTCAAATCGTCAACGAAACACGCTCGCTCATGCATTTTGTGCGCTCGCAAGTATAGAGCACAACATATGTACATTAGCTTATTGCAGTTGAGAAAGAATCATTAAAGTTCACTCTGCATTGCAATTCTGTGTTAGCGTGTGTGTGTGTGTGCTGGCGATTAAATCACACACACGATCGCAAGTGCATTAGTTGCATTTCATATAGGTACACACGCATACCGCAACTAGTAGCGACCGGCCTATAACGAGTTCAGTAGCGAGCAGCGAGAGCTTTGTAATCTAGCTAAGCTAAAAGCCGACAGACGAGCGAGTGACGAGTAGAAGCGCAGTGAGCAGTAAGCACACACATACGCCTACCATTACAAGATCGCCATTCGATCGTTAACGAATCGTTGCAACGCCGCTCCAGTTGCATTCGGCTGCGACTGCAATACTGCAACAGATTGCACTACTCAACGTACGTTTGTTCGTTTGTGTGAGAGGACAATCGGAGAGACGCTCATTACAATCATTAGATACTTGGTTGTAAATTACCGGCGCGCTGATATACCGCCGGCATATAAATTTTATATAAATTAAATTATTCGAACACAGATTCAGATTTTGTGTGGTGCGCACCTCGACACCGCTTTTTCTGCATATTTCGCGCTCTCTATCACGCTCTCGTGCACTTCACAACGTCACACGATTGCAAGCAACAACAAAAAACGATAAATTGCATTTGATTCAACTTATGCTTTTGCTGTTGTTGTGCGAATTTTAAATTGCCAACGAAGTTGTTGACCCAACAGCGAACATACGAATGAAACGGCGAGTTAGTGTGCATCATCAAAGCGACCGGAGTGGAAACGGTATTGAGAACGACGGCAAAATTCGGCAAGAGTAAATCAAAATTGCAAAAAAAAAACAAGTGATTGGCAAATAAATTTTTGAAATTCAAAATAAAACAAAAAACAATTGGAAGAAAAAAATAATAAAATTTTTTTCGGCCCAACCAAACATCGATTGCAATATACATCAGCAGCAGAGTACAGCAACAGGCAGTCAGGCAACCGGGGAGTGGAACAGAACCAACGAATATCTCGTTACATTCACTTAATTCGACTTGCGTTACCTCGTGCAAAAAGCACTCGCCGTTCTTCCAGACTCGCAGCTCGCGCGTTTCGCATTCGCATTTCGTGTCATTGCCGCTGCGTGGCAACGTGCAGTGCAATTCGCGTCCATAAGCAAAACCGATCAAAGTCGCCGAAAACGGTAAAATTTCTTTAATTAATATATAATTAAGAACAAATAAATATACAAAATAAATGCGTATAATACAACAAAAAGCAGAAAAAACGCAAATAAAAAGTGTTCAAAGTGCTTTAAAGGAGTGTTGAACTTTTGCAAGAGCAAGAAACGGCTGCGAAAACAGCGGCAACTCTAAATAAAGAAACGAAAAACAGCAGCGCCAACAACAAGTAAAAAAAACGCAGAGAAAAAACCATCAAAGTGTTCCATTAGTGAAATTTTATATACATATATTTACTTGAATATAAATATAATTTTGAGTGCATTGCAAGTTTTGTTTTTGTTTTCATTTTTCCTATAATACATACATATTTGTTGTTATTAACTAAACAAAAAAAAAATACATCACGTTATAAAAAAATATCTACATCTATACATTCAAAAACATACACACATTCTACAAATCTATAAGAAACACGCAAAAATAAAACGCAGTGAAAGAGAAATTCTTTTAGTGACTTGAATTCAACGTGCCTAAAAACAAAAAAAAAAAAACAAAAACATTGCAATAAAATCACTAAGAACAGCAGAACGGATAAACGACAACAAGTTTATACACATTTTTTTATAAACACATTAAAGTTATAACAACACCAACAAAACATAGTAAGTACTTTTTTGCAATTATTCCATTAAATCTTTTAGAAGCTTACAGCAGATGGATATATGTAGTTACTGTACCTATACACGGAAATAAATTTTGGTATAAATTTCAAACTTTTTTGGTCGATATATAGGACATGACCGAAAATTTATTAAAATTTAACTTCGAAAAGTTTAAAAGATTTTTAAACTATTAAGGTTTCGATTTTTTTCCAAATTAAGATTTATTTTAAGACTTTCAAAAGTTTAAAATTATTATTAAAAAAAATGTCTGCTCCTAAATCCTCTTCATGCTTTTCCCTACTGTATCTTCTTTCCTATCCTCTTTTTCTCCTTTTCTTCCTTCTTTTTATCTGTTTCCATAATTATTTTTTTTGTGTTTGTTTGTTTCTCCATTCAAACAACTCCACAGAGTCGTTCATTCAAATTGTCTAATAACTAAATTGAGCCTTTTATATTGTTAATTTCTCGAAAAAGCAAGTTGGAATTTCAAATCAAAAATTAAAATTTTTTCGTTGAAATAAAATCTTACGACCAATGAAAGTTTTAAATTTAAACCTTAAAAATTTAAATTAGAAAAAGTGTAAGATTTAAACCAGAAAAGTATGAAATTTATTACAAAAAATACTTAGAAATATTTAAACTTTTGTAAGTTTGAATTTTAAACCAAAAAATAATAAGAAACATTTAAACTTTCGCAGGTTCAAAATTTAACCCAAAAATGTTTTAAATTCCTTTCAAACCAAATCAAAGTTTAAAAAATATTCCACACTCAAAAAAAAAATTTCTCTCGATCAAAGACATAATTTTCCTTATTTTGAACACGCGTCCCAATACAAAATTTTCTTTGTTTTGTGTAAATTTTCTCAAAAATGTGGAAAAAACATAAAAAAACTTTCAAACAAATTCGTTGCCATGGGGATTTGTATGGGAATTTAATTTCTCAAAATTAAAGAAATCAAGTCTTCAAAACAAGGAAAGTTGGGAATGGAATGGCGCTTAAAGAATTTTTCATTATTTTAATGTATGAATTTTTTCAAAACAAGTATATGAAACCATGTTAACGCATGTAACAACAATACTTTATAAACCTTTTAACATGTTTTAAGGAAAATTTACTCAAAACAAAGAAAGTAGTGTTCAAAATAGGTAAACAATTTCTTTGACCCCTCCATATATTTTTTTTCTCTCAGTGCAATATTTATAACAGTGTAGGTAAACATATCCATGGTCACAAGTCATAACGACCTAAGAAAGTCATAACGAGTTAAGAAATGTGCATTCCAATTTTTTTTTTGCGGCCGATTTTTAGCTACAAAATGCAATAATAAATTTATAAAACAGATTTCGCTTATAAAACTTCACACCATTTCTCAAAGAGCAATACATTAAATATTTCCCTTTGATGAAGTTTTGTTTATAAAAATTTGCAAGCAAACGTTCTTTAATGCACATTTCTTATCTACTACCTAATTGGCTTGATCTGCTCATTTTAGCCAATGTAGCATAAATCAGTCGGCGCTCACCAACACAAACTCTCAATTTTGCAGTACTCTGATCTACAGTTTAATGCTGACACCGAACGGCGCGAATGCATTTTTTGCGAGAAGCTTTTTCATGGCAGAAATACACTCGGAGGGTATACCGCTCACTGCCGAGAGGTGACCGCTATTTTTTAAAAGTTCAATAATTGTATTTTAATTAATTAGTAAATTAATGAAATTAATAGGCCTATTCTGTGAACTCTCTTTGCAAAGACAACTATCTTTCGAAATGAAAAAAAAAATTTTTTTGGTGTTGTTCCGGGCTGGGGCTTGTACCCGAGACCACTGTTATGGCAGGCGAACACTCTACCCATTACACGAAAGCGGCCACCCCGATTAGATTTGTTTAAATAAAGCTAACTTCAAAGCAAAGTCCATCAGGTACAGTTCGTAGCGAATAGGCAAACACATTAAATTACCGTGTGACGGCCTGAAACGTGATTCAATCCAGGGGGGAATAAAATGTAGTCGAAACTTAACCAATGAGAAATCATTATTATAAACTCAGCAGCAAATTTTTTCATATAAAACATTCAACTCAGTTTTCCTGCGACTTTCGACTTACCTATACAAATTGTCGGTGCTACTAGGCGAATGAGTGATGTGTAATTCTGTTGTAATAGCGTAGCATACATTTAGGCTAAGCTTGAAAGCGTAACGTATCCGGCAAGGCTTTGAAGAACTATGATTTTATACATGATGTTACCGAAGCTGCACGCGATATCAACAAAAAAAAATATGTTTTGTTGAATATCAAATAAAAATTAACAAAATTATTTCTGGCGTTTTCGATTCGCCATCAGACAAGCGAGGTCGAATCGAACAAAAATGTTTGAACCTATAATGAGTAGTAGCCATACTCGCTAACTGGTCGATAAAAATTTCCCTCTGCTCGCTAACATTCTCATATAAATTTGGCAGAGGGAAATTTATAGCCAGCAGAGAAATTATGAATCGAAAGCGGCTTTCGTTTCGTTGATTTTCAAAAAAACAAAACCTTATCAAAATTATTTCGTTTCGTTTATAATCAAATACATTGCAAAAATTTTTGAATCAAATGTATTTCAGAAATTTTCTTTAAACTTTAATTTGAATTTTCTTTCTTTTTTTTATTAACGTTATTTTTTTGATAATTTTTTTTGTTGACTACCGAAACGGAATTCTTTTTGATTATTTTTTTTTTTTGTTGATAACAAAACAATATTCTGTATAATAAATTTTTTTTTTTTTTTTTTTGATAATTATCAAAACAGTATTTTTTGTTAACATTTAACGTTAAAACTTTTCAAAGTTGAATTGAAAACAAATTTTGTTTCGGTTATTAATAAAAATTAACGTTAATGTGCAGCCCTGGATGTTACAATTGGATAACTATTTTCGGTAAAATTTTGAATTGAAGATTAATATTTTAAACATTTAATTTAATGCTAGTAAACATTACAATTATGAATTGCAAGCAAAATATCTATTTACGAAATAACATATCGCACCCTAAATCATAAAGAGACACAACTCAAAATTTTTTGAAATCGAGTTTTTTACACAAACGGATGCACAGAATATATCTCTAGCAAAAAAAAACTTTTCAATAATTGTCTCTTTTGACCGAAAAATAACCATTATACGTGGTCTTTTGCCATACGATTGCTTGTAAAGAAAAAAATTTTTTTGGCTCTCCTGAACATTTTTGAATTTTGAGTTGTGTCACTTTATGATTTAGGGTACGATATGTACCTAAATACTGATAACAGACGATTTCGACGCAATACTTTAGTAACATTTGTTTTTATCTCAAAATACGTATCAGTATTTAAAATAAAATAAAAAATTACGGGAAATACTAGCGGAAGTTGGGTAATTGTGGTATACCCTTTTGTTTTTTGGATATTATTTCCAAACTTCAAGTGCAATTTTAACTTTTTCCAGAGCAAAATGTTTGGTGAAATATTACGTATGATATATCTTGATTAGAGATGTGTACTACTGATGTTATAAATTTTATCAGCCAAAATTGAGCGATCCTGAAAGGCTTTTGTCCTAAAATTGGAGGATAATGTGATTTAGTCACGTGGTTTAATATGATATACTTTATATAATATGTAGTGTACATTTATAATAATTTCAACCGTTTTATGCAACCTAGATAACAACAAAAATATTTTTAGAATTAAAGAGGCTGCCGCGGTATAGTCACATATTAGAAGAATATATTTCCTTATTAGTGTGCGTGTAGGTATGTACGATACATAAGCATATTTTGTAAATTTTCCAAATGACCTCATATCGCACTTTCTGATACACTTGACAGACACCATTAGGTGATTCACAAAGTGTCATAAAGTCATATGTCATATTAAAATATTTTACGGAAATAGTTATAAAAGACTTTTCCGAAGCCTTATGAAGAAGTAAACAAAAACAGCTGATCAAATACGACGACCCAAAAACATATCGTTCAGAGTTGTATTTATTTAGTACACATATAGCATAGAATGCAACAACAAAATATTATGACTTATGACGATATGACGCAATATGACAGATTGTGAATCCCCTAAATATCTCATTATACTTACCACATTACCCTCCATCAACATTATACCACAAAAGTCGATTTAGTGCTATATGGAAAATGGACGAATAAAAACACACATATCGCAGATTTGCCAAATTTATCAACAACAAAATTTTTGTTTGAAACATAAAAAGCACAATTTTTTTTTAATAAAAGCATAAAAAAGTTTACTTTCAAACTACGTCAACTACGTGAAGTGTATTCCTTCAACTATTTATTAGAGTGTTGTTTAAGGCTTATAAATTATTTAGCAACCCCAAAAAACCCCTGCTCGTTTGGGAAATATCACCCTGTACCACACCAGTGACCTACATATACCACAATTACTGAACTTCCTCTACAATATAGTAAATATGAAGGTTCTCCTAATATGAAAAATATGAAAAAAAATAATATATTTTAAATGTAAATTTAAAATGGTGTATAAGCAGAAATTGTCGTAAAAAAATACAAATACAATACAAATGTTTATTTTAAATTCAAGAATAAAAAATGCAAAATTGCTAAAATAAAAGCAAACGTGAAATATTGCAATATCAACACAAAATGACTGTAATGAGGTGTCGTTCACATATTTTAAGTAGCTTTCCAAATTTATAACATCCTAACGTAGCCATATATGTATGTATACTAATATAGATATGAACATATCGCACCCTAAACCATAAAAAAGTGACACAACTCAAAATTTAAAAATTTTCAGGAGAGCAAAAAAACTTCCTTTCTTTATAAGCAATCGTATGACAAAAGATCACGATGGTCATTTATCGGTGAAAAGAGACACTTTTTGAAAAGTTTTTTTTTTTTTGCGATCGCTAGAGATATGTATGTTCTGTGTACCAGTTTATGAAAAAAAAATCGATTTCGAAAAATTTTGGGTTGTGACACTTTTGATTTAGGGTGCGATATCTACGTGCTCATACCTATATTCCCACTTGTTAAATTAAATATATATGTACACATTTACAACCCAAAAATAAAATGAACGCTCATCATCACTCAACTCAGCTAAATTTCAACAGAGATGATTAATTTTTTACAGAACATGAGAAAACAATTGAAATTTGCCATTTTCTGTGGTTCGATCGCTACAAATACCTACGAGCAACGGTAAAAAATGCAAGTCACTCACAGCGACTCGCCTTTAGTGGTATTGGATTTGTCATTGAAAGCAGTTGTCATTATTAACTAACAACGACATACATCCGCACATATGTATGTACATAAATATCTACAACATATGTAGTATTAGCATAAATTAACCAGGCTAATTAGTATTTAAACATTTCTACTTCCTTTGCAATTGATCACAAAAACGCTCATCATTACGATTTCGCCTGCGGCCTCCTACACACCCCTTTTGTACTCGCATTAACATATGTATGTATGCATGCATTTACGAATGTATAATTTTTTACATGGCATAACTGATAAAGAATCATCATTTCCAACGAGGCATTGATTCACCTCTCTCAACAATACAAATATTTCGCTGGGGCATTCCATCAGCGCTTGTGTAGCAATGCGATGATGATGGCGGTGGTGGGTGTGCAGTTTATTGCGAATAGGTATCTAGTGTGGATATTTTTGGAAAGTGTTGCTGTTGGTGGTGGGAGCATATACAATTGTGCGGGTCATGGATGTGTGCGACAGGTGGTGGTTTTAAAACTATTTATTATTTTTGTTTGCGACTATCGCAATTTAACATATAATTTTATATACATAGATACACTCAAAAAAAAATTACTCAGATTATGGAAAAATGGGAATGATTCGGCGCTAAAGACATATTTCCATATTTTGATGTACAATTTTCTTTAAAACGTGGTTTTTATTCCTTGATTTGAAGAAAATCGTACATCAAAATATGGAAATATGTCTTTAGCGCCGAATCATTCCCACTTTTCCATAATCTGAGTAAGTTGTTTTTTCAGTGTACATACTCTGAAAAAAAAACGTTGTAAATACAAAGACTTTTGCCGTTAAATGAACAACTTTCCGCAGTTGAAATGTGCCCAACAACGCTCCGTTGTTGTTTCAAAGATGCGAGCGTTTTTGATTTAAATACTTTTCGTATTTAAGTTAACAACGGAAACTGTTAAATGAAATACTTTTACATTTAAGTTAACAGTTTTTACTTTTAAATTAACAGCAAAAATTTTGAGTCCAAATGCGAGCACTGTTGATTCAAATACTGTTCGTATTTAAGCTAACAACTTTTGCTTTTGGATTAACCGCAAAAGTTTTTGGTCCAAAAACGGGCACCATTAAAGCAAATACTTACGCATTTAAGTTAATCTCAAAAAAATTGTAAACAATAGTATTTTTTTTTAATATAATAGATATTATTTTATTTAGTTTTTTTTATATAATATATGTTTACATAGTAATATTAATACTAAGGCCCGGTTTCACCAAACAAGTGATGGTCATTTGATACATCATTTGCACAACGCGATTGATGAAAAGAGACACGGACACAAAGGTTTTCATCACATTTTTCACACCGCCAATATAAAGATTATGGAAACTTGTAGGCAGTAGTGGCACAAATATCCATCAATCCTGCACCTCAAATGATATATCAAATGACAATCACTGTCTGTAGGGCTTTTTACACACACAAACACATAAACACAACTGATTTTATTTTATTATTTCATAACACATTCTTTATATTAACTTACATTATTTTCCGACCGCCAGATTTGTAGGTTTCTGCGCAATCATCGCCACCTCGATTGCTCGCTATCGGAAAATGGGATAATCAAACATATCTAATCTGAAAATATAAAATATATGTATGTATTTTTAAACGTACAAATGTACATATAATATTAATATATTATAATAATATATAAATATTATTATTGTGACTTACCTTTATTTGTATTTATATATTGCATATACATATGTATATGTATGTATATATTTTTCCCGAAAATTTAAGTTTGACAAAAATTTTTTCTATTTTTTATTTACTTCAAAATTTTTCAACAGCAAGGGAGTTTTTGAATCAAAAACTCCCGTCTTTGAATTAACTATGGAAAGTTGTTGAATCAACAACTTTGCCGTTAAAGCAAATACTTTTGCTGTTGAATCAAAGACGGAGGTTCAACAGCGGAAAGTTGTTGATTTAACTACGGGAATTTTTTTCAGAGTACAAGATATGTATGTATGTATGTATATGTGTATATGTATATATTTGTAGAAAAAACAACCCCAAAATACATACATCAGATGTGAATAATGAGCTTTTAGCGTTATAATTATGCTGATATTTGTTTAGCTTCACCATTAATGTTTGTATGTTTTTACTTTTCCTATTTACTCGTGGGTGATCTTACATCAAAAGCTCTATTACTAGAATGCCTTTATGAATTTTACAAAAAAAAAAACGTGAAAGCAGATTAACTAAGTTCACTTTGTTTCAACGCATGTAGCATTTAATATTCGTAGTTGGGAACTTGATGTTGTACAATCAGCGTAAAACTTCATTTTAGCCGTTTAACGTTTCATGTCTTGTAACATTTATTGTCTTGGTGAAAATATATGCTTTCGTTCAATTTTTATAAGCTTGGGAAAAAATTTGTAACGCGACATCGCGAACGCGACTAATGTCCCAACTGGGTTCATAACGTTTTTATATCGACGCCTGAGTAAAAGATCGCCCATTTTGAAAAATTTTTTTCAGCCGTCGATAGAATAATGAAAGGGAAGCTCAGATTTGGCGTTTTGTATGGGAGTTCAACTTATCAAAATTAAACAAATCAAATCTTCAAAACAAGGACAAGTTGGAAATGGAATTGGCGCTTAAGAAAATTTTCTTTATTTTGATGTACGAATTTCTTTAAAACAAGTATATGAAACCATGGCAACTCTTGCAAACAACTTTATTTTATAATCCTTTTAACATCCCCTATAGCATTTGCGGCCGCTGTGGTGCAGTGGGTAGAGTGCTCGCCTGCTATGCCAGAGGTCTCGGGTTCAAACCACGGTCCGAGCAAAACACCAAAACAATTTTTCTAATTAGTAAAAATCCAATTATTGGGTTTTTTAAGAGCAGCGGTCACCTCTCGGCAGTGGGCGGCATACCCTCCGAGAGTATTTCTGCCATGAAAAAAGCTTCTCACAAAAAATGCATTCGCCGTTCGGAGCCGGCATAAAACTGTAGGTCCACCCAATTAGTAGGAAAAACAAAAAGGAGCACACCTCGAATTGGGAGAGAAGCTCGGCCATAAAACTCGTCAGAGTTATAATAGCGCCATTGTATTATATATTATATTATAGCATTTAGAAGATTGTTTTATGAAAGCTGACTAAATCGAGTCCCTTTCGATCCCCTTTGATGATCAAAAACTGATTAATCATTTCTGCGATTAGAATAAGACTCGAATAGTTATGAGTCAGACCAGAGTGATTGAAAAGTGGTTTTATTTTTTGTCATATTAAAATCACCTAACTGAGCCTTTATCGATCCCCTTTTCTGATTAAAAAGGAATTTAACACAAATTGATCATGCTAAAGGTCGAAATGTGATCGTTTACTTTGCTTTTTTAGAAAAAAAAAATAAATATTCCTTAGCCAGCCTAGTCAGAGAATTTTTTATTATATTTCGAATGTTGTAGAGCAGGAACATATGGATATATGTCTTCCGCGTTGCCGTATATGAGAGTGCCAAAATGCTCATACACAGTAAAAATTTTAGTTTAATTTTAATACCATTTTGGTATTTATACAATATAACAATGCCAAAAAGTATAAAATTAAAACCATTCTGGTTTAAAAAAAGGAAGAAAATCTGAGAGACAAAAATTATTCTTGGTGTCAAATTAATATTTTTTTGGAATTAAATCAAAACCAAATTTTGATTATTTTTATAATATTTTTGGTATTAAAAATAGTTGTAATGGTATAAGATCAATCCGAAAATTGTAATAAATTTTATACTTTTTTGGATTTAAAAATAAACCCCCATAAAATTTCCAGTGGATATACCGCAAATAACCCTTTATCCCAAAGATTAATGAGAAATTGAATAACGTTAACATTGTTTATTTATGTACATAAAAATCCAAAACAAACATTTGCCCCTAAGTTTCCATGAGCAGCAAACACTAAAGTACCTTATGCATATATCGAGCCCAATCCCCATAATTGTGTATCCAACAAAAACTAAATTTTACGGGACTCAGTTTTTTTTAATTTGTTTTGCATACAGTTTGTATGTAGCCTTGAAACTTACATATTTAGTCTCTTACTTCGAAACTGCATATTGCACAGCCATGAAATTTTTGGGAGTTGATGCATGTTATAATAAATTGTTGATTTCCATAAAAAAGCTGAAATCGATAACTTTGTTGGATACACTTTTATGGCAGTTAGGATTCGATATATGTATATACATATTGTCAACTTTCACACCAAAATTTCGGAGATGTCCAGGCAAATTTCAGCACCGTCGCGGTTCTTGCAGTGATACTGCAAGAGAGACCTTCAACTGCCTTATGTCTGTAAAAATAAAGCAAAATTTACCCTCATGCTATTTTATTAATTTCTTGAATTACTTACTTGATACAATTATTTCATCAGGCGTAAAGAATTCGATTCGGCCATTTAATTACTCCTTCGCATTGTATTTTTAAAAAATTTAGTTTATTTATTTTGACTTTTTTTCTGAAAATTTGTTCTTAATATTTTTTTGGTTTTGATTTCAAACCAAAAAGGTTTTGATAGTAATATACATTGAGAAAAAGAAAGTTTTTTATACGTTTCAGGATTTGTTTTTAAACCATAAATGATTAAACTTCTTTAGAGAGAATTTTAATACTTTTCAAGGCTTTATATTGAAACTATTTTGGAATAAATAAAATTGTAAAACTTCTCATAGTTTAAAAATAAGGCTTTTTGGCATTAAAATTTAAATTTAATTCCAAGAATGATTAAACTAAGTACCAAATGATATTAGAAATAAACTATAATTTTTTACTGTGTATGAATTTTCATAGGAATTCATTTATGGATTGAAATTTTTATATCTTAACCCTTGTTTTCTTAATATTATTGTAGGCTAAAAATCTGTTTCAAAATTTCCAACTAAAATGTGGACTGAGGGTGACCATAGAAGTTCTTTTTGCGATATTGGTAAAGGTAAAGCTAAGGGTAGAAAATGTAAGAGGATAGAAGATGGGAAAGAAATGCGGTTGTATATTGACCCAAAAATTATAGGAAAATGTGTAGAAAATTATTAGAAAATGATTAGAAAATGATCAGAAAGTTACTGAAAAACGATCCAAAAAAGATTCGGATATGACCAGAAAAACGATTGAAAAATGATCCATAAAAGATTTGGAGAGCCAATTGAAAATTATCAGAAAAACGAAAAAAATTACCTCAAAAAGATTCAAAAACGATCAGAAAACGATTCAAAAATGACCAAAATAAGATGTAAAATCGGAAAATATAAAATCGAAAAGGACTCGAAAATGACTAAAATACGATTAAAATAATACTCGAAAACGACTTCCCAAGAAGAGCTGGACTTAGGGTACCATTTTCCACCGATGAAGGATTCTTTTATGATCAGAAAATGAGCGTATTTTCTATTATTTTAAACGTGCATTGGGATCGAAAAAGACTGGAATATGATCAAAAAATTCATAAAATGCTATGTGGGATGTTTTAGGGAAAATTTACAAAGAAAATAGTGTTCAATATAGGGAAGCAATTTCTTAAACTTCTTCGTGTATTTGTTTTTTCAGTGTACTTTAATTTAGCGCCACAGACATGTATGTATGTACTTAATAAGATTTCTTCACATTCTGTTTTATTCACAACATTGATAGCAATTAATCCATACTGAAAAAACAACTTACCTACTCAAATTATGGAAAAGTGGAAATGATTCGGCACTAAAGACATATTTTCATTGTTTTGATGTATAATTTTCTTCAAATCAAGGAATAAAACCCACGTTTTATAGAAAATTGTATTCAAAACAATGAAAATATGTCTTTAGTGCCGAATCATTCCCATCTTTCCATAATCTCAGTATTTTTTTTTTGTTGAGTTCACTTTTATTATTTTTCAGAAAAACTTTCATTTTTATGCCGAAAGCATAGTTTACTGCTTAGGTGATTATGGCTTGTGAGCACAGAAATATAAATAAAATCTTTTTATCACTTTGTATAAAAAAAAATATTTATTATTATTACCTATGAATACTTTTTAGCCGCTGCGTTCCCACCTTACATACATACTGACATATGCGCTGAATGCATATAAATACATATATTCATAGGTACTAAATACATATACATATCGACGCTTCCAAACAAAACTGTACTAAGTCTGAAAACTGTGTTTTGTAGGAGAAGCTCTCAAAGTTTAAACTTGATATGAAACTTCGGTTGTATGCTAAGTATATTTTCACTTGTAACTTCTGTTTGGATTGAACGATCAACACCAAAACTTGACAATATCGAAGTCAAGGCACGCTTTATATAAAACCGTAAGAAAAAATAAAAATTTGCTACGTGGTTTTTCATGGCAAGCTCTCAAAGTTTTTATTCTGTAAAAATCTCGAGTTGTATTATATACAGTGAAACCTCCCTTGGGCGGACACTCACCGTCGGGCAAATTTTGTCCGCTCAAGAGAGGTGTCCGCTTAAGGGAGTGGGTTCCTATTTTAGAAATTTTTTGGATTTCAAAGGATTTATTTATTCATATTTCACTAAAAAAACAAGGATTCTTATGTCTTCAAAATTTCACTTAAATACATAAATATGTACATATACATATGTATGTATGTATATACATAAAGTATTAACATACATATGAAATTACAATTCGTAAGTTGCTGAGAACTAGAAATGTTGGGATATCTATTAAATTATTTAAAAAATTGTGAAATTGTCGGTTGACGAGGTTTTTTTGCTTATTTAAAATAACATTGTTTTGCAGAAGGCTTTCAAATTTCTGCAACAATTCTTCCTTGCAAAATCTTTTCAAATTTGAAACCGCAAATGGTTTCGACGTTTTCGTCAGTTAGAACATCCAACTGGAAATCCGTAAATTTTGTTATATCTTCCAATAAAGTCATGCGGACATTTATTTTAGTTGGTGATTCCCCTTTCATCGTAGCGCTTTTTACCTAACGAATATTCAGCGAACTTTTTTTATATTGCTATACATACTTATATTTTGTCCGCATAAGAGGAGTTCGTGTCCGCCTAACAGAGGTTTTTATGCAATTCGTTATGAAAAAAAATCAAAGTGTTCGTTGACGAGAGGTTCGTGTCCGCTTAATAGAAGTGTTTAGTTCAATTCAATAGTAAATAACTGTCCGCGTCCGGCCAAGAGAGTGTCCGCCTAAGAGAGGGCAATTTGTTCTAAAAATTGAACCTTGGTGCATGAAAAAATGTCCGCTCAAGGGAGGTGTCCGCCTATTAGAGGTGTCCGTTAGGGGAGGTTTCTCTGTACACACTTTTGCTTATAACTTTTGATTGGATTGTCCGATTGATACCAAAATTAGACAGCATCTAAATTAAGAAACGCTCTACTTGAAAACGCCAAAAACGGGAAAATGTACTAAGTCGACTTAGTACAGTATTATTTGGAAGCGTCGATATGTACATGTAGTATTTTTGCATATAATATGTATAAGTACATGTCTTGACACATGTTTGCTTGCTTGGCTATTTTTATTTGTGTTTGCTGAAGTGGAGACTCAAATTACCTTCACTTTCCACTGGCATTCTTTTAAGTTCACTGTGGCCAATGTCTACGCTTTTGTGAATATAAAGATATGTACGTATGTATGTATGTATGAACGTATATTTTTTATGCATTCGCACATATAAATACCTACAAACAAAACTACATACATATGTACATTTTTGCACACATTATTGCACATACATACATATGTACATACAAACATACATGCAAATTTAAGCATCCATCCACAGTCAGTCAGCCAGTAGCTAACCGAGTTTTCGCCCGTTTATTTGTTTTGTTTTGTTTTCATTCGGTCTTTTTACACTGTTGCGCCATTCTGACATTCGCCAAAAATGTCAATTTTACCAAATGTGTTCACTCTGCACGCTAACTCAAGTGTGAGCACACTTAAATATCTACATACAATATGAACTCATGTCTACATAGTATATACATATGTATAACGTCGTTGCGCTGCAAAAAAGAGTTATGCGCGTTTTCAGTAATTTTTCAGGAGAGCAAAATACTATTCTTTTACCGCCGTTTCAAAGCACATTTCTAGCTCTTGCTTACATCATTTGAATTTAATAGAACAATATGTATGTAGGTCACTAGTCCTTGGCAAGTGACCATTGTTTCTATTACTTATGTAATTAAAATCGCCCTGAAACACATTTTTATTGGCCTTTTAAATAAAATATTATACCAACCCAATAAACACAACGAATTCGCCTCGAATTCGAGACGAGTTCGCTTCTCTGATTATATTATCGCGGCGATAGTTCGCGACAATAGATCGGCGAATCCGAATTCCCAGGCGAGTCACCCCTCATTAGCGATTCGCGCATTTTTATATTCTCGGATCGTTGGCGATTCGAGATTTAGGCTCATTGGCGAATACATTCTAGAAAATCTTCTGCGAATCCGCCTCGAATTCGCCACGATATCATCCGAGCTTTTCAGTCGCTTGAGTAGAGTTTTAAATGGTAAATTAAAGTCCAACAGGGAATTTCTTCGTGTAAAGCAAAATTTAATAAAATTAATAAATGCTATTGCGATAATTGATTTTTCTCGAGTCCATCTCGAACTCGATACAAGTCCGAAAAATTACATTCACCTCCGCGAATTCATCTCGAATTCGCCACGATATCATCCTCGCTTTTGTGTTTATTGGGAAGTAGTGTGTCACGTATATGTACATATTTTTAATAAATCTTAAGCTGCTAACATCTAAGCCCAAAGGGATATAAAAAATTAATTAATTAAATAAAATTAACAAAATATGGAAAAAATAAAACTATAAAAAATACACACGAAAAAAAAAACATTTCTGAAAAAATTCACATAACCGTTTTTGTGATCGCAACGGCGATAAGCATATGTATGTATGTACATTAAGTCGTATAACGAAAAAAAAATTTGCGTATGTCCGTTATGTATGTATGTATCTATGTATGTGAAGGAAATGTTTGGTATAAACATTTTCTTAGACACCCGCACAAAACAGTTTTATCGCGTTTTCTACAAAAACACATGTCGGATCTGTAAGATATTTATGTCGCCGAAAATGTCTCGCTTAGCATGTACATATATGCGAAGATATTAAAACCAGTTGAACTCAATTCTTCTACACATTTTTCCCTTTTGTTCATTTCTATTACCTGATAATGATTACTCATACGCCCCGTCGTCCCATTGCTTTGTATGAGAAAAGTGAAAATCTTGGGAGCTAATCCGGATTTTATAAAAACGCCAATCGTAATTTAGAGCCAAAAATTAAGTGGACGTATTTCGTCGTTTCGCTGTGATATTTTTGGCTCCCTCCCTACTGTGTAATTTTTGATAGAAACACAAGTGTTTGATTTTACAACTTTTTGGTTTGTGAATAAAGACTCCCAATAAACACAACGGATTCGCCTCGAATTCGCGTCGGATTCGCTTACTCTGATTATATTATTGCGGCAATAGTTCGCGGCGATAGATCGGCGAATCCGAATTCGTAGGCATGTCACCTATCACTATCATTCTCTGATCGTTGGCGATTCGAGATTTTTTATAAACGACGTTTCGAAAAATTAAAAGTTCAGAGTTTGGTTTACTGGCAATGGGTTAAATCCGAGTTCAGGTATAAATGTAAAATTTCAGAACTATAATGATTTTTTAGTGCAAAACAACTTAAAAAAAATAGAAAAAAATGATATCGCGAAAATCAATTTTCTCGAACTTGTCGCGCACTCGAGGCGAGTCCGAGAAATTACGTTCGCGAAAATATGCTTTCTCGAACTCGCCTCGAATTCGCCGCGATATCATCCTTGCGTCTGTGTTTATTGGGCTATAATGGTTTAGCGAAGTTTTCGCTGGTTTTTTGAGAGCTTTATGTTAGTGGTATAAAAAAGAAATGCTAAGGATAGCATTTACAAAACTCTTAAAGGCAAAAATCAGAGCAACCTTTAAGTTCGAAGCCTTATATGGGCCAAATATTGTGTTAAGCGACATAAACATCTTACAGAATTAATTGTAAAAACCCGATTTAACTGTTTTCGGCGGGTGCCTAAAAAAATGCTTTTTCACTCAAAATATTTTCCCGACATAAGTGCCCACTAGGCCCATTTCTGAGGTGATGCGGTTTTTTTTTTTTCATACCAGGATAAATTATGTTGAGTGGCACGTAGAAATTGAGCACAGATCATTTCTTCACTGACTAAAGTAGGAGTTAAGAAGAGTAAGCCAAAACAGAAAAATTTATACGAATGAGGTACATAAAAAAGTTAGGTGGTAGGCAGCTGTATATTCAGCACTACAATACTGCTACAATTCATGCTGACTACCTAACAAGAATATAATAACGACCATATGAACAAAGCATGCGGTTTGGAATGAAAGCCCGAAGCCTTCGCTTCATTGCTTTATTTAGTATACAAAGTCATTCATGCGAAGGCGGTGATCGTCGTGCGATAGTCATGGAAGTTGTTATCTTCCCTAAAGGAAATGTAATGAGGAAAGTATTGATGATTTGTAGATCTTTGGGCCTACTGGGTGTTCAAACGAAACTGACACAGACTCAACTTTTTTTTGTGCATATATATGATGTGATACGGCTTAATGTACATACATACATATGTAGGTATGCAATTATTTTATACATTGCTTATCTGTTTTGGTTCGCGTATCGCTTATTTTGCCAAAAAAAAACAAAAACAAACAAAAAATCGCAGACAGCGTTTAATGATCGTGTGCGCGCGGCAAACATTTTGCTCTTGCTTTTGTTGCCTACATCATGTGTTTTTTGCTTCTCTCTTTCGCCTTTTTTTCCTTTTTCATTATTTTTTGTACTCGTCTTTTGAATTTCGTTCTGCTTCTTCTTCATTATTTTGCTTTTTTGTTGCTCCGTTGCCACATAACAACACACAGCGCAGCACAACCATCGCCAGCCGTTCGTTCGCAAAAAAAAGCTTGTGTGGGGAGTAGTCAGCGTTGCTGCTGCCGCTGCGCTGTGAGCTTTACTTTCAGCGCAGCCGGAAGTGGTGTTGGTGAGCGCGCAGCAGCACTACTCTCGCACTCACTACACACTCGCAGAGACTTGACATACGTCATAGTAGTGGTTGATTATTTGCGAATTTTTTGTGCTTTCCTTTTTCGTTTGCAAATTCGTCATGCTGTGTGTGTGCGTGTGTGTGTGTGTGTGTGACGACTGCCGCTTTTGCGTTCGAGTATGTGAACAAGAGCAGCCAGAGAGTGTAGCTCCTATATGTATGCATGCGATGGGCATCTAATGCTGTGGTTATGGTACCAATCAACATTGCCAATCAAAATCGGAAACATTTCGTGATTGGTGAGAGGTGGTTATGCTTACATTGGTGATTGGAGCGCACATACACAACATAACACATGATAATTACTGAGCACATACACAACATAACACATTATTACCTCTGAAACCTCGTTTGCTGGCTGCCTGTTTCACACAGCAAGTTTGCTGGATGTGAGAGTCCGAAAATTCTCTCACCGTCGGAGTGCACAACAACAATTACACGGTGCTCGACCAGCTTGATTGGTAGCATAACCAGGCCATAAGGGGTTTGAGGGATTTCGTGTTCGTGTGCGTGTTGCTTTTGCACTTTAGGTAAAGGCCCAATGCACGCTTGCTTTGCTTGCTTGGCTGTGAGAAATGTCAAAATCATTTTGAGCTCTACTAAACTGTATAAAAGTTGGCCAAATGTCAGCTTTACTTCACGCGCTTGAAGCGCTGCACACTGGGGCCACTTATATATATGAGGACGCTCAAAATTCTGAAATCAACTTTTTTACATCAGAATCGCTTTATCTGCACTAAAGCAGTTATCCTATAGCATCTTAACCCATTGACGGTCATGAGTTAACCCGTTGGTGACCCATGTTTTTTATTTTAGTTTCGAGTTTAATTTTCTTGAATCAGAATCGGTATATCGATACTAAAATAGTAAATCCCAAGAATTTTAACCCCTTAACGACCACGCATTAACCCATTTTTAACCAAATTTTTTCACTTAATTCTAAGATCAAAATATTTAAATAATATTTGTTGTATCTACATTAAAACCAGTAATCTTTGGAATCTTAACCCATTAACGGTCATGAATTAACCCATTGGTGACCAGTTTTTATTAAGATCTGTACACAAATTATTTAAATCACAATTAGTACGTCTGTGGTATGGTGGCCGCTGTGGTGCGGTGGGTAGAGTGCTCGCCTGCTATGCCAGAGGTCTCGGGATCAAACCCCAGTCCGAGCAAACAACAAACAAATTTAATTAAAAAATCTAATTAGTAAAAATCCAATTATTGGATTTTTAAGAGCAGCGGTCACCTCGCGGCAGTGGGCGGCATACCCTCCGAGTGTATTTCTGCAATGAAAAAGCTTCTCACAAAAAATGCATTCACCGTTCGGAGCCGGCATAAAACTGTATGTCCACCCAATAGGTAGGAAAAAAAAGGAGCACACCTCGAATTGGGACAGAAGCTCGGCCATAAAAGTCGTCAGAGTTATAATAGCGCCATTGTGTTATATTATTATTATATTAGTATGTCTGTACAAAAATAGCCAATGTGTATTATATTAACCCATTAGCGGCTATTTATTAACCCATTGATGAATTATGCAGATGCAGGTACATATGTATGTATACAAAAATGGTTTTCTCCAATTTTTTGCTTCGAGATATTAAAAGTTTTCTGTTGTCACAAGTATGTTTATATGGGAATTAGGAGTTTTACCGTTAGCGTTTTAAGCAGAACACGTATTTCCCCCCACATTTTCGTGGCTAACATAAAAAAAAAACAAAATTGGAGTAACACAACTTGTGCTTCAAAGAACTCATATTATAATCCAACTTACAAGTCTAAATTAAAGAAACCTGGCTTGACAAGTAACCTTAACCACAATTTGTAATTAAAGTAACCAGTAAATAATGGATCAACTAAATTTAAGATAGAACAGAATCAAATTCAACCAGATATAGGTATTTTTTTTTTAACTAAAATTGGAATGCAATTTTTAAATTCACTTTTTTTTAAAATGCGCACTTTGCTTTTGGTTCTGAACTCGGATTCTTTGTCACAAAGGACCATATTTTACTGTTGCATTTTTACTTTTGCTACTTTTTTGCGCAAATTAAAAAAAATCCATTTTGAAAAAAAATATTTAAATAGAAGAGGTACGTTTAGTTTTGTACTAAAAATTAATTTTTTGAAACATCTAGTTCCAGAACAAAAACACTCATCGATTATATAAGCTTCACTTAATGTTATGGAAAAAGCAGAATAATAAAATTTTATATCCTTCTCTTACACCAACTATTTCAAATACACATTAAAATTTCTCACTTAGAAAAAAAATTATTTTTTGGAAAATTTGCCATGTTTGTGTATGGATAACTCCCAACTGAAAAACGATAGAAAGCTGAAGATTGGGCCAGAAGTGTAGAATTTTATAGGGAACAATACTGCGTTTTTATTTTTTTGAAAAACTCATTATTTAAAAACTGAATTTTGAGCACGCTCGGCCCCAGTGTGCGCTGCAAAGTTTTGAATTGCCCAATTTCTATTTGACAGCGCTTTGAAAGCTTTGGCATCATTTTTGACAATTCAATTTCCAATATGGCTGCTGATATTAGGCAGTAGGTGTATTCCCTAACAGAAAATTATTACAAATTATTAAAAAATTGCAAGAAATATCACCTGTTAAGCAAAAAATTTGCAGAAGAGGAAAAAACTCAAAACTTGTTCAGCACTTCGAGTCAACATTATAGGGTTGTTTCTTAGGAAACTAACAGCTAGCTGTCAAGTGAAATGAAAAGAAAAAAATGTAAAGAATTACGCTCACAAAGAGCAAAACAGACAGGAAATCAAGAAACGGAAAACTACAAAAATTAGCAAAAAATTATTTTAATGCTATTTTTGGCTTTTAATTATTTTTTTCTAATTTCAAAGATTTCAATTACAACCTAACCTAAAAATCTAATTGTGGAAACAGCGCATCAGCTGTTTACTTGCAAATGTTTACAATTTTGTGTTCAATAACTTTGGTTGATAATTTTCTCTTTTTCTCGTTTTTACACTAAATTTGTCACTGACGCTCTTCTTGCAAGTAAAGTTGTTGAACAAATCTCATTTCAGCTTGTGAAAATTTTACTAGCTGAAATTTGGAGCTCTCTATGATTGTTACTCTCACGCTTTGGCTCTCATTCGGCTTTTTTGATTCAAGAAACGATTTGCTAGCACGAACTTGGATAAATATTCATAGCTAGCTATGTAATAAGAAACAAACCTTTTGTTTTATTTCTTTGGATTGCCGATTCAGCTGATTAATACGACAGCGTTCAAAGCTACCATTGGGCTATAGAAGCTTTCAAAGTAAAGCAAAGCAAACTGAAGCAAACAAAGCCAGAAAAGCAAGCGTACATTGGGCCTTTACCTTTTGCTTTTCAACCGCTTTTCGCTCACAATCCATGAGCTGATTGCATGAGAGAGCGCGCGCGCTTTTCTTGCAACAATCTGTTAATGGCGTAAGCTAAAATGTCTTACCAATTGACAATGTGTGCGTGCGTGTTACTGCATTTAGGCGCGCGCCTTGCAATTCTGCCGGCTTTTTGCCAATGTTAAGTACATATACATACATACATACATACATATGCGCACGTATGCGTATACATACATACATATATTTGTTTTTGTGCTTTTTTATGCTTGTTTGCTCGATGTTCTGCGATGTAGTGGAATGCAGAGCGTGCTTGCAATGAATTCAAACAATGGCTGCGTTGTTAACATTGGCTTCCGCGACGCTGTTGCCGTCGACGTTGACGTTCTCGTAACCGTCACAGTCATCGCATCTCACGCTCTACTCTATCTAGTAAGAGCAAAACGACTGGCCGTTCATGCCAGGCGAGACCAGACTGTCTGTGACTGTGACTCTGACTCCGCGTTTTGTGCTGTGCTGTGCTCCGCTGTGATTATGATGTGCTGAGTGCGAGCAGACGAGCAAGAAGAACCGGTGACGTAGCGTCCGCCATATTACACCGCGGCACAAAAATCACTTTGGATCAGGAAATATTTTCTTCAAAGAAAAAAAAATAAAATAAAAATAAAGAAATATTACACTAATAAATGTAATAATTCAATAGTCAGTGCGCTTTAAATTGTCAATCAAGCGAAGAAAGAGTATCTAGTGTAAAGCGCAGCATACTACATACATACAAAAAACGAAAGGCATATAAATATAAATAATTTTAAATAAATTTATAGCAAAACTATAATTAAAAATATTTAAAGAACTTTTATACATATTTTCTTCGTTATGTTTTTTAAATGAATTAGTTTTTGTTAAGCGCAAAAGTTTTGTATTCGTGATCTCAAACAAAAAAAAAACTTAAAATAATATTAAAAAAAATTTTAAAAAAATATAAAGGAATAAAATAAAAAAAATAATAAAGTAAAATAAAATAAAATAAAAATATAATAAAAATATAATAAAATAAAATAAAATAAAATAAAATAAAATAAAATAAAATAAAACTAAAGCAAAGTGTTAAAAAGCGACGAATATTTGTGCATAAAAGTGATACGATTTTAATTTAGCATTACATAAATATATGCGCATGCATAAAGTGTAATCGAAATATAAAAATATATGCATATAGTATATAATTTTAATTAAAAATAAAATAATAATAAAAATAAAATAATATAGCTAAACAACTAATAAAAGAAAATCTTCATAATACGAGTTTGCAGTTTAAAGGTGACAAAATTCGCATCATAAATTCAAAAGGTAATTGAAATTAGCTTTTTGCTCTAAAGAAATGAAAATTTTCGTATTGTGCGCCGTAAAAGAATTTCAGTATTATTGCATGGCTGGCTGGCTGGCTGGTTGGCTGCAAATTTGTGGATGATTGTGTTTCTGTTTGTGCGTCGCGCACTGTGTGTATGCGCCAATGCGTGTTTGTGTGTGTGGTTGTACGATGAAAGAATAATGCTAAAATGTGCAAGTAAAGGAATTGCTGAAACAATGAATGCAGAAAAAATTTCAATAGTGAAAGGGATTAGAATAGCAATTGAGTGGAAAAAAGTGTACATACATATTCTCGCTGCCAAAGGCAAAGCTCTGCGTACGTAAAAAAAAGGCTGTGCGAAAAAAGAACAAGCTATAGAATGCGGAGGAAAATTTTAATAAAAACTGTTTAAAAGAGATTGTGCTTTTTGAGAAACCAATAAAAAATGGATTAAAGATCTTTTTCAATATGCATTTTGGGTCTTTTTTTCTTGCCTGCAAATACACATGCAAATGTATGCACACATACATACGATTCGTCGCCGCTGCCGCGCCCACCCTTCTTCCCAATTGCCTTAGAATTTGCCGGCGTAGTTAAGCATGTTTGCGAGCTTGCAAAATGCATGTATGGATGTATGTATAATTGTGCCTGCGTCGACGGCGGGGTTTGGGGCCGTAAATATACATATGTATGTATATGTACAAAAAAAATATGTACTTATAAAAATAAGTATGTATATGTCCATATGTACATATGTAGGTACAAATATCAAACTTCAAGTTCGAGCAACGGCAGTCACTTCCATCCACTCCCATTACCATTACCACATTGACTACTTCAAAATATGTACTACTGTACATACAATATACATATGTACATATGTACCAAAGATACTTTTACTCACATTTATTGCACGCTATTTCGCTTTGCTCCTCAGCTTTTTTGTCGGCCCCCATATGCTCCCAACAGCCGGTTTGCGTATCTCCCTCTGTCTGGGCCACTACCGACCGGGCTTTCAGCTGCGACTGAGTGCGCTGCTGTGTGTTGGTGTATGTGCATTTGCAAATATTTTTGCATTTGTGTGCAATTGTAAGTGCAAACATGAGATATTGAAAATCAAACGTACATACAAATACACACACACAAATGCATACATACATCCATACATATGTATGTACCTACAGAGCAAGTAATTCAACTGCAAAAAAAAAACTTGTCAACCGGCTAGCCAACCAACAATTTTCGTTCGTCTCTTGCTCCTCCGTCCGTTGCTAAAACGTCGACGCCTGCACCAGTTCACGTCAACCTCGCTATACGTACATATGTATGTACATACATATATGTATATATCGTACATGCATATACATTAGGGTGTTAATTAAAATCAAGCGATTTTATTCCGCCTCATCTTCTAGATCGGTAACATTTTTTGCCTCCGATCGAAGATACCGTCGACCATATTATAGGGGTGATGTAAAAGAAATATGATATGTATAAAATTTGTCTCCATACATTTGGGGACCACCCTATTATACATACAGTGGTGGCCTGATAATTAGAAACGACTTCACAGCTCACATATGTGGTCTTTTATTTCAAAAACTGAAGTGAAAATAATAAAACTCTTGATTGGATGCTGTTAAGTAATTATTACACTCAGAGAAAATCCGCATCGTAAAAATGACTATGAAAATATTCAGCTTTACTATTCGCTTTTTTACTATGAAACCAAGGAAATATGACTATGAAACAACTCGATCTGAATATAAACGTATTATTTCAACCGTTCAAGTATGAAAGATATTCAACTTGAATATGAAAAACTTTGAGTTGACTAGTAAATACTAATCCAACTGGACAAGTTTTAATACCTGTCATTATAAAATTTGTAATAGTCATCTTCAAGTTGAAACATATTTATTTTAACTACTGTTGATGCTTCAACTTGAATATGGTTCATAGTAAACTTAAATATTTAGCACAGTAAAAGAAATTTACGCTGTGTAGATTTTCGTTCCTTGATTTGAATGCGGCTTTTCAAATTTCCGTAATTCTTAGATGGTTTATACATTGTTCGAGCTATATTGCATGATTGAGCAACTCAAATATAACTTATTTTCCACAAGGGAAATGAGTTGGCTTATTTAAAGCCATTTTTCGTACCCCAGAGGTTGGCACTCTCGCCGAACCTTGGAGCTACAGCGCTCCCCCCACGTGAATACATACAATATGAACATTTTTTAAAACAACTATGTTGTAACTTTAACTTGACTATAAAAATATTCAATTTGAATATGCTGCATTTTTCAACATATTTAGGACAACTATTTTTCATAGTTGTTTTTACTATGACAACACTTCAAGTCGAGTATGGTTAATTTTCATTTTAACTACTTAATATTTATTATGATGGTATGAAGTGCAACGTAGTCAGAATCACTATTTTCATCCTAGGCGCAAAACCATTGGTAAAAATAGTCAAATCAAGGTGTAAATAGTCAGATTTACGTGGGTTTTTTCTGAGTGTAGTTATTGAATTTAGTATACTCAAAGTTTCATGTATTCGCAAATCTTTTAAAAAAAATGGACTTAACCCAAAGTTCACTATATTCCGTTTGGTCACATAATTAGAAACGACGAGCATTTTGGAGAAATTTTAGCAAAATCTTCAATTTTTTTAGTGTCATCAGATATTCTTAGAATCTTTGGACAATATTTTTCAAATAACCTCCATTAGTGTTTAGCATGGTCATACTGATATGGTTTGTCAAGCTGTTGAATCAACCTGAAGAGTTAATCACTAATGCAGGGATTTTTGAGCTCGGGATCTCTTGTGATATTTGCCAACAGACTTTAAATTGGCACGAGAAAAGGCTCTTGCGAAAAACAACCCAACCGATAACCCACTTTTTACCAGACCTGTTAAATTCCGATTAGGATTAGTAATCAATTAAATTGTTTTGTTTTTTAATTGGTAATCATTATTTTAATTCTTTTGCTGAAAAAAAGTAATTTTAATCATTACCATTAAAAAAAATCAAAAAAAAATCAAAAAAAATCAAAAAAAATCAAAAATAATCATAAAAAATCAAAAATAATCAAAAATAATCAAAATAATTTTTTTTGATTGTTTTTGATTATTTTTGATTTTTTATGATTATTTTTGATTTTTTTTGATTTTTTATGATTTTTTTTTGATTTTTTTTTATTTTGTTTGATTTTTTCAATATTGTTGTAAAGAAATTTGGATACGCATGCACATAAGTATTCAGGTAGGCATGTATGTTTGGTCAGAGAGGCATAAAGTTTGTTTGTACAAATGTATGTGAACGCATATTAAAGTACGTAACCCTGCAGTAAATATGGGGACAGGTGTATCCAAGTCATTGTGTATTCTACAGCGACAACTGCACTAATTAAAATGTCGACAAATTTAGAAGTACAAAATTTGTATAGACCTTGGCTCGTTCGAAGTTTTTCGTACTAGATACGGATACAAACCCTTCCTACACCTGGGGAAGATTCATTTCTAGGATCAGTATAAGGACAGGGAAGAGCGAATAAAGAATTCTGATTATGACAGAGATTATCTTTACGTAAATCTATTTGCACCATAGCAAATCGTCTACTGCTTTATTATGTAGTAGGCATGCGAAGACAAATACAAATTCCCAAATAATCCTATTTGAGGAACAATGTCGGAACGTAAGTACGTAATATTTCTGCCTTTTAAAAGAATACAATAGGGCAATAACTAGGGCTGAAACGGTATGGTGTATGATGAACAATAAATACAACTTATATGAAATTAAGAATTTTTCCTTTTTTGAAAAAATTGATGAAGTGTGAAACAGACAAAGGAAATACAACTGTGCTAATGGAGGAAGAGGAATACACCGCAAAAACAGGTCAACTAATCAAAAAAATGGGCTGCGGAGTGACGATAAAAGACCCAACGGAAGAATACCAAATGGCAATAAAGCGTGCAATAAAACAAGCGAAAAATATAAGAGACAGCAAAGTAGCCTACACTCTCACAGCAATGAATCCATCTGCCCCATCACTGATCGCACTACCTAAAATCCACAAAAGAGTAACACCTATGCGACCAATAGTAAACAATAAATCGGCACCAGGATATAGACTTTCAAAACATCTAAATATGCTACTAGCAATCAAAAACACAACGGAACTAGTCAACAAACTGAGAATTCTGAACGTACCCAAGGACTCAAAACAGGTATCACTTTACGTGAAGGATCTATACCCCTCGATACCAAAGACAGAAATACTAAAAGCTCTAACTAAAATACTGACAGAGAAAACGAACAAAGACATTGCAACAGAGATCGTAAATACGCTGAAAATAACCCTGGACCAGAATTATTTCAAATTTGGCAATAAAATATACAGACAAACTCACGGAAAATGCAGAAGGAGGCATGACAGATCCACCAAAATATAACCGCTATGATGAGGATCATGGGCTGAGTCGTTTGTATAAACGCAAACTAATCCCTCATTTTTTTGAGATATGTACTTGAAATTTGGTACTTGGGTGACTTCTTAAGAGAAATTGGACCACTATAACATATAGTTCCCATACAACGGATTGTTCAGATATAGACATTTTGGACTATAACATCTCCATAAATAACACACATAATTCACTGTATAATTTAATGAAAATGAGACTATGTATCGCTTCTTTTCCTCATTCATGAATGTCATAAAGTCTCGCTACATTCGAAGACAGCGCAATATTAGTTGCTTTTCATTGTATACCTAACTACGAGAAATTCTGTATTAAAGCCCAATTTATGAGTTAGTACAACAGCGAATGTTACACTAAAATGTTTGATTTGGCCACTTTAAACAATTTTTCATAAAGATGAATAATTAGATATAAACGTGCATCGTACCATGTACGGTCAATGACAAATTAACAATAATTCCAAGCTTGTAAGATATGTATAAATGTGTATGCCTCTCTGCACAAATATACGAGGAGGAAGCATATAGAGCCTTTATCCTGTTAGTGTGGGACTTTAACCGCACTACACCACCTACGCTCATCGTATCGAACCCCCCGGTACTACTATCAAGCTACCGTCGGGAGTCTGCCTTAAAAGGCTATATACATACCTGCATACGTACAAATGTGCATATTTCTTTAAACCATATTGATAAAAATTAAAAAAAATCAAAAAAAATCAAAAAAAATCATAAAAAATCAAAAAAAATAAAAAAAAATCATAAATAATCAAAAATAATCAAAAACAATCAAAATAATTTTTTTTGATTATTTTTGATTATTTTTGATTTTTTATGATTATTTTTCTTTTTTTTTTGATTTTTTATGATTTTTTTTTGATTTTTTTTAATGGTAATTGCAAAATAATCATTAAAATTTGAAAACAATGGGTAATAAATCATTAAATGGACAGATGAAAAAATAATCAATCAAGCCGGTAATCATTACGATTAATAATCATTATTTAACAGGTTTGCTTTTTACTAATCTTGAGGAGGGTTTCCGTTTGGTATCATAACGAAAAACGTAATGAGTTGGCATATTCTGAAAGGAATGTGGCTCGATAGGGTTTATTAAATTGCTACTGTATTGATTTTGATCCATTATCACCATTACAGCGATGACTGGACATGTGACAGACTAAAAAAACACTCCCTACACCACAATCGCCCAACTTCTGTATTTCACAATTCTCGAAGGACATCTGGGATATAAAATTTTGGTTGGAAATCGCCCGAAGTACACTTCACCGTGAAATTGTAACAAACTAAGCTAAGTTTCATTGGTATAGAACATTTTTTTTTATAATAGTGATATTTTTCAACCATTCCGATGGGCAATGCTATTGTTCTGTAGTACTATATTTTTGACTCATCTGAGTTTATTTTTCCGATGTATCAACGGTGTGTAGATTCTTATGGGCACCTCCTCCTGATTCTTGCCAAGATTTCAAAGCTCATAAACCGCATAATTTCGGCCCTAATTTGACCGAAAAACGAAAATTGCCTCCTTTACTTTACTTTTTGCTCTTCACTTCTTGGATTAAATTGCAGGTAGGTTATTATTACGGTATATGTTAACTGCTCCAATTAACGTTTTATAGAAGCATCCAAACCCCTATGCTACTTCCAGTACCGACATTTTATCCATAAGATGGTGCTAAACTTTTAACTTTTCAATTTTTTTAATGGGGGACTGGTCTTTGACCATTTAAATTGCTTTAATGTATTAATTCTTCACAATATATCCGTTGAATACTGAAAGGATACAATATTTCGAGAACAAAACAAAAAAAAAACAGCGAAATATTCCAAGAGAATGTTGGCGTTTCTAATTATGTGACCAGCCGAAAACTTATGGGTCGGGATATAAAGAGTTTTTTAGAGAAAAGATTACCTCAATGGAAAACGTGGTTATACGACAACAATGTCCATTGCCAGTGTATCATAAAGGATGGTAATAATTCCCAATAATGCTCTTAGACAAAATTTATACATTGATTTTGATAGCTGTGTGAATTGTTTCTAATTATCAGGCCACCACTGTACAAATATGTTCCTTTTGTATGAAAGTATTTTTGTACATACAGTACAATGGTTGGGGCTTTAGAGCTGTCTGTTTGTGCGCCGTTCATCGTCGTCTCCTCCATCGTCTTCGTTTCATTTGCTTTTCGTTTGCCTTTGTATGCAACCCCAAGAGCGCCAACCGACAAAATCCAACCAAACGCCAATTTTAGTTGCTGATTGTTTGTTTGTATGTTTGCGCTTGCATGCCAATATATACTGTATATCGCCGTTTGAACTTTATAACCGTCTAAGTGAGACTTTCATAAACGCCTAACCGATATTTGTGCCAAAAATTAAAATTGAATTCCCAACGCCCAACACCCAACTCTAAGACTTCAGAGCAGAAAATAACTTTAGATTGAAATATGAAGCTTCCCCAGCCTTCCAAAGACCAAATTTTTGTTATAAATAGATAGAGATGGACGTCAGGAATTCAAGTTTGGGAAATCGCAATTTTGGCATGAGCGTTTATGTAAGTTTCACTTATAGCATTGACAGACGGCAGCGATAATCCGGAATATCTAGCTAATTCGGACTTAACTTGAGAATTAACTGGAGGTAATCCGGAATATCTCTTGAGTTAGTCCTCAAAATTTTAGCGGATTAAAGCATTTTGTAATGACATCCCTGGTGAAAAATGTCTATTGTGAATGAAAGGGAAGAAAAAGAAGAACCCAAGGCAGATCTAGGAAGGTAGGCGCATAAGTGAATTCAGAAATTTTGAATGTAATTTGTTAGTGTAATTGGTAGAGTTTAATGTCAAAATGATATTTCGCCTTAGTTGAAATCTGAACTCGTTAGGGACTCGCCCATTCCTATTGACCATGATGTGATTTCGTTTTGATTTTGACATTACCCTACCTTTGGAAATAAAACAAGAAGTTTTTGAATTCGCCGCTGCGCCTACCTTCCTTCACCTGTTTTGTTAATCCGCAATACTTGCCGCTGTCAGGGTAAAATTTTTATCGAATTAGGTGTTGCGGTAATCGGGATTATCGCTGCCGTCTGTCAATGCTATTAGGCGGTTATGAAGTTTAAACGATGATATTTACATGCACACGCAAGCAATGTATTTGTGTGTGTGTTAGTGTATTCGCATGTGCTTTTGCGTGTTTGTTGCGGTTGTGTGCGCTTTTCTAACAGTAAAACAAATTCGCAAAAAAGTGCATATTCTTGAATTGCAATCGCGTTAGGAAAACCTACGAAAAATATGCATATAGAAATAACGGAAATAAAACAGGGATACAAATTTCTATTCACAGACTTTAATGAGTAAAATGGGCGTAAAAGAGTTAAAATTGGCGGTTACCATGAACAACATTTTTCAGCATGAAGCATTTTTTCGTAGATGAATTAAATCGGAACTCATTTAAATCATCATTATTAAACATTTTGTAAAACTTTTTCATATTTTAAATCGCTTTTGTGAGGAGAGAACGAGTGTAATCTATAAAAAAAAATATATTATTTTGAAATTTATAAGTTTGGACACCCTTTATGCTTCCACAATTTGGGTAGATCAACTTGCTTCATGCATTTTCTTCAGCATGAGCCGATAAATTTTGTTCAAAACTAAATTTTAATAACAATTAAATTTTTCGACTGCTGTGAGTGATCACAAAATTTGCTCAAAACAACGATCATGTGATAATATGGTCACCACCTTTAGGTTAGTCTACTAAGAGACGTTAAGTGTATGGAATTGATTCAGTGTTTCGTTCTCTACTACTCTTTTCTGATTTGTATATTTATCTAAGATTTTTCTTTATATTTTTGCGGTAATTTTCAGTTACTGTTATCCCGTTAATTTTTTTTCCATTTTCCATTTATTAATTTGTGCTCATTGTTTCGGTTTGCCATTCTCTCAGCGATAAGCTAACAGCAGAGCTTTCAAATAGATAATTCTCAATGCATTGGTATTGGTAACTACTTTTAATTGTTGTTTCTATTATACACACTAGAGCTCTAGATACCAGGTATCGAACAGTTCGAATTGATCGTTTTTGTTTGAAGCCCGTTTGTTGTCAAATGCCCGTACAAACATTCGAGCATTCGAGCTTACAAACAACAAGTAAGGAAGCCTAAGTTCGAGTGGAATCGAACATTAGATACTCAGCTGTATGCTTTCATTGTTTGTTTGCGTTTGTTCGATATAGGGTGTATTTTATATGACACGAGTGCTGCATAAACAGGGCGCAGCCACGCCCATTTTCAAAATTTGTATCAATCATCCAAATAAGCATATAAATATTATTGTTAGTGTAAAATTGCATCCCTCTATGACTTTTAGTTACAAAGACTTCACGTTACAAATTCCAAAAGGGTGTTCCAGAAATATCTTTGCTAAAAAGTAGGCGTGGTCATAAACCGATTTCAATAAATTCTTGCGTGTCTATTAATACAAGTTATAAAAGTGTATAAACCAAGTTTCATGGTAATATCTCAATTATTTGTCGAGTTATGGGCTCCGAAATCTCGTAGATTCCTTTGTCTAAAAGGAGGCGGTGCCACGCCCATTTTCCAAAATTTTTGTGTTTTTTGTTTTATGTCCATAGGTGGACTCACGCCACAAAATTTCAGTGATAGATCTTTACATTTGACAAAGATATCGCTTAAAATGTTTTTATTAGGTCACTTTATAGTTCCCATATATAAAAGTGGGCGTGGCCGTCAACCGATTTTGACAATTTTCCGTCAAAACATTTGTCTAAGTAAGTAAATCACGCATACCAAATTTCATCGATATATCTTCAACGGTTTCTGAGTTATGACATATAAAACTTTCAATGTTTGACCCTTAATAAGTGGGCGTGGCACCGCCCATTTTCTAAAATTTCACCAAATTTCTTCATAGGGGCCTGAGATCAACACGTGGGTAAAATTTCATCGCTCTAGCTATATTAGTGGCTGAGATACCAAATTTCCGATTTTTCCTATATAGGAAAAGTGGGCGTGGTCATGGTCCGATTTCGCCCATTTTCAATACCAACCGTCCCAGTCTCGATACCAACTTGCATTCCAAATTTCATCAAAATATCTCAATTTTTGCGAGAGTTAGAGTGTTTACAGACGGACAGACGGACGGACAGACGGACGGACGGACGGACGGACATAGCTCAATCGATTTCTCTTTTCACCCTGATCATTTTGATATATATAAGTCTATATCTATCTCGATTATTTCATTCTGTTACAATCCACCGTTATGTGATTAAAACTATAATACTCTGTGTACTAGTACAGCTGAATATTAAAAAATATGTGTATCGAAAAAACAAAAATAACAAGTAAGGAAGCCTAAGTTCGAGTGGAATCGAACATTAGATACTCAGCTGTATGCTTTCATTGTTTGTTTGCGTTTGATTGAAACACGGTGTAGGTACTTTATATAAATCGAGTGCTGCATAAAGTGGGCGTAGCCACGCCCATTTTCTAAATTTTTATCAGTCATCCAACTAAGCATATGAATATTATTCTTTGTGCAAAATTTAATTCTTTTATGACTTCCAGTTACAAAGATGTCACGTTACAAATTCCCAAAGGGTGTTCCAGAAATATCTTCGTTAAAAAGTAGGCGTGGTCATAAACCGATTTCAATAAATTTTTGCGTGTCTATTAACACAAGTTATAAAAGTGTATAAACCAAGTTTCGTCATAATATATCGATTATTTGTCGAGTTATGGGCTCAGAAATCTCGTATATTCCTGCTTCTAAAAGGAAGCGGTGCCACGCCCATTTTTAAAAATTTTTGTATTTTTTGTTATATGTCCATAGCTGGACACCTTCCATAAAACTTCAATGATATATCTTTATATTTGACAGAGATATCGCTTAAAATGTTTTTATTAGGTCATTTTATAATACCCATATATAAAAGTGGGCGTGGTCGTCAACCGATTTTGGCAATTTTTCGTCAAAACATTTGCCTAAGTAAGTATATCACGCCTACCAAAATTCATCGATATATCTTCAACGGTTTCTGAGTTATGACTTATAAAACTTTCAATGTTTGCCCCTTAATAAGTGGGCGTGGCACCGCCCATTTTCCAAAATTTCACCATATTTCTTCATAAGGGCCTGAGCTCAATAAGTGTGTGAAATTTTATTACTCTAGCTCTATTAGTGACTGAGATACAAAATTTCCGATTTTTACTATATAGGGGAGGTGGGCGTGGTCATGGTCCGATTTCGCCCATTTTCAATACCATCCGTTCCTGTCTTGATACCAACTTACATTTCAAATTTCATTAAAATATCTCAATTTTTGCGCGAGTTATCGTGCTCACAGACGGACAGACGGACAGACGGACGGACATGGCTCAATCGATTTATCTTTTCACCCTGATCATTTTGATATATATAAGTCTATATCTATCTCGATTATTTCATTCTGTTACAATCTACCGTTAGGAAATCAAAACTATAATACTCTGTGTACTAGTACAGCTGAGTATAAAAACAACTACATATGAAGAAGAAAAAAAATAATAAACAAAAGAATAAAACAAACTTCAAAATACCCGAATTGTTCAAATGCCCGTACAAACATGCGGGTAATAAACAAACAACCGACTGTTCGAGCATTTGAACAACATTTGTTCGGGCTACTCGAAAATGTTCAAAAAAAATCTGGAGCTCTAATACATACTATAATATAATAAGGTTGTTCTCTGTGTCTAATCTTTTTGCCGAGATATCATGATATCTTGAGAAATTTGCCACACAGAGAGAGCGCACCTTTAAGAAAATAAAATTCTAACTGACTTCATTGTGAACTAGCAACTAGAACTGTTGTCGCTTTGCTTTGCTTGCTTCAATTTCGAATTAATTAATTTTTTATCTGAATAAAATAAAATACTTAAAAAAAGAACTAGAAACATAAATTCAAACTCACTTCTCATAGAAGACTATTGTGAATGTAATAACATGGTTGCATTTCCCGTGATATTTTTCTCATGATATCAAATATCACGGGTTGGGGTATGAGAAATTTGCCCAACCTCCATATTTGACAAGACGTGTATTTTGTTGTTGTGCTCGGCAAATTTATCACACTTATGTCATCTCGGCAAATTTTCCAGGCCAAAATCACAGGGAGAGAACAACCTTAATAATACAATGGCGCTATTATAACTCTGACGAGTTTTATGGCCGAGCTTCTCTCCCAATTCGAGGTGTGCTCCTTTTGTTTTTCCTACTAATATACATACATATGTACTTAAATCGAAAAAATTTTGCTGACAATTGCATTGCTGCTCCAATATTTTTCGCTTTTGCCATTGTAGATATGTATTTACGTATGGATGTACATATGTACCCCACATTAGCAGACAGTTGGTATCTTATTTGTGCATATAGGAATGTACATACATGCATACACAACAACAACAAAAGTTAAAACGGATGGATAAATTGTGTGTGGAGCTTATTCTGACACGCTCACGTATATTTTTATATGCACATAGGTACCTATGCACATATGTAGCTGACACGTATGCTGCAAAGAGAAAATTTCTTCAAAATTTCTTCTTCAAAATCTTAAAAAATTTTTATGACATTAACTTAGCCATAGCATAGTGGCCGCTGTGGTGCAGTGGGTAGAGTGCTCGCCTGCTATACCAGAGGTCTCGGGTTCAAACCCCAGTCCGAGCAAACACCAAAAAAATTTATCTAATTAGTAAAAATCCAATTATTGGGTTTTTTTAAGAGCAGCGGTCACCTCTCGGCAGTGGGCGGCATACCCTCCGAGAGTATTTCTGCCATGAAAAAGCTTCTCACAAAAAATGCATTCGCCGTTCGGAGCCGGCATAAAACTGTAGGTCCACCCAATTAGTAGGAAAAACAAAAAAGGAGCACACCTCGAATTGGGAGAGAATCTCGGCCATAAAACTCGTCAGAGTTATAATAGCGCCATTGTATAGATGTTTTTTTTTTCAAATATTTATTCTTAAGAAAGTTAATCGACACAAAATGCGTTGGTAAGATCAGTTGAAGACTGACTCGTTCTCCCTTCGTATTTCCAATTGGCGCCACGCAGCATGAAACAGAAACGATTGGTGTGCTTTTCTGGGCTCGGCCAGAATCGTTTAGACTCTATACGGTTACGCGTCAGTTAAGAAGAAGAAGATCAGAATCATGATCAGATATCTGCTTCTTTGCCGATCGCACCACTATACGATAACGTATCATACATATTTACATAAATAGCTCCCAAATATCCTACTTTCGGACATAGATATTTGCGGGGTTTAACTCAAGTACATCATACATCTATTCGCACAAGATAATCTTTTCTTATAAATTATTCCTATTACGTACGTTTATACATATACATACATACATACATACATATGTATTTGAAAACATTTGCTTGCTCGACTCTTGGACAGCCATATATAATAAATATATACAGCTGTGTTCAAAATAATAATAGTGCTATGGAATCAATGTGCAACTTTCTCATAAAAAGTTTATTTTAACTTCTTTTTGGTTAAAATTGGGTACAAAAGTAGCATAGATATTCATTTCACGTGTCACAAGTGTTTTACGGTGTTAGGTTGCAAGATACCCGATTTAGAAAGACAAAGGTAGAACAACTCAAAAATTCCTTGTTCAAAAAAATAATAGTATTTTTGTTCTAATTTAGATAGATATTTAAAAAAGGTAAAATCAAGAAATTTAGAATGTACAAAATAAAGCAGTGTTTAATATTAGTTCGTGAAACCGTTATTGTCAAAAAACACCTTACAGCGACGCGGCGTAAAATCGACTAATCCTTCACAGCATTTCTTGGGTATTTTTTCCCAACAATTCTTTCCTACTTCCCAAAGTTCACTATTATTGGCTGCTTTCCCATTTCTTTATGTCGACCCACAAGTTTTCTATAGCATTGAGTTCGGTTGATTGTGCAGGACAGGACATTACCTCAATTCCTTTGAACTTGCCTACTCGTATATTTTGGGTCATTATCCTGATGGAAGGTTCATTCCAGAGAAATTTTGTATTCTGCATAAGGCAGCAGAGTGTTCTGCAAAATACCCACATAGGCACGTTGATCTATGGTGGTGTCAATACGATCTATGGGCCCAAGACCATAAAAAATAAAACATGCTCAAACTGATATTTTCAACCCACCATGTTTAACCTTTTTGGTTGTGTATCTAGGCTTGTATTTAGTATTCGGTGGACGACGGAGATACTATTGAGAACCTGTGCCTCGTAAAAAGGACGGACGAAAGCAATAAATCAGCTAAACGTTGTGGGTCGAAAATATTAGTTTGAGTGTGTTTTACTTTTTATTGTCTTGGGCCCATAGATCGTATTGACACTATCATGTGTCAACGTGGCTGCGTGGGTATTTTTGAGAACACTATGCTGCCTTATGCGGAACACAAAATTTCTCTGGAATGAACCTTCCATCAGGATAATGACCCAAAACATATGAGTCGGATAGGCAAGGAGTTCAAAGGAATTGAGATAATGTCCCGTCCTGCACAATCAACCGAACTCAATGCTATAGAAAACTTGTGGGGCGACATAAAGAAATGGGAAAGCAGCCAATAATCGTGAACTTTGGGAAGTAGGAAAGAATTGTTGAGAAAAAATACCCAGGAAACGCTGTGAAGGATTAGTCGATTTTACGCCGCGTCGCTGTAAGGTGTTTTTAGACAATAACGGTTTCACGAACTAATATTAAACACTGCTTTATTTTGTACATTCTAAATTTCTTGATTTTACCTTTTTTAAATATTTATCTAAATTAGAACAAAAATACTATTATTTTTTTGAACAAGGAATTTTTGAGTTGTTCTACCTTTGTCTTTCTAAATCGGGTATCTTGCAACCTAACACCGTAAAACACTTGTGACACGTGAAATGAATATCTATGCTACTTTTGTACCCAATTTTAACCAAAAAGAAGTTAAAATAAACTTTTTATGAGAAAGTTGCACATTGATTCCATAGCACTATTATTATTTTGAACACAACTGTATGTAGGTATATACATACATAATATGTATGTGTGTATACATTGTAGATACACATATGTATATTGATATTTGCACACATACGTATCCTCGTATAAACTTCATAACAGCTTGTGCCAAAACTGAGATTTGCCATACTCGAATTCGTGACGCCCAGCTCTATCGATCCATACAATAAAATTTGGTCTTTGCTATTCTCGGAAAGCTCTATATTTACGTCTAAATTCCCTTTCAGCTCTGAGGTCGTACAGCTGGCCATCAAGAATTCAATTCTAATTTTTGGCACAAGTGTCAGTTAAGCGGTTATGCAGTTTAAACGGCAATATTTATATGTAAATACTCGCTAACAGAGCTAGCGACTAGCTGGCCCCAAAAAATGGCCAATTCTTTTTGTTAGATTTAGGTATCTCTACTTTTAGTCGTTTTATGTACATTTGTACATATGTATGTAAATTTGTGCTTGTTTTGCACATTCCTTATTGCTTTGTTGCTTTGTTTGGCTCTACACTTTATTTTCCTATTTTTTATGTTTTCTCATGTTTTCGTTATGCTACTTGCACTTCGGCTGCAAGTCACAATACAAACGCATTCAAAAACGCAGTGGGGAGCACCATTTTGTGTCCACCATTTTGTTTGTGTATTCACGATTGTCGTTATTTGTGTGGTGAGTTGGCGTTGGCGTCGGCGGCACTGTAGCGGTTGCAATCGCCGCCGCCATCGCCGAAGTCGGCGTCTTAGCAGCCGGCAACGGAGTCGCCGTCGCCGTCACAGTCGCAAACTTTTTGTGTACAATATCTGAACGTCTTCGATGAAGCTTCTTTCTCTGTACATTTTTCTTCTATGTTTTGTACATTTTGCACGTTTTGTATGTTTGTATGTTTGTATATTTGTTTTTCGTTTTTTTTTTTTTTCATTTTATATTTTTTTCCTATTTGCTTTTCTCGCATTGTGTTGCTGCTGCTTTTTTACTTGCATGTTTCACTGTGCAAGTTACGTTTTTTAATGAATTTCGCAAAGGCAAAAAGTGGTAACCAGAAAGGAACGCAGTCACATACGTACACGAGCGTACATACACACAGAGGCATACATACACATTCAACAAGCACTCCAGGCACTGAGTGCCAGACATCCACCAACCAGCCAAAGCCAACCAAATAACCCATGTTTGTAAAAACGATCGTCTGGCCCTCTGGCAGACTAATCGACTAAAATTACTCGCATACAATCACACATCTTTATATGTACTTATATTTGTATGTGTGTATTTTTGTATGCTGCTTCTTTTTGAACTTGACTTGAAGATTGAGAAGTAACAACAAAAAAAAAAATAAGCATAAATTCATTTTAAGTACCTATAAGATTGCGAGTTTTTGAGGGATGGTGTTTTAGGACATTTGCGTACGTAAACAAAACAAACATAGAACCCACTTGGATTTTTAAACAGGAAAATAGTGGATAGGTATGTATTAGTGGTCGGCAACTATCGATGGTTTCTGAACATCGTTTACACTATCGATGGTTTTCGACTATCGTTTGAACTATCGATAGTTTATTGAAAATTTGAAATGTGACCACTAGGCACCAAACAAACGGTAACTATTCCATGCAGGGTTTGAATTGCAGACTAGCAAGTAGTCAAAGCAACATAAATACGACTATGCGTTCTAGTCGCATGGTCGTTTAAAATGTGATTACCCAAAAACATTAAAATTACACAACAATATGGGTATCAAACGAAAGGGGATGACCCCAGGTTTCATTTGGACTTCGATATATTTCGATAAATTTATCGATAACTGAGTTATCGGTCAAAATGTGATTGCCCAAAAACATTAAAATTACACTACAATATGGGTATCAAACGAAAGGGATGGCCCCAGGTTTTATTTGGACTACGATATATTTCGATAAATTTATCGATAACTGAGTCAGCTCATAATTGTGGAAAAGCGGGTAAATATGTATGTATGTATACGGAATACAAATATAGAATACCGAACACCGCAAAATGGGTATCAAATGAAAGCGCTTGGCTAGGGCTATCATTTGGTCGTCTTAATTAATTATGAACTGATCTAAAAAATATCTATCAACCAGTAATTGTTATGGAAGATCGAAAAAATATAAATTGCTCATAACAATTATGGGATGATCTAAAAAATATCCATCATCCAGTAATTGTTATGGAACATCGAAAAAAAACATCAATTGCTCATAACAATTATGATCTGATCGAAAAATATCGATCTTTGAGTAATTGTTATTGATGATGGAAAAATTTTTCCATTGCTCAATAATTGTTATCAAGTTATTTTTATATTTATTTGTTATAATTGTTATGGCCTCTGGTTAATATATTAATTTTTTTTAACAAGAATAAATGGCTAATAAATAAATAAAACACAACAATGTACTGAAAAAAGTTTTATTCGATCATCTTCTATTACTTTCATGTATTGGTAAGAATAAGACCAGGACAGGTGGGTTTACATTCGGGTGAGCTCATTTAAAACAGATGTGTTTGTGGATGTGTTTGATGCCGGACGGCAAAAGGCGGTTACAGTGTGAGCGTAGCCGTAGATTCTCCCAAATCACCCAAAACTATCGTCAACTATCGATATACTATCGATAGTTTGCAAAAAACTATCGTACACTATCGATGGTGCTGACTATCGATAGTTTCCGACCTCTAGTATGTATTGTTAGAGTAGGAATACTTGTAAACCAGAAATCTTAAAGCAAAGTTAATAGTAATAATAAAAAAAAAGTGCTTTTATTGAATAAAATTTTTACGAAAAGCAGAATTAACTATAGTTAGTTTTTTTTACTGTATGCAAAGAAAATTAAAAAAAAGTAAGAGCGCGACTGTCTTCGGCCGTACCGAAGACTTCATACCTTTCATCTATGGGTCTGATTTTGTTTAATTTACACATATTTTGACCTTGAAAGTTCTCAGTAACATCGCTTAGGTCCATATGGTTGCGAACACTACAAAATTTTATGTGCTTAGCTGTTTAAGTGCAGAAGTTATACCCCAAAATGTCTATATCTGAACAATCGGTTTTATGGGAGCTATATGTTATAGTGGTCCCATTCGGCCGATTGCGACAATAGATTAGCTTCTCCTAAAACAGTCACATTCCGAATTTCAAGCAGATATCTCAAAAAGTGATTGACTAGTTTGCGATCAAACAGACGGACAGACGGACAAGGCTTAATCGACTCAATTCATACAATAAGTACTAGACTTAAGTTGGGATTAGTTATTTTAACTGATGCAAACTTTTTCTTTTTGAGTTAGGATAACATGTTCCATCACGTCAGGCGCAAAAAAAATGTTGGCCAAATTAGGCTAAGTCTTCCTAGTTTTTATTTGTATTATTTTTTAATCGTCTCTTATTAAAAAAACGTAGTGGCATACTTACATACTTTTATTTTCGAAAAAAGGTCGATTTTTGAGTCTTAGGACCTCATTTCTGGTAAACTTAATGCCCTTTTATACTGAAATTTACTTAAATCATTCAAAGAGGATTAATGAAAGTAGATTCTTCTTAAAGGAGGACAAAATTTTAATTTTTTGCCGTCCAGTGTAATTTGTATGTCTTAAAACTTTTTAAATAAGTATTACTCCAATTTAAATGGGGATAAAACAGATCGATGGGGGTTCCTTCAAAGATTAAAACTAATTATAATAACTTTACATACTTTTAGGCGCAAGCGTATGTATTATATGCTTCCTGTCGTACACTATGGCGTATGAGTAATGTTCACTTGAATTATAGTGGGAGTGGTAATTTTGGCTTAGACATCTCGTCGCCTGAGAAAACAAGTGTCGTATGTGAAAATCGACGATACCTAGTTTTTGATGCAGATTAACTAAATAGGACCTAATCTTTTAATTTTTCCAATTTTTTCGTATGTAACATACATACGACAAATTTCCATATAAATTCGTTCTTGTTTATTTTTTAAACATAAATATCGTTACCTTAATTCACATAGGCCCTAACTGACAAAATAATTTTTTTACAGGAGAGCCAAAAAACGTGTTAAAATGAAAATAAAAGACTTTTGTGAGTTTGTAAAAATGCAGTTCCTGCACAAACAAGGCCCGGAAGTAGATCTTGAACAAAAGTTTTAGATACATTGGATTTTGGCAATTTTGTGTCAGGGCTTTTTTACACTACGAATTTAGAAAAAAACTGTAGTTAGGGATTTTTGTGGTTTGAATATTTATTCAAATTTTCAGCTGCAATTGATTCCAATAACTTCAAAGCGCATTATAAATAACATTTCAGACTGTAAATATATATGTACATCATATATCGTAAAATTAATATATTAATTTCAATACACATATGTACATATGTACATACATAATATAGGAAAATTTCATCAATTTTTAAAGGGCGAGTTTTCACAAAAAGAATCGCAATCTTTAGGTAATGATATTTTTAGATCCTATAGATTTTCCCATTTCTTTTTAGAGATTGGAAGTTGTTGATTATGTAATAAGCTGGGCTTTACTATTTCAAAATTTTTGCTGGCTCTCTGAGGTAGAGGCTGGTACTCAGATGTTATATCAGTTTTATAAAATATTTGTCCCGAAGAATCATATCCTAAGGCACGAAGCATGTTGACTGTGGAGTCTCCTGACATTCTTCCTGAAAAGGAAACACTATAATATAATTTTAGATATGTTTAACGCACTAGGAATATACATATTACATACCAGGTCGAATCGTTGAGTACATTTTCGGAATATTTTCAAAATTAAAAAAAAGCTATCCTCTAGGTGGTGAACTTGAAGTGGACTATGATTTTTTCGAGCCTCGCGGATAAGTTGTACAAGTTGAGATGGTAAGTTTATTTGTGTAGAATGTGTAGCCTCGCATTCCATTTGTGTATGTCCTTTTACTAAATATTTATGTTCTATAGTTACATTATTTTCCATACAAAGGTTTAGCAAAGCTTTTTGGTTGCTTGTTTTTCCGACAGGGTAGGAATATGATGTATTGTGGAACGATTTTCCGTCATCCCTTGTCAAGTTTGGTTTGGAGACAACCCGGTTTCGGCTTCTTTCGAAAGAAGACACTGAAGATGGCGCATATTAGCCGAAACCGGTTTGTCTCCAAACCAAACTTGACAAGGGAAGACGGAAAATCGTTCCACAATACATCGTTTAGCAAAGCATTTGATGACACAGTGTTACGATTTTGGTAAAAACAACCATCTAAGCATGCATGGAGTCCATAATGTCTAACTCAAAGCCTGCCAAACACTTTCACCTTGTACTACTGCATATTGTAGCAAATGTAGTTAGGGCCTTTTAATTTATAGATTTTCAGCATATGCAGATAGGGCTTTTTAAAAAGTGGTATAACTTCGTTACTTTTGTAACTATCGCTACCAAATTTTGTGGGAAGGTGTATTTTAATATATCCTACTACAATCTGTGAAAAACGCAGTTTCGAAAAAAGTGTCAATTAGGGCCTTTGTGAATTAAGGTAACGATATGTATGTCGTATGTGCCGCTGAGGTACTGAGAATAAACCAAAATATTGTATCGGAGCTATAGGTCATAGTGACCCGATCTGAATGATTTTCACTGACATATTTTATTGTAGTATAATACCAATTACTGCAAAGTTTAGTATAATTTGATCTTTAAATATGGAAGTTATACCCGAAAACAGCTATATCTGAAAAATTGGTTGTATGGGAGCTATATTCTGTAGTGGTCCGAACTTGACAAATTTCGGTGACATTTATTAAGTCCATATGGGTACAAATACTTCAAAGTTTCATATCCTTATCTCCTCAAATGAAGAAGTTATACCCGAAACAGCTATATCTGAACAATCAGTTGTATGGGAGCTATATCTTATATTAGTCCGATGTGGTGGATTCCGACAAATGATCAAAGTATCATAAAAATGTATTCAACTGCCAAATTTCAAGTCGATATGATATGATATCGACGATATCTCAAAAAATGTGAGCCTCATAACCATTCCGGAGAAGAATTTTTGTCGTATGTGCTATTATAAACAGGCATTGGTACTCACACGTCACATACGACAAATGCATACTGAATGAAAAGTCGTTTATCTTCTATAATTTTAAAGATATCCAACTTTTGCAAATTGCTGGTGAAAATATATAATACTCGCTACAGCTCGTCCAAATAACAGAAAAATCTGTTCTATAGTTGTTGAGAATTTCCAATTTAAACTTCAAAGTCGATTTTCTCGAAACTATGTTTTGTAACATACGACATTTGTTTTCTCAAGCGACGATCTGAGAGGCTCATTTAATTGAAACTTAGTTGTACAGTGTTTCATGAACAGAGGTTTATAATGCTTTATATCAGAGATGGAATTTTAAAATTAGCTTCTACAAGAAAAAATGGGCTGAAAATTGATTCTGTTACATATATGTATACACAGTGTTTTCTAACGCAGGCTTAAGCCACTGTATCTCCATAAATCCTCAGTCCAAGTAACAGATACATGTCAGCAGCTAGAACTGTATATGAATATCTTTTTTCCAACAGGGTATTTACTATTACCATATTTACTGTTTCCGGAGTATTACTTCGAGTGTAATCTTATTAAGATTTGCACAGCTAATTTGAAAAACGATTTTTTAATCATAGAAATAATGCTGCATTTATTTTTAAACGGGTACTGTTATGAAATAAATGTCATTGGCAATAAGTTTATGCAGACTTTTGATTGAGAGGTAGAAATTTGTTGGGCAATTAAAAAAGGACATCCGATTATATATACGATTTTTGCAAACAGATAATGTTATGATTGTACTTATTTTAGAGGAAGTCTACAAGTTTTTGCCAACGCATCCCCAAACACCCAAATTCTCCCAGCTTCGCACATTTACAATTCCAATTACCAAAAAAAGACACAGCGTTACATGAAACAAAAGAGGAAACGCTGCAAAGCAGCCAGAATTAAAATCTACGTTTCGCGCGCACTGTACTAAAAGCGCAAACAACGCCCTTTCCTCCACTGGACGCCAAGAGCAGTGGCATTTATATGCCATAAACTTAACCCTTCAACAGCCTTCCATTAAAGTCACGCTTTACTGCTCTTGCTTGTTAAATTTCTGTACATACAATTTTGTTGTTTTTTTATTTTCGGTTCACCGTTTTGGTTGCTGCTTTTCACGTGTTTGCTTTTCCTTATTTTACTTTATTTCTCGGTTTTCTTTGTCCGTGTCCAAACACAGCAACTCTGCCGCGAAATTATCCAACGATTCTCTTTTGTGCCGCTGTTCTGTCTTCCATTTGTCCAAACACATCAACTCGTCGCTGGCCAACTTTTGTTCATTATGTTTTGTTCTGGCATTCTTCGAACGCTCTGATTGGTCACTGGCGATAAGAATTGCTGCACAAAGCGTGTTGTCCGAGCACCGACGACTTGGTGCCCCCTCCTTTCCTCGTCGCTTTCTCACCCACAAACGAACAAAAGCAGCGGGTTGCTCAACTTCGTGTCTCCGTGTTTGGACGTCGACATTGCGGTCTGCCGAATCGGGTTATACGCCGACATTTTATCGCGGCGGTTATGGTACGTTGGGGTGCTCCTGCAACTCTACTCCTCCTCCTCATCTAGACATTTGCTTTTGTAGGCATCGCTCCATGCCAGCCCCTCTCAACCATCATATCTCACTTTTTTATTCTCCATGCATTATTGCCTGCATGCATGTAGATGTGTATACATATGTATGTGTGTGTGTTGGGCGTTAAAGTGCATTTTTTTTCTTGGTTTCCGTTAATAATTTTAAAATTCACAAAGCACTTTGTCGCGCTCTAGCCGGTTCATTTAGATGCGCATATGTGGAGGTACTTGATGTGTGTGTGTGTGTGTGTGTAAGTGATAGTGGTATTAGTGAGAGCGTGTGCTGGCTCTCCCCATTCAACGCGCTCCACTGCGCCGGTTGCATCTCTGCAATTCTACATGCACACATCGGCACATGTGCATATTTTTCGTAGAGCTTTCATTATCGCTTCGCTATTTTATTGCAGTGTTGCCATTGCTTCTTGTTTTGCGGCACATTTTGGTGGTTCGCCATTTTTTAGCGCGTTTATTGGAGTCGAAGGCGTTGCACAGTAGGTAATCAAGTCGAAATACAAAATTGGCCATGAAGTAATACGAGGTCCGACATCCAAAAACTAAATTCCTCAATTCAAAATTCGGATTCAATCCCATATTTTTCTTTTACTAACTTCCACAGATCTCTTGAATTGTTTGATTTCCCTTTAGCAACAGCTTTTTTAATATCAGTCCATAGCTTTTCTATTTGTTTGAGGTCAGGAGACAGTGCAGGCCAAAGCATAACCTTAACCCTGTTCACCCCAAACCACTCTTTCGGACTTTCTCATGTGTTAGGATCATTATCCTTTTGGAGCAGCCATTTTAAAGCCATAATCCATGTCGCGTATTATAAAATATCATCCTCTTATATCACTGTCCAACAGCGATTTCCCAACACGAACAAAAGCTAGTAATTATGAAAGAGGATATCTACCAGACAAACTTTTCCGAACAGTGTACTAGTCTACAACTAATTTGTAGTAACTTTTTTTTTATTAGATATGTATTTTCGATTAAGTAATTGCACCTCCAGCTTAACCTATAAAATTTCCCCCCCCCCCCCTTAAAAAAGGAGACTCTCTGGTGCCTTTAATGATCTGAATTGGACTGACTCCACCATGTGAAAAAATGAAAAAAATGAGTTCCGTGACAATAGCCTGAAATTGTTGCATAGTGTTATAAATACACATAAAAGTCAATGCCTTTCCTAAGTTATAATTTCAAGCGAATCATTGCTCTGCTTTTTGTAGTCCTTCAACAAAATCGAAAAATTGAAATCGAACTAAACAGCTCCTCGGATATACATTTTTCACGTTCTGTTTATTTGCTGATTAAATTTGTTCAAATTTATTCAATGACTGTTTTGTAACTGGCAAAAGTTTTTAATAGCCATGCATAAAGTTTTGCTTTGGCCTTTTTATTTTATAATCCCAGCAGTAGGATATTTTTTTGGCAGTAACTTTGATTTTTTGTAGACATCAATCAATGGCAATCAGGGACTGTCAAATGTATTTACGTAAGTTTGTATGCTATAGCAGATATTATATTAGCCTCTTGTCCTCGAGAACGTTAAAATTTCATGTAACACTGGAAATATTAGGGATTGCAAATAATCGTTATTTTTTAAATTTTGACTAAAAAACCATACTGAAGGAGAAATGCTAAACGCAAAAGAAGTACATAGATGTAATCACCGTAACGCAGGCTACCTCTAGGTGCATTAACTTTTATTTTTTCGATTTAAAAAAAAATTGATTTTTAATCATTATTTGCTGAGTTTTATTTTCTGCTCACGAAATAAAAGTTATTTTTTGAGTTTTATTTTTCCCTTAGAAAATAAAGGTTATTTTTAGAGTTTTATTTTTCGATCAGAAAATAAAAGTTATTTTCTGAGTTTTATCTTTTTTCTCAGAGAATAAAAGTTTCTTAAGTTTAATTTTAGCTACAGCTATCGATTTTGCCAGGTAAAGTTTATAAATAAAAAAAATTAAAAATTTATTTATCTACGTTACCTATTTATAGGGCGAAATCTACAAATGCAGCCAAAATTAAACTGAAAAACTTTATTCTCTTAGCAAAAAAATAAAACTCAGAAAATAACTTTTATTTTCTGATCGGAAAATAAAACTCAAAAAATAACTTTTATTTACTGATCGAAAAATAAAACTAAAAAAAAAAACTTATATTTTCTGATCGAAAAATAAATATAAAAAAAATCTTCTATTTTCTGATCGAAAAAAAAACTAAAAAAAAAAAAAAACTTCTATTTTCTGATCGAAAAATAAAACTAAAAAAACTTCTATTTTCTGATTGAAAAATAAAACTCAAGAAATAACCTTTATTTTGTGGGCAAAAAATAAAACTCAGCAAATAATGATTAAAAATCAATTTTTTTGATATAACTCATAAACGTTACAGTCCCTGGGAAATATACATACAAAACGTAGGTACACTGCTTGTGTATGCGCCAATATAACTCATTTTGCTTGCTGAATTTTTAGCAACACATTTGACAGTCTCTGCATTGCACGCAACACACACAATTCCATCAGCATGAATTGTGAAAACTTTTTTTTTTATTTTTGCATTTTTTTTTTCTCATTCCCTCGGATTTACATGGCTCTACGCCAATTTCGCTTTGCAGCAAATTGTCAAAGGAATGTAAGGCAGAACTCAAAGTAAATGCAATATTTACCAGCCAACCAAGACCGACCGAAGTGTATTCACCACGTGTTTGACCTGCTTGCAGCAAAAATATTTTTTTTATGGCAACAAGATTTTATTTTTTTGGTTTTGCGACACTCGGGGCCAGCCTAAAGGAAGTAAAGGACAGCAAAACTGACACGTTGCACTGGCGGTGTCATTAAATTTGTGTTAAAAATTTATTTTTAACTTTTATTTCTGTTGAAGTTGCAGTTGAAATTTTACAATTTTTTGATTTTTTGTTTTGCACGTGCATATGGTTATTTAAGAGTTAAAACTGCTGACTACTCATGGGGCTTATAATAATATTTTTTTTTATATTTTTAGGAATTGTTATCTATTCGTATTCTCTGCTCGGCGAAAACTTTTTTAAGCAGAAATCTCTTGACAGTTATTGCTTTAAGTGAACCTGTGATTGTATTTTGTATTTTCCGTCTATTTTGAGGTAAACTGAAGCAGCAAGGCAAGAATTCCAAAGTTGAATGAGTTGTTTCACACAGAAAATATACGACTATGTATGTATAAAGTTATGTCTTTCTCAAAAAACGAATACGCTTGCAGATGTACAGTTGTGTTCAAAATAATAATAGTGCTATGAAATCAATGTGAAACTTTCTCATAAAAAGTTTATTTTGACTTCTTTTTGGTTAAAATTGGGTACAAAAGTAGCATAGACATTCATTTCACGTCTCACAAGAGTTTTACGGTATTAAGTTGCAGGATAACCGATTTAGAAAGACAAAGGTAAAACAACTCAAAAATTCCTTGTTCAAAAAAATAATAGTATTTTTATTCTAGTTTAGATAAATATTTAAAAAAAGGTAAAATTAAAAAATTTAGAATATACAAAATAAAGTAGTGTTTAACATTAGTTCGTGGAAGCATCAGTGTCTAAAAACTTACTTTTTATGGTCTTGGGTCCATGGATCGTATTGACACCACCATGGATCAACGTGCCTATGTGGGTATTTTGCAGAATACTATGCTGCCTTATGCGGAATACAAAATTTCTCTGGAATGAACCTTTCATCAGGATAATGACCCAAAACATACGAGTCGGCTAGGCAAGGAGTTCAAAGGAATTGAGGTAAAGTCCTGTTCTGCACAATCAACCGAACTCAATGCTATAGAAAACTTATGGGGCGACATAAACAAATAGGAAACCAGCCAATAATCGTGAACTCTGGGAAGTAGGAAAGAATTGTTGAGAAAAAATACCCAAGAAACGCTGTGAAGGATTAGTCGATTTTATGCCGCGTCGCTGTAAGGTGTTTTTAGACACTGATGCTTCCACGAACTAATGTTAAACACTACTTTATTTTGTATATTCTAAATTTTTTAATTTTACCTTTTTTTTAAAAATTTATCTAAACTATAATAAAAATACTATTATTTTTTTGAACAAGGAATTTTTGAGTTGTTTTACCTTTGTCCTTCTTAATCGGTTATCTTGCAACCTAACACCGTAAAACTCTTGTGATACGTGAAATGAATGTCTATGCTACTTTTGTACCCAATTTTAACCAAAAATAAGTTAAAATAAACTTTTTATGAGAAAGTTTCACATTGATTTCATAGCACTATTATTATTTTGAACACAGCTGTATGTAATCCACTTTCAAACACGGCTATGTGAAATTTCTTCGATTTAGAGTTTTTGATGGATTGTGTAAAAGTATTGAAGGATGTATAATGTACATTAAGAATTTATTGCAAAATCCTTGCATATTCTACACTGACCTCGAAGGCGTTCGATAGAGTGTCCCATTTCATTCTTCTTCAGAAGTTATGATCAATAGGCTTCCACTCTGTATTTCTGTCATGGGTCAAGTCTTATTTAATGGGTAGACAGTGTATGGTTGTGGTCGATAATGCTACCTCCCACTCTTTTATTGCATCTTCAGGTGTTCCCCAAGGAAGCGTTCTTGGGCCGCTATTTTTCATAATTTTTATAAACGACATTGTTTCTTGCTTTAAGTATGTAAATTCTCTCTTATACGCTGATGACCTAAAAATTTTTGCAACGGTTACAAATTTAAATGAGGCAGATGCATTGCAGGCTGATCTAAATCGGGTCCATGGTTGGTGCCGTAGGAATCGGATGCCGCTTAATGTTAGTAAATGTTATCATGCGACTTATGCCAGGCATAGAAATACCCTGCAAACCACATATCATATTGCTGGCTCCTTATTGCAATCTGTTTCTGAAATTAAGGACCTTGGTGTTGTTTTTGACACTACTTTGAATTTCAACAGTCACGTTGATTATATCATCTCCCAGTCATATGCGATGCTTGCATTCATTCGGCGTAATAGTTCGATGTTGAAGAATCCGTATACACACAAAGCTTTGTATTCTGCATTTGTTCGCTCGAGATTAGAGTATGCTGCTTTTATTTGGAGGCCGTGTAATAGAACTGCATCTAATCGCATTGAACGGGTGCAAAAAGTGTTTCTTCGTTTTGCCCTCCGACATTTAAATTTCTCTCTGCCTATGCCTTCCTATCACTCTCGTTGCCTTCTTATTAATCTGGATACTCTTGAAAGTAGAAGATCTTTTATATCTTGTTCTTTCATTATCAATATCATATCTGGCTCTATTGATTGCCCGTTGCTCTTGGAAAAAGTTCCGATTAATGTTCCCTCTAGGTCTTTACGCCATTCTGAATTTTTTAATATTATCTTCTCAAGAACTAACTTTGGCATTAATGCGCCCCTTAATCGAGCTTATGGTGAACTTAACGCGTTTTTAAATGCTTATGATGTTGACCTTATAAATCCCACCGGTAGCCTGTATAGTTTTCTGCGAATATTCTTTTCGCGCACATATCGCTAATACCTTATATTGTATTACTTATTTTTAATTTAGCTGTAAGATTATCTATTAATTCAATGGTATGTCTAGCCGGTAAGAGTATATTGTATTCGAAGGCTGGAAAATAAACAAACAAACAAACAAACAAATATTCTGAAAAAATAGCATTAAGTAAGTAAGTATATACATACTTTCAAAGGTTTCTATGATTTTATTCATACACTTTTACGTTTCTAACTGAAAAAGTTGCTCATACGCCTAGGCACACGCACACTGCTGTAATTATTCGTTTCAATTTCAAAACTAAAAAATACTATTTCAAAAGAAGCTATGTGCAATATTTAACATTGCGTTTGCAAAAATCTGACATATTGCTTTAAATTTTTTTAAATCGGTTAATTCCTTATGTATTAAGCTTACAGGTAATAACAAAAAATAAAATAGAGCTTGATGCCGCAGTGGTTTTTCCTAATTTGTGACTTAATACGAAAAATTCACTTAGACTTGTTTGAAAGTGGACTACTCATACATACATACATACATATACAAGGATTGGCTTCTAAGATTGTAATAATAAAACTGGGCTACAAGTAGGTTAGGTTAGGTTAGGTTAAAGTGGCTGCCCCTGTTCGTCCGAAAACAGAGGCACACATAGGCCTGGCGGCCCGTTGTGATACCACGTGGAACTCTTGATTTGAAAATTCCCCTATATTGAGAGATTAGACGCCTATAAAACTGAACCACCTGGTTCGTTTCATATAGCGTAAGATGTGAGATACCTTTGCGTCTTCGAGCTCCTCCAGACCCCCAAAGGAGTGTCTGTGGAGGCAAGCGTACCTAGAGTTAGACAGCGCGGGACAAGAGCATAGATAGTGTTCTACGCTTTCTACCTCCTCCTCATCCCTGCAGCTGCGGCAGAAGTCGTTTGTAAGGAGACCCATGCGAGTACCATGGATTCCCATGAGGCAGTGGCCGACTGAGAAGAGCTACTGATCTAGACCTTGCATGGTCCAGTTTTGGCCATATTTGTCTGGAAATCAAGCAAGTGGGTTCTTCAGCCCATCTGTCATTTGCTTGTTTTACAAAATAGGACCGAAGGTAGTTTTTACATGTATTAAGAGGAGGGGCCACCCAGCTGGTGGCCATCGTTGCTTCCAACTCGTCCGCGGCGCAGTTTCCTGGGATATCACTGTGTCCTGGGACCCAAACGACGCTCAGGCTGCAAGTTGGTTTAGGGCCTCCCTGCATTTAATGGTGACCCGCGATGTGGAGTCACTGCTCTGTAGAGATTTTATAGCCGCTTGACTATCAGAAAAGATTGTGACAGCTTTGCCTAAATGCAGTTGTCCTAGAAGGCGGGCTGCCTCCCAGATAGCAACCAGCTCCGCCTGAAAGACACTGCAATGGTTAGGTTAGGTTAGGTTGAGGTGGCTGTCTCCGCAATTCATGAAAGCGGGGACACACTTAGGCCGAGGTGGCCCATTGTGATACCACACGGGAGCCCTAGCTTCCTTATCCCTATTTACAAACCTTTCCGGAAAAATTAGATTCGAAGGTATGATAAGATTAGATGCCCGTTAAGCTAAACCAGCGCGTTTGTTTCATGAAGCGCAGAAAATCTAGTGTCCTTGCATTTTCCATCTCCGCCAGGCACTCGAAAAAGTGTTTATGGAGAAAGCGGTACCTGGATTGCGACAGTGCGGGGCAGTGGCATAGATAGTGCTCAACACTCTCTATTTCCTCCACGTCCCTGCAGCTGCGGCAGAAGTCGTTTTTATATAGGCCCATGCGAGAGGCGTGAGTGCCCATAAGACAATGGCCTGTTAGAAGTCCCACCAGCGGACCTATAGAGAGCCGATTCAGATGCAGCACCGATACAGACCTAGCCTCATCCAGTCTAGGCCAGATTTGCCTAGAAATCACACAAGTTGACTCCCTGGCCCATCTAGCGTTAGCCTGTTCAATGGAGCGAGATCTCAACCAGTGCTTGCATGAGTTAAGCGGGGGGCCAACCCATGCCGCAGATGTGATATCCTGCAAGCTTGTGCCCTCCCTTGCCAACTCATCTGCAATGCAGTTGCCCCGAACGTTGCTATGGCCTGGAACCCAAATGACGTTCAGGTCGCACCTTTCGGCTAGTTTGTTCAAAGACTCCCTACATTTCATTGCAACTATAGATGTAGCATTGTTACTCTGTAAGGATTTTATGGCAGCTTGGCTGTCAGAGAAGATTTTGATAGAATTTATGTCTGGCAGATCTGTCAGGCGACGAGCTGCTTCCCATATGGCTATGAGCTCAGCCTGATAGACGCTGCAGTGATCAGGTAGGCGCAAACTTACTTTCAGATGAAGCTTTTCGCAGAAAAACCCACTTCCAACTCTATTGTTCAATTTAGAGCCGTCCGTGTAAAGGTGCAGTGTATTAGGGTCGGGATCCCCCAAGTTCTTCCACTCGCTCCTCTCCGGGATTCTTGTGGAGAATTTGTTATCCCAACAGAAGGCTGGTATTGCATAGTCCAGCTTTAGAAAATTGGCAGGGACGTTACTAAGAATTTGAGCGTGCCCGAATCTGGTGTCCCTCCAGGGTTCGGTTGCATTGAGCCTTGCCGCGTTGCAGCTGGCAACGAGTTTCCCCTGTATATCCGTGGGGAGAAGAAATAGGATGGTTTCGAGAGCTTTAGTTGGGGTGGAGGGAAGGACTCCGCTAATAAGCATGGAAGCCATTCGCTGCACTCTAGTTAATTTGCTCTTATTGGTTTCGAGTTCCAGTGCTGGCCACCATATGGTGACTGCATAGAAGAGAATAGGACGCACTACCGCTGTGTACAGCCAATGGACGATTTGGGGGTTAAGTCCCCATCTCTTGCCTATCGCTGATTTACATGCGTAAAGTGCTAGCATGGCTTTTTGGGATCGTACTTCTACGTTCCGTTTCCAGTTTAATTTTCTGTCTAGAATAACACCAAGGTATTTAACCTCGGTAGAGAGTTTAATCTCCTTCCCATTTATGGACGGAGGTTTGAATTCAGGTATCTTATGTTTGCGGGTAAACAGAACCATTTCCGTTTTCTCAGAGCTGACACTCAGCCCGCATTTCAGAGACCAGGTTTTTACAATATTGAGTGCATTTTGCAAAAGATCGCTCAGCACCGGTATATGCTTCCCAGTCGCTGTCAGGGCGATGTCATCGGCGTACGCAATGACCTGGCAGCCCGTGTGCTGAAGTTTAGAGAGCAGGGTGTTCACCGTTAGGTTCCAAAGCAGAGGAGACAGAACTCCACCCTGGGGTGTTCCCCTGTTGGCATACCTAGTTATCGATGAATTACCCATTACAGAAATAATGGCTCTTCTACTAAGAAGAAGTTCAACAAACCTCACGAGAGCCTCCTCTACCTCCAAGTCCCGTAGGGCGGTGGTAACGGCTCCCGGGAGAACATTGTTGAAAGCTCCTTCTATGTCGAGAAAGATGCCCAGTGTGAATTCATTAAAGGCTAGCCCCTTTTCTATCTTGGAAGTGATGGCGTGTAGAGCAGTCTCTACGGACTTGCCTTTGGAATAAGCGTGTTGAAAAGGAGATAGAGTATTCGCACGGAGCCTGATATAGACATCCAGCAATCTTTCAAGAACTTTGAGTAGAAAAGAACTCAGGCTTATCGGCCTGAAATCCTTTGGGCTGCTGTAGGAGGCTTTGCCCCCTTTAGGAATAAAGATCACCTTCGCCTTGGTCCATTCCAGAGGAATGTACGACAGGTTGAGGCAGGCTTTATAGATAGGAACAAGAAGAGGGATTAGAGTATCACTTGCTGCCTGTAATTCAGCAGGAAAGATCCCATCTATTCCCGGAGATTTGAAGGGTTTGAAGGATTTAATTGCCCATTTTACCCTTGTATTAGTAATTATGTGCTCCAAGTCATTAAATGTCCTGGGGTTAGAGTAGGTTCTATAAGGTTCCGAGGTGCACCCTGGGAAGTGTGTGGTGACCAGGGTGTTCAGAATATCAGTACTAGATGTGGCCCAGTCCCCATTTTGCATTCGGATACAGCTTGGGGGAACTGGGTTAGTAGAGAGGACCTTTCGTAGACGATTGGCCTCAGAGATTTCTTCTATGTCGCTAGCGAAGTTTTTCCATGAGTCTCTTTTAGCTCTGCAATGGTCTGGCAGCCGTAGGCTAGCGTTCAGTTAGGGCTACAAGTAGAGTCCTAAAAAATGTCATCAGATCATATACAAAGGCTCTCGAAAAACTCGCTTATCATTACATTTGTCATATTGCGATATACTATTCGTGATTCGTGGAATAATTCAGAGCGAATCTCCTGTGACTCAGAGGGTTCGCTTCTGTATGGAATTAAGCGTGATTCGACAAATGTTTCGAAGATGAATAAGAATTGTAAGAGCGTATTATGACTCGTATAGACATGATATTAGCTGCAATGAGAAAAAAATTATATGGAGGGGTCAAAGAAATTGCTTCTATATATTGAGCACTGTTTTCTTTGTTTTGAGTAAATTTTCGCTAAAATACGTTAAAAGGCTTATAAAATAAAGTTGTTGATGCGTTGCCATGGTTTCATATCGTTACCTTAATTCACAAAGGCCCTAATTGACACTTTTTTCGAAACTGCGTTTTTCGCAGACTGTAGTAGGATATATTAAAATACACCTTCCCACAAAATTTGATAGCGATAGTTACAAAAGTAACGAAGTTATACCACTTTTTAAAAAGCCCTATCTGCATATGCTGAAAATCTATAAATTAAAAGGCCCTAACTACATTTGCTACAATATGCAGTGGTACAAGGTGAAAGTGTTTGGCAGGCTTTGAGTTAGACATTATGGACTCCATGCATGCTTAGATGGTTGTTTTTACCAAAATCGTAACACTATGTTATCAAATGCTTTGCTAAACTTTTGTATGGAAAATAATGTAACTATAGAACATAAATATTTAGTAAAAGGACATACACAAAGAGAATGCGAGGCTACACATTCTCTTATTGAAAGAAAAATTTCTAAAAAACAAATAAACTTACCATCTCAACTTGTACAACTTATCCGCGAGGCTCGAAAAAATCCTAGTCCACTTCACGTTCACCACCTAGAGCATAGCTTTTTTTTGAATTTTGAAAATATTCCGAAAATGTACTCAACGATTCGACCTGGTATGTAATATGTATATTCCTAGTGCGTTAAACATATCTTAAATTATATTATGGTGTTTCCTTCTCAGGAAGAATGTCAGGAGACTCCACAGTCAACATGCTTCGTGCCTTAGGATATGATCCTTCGGGATAAATATTTTATAAAACTGATATAACATCTGAGTACCAGCCTCTACCTCAGAGAGCCAGCAAAAATTTTGAAATAGTAAAGCCCAGCATTACATAATCAACAACTTCCAATCTCTTAAAAGAAATGGGAAAATCTATAGGATCTAAAAATATCATTACCTAAAGATTGCCATTCTTTTTATGAAAACTTGCCCTTTAAAAATTAATGAAATTTTCCTATATTATGTATGTATGTACATATGTGTATTGAAATTAATATATTAATTTTACGATATATGATGTACATATATATTTACGGTCCGAAATGTTATTTATTGCAGCTGAAAATTTGAATAAATATTCAAACCACAAAAAGCTCTAACTACAGTTTTTTTTCTAAATTCGTAGTGTAAAAAAGCCCTATCTGACACAAAATTGCCAAAATCCAATGTATCTAAAATTTTTCTTCAATATCTACTTCAGGGCCTTGTTTGTGCAGAAACTGCATTTTTATAAACTCACAAAAGTCTTTTATTTTCATTTTAACACGTTTTTTGGCTCTCCTGTAAAAAAATTATTTTGTCAGTTAGGGCCTTTGTGAATTAAGGTAACGATATACTTGTTTTAAAAAAATTCATATATGAAAAAAGGAAAATATGTCTAGGGGCAATTCCATTCCCAACTTGCCCTTGTTTCGAATTTTTGATTTCTTCTTTAAATTTTTAAATTGAATTCCCAAATCACCATAGCAACAAATTTGTTTGAATACTTTTGGATGTTTTTCCATTTTTTTGCAAAATATTACTCAAATACAAAATTGGAACGATTGTTCAACATAAGGAAAAATGTGTCTTTGATCGAGAGAGGTTTTTTTGTTGAGTGCATATTTGAAAGTGGACTACTCATATCGTCGTTTAAAGTGCATTTTCGCGTAAGGGACATTTTTGTTTCCTTCTTTACACTAAGTTGATGTTTTAACTAACAAATTGATCTACGTAACTATTTAAATTTAAGTTCTGAAAGTTTTGAAATGAAATAGTTTTTATGCTCTCCTGTAAAATTCAACCACCGTCCGCTATGCGAAAATGCAAATGCCTCTTACGCGAAAATGTACTTTAAACGACGATATGTATCCATGTGAAGTGCTTAATTTTTTTAATCAAATTTGTCAAGGTTTTTTAGCGATACGAGTATCATTACATTTTCCATTTACCGATTACGACTTTTAAAGTTAATCAGTTTTCAAATTATATAACCTTTAATAATCTTACATACATACATATAAGGTATTCTTTTTAATACATGTACATAGTACATAATATCCAAGCTAATAAGTTAATGTTCTATATAAATAGCTGCATATCATTTAGCTACTGCAGTCACGTCATTTAAAAACCACCTACATACATACATACATACCTATGAAAGTATTATGTACATAAATATGTATTTTTGTATGCATATACATATATAGCAACCTGATTCACCTGACTATTACCATAAATCACTGTGATATCCTTACAATGGAGCATTCCATGGGAAATGGTAAATTTGTCCCGTACAAACATTTCGATTTCTCACACATGTACCAATTTTCAAATGCAAGCTTCTCCTTTTGCTTAGAAATTAGCCACACAATATTGATGTACCAGAAACTTTGTTTGATAACCTTTTGGTTTGTCTGTAAATTGTAAACATTTATACCATTTGTCCCGTACAAACCATGTAAAAACTACATTACAGCATTTTTAATTCTTTTAGAATAACCTTATTTCTAATATTTTTTCTGTTTGAATAAACCTTAATATTAGTGCTACCACATCTACTTTTTTATTTTTTTCTAATACAATTAATTTTCCAAAAATTGCTCCTGGTTCGCACAAACCAAGGATCATGGTAGACCAGCCCTGTCCCGTACAAACACACAACGTTTTTAAGATTTTTCACACATACACGAATATTTCAAAAGCAAGTTTCTGCTTTTAATAAGAGTTTTATCAGACAGTAATAATGCACCAGATATTTTGTTGGTTAACAATTTCGTGTGCCTTTAATTCAAATCGAAAACTGTAAAAATTCGTACAATTTGTCCCGTACAAACCATGGAATGCTCCCAATGCACTGTTTAACATTTAAACTCCCTCTAAGCCGACCGTACGCCGGATGCGCTGCACAAACTCACGACTATGCTTGGTTGTACGATAAATAGGAAAAGTCAATGTAGCCATAAATAATTTCACCCCTACAATCAAACGGATACTTTTATTTACAAACATACTACGAGTATGTATGCATTTATGTAAATTTACGAACATAGCTTTGTACCTATGTATGTACATATACAGTGAAACCTCCCTTGGGCGGACACTCACCGTCGGGCAAATTTTGTCCGCCCAAGAGAGGTGTCCGCCAAAGGGAGTGGGTTGGTATTTTAGAAATTTTTTGAATTTTAAAGGATTTATTTATTCATATATCACTGAAAAAAACAAGGATTCGTATGTCTTCAAAATTTCACTTAAATACATAAAACCATATACATATTTATGTATGTACATATGTATACATATACATAAAGTATTAACATACATATTACATATTAATTAGTAAGTTGCTGAGAACTAGAAATGTTGGGATATCTTTGAAATTATTTAAAAAATTGCGAAATTGTCGATTGACGAGGTTTTTTTTGCTTATTTAAAATAAAATTGTTTTGCAGATGGCTTTCAAATTTCTGCAACAATTCAAATGCAATAAGGTCTTCCGTGCAAAATCTTTTCAAATTTGAAACTGCAGTCAAAGCCATTTCGTTCGAGGAGATTGCATTACCTACTTTCAGCGGTAATACTTTCAGTATCAGTACTATCATCTTCAATGGTTTCGACATTCTGGTCAGTTAGAACATCTAACTGGAAACCCGAGAATGTAGTTATAGCTATTCAAATAGTCATGCGGACATTTATTTTAGTTGGTGATTCCCCTTTCATCGTAGCGCTTTTTACCTAACGAACATTCCACGAACTTTTTTATATTGCTATACATACTTATATTTTGTCCGCATAAGAGGAGTTCGTGTCCGCCTAACAGAGGTTTTTATGTGATTCGTTATGAAAAAAAATCAAAGTGTCCGTTGACGAGAGGTTCGTGTCCGCTTAATAGAAGTTTTTAGTTCAATTCAATAGTAAATAACTGTCCGCGTCCGGCCAAGAGAGTGTCCGCCTAAGAGAGGGCAATTTGTTCTAAAAATTGAACCTAAACCTTGGTGCATGAAAAAATGTCCGCTCAAGGGAGGTGTCCGCCTAAGAGAGGTGTCCGTTAGGAGAGGTTTCTCTGTATACATATGTACTATATACCTGCGCATATCACAATCCACGGTGTGCTAGCTTTTGTTATCCTTGCAAACAAGCCTAATGCAGCCGAGGCAAGGAAGCAAACAATGCCATAACAACAACACCAACAGCAAAAGCTACCATAAAAACAACACCAAAAGCTCAAGCAAACGATAACAACAACACCAACGGCACAAGCAACCATAACAACAACACCAACAAACAGCACAAGCAACCACAACAACAACAAAGTGTGCACCAGGGTTTGAATTTGCTTGCTGCAAAACAGCAATAGCCGATGTTTTTTGCTTATTGCTGAATTCAGCCGAGCCAAAAACGAAAACACGAATCATTCGCTTCAGTTTTCAGCTGAGTCGTGTTTGCTTGTATAGTTAAGCCAAGCAACTCAATTTGAGAGGGTTGCTTTTACTTCCAGCAATTAGTTGAGTGGTAAATTTTTGCTAACAGTTGCTTATTTTGCTGAAACTAGTTTTTAAGCAAAATTCAACATGAAAAGATGTTTACAAATGGACATACATACATATTATGTGTACATACATACATACACATAAGTAAATATGTATAAAAAATCGAAATATGCGTAAACAAATCGTTTCAGCAAAATAAGCAAAAGCAGAAAAAATGCAAAGACACAACTAATTGCTGGAAGTAAAATGAAATCCCCCAAATCGCGTTGCTTTGCTTAACTATACAAGCAAACACGGCTCAGCTGAATACTTGGCTGGCCGAGTTTGCTAATTTACTTTTCGTTAGCAAAAGCAAAGCAAAAGCAAATGCAGCAAAAGTAGCTAAGCAATTTCAAACCCTGGTGTGCACAGCCAGGCACTCAAAAATCGATATTCAAGTTACAAGTTGCATAGCAGGTACCTAGTTACATAAATAGCAGCACTCACTGCCAATATTTATTGCTGCACACTTATCTACCCACTTTTGAAATTGTTCCGCTATTCACCAAAAACTTATTTGTTTGTCTGTCATCTTGTCTTGCTCCCTGCACTTCCTATCACGCCACCAACCGTTTCGTTGACGTTATTGTCCCCATTCCATTATTTTTTTGTTTATGATGTTTTTGTTTTGTGTTCTCCTTGTGTGACTGCTTCGTTCCGGAAATATTTGTCAGAATTTCCACCATAACGCTCTCACAAACCACTAGCACATGAACCAACACCACCCACAATCCAACATCCGTCCGCATACCTAACTTGTCTGATGCGGCATTTTGGGCGCCAAAGTTACGGTATAAGCCATTGCCAACTGACTGACTCCATTCAGCTGCTGTAGCTGTCAAGGATATTTTTGTTGATATTATGCGCTTGAAAGTGCATGCGGAGCAGAATAGATATGTACATATGTATATAATCGTCTAATATCGTGAATTGTGGCAATGTTAGGCAACAATTTTAATTTTGCAAGGACGATGCGAGAAGGATATTGGCTGCATTCGCATTCATATTGTTTGGCGTAATTTAAACTGTTTTTCCAAATTTTAATTTTACTTGTGCAGGGGGATAAATATGCTGTGGCCTAAATGAGTTAAGAGCAAAATTTTTTTGCTTTATAGAGCTTGTTCTAACTCTTGGAGTCTTTAACAGGGAGAAAATAGTTGTTTGATGTTACCAGATTCCAAAAGCATAGATTGAACCAGGGTGAAAATTTTGTTATGAAAAATATCTCTATTCTCAAACTAAAAACGTAAAGGAAATCCGTAAATATTATATTTATTAAAATTGATTGGAAAGCAAATCTCGTTTTAAGCGTGCTTTGCGATAATAAACATGGAAATAAGTTGATATATGTACATTAGGCCGGGGCTATTTGTATGTAGGAAAATTAATCGATATCCTGCCATCGACATTGGAATTACTCTCATTTTTCTTAGTAGAAAACTCTTAAACGACATTTGTCAAAAATTAATTTTGATGTTCCGGAATTTGGTTTTCATAGACTAAGACGGATTATTGAAAACCAAAAGTGGACAAAAATCGAAAAAAATACCCAGGCCAATATGCACATAAAATTCGATCAAAATTTTATTCTCAATCCAAATGTGAAATCAGAATTAAAATCGGATGAGTCGTTTTCGAGATATAGCCTCATTTCCGAAACGCAAGTACAACCTCACTGCAGAGATACCGTACAAATGCGCCAAATAAGCAGACAATCAACAACTCGCACACTGCACTAATGAGCAGAGGGACATAAGCATAACATTCATTAAATTCAATTTCCAACTTCACACCCCTAAACAAAAAGGACGACCACTTTGCTTGTTGTTGGCAAAGTTAATTTTCGACATTATCATTGTCTGCTGTGCAATCCAGTGAACAAAACAAGCCCACCCCAATCGGGCGACCAACCTGTTTTGTTACAAAACAAAAAAAAATTAAGCACAAAAAACAAACAAAAACAATAAAAACAATAAAAAAAAAAAAAAAAACAATAAAAAAACAAAAACAATAAAAAAACCAAAAACAAATTTTTATTTAGTGTATGCGCATATTAATCGCCTGCTTTGTGGTGGAGGGTGTGTCTCGCATTGCAACACATTCACACCCACCAACACATGTAAAAGTGCACACACACACACACATAAATTATGTCAAAGCTTTTGCAAGGATAACAAACGCAAATAAAAGAAAACCCAAAAACAATAATAGTAAAATAACAATATGCAACAAAAACAACCAACAACCAACAACAACAAACATGTTGCAGCTATTTTGGTTTGTTTGGCGTAGCTAAAATTTTGGTGAAGGCAACAATGCAAAAATTATTGAGGTAGCCATGGACATTGACTGTATGACTGTTGCCAAGTTGCTGTAAACTAACAACATGCAATATCTAATATATAAATTACTTGTTTGTGATAAGGGTGAAAAACTTAGTTATGGCTAAAAAGCTGATTTTTTTATTATTATTTTTTTTTCTTTTTACTTACATATTTTAATTTATTTTATTGTTTTCAGTTACTTTTCTTGTTCTCATTTTCTTTAGTCTGGGGCCATTCCACATTGTGAACTTCATTCTGTTGCTCACCGAAAGTTGACCTCAAAAGTTTTAATCTCTTAAACTAAATAAGCGGGGCAATTAAACAATAAATGTTTTAGAGTTTTTAGCCCTTTCTCGTCTCTACTGATTCTACAAAAGTCTTTGAGGGTACGTCTATTCTTTCTACGTTAGATCTGCTTCAAGTACGAGCTCTTTCCTACTCAAAAGAAGCAGTTCCTCAGTATGCTTCGCGGCCCAATTAGATTAGAAGACTTGAATGATTTCAAATTGTAAGACGATTCCATCTAGTACCCGCTTCTTCGAGGAGGAAGCCCTCAGAATGAACTTGCATATTACGAGCGGCATACCCAGACTCTTCAATGATGAATAAGGGGGAGCGGATTTGTTCCTTCTTATAAGTTCGCCTCTCATCTAGTACCCGCTTCTTCGAGGAGAAAGCCCCTCAGAATGCGCTTGCATAGGGTGATTGACATACTCAGAACCTTCAAGGACAAAAAAATGCAGCGGATCTGATTCCTCTACCAACTCTCTACCCGGTATATTAGGGTAAGCAGGTTCCTAATGTAAGAGAAACATGCTTTGTCATCTCATCAAGAGATTTTCGGCGGCTCCCTACTGTCTTAGATTTGCAAAAAATATATCCGATGCCTTTGAGCACAGCTTGTCTGTTACAATAAAGAACTATATACTTAGTGGTATATCAGGAGACCATCACGAAGGAGTCTTTTGAACAGCAGATCACAAAAAAATTTCCGTCGAAACTGAACCGCTAAAACAGCTTGTCAATATTCTACAGTTGAGGAGGTCCATAACAAAACGAAATAATTCCACCAAAACAATTTTTTGGATAAACGAAAAAAACTAATTTAAGTCAATAGGATATATATTTTTTTTAAACTGTTGTTGTAGTTTAATAGTTATCTAAAAACAATACAAATCATAAAAAAAAATTTTTATCTGGCAATTAGTTTTTAAGTTATTTAGATTAAAAAAAATGGAAATGTTGCGTTTTGGTCCGTCCAATAGTATTTATTTCATTTTGTTCTGAACATGTATGGAAGTGTTGCGTTTTGATATAAACTAGGTTTGGAATTTTGGCTTTTTGCTTTAAATAATTTTTTTTTTATTTTAATTGCTTATACATATTCTATAGGAAAATTAAAAACTGTTTTATATCAACGGTTTTTATTGCATTTAAATATATTACATTGTGGCCGCTGTGGTGCAGTGGGTAGAGTGCTCGCCTGCTATGCCAGAGGTCTCGGGTTCAAACCCCAGTCCGAGCCAAACACCAAAACAATTTTTCTAATTAGTAAAAATCCAATTATTGGGTTTTTTAAGAGCAGCGGTCACCTCTCGGCAGTGGGCGGCATACCCTCCGAGTGTATTTCTGCCATGAAAAAGCTTCTCACAAAAAATGCATTCGCCGTTCGGAGCCGGCATAAAACTGTAGGTCCACCCAATTAGTAGGAAAAACAAATAGGAGCACACCTCGAATTGGGAGAGAAGCTCGGCCATAAAACTCGTCAGAGTTATAATAGCGCCATTGTATTATATTATTAAATATATTACATATGTATATTACCTTAATACGCGTACTTGGAATTAGAACACACGAGAACACGTTTAGATTGGATGCGTATATTTCCAGAATGAAAAATTGTAATGCATTCCAAAGTTTTCTCAAAATATTTAGCATAAAAAGAATTGGCAAATGTGTTTACAATATTAAATGCAAAGTAGTTATTCACAAAGGTAGTTTAATCAAAGAATATTTCTAACAATCATAAAAATAAAATTAATTTAATTGGATAGATATGGAAATGTTTCATTTTGGTCTGAACCAGACCTGTTAAATTCCGATTAGGATTAGTAATCAATTAAATTGTTTTGTTTTTTAATTGGTAATCATTATTTTAATTCTTTTGTAGAAAAAAAGTAATTTTAATGATTACGATTAAAAAAAATCAAAAAAAAATCAAAAAAAATCAAAAAAAATCAAAAATAATCATAAAAAATCAAAAATAATCAAAAATAATCAAAATAATTTTTTTTGATTGTTTTTGATTATTTTTGATTTTTTATGATTATTTTTGATTTTTTTTGATTTTTTATGATTTTTTTTTGATTTTTTTTCATTTTGTTTGATTTTTTTCAATATTGTTGTAAAGAAATTTGGATACGCATGCACATAAGTATTCAGGTAGGCATGCATGTTTGGTCAGAGAGGCATAAAGTTTGTTTGTACAAATGTATGTGAACGCATATTAAAGTACGTAACCCTGCAGTAAATATGGGGACAGGTGTATCCAAGTCATTGTGTATTCTACAGCGACAACTGCACTAATTAAAATGTCGACAAATTTAGAAGTACAAAATTTGTATAGACCTTGGGTCGTTGGAAGTTTTTCGTACTAGATACGGATACAAACCCTTCTTACACCTGGGGAAGATTCATTTCTAGGTCCAGGAAAAGGACAGGGAAGAGCGAATAAATAATTCTGATTATGCCAGAGATTATCTTTACGCAGATCTATTTGCAGCATAGCAAATCGTCTACTGCTTTATTATGTAGTAGGCATGCGAAGCGGCATACAAATTCCCTAATAATCCTATTTGAGGAAAATGGGTATGTCGTGAACGCATCTGTGGCCTTGGAGGTATTTCTTTAGGCAACGTCCTTCACTTTATAGGGAAAGTAAGATCGTGGGCTTGTATCATTGTTCCGCGATCAGCAGAATGCACCATGCTTATGCCTCAGACACACATGTGGTAGAAATATTATAATATCAATACTATGATTTGGCTTTACTATGAAAATTTTCAATTAAACTACAATATGAGAGTGACACATATGTGGTATAGATCGCAATATTTCTACTATACTACGATGTGTGTCCCTAGCATTAGAGAATTTGTTTACAGGAAATTAAATGTTTATCCAGATATGATTAATCCGAGATAATTCACTCAGTTTTTACTAAAGATTAATGTTATATATTCCTTAATATTATAAAAATTAGCTAATACAATAAATATACATTTCTTTATTTATTGATGTATCTAAATGTTTAAATTGCAATAAATTTTCATTAGAAAACAGCACGATGGTATAGAGAATCTATGATTCCATTGCCTCGGTATGGCCCCAAAAAAGCTAGGCACTTTTTTTTTAAAATGAACATAATTATATGCAGTGAAAATACATATATGGTTTTGTCATATAAATGTAGGGAGTGCAAAAAATATAATTTAAAATGCAGTGAAACATGAAGTTATAAGCATAATAATATGTATGTAAAGTATACCATGTATATATGGTGCAAGCCACACTAAAAGTATTGCTATCATCTCAAATCTCTCATCTGCGCTCACCCACCTTTTTTAAGCTAAGCCCGGATAATTAAGAGGACAGAGAGTAAGTCTATGCATACGGCAGACCCACCAAAATATATTCGATATGATGAGGGCTATGAGCTGTGTCGTTGAGCAATGTCCATATATGCGTATGCATAAACGCAAATTACTCCCTCATGTTTTGAGATATCTACTTGACATCTGGTTCGTGGGTGGCTTTTTAAGAGAAATCGGACCACTATAACATATAGCTCGCATACAACCGATTGTTCAGATATACACATTTTGGTGTATAACTCCTCAGGCTATGTACATAGGTAACTTTTCATTTCCCCATTCATGAAAGCTATGAAGTCTTCGGTACGGCCGAAGACAGCCGCGCTCTTACTTGTTTTGTTTTTTTTTTTTTCACGAGGAGGAAGCATCTAAAGCATTTACCCTGCCAGTGTGGGACTTCACCCGCACTAAACCTGCTGTCGTCGTACCGAACGCCCCCTCCCCCACGGTACTATCAAGCTACCGTCGTGAGGTTGGTTGAGCACCAGGCTTTAAGTCCGGAATAGTTGCGTTATTGCCCTCAGTATGCCTTAAAAGGCTTCATACATACCTGCATACGTACAAATGTGCATCTTTCTTTACAACGATGTTGATAAAAATTTAAAAAAATCAAAAAAAATCAAAAAAAAAAATCATAAAAAATCAAAAAAAATCAAAAATAATCATAAAAAATCAAAAATAATCAAAAACAATCAAAATAATTTTTTTTTGATTATTTTTGATTATTTTTGATTTTTTATGATTATTTTTAATTTTTTTTGATTTTTTATGATTTTTTTTGATTTTTTTTAATGGTAATTGCAAAACAATCATTAAAATTTGAAAACAATGGGTAATCAATCATTAAATAGATACCTGAAAAAATAACACTGCTCTACAGCCAAAAAATACTCTGAACGCGACCATCCTTTCTATATGTAAAATCGGTCGCTGATTCCGAAAATCGGGTTCATTTTTAATTCTATGGGAAGGTTTTTGAAATATCGGCAATTTACCGTTATTTGGCCAATGAGTCCACTTAATCCTGTATATCTTGCATAGAATATACCCGTGCAGAGGCACTGCGCGACTTGGCTGTATTTACTTGATCGCCTATAACTTTTCCAGTTTACCATGGATTTTCTTCGTTGATAGCTTATCTTTTTCCCAATAGAATGGAGCTTCACGTAAAAGAGTAAAACCGAAGGTGAAGACATTGGTTTTAAAGATATTGTCTGAAAAATTCAATTTTTTCTTCAAAAAATCGTAAAAAATCGAAAAAATTCAAATTTAATCGTCAATATTTCAGAAACTGTACGAGTTAGAGAAAAATGTTATAGGAACCGTAAAAAGGAAATTTAATTTTCTTTCGTTTGGTGTCACCCTAAGGAAGATAACTCACTGTGTTAAAGATATATACTGGATTAAGTGGACCCATTGGCCAAATAACGGTAAATTGCCGATATCTCAAAAACCTTCCCATAGAATTAAAAATGAACCCGATTTTCGGAATCAGAGACCGATTTTACATATAGATAGGATAGTCACGTCCAAAGTACAGACAAAAAATTTCATTTTGTGATCCAGTGTAATCAATCAAACCGGTAATCATTACGATTAATAATCATTATTTAACAGGTTTGGTCTGAACCAAACGAAAGAAAATTAAATTTCCTTTTCACGGCTCCTATAACATTTTTCTCTAGTTCTTATAGTTTCTGAAATATTGACGATTAAATTTGAATTTTTTCGATTTTTTACGATTTTTTGAAGAAAAAATTTACTTTGTCAGGCAATATCTTTAAAACCAATGATTTCACCTTCGGTTTTACTCCTTTGCGTGAAGCTCCATTCCATTTCCAAAAAAATAAGCTATCAACGAAGAAAATCCATGGTAAACTGGAAAAGTTATAGGCGATCAAGTAAATACAACCAAGTCGCGCAATGCCTCTGCACGGGTACATTCTATGCATATTGTACCAATACCTACACATCTGCAGTAGCAGCACATTGGCAGCGCAGTAGATACAAGCGCGTTTACGGGTATAACATGCATAGAATATACCCGTGCAGAGGCACTGCGCGACTTGGCTGTATTTACTTGATCGCCTATAACTTTTCCATTTTACCATGGATTTTCTTCGTTGATAGCTTATCTTTTTCCCAATAGAATGGAGCTTCACGTAAAAGAGTAAAACCGAAGGTGAAGACATTGGTTTTAAAGATATTGTCTGACAAATTCAATTTTTTCTTCAAAAAATCGTAAAAAATCGAAAAAATTCAAATTTAATCGTCAATATTTCAGAAACTGTACGAGTTAGAGAAAAATGTTATAGGAACCGTAAAAAGGAAATTTAATTTTCTTTCGTTTGGTGTCACCCTAAGGAAGATAACTCACTGTGTTAAAGATATATACTGGATTAAGTGGACCCATTGGCCAAATAACGTTAAATTGCCGATATCTCAAAAACCTTCCCATAGAATTAAAAATGAACCCGATTTTCGGAATCAGAGACCGATTTTACATATAGATAGGATAGTCACGTCCAAAGTACAGACAAAAAATTCCATTTTGTGATCCAGTGTAATCAATCAAACCGGTAATCATTACGATTAATAATCATTATTTAACAGGTTTGGTCTGAACTAATATTTTTGGTGTTGAATAACAGTAAAATTATTGACCTTTGGTATGTTTTATAGCAATGATTACATAGGTTTTAATGCGTAGAATTGGATTTAGTTAAAAAACCAAAATATTTGAAAAGTGGAATTATTGCGTTTTGTTATGGACCTCCTCAGTTGTAATCCATTATTTACGTCCTTCATTATATCATTTAATTCAGCTTTGTTTTCATTACACTCTAGTTAACAGTAATCAAATGTTTTTAGAATGAATTTATGAATAAATTCCCAATGCAGCTTTTCAATTAAGTGGACACTGTAAATGTACTACATCGTCACTTAACATTTAATACCGTTTGGTTGGGTAATGCAGTAGAGCTTGGCACACAAATTACTTGATAAATATTATCATTGTACGTATATTGCACAAATTATTATACAAAAGCATACAAACTCATGTTGTTTGCAAAATTTATATTTTCAGCCTCATTTTGAAATTTCCGCTTTTATGACAAAACCGCATTCTCATACATACGTATGATTTGCACTCAATGCGCTTGACTTGCCATCCAGTTGATACAATATCTATCTATATATGAACACCCCTTTGCCAGTAATAGATGGATGAATGCAAATGCCTATACGCTAGAGAAATTTCAATTTATGTTGCTATTTTTTTGGAATGTATGTAGTTTCTGTTGTTCATTGTTTTTGTTGCATTTTGTTGCGTTTTGGCAACGCTTCACCGCATTATCTGCGCCGCTCCGTTAATGGAAACGATGCATCTTCCTTTACATAAAACGGAAGTGCCAATGCGGTAGACATAAATTTACTGCACCCAGCGTTTCATGCTCTCCTTGTCCACGTCCACTGTGCTATCGAATGCCAAACATTCGGCCACTTTATAGGTCACAATGGTCATTAGGCGCTTTGCTGCAAAGCCAACAGAATGAAAACAATGGGGATATAAATAGTGGCGTATCAATTTATGTATATACATACGTATAAATTTTAAATGGCTTGTTATCAATGTTGCAGGCAGGGCCGCAGAGATGGGGGGACAGCCAGGGCAATCGCCCTGGGGCCCGGAAGCTTTTTGGGGGCCCGGAAAGGCAAAGCATTATTGACAGTACTCGAATTAGGATTTCATAGATAATACATAGGTATTTTGTTGTTACAAAAAATTGTTTTAAAATTGAAGTGTTTAACTTAACCAAATCACCAAACTAAAATTATAAGCATCCAATCAAATATTTACCTTGTTTATACATGGACAAATCCTAGAAAAGTGAGTTGAAATTGAGGAAAATCGACTTTGATTTAGAGTTTCCAAAGTACCGCGATTGGTAAGATGGTGAACCAAGCTTCTCAGAAATATTTACTTTTTAAATGAAAAATGTTGGTAACCCTGCTTAAACAGATTACAAAGAGTTAAGGTATAAAAAATTTAAAAAAATTATGAAAAACAGCACCATTTTCTAACCAGTTTTGTATTTTATTTTTTTTTTTTACTAGATTGAGTTTATTTTTTAGGGGGGCCGGTAAATGCGCAGTGTCCCAGGGGCCCGGCTCGGCTCTCTGCGGGCCTGGTTGCAGGTAAAATAAATACTAGATAGTTGAAAAAAATATTATATTTCAATTAAGGGAGAAAATAAATATACATACATACATAAATCGGTGCTGCTTACACTCAGCAAAAAACGCACGTAAATCTGACTATTTACACCTTGATTTGACTATTTTTACCAATGGTTTTGCGCCTAGGATGAAAATAGTGATTCTGACTACGTTGCACTTCATACCATCATAATAAATATTAAGTAGTTAAAATGAAAATTAACCATACTCGACTTGAAGTGTTGTCATAGTAAAAACAACTATGAAAAATAGTTGTCCTAAATATGTTGAAAAATGCAGCATATTCAAATTGAATATTTTTATAGTCAAGTTAAAGTTACAACATAGTTGTTTTAAAAAATGTTCATATTGTATGTATTCACGTGGGGGGAGCGCTGTAGCTCCAAGGTTCGGCGAGAGTGCCAACCTCTGGGGTACGAAAAATGGCTTTAAATAAGCCAACTCATTTCCCTTGTGGAAAATGAGTTATATTTGAGTTGCTCAATCATGCAATATAGCTCGAACAATGTATAACCATCTAAGAATTACGGAAATTTGAAAAGCCGCATTCAAATGAAGGAACGAAAATCTACACAGCGTAAATTTCTTTTACTGTGCTAAATATTTAAGTTTACTATGAACCATATTCAAGTTGAAGCATCAACAGTAGTTAAAATAAATATGTTTCAACTTGAAGATGACTATTACAAATTTTATAATGACAGGTATTAAAACTTGTCCAGTTGGATTAGTATTTACTAGTCAACTCAAAGTTTTTCATATTCAAGTTGAATATCTTTCATACTTGAACGGTTGAAATAATACGTTTATATTCAGATCGAGTTGTTTCATAGTCATATTTCCTTGGTTTCATAGTAAAAAAGCGAATAGTAAAGCTGAATATTTTCATAGTCATTTTTACGATGCGGGTTTTCTCTGAGTGTAGGGACTTTATACGCATTTAGAGGCTCTACACGAGTTTAGGTTGCTATCTTGTTTTCTGTAGCTGTATACTTGGTTTCATTGCTGTATCAAGTGGTTTCATTTTTGATCCAAACAGTACTACACTCAAAAAAAAAAAAACTGCTCTCGATCAAAGACATATTTTTCCTTATTTTGAACAAGCGTTCGAATACAAAATGTTCTTTGTTTTGAGTAAATTTTCTTAAAAATGTGGAAAAAGACAACCAAACAAATTCGTTGCCATAGTGATTTGTATGAAAATTCAATTTATCAAAATTAAAGAAATCAAATATTCCAAACAGGGGGACAAGTTAGAAATGGAATTGACGCTTAAGAAATTTTCCCTTATTTTGGTGTATGAAATTCTTTAAAACAAGTATGTACATATCGTCGTACCATACGAAAACTAACATCAGATTTTTTGTGGCTGACGAAAAGTAAAAAGTTCAAGTTTTGGCCGACGAAAAGTAATAAAATCGAGTTTTGGCTGACGAAAGGTAATAAAATCGAGTTTTGGCTGACGAAAACTATCAATTTCATTTAAACAACAACAATTTTAATGTAAAAACAGTATATAATTACTGATACTTTTCGTCAGCCAAAAGTCGATTTTATTACTTTTCGTCAGCCAAAACTCGATTTTATTACTTTTCGTCGGCCAAAAGTCAAATGTTCTACTTTTCGTACAGAATTTTTTTATTGATAGCTTTCGCCAGAAATTTTAAATGTTAGTTTTCGTATGGTACGACGATATATGAAATCATGGTAACGCATGTACCTAAACAGCTTTATTTTATAAGCCTTTTAACATGTTTTAGGGAAAATTTACCAATGCCAAAGAAAATAGTGTTCAATATAGGGAAGCAATTTCTTTGGCCACTCCATATATATTTTTTCTCAGTGTATGTATGCACTGTCCATTTCCAAAGTACACAGAATTCGCTTAAACGTAAATTTATGCATTTAAACACTTCACCGTCAAATTCTGCATAATTAATGTATGGAAATACCGCAGGGAAGGAACGGAACAGCTGTTACTTATAGTCATGCAAATATACTCAGATACCTATGTACATATGTACTAGTAAGTATGTAAGCAACAAAGCACACATCAACCATTTTGTGGTATATTTGCAGCAGAAGACTGTAGTTGAAAATGAAAATGTAGTCTGCTATGGCAAGTGATTTTAAAATGTGATTAAAATTACTTTATATGCAGAGATTTATGAAGCGCAAAATTAGAGCGATGCGCAACCGTAACCGAAACCCCGAAACCATTTATAAATACGAAAAGAAAAGAAAAACACTGAAGGTGGCACATTTCCGAAACCGGTTTGTCTGTAAATCAGACTTGGCAAAGGATAAAGGAAAATCGTTTCATAATCTATTCTTCTTAATTGCGCGTAACCGTCTAGATGATTTTGGGCGAGTTCAATAAAGCACGCCAGTCTTTTCTGTTTCGTGCTGCCTGGCGCCAATCGGAAATACGAGTCAGTCTTCATCTGATCTTCCAAAAGCAGTGATGCCCGAATCGCAATTTGGCGTTCGGTCGGTCGCGCTTCTGAGAAGTGGCTTTGAGGTACCAGGTCTCCCTTTTCTTCTGCCTTTAACGAGTCTCGAGAGAAATGTTTTCTAGCCGTTTCATAACACATCAGTTATAGGTACGTACTTTTACTCATCTTATCTTAATTCGCTCTCCCAACAGTTATTCACCGAGCCAAACTGAATCCCATGCAAAAGTGGCCGCTGTGGTGCAGTGGGTAGAGTGCTCGGCTGCTATGCCAGAGGTCTCGGGTTCAAACCACGGTCCGAGCCAAACACCAAAAAATTTTTCTAATTAGTAAAAATCCAATTATTGGATTTTTTAAGAGCAGCGGTCACCTCGCGGCAGTGGGCGGCATACCCTCCGAGAGTATTTCTGCCATGAAAAAGCATCTCACAAAAAATGCATTCGCCGTTCGGAGCTGGCATAAAACTGTAGGTCCACCCAATTAGTTGGAAAAACAAAAAGGAGTACACCTCGAATTGGGAGAGAAGCTCGGCCATAAAACTCGTCAGAGTTATAATAGCGCCATTGTATTATTATTATTATTATGCAAAATTTTGGAAGATTACGCATTTAGTCGAAGTATATTTACTCTGAATTACATACATATGTATATCACGAATTACGCTAAAATCAAATACTTTTTGCTGGTATAGGTACAGCTCATTTAGAAAGCGTGCGAACTTAGATACTCTGCTGTGTAGACATTATACAGTCTTTTTCAAAGGTTAAGTAAGGCAAGAATGTTCGAGAGATAAAAATTATTAAAAGTGTACACTTATGCGCAAACATGTTTGAGTTTTTCGTTTGTTTGTTGTTGGCTTTTTGTTTTTTTTTTTCTTCAAATTGACATCATGAAACATGAAGCCAGAAATAAACGTTTTCAAACAAAGACACAACCACACAACAATGTACTACATACACGTGTATTTATATTTAGATTAGAGCACTCACAAATTGTATGAAAATTTCTCTAAAACATGTGTTTTATTCCTTGATTTGAAGAAAATTGTCAACAAAACAGTGAAAATATCTCATTAGCGCCGAATCATTCCCGCTTTTCCATAATCTAGGTAAGTTTTTTTTTTCAGTGTAGATACCCAGGATATATTGGTTCCAAAAAATACTTCTGTATGTACCTGTATAACTCCGAAATAGCTATAGCACAACCAGTTTCATTAATTTGATGACCTTTATATAATCTTATAGGGAATTAAAATTAGTATTACCAGGCTTTATAAGCATTTGATTAGCCGTATGAATAAATTGTTTGCGTATTTATTCTGAATGAAAGTGGTTATGTTTCTTTTTCAAGCAGAATAACAATTTTCGGAGTTATAAACAAATAAATACATATCTCCTAGGATTTTCTTGTCTCAATTGTGACCTGGGGACACTAAAGGCCCTTGGCAACTTACAATCTGGATTGTCCTGTTTGAGTATTTTTTCTGCGTAAGTTATTTAGTCAAATTTGAGTGTTTTTTGTGTGTGTTAGTGCAATCGGCAGACGTCGTGCTACACGTACTTGTTGTCGGCTCGCGGCAACGAAAATCAAAAATTTTTGATATTTGCGTCAATCACCCGACACTCACACATATACACTTCCTCTCAATCCAGATTGTAAGTTGCCAAGGGCCTTAAAGCGGTTCGGTTTTTCGATACCTTATTTTTTAGCCTTAAGCTCTCCGAAAATGCGCGAAGAGCCGAAAAATTTGCATATTTGCAAATATGGGTACTCTAATGTACATATTTCTTTGCTGAATTTTGCAAAAAAAAACCCCACAGATATTCTTTGGCCAGACGTAACACCGAATGTGTCTTTATAATTTCGTTCGAATATCTTATCGATTCATCAGTGAATACATATGTACATACAGCTCCGGTCAACTAATTAGCAACGCTAGGGCACTGATATTTATTTCTTCAATAGTACCGAAATTCCATCGAATTTTTTGCTCTCTTTGAGTACAGATATCATTTTAAATGTAATTTAATGGATTCCACTTGCTTTTCTAGCATACCTCAAATATATCGCATTTTATTAAGACGTAAGCCAAAAATGCACTTTTTTAGTCGGTCACATAATTAGCAACGCTCTTATTTTATGGTAGAAAATCTAATTTTTTACTAATATTATTTAATATTTTGTGGTCAAACCATTATTTCTAATCACAGCTTCCCACTTACGAGGCATTGACTCAAAAAAATTTGCCCAGACATCCTTCGGAATACTTTCCCACTCCCACTGCGCTTTTGTCAACAAATCAGCGAAATTTCTTAGTTTTTGCAAGCGGACTTTCCCTTTAAAGTGCTCCCCCAGATTCTCGATACGATTTAGATCCCGACTGCATGAAATCCAGTCGAAAAATCTAGCAATTTTTCCCTCCATCCACCGTTTTGTTGACCTTGCGGTATGTGTCGGACCGTTATCTTGCTGAAAGATCCATGTCACCGGCATGTTCTCGTCTCAAATAGGGATCATGGTGTCATTTAATATCGAAATGTACTAATGCAGGTCCATGCGATCCTCAATTTTTGTAATTGGCAAAATCCCACTCCATGACATAGCGCTCCAGACCATAATATTACTGCTACCGTGCTTAGATGTAGATCGAGTATACTTAGGGTCGAATGTTTGGAACTGGGGACGGCGTACGTAATATTTCTTATCAGGGGAAAGTCTATTTCTTTCTTTTTTGTTGTTTGTTTTACCTTCGTCGTCCCCAGTCAAAAGAATTCGACTCGATCTACACCTAAGCAGTAATATTATGGTGTGGGACGCAATGTCCTGGCGTGGGATTTCGCCAATTACACAAATTGAGAGTAGCATGGACCGGCATTAGTATATTTCGATATCAAGTGACACAATGCACCCTATTTAAGATAACAACATGCCGGTGACATTGATCTTTCAGCTAGATAACGATCCGACACCTACCGCAAGATCAAAAAAACGGTGGATGGAGGGAAAAATTGTTACAGTCCGGACCTAAAACTTATCAAGAATGTGGGGGAGCACTTGAAAAAGAAAGTCCGCTAGCATAAAATAAGAAATTTCGCTGATTTGTTGACAAAAGCGCAGTGGGACTGGGAAAGTATTCCGAAGGATGTCTGCGCAAACTTTTTTCAGTCAATGCCTCGTAAGTGGGAAGCTGTGATTAGAAATAATGGTTTGACCACAAGATATTAAATAATATTAATAAAAAATTAGATTTTCGACCATAAAATAAGAGCGTTGCTAATTATGTGACCGACTAAAAAAGTGCATTTTTGGCTTAAGTCTTAATAAAATGCGATATATTTGAGGTATGCTAGAAAAGCAAGTGGAATCCATTAAATTACATTTAGAATGAGATCTATACTGAAAAAGGACAAAAAAATTGGAGAGAATTTCGGTATTATTGAAGGAAGAAATATCAGTGCCGAATCGTTGCTAATTAGTTGACCGGAGCTGTATGTATGTATGCACATACATAAAAAGCATTAACAAACAATTACAAAAGGAAACAAAAATAAATTGTTCGTTCCAACATCCTCTCAAAGCTTAATTTGCCACAAAATAAAATAGAAAACAAAACGTAAAATATAAAACAAGAAACAAAAAAAAAAAAAAAAAAACACAAAACTTGAAATAATGTGCTGTGCACAAGTAAAAGAGGCAAATATTTATAGTAGGTGGAGGGGGAAAATGACGCGTCGCGACGCATCGTTTTGCTAAATACAAATCATCAAAAGCCGGCGAACGAAAAGCATTTGTTCCAATACTCGCATTGTTCAAACCAACTCACTGTAAAAATTAAAAGAAGAAAAAGAAGATAAAAAACAAAAGCAAAAAGCATCCAAAAAAGTAAATAAAACATTTGAAAAATCATAAAAAACTATGTTAGAATTTATAAGGCAAAAAATAAGCGTAAAATGAAAAAGCAAACACCAAAAGCGAACATAAAGAAGCCACGAGAATTACGCACACTTATTAGCAGACAAGCAAAAAGGACAAAAAATTAACTAAACTAACGTTGAAAATCAAATAAAATAGAAATAAAAATTTAAAAATATGTAGATATGTATACAAATTACATATTCTTATATGATTATATAAATGCGTACAGTAACTTTCAAAAGTATTCTTACATCTACATAGGTACATCACTTTACGTATACAATAACTTTTTCTTAAATTAATTATACCCGTACCACAATAAAAATTATGTTATTAAATCAAGCGGTTATTCAATTTTTATACTTAACCACTTATTCATAAAAAAATAAAATAGATTAATAAAATTGTTAAAATCGAATGTTATGAAAATGTCACTTTATACAATTGCTGAAACCTATTTTATTTTTTATGAATACCGTTCTTATAATCGCTTTTCTTGAAAGTGAATATCACTCGCAGAAAACTTCTATTACGAATTAGTGATGGACGAGTTTGAGATATATTATTCGATTACCTCGATTGTTCAAACTTGTTGAAGGTTCTCGATGACGTTGAAAGCATCTCGCATATGTATATCCAACAATTCCTTTCGCTATCTTTGGAAATGCTTTAAAATTTATGCTGAATCAAATAAACGAATCAAACACACCTGAGCAAGCCGACGAAAGCCAACGACTTTTGACTCGATTGTGCGATTCCGTATATTGTCCAAATTGAGTTTTTCCATTTCTTTAAAGAAAGATAGTGTAGGTATGTCAGCAAATATTTCACAATTAACGTTGTTGTGTAGCGACCTGGACAAGCAGGGCTGATTTCGGTACTCACTCGAAAGTGCTTTGAATCGCTGTCCTGACAAATTTACGACTTTTTATGTATGTAAAATAATTAAAATCAGTTAGGTACAATGATGCAAAAATGAATGCGAAATACTTTAGTGACACACTGTGCATAGATATGTATGTTTTTACGTACAAGCCCCGCAAACATTCGGAGTCATAATTATGAGCTCATTTTGGAGTCCGAAGTGTATGTATTTCTGTTCTTACGGTGGTCGCCCAATATGAGCCTAATTTCATACATCATATACGGCTGAATAAGAGCCATAAAATACTGCTATTGGACTCATATTTATGCCTCCCTTTTTCATTCTTTTATGACTAGACGAGACTTCACTGTTTGCGTTATACTGTTGTTTATTTTGTATTCTCATCCGGATTCGAACGTGAAATCAAGCTTAAATTCAATATAACGCCATCATATGGTGGGACATTAAACATAATATTGAACTTTGCTGAAACTTTTATACTTCCCCTTGTACAAAACAGCATCTATGAATTACAATTATAATTTAAACAAAAAAAAAACAAAATAATTATAAAAAAATATGAAAAATATTTCACACACGGACTAGTCACGGATTCCAAAAGTTTGAGGCTCATATCGCCGTACCATGCGAAAACTAGCACTTTTAAAATTTCTTTCATAGAATTTTTTTATACAAAATTTTGCAAGTGCTAGTTTTCGTATGGTACGACGATATAATACACACAAGTACTTCGGACTCATACCGGATTTCAAAATTATGACGGCTCCGACAATGTTTGCTGGGTATACACTAGGGATTCCAATTTTTCCGATTTTTCCAATCCCGGGATTTTCGAGATTTTTTTTTATAAACCCGGGATCCCGGGATTTGTCCCGGGATTTTTCCATTAATTATTTTCCGACATTTTCGGTTGAAAACAGTAAATATATTTTTCGAGGAACGCTACCACTTTAAAATGCAGAGAAAATAATTGATTTTTATTGCCATTTTTTATTTAAAAAAAATTATTTCATAAAAAAAAATTAATTCATGCGTATTATTTAATAATAATTAAGAGTTACTTTAAAAAAGACAACCAACTAAGAAAATGACATATGTACATTTGGTGTAAAAAACATTTGCTTTAAAGTTGGTACTTTTAAGATATTGACAAGAAGGCTTGGGGTCATTTGATAACAATGTGACAAAATAAAAAAAAAATTAAAGTACTTTTTTCGAGGTTCACATATGTTATAGGCCGTAACAAATATACGAAGAATGCATACTTAAAATTTCAATACACCCTCAAAATCTGGAGTACTGGCCAAAAACCCAGTTTCACAGGTTAAGTCTGTCTAGTCTATGAACATAATTTTGATGTCGAAAACACGAAATTTCACCGCTTCCATCAGTATACGGACTGTTAATGTACCTCGATAAATGTCAGAGAAACTGTAAAAATATTATCGAAATTCATTTTTTCCTTTTTTCATCTTCCTCGAATAATTTGTTAACAAGTGCATACATATATATAAAATTAATTCGAAACAATTTCCTGTTAATACTGTTTTCATCGATATATGTATAACTTTTCATATCTGCTCACCTTTGATATTCTACTTTAATCAATTTCTACCGTTAAATTTTCCATACTAAAATTGCTAAATTTGAATCCACCCTTAACCCGTGTATGATACCCGTGTATGGATACTCGATTTAGCAATTATAATATGAAAAATTTCACAGAAGTAATTAAAACGGAGTGGCACATTTAATTTTAGTACACTGTTATAAATATTGGAATATTTTTTAAACTTTGATTTGGTTTGAAAGGAATTTAAAACTTTTTTTGAGTTAAATTTTGAACCTTCGAAAGTTTAAAAGTATCTTATTCCTTTTTGGTTTAAAATTCAAACTTACAAAAGTTCAAATATATCAAAGTATTTTTTGGAATAAATTTCATACTTTTTTGGTTTAAATCTTACACTTTTTCTCATTTAAACTTTTAAGGTTTAAATTTTAAACTTTCATTGGTCGTAAAATTTGATTTCAACAAAAAAATTTTAATTTTTGATTTGAAATTCCAACTTGCTTTTTCGAGAAATGAACAATATAAAAAGCTCATTTATAGTTATTAGACAATTTGAATGAATGACTGTGTGGCGTTGTTTGAATGGAGAAACAAACAAATACAAAATAATTATGGAAACAGATAAAATGAAGAAGGAAGAAAAGGAGAAGGAGAGGATAGGAAAAAGACACAATATGGAAAAGGATTAAGGGGATGTTGGGGAGTGAACAATATGGAAGAAAAGGAGCAAAAAGGATAGGAAAGAAGATAAAATAGGGAAAAGCATGAAGCGGATTTGGGAGCAGACATTTTTTTTTAATTTAAACCAAAAAAAGGTTTAAATTTTAAACTTTTGAAAGTCTTAAAATAAATTTTATTTTCGAATAAAATCTAAACCTTAAAAGTTTAAAAATCTTTTAAACTTTTCAAAGTTTAAATTTTAATAATTTTTCGGTCGACCAAAAAAGTTTAAAATTTATACCAAAATTTATTTGAGTGTAGTAGTGCGAAACTCTCAAGTCTAATTAAAATTCTCTCTGGTTTTTGGTAATTTAATTTTTTGATTATTGTTTGCATTTTCTTCCAATATTTACTTTTCATGCGAGAAACTTCGAAAAAACCCTTGAGAATAAAATGGCCAAAAATCAGGAAATCGAAGTTATCAAAAGAATTTACCACAAGGATTCTAAAGATTTTAAAGGTACTTAACGTTCGTTTCCTCACAGCACGTACTTTACAACAAAACAATTTAATTATTAAAAAAAAATCAAAAAATATTAATCCTCACTTTGACTAATGGACATTTTAAATTCTGGCAAAAATGCTGCATTTATTCTGCATTTTCTTCCGGATTGTTCTATTCCAATATTTTTTAGGCCTTTTTGTTCTATTGACTAAATTTAAAATCGGCCTGATTACGGGGCAAACATTTCTGCTCTTAACACAAGTAAAGCGCTGCATTACTTTTGTTTCATTCATCATATGAGAAATGCAGCATTTTCACAGGGCACAGGGCACATGTTGATAATTCTTCCATATAATAATGTAAAATTATCGTTTAGAATAGGAAACGCTATTAGTATACAGATCTGAGGTCAATAATAATTATATAAAATAATTTTCTTTGCTTTAATAGGAGAATATTATGTCTTTATTTTATCCCGAAAATCCCGGGATGAAATTCTAGCAATCCCGGGATTTTCGGGGTGTCAAAAAGGGCGGGATCCCGGGATCCCGGGATTGGAATCCCTAGTATACACATATGTATAAAGTTAAAAAAAGATAAGAGACATACAGTGCTGAATGCGACTCAAAGTTTATGTATTTTTTTTAGAAGTCGTGTGTTCATTATAAATGGATGTTAATATATTTTTATTAAAAAAAGACACACTCATACAAATATTAATAACATTTAACGCCGAATATTGCACGAAAAGGGAGTCGGAATTGTCAGAATATATACATAAATAGTTTAAACAAGATGTAAGAATTTTGACATACATACGTCCTTTTGTCAATTTATATTGAAAATGAATTGATGAAAGAGTAGTAAGACTCTAGATTTGTAAAGCAAGCTATAGATACTATATAACGAAGCAAAAGAGCTTAGCTCGCAATAGTAATGGCGATAAATGTTTCGATAACGCCCCATTTGAGAAATTTTTTCTGAACTGGGGTGATAGGTATTCTGAAAAAAATACCCGTAGTTAAGCAAACAACTTTCGGCTGTTGAATCTCCGTCTTTGATTCAACAGCAAAAGTATTTGTTTTTACAGCAAAGTTTTTGATCCAACAATTTATTCAAAAACGGGCGTTGTTGATTCAAAAACTTGCTTGCCTTGAAAAATTTTTTTGTGGGAAAATATTTTTTTGTGAGAAAACCAACAAAAAAATAATGACGGAGAGAAGATGAAGAGAAAAATCCAAAAAAAGTTTATTTTTAGCAACAATATTCTCCCCGTTGTTGATTTAAAGGCAAAAGTATTTGATCCAACAGTTTCCGTTGTAAACAAAACTAATGAGAACAAATTTTTTTAAATTTTGTTTTTACAATGATTCAAATAATTCATGGATTCCTTTTTAGGAAATGGAAGCATAAATAGGTTACTACAATTCAATATAATGTTGAATGTTCCACTATGTGATGATTGGATAGAATTTCAGGTTGATGTCATGGTTCGAATCCGGAGGAGAATATAAAATAAAGAAGAAAAACCAGAATAAGAAATAAAGATAGCAACCAGTGAATGATAAGAAGGAGAGAAGAATAGGAGAACAAGCGGAGGCTACATATTTGCAGTTGGGACCCGTGCGGAGAGATTTATATTTAGGTGAAAATTTTTTCCAACAATCTCCGTTATTGACTTAAATCAACAACGCTCGCACCTTTGAAACAACAACGGAGCGTTGTTGGGCACATTTCAACTGCGGAAAGTAGTTGATTTAACAGCGAAAGTCTTTAGATTTACAACGTTTTTTTTTCAGAGTACACATTTTTCCTACAGGGATGTGCTCTTTTTGCATGCATACATAATGCCTGATTAAATTTATATTTTAAAATAAGTTGCTGCTTAAATGTGACCGTTCATATGTCTGCTGATCTAAAACAAACACGCTCTGCTAACCTAATTTTTCAAGCTTTGTTGGACTTTTGTTTGTTTTTTGTGCAAGTTTTTGCGTGAGCTAATTTTTTATAATATTTAGGTATGTATTTCGCAACACAACGCACATTTTGTACATACATACATACATCACCGCATACATACATACAACACCGCTTTGAAGCGCAAGCACTTTTTTTCAGCTATCTAGTGAGTGATTGGACTAGCGACGTGACTGCCCCAAAGAATTTTATTAATAGAAAAAAATTAAGTCTTTGACAATTAAATATGCAGTAAGAAATTAAATTAAAGCATTAAACAACATTACCAAAAGTGTTAGGCATCTTTTGTTTTCTATGACTTTTTTTTTTTGGTTTTCATAAACTCGTTAATGCAATCCTCTATGAAATACATATGTGGGCATAGCATAGCCAATATTTCACCATTTGAAAAATTTAACGTTTTTAATGTAGCGATCTGGATAACTGTTTACTTAGCAGCACGCCTCGATTTGTGTGGAAAGCTCGGCCATATAACTCATTAGAGCTATATGAGTTATATTCGCGTCAGTGTATTATTATGTTTTTAAACGTTTCTTTGCGATAACTCATATAACTAATTTGTCTTGTTTTTTTTTTTGTGGTTTGGTGCTATTAGAAAAGAGCAAAACCTGGCGAATTTCGGAGCAATATTCCAAAAGTAATGAATAGCGATCAAAGTAGAATAATGTAGCTCTCCATTGATGGATTTAGCGTGAAAATATATGTATGTATACATTTCTTTTTCCTTGGGAAAAAATGTCGCGAACGCGACATATCGCACGTTTTATTCAATAGGGATTTAATTCAAAAAATTTTTTTTTTGGGAAAACGCAAACAAACTTTTATAATTTCAAATAGTTTCCTTCTACTTTTTGGGTATTTTATAAGACTAGACTCAAAGGCATGACCCAGTTATTGAAATATATGGCAAAATCCTAGAAATCGAAAATTTCGAGTTAAATCCCTATTGCATAAAACGTGCGATATGTAATGTCCCAAGCGGGGTCACAAAATGAAAATTTTCACGGAAGTCAAAATTCTGATTGCCATAGAAGACTTACATTTTAGTCTCGCATGTGGTAAACTGAAATGTGACCCTCTTAAAACACCACTAAACCGTCATCTATCGGGACCAAACTTTTTATTTGTTATCTTTGTGTATAGAAGTATTGATCACGGGTATTAGATATCTAATTATGAAAATATTGTATTTTTTGACCCTTCATAGAGTTTTCTGTGTGTGTGATTTCTTTGACTATGTTACTACCGATTGAGCGGGCGATACAGTCTTTTTATGAACTTTTAAATTTTTTAATATAAATTAAACGCACTAATGTATATACATATATAGGTACTATATGTAGCAAATAAAAACCCGCTTTGCGTATAGATGTACTATGTATGTATGTACATATTTATCACCACCTAGTCTCTGCGTCACCTTGTCTAACAAACCTACTACAGCCGGCATTAAGTTTAGGCTAGACATTAATAGCCGGCAATAAAACTAAACAAAGCCATGCGAAGGTGGTAGCCCAACAGCTGCTCTGCTACACACGCCCAAATGTACACATACTTATGTATGTACATATTTATAAGTACGTACATACATACATACCAGTGGCGGATCCACGGGGGGGTTTTGGGGGTTCAAACCCCCCCCTTGTGGTTTATCATAGATCCCAAATTAATGCCCTTATAGATTCTGCGCCCAAATTTCCCAAACTGGTCAAGGAAAACTATCATTCCAAAAGCAATGGTTGGACAACATAAGATCCAAAATATGTACCTACATGCGAAAAAAGTTCATGTAGGTACCTTTGAACGCACGTGCATAAAATCAAATTTGTCAAATGATATTCGCAAATTGCCAAATCGCAAATTTATTTTTTTTTTTTTCTTATCCCTATTTTATCGGGATTGTACAGAATTAATTTGGTCAGAAATGTCTGAATCGTTGGAGAAATTGCCTTTTTCAGAGGCATTTCGCAATTCTTGTTTAAATTAATCTTAAAAATTTGAGTATATAAAAACAAGAACAAGAAAAATTCTATTAAAAATATAAATATAACCAAAAAGTACTACATACATATATTCTTATTTATTTTGGCTTTAAATGCAAGGGTAAGTGAAATTGATGATCAATTTGCCACCAATACCATACGATACTCATTCGCACGTACCAATGCAAAAATATACATACATACGTTATACATGTTATTTAGAACTTCAATTGAAATCTCCTGCACTTTATGTGATGACATACATAAGTCGATTTTATTGAAAAATATATACAGTGACTCAAAAAAAAAAAATCATACGCCAAAGTTTTTAAATTTATTTCAAAGAGTTCTGTCGAAAATTTTACTTTCTTATTTTAGTTTAAAAATATAGAAAATTTTTCAATAAAAATCGTTTTAAGCAGGATTTCTGAGCTTATAGAAAAAATCTGAAAAATCGTAGAAATTTCTGAAAGTGGATTAAAAATTTCAAAGCAAGGCCATAATTTATAGAAGATTTTGAGGAGATTTCTAAGAGTACTGTTATGTAGCCAACCCCATTTTAGTGTAAAAAGTGAAATTCTCAATGCTGTGAAAAATTCCGTCAATTTTAGAAGTTTTTTTTCTGTAGGGTGTAGGGTGAGACCGTTCCAATTAAAATTTCCGAAAAGCCAATGAAAATTTTCAAAAAGTTGAATATTGCATATTATTGTATTAAAATTGAACGAGCTGCAAAATTGCATACACAAAACTCTTCTAAAAAATGTAGCTTTAGGATTCTTACCCCTTTTTATGATAAGTATTTCCTTGATTTGAAAAATTGGAAACACTAAAAATACGAAAGCAGGTAATTTTCCAAATAGGCCAATTTTTAATCCATTGTTGATAATTTCTGGCTTTGCATTTTTCCGTAGAGAAATTGACGGGTAATCGATCGGAGGCGATAATATAACTAAATTGCTTTTGAATTAAAAAATTAACAATATTTTTTCAAGAAAGGCCGATATGCTTAAAAGCTTCAAAATGGTGGGTCTTTTATTATGCTAGGTTGACGATTTCTTCAATAAATAATGATATTTACCTGAAGCACCCGAATCCCTGATGTTTACTTTGATAACTGTCTTAAAACTGAAAATATTGACGTTTAAAAATGGGTTACTTAAAATACGTAAAAAAAAAATCGAAAAAGTGAGAGAATAATAAGTTTCGACTAGCGGCAGGGACACCCCCGTTGTCTATAAAAGCCGAGAAGACCGGTTTATTATCGCCCGGTCTATTATAAACGTAGAGCGATTTTGGATTTTGTATTTGCACCAATTTTAAAATTTTCAATTTTGGCCGCATAAATTCGTAAAATCTACCTATGTGCAGCGTCTGCCCTTAAAAAACATCTTCCAAAAAAAGAAATTTTCAAAACCCCCCCTTGCCGAAATCCTGAATCCGCGCCTGATACATACATATATATTATATATGTGAACCGAAAAGTATGCGCATTGCGCTCGTGCGTGTGGCTGAGGGGTGTAGGCGGCGTATACGCAACAACGATCTTTATCTAGCTCTACATATGTACATATGTACATAAGTGCGAGAGAATGTGCCAATTCATTCAAACAGCTAATAGCAAAAAAAGCGCTTTATAGATCAGTAGCCAGCCGTCTGGCAAAAAAAAAAAAAATGAAAAAACTACACAAACAAAAAATGAAAAAACTACACAAACAAAAATTGCCGAAAACAAGAAGCCGGCTCCGCAAACGTACGTACGCACTCACGCACTATTTGCCTTGCGAATTTGCAAAATTTATACCTTCTCATTTTACACTATTCATCGTTATTTTACTGTTTTGTTTATTATTTTCTGCGACCATTGCTCTCACATGTTTTTTGCGTTTTCTATATTTATTTCTGAATGTTATATAATATATACATACATACATACGTGGCCGCTGTGGTGCAGTGGGTAGAGTGCTCACCTGCTATGCCAGAGGTCTCGGGTTCAAACCCCAGTCCGAGCAAACACCAAACAAAATTTTCTAATTAGTAAAAATCGAATTATTAGGTTTTTAAGAGCAGCGGTCACCTCTCGTCAGTGGGCGGAATACCCTCCGATTGTATTTCTGCCATGAAAAAGCTTCTAACAAAAATGCATTCGCCGTTCGGAGCCGGCATAAAACTGTAGGTCCACCCAATTAGTAGGAAAAACTAAAGGAGCACACCTCGAATTAGGAGAGAAGCTCGGCCATAAAACTCGTAGCGCCATTTTATTATTATTATGTTCATACATATCTACCCAGCAAAAAGGTTAGGCTGATAAATAAAGTTTTATGAATAAACCCAATTATGTTGTTGAAATTTTACTCTTCCGGAAAATTTTTGGTAAAGGACTTTCAATAAAAATAGGTAAATATAAAAAATCATACATCCGATTATTGCACAATTAGTCTTAAAATGTTCACAATTAAATTCTCTAGGATAGGGGGGCTAACTTTTTGTCCTCCATTCGATTTTTCCGATTTTAAGATAGTTGAAATTGAATTGAAATTTTTTTTTAAATTCGATTTTTTTTTCAAATTTTTTTCATTATTTTTGCCATTGTGACCAAACTACTTGACCAATTTTGGAGTGTGAAGGCAAAAAATGTTTGTTGGAGCTCCCTCTACAAGCACTTCCTAGTTGCCAAATCGCCACGATGTCTAGTAAAACTTTTTGATGCACTTATGTGATGCAATGTCTTGCATATAGGGCTTTTTCCACATTTTTACCAATATCTCAAAAACTGGGTCTGCCACAAAAAATGGACATTATATTCGGAATTAGCGTAAAATTTCGCTTTAGAAAAGTATTATTTCATTTTTGGTGGTTAAAGTTGATCAAAATTTGTCGAGTAGTGTTATCATTAAAAAAAAAAACAAGAAAAAATAATATAAACAAATTTTTCCTAAACTCATACATATGTATTTCGCACATGTTTGTGATTCATATCCGACTGCAAATTATGAGTACTCTGAGAATGTTTGCTGGGATAATAAATTCATGGCAAAACTAATTGACGGTTGACACTGAAAACTTCAAAATTAAAACGAACTTCCTCCCAGAGTTTTATTGGATTTTTATTCGATTAAAAATTCAATTAATAATTGAACTTCTGCATGGAAAATCGAGCTTCATTATCAACTTAATGAAGAAAATGTGGATAATTACTCCATTAACCGCCTGTGTAAAATCAATATTATTTGAAGCCTTTGCCCATACAACTTTTGTTCGCTTAGAATTTTCAGACATTCTTTCGGAAGCCTTTAAATCTTTTGGAATATTTCCTAAATAAGGCGTAGATATTTCCTAAATAAGGCGTAGATTTTTTGCTGGGTATGTACATATGTACATATGTACATAGATACCGTATAAAATATTATAGTGGTATAGCAAACTAGGTACTAACCGAATTGGGTGCGTGCACATTTCATTTAAGCTCTATTCTCTCTATTTGCACATATCTACATATGCCAACTTAAATCAAAAACAGACGCTACTCAAAATTTTATTTGATATCGAGTTTTTCCTATTAACCAGTTCAAAGAACCCTTATCTAGCTCGCAATCGCTACTTTTCCATCATAGTCGTCTTTGACTGAAAAATTACCACCGTGTGTGTTTTTTATATCGTCTTTTCTACAATTATAACAGTTGCTTTGGCTCTCCCGGACTTCTGTGAAATTTTGAATTATGACTGTTTTGGACGTAGCTAGCCATATGTAAATATGTATGTAGCTGTTGTTAAAAATGTGCGAATTCGCAATTTTCGCAAAAAACGTGCGTCGTAGCGTACAATGACCTATTTTAGCGGTCATCGAACCCATACCAAGGTGAATTTTTGACTGCCGGGTACATAAAATGCTTACGCACAGCCGGGCGGGCGTCGATCGTAGTTGTAGTTCGATAGGAATGGGCGGCAAGGCGTTGTTGGTTGGGGGAAGATTGTTAAACGACCCCCGCTTCGTCGGTTTATTAAATTTTGCATATATGTACACACATGCATATATTTCTTTGTTTTGTTTTTATTTTGGCTAAATTTCTCTGTTTACTTCGTTTTGCGTGCGAATAAAACGTTGCTTTTGGTTGTGAGTAGTTAGTCAATGAGTGAGAGTTTCTCGGGCCTTTATCTATTTGAGAGTATGGCTAGAGTTCATTGAACTTATATATTTTTAAGCAACGCACAACATTTCATTTCAATTTATGTACTTGAAACGAATAGTTAAGTGCTTGACCCATATACAAGTGATCTGAAATTCGAGTCCTCTATTATAGTGTTAACAACAGTTCAAACTAGTGCGTTTGTACGAAGGCGTTATATTCGCACTACAAGAATAGTGTAATTTTTTTAAGTTAAAATCTAAATTTTTCCATTTTAATTAGCAAGTAATGTCAAGAATAAATGCAGCTAATAGACACAAACTTTATTTAAATTACAGAAATGGCGGAAGGCAATGGCGAAGTGGTAGATGATATCAATCAAAAATCAGAAGATCGTGGCGATGGCGAAAGAACGGAAGACTACCCAAAACTCATAGAATACGGCTTAGATAAAAAAGTAAGTGAAAATATTGCATAGATTACCTACAAAATATATGGAGAATTCCACTACCATTATTTGAATTAGTAGTTGTTGATAAGTGGTAGAGAAAATTTGTCTCACTAGATAAAAAATAGTGGCAGTGGAAATACATATTATTGCATACGTGTATTTAAAGTCTATTTAAAACTTGCTCCTCCATTATAACTATACTATTATTGGTAGATAGATAGATAGATAGATTGGATTGAGGATCGTACTGCGACCACTAGGTCTATTGTACCCTCTTCTTGATCACATTATCTCGTCCAGCCCGAGCTCCTCCAGAAATCGAAGGATATCGCTCGGCTTAAGAGACTGAATATGCCCCTGACTTGGCCAAGGCGAGCCTAGGAATCTTTCACGCTTCCTTGCAGTGTGGCATCGCATTCGACCAGTATATGCTCTGCAGACTCATCTTCTCTGTCACAGAAGCGACATAGACTGCTTGACAGGATAACTATTATTGGTAATGGTAGTGGCTATTCGATTCACTAAAAATATTAGTGAATAGTATAGTTGCTCCACTATGATTAGATGTACATAATTGTAGTGAAAGTTGTAGAGCAAGATAAATTAGGAGCATTACCCCCGTGCTGGGTATACACATTTGGTTTGTCGTTTCTATCTTTTCGGTTGGCTTCCCAGATTTTTGGTTTTGCTTTACATTGCACGTGGTTTTCGGTCAAAGCAAACAAAAAAGAAAGCAATGACCAACTTTGATAGAACCTTATATTACCTACGAACTATTAACAACCCTTAAACAACATTTGTCGAAACTCGTTTTTCCCCACAGCCGTGCCGCTTCGTTGTGACAAATTACAATATACGACTGCCTATCAATCTCCCTACCACTCTCCATTTACCGCTCCCTCTATCTCGTCCTCTACCTATGTATACTACTCTCTTTCTCCTCCTATCCTGTTTCCTAACAACAACATTCCGTGCCCATCCGGGTCCACATATGGGTCTATATCATTTTAATCAAATATCTCGGAAACCGATTGAGATAACCACATAACATGAACTATATATCGTCGTACCATACGAAAACTAACATATTTAAAATTTCTGGCGAAAGCTATCAATAAAAAAATTCTGTACGAAAAGTAGAACATTTGACTTTTGGCCGACGAAAAGTAATAAAATCGAGGTTTGACTGACGAAAAGTAATAAAATCGAGTTTTGGCTGACGAAAAGTATCAGTAATTATGTACTGTTTTCACATTAAAATTGTTGTTGTTTAAACGAAATTGATAGTTTTCGTCAGCCAAAAGTGGATTTTATTACTTTTCGTCAGCCAAAACTCGATTTTATTACTTTTCGTCGGCCAAACTTGAACATTTTACTTTTCGTCAGCCACAAAAAATCTGATGTTAGTTTTCGTATGGTACGACGATATGGAAAAGCTGATGAGCTGCTTTCATTTGATTCCAATATTGTTCAACAAAGATGTTTTGGAGCCATTCGGGTGGAGTGAACTTTCTTTTGAAGCTCTGACTTAAACTTTTAATTTCATACAAATATTGCTCAAAAACATTTTGGGGCCATATTGCCCTATATGTCGGGAAGGGGTTGAGATATCGGCACTAAATATAGTCTAAATTCTCTAGCGGGTTATTTTTTTGTAACCAAGCTCTTCATTACATAACAAACATAGTAAGTGCCAAAAATGAATAGAATCGGTTTATAAATATGGATTTTGTAAATATAGCGACTCCAGCGCCTTCTAACGGGAAAAATATAAGGCTTATGTCGAGGGGACTTATGCAAAGAATAAGCTGTGAAAATCTAGAAAAAAGCCGTCCAGTAGTTTTTGAGCCATTTCCTTATACAAAAACCACCTTTTATGTAAATAGATAATAATTTGTTCTATGTAATAACCAATAGGTTGCTGGCAAACTCGATGATATTTACAAAACAGGTAAATTGGCGCATGCCGAATTGGATGAGCGAGCATTGGATGCGCTTAAAGAGTTTCCAGTTGATGGTGCCTTGAATGTATTGAGTCAGTTCCTCGAATCGAATTTGGAACATGTATCTAACAAATCTGCGTATTTATGCGGGGTAATGAAAACCTATCGACAAAAGAGCCGCGCCAGTCAACAAGGAGTAGCAGCGCCAGCGCCCACAGTGCAAGTGAAGGGACCCGACGAGGAGAAAATTAAGAAGATATTGGAAAGAACTGGATACTCCTTAGATGTAACAACTGGTAAATAATAAAAAATACATATAAATATACATACATATACATATGTAAGTATGTATTTATGTAAATTAGTCTTCATTTTTCTTTTATTTACTTCCTAATAAGTATTTAATTTTAATTTCTTTGTTTTTTCGGGAATATTTAGGTCAACGCAAATATGGCGGCCCGCCACCCAATTGGGATGGTCCAACACCTGGCAATGGTTGCGAAGTTTTTTGCGGGAAAATTCCAAAAGATATGTTTGAGGATGAAATTATACCGCTGTTCGAGGAGTGCGGTACAATATGGGACCTTAGACTTATGATGGACCCGATGACGGGCACAAATCGTGGTTATGCATTTGTAACATTCACAACGCGCGAAGCGGCCGCCAATGCCGTACGACAGGTACATCTTGTTTGAAATTTAATTTGAAAATTATTTGCTAAAAAAAATAAGTATTTCACATTTACATATGTAACTACATACATACATATTCATATGTTTATATAGCAGAGTTGTAAAAAGCTGCAACCAATCGTCCCAGCAATCATTCATTGTTCTACCAGTTTTATTGCAATGAAAATTTATTGCAGTTTTTTGATTGTAAAAATTGCAATTTGAAATAATTTGTGTTCCATAGATTGCAATAAACATTTGTAAAAAATTTTTGATTGTAAAATAACTACAATCAACAATAATTTACCTTCCATTTATTGCAATAAACGTGTATTGAAATCTTAGGGGATCAAGTTCATTGCAATAAAATTTATTGAAATTTTTTGATTGTACAAATTTTCAATACAATAATTTACAAAAATTGTATTGCAATAAACATTTCTCATAAATCATTTTCATTGTAAAAATTACAATAGCAATAATTGTATTGTAATAAATTTTCATCGTAAATCAAATTTGATTGAAAAATGTTTGATTGCAAGGCTTGCAATAGCAATTATTTTCCTCATAACTTTATACGAATGTATTGGGACTGAGGAAAGGCAAGCGCCTGGGTTATTCGAGTAATACCCGGCATTCATATGACACGGTTTGCCGCGTAATAACCCATTTCCCGGGTACATATGTATGTATGTACGTTAGGGTGTCCTTAAAATTAGATTAGCGATTTTCTTCGATCTCACCCCCTACATCGTTAACAGCATGATCAAAGATACCATAAAAAAATGTTGGTCCCGATCGGAGACGGTTAAGGGGTGTCGCAAACATGTCAAAGTTTAGATAACCATATTGGACCACGGGCGACACCCTTTAACCGTCTCCGATCAGGACCAAAATTTATATTTGGTATCCTTGAGTACAAGACTATCGACTTTGGGCATTAGATAAAAAAAATTAATTAAATTCTTTGGTCTTTATATGGTAGTCTGAACTTTGACCCATCTGCGACAACCCTTAACCACCTCCGATCGAGATCAAAATTTGCATTTAGTATTTTTGAGTACAGGACAATCGATTTGTGCATTAGATATGCAAAAAATAAAACTTAAATTTTTGAGCCTCCATAGAGTTTTCTGGACTTGAGCATCTGTGCGACACCCCTTAACGGTTTTCGATCGGGACAAAAATTTATATGTGGTATCTTGGACTATATTACCATTGACCTAGGGGGTGAGATTGAGAAAATATTCTATGTAACCTAATGTACATATTGGCACACGGTACTGGTAATATTCGCAGTCGTCAATTTGTATAAGGTCTGGATGATAAGATGATGAGAAAGAGGATGAGGGTGCGGATGGGGATAAGTATATATATATTTATGTTAAACAACCATACATACATACATATGTATGACAGTTATGAGATATCCGGTAGTAAATGAAAAAGCAAATGGTACAAAAATAAATATATATTAGATAGGGTCGAAAAAAAAGTTGTGAAAGTCCGCCCCTAAATTTGAAGCTTATGTTGAGAGGGTTAAGGGAGACAAAAAAAATTTTGTTTAATCCCGCGAAATACCGCCGAAATAGTTTTTTTCCTGTAACTTTGTTATTTATCATCCGATTTTTTAAATTGATACGTTACTATTTTCGTATTTTGAAGCTCTACACTTCCTTCTAATGTCCTTTTGAGCCCTCAATATGTACACAACTACATACATTTGTATGTACCCGGGACATGGGTTATTACGCGGCTAAGCGTGTGATATAAATGCCCGGTATTACTCGAATTACCCAGGCGCTTGCCTTTCATCAGACACAATGCATACGTATAAAGTTGTAAGGAATGATTGCTATTGCAAGCCTTGCAATCAAACATTTTTCAATCAATATGATTTACGATGAAAATTTATTACAATACAATTATTGCTATTGTAATTTTTACAATGAAAATGATTTACGTTTGAACTTTATTGCAATGAAAAATTTTGTAAATTATTGTAATGAAATGATTTACGAGAAAAGTGTATTGCAATGAAATTTTCTTAAATTATTGTAATTGTAATTTTTACAATTAAAATGATTTACGGTGAAAGCTGATTGCAATGAAACTTTTGTAAATTATTGCAATTCTAATTTCTGAAATCAAAATGATTCATGGTGAGGGTCGATTGCAATAACATACTTCTAAATTTTTTAAATTTTTATTTTTGCAATCAAAAAATTTGCTAGCAATATGATTTACAATCAATGTTGCTTGCAATAATATACACTTTTTATGATTGCAATACAATCTGATTGCAGCTTTTTACAGCTCTGTTATATAGTATGTAGGTATCTAATGTGCAATGAGTATGTAACAATTTTGTTATATATGCAAAACGCTTTATAGATGTTGTTAAACAACAAAGAAGATGCTTATATACATATTTATATACATATATTAAGATAATTATGTAGCTATTATGTATTGTTATTTATTTACATATGTTCAATAATTTATTATGCAAAAAATTAGCAACATCATATTTAATAACTCTTCAATAGTACAATTTTAGGCACAAAATAGCTACTTTTCGAACAAAAGCCAAAAACAAAATTCAGCTATGAAATTTCATAATTAAAACAAAAACGAATTTGAAAAAAAAAAATAATAATAAGCGCAAAAGTTGAAAATAAATATTTATTTGGTTTGATTTCGAATCGGATAACTTCCTGCTACACAATTCGACTGTTTTAATTAAAATAATTGAAATCGTGCGCTACGGACACCTGCTAAATCAATCACATTTTCTCTTATGTATAAATTTCTCTTATGTATAACTTTTTCTTATGTATTACTTTTTGTATATATTGTATTACTGCGTATGTATGTATTTATCAGTACCTACTAGTATGTATTATTTTGTGGTAGTTGCTTTCGGGCTCTTTTAACTTTTTTCTTATACTCTACTATTGTACTTTACACTTAAGTTGTACTTTGCTGTGATCTTTATAAATACTCTTAATTCTATATTAGCAAAAGTCGTAGTGTTTTATACTTGCATTTGCATGTTTACTTTTTTATTTCTTTTCTCGTATACAAAACAAAAAACAAAAAGAAGTAGACCAAAAAACAAACCATAAAATTTAAGAGTCTAAACACGGATTTAGAATGAAAGATGCAAAAATCTAAACTTAAGCAAAGAATCAATATTCGGCATGCATAGAAAAAGCAAATAAAATTCAAACCAAAGATACAACGATTTGAAAAGCAGTCTCAAAACAAAAAAAAACTACTTTTCGACAACAGCAAAAAAATATAAATTCGCCCTTTTCCAAAAGTATTAGTATTTATTGCCTAATTCCCGGCCCCAAAACCGAAACACCCCACCCTACACAAAATAATATAGTCAATGTATTTTTTCTTTTGATAATTTTAATATTTTTACTTAAATATTTTGTTAAACAATTTTTTTTTTTTTTAATTATAATGTAAAATAAATATTGACATACGTAATAATATGCGTTAGATGATAACATTAGACTTCTATGCTGGGTGTAAAACAAATATAAAAACAATTGAAGTAATCCAAAGAAATTCAAAATTAAAAAAAAAAAAAAAACTAAATTCCAAATTCTGATCACGAAAAATTACACAAAATTCAAAAAATTTAATAAAAAGATTTTAATAGGACTATTCTGGCAACTCTCTTTCCAAAGACAATTATTTTTCTAGAGGAAAATTAATTTTATTTTCTGTGTATTTTTTTATAGAGCTATTAACTAGTTTTATTTTAAGAAAAATATAAAAAAAAATTTGGTAGAAGTTATTTTATTTTCCTTTCGAAAGATAGTTGCCGTTGGAAAGAGAGTGGCCAGATTAGTCTAGTTAATTTCATATGCTCCTCTATGCAAAAACGGCGTACCATCTCTCAAAATAATCCGCCGTAACTGAGTAAATTTCAATATTTTCTACAGTTTGTGCTTATTTAATCTTAACATTAGAGCTTAACGAGTTGTATCTTATGTATTAGTAAAAGTAAATGCTTAGTATTAAAGCTGAAACTTCTTGAATTTTTTTTTAATTCTTATCTGAAATTTTAACAGTTTTTTTTGAATTCCTATGTATCTTCTTTTTTGAAAAGGTAAGAGTAACAACACAAGTTTTACAACTGTCTAGTATTATTTTTTTACGCATTTGCGGCATGTCCCTAATTATGAATAAAAACAGCAACAACCAATTATTACTAATCTACTATGACATTACTTTACTCTTTTATTCTCTTAAACTGCAAAATTGTTCTCATTTTGGACGCAAAATTGCTTTCCTCTGGCTTTCGAAAAAAAAAAAAACAAAAATGAAAACAAAAACAAAAACAAATGAAAACAAAATTAAAAAAAAAAACCAAAAACGAAAGTGAAAACAGATACATGCAAAATTAAAAAAACAAAAACAAAAACAAAATTAAAAAACAAAAACAAAAAAACAAAAATAAAAACGAAAACAAAGAGAAAAGAATGAAAACTTTTTGGCTAATCTTGTGCTGTTTTGCTCTGAAAAAATCAGTACTCCTTAACGAACTGGTAATTGTGTACGCTTAACACTTTGCAATAAAAACAAACAAACGTACATACATACATACGCATTTACACACTTCCTGTTTACCCTTAAATTATTTACATATTTGGTTTCATCAATTAATTAATTAAAATAATGCTGGGCGTATTTTTGTACTGCATTTTCGTCGATGTTGTGTTGCCCTATGAGTGTACGATCGTTGTTTGATAAGTCCGTGGCTCCTTATTTGGTGAGTTTTTGGATAAGGAGCCACGGACTTATCAAACAACCCTCGAGTATGCAACTTCAGCAAACACGAGTTCGGTATTTGAATATATGCCTTTGCATCTAAGAATTAATTTTACCTACCTATTTTCTTTATTGTACCTATAAAAAGTAAATAAAAATTTATTTTCAAACTCCTATTACCTACTTTTATTTTCCTCACATCTCTTTCTTTAAATCATTTTACTCAATTTGCTTTATTTAATTTTTTTTTTTTTCATTTCTTATATACGTAGCGTAATTTATAAAAACATTTTTGCCTTGTATTTTTTATAATTATTATTTTTCTCATATTTTCTTTTATTTACTCATTTATCATATTGTGTTTATTAATTTTTATTCCTACTACATTTGCATAACATAAACATTTACCACAAAGCGAAAGCAGTGACAGAACAATTCATTAAGAAAGCAACACTTAGTACATATCAATTTTTTTTTGTTAACATTATTCCCCCTCTACAGCTCGATAATCACGAAATAAAACCTGGCAAGTGTTTAAAAATTAACATTAGCGTACCGAACCTGCGCCTATTTGTAGGCAACATACCCAAGTCTAAAGGCAAAGAGGAGATATTAGACGAATTTGGTAAATTAACAGGTAAATTCAAACAAAAATTCTTTTTCTAAAACTTACTAATTTTTTTTGTGCAAATAAATTAAATGCGAAAGCATCAACGTAAGTAAAACGAGTGATTGTAGTGGAGTTCATGTAAAATATGTATGCGAACACATGTCATTGATTTCAACGGAGCATATTCCATTATTTTCAAACTAGATTGATGAACTTTTCGATAATGAATTTATGGTCATATCCACTTCCTAATAAACATCCGCCAAGCAATTTCGAAAATTTGACAAGCCCCCTTATGTATGTTTTCAAAATTTCTGCAACGTTAGTCATCCATTTAAGCGTACTCGTAGTTGAGAAACACTTAATAATAAAAATTTTCTTTGAGATTAGTTTGAGAAGATGGAATTTCCCATTTTGAGAACCAGCCAAAATGTGCTTTTAGGTTGAGAATTATATCCACATTTATTTCAAATATATTTGAGAACTAACGTTTGTGGTTTTGGAACATGATTGGTGCTCAAATGCTTCTATAGTTGAGCGTGAAGACAAATGTATATTTCGATCTCAATGCCGCTTATTTTGAACTAGAACTTAATACAGATTTTTTCGCATATATCTCTTAAAATGAATTCCACTACAAATCGCCAAACATGCGCATAAAGAGCGTACAATTTTAATTGGCTTGTAAATGCAAAAATCCAATTGGCTTTAAGATTGGCTAACACCCAATTGGCTATGAGATTGCCTACCACACAATTGGCTTATAAACTATGTATAATTAAAAAAAAAACAAAGTGAAAGTGAACAACGAAACTGCGAAGAAGCAACTCTAAAGTGAGTACCTACTAGGGGTTTAAAATATTGTTTTCATGTCGCGGAGTTCTCAATAACGTTAGCGCGCTGCGAATATGTTATATATTTGTACATATGTTCATTCTTATAAGTTTCGCTTAAGTTTAATTTTTTTAAGTACATATGATTGTAGTTATGTATATAATTATTTAAGTATCCACATAACACATCACAACATCTAATCATTACCATTATTTTCGCCTTTCGCCACTACCTATAACATGAGTTATGAAACGCAAAATTTCTTTTAAATAGCGAAGTCAAAGAAAAAGCCAAAAAGAAGCTTAGAAAGTTGCGATGATAGGCTAGTTTTTTTAGTTTCTTTATTTCTATCTAATAATAATTCAAAGCTGTAAAAATTGCGTTTCAAAATTCATCTACCCATCCTCAATTAGTTGACTACCCTCGCTATTGTTAAACAAAAAATTACCGCTCCAATAACATTTGGTTTTTTTTTAAATGTGCAATGTATGAAAGCGTACTTATCACTGAGACTCTTTTCAAATGCGTATCTAACAATTAAAAAAAAAATCAGGAATAACAGACATACAAACACATTCATTCTGTTGCATAATCTCATAACTTACATTACTATGCTAAAAAATGAAAACAAATACATAGGTAGGCACATAGCATTTCTGTTGCACAACTCACCTGCAAATGTCCTGCAATGGCATTTACATAATAATGATTACTAGTATCGCCGGTGCTCGAAATTCGACCATGCAATTTATTTTTTCAACTTTGTATTGATACAAAAAATATTCCTTTTCGCGGGGATAAGCAACACTTTCCAAATTCAAGTTGTACCGCAACACTGATTTGCCCTTTTGATCACGGTCCGACGCGAAATCATGGTCAAAATCAAGGCAGATCTAAGAAGGTAGGCCCGGTTGTGAATTCAGAAATTTCCCATATATTTTGTTATTGTAATTGGTAGAGTGTAATGTCAAAATGATATTTCGCTGTGGTTAAAATCTGAATTCGCTTGGGGCTCATCCATTCCTATTGGCCATGAAGTGAATTCGCTTTGATTTTGACATTACACTCTACCTTTGTAAATAAAAAAAGAAGTTTTTTAATTCGCCGCCGAGCCTACCTGTTAGATATGTCTTGGTCAAAATTAAAATTACTCAGTGTGCTCTCCCGCCCTCTCTCTCATTTTTCGCTTTAATGGAAAAGCAATAGGAGATATTTGGCCGCTTTGATTTTGATCTGAGCGTAAACTGGGCCAATGCATATAAAATAGAGAGAGCGCTTTTAAATTAAAGCGACTCTTCAACTGTGTTTACGATATTTCTAAACACATTTACGATATCTATTTCTCTTAACTAAAAATTTTATTTATTATAAACAAATTAAATAATTTATAGAAAAAATTATATGCCTATGCACTGCTCCTGACTCATACGAACACATTCATATCAATTTTATGTGGATATGAATATGTTAAATGTGCTAAACAGCCTGGAAATTGTTTGTATGGGAAAATGTTAGCCTATTAATATATAGATGTACATATGGAGCCGTAACCGCAATTTTGGTGTAACCTGAAAAATGATCGATTTTATTATTTTCAGTTTCATTTCACTAAATATAAGAAGTACAGTCACAAAGCTTTTGCTTTATAGCAATTAAATAATTATAGCTCTGCTCTATTTGAGGATTATATTCCTTACACTAAAATTACGTTTAGGCCTCGATATATTGTACATACATACATACAAATAAATACAAATATTTATTTCTTATAAACATTAATGATGATATAACTCGAAATGCTGCTATTTTCCACAAATCTAATACTAAATAACCTCAAACGCACACATTTTTAAGTTTATGTCCTTTATATAAATTTCACACATGCAAAAATTCACCGTGAATGACTTTATCACTTAAAGTTATTTATTATTTTATAAAATATACAAAAATCTGCGAAAACTAAATTAATTAATGCCAAAACTGTCTCTCCAGTCATTAACTGTCGAAGAGTTAATTAAAAAAAAAAAAGTTGTTAGAATAGTTTTTTCAATTAAAATATTTTGTGTGCATTTTATTATAACATATTCAAAAAAAAAAAAAAACAAAAAAAAAAATTAATTGTGCTCGTTAAATAAATACATATTTATAGTAACTTCTCAATAAGCGTTGTGGCGAACATCCCGTTTGTTATCCAATAAAAATATCGAAATTAGAATGAATTTTTGTAACCAACTTTGGCTTTTCAACATTTACAGTAGGTTCGTATGTATATTGAAAATTCGCTCGAAATTGGTTCGGAAAAATGTAAACCATAGTAAAAAAGTAACGTTTTTAAGGCAACTTCTCTTCTCTACTAAAAGCTGAGCCATATTCGTATATCAGGATCGAGTGATGCTTAATCAATTTCTTACTAGGATTTAAATTTTTTTTCATATACAAAATTGCTTACTTCGGTATACATATGTACATACCATAATCTCCCGATTTGTACATGAAGTTGTATTATAACTTTGGCCCAAAAACAATTCTTGAAAGTACCAGAAGGAAGGGCGATAGACCCCGCAAAAAATAAATACTTCGTATAATGCTATAATTAGAATCACGAGCTGAGTCGACTGAGGCTTGTTCGTATGTTTGTCGTGCTGTCTGTTTGTTTGAAAGCAAACTATCTCATATCCGCTCACGTGTTTAATTTTACGTACAATTTATCATTTGTATAAGCTATAGCAGCCATACAATTGATTGTTCAGATATACATACATATGTAGCTAATATTTGGTAAAACCAATCCATTTAAACTGCTACACTTAAAAAAACCTTCTTCTCAAATACATATTTTCCTTATTTTGAACTAAAAAAAAAAAAAAACAAAAAAAAAATATAAAGAGCTGTGTGAATTCTTATCTATTTTAAAATTTTAATGTATTATGTACCAGTATTTAAAGTAGAGCTCCAGATTTTTTTTGAACATTTTCGAGTAGTCCATTAAGAACTTATTAAGGTTGTTCTCTCTGTGTGATTTTGGCCTGGCAAATTTGCCGAGATGATATAAGTGTGATAAATTTGCCGAGAACAACAACAAAATACACGTCTTGTCAAATTTCGAACTTCGGAAAATTTCTCATACCCCAACCCGTGATATTTGATATCATGAGAAAAATATCACGGGTAATGCAACCATGTTATTACATTCACAATAGTCTTTTATGAGAAGCGAGTTTAAGTTTATGTTTCTAGTTCTTTTTTTAAGTATTTTATTTTATTCCGATAAAAAATTAATTAATTCGAAATTGAAGCAAGCAAAGGAAAGCGATAACAGTCGTATAAAGGGTGGAAATGAGAAATTTCTCAAGATATCATGATATCTCGGCAAAAAGATTAGACAGAGAGAACAACCTTATTGTAAAATCCATGCGTATTCTGTAAAAAAGCATTAAATACGAATACACTTTCAAAAGATTATGATTTTATTTACACACTTTCATAAGTCTCTATCTGATAGAAGTTAATCATTGCGGTTTGTTTTTTTTTATTTTTATATCGTTAAATTCCTTTTGGGCTCAGCTTTCAAGTAATAACAAAAAATATTCAGATAAAAGGAGGAGGTTGTTTTTTTTTTTTCTAATTTGTGGCTTAGTATGAAAAATTCGCATAACCCTGTTAGGAAATCTTCATACATAGATCCACATACGAAAAAGGATAGAAATTGGTGAAAAAGGTTTTAACTGATGATTTAATAAAGATAAGTTCACTTAAAAATTAACAACGCAAATACATATACATATGTATACCCCAATTTTAGATCCTCGAAGGACGCCACAGTCAATTTTGTTTGCAAGCATATTAAGCGTTTTGTAGTAGTACGTATGTACATATACATAAGTAGCTGACGAAAAGTAATTTTTGTTATGTCACGACTATCATTTATTTTATACATATAAAAGATGCGTTTGATTGCTAACTACTTATGAAAAAAAAAAACAATTATGTGTAAATTATGACTTATTTAATACTACTATCTTTCCTTAATCACGTTTTATCTCAAATTAGTATTTTTTTTTTAATTTTAATTTTATCTTAACTAAATTACTATATTTGGCACGATTCTTTAAGAAATTAAAAGCAAAATCATCTACATATACATACGTATTTACATACATACATACTGCAAAATTAGTATATAATCAATTGCATTTAAACATTTTTTTCTATTCCCATACCAAGATATTTCCCAAACAACAAAAAAATAAAAAAAAAAACCAAATACCGTTACAAAATTATGTTTTTCGAAAATTAAAATTCAAATCAAATATTTTTCTGTGTGAACTTTTGACAATTCCAGCTGAATGATTTAGAAATTCGCAAAGGCAAAAAAATTGGTGTTACGATATCATTTAACAATCACCGGCTTTTTGTCGGCAATATTCCTAAGAATAGAGATCATGAGGAATTAATTGAGGAATTTTCAAAACATGCACGTAAGTGGTACATTTCAAAAACAACAACAACAAAAAGGCAACCAGAAAAATTTTAATTTAAATAAATATAAGAAAAATTGTTCTGTATTTTACATCCCACCCTCCCTTTTGTTAATTCCATTTAGATATCCACCTTAATGTTAACCCTTACCATACCGTAAACCCCGTAAAAGACAAAACAGGGCTGATTTGGAAACTGTTGGTGCGTGTGTCAAAAATGGAATAAGCAAAATTTAAAAATAATCTACATATATTATAAACATGTAATTCTCCTCCCAATTAATTCACCTTTAATTCGCAATACACCAATTTGGCTTGAACTAAAACTAAAAGAAACTAAAAAGAATTGGTTAACGGTCATAATTGGCTTGTATTGTAAGAGAAGCTCATTTTGTTAGCGACAGTTGCAGAATACTCAAAAAGTGTGACAAATTGACTATGAAAAAAGAAAAGAAACACAAGTAAAAAAAAACTAATTGGTATGTAAAAACTTAAAACACAAAAAAAAAAAAAAAACAATAAATACAACCGTGCGTGCATAAGAGCGCCAATAAAGTGTGCGTGCACAGCTTAAAGCTTCAGCAAAGCGCTACACTGGGGTGTTGAGCTACGATATTGAAACAAATTGGATTTTTGTTTTGCAATTTTCGCTTAAAAATGCTGCGAATAGCCCAAAACTTTCAAATCAAAAGCTCTAATTCAAGAGGTCGCAGTGTGGAGAGATTTATTTCTCTGCATTTGAGGCATTGACATAATAAAATATATATATTGGCTTCTTGTATTAGAGCTTTTGCGGTAGAAGTACAAAATTTTGTGATTGTGTGTGCACTATTGTTTCCCACTTACACATAAATATAAATTGATTGCAAAATTATTAAAAAATACAACAACGAAAATATGATATGCATATATATTAGTTAAATTGAAAATTTAAAAAAAGCAACAACAAAACTTGATAACTGTAGCTAACAATTTTTTTTGTAAATTTACGTTATAAACTAAATTAAAGAAATTTACGATATATAAAATTCAAATTATATAGAAAAATCATTGCCAAAATTTCAAAAAAATTTTTTTACCTAACAAATTTATAAAACACTTATAAGTCACATTTAATTTATTTTTCTGGTTGTACGTACTAAGTAAAAGGTATTTTAAAATACATAAATAAATTTTATTATTTTAAGAAATCCTATTATTCGATTTTAGATGATAAATAAGGTTTTATACAAAACAAACTTTAATATTAACTTTGTAGAAACAATGCAAAATTACAGATAGATTAGGGAGAATCTAGAATATGGGATAGTGATAGCCTAACTTAATTTTAAGTTTCTTCAGGGTGTTATAAAAAGTGTTAAACAAAATATTAATTTTCCGAACATAGTATATTAAGTATCTATAGAATATAACTGTCACAGATATCATTGGAGCTAATAGACTTTTGAACGTATTACAAAAGCATATACTCTAGTCTAGGTTAGGTTGGTTGGTTAGAGTGAAAATGTTATTTCGACCTACCCAATTTCCACCAAAAATTATCTTTGATAGCCAATACGGATGACGAACTTTCAGCGTAAAAAACACTCATTGCGTTAAAGTGATACACAGGATTAAGTGGAGCCATTGACCAAATAACGTTAAATTGCCGATATCTCAAAAACCTTCCCATAGTTAGAATTAAAAATGAACTCGATTTTCTGAATCAGCGACCGATTTTACATATAGATAGGATAGTGGCGTCCAAAGTACAGACAACAAATTTCATTTTGTGATCCAGTGTTATTATCGGGGGTCTAGTCTGCCTCTTTACAGAATTTCTAAACTGAAAATTCAGTTCAATCATTTTCACAAAAAAGTACCTACCATTGGTAGAAAAATTTTGGTTTCACATTTTCTATTATTTAATTATTCTCTTTCTCTTTGTCGATTTTTCTATTAGTCACTCAATATCTTTTTCTATCTCTTTCTCTCTTGATCTTCTCTTCCTGCCTTTCTTAATTTTTTTATGCGCTACTTCAAACTCATTTTTTTACCTCAGAAAACTTTAATTTAAGAATGTCGAAATTGTCTGTGTATTTATCAATAGGAAGTTTTGAAGAAAGACGAAGAATAAAAATTAAATTAAGCGAAAGCTTTCTTTAACCAATTAAAACACATTTGAAACAAAATTTTGACAAGATTTCAATAATTTGGCAGAATCTCTATTTCGATTTAAAAATGTCATCATTTGTGAATTAAATACATATATAAGTAGAATATAACCATAAATTAGTGACTGGAGAATCACTATCACAATGTTTATATGAATTAAAAAGCAAAAAAATTGTTTATACGAAATTTTGTTTAATATTCTTTTCCCCATTGGGTTCTACATAAAAAAAGCTCCTTGTCCCCACGAAATCAGAGACAGCAACCGTAGTTTATCGGATAAGCCTTTATGTACAGTACCCATTCACAATTATTGTTCACTTTACATAAATGTGTGTGTGTTTAGAATAAAGAATTATATTAATACATTGGCAAGCATAATTAGCTTTATGGTGTGAAGTATGCAAATATGATTCGAGATTAAATCAATTAAAAGTCAATAGTTAATGTTAAATTAATTTAAACCCTTTATACTACAAACATACTAATTAACATACCTTACATATATTTAAGGCTTTACCTTATGATGAATCAATCCCTACGCAAAACTCTTGTTGCATATATTCAATATACATGCATTTACTTAAATCCATATTCGTACTTTATCAACACTTGTGGCATGTCTACATTGGACGTAATTCGCTTCCCTTCGTGTAATATACGCTCGAGTGACATGCTGAGTCATTTTGCATATATGCCATACAAAATTTTTGAAAGTGAAGTGAATTGGCTCTGAATTATCACACGATTTCTTAACGAAATTCTATCGAAATCTGACAGCTGCAATGATATGCAATAATGAACATAGAAGACCCAAACCTTCGAGTTGACAATCTGAGTAATGAATAAGGAAGTGTAGACGGAACAATTTATAAATCATTTATTTTAAATTATTTGGAAATTACGTCCCATGTAGCCATGCTTTTATGAAGACGCGGCACCGTGTGTCTCATTTGTGTGTGTGTTTTTTTCGTATGCATATGTATTAAAATTACCATAGCTTGTATATTTCTCATGATTAAACTTGGTGTCTAGCTTTACAAGAAACTCTATATTTAAATGTATGTACACCAACACATCACAATATCAAGAATAGCTATGGAGTTTTGACAAAAAAGGCAGAGTCAGCTTTTAGTTGAAGGGAATTTGCTCTGAATTATTAATTTTTTCGCAAATCTATCGATGCAGTTACACATATGTATGCAATAATTAGTAAGAAAAACAAAAAGGAGCACACCTCGAATTGGGAGAGAAGCTCGGCCATAAAACTCGTCAGAGTTATAATAGCGCCATTGTATTATTATTATTATTAATTAAAAAGAAGAAAAAGCATAATTTACAATCTAAATAACGAATTAATTCACGAATCATGCTTGAATTATTTGGTATGTGAATTACGTCACGCGTGGCATAAAAGAACAGGTGTTCTTAAATTACCGTTACTTATATACATACATGTATTCTTATATAATAATTATATATATTTACGTATGAAAATACATACATATGTATATACTTACCCATTAGGCATTAAAATGCATACATTTTTCCCCAATTACCTAAATGTGCATTACCCAATTTATTTTATTTTTTGCAGCTACAGAGTTACAATTATTGTTATTTACATACATAAGTGGAAATTTGAATATAAGAAAACAAATTTAGTAAGCAAATTTTGGCATTGGTTTTTCCAGAAAAAAAAATCAAAAAGATACACAGAAAATTTTAAAGAAAACAAAATTATAAGACGACGTTTTGCACATTGTCCTAAATGTCTTTCTTTAAACAAATGTGTGCAATTTTTATTCCATGTTTTTTGAATACATACTCGTACTATATGTATATATGTACATAAATAGCATAATATTCAAATTGCGTAAAAGTTCATTATTTTATATAACATTGACGCAGTTTAGTGCTTGTTATGTAAAATTTTGCAATTCTTAACGCTCTACTTGCGCTTGTGCCTTACTTTGTCACAAAACAATAGACAAGTAAAGAATGACAAGTGCGAAAAAAGTTAAAGTTGATAAGAGCAGAATAACTTACATATTTGTTGTATTTTTTAATAAATTTTCACATAAAACTACTTAACATTCCTATTTATTGAATCTACTTAATAATTTTAAATTTTTACTAATTGTTTTTCTTATTTTTCATTTTTTTTTACTTTGATTTTGAACGTTCACTTCTTTTGGTATTTAAATATTAGCTGGCCTTATTGAGGTGATCATTTACAGTTCACCGGATGATAAAAAGAAAAATCGTGGATTCTGCTTCCTCGAATATGAATCACATAAAGCTGCCTCGCTGGCAAAACGAAGACTTGGCACCGGTAGAATTAAGGTGAGTTAGATAGATAATGTTCCACTTTTGGGCAATATATTTTTTTGGGGCCCTTATTCCAGGGAAGAATATTACAGGACTCCAATCGCTCGACGGATCACCTAGAATATGGAATGAAAAAGATGTACATATCTATTGTGGAACGATTTTGGAGACAAACCGATTTGGCTAGTATGCGCCATCTTCGTTCGAACGAAAGACACTGAAGATGGCGCATATTAGTTTGTTTCCAACGGATGACAGAAAATCGTTCCTCCCCTGTCGGAAAATCAAGCAACCAAAAAGGAATGAAAAATACTCAACAATTAGGAATAACATGAGAACAATTTTTGGTTTATCTGGTAAATAATTTTCAAACTCTTAAATCGCTCACATGGATCCTTAGAGAGTGCGCGATTTGGGATTTCGAAAATGCTAATTTAAGGGAGCGCAAACGTAGCAACTTGCTTACTCCTCTGTTTGAATGGGACCTGAAATTAATTTCCTAAACAAAAATGTATGGGAAAATTGTTATTTATTTTTGGTTGTTTGTGTTTCCGGCAGGGTAGTAGTGCTCACTATGTATTGTGAAACGAATTTCCGCCATTGCTTGTCAAGTTTGATTTGCTTATAAACCGGTTTCGGTGATGTGACATCTTCAGTATATTTTTTCGTTCTGTTTTCGTTCTGGAAGAAGTCAAAATTCACAAGGAATGTCAGGGATTCGTTCCACAATACAACAGAATAATTTTACTTTAGCTTTTGCGTAATTTGTCGTCATAAAAAATGTATTAGTCGAAAAATAAATACCTTCCTGTTCGCCGGACATGCCCATAAGTTAGGTACACTGTTATAAATATTGGAATATTTTTATACTCAGCTGTACTAGTACACAGAGTATTATAGTTTTGATTTCCTAACGGTGGATTGTAACAGAATGAAATAATCGAGATAGATATAGACTTATATATATAAAAATGATCAGGGTGAAAAGAGAAATCGATTGAGCCATGTCCGTCCGTCTGTCCGTCTGTCCGTCCGTCCGTCTGTGAGCACGATAACTCGCGCAAATATAGTAAAAATCCGAAATTTTGTATCTCAGTAACTAATAGAGCTGGAGTGATGAAATTTTACCCACGTATTGAGCTCAGGCCCTTATGAAGAAATATGGTGAAATGGAAAATGGGCGGTGCCACGCCCACTTATTAAGGGGCAAACATTGAAAGTTTTATGAGTCATAACTCAGAAACCGTTGAAGACATATCGATGAAATTTGGTAGGCGTGATATACTTGCTTAGGCAAATGTTTGGACGAAAAATTGCCAAAATCGGTTGACGACCACGCCCACTTTTATATATGGGTATTACAAAGTGGCCTAATAAAAACATTTTAAGCGATATCTCTGTCAAATATAAAGATATATCATTGAAATTTTATGGCAGGAGTCCAACTATGGACATAAAACAAAAAACACAAAAATTTTGGAAAATGGGCGTGGCACCGCCTCCTTTTAGAAGCAGGAATATACGAGATTTCTTAGCCCATAACTCGACAAATAATTGAGATATTATGACGAAACTTGGTGTGTACACTTTTATCACTTGTGGTAATAGACACGCAAAAATTTATTGAAATCGATTTATGACCACGCCTACTTTTTAACAAAGATATTTCTGAAACACCCTTTGGGAATTTTTAACGTGAAATCTTTGTAACTAGAACTCGTAAAGGAATGAAATTTTGCACAAATAATAATATTCATATACTTAGTTGGATAACTGATACAAATTTTGGAAAATGGGCGTGGCTACGCCCACTTTATGCAGCACTCACTTTATATAAAGTACAACGTGTTTCCATTAAACGCAAACAAACAATAAAAGCATACAGCTGAGTATCTAATGTTCGATTCCACTCGAACTTAGGCTTCCTTACTTGTTTAAACTTTGATTTGGTTCGAAAGAAATTTAAAACTTTTTTTGGGTTAAATTTTGAACATTCGAAAGTTTAAAAGTTTCTTATTCCTTTTTTGTTTAAAATTCAAACATACAAAAGTTCAGGGATTTTAAAGTATTTTTTTGAAATAAATTTCATACTTTTTTGGTTTAAATCTTACACTTTTTCTCATTTAAACTTTTAAGGTTTAAATTTTAAACTTTCATTGGTCGTAAAATTTTGTTTCAACAAAAAAATTTTAATTTTTCATTTGAAATTCCAACTTGCTTTTTCGCGAAATGAACAATATAAAAAGCTCATTTATAGTTATTAGACAATTTGAATGAATGAATGGAGAAACAAACAAACACAAAATAATTATGGAAACAGATAAAATGAAGAAGGAAGAAAAGGAGAAGAAGAGGATACTCGTAGGAAAAAGACACAATATGGAAAAGGATGAAGGGGATGTTGGGGGAGAACAATATGGAAGAAAAGGAGATAGGAAAAGAGGATAGGAAAGAAGATACAATAGGGAAAATATGAAGAGGATTTGGGAGCAGACATTTTTTTTTTTTAAATTTAAACCAAAAAAGGTTTAAATTTTAAACTTTTGAAAGTCTTAAAATAAATTTTAATTTGGAATGAAATCGAAACCTTAAAAGTTTAAAAATCTTTTAAACTTTTCAAAGTTTAAATTTCAAAAATTTTTCGGTCGTGTCCCATATATCGACCAAAAAAGTTTAAAATTTATACCAAAATTTATTTGAGTGTACGCACAACCAGCCGAACCATCAAATCTGTCGCTGGTGTTTCTTTCCGTCGAGTTATTTGTTCGCAAAACATTTTAAAATTACATAAATTTTAGGTATGGGGATGTGATATCATTGTCGATTGGGCCGATCCTCAAGAGGAACCAGACGAGCAAACAATGTCAAAGGTAAAGGTTTTATACGTGAGGAATTTGACACAAGATGTGAGTGAGGAGAAATTAAAGGTAACTTTTTGTTTATATGCATGTAGTTTCTTTCTTTATATGCTTTCAATTTCAAACAACACACTCATAACTTGTAGGAACAATTTGAGCAATATGGAAAAGTGGAACGCGTTAAGAAAATCAAAGACTATGCCTTCGTACATTTTGAGGATCGTGATAGCGCTGTGATTGCCATGCGCGGTCTAAATGGCAAAGAAATTGGCTCATCAAATATAGAGGTGAGCTAAAAAACAATGCATATATTTATGGGCGTTTAATGAAACAGCAGAAAAAATCTATAATTTTTGTTTCGCACATTTCAAGGTCTCACTTGCCAAACCACCATCGGATAAAAAGAAAAAGGAGGAAATCCTACGCGCACGTGAACGTCGCATGATGCAAATGATGCAGGGACGACCTGGGCTGGTTGGGTAAGTTTTAGAAATATAAATAAATAAAAAGATAATATATGGTTTTATATAAAAACCAGAAAAGCATATATCTAATCATTTGCACTAATAAATTTCCCTTTCATCATCGGCTTGTCGAAATTCAAAAGTAAAAAAAATTCTACTAACCCAAGAAATTATTCTTTTGTGTGTACATACTTAGTACATGCATGCAGATACCTATGTATGTACATATAGGTACTTTGTAGACGACTCGCTATGCATATTGGCTTTGTGCTGCCGGCTTTTCAGCTGCAGCTTTGGATTACCTAAAACGAAATTCATTACCACTATCCATTGTGGTTTGTACGGCTCATCTGTGCTTGTTTTTAAATGAAAATATGCAATTTTGAAATTAATATTTTCAATCTCTTTTTCTCTTTCTCCCCCACTCGCTTCTACCACCAACGTTTATTTAATTGAATATTTGTGCTTGCAACACTTACCGACAACCAACAACGACAATATCAACAATAATAAAAATGTAAAAATAAAAAACAACAAAAAATAATCACATGAAAATGCCCAACAATAATAATATTAAAAACAAAAATAAAATAAAAAAAATAAACACAACAACAATTCAAATATTTGCAATTTGCATTGGCGCATCCGTTGCACCGTTGCCCCGTTGCACCGCTGCCAACAACCACCTCTACATCTATGTGTCTCTGTGTTCTTATTTAAAAAATTGTTGTTGTGTACGTTACTCATACTAGCTATGAAACATTATCTCCATACAGAAATTTATCACCCACACATCCCAGCATGATGGCCTTAGCTGCGCCAATGCGTCTGCCTGGTGGTCCACGAATACCGCTGCGCGCACCAATTCCACGCGAATACGGTAAGTCTGAATTCCAAAAAAAAAGAATTTAATTGCATTTTATTAAAGTATCTATGTAGGTTTTCTATTTCATATACACGTATTTAGTACAACATATATATGTATGTATATTATGTATTTTCTTACGATTAGTGGTTACATACATATTTTAACTAATTCTTCAGAAACAACAGGATAAGCAAATATAAACCAAAAAAGACACATGTAAACCAAATAGTAATGCTAATAAGCGCATAGTAGCATTAGTTTAGTTGGATTTGCAGTTGAATTAATAATTCTAAGAAAAAAAAAGGAAAAAAAAAATTTAGTGGCTAAAGAGGTACTTAATCGTTGCAGCTAATACTTAGGTTTACTGGTAAATTGCTAGTCGAAAAATCTAAATTTTTTTTAATACTATACGTATATATATAAATCTCTATAATCATGCCTAAATAAGTGCTTTGACCATTTTTACTATAACAAACACTCTTCTAACGTACATACATATTACAAACAATGCCCAATAAACACAACGGTTTCCCTTCGAATTCGAGACGAGTTCGCTTACATATATTATTACGGCGATACTTCACAACGACAGATTTGCAAGTGCAGTCACTTATCATTAGAGATTCTCGCATTTGTACGCGTATATTCTCGAATCGAGGCTCATTGACGAATACATTCTAGAAAATCTTCTTCCGCGAATCCGCCTCGTATTCGAAACGATATCATTCTAGCTGTTGAGTTACTTATGTAGAGTTTTAAGCAGTAAATTAAAACCCAATAGGGATTTTTTTTGCGCAAACCAAGATTTAAAAAAATTAAAAAATGTTTTTGCGAAAATTTATTTTTCTCGAGCCCATCTCAAACTCGTTACGAGTCCGAAAAACTCTATTCACCTCCGCCAATTCTTCCCGAATTTGCCGCGACATCATCCTCGCTTTTGTGTTTATTGAGTGTGGGTTCAAAATCATATACCTATGTACATACATATATGAGGATGGATACTCTTGGCCGATATAATGTTCACCCAAAAAACAGTTTAATTTTCCGAAGATAATACCACACTTGTTAAAGCGATATCTGCTACAAGTCATTCTGTTCACAGTGCTAAAAAAAACAACTTCAAAGCAATGCGTTGATTCGTGTCTCAAAGTGAAAGCACTTTCGTTAGCAATTGGAATGTATGCATTAGCCATCTTGGTAGGATTCGAGGCTTATCTAAACCTTTGACGTGCTTTTGGTCCGCAACTCCCGAGTTATTCTTAAGACAATTCCACCGGCATATGGATGTAGGTAAATCACAACCACTACAAACTCGCTGAAGGTGCCGAACCGAAAAAGCAGATCGAACATGGAGCTCAATCGCTTCTGCTTTGCCGTGATACCACACCAGACCTCAGCGAAAGCCAAGAATTATCTAAAGAAGGATATCGCAGTAGATAAGCTGATTGGAATTGTGTATGTATACTAAAAAGTGTGAATGTCAGACAAAACGAATTGGCAAAAATTTTACCTTGAAATTCATTTCTCGTCTCTTTCACATTGACATTTTTAAAGAAAACACACACATAAAAACGGAAGTAATATAACCTCTATTTGGATAAACCTTGGCGAAAGCACAACTACACATTGAGCATCCATGTCGCTCTGCACTGATGACAAGAAGTTGAGTTGAATGATTCAATCGACTCGTACCAATTCGTTTCTCCATAATATTCGATCAGCCTTGTGATTAGAAATACTAACGGCTGCCAAGGCATACCCCAATTGCATGAGCGTATCATAAATTCCTCTCTTATGTAACTCCATTTTCATCGTTAACTTCCAATATTTCATATTTAATATCTATATATGTACGTGTCAGTCACCAATGAACGTTCTAAACTGTTCAATGAGGAGTCATTTCATTTTAATTATATATTAATCAGATTTAAACTTGCTCAAAGTACTTATTTAGGCATAAACCATAAAAAATAAGTTTTCAACACAAATAAAGATAATTCACTATTAATGCATAGGTTTTGTTATAACAAACGTTTATTTTTTTCTTTTTGTCTATTGTGAATTATCGTTTTTCTGATTTGCTACTAACAACTAAGAATCCTTATCCCAAGTCCCTTATACGTTAGTTTTTAGTTTTTTTTTCTTCATCCATTTCATTGAATCATACATTTTCACAACCAATAAAATTCCCTCTCCGCTTTTGCAACTAGCCTCATTTCATCAAAAATTAAGTTCCTACATATATATATGTACATATTTCTCTATATAATATAAAAGTAATACAACTAATTCAATATATATTTTTTTATATTATTAATATTAATGTTGCACTAACTTTCTATTTTGTGTTTACGCCGCAAACAGAAAATTGTTAGTTTGCTTTTTTTTTGTTTTTGCCAACATAAATGTTTATAAATCTGCTCTTTTTATTATTAAATGATCAAACTGCATGCCTTTGGTGTTTTAACTATTGTTACTAATAATAATCTGTGCACAAAATTGTTTTTATTCCATTTCATATATATATATAATAATTAAATTTAATAAAATAGTCTTACTTTTTTCTAAAAATTAAAAAAAAAACAATATTTTAGCTCTGTTACATACAATTAAAATTAGTAATTTTAGTAAAATGTTTATATTTTCTTATAAAATTCAATGTTGTGCAAATGCCTGTACATGTGGTAATAATTAAGCGTTTTATAACAATATGTATAAGCTGTTGAATATTTGAAAAATGGTAAGTAATTTTATTACAGCAACAACAATCAAAATTTTAAGGCATGTGCCTGCCTTAGCCAAATGGAATAAAAACAAAATGCTCTAAGCGAAAATATATTAATTTCCACTACAATCGATTAATCAACGCCAATTGATATAACGCAGAATTTGAAAAAAAAAAAAATTGTCCACTAACATAGATAGAGATATTTCCCCCCGCCCCCGCCATAACAACAGTTAGTAGTTGTAGATAACTACCCTCAATTATTAATTTTTTTTTTAACCTGTAATAAGGAAAGCGTTCCTGAGCAGTTTCAGCGAGGTCTAACAAATATTTGGCTTCAACGGAAATTGTTTATGACAAACATACAAACATACAGCTATGTATATGTACAACGTCTTGACCAACGCCCTGTGTTTTATAACACTATACGAACCTTCTACATATGTTATACATACAAACATGCATACATAAGTACTTTTTCATTAAAAAAAAAAGTCGGCACAGGTCCTTCTATGCGCTAGTACGCCATCTTTGTTTCTAGGACGCAGTATAAACTGCACATACAATTCCTCATATTTTTGTACAATTTTAATTTATAACTTGCTTTATTTTTAAATATTTTAAGTTTTTTGTAGTAGTTTATTTGGCATAAAGGTATAATTTTCGTAAATTGGTAGTGATATTTAAGCAAAAATTTATAGCAATGCTTTTCTTATACATATGTATGTTGTAATGTGAAACGATTTTCCGTTTGGTTTGGAGACAACACGATTCCAGCGATAGGCCAGTTTCAGTTCAGTTCTTATATATGTATACACTTTTATCTACAAAACTTGAGGGCAAATAATGTGTTATGTGAATGGAGGGTTAAGCAAGAAACACGCTTTAATAATGGCCCTTATGCATAAAAACTGAGCTCTTTCTCAAGAGACTCAACTCTCAAACATAATCTTGAGAAATAACCAAATAGTTTAACTTTATTAGATGGTCTTTAGTTATTTTTTTATGAGATAAACATAGTTTGGTTGGTAAAATAAAGCAATTTTAATAATTTTTATGCATACAAAATCCACATTTTATGGAAAAAAACTGAGTATGGGCTATAGCTCGATTTTTATGCATTATGCCCATTATATTCTGTAGTGCGGACGAGAATAATTCTTTGATTATCCACCAAGCGGTGTATCATCCAAAAGCCTTCGTTTTATGGTAAATTGAAAAAATAGTAGGCCAAAATTGAAGAGCACGCTTCGAATTGGGAGAAAAAGTCGGCCTCAAAACTGGAACTGTATTGAAAATGCACTCAAAATGGGTTCGAAATAAGAACCCTATCTAAACAAGAGAAGCGGCATATGGATCCCAGAACAAACACTCTCATTATAAATTCCCTTGGAGAACGTGCTTCACATTCATAATGAAGGGAAATATATTGGATAAGGATAGTTTGGTTTTAATGGAGACTAATCAAGTCCCGAATCGAATGTCAACCTACATATGTATGAGAAGTCCACTTTTAAACAAGGCTACAATGGGAAAGTTTTTAGATTTTGAGTTTTTGTTGGATTGTGTACCAGTATTTAAAAGTGCATAATGTCCATTAAGAATTTATTGCAAACTCCTTCCGCATTCTGAAAAAATAGCATTAAATACGAATACCTACAATTTCCAAAGTCTCTATCTGAAAAAAGTTGCTCATACGCCAGGGCGCACATTGGTGTACTTACACAGAGCCAAAATACCACCTAAAATGCCCTATAAATTAGAACAAAGTTTAGCGGATTTCTCTATGCTTTCTCTCCAATAAGATGCCCGTCTTATTGTTACTGGATATTTCATTTTAATAAAACTAAGTAGATAATCTGTAAAACTAATATGAAAACCTTTTCAATATAATTAAGAAGATGACCCGTGGATTTTAGATGAAATCATTTTCAGTAAAATTTAAGAGATAACCTATAAAACTAAGATGAAAACCTATTAAATAAAATTTAGAAGATGACTCCTAGAATAAATATGGAAACCTTTTCATATAAATTTAGCAGATAACCTGTAAAATTAAGAAGAAACCCTGTTTAATATTATTAGGAAGAGAATCTTGATTTTCATCGGAAAACATAATTAGTCAACTAGTATTTTCCTAGGACTTATTCAGACAAAGGGCAACATTTCATTTCATATAAGTGCAGATGGACATAATAAACTCTTTATACCAAGTGCTTCATTAATTGTTTGAGAATTGTAGAAATGTGCAAAGCCGTAGTGAAATTGACGAACGGAGGAAATACATAAGAGCTCTTTTAAAAATAAAAAGTACTCCCTTTTAATTTCTTGAACATGTAATTGCACGCATAAAACGTGGCTGATGCAATAACTGTTATGCATACTTCTAGTATGTACGAGTATATATGTACATATGTATGTATGTATGTATGTACGTATGTTAAGACGTTTAAAGCAAAATTTGAATTAATAAGGGCTCTTTTAAAAATAAAAAGTTTTCCTTTTTAATAAATTCAAAAAGGTTCAAGTAAAAATTAGAGGATGTCCTTATTGATTTGCTTTATAAAAATATTCTCCTAAAAACAAGCAGATTTCTTCTAACAATTTAATTTTTTTTACAAAATGACATAAAAAATTAATAAACAAGAAGTTATCTCCTCGTTTTCAGACGATATCCTTTTAAATAAATTTAAGAAGAAATTCAAGCTAAAATCCAGAAGAATTTCTAGCAAAAATTTCTTCAATTTTGTCCCCTCTCCCTCTCCTCGGCGAAATAGCTTTTTTAGGTGGCAGTCTCTTTGATTGTAGGTGAACTTTTTGGCTCTGTGTATTATGTGTTGCAATCAGAGATTGAATTTAACTGTTAACATTTAAAATATTTTTTGTTTTTCACAGACAAAAAACAAAAAACTGAAAAATAAAAATTTCGGTCTCAACAAAAAAAATTTAAAATCAGATTTTTTGGTCTTTCGGTAACAAAAATATTTCATTTTTCAAAATAAATCTCACATGTTGAGAAATATAAAAAACCATTATTTGAAAAATTTTCATTGAATGTATGTAGATATGTATATATTTTTTTTATTTCCTGCTAAAATTTTTTCTGTTGAAAATAACGCCGAAACTCCACAAAACATAAATTCTATTACTTTTGTCGAACATTATCATGTCTAAAATCCATGTTTTCATATGCGTGGGCACTTCATTATGTTAGACATAATTTGCAAAATGGCGCCGAATTGGCATGCCGTGTACGCAGAAGCACTTAGAAAGTTAAAAAAAAAATTGTTTAAAATTGGCGATGATGCTCGCAAACTGTATATCGTCGTACCATACGAAAACTAACATATTTAAAATTTCTGGCGAAAGCTATCAACAAAAAAATTCTGTACGAAAAGTAGAACATTTGACTTTTGGCCGACGAAAAGTAATAAAATCGAATTTTAGCTGACGAAAAGTAACAAGTTCGACTTTTGGCTGACGAAAAGTATCAGTAATGATATACTGTTTTTACATTAAAATTGTTGTTGTTTAAACGAACTTGATAGTTTTCGTCAGCCAAAACCCGATTTTATTACTTTTCGTCGGCCAAAAGTTGAACTTTTTACTTTTCGTCAGCCACAAAAAATCTGATGTTAGTTTTCGTAATGTTCTTTTTATTTATTTTTTAAGCCAAAACACTCAAGCAAAATGGACGCCGTGTGAAATTTCACGTTCCATGTGGAGATGTTGCCACTGTGAATTTTTCGTTGAAATGAAAAATTAGCTGTTAAATCATCAAACTGACAGCTCATGTTAAGGCAATCTTGTTAAAGCAATTGCCTTGGCATCTCTGTTATACCAGAAGACAGAGGCGGTCTCCATTTGAAATCTATGTTATAATGGTGCTTGTGATGACAGAATTCTGTTTTGAGGAGACGCCGGGTAAATATCAGTGAATAACAGAAAAAATCAAGAAATAAGGTTTTCTCTCAGACAAAAATAATTATTTTTTTTTTGTCTTTGGATTTTTGTTTTTAAAAGATTTTTAGAGTTTTTGTCTAAGATTTTTTGTTATTTTCAAAAACTTTGAAATTGTTAACAATTATTTTCGATGTCTGGTTGCAATATAACAGATTTTTGAAAATTCAATTTTAAATTTTTCATATAGCTAGTTACTAAAAAATACTGTTTCAAAACTAGCTATATGAAAAATTTAAAATAGAATTTTCAAAAATCTGTTATATTGCGGGTTAAGCTTGCAGGTAATAAAAAATATTCAAATAAAATGGAGCTTTCGTGTCTTAGTGGTATGTTCACATTGATTTTCGAAGGTGAAACTTGAAACAGAGAGTCGTTTTGCAATTGTTTTCCAGTTTTTTAAACAAGCCTTGTGATTATTGGATATGTTTTAAAGTATACATACATATTTATGTATAAGAAAAATGCTTATTACTTGATACGTATGACTAGTACCTAATTAACTTATGTACATAGAAAAGCTTTGGCTATAAACGTTTGCTTAAACACTCATTTGTACACATGTTGTTTGCTTATTACTTATTTTCGAAAATGATTTCATTGATTATAATTAATTATATAGCTATTATTTTTTGTTTAATTTAATAATTTGTTTGTATTGTTGTTATTTTCGAAATTTGGCCAAAAATATTTCTTTGATGATAATTTTGTTTTTAGAAGAGAAAGTTGAAAGAAGCACGAAAAGAATACCACAGCAAAATTTTTCCCAATTTATAGATTATGATTACGACTATTACGGTTATCCGGATTATCGTGGCGGCTACAATGAAACCTATTATGACGAATTTTATCGCACCTATGATGGAGAGTATTTCTTTGATTATCCACCAAGCGGTGTACCACCACCGCCATTGCATAGTGGTGGTGGTGGACCCGTTGGTGGACTGCAGAGAACGGCCAGAAACAATGTGGTGGGTCTTACATTCTTCTAATACATAAATACTATACTAGTCATAGTACTACCTACTACTTACTTTGCTACTTTGTACTACTATTTCTAATGCTATTATTACTTTTAATTGGTACATACTCCTACCGCTGTTGCTTTTCATATGTACATATTTATGTATATGCTACAAACTGCAGTCGTATTACACTTTCATGCAAACATATATACATACATATGTACAAAGGTACATATTCCACAAATGATAACATTTGTGACTTTTTGTATACGCTTCTAACTTTGCATAGTTGAAAAGCGTGCAATTAATTTGACGACAGTTGATGAAACTCTACTTTCCTTTTTCAAAATTTCACTAGTATGTAGTGCTTTTTTATTTCTTTTTTATTTGGATTTAATAAAATATTTTTTAATACAAATTTATTTTATTTTTTAACGCTTTTTATTTATTTATGCGCACACTTTGATTTTTGGCTTACACACAAAATTTGATACAAAAACCATGATATGGATAGATAATAAAGACAAAAAGTCTATCGATCACGATTTTAACATTACCAACAACAACAAAAACAACAACCAGATATGCAACGACAACGCGAAGACATCATCACAAATTATCAAAAACAAAAAAAACGCCCTCTCAAAGGGAACATCAAAATTTTGGCCTCACTTATACTTTCAGGGATACTTTTTTTGAAAAACCTTTGCTAACATTCGCTACATTAAGTAACATTATTTTAAATGTTTTATTTAATTATTTTTTGTTTTTTTTTTAACGTTTTTATCTGTGTTAACCTGGCAAAAATGCACTTAATCACAAAAAAAAAACCAAAAACAAAACCACAGAGCCACATAAGTAATCAAGAATTTATCTCTTTTTCCACAAATAAGTTTTGCTATTTATTTAAGAGTCCCTCGATTTATTTTTTTTTTATGTTTTAAAAACAAAATTGTATCATCAAATGGAATCTGCTAAGAAACTATGTGGCTTATGTGGCTGCGTGCTGTATACATCGTCAAGTACCACTAACTAAAAACTAATTTATTTAATAGATAATAGTACCTTTTGTTTATTCCGAAGTTGAGCTTCCTATGAAATTAAATTTATTTAAATTTTATGCTTTCATTTGTCCAAAAAACATAACCAAAAAAAATAACAAAGCCATTTATTGCTTTCTGCTTATTATTTTTTAACATTTATGCTCTTTTTTTACGAATACTGCGCGTATACGATTTGGTAAATGATTCATTTGATTGCTTAACTCCCCTTGAGTTAGTCCATGTTTCAAGCATCGTATAAGCGAAGTAGTTATTTTATTTTTAATTTTTCTTTATTTTATATTTAATGAGTTGCTGGCGCAATTGTACATATGTACATACATTAAAAAATAACAAATCACTTAAAACGAGGGTCACTGCGAAAGTTCGCGGAAAATGTAAAGAAAAACACAAATTACGTTATGTAAATCGTTTTATTGGTTCTCAAAATATTCTCCTTTAAGATCTATACACTTTTGCATCCGATGAAACAAATCTTCAAAGCAATTTTCTTACTCTGAGCAAGGTACCTTCAAAACAAGTGATTTAAAAGCTTAAGCAACCCCTTGAGGCGAAGAAAAACGCTAGCCATGCATTTTTTTTTTTTTTTTGACATATCGGAATAGGAAGATATCATTTGGCGATAAATCAGGCGAATATGGACAATGAGTAATGAATTGGATGTTGTCACTTATCAATAACTGCTGCATTAGCGCTGGCATTGTCATGATGAACAATGATTCGCCGGTTTGTTGTTGCTTATGATTTGAGCGATAACTTGCGGCAAAAAATTTAAGTATACCAATAAGCATTAACTGTCCTTCGATCCTCTAATACAACAGTTGCATAATGGAACCGGCAATAATTCATGTCGAAACGCTTTGTAGACGCACCACTGCTATGGGTTTAGTTCATTTTGGAACACCTATACAGTCGATTTCTGTTAAGAATATATCCAAGATTCATCACCCCTCATGATGTTATATATCGAATTTAAACAACCCTCTTAGAATTTTTCTAGCATTTCCTTGCACCATTGACACTTACCTGTTCTTGTTCTTCTTTCAAATTGTGTGGGATCCAACGACTGCAAAGCTTCCTGACATTCAAATTATCGTGAAAAATCGTTTGTATTCGCTGAAATGCCTAAGGATGCCTCTATCTCACTATAGAACTCATGCCGATCTAACAAAATCATTTCACGCACAGCACCAAAATTTTTCGCAACAACAGATGTGCATGATGGCCGTCGCGAAGATGTTAACCAAACGTTGGTCCTCTACGCTTGAATTCTGCGAACAATTTGTAAACCATAGTTTTGTATAGTGACTCATCCCCAAATCAATCGAACTAAAGTTTTTCCACACATGGATGTGGTGTTAAACCGTAAAATCATAAATCAAATCATCAATCTAAAATCAAGATTCCAAATTTAGTTTTTGCATACGAATACTACTCTTGTTAAATGTTTATGAAACGAAACGAAGCAGTTTGAAATCGAACTGTCAACTGAATTATAGGTAAAACATGAAATTTTACGAATATGGCAACCACAGAACGCTGCCAATACAAAAATCACTTGATTCCGCGAACTTTTGCAGTGACCCTCGTATTGCCAACAACCTTGTATGGAAAATGCATTTTGGTTTAATAATATAAAGAAATTTTGAATATTAAGGAGAAATAAAAAAGTATTACCCAATATGTTGATTGAAAATACACTCGAAATGAGTTGGAAAACTAGTTAAAAACATGTTGCTATATAAAAAACAAGGATGGAAAATAATTATTATTTTTAAAATTTTGACCAAAAAAATCAGTATGTTCCCACTATCGCAAAATAAATTTGGATATACCTCTATATTTATCTCTGTATAATCTGCGGCTATCTGCAGAGATTTTTATTTTAAGAGTTTTATCCATAAAAATCGAAAGTAATAATTACAGCCTGAGTTTTATTTTTTCGTTCGAAAGTAATTATTATTATGTAATTTTAATTTTTTTGATCACTAATAAGTATTATTCTTGGATTTTAATTTTTTTACTCAAGCATAATTATTATTTCTTGATTTTTACTTTTTGCATCAAAAATAATTATTATACTTGATTTTTATTTTTTCCCTCAAGGCATAATGATTATGTGTAATTTTTATTTTTTTTACTCAAGAATAAAAATTATGGTCTGATTTTTATTTTATTATTCATAAAATAAAACTCAAAACGTCATACAGCCTTAACCATTAGGATTTTTGGCTTAAAATTTTGCGTGCACACACCTTCTACTCTGCTCTAACTACTTCCGAAGATAAATCGTTGGAAATTTTGTTATAAATGGTGGAGAAAAATTGTTGAAGTATGCATGTAATTTGCTTTAAAATTCATACAAAAATGTTACGTATACGCCACGGCAATATGCTCATATATAAAACTAGCTTATATCCTTGGGTTTCACGCCTTGGGTAGATATCAATTTTTTTCTTGCGCAAAATCCTAACTTTTCCATACATAAATCTAAACATACCTTGAAATTCCTGGAATTTGCGCGGTTTTTGGTGTAGCTCCATCCAGTTTTTGGAAAAGTGAAATTTTTTTTCAGTTTACTTACTCTAAAACACCCTATTTTCATATTCCGGAGCAGTAGAGAGGATCTAAGAACACGCATCAAATGTACATATGTATGTCTGAAGATATACATCAAGTTGCGTTCTAATACCATGTCTCCACATAACGTGTTTCGCTCTTTTTTTTGCATTTTCTCTCTCAATCTTGTTTCGACACGGAAACCAGTGCCGAAACTCGCCAATTTCCATACAAATTTCTGAGAGCGAGTGAAGATTGAAACACTGTTTCATTCTCAATCATCTTGCCAACCTCGATGATATCGATTTCTTCTCTAATTTTGTATCGAAAATCTATCGAAATCTCACACAGACCAAAACAAAGACGCAAAAATAAGCAAACATACAAACATTTAAGAAAGAGAAATGTCAAATTGAATCACGATTAGCCACGTGGAGACGAGTTATTGAGCGAGATGTTTTGCTACATGTTTCTCTGGTGAATCAAGTTATGTGGTGACGGGCTTTAAACGGATTGGCCGATAAATACATCTTACACACACATTGAAATACAATAGAATTTTCTGAAATACAGCTGGAAAGGGTGCATAAAAAATTTAAAGTTGTTCTTTTTTCATTTATTTTGCATATTTTATCGAAACGCGGCGTGAAACCCAAGGATGTAAACTAGTTTTACATATGAGCGTATTGCCGTGGCGTATACGTAACATTTTTGTATGAATTTTAAAGCAAACTAGTATCACCGGTGGTCGAAATTCGACCATGCAATTTATTTTTTCAACTTTGTATTGGTACAAAAATTATTCCTTATCGCGGAGATAAGCAACACTTTCCAAATTCCAGTTGTACCGCAACACTGATTTGCCCTTTTGATCACGGTCAGACGCGAAATCATGGTCAAAATCAAGGCAGATCTAGGAAGGTAGGCCCGGTGGTGAGCGCTTTTAAATTAAAGCGACTCTTCAACTGTGTTAACGATATTTGTAAACACGTTTACGATATCTATTTATCTTAACTAAAAATTTTATTTATTAATTATAAAGAAATTAAATAATTTATAGAAAAAATTATATGCCTATGCACTGCTCCTCACTCATACGAACACATCCATATCAATTTTATGTGGATATGAGTATGTTAAATGTGCTAAACAGCCTGGCAATTGTTTGTATCGGAAAAATGTTAGCCTATTAATATATAGATTACATGCATACTTCAACACCTTTTCTCCACCATTTATAACAAAATTTCCAACGATTTATCTTCGGAAGTAATTAGAGCAGAGTAGAAGATGTGTGCATGCAAAATTTTAAGCCAAATATCCTCTTGGTTCAGGCTGTATGACGTTTTGAGTTTTATTTTGTGAATAATAAAATAAAAATCAGACCATAATTTTTATTCTTGAGTAAAATAATAAAAAATAAAAATAATCATTATGCCTTGAGGGAAAAAATAAAAATCAAGTATAATAATTATTTTTGATGCAAAAAGTAAAAATCAAGAAATAATAATTATGATTGAGTAAAAAAATTAAAATCCAAGAATAATACTTATTATTGATCAAAAAAATTAAAATTACATAATAATAATTACTTCCGATAGAAAAAATAACACTTACAAAATAATAACACTGTCCAACAGTGATTTCTCAACACGAACAAACGCTATTAATTATGAAAGAGGATGTCTCCCAGACCAACTTTGCCGAACAGAGTACTAGTCCAGAGGGTCTGAGTTTTTTGTTAGAGGGGGTTAAAATTTTATGGATTTAGCTGGAGGTGCAATTACTTTATCGAAAATATCTTATAAAAAATGACCTCAAATAAAGTTTTTGAGCTCGGACTTCTTCTACAGAATTTAATAAGGAATTTATATGTGGAAGACGTTAACCCTCTAACGCCCACGCAAATGACTGTTATTAACCCTTGTTTGGAAGCACATGTAGAAAATATCAATTTACAATTCATATAGAGGGTTAAAATGTTCTAGAAAATTATTCGCCATAAAATTTCACTAGGGGTCCCCTCAGACAAAATCTTTGTACAAATAACGCAAAAGGCTACAGGATATGATAATCACAAATTACGCCATGAAATATGCAACAAATTTTATATTTATATACATTAGATGCACTTTTTGTTCTTTGGATCCTCCCTCCGGCACCGGAATATGAAAATGAGTTTTTCTAGAGTATGTTAATTAAAAAAAAAGTTCACTTTCCAAAAACTGGATGGGGCTACTCCAAAAACCGCGCGATTTTCAAGAATTTCAAGGCAAGTTTAGATTTATGTATGAAAAAAGTTATAATTTTGCACAAGAAAAAAAATTTACATCTACCTATACGTAGAGTTAACCGCAAAAGCGAATAGCGTATTCAGTTTTTAGTGCACTTCCCTGGGAGGGTAATATCGCGGCCTAAATAGAACATTTTGTTTTTTTCTCGCCAACATACAACTTCATGCCCTGTATTCTTTCTGACAGCAGACATTTTTTTATGTGAATCACACAGGATGCTGCTTAATTTAATGCGGTTTTCAAAAACTAATTCTGGTTAAAAATCTATTATAATTTGGATGAGCGCATCAAGTTTAAGTGAAATGAAATATGCCCTAATAGGGCTGACATGGATTAAAATTTCTAAAAAATTTTAACAATTTTTGCTCTTCAAGGTGGTTTTATGATGGTGGACAACTCCACAAATGTAAAAAAAGGTAGAAAGGTCGAGACCGTGGATAGCGGAAAAAAATGTGGACCCGGATGGCCCCACATATTTTTGGGCAATATTGGCATCAAACTAGGGTTTGAATATTACCTTCACTGGGGAGTGTACCAAAAAACTGAATACGACATTCGCTTTAGCGGTTAACTCTACGTATAGGTAGATGTAAATTTTTTTTCTTGTGCAAAATTATAACTTTTTTCATACATAAATCTAAACTTGCCTTGAAATTCTTGAAAATCGCGCGGTTTGTGTAGTAGCCCCATTCAGTTTTTGCAAAAGTGAACTTTTTTTTCAATTAACTTACCTACTCTACAACAACTCATTTTCATATTCCGGTGCCGGAGGGAGGTTCTAAAGAAAAAAAACATGCATCTAATGTGTATACATATAAAATTTGTTGCATATTTCATGGCGCAATTTGTGATTATTATATCCTGTGGTGTTTTGCGTTATTTGTACAAAGATTTTGTCTGAGGGGACCCCTAGTGAAATTTTATGGCGAATAATTTTCTAGAATATTTTAACCCTCTATCTGCATTGTAAATTGATATTTTCTACATGTGCTTCCAAACAAGGGTTAATAACAGCCATTTGTGTGGGCGTTAGAGGGTTAACGTCTTCCACAAAGAAATTCCTTATTAAATTCTGTAGAAGAAGTCCGAGCTCAAAAACTTCATTTGAGGTCATTTTTTATAAGATATTTTCTATAAAGTAATTGCACCTCCAGCTAAATCCATAAAACTTTAACCCCCTCTAAAAAAAAAACTCAGGCCCTCTGGACTAGTACTCTGTTCGGCAAAGTTGGTCTGGGAGACATCCTCTTTCATAATTAATAGCGTTTGTTCGTGTTGAGTAAAATTTTTTTAAATTTGTTGGACTGTGTAATTATGTTTAATCAGAAAAATATAAATCGAAGAATAATGATGATACGGTGATTTATATTATTTCGCTTATAATGATTACCGTCCCTGATAAAAAACAACAATAAATTATATGTAAATATGTATATGTTCATGGCGAAATTTCACGGCTTTGAAGTAGTTAAAACTAGGCTTTAAAAATAAACACCACTACTCCTTAATATTCAAGTACTTATGCATTTATTTATATTAAAAAAAAAAAATAACAAACACAAAAATTAATTAATTTAACGCTTCATATTTGCTTTTTCGTTAATAAAATATGTATGTATCTAATTTTGTAATTACGCTCCGCTACCTACGCACCTAAGCTAACTAACCTTAAGCTTATTGATTTCATTTACATAACTGCAGTTAATGCAATAATTCATCTATATGTATGTAAATAACAAATACAGTATACAAGTTGAAAAAGAACTGAAGCCTCGTAGAATTGCTTTACGTATTTTTTATACGAAAATTAATTTATTTCTAAATAGCATCTAGTCAAAATGTGTCAAACGCAAAACTGCGTTAAGCTCAGTTCTAATGTTTGGTGCAAACAAATTTTAAATTCAGGGAAATTTAAAATCATGAAATCCAGTTTTTATATAGAAAAAAAATATGGTGATCTCTTTATTTCCAAACACGAAATAGCTTAGCTTTTAAGTATAAAGAACATAGATACATATATGTATATATTTTTATCAATAAGCATATATAGATATGTATGTATGCAGTTTAGATAACAGTTTTCGATACATAAAGATTTATGAAAAAGCCTCCAAGTATATACTTTTACATACATTATAAGAAATCGCTTTCAATTCAAAACATTTAGGTTTAAGCTTTTATAATTTCCAACACTTTTTTTGTGATAACATTAATTTTTTATTATACTTATTAATATTAATTAATTGATTTTATAAAACATAAAGATCTAACGCGTTAATTTCGATTTTTTCTTTTCTTTCTTTTTCTTTTTTATGTTCGGTAAAAATAAAAAATAAAAAACCAAATATATCATCTTAAAAAAATTATATATATATGTTCGTCAAATCACAAATTTCAAATACAAATACAAAACTTACCAATCACTGCCACATATGAAAATTAAAAAATAAATTAAAATCAAAACGCGCAACCTTTTGCGAAAATTATGAATTTGCAACCACAACCATTTGTTTGGAATAAAAAAAAAAAACCATACATTTCACTCAATGAATGCGCTTTTGCATTTTCCCAATTAAAAAACAATTTTTTTATGTGCCGGCAAACCCTTTAACAAATTTTGAAACATTGGAAACCGCTCTATCAACAACCGTACTTGGGGAAATTCACAAAATTTATAATTTTTTTTTTGTAATGTAAACCATTCACTAAAACCGAATGTTGCATACCATTGCATTATTATCAAAATCAAAACCAAAATTTGTAAATTTTTCTATATCACCACCGCCCTCTGACAATTCATTGTAATGTGAAATTAATGTAATCTATCTGTATGTGAATGAATAATGTATAATACATAACATAATTATCGTTCCAAATCAATCGAAATCGACAACAAAATGCCATCATCCTGCGACACATAACGTGAATGCAAACAAACTAATTGTTCGAACACAACCAATCCAACAAAAAAAAAACCAAACTACCGTAAAAACCGACTAATCACCCAACCAATCACCCAACAAACCAACCAAACTGACAAAATGGCTGGCTCAATTGGATTATTGTTCCAATCGATTAATCACCTCACATCCATGAACAAAACATGCAACCAAACACATTATCATCATATTACGCATGACACACATGCAAACACACTTTCACGTACACTCTTGAATACAAAACTCTGGACAATTGCTTAAATACCGCATGTACTTGAAATTATTAACATCTAAATTACGCCAACAATAATCCATCAAAAAAAAATACATGCTACCATTCCACTACAACAACATCAACAAAAACCACATTGAAAAACTACAACATCAACAAAAATACATAACATAAAAAACTACAACAACAACAACAACATCAACAACAACAAAACAGGGGGTTGGTCGTGGACGTGGAATCATGGCCACGCGTGGCCGAGCCGTTGGGCTCCGTGGCAACATCAGCCGTCAGGGGGCGGCCCCTCAAGCGGCGGCGGTGGCGGCGGCGTCGGCGTCGGTGGCAGCTCAGCGGGCGGGCACCGTTCAGGGGGCTCAGGCAGCAACCGGGGGGGTCCATGGGGTGGTGGGACAAGTGCGTCCCAGCGCTCGTGGCACCCAGCACGCCAAGCCGCTACAAAATTTACCAGGTGAGAAATTCATATCAACCAAATTTTTAACTACAAGAAAAAAGTAAATACAGAAAATATAGTGCATCAACAACATCGACAACGTTTTTAAAACAAAAACGAAAACCACAACAACCACAACAACAACAAAAACAGCATAAACAAAAACAACAACAACAGCAAAAGGCACAGCTACAACGTGCGCAGCAACAACCAGTGTGTAGTAAGCTTAACGTAAACAAGTATCATATATAAAAAAAAAAATAGATAAAATGCAACCACAAAAACAGCAACAATTGAAATATAATAAATTGAAATATCCATAAATGCCTAATTAGCGTTTAATTTTAAAGCAGTTAAAAGATATTTTGTACTCATGCATTTGTACTCTTACCACATCGTATCCATATACCTACATTTATTATGTACATAAATACATTTTTATATTACATAGTATACAACAAAAATACATCAAACACTGATTCATAACCACAACCATATTTTGCCAGCTTAAACAATAGAATTGTAATTTCTTTTTTTTTTTTTGGATTGTTTGTAAACGGATTTCATATCCTTTATCATGCTGCACATACAGGCACGCAAACACAAAAACACATGCATAGACATACATACATACATATTCTCTACATGCGTAAATATGCATATTACATACATACATACATGTATATGCATCTATATGTGTTAATTAGAAAATAGTAGACTATCAGTACGTCAGTCAAAGTTGCTTGCATACTCGTTATAAATATATATAAATGTATGTATGTATGTATTTACATATACATACATCAATAAGCTAAAAAAAAACATACAGTACAGTAAGTTTAGCGGAAGTTCCTTAGAATTGTGCTACGTTTCGTCGTCGTGTCTACTATTATTTTTTAAGTACTTTAATTAATTACTTGTAAAATTGTTTTTGTGCTAGTGGATTTTGTAAATGTATGTGTACTTTTTTAAACAACAACAAAAAAACTAAGTACATGCGAACTTTTGTTATTAATAATTAATTAATTAGTTTAAACATTATAATTCGTTATCATACATAATATGTAATGTAACACACACATGTACGAGTATGTATGTATATTTAAATATTTTCAAGAGAAAGAAAGAATGAAGAATAAAAGATAGTTAATTGCAAACTATTACTCATTTTTATTGAAAATGTGTTTTTTGTTTTTCCAAATTAAAAAAAATTAAAAATTTCTGCGCGATTTTGCATACTTAGAAAAAAAAGTGGCTTGCTTCATTTTGTTTAGTTTCGCAGTTTTAAAATAATTTGTGTGCACACACTTTCTTCGCATCCTTACATACATACCTACCTTCGTTTAACTCTCTTTTGATTTTCGCTCTCTTTCTTATTTACAACAATTTTATTAAAATTCAATATAGACACGTTGCTGTAAATTTTTTGCAAAACTTTCTTTTTTTTTTTTTTGAATTTCTGTTGTCAACGTAATGTTTAGTGTAATTTGTTTTTAATTATTATTATCTATTATTAAAAAAAGTTTTTTAAAAATTGTAACTATGTATTTGTATGCTTAATTTTAGTACTACTTTACATTCATTGATTGCAATTTGTTTAATTTACTATCTAATAATCGATTACTTTTTAAATCAAATATAAATGTTACTTTTAACTTTAGCTGAACAATAATTAATTTTAATTCAAAATATATATATATATTACAAAAATATTGTATTTTGTTCGCATTTTATAAGAAAAGAGAAAAAAATAATAAATATGAGACTTGCGCTCTCGCACTCGAAATACTACGTGTGTGTGCTTTTTCTTCTTTCTTTTTCTACTCATTAAGCGTTAGTTGTATGAAATTTGTTTTCGATGTTGCTTTTTATTTATAATTCCTTAAATAACGTCAAAAATGGAAAGAAAAATGTTATTGTTTCCAGAGATGTTAAGTAATGCAGTACTTTGTGACTGCGCAGTCTTTTGATTGGGGTAAAAATGACTGCTATTCATTTTTTGTCAGTCATGACTGGGAATTAAAAAAATAAGCCTTCATTCTGACTGGTAAAATTAAGTAAGTTTCTCGCTTCCTGTGGTCTTTTATGTTCATTTTACAAAGATTTTTTCTAAGGTTACCCATACTTAAATTTTATGGCGAATAATTTTCTAGACCATTTTAGCCCTCTAGCGACCTTAAAAATACTACACTATATTTCCTGACTGTATAAAAAAGCGTCAAAATAACAATTTCTTAGGGGTGCTATATGGTTAAAATGTTCTAGAAAATTATTCGGCATAAAATTTCAGTAGCAGTGTCTTCAGAAAAAGACTTTATAAAATTAAGGTCAAAACCACAGAAAGCGAAAAGCGCATATTCCTCGGAACGTTAAATGTGTTTTATTTGCGGTTCTACTGAATCGATCAAAATCCCTCTTTTGAAAAAAATGAATGCTTATTGACTAAACGTCGTTATTTACCATTACCATTAAGGTGGTATAAACTAAGTACTGGGTGGAAGTGACCCCAATGGCACACATAGGGTTAATACAATTATAAATTAGGAACCCTCCATAAAACCGAAGATATGAAAAATTGAATTTTAGCGACATTTAGCGGCGTCAAAAAAAATGTTTCCGGAAATGTTTTTGAAAAAGAGATCATATGGGGGCGTACGGCGAACTTTTTTCTCGATACGCTCTAGTGTACATATCGCTAGCTTAGAGTGCAAATTGTGTAAGTCCCTTTTTTTCAAAATTTGTAGGAGAGATAAAAAACAAAAAATTAAAAAATTTCGAGATGAAAAAAATTGTCTGCTCGTGAAAATATTTTGAACTTACACAATTTTCTTCGATTTTTGTACTTACACAATTTGCGTATCACTGAATAACAACGAGTAGAAATATGACAAGTGTCACAGACTTGTTTAGCGCAGTGCGTATTTGATTTTTCTAGCGTTGTACATAAAAATACACTTTTTCATAAAAATGGACTTACACAGTTTGCACTCCAAGCTAGCGATATGTATTTCAAAGATTTTATAAACTGACCATTTTAGGTATATGCAAAATAAATACTATTACAGCTAAAATACATAGAGAGCATATTTTTGGTACTAGTTTACTAAATGACTGCTTAAAAAAAATCTCCAGTCATCAATGAATGAAAAAAATTAATGGTCAGTCATACTTTCCAAAAATACTGCGGACTTCAAATTTTAAATCATCAGTCAAAAAAAGGACTGAAAGGCTGCATTCAAGACTTCGAGAAAAAGAATGGGACTTCAAGGGCTGAAAGTCACGATGATTGCAATACTTAACATCTCTGATTGTTTCCTAGTCTGATGTAACGATCGTTCAAATGGGTTGCTGGTTGGGTTAAGCGCGTTTCCGCTTAGGCACTCGTCGCATTTGTCGGCATGCATTTCCTCCATTGACTTACCGCTTTCCAGTGGTTTATTATAGTTGCATCTTTATTTAAAAATATCGGTCATATACATAGATAAGCTGTTATATTTTTTTGATTTCCCCTTTCTTCTGAAGCTCTTCTATTTTCTACTTTGCATGCCTTGGTAGATTTGTAATTTGAAATCTATGGTTGTATTGTATATGTATTTATTATTTTGGTAGTTCTCTTCTTATCTGCTCCGTCAATTTTGCGGCCCAACAGCGACACATTTATTAAAGAATGATTATTGTGATATCGAATCGATTAGTATTTAATAAGAAAAATATTGTGTACTTACGGAGCAATTCTCGCTCAATGCCCTAGCAGGGATATTCTGGCTATTAGGGATAGGGATTTTAAGCATAAGCATGGCCTTGTTCTACAAAGTTTTAGCTTCACTATTCATGTTTTCCACAATACGTGTACCATTTGCTCGATACGTTGAGGTGGATCAAAGTGATACCTACGTATGCTTGTTAACATGTAAAGAAATTGTTAACTAGTAAAAATGGTACCTAAAAAGAGTAAAGAAAATGCATCTTATATCACTAGGTCATCAATCGAATGCAAGTATCCACTTAGCAAAGAATTAACGCTTACTAAACCTTAATGAACTATTTTATAAATAACACAGTCCAACGGTGTTTTATCAACACGAACAAAAGCTAGTTACATACATATAAAAGTTGTTGCATATTTCATGGCGTGATTTTTTATTATTATTTTCTGTGGTCTTTTGCGTTCTTTGTACAAGGATTTTGTCTTAGGGGACCCCTAGTGAAATTTTATGGCGAATAATTTTCTAAAACTTTAACCCCCCTAAAAACAAACTCAGACCCTCTGGACTAGTACTCTGTTCGGCAAAGTTGGTCTGGGAGACATCCCAGCAGTATTTATCATCTGGAAAACAGCACATATTTCCTACTGAATATTCAGTAGAGATGTAGTTCTAAAATCTGAACTTTCCCTTTCGTTTTTATATAAACGTGGCGACGAAATTCAACTACCTAAAAACTGCGGAACGAGAAGGGAGAGTTTCTGTATGAAAAAAGGCCAGAATACGCAGAGAAAACTTCCATAGCATATATTTCAATACACCTGATGTCCTCACTGCCTGTTCAGTTATTTTTTCAGTAATGAATTTTGAACTCAGTTTCAGGGTATTTTTCATACTGAATATTCTACTGAATATGCACCTCCTTACCTCAAATACTGCTGGGCTGCTCTTTCATAATTACTAAGCTTTATTCGTGTTGAGTAAAATTTTTGTAAAATTTATTGGACTGTGTAATCATTTGATTTTTGTGGGTATTTAAATTTTAATAATCTCGGGGTGGTTCCGCCAGAATAACCCTAAAAATATTGTAATACGTATAAAGTTGATGAACATATCTGTGTTCATATGGAACAGTAGCTTAAGTATACTTAAGGAAAAAATAATTGGTCTTTCGACATAAGCCACTGTTCACACATATGAACACAGATATGTATGCACATAGATTTCATTTATTTATCGTATGTCTTAGTATACATTTTAGCAATGAATATTATAAAATATAAAATTTATTATTATATATCACATACATATATACATATCTGTGTACATTCAAATAATACAACAAAAATCGGTTTCCAAAAACGAAAATCAACTTATTCGGCATCATTAATACATATATGACAAAAATCAATTCAACAAAAACACGACGATCCGGCCTACATTCATACATATTTTGTGGTTATCTGTTTCAGTTTTTAATTCTGGTTTTTTTTTCTATTCCAAAAAGAATCGGCTTGACTAAACCGAAATAAAACAATCCAAACAAATTTAAAAATTAAACACAATAAAAAATTCTTGATTATCTCAACTGACGTGTATATATAATTTTTTTAAGATTTGATATTTCTGTTATACGTATTAATTCGATATATTAACATTATGCTGGCTTATATAAACTTTTATACTAATATATTAATTTTATGTATGAATATGTATATTCTGATACATAAATAAGTATATCTTTATTTATTAAAAGTTACAATCTTTTTTTTGTTTTTTCTAAATTAACTGCAAGTTACTAATATAAGTATAAACACAACATACTCGTTTGAGTGGCCTAAAAAGCACACATACTTACATGTACACGTTTTTTTGCACTACTTTCTTTATTTATAAATAGTATAAACATACATATAAACACATATAAATTTTTACAAATTAAATGAAGAATAAACCAATGATTTTTAGAAATCTTAAAGGAGTTTAGTTATATTTTAAATACTAATCGATTCGTTTCATTTACACTTCAAGCAAAAGAATTTCAAATAAAATAAAACTCAATAAAAAAAAAAATAAATAAACATTAATTTTAATCAAGCGCACACGTTTTTCTCAAAAATTGAGTTTTTATTTTGATATACTTTCGAATATGCATTATATGTATGCATACATTAGTACATACATATATTAGTCTATATAATATTTGTTTTCCAGTTTTTTTGGAAATTTTAAATGCACATTTATAAAATTATTGTATGTGTAGGGCTTTAATTATTGCGGGAAATAGTTAAGCACACTTGTACATATTTATACTACATACCAAACACATTTTTTAGTAAATGAAAGTATTATGTATATGCACGTAATTATGTTGTAGAAAATCTAAAATTTACATACATACATATTACAAAACTTCTGATAACAAAAAATTTAAGAGACAAAGTGTCCAAACGAAAAAAAAAAAATAATGCGAATGCAGAGGTCTTAAAGGAAAACTTAACACAAGCTGCGTTCGTTTGGGCAAGACTTGGAGAGCTGCGAAAAAAACTACCACTGGTGTAAAAACAAGTGAACATGATACGCCCGTTCGTTAAAGTAAGGGAATTGGAAAAAGTGTGTATTTTAATCCGCTTCTCCATTTCGACACTATCCAAGACTCAATGCCAACAATTTGAAACCATTTTACTTATCACAATAGAAAAAATTGGCATAATCAGTTACGACCAGTTTAATGAGTCGGGAGGAAACTTTTTCGACCTCAAAAAAAGCAGGTCACAAATGGCAAAAAGATTGCCGTCAAATGCCCTAAATAAAGGCTACGTTTTCGTCCGTCCGACAGAACAGAAATTACGTTGACCTAACGTCCATTAATAGAAACTAGTATCGCCGGTGGTCGAAATTCGAACATGCAATTTATTTTTTCAACTTTGTATTGGTACAAAAATTATTCCTTTTCGCGGAGATAAGCAACACTTTCCAAATTCCAGTTGTACCGCAACACTGATTTGCCCTTTTGATCACGGTCCGACGCGAAATCATGGTCAAAATCAAGGCAGATGTAGGAAGGGAGGCCCGGTGGTGAATTCAGAAATTTCCCATGTATTTTGTTATTGTAATTGGTAGAGTGTAATGTCAAAATGATATTTCGCCGTGGTTAGAATCTGAATTCGCTTGGGGCTCGTCCATTCCTATTGGCCATGATGTGAATTCGCTTTGATTTTGACATTACACTCTACCTTTGTAAATAAAAAAAGAAGTTTTTCAATTCGCCGCCGAGCCTACCTGTTAGATATGCCTTGGTCAAAATTAAAATTACTCAGTGTGCTCTCCCGCACTCTCTCTCATTTTTCGCTTTAATAGAAAAGCAATAGGAGATATTTGGCGGTGCAGTGAAATAACGCCCGCGGGCTTTCTTCTTTTCTTGAAAAAGAAATAATTCCCGCGGGCGTTATTTCGTTTGATCCATGGGCTTTATTTCTCTTTCGGAAGGGCAATTAAGCCCGCAGACGGGTTTTTTTTAAATATGGTGTATTAGGGAAAAAGCGCCGCAGGCGAAAAATTGGAATAAAAAATCGCGCGATTTTTAATTCCAATTTTTCGTGTTTTCTGAGTATGGTGTATTATAATTGGAAAACGCGCCGCAGGCGAAAAATTGGAATAAAAAATCGCGCGATTTTTAATTCCAATTTTTCGTGTTTTCTGAGTATGGTGTATTATAATTGGAAAACGCGCCGCAGGCGAAAAATTGGAATAAAAAATCGCGCGATTTTTAATTCCATTTTTTCGTGTTTTCTGAGTAAGGTGTATTATAATTGGAAAACGCGCCGCAGGCGAAAAATTGGAATAAAAAATCGCGCGATTTTTAATTCCAATTTTTCGATTCTTTAAATTTTTTTTAAATCCCTTCTAAATATTCAAATATTATGTACATATGTGTCAACTCCGCCGCTTAATAGAAATAATACCTACGAGTAATTACTGAGACAGAGAGGCTCAGGGTTATTACTGAGAGAGGCTTATGGCGTTTTCTTTTCTACGAAAAAATGTTGCCCTCCTATATCCCAATTATCGAATTACGTATCCTGACTTTCTATAAAATGGCTGAATTTGTAGATACGGGTGCCCTCTCACTTAGTTAGAGGTCAATATTTGGTCAAAGTACCAGACAAACTTACAAAATGGCTAAGAAAATCAAACAGGGCAACATTATTTCGAGAAAAGAAAACGCCATTAGTTAAATGGATATTATTTAAAATAAATATATCTGCGGCGCTTTTCCAATAAAACAAACACCATATTTAAAAAAACGAAAAATTGGAATAAAATATCGCGCGATTTTTTATTCCAATTTTTCGCCTGCGGCGCTTTTCCCACTAATACACCATATTTAAAAAAAAAAACCCCGTCTGCGGGCTTAATTGCCCTTTCGAAAGGGAAATAAAGCCCACATCGCCGAATGGGGCGCGCGGGCGTTCTTTCCCTTTCTGAGTGGAAATAATACCCACGGGTTTAATTTCGTTTTATTCGCAGGCGCTATTTCTTTTTCAAGAAAAGAAAAAACGCCCGCGGGTGTTATTTCCTTTTTTTGGGAAATAACGCCCGCGGGCGTTAATTCCACGGGCGTTATTTCACTGCACCGATATTTGGCCACGTTGATTTTGATCTGAGCGTAAACTGGGCCAATGCATATAAAATAGAGCGCTTTTAAATTAAAGCGACTCTTCAACTGTGTTAACGATATTTGTAAACATTTTTAGGATATCTATTTCTCTTAACTAAAAACTTTATTTATTAATTATAAACAAATTAAATAATTTATAGAAAAAATTATATGCGTATGCACTGCTCCTGACTCATACGAACATATTCATATCAATTTTATGTGGATATGAGTATGTTAAATGTGCCTGGCAATTGTTTGTATGGGAAAAATGTTAGCCTATTATTATATAGATGTACATATGTCTGTCTGTCCGGTGTTTGAAAAAAGCGCACATGACATCGAGAATATTTTCGAATGGCTTCTTAAATCTACTACCCAACAAAGACAATCTCTAACGTTAGGTAATTTATGGAGTTTATATAAGTGGTTTTTTTTGCTAACCACCTTGAAAAAAACGGTTCAACTTGCTAAACAACTACTTGCTTGCCAATTTGCAATCCTGTTGTCAGCTATTGAAATTACATAAATGTTTTAAACGAGAAAAATAAACAGGTTAATAAATTTGGCATAAAATACTTAAATATATATATAATATATATATAATAAAATATATAGTATTTTCATATAGCCAGCCAAGAAACAAAGTTAAAGGCCTATATGGAGCTCCCAAGAAACCCAAAAACGCAATATAAATTGAAGTACAAGAAACTTCTTTTGTAATATTTTATACATTGGGCCGTATTAATAAAACCAAGCAAGTGCTTTTACTCAAGATTACGGAAAATTGGCATTAAATTGTATGAACCAAATTTCAAAACTTGATTAAAAATCTGAAATCTTAAGCAAAAGCAAATGCTTGGCTTTTATTAATATGACTCATTTTCTACTACTATTTTTTTAAGATTTTTTAGAAACAGAGGTAAATAAATACAAATCACCATGTGTCGTCAAATGTCAAATTACTTACCTACTGCTATTTCAACGCTCAAGAAATAATACAAATTTTTTTCTTCAGCATTTTCTTTAGAGCTGTGGAAAGTGCTTTAAAGCATCTGCACACGAGCATGATTTAAGGGTAATTTAGGCAAAAATCGTTGTTTCGGCCTTAATTACCCTTAAATAACGTTGTTTCGCCATACAAAAATGCCAGCTGAAATAACCCTTGAAATGCGCATCTCGGCTAAATAACTCACGAAATTACTCTGGAATCGGTCTCTTCTCTAAATTTTATCGATTATAATCGAAAACATCTTTACCCATCGCTAATATTTCACATTAGGTGGGTTTTATTTTAGCGCATATACATCTGCGCTAAAATAAAAACACGGCTTTTAAATTTGTTCTCGATGGTTTCTTAGGTATATTCTCATTGTATATTGCATTAACGATTCAATTATAAAAAATTTAATTTGGTGGGAGTATTTTATTAATGATATTTTCATTTAAGTTGACCATGTACAAATTTTTATTTGGCGCAGGAACAGCGTAACTGAAACCCGACTAAATGAAATTACTGAAAAACGTGTGTGAATGCGCGTGATTTCGGAAAGTAATTTCGGCTAATCAACGTAATTTCAAATGTCGTGTGCAGAGGCTTTAAACGAGAAACGAAATGAGTATTTAATTATGCACTTGCAAGTGCTATTCACAATAGCTTCATTCTTTTACTTTGCAACACTGCTGTTCAGGTGGACTCAACTCACTTAGCCAGCTCAACTAGCTTAGTTGTTGTTGTTGCTTTCCATGTTATTCGCTAACCTAGCTAGTGTTTTCGAACTTGCTTACAAAAAAATTCGACTATTAGATAACGCTCTCTAATCGAGAGAAATCTACACCAAAATCGAATTGGAAACTGTTTAGAGAAAGAGCCCGTTCTCAATAAAATTAAAGAAAATAAAAAAAGATTCTCACTAGAATCCCATTAGAGAATTATGTTAGATTTCCCACATTTTGTTTGAGAATGCTATGATCCTGGACAGCCTCTCGAGTCGTTCTCTAATGTTTGGGGCGTGAGAGTAGGGCTAGTTTTCAAGTCATTCCCAATTCAATTTCTAATCCAAGTGTTTGTTGGGTAGCCTATCATCTCGGCCACAATAGAAGCTGCGGTGTTTCTGAGCAAAGCATATTAGCTTGATTCCTTTTTTATTATTAGAAGTTGTATTATGTAATATTTTTGTATCTACTGTAGTTCACTATATTGTTACCAAAATGCAAATTAACGTACACGAAGAAAACTATATTGATGTCACATCCATATTTGTGGATAATCCTGTCTGATCCATAAACCATGGATGTCATATCCATATTTATGTATGTATTACAAATTATAAAACACGCATCATATGGATATGACATCCATAGTTTATGGATCAGACAGGATTATCCATAAATCGTCGTACCATACGAAAACTAACATCAGATTTTTTGTGGCTGACGAAAAGTAAAAAGTTCAAGTTTTGGCCGACGAAAAGTAATAAAATCGAGTTTTGGCTGACGAAAAGTAATAAAATCCACTTTTGGCTGACGAAAACTATCAATTTCGTTTAAACAACAACAATTTTAATGTAAAAACAGTATATAATTACTGATACTTTTCGTCAGCCAAAACTCGATTTTATTACTTTTCGTCGGCCAAAAGTCAAATGTTCTACTTTTCGTACAGAATTTTTTTATTGATAGCTTTCTCCAGAAATTTTAAATATGTTAGTTTTCGTATGGTACGACGAAATATGGATGTGACATCAATATAGTTTTTTCCGTGTAACATCTCACATTCCGCAAGTTTACGAGAGCAACAGAAATTATTTTGAATATCAAAATTTATATCACAGAAGGAAGCCTTTTTTTAAAATCGTTAATAAAATTTACAATTTAAAATTTATTTGCCTCACAATGGAAATGGAATGCATTGAAATAATACGTCGTTTTGCATTTTAATTGACAATATGTAGTTTTGTTCTAATAATACCTAGATTATTCTATTTCTCAATTAAATAATTTCACTTATTCCATTTCATATTCCACTCTCCGCAACTATACCAAAAATATTTTAGCGTCCATCGGAGTACATGCATAAAAAAATTAATCATCTATAAAGAAAACATATAATTATGCGAACTTTTTCAAGAACTACGTACTAAATTCAAATTCCATACAACAAATTCAATAACAACAATAGAATTCAACTAATTTTTGCTGTTAAATATGAAATATTTACGAAAATTTAAATTTTATACAATTGGCGTTCAAGACAATCAAAACTGAAATTAAATCAAATGGCATAAATTCAAAAGAAAACAAAAACTCAGCAATCAACCGGTAGATTTGCTTTGGCATAATTTTTTACTAGAAGTAAATGCTTTTTGAAGTACTTACTCAAGATGATTTGGAGCATGGGAATCTTATGTAGACTTTCTATTACTGAATTAGCGCTCTAGTTACTCCACTATCCACTCATACGTCATAATATATGTGTGCACTTAATCGATTCGTCTATATATTAATTACTACTAATATGTAAAATAATATTTTTTTTGTATTTTGTCATTTACTATGTTCGTTGATCGTTTTTTTGTGCATTCATCCAAACATGTATATATGTATAATACTTGTATGTATTGTACCTACATTTTTAATCATAATTACCTGTTGACGAACAAACCCTCTTTTTGTATTATGAAAAACTTTTTCAAATTATGCAAATAAATTATTTCTTGTGTAATGAAAGAAAAAAATATATAAAAAATTTAAAAACATTTTTTATTTATAAATTTCGTAAACCTTAATTAAGAACATACATACATACATATTTTTTCCCAGTCCCAACCAGCCGCAATTATCTTATGTATATTTATTTTAATTTGTGTTTTTATTATACCCTTATTAATGTTCAAGAGAGATTTTTTGAATTATATTATATTGGATTATTTTTTTGATTTTACGAAAATTACAAATATGAAAATGTATCAACGTAAAGAAAATTATGAATGGAAAATTAAAAATTGGTGAACTTTCCAAGGCTGCACAACGATATCAACAAAAAAAAAATTTGTTTTGTTGAATATCAAATAAAAATTATTTAAATTATTTCGTTTCGTTGATTATCAAAATTATTTCGTTTCGTTGTGAATCAAAAACAAAATAATAATAAAAAATTGTTTCGGGCTTACGGCTTCATTTTACTTTGAATTTTCTTCATTTTTTATTAACGCTATTTTTTTTGATAATTTTTTTTTTATTGGCTACCGAAACGAAATTTTTTCAATATTTGTTTTTTGATAATCAACAAAACGAAATTCTTTTTGAAAATTTATTTTTATAATTATCAAAACAATATTTTTTATTAAGCATTTAATGTTAAAAATTTTCAAAGTTGTATTGAAAACAAAATTTTTTTTCGGTTATTGATAAAAAATAACGTTAATGTGCAGCCCTGGAACTTTCTTTTGCTAACTAAAAATACAAAAATAATTAAGTTTTTCTTAAATAAAACTGTATAAAAAATGCACGAAGAATACAGTGATTTGGACCAAGTGAGTTTTCACAGAGTTTGTATTGAAAGAAAGTTTGCATTTACTCCAGTTGAAGGAAGGGAAGAAAATAAGTAGCGCTGACAGAAGTGCTTCTCCAATATTTAGAGGACCTTAATCTCCTTTCTATTATATGAAATGGGCCAAATGCAGGGCCTCTATTCAACGCTACTGAAATAATAACATGTATACGTATATACATATGTATCTATAGCAGAAATGTATGTATGTCAAGGGTTTAGCAACTTTTGCCGGCTTATTTGCTTATCTGACACCTAACCAACTCGCATCTCGAGAAGGAAAACAGGAAACGCTAGATGTGGAGCGCTGCGGAAATGTGCATTTCCCTTATTGCTTATTGATTTTATGAAGAACTTTAAGAAAGAAAACTGAAATTCTGGAGAACAATAATGCAATAAGAACGAAGAAAGACACTGAAGATGGCGCATATTAGCCGAAACCGATTTGTTTACAAAACCAAAATTGACAAGCGTTGACGGAAAATCGTTCCACAATACATCATATTGCTACCCTGTCGGAAAAGCAAGCAACCAAAAAGTAAGAGAGAACAATCATGATTATAACCTGCCTGTGGAAACTACAAACTACATACATACAAGCTTTCGAGAAGATAATCACCATAGATGTCGCATAAAGCAATTGAATTTGAGCATTGCCAAATGGTAAATCTAAACTCTAATAGAAAAAAATTAAATTGATATCACTACTTTTTGATTTTCCATTCATAAAATTTAACTCGACTGTAAACAAAGAAGAAAAAGAATTTGTGTAAGAGCAAACATTTAGGCGTATTTGGAACGTAAATAATGTGATGAAGATGTTAACAGATGCAAATTGAGCAAATTAATAACTAAATACAAAATTGAATGTTGTGATTTGTTTGAAGATTTTTTTTTTCACTAACATAAATATATTAATACTAATTTCTTTTCTCTCTTCTCTTTGGTAACACAAAAACACACAAACACACATATTTTCAACAAAAACAAAAACCCCCTTCCCACGTGTGCTGACTATTTCTAACACACACACACACACACACAAAATACGAACAAAAATTTGAAATTCCCACATGGCTTATGCGTATGCGTTTGTGTGTTGTTGCAACATTTGAGCGAGAGTAGTAGTCGGTAAACGTAAATTTGATGGAGCTCTACCAAATCCAGCAGATATTAAGCGACGTTATCCGAGCGGTTTAATTGGCAATGGCAGTTGGGGCAGTATACCGTTACCACAGCAACCACTTGGCACAAATGGCGAGCAATGGTACACAGATACATTTCCGGCTTGGAGTTAAGCAGAAATTTTAAAAACAAAAAATAATAAATCAATAAAAATGGGTATATAGCAGCAACAACAAAAACAACAATATACATACATACATAAATGTGTAATAAAGAACTCATTTTATATACAATATATCAAACACAATAATAGCAGCAACAACAACAACAACTAACACACCCTTTGCAATTTTAAAACAAAATAACACATTTTAAAATCTAATAAACATAAAAACACTTACATATATAAAAATAAATATATTTTAATTTATAAATAAGGTCATTTAATCTGGACGATGAAATTAAAAAAAAAAAAACAAAATGCATAAAATACGCAAACAGAAATCTGTTGAGAATTGAAAAATGAACTAAAGCTTAATCAGAAGAGAAAAATCTAAGAGAAAAATCATTTACAATAAGCAAAGTTGCCATCGTATACAACAAGCAAACAAACATACGTAATATACATATATAGCACATGTATCAGACAGCCAATTAGGGACTCTTAAAGTGTAGCAGGAATAAAATGATGTAATTACATATACATACATAATTGTGTCCAAGTTTTTAAATTGAATCGATAAATTGACAAAAATCAGCGTGAAAAGCAATAAACATTAACAATTGATGTAGACATACACACATATACTATACACACATACTAAAAACTATCTGAAATACAACATTTTAAAAATAGCAAACAAAAATACATAGTTAGTAGTAAGAGTTCTCGTCCGTAAATTTTGCATACAAGTTTATAAAAAATAAATGTAGTCTAATTTCAAATGGAAAAAATTAAAAAAAAAAAAAAATAAAAATAAATAAATAAATCAAAATGTACACATTTACAAATGTGGCAGTTGGTATGTACTTTTAATGATTTTATTTCTTAAAAACTATTCGGCTTGAAACAAATACATACAAAATTGAACAAAAAAATTAAAACAAAAAATTGCAAGACTAAAAAAGTCCACTCTCCAAGTAAAGAAAAACATGCACAATAAATTGCAATAAAAAACTTTTACAAACCTTAAAGTCTCTACTTAATCCCAATGATGCAAACGAAAATAAAAAGAAAACAAAAACAAACAACAAAAACAAACAACAAATAAAACATTTTATTATAAAAATAATTAGTTTAGCAATAGTCGAAAGAAAATTATATGCAACCCGTATCTAATGCTATAAAATTAACCGCATTCAAAATATTATAACTAACGAGCAAACCTTTGAAAACAAGCGCCTAATTGTGACATACATACTAAGGTGGAGTGAAACATTTTTTTTGGAAATTCAATTTGTTCCAAAGCCAGAACGGCACCTTTCTAGCCCAGTAATAAGCCTATAAAATTTTATTGACCTACTCGCATGTTTAGAGGTGCCCCCAGCCCCACAAAGTTGAAAAAAATAGTACGATCTGGTACAAATGTGAAATTTCTAAAATTATAAAATCAGAAAACGAAGTATGAGGATTGATAAAGATGGCTAAGCTGAGTATTAAAGTGAATTTTTTTTTTATTTGGAAACAACAACAAAAGTTTTTAAAGGTCAAAGTTTATATTGTGCATTTTTTAAATTGCAATTACTTAAATACTACTAAACCGATTTCGAATTATTTTTATACCATTCGATAGGTATTTTGATTCCCTTTAATTTGATATACATTTTATGTGGGTTCCATAATACCCCCCTTGCGGGAGTCAACCCCCTTTTACCCCCCTTACTTTTCATATATAAAATGTATATCAAATTAAAGGGAATCAAAATACCTATCGAATGGTATAAAAATATTCGAAATCGGTTCAGTAGTTTTTAAGTAATTGCAATTTAAAAAATGCATAATATAAACTTTGACCTTTAATAACTTTTGTTGTTGTTGTTTAAAAAAAAAATAATTCGCTTTAATACTCAGCTTAGCCATGTTTATCAATCCTCATACTTCGTTTTTTAATTTTATAATTTTCAAAATTTCATATTTGTACCAGATCGTGCTTATTGCTTTCAACTTTGCGGGGCTGGGGGCAGTTCAAAACGTGATCCTATCGCCATAAAATTTTGTGGGGTTCATTAACTCGTATAGAGGCAACTTTTCATTGCTGGTACGTTCAAAAAAAGAACAAAAAAAAAATCTCCATATGATTTCACTCCACCTTAATACATACATACATATGTAGCTGACTTTCTAGAGTTGCCAACGCAATTAAATGCTACACTAAAATATCGTATAATATGTACATTTGCAGTAAAATGGCAATGATGTGCGAAAAGTTAGCTAAATTAGCATTTGGATAAGCACTTTTCATACACTAAAAACTCTTTTAAGAAATCCTCACGTTACAGCTGAAATAAAATGTATATATAAATACATATGTACATATGCACATATGTACAGATGTACAACAGTAAAATATTAATATAATAGCATGAAAACTTTTGAAATCGAAAAGCAAAGCTTTGCGAAAAAATTGACTGACTAAAGAAATTTCTTTAAATTTGTGTATAGTAAATACTTACATAGTATACATACATACATATATTGGACATAAATTGCATAAATTAAAGGAAGCGATTCTAAACAAAAAATAAATATCTAAGGTGCATATTTACTAAAATTGATGTTAAAAACTTAGCTTTTAGATCAATTTTTTATGGTCATAATTGAAAAACGCGTATTAAAAGAGATTTTTGGCAATGCAATGAATTTAAAATAAATGTATACTTTTTTAAAAAATATATGTATGTACATACTTTGGCCTACAACAACGGTTCGAATATAATTTTCGGCAAAGGACTAACTTTTCTTGAATACAGGATAAGTGTTAATAAGCCATGCAAAATAATTAAAAAGTTTTGTTTTAAAGTTTGGCAATATAAAAATTATTTTTTGAGTGCGAAAATTAAAATAAAAAAATGTTTTATTTTATGCTGTGAAAAAAGGAGCTCTGCAATAAACTGGGAAAAGGTTTATAACTGCATCAAAAAAAAAAAAAAAAAATAAAAAAAATAAATATTGTACATATATGGTCCTTTGTATAATGCAAAAACGTATAATATATGACGAATCAATACATAATACGTTGTTTTATTATACAAACGACGTCATAGCAAGATTTATAGTAATAAAAAATATAATATGCATACATACACACATAATTACAAAACAACAAACACGGCAACGAATTAATTAAACATCACAATAGGCTAACATTTTTACTTTTTAATATAAACGTTTTCAAACAAAAGAAAATATAAAACAATAATTGCAACAAGTAGTCTAAATAAGCAAAATTATGCTAAAATTACGGAATATGATAAAAATACATATACATACCTACATAAATATTTTATGATAAACCAAAAAATAAAGATTTGAATTCAAAAATTGACAAAAAAATGCATACAAATAATACTAATAATATTAGAAATTAAAGACACACTTGCATACACAAAAACAAAAATATATTAAAACAAATAATAAAAAAGACAAAAAAAATTTAAAACAAAAAATACCTTTAAAATACAATTGAGAAACCCAATAATTATTCAAACACGTGGCAAAGCAAAATAGAAATTGGTATACACATTCAATAAAAGTTTAGACTAGCAAGTCAAGTAAAGAAGTAGTCTAGGATGTGTTGTGTTATTGTTGTAGAAGCAAGAAAGGAAAAGAGAAAGGGTGAGAGTTTTGCTGGAAGAAAAGTAGTTGAACAAAAAGTTGCTGTATTATTTTTTTGTAACTTTTATTATATTTTTTTTTTATTAAAAGGGGGAGTGCTTAATGCTACAAAATTAATTTTCAACTAAAAAACCAACAATTTATAATTGAATACAAACTTACTTGTATATTTTGAAAAAAGTTGCTGTATTATTTTTTTGTAACTTTTATTATATTTTTTTTTATTAAAAAAACCAACAATTTATAATTGATGACAAACTTACTTATATATTTTGAAAAAACTTGTAAGCCTGTAACAAAAATTTAATTGCCAAAAAAGCAAGAAATCGCATACATATGTATGTACACAGTTAACATAAACATGGTACTAAGTGCGAGTTACAAATTTCTCCTGAAACTCAGTTGTATTGCCGTGAAGACACCGCGGAACATGCCTAGCAACATGATGCCAGCAACATTTTTCAACATCTATTTAAATTCACAATGTCATTTTAACTCGAGCGAATGTCGCATTGAAGTTGATATGCTAGAAGTCCGAAAAACTATCCAAATGCTGCCAAATGTAATAAAACCTGTTAAGAAGTTTGTAGTTTGAAGTTTTTAAAAACGGTTTTCTTAAAAAAACTTGCAAGTTGCTTCTCAAAAATTTGTTTACTTACATTGCTTTAATTTGTGGTTGGGCGGTATATATCGATATATCAATATATCGATATTTTTAAAATAGTATTATATCGATATTTTTAAAATAGTATTATATCGATATTTTTAAAATAGTATTATATATATTATAATATTATCGGTTATATCGACGATATTTTGAATTACCATGTATCGATATCGTTTTGCCATGTCTTGCCAAATTGTATATTTTTCATCAATTTCTGATTCGCTTTGATTTTAACAGCCGAAAATTTGCTTAAGAAGTGGTATAACCATAATGTCCACGTGTTTGACTTTCCATTCCTTTCTTCTTCAAGTAATGCCTTATGATTTTTATCTTTATACTTCAAGATTCGTAGAAATTTGCTGATTTAGATTATCACCTTAAAAATATTTCTGTTTTCAGCAACGTCTAAGATGCAGTTTAGGAGGCTAAAACAGCTACCTCAAACAAGATTTGTATTTTCAATATATTTTTATCGATAGAAAGGCCTTAAATTATTCCTGTAAAATAAACTGATTTAATTTAAAAAATGCAAGAAACTGTCCGCAACGTCCAGATATGTTGCTAGAAAATACAGGGAACAATTTACTTTGCAAATGGCCAAGTATCCCGTGTGTAGTAATTTCGATATATTAATATATCGATGTTTTTACATGGCATAAATCGATGTTTTTTTAAATACCGATATAATATACATACATATCGACGGCTGAGAATAAGATCGCCCTATTTCAAAAATTGTTTCAAAAACGCCCTATTTGAAAAGTTGTTTCAATAACGTCCTATTTCAGATTTTGGTTCAAGAGCGCCCTATTTGAAAAATTGTTTCAATAACGTCCTATTTCAGACAATTATTCAAAAACGCCCTATTTCAGAGAAATATATATGGAATTTTCTCTGAAATAGGGCGTTTTTGAAGCAAAATCTGAAATAGGACGTTATTGAAACAATTTTTCAAATAGGGCGTTCTTGAAGCAAAATCTGAAATAGGACGTTATTGAAACAATTTTTCAAATACGGCGTTTTTGAAACAATTTTTGAAATAGGGCGATCTTATTCTCAGCCGTCGATATATCGATATATTTTTGCAATTTGCAATTAATTTTTGTTTTGACGTTTCTACTCATTTGACAATAAATGTTGCTAGCAACATTTCACAGCGCAATAAATGCATGTTGCTGGCGAAATTTCACAAGCGCGTACTTAGTACTAGGCTATATACACTATGTACTTATAAAATAAATAATTTCTATAAACAATTTCATTTTAAAAACGACCTTAAAGCACAAAAACAAAAAGCACTTCCCAATTCTAAGCTTTTGGTATATTTGTGTGCCCAGCTCGCCAGTTCAAAAAATAGTTGAAACATATGAACGTAAGAAAAATAAAACCGGTAAACTGCGCCACTGTTAATATTTAAAAACAGAATAATAACTGAAATCAAACATGCACATGCACATGAAAGCAGCGAAAATAAAATAAAAATACAAATTTAAATAAACTATAATAATTTTTTTATAATTCTTCCCTTTTTATTAATGCACCCTACTACATAAATATATGTATGTATTTTACTTAGACGTACAAAAAAAAACAAAAAAATTAAATATGTACATCCATATATAAATTTGCATTATAAATATACTAAAAGAAAAAAATTAGTGAAAACAGTTAAATTTTGTTTCAAAGACATACAACATAAACATAATACATATAACATATATGAAAATTACTTAAGAAATTTACTTGCATACTTCTTTACGCAACTGCATTGTATCTGCCCCAAAATGCCACAAGAAAGAAAAACAAAATCTAATTAAACCAACAATTGGCAATCTTATGAATTAATATAAATACATATGTACTATATTTATATACATATACATATATACATTTATGTACTAGTAATAAAGCAATTAATGACTTTAGCGTCTAGAAAAAAAAATTGTTGTAAGACGAAAACTTCAAAAAAAGTAAACAAAACTAATTGCAAATATTTTTTTATTTTTTTAATATAAAGGTACACACATATATTTTATTTTACTTTATTTTAATAAATTCTGCTTGTTTAAAATGTAATTATACACATATAAAAAGTATAAATGGCAACATCCCAATAAACCAAAAGGCTTGAGAATAATATTATAACAAGCTTACAAATATAAGCGTTAAGCTTGAGGAATGCTTGTGTAAAGTATTGAGAAAGACTTAAGAACAATTGTAGAAAAATCAAAACGGCACCCTTTTTATAAGATTACAAATGTAATTGTATAAAAATATTACTTGTGAAAGCTTGTTGTAAGCTTATAAATATAATTGTATGTATAAATAGTAGAAAAAATAAAAAAATATATTTTTATTTGCATATTTCTTTTCATTTTATTTCCTTCTTCAACTTTACTGCAATTTTCTTTATTTTATATTTTCCTCCTGTTTCGAACCATAACATCAACCTGAAATTCAATCCAACGGTATCATATAGTGGGACATTCAACATTATATTGAATTTTATTGAGGCTTTTATACTTCCCTTTTCGAAAAAGGAATCAATGAATTGTATGAATCATTGTAAAACCAAAATTTAAAAAAAATCTACAGCAAGCTTAAAACAATGTTATTATTAATAGTTTTTTAAGCTTTCATTGCAAGTGTAAAGTAAGCTTATTGTAATATTGTTTTCAAGCTTTTTAAGTAAGTGTTCCTCAATTATTACAATCGTGCTTGTGAATAAGCTTACAATTAAGCTTATAAAAACTGTATTGCAATAAGCTTAAAATGGACAATTGTTATAAGCTTGTTCTCAAGTCCTATTACATTTCGCTTACATCCTGGTCTGTTGGGATGTAATGAAATTGTACTGATTTACTTTTTTTATATGTATGTGTATGTTTTTTAAGTAATGTTCTTTGTTCGGAGAGTTAAGAAAAAAAAATTAAAGAAATACATATATTGAGAACATTAATACATATATTCAAATATGTATATAAATTTGTATTTGATAGCCTTCAAAAAAATATACAAATTTTAAGCAAACAATAAACCACTGTACATTAACACATCTAAAAACATACATACAAACTGAGTGTATCAACTTATGCATAGCAATACAATTTTATATTATTTGGTAAGCTTACAAATTAATTCAAAATTTAGTTTATAGTTTTGTTTAAATTTATTTTATTTCTCTTTAAGCTGTGCAAATGCATTTGAAATTTTTCGTCTTTCTTTTAGTTATTTTAAAAATTTTTTCCGATTATGAAAAAATTGAGTTATACTAAAATTTAGATTTTGAAATTGTTTAGTTATTTGATTATTTGTAAATTTTGTTAATTTTAAATTATACTACTATAAAAATTATGTTACTCGTACTACTAAATTTGTTTTATTTTTATTTTCGTTAAATTTCTTTATGTATTTTTTTTTTTTTGTAATGGGAAAACAAAAACGTTTGGAAAATTAGTTGTAATTACTTGTTCAGTGGTTTTAAATGCATTCATTGATTTTGTTATGAAAACTTAAATCGTAAAAAATATTTAAAAATCTGTTAAGTGTTTATCTATAACACCGTGTGCCCTAATAAATTTCGCATCAAATTCACAGCCAAAAACAAAAAAAAAAAATTTGTAATTTTAGGCAAAACCTGCTGTTATTTAGAAATTGTGTTTTTGCTAATTGCATGTACATATGTATGCATGTTTTAATTAAAATCATTGGTCTTTAAATTAATTTTTAAAAGATTTAAAGCGACTTCTTCAGGAATTTCATCACATAGTTTTTCCAGGCGGCGCTTGAACCGAACAAGTTTTAAGTTTTCTCCCATTATATATCCCGATATGCAGAAATCCAAAGCGTCACTTTATGAGCCGGGACAGAATCTTGTTGAAAACAATGTGGTAAATGAGTGCCAAATAGTCTGGAGCACACAAACACTTCTTCTAAATAATCTTTTGCGTTGATCTTTAACGCTTTAACGTCAATGAAAAGCAGAGGCAGCTTGCATTTTGCAGATATGGTCTATGCCATAAAAGAACAATTTCTGATCGGAAAACACTATATAAGAATTTGCAAAAATTACTACATCTGAAACTAAGTTGCTTCTCAGACTAGTATTTAGCATAGAAAGCATACCCAAAAAGTTTGTAAAATTGTTAACAAATCTATCAGCTAGAGCCGGTGTTGCCATAGCCTAAAAAAATTTGGTATCACAAATTGATACTTTCATGGTATTTTCGTATCACCGAAAAATTTTTGAAAAATTAAAATTCGAAAATTATCCAAAATAGTTCGATATTTAGCACAATAGTACGAAAATGGCTACACTGCTATGATTAGCATTCATGTTTTTAAGCAACTTAACAATTTCAATTGTTATTTTTTTCTCGAAAACGCAAATTTTTCACTAGCTCTAAAGATGATTCCACATAGAACTTTGTGTTGCGCTACGTGACACTTACTGCGTGACAGCTGAGATTAAAATACATGTATCTATATGAGGTTTCTCACATAACAAAAAGTAACGCAACGCCGAAGTTACGTAAAGCACAAAGTTGCCCAAATCTCAACTTTTGGGGCGTTGAAATTTTGTTTCAGTTTCACTTTAATTCAAATGTAAATAAACAAATTTAAATTTCACACAATTGAAAAATAATTTAATAGATTTTTATTTTCTTATTTACTTTTTTGCAAATAAAACGGAGAATGAAAGATTTTTCAGAAAATAAATATTTTTTGTGTGATGTTGCAGCGTTCATTGTGGCATAGTTTTTCAGTTTTGCGTTGTTTGACATAGAAAGCGGCGTAACGCAAAGCGGAAAAAGTTTTATGTGGAATCAGCTTAACTACTTTCAGTTTCAGTGCTCGTAAACTTCTAATAGGCATTAAAATGGAACTTTAAAAAATACTCTGGATATTTAAAACATATGTATGTATACGTAGATACTAATAGCTCAATTTACTTGAATCAGCATGACGAATTTTCAAACGATTGCGAAAGTTATTTGGGCTTACGTGTGTATTCTTCAAAAATATTTTTTAAAAATTTAAATTTTGTTGTAGCAAAATTTTTTTACATACATACCTACTTACGTAAGTATAAATCTAAATAAAATTAATAACAACAACGCTCAATTACCGTATTTCGACTCATTTTAACAGTTCTAAAAGAAAATTTTAGAGACAAAAAAACAACAAAATTTATGAGTCCATAAATCTAAAATAAAAAATAAGATTCATATACATATAAAAATAATAATTTTTTTGCATATATGTAAATAGTTACATATGTATATGCTGTGTGTAAAATAAATTTAAGGCAACATGTATGTATAATGGAGCAAAATGCAAAAAAAATATTTAATTGAGAAATAAGAAAATTCGATGTATTAATTATATAATAATTAAAATTAAAAGAAAAAAACCCTTAATGTGCGATTATAAAAATAATAAAAAGTAATTTGATAAATAAAATTCATACATATATAATATGAGTTATGTAAATTGAGAATTGTGATCGTACCGAAAACCGTTGTGTTTAGATAAAACGCATATATGTACATGCATACACGCATACACTTACATAACATACATATGTATGTATTCTAATTAAGTAACTAACAGAAGTGGCGCAATGTATAAGGAAGTAAAGAAATGCAAAAAGGTAACAAACAAAAAAACACTTTGCAAACGCATACACATTAATATTTCTGAGTAAAAGAAACAAAAAAAAAAAAACAGACTGCGAACTTTAAGGTAGATTTTTTGTTGTGTAAATCATTAAGTTTTAATTGGCAAATAAAGTAATAAAATAAAGAAAAATTAAACAAAAAAATTATTTTGAAAAAAAAAAAAAAAAAATTGGCAAACCACAGCTTTTTCTAAATTGGTTAGGGGGTCATATATTATTTCATTATTATTATTTTTTTTTAATTTGACGGGTTTGGCTTACAGTTATCAATGTAGACATATTTAATATCAATGTTTTCATATTTAATATTCTTGAAAAGTTTTAAAAGTTTAGTTAATGCACTTCTTTTTGTACATTGGTTATTTGTAAAACCATAAAGGTTTCTTAATTTATGTAAGTCTTTTTAATTATATTTTTAATAAATTTAACATTGAATTTGTTTCAGGAAGAAAATAATGTCAATGTCCTTCTAAGCTACTTGAACATTCTTTCAAACTCTGAAGAGTTTTTAAATTAATAACTATCTTTCTAAAAAAAACGCCGCTTTTTCCAAATTTGTCACTTCTTTTTTATACCCGCTCTTCTTTTTTGCAGGTACCTCCCTTTCTTTCTCTCTATTTCTTAACTACCGCTGTTCACTACATTTTTGAATGCGCTACCCTTTTTCACAAAGTTGGGCTTCGTCCTAGGGGGCAAGCGTTTGTATACTTAGATAACGGTGGAGACGTAACTCAATATTCACAGATTAGGTTACATTAATTCGTTGCTGATTCTAAAGGATGTGCAAAATGATTATCTTCGTATCGTTGGAGTTCTTTCATTAATATTGTAATTTTTTTAGACTCAATAGACTTATGCACATATGTAATTACACCCAAGTTTTCCGACTGCACTGTCTCAGGAACCCTGCTATATTTCTCAAGTAGGCAATATGATAGTGAGAATGTTGTTTGGTGTGCTCTTTTCAAATCTCAAATTGCTTAGACTTTTACATGGTTAATACATACATAGGTAGGTATATGAGAATACAACAGCTAAAAATTTCCTGAATTTATAAGCACTTCACCTTTCCGCTACCTAAATACTCCCATGAAATTAGTCGTGAAACTAAACCATAATGCCCGAATTAAACTCCTTTTCCCAAAGCAGAGACTCATAAACTTCTGGAACTGTAATATGAGGTTTAAGCCACTGAAATCAGCGTGAGTATTGTACATTAGGGTGTCCCGAAATATTTTTTTTGGATTTCCTTAACGCAAGACCCCTCAAAATTTGCGGGTTTGATCGCAAATTACGAAACAAGTTTTAAAAACTAAATACAAATAGATCTTCAGGGCTCTACCGATCTTTAAAGTTTTGCGGTTTTGTCATTCATGCAGAACGCCCACTCACCACAACATATAATACATCCGCATATTGTTTGCATGCCTACTATGTAATTCTATTCGTTCTTATATAAGTTCTATTCGCTTAATTTTTTATGCAACTTACTTTTAAGTGCAAAAATCTGAATTCCATATAGTTACAATGAAAATACTCGTACATACACATATTTTCGACAATGGGTTTAATTCGGCTTCTGCATTTTATTTGCCTTTCAATCGTGGAGAATCAGTTCGATAAAAAAAACAATACGGTTCTTTAACTAAAGCATAAAGTTCTTATTTGCCTAAAGTTTAATTTTATAACATTACGAATATACTGGAATCAGAAAAGATTTAGAAGAGACTACAAGCGGTGGGCGAAGGTACTAGTATGCAGTGTTGTCACCTCAAAATGGGTTTTCATACGTTCAGTGTTCCCGCGAAGTCAAGAAAATTTGGATCGTAAAAACAGAACAATATATGTATATTGTTTTTAAGTATCATCTCAGAGAAAAACTATTAAAACTTCATATAAAATAAAATGCTTTAACATCATAACGATATGTTATTTTTTATTATTTCTAACATGCAAAAAAAAATCCATCAAATTCAAATATACACATATTGACACTAAAATAGGTGTAAAAATTTTTCTTTCGCAGCCTTACAGAATTCGCAATTAAAATTATATGAATAATGTACTTTACTAAAACGAATTGTGTTAAAATTATTTAATTTAATTTATTTAAACGAAAGTCATATCAGATAAACAAAAATCTCCTGAACATAGAAATAGGTTTGCAGCACTTTTTTTTTTAATTTTAAAAATAATTCAGTTAAAAATTCTTTATTCAATTAATTTTTTTAGGTGGTACAGTTATATGAAAAATAATAGGGACACTTGCCTTGAAATATTTCAAAGATCGATCCTGCTTCAATTTCTAAACAATGGTCAAAACTTATACATTAATTTCTTGCTCAGATGTCTCCGAAGTAAGGAAAGTTATTTAATCGGCCATTTTTTGCGTCGTTTGATAGTGGCTGATGATTTTGTGGAGAGTTCGTTTCAGCTTGTGAAAAATAATAGGGACACCAAACTTCAATTAAAATTTTTTTCGAAAGGGTGGAGATTTTTGTAGATAATAAAAAACTTATTCACTGAATATCAAATAAAGTTTTATACTAGGTTTTTAACCCTATAATATCATCAGGGACTCAGAATGGGTCGAGGAGACCCCTGCACTATTCAACTGATAGCAAAAAGAAAAAGTCTCCAAAAGAAGTGTTTTTCGTGCCGGGAAATTGACGAAATGTGAAATTGCTTTGAAATAATATTCGAAAATGCTGTAAAATATAACCCAAAAGTATAAACACGCGGACGGAAGCCAAAAATATCCCCACTGGTTCAAAGGAATATTATATTCGCAATCTCAAGCAGAAATACCAAAATTTGGACAGAAAAATATATTTGAATTCTAAGTTTTTTAAATTAATTAAATGTAATAAATAAAATAACTTTTGAGTATGACATTTTTATTATTTTAGCTCTAAAGTTTAGGTTTCTAAATATATGAAATTAACAAAATTTCAGATCTCGGTAGAGCCCTCAAGATCGAATTCAATTCCGGGTTTTTTACTTTTATTGTGATCTGTATTCAATTACGCAACTTTTGATACCTCTTGCGATAGCGTAGCTCGAAAAAAACTTTTTTTCATACATGAACGGGACACCCTATTGTACATACATACATATGTATATCGATCAATACCCTTGCTGTAGTAAAAAGACCCGAACGTCAGAAAATATACCCCAGATTGAATGTATTTGACAGCAGCCCTTATGCATAACTTATCGGAGGTATCTTATAGATAATTTGTAAATTAACTCAACAAATGCTCAAAAGGTCTCCGGAGTATTTAGAAACACATTTCTAGCATAACACGAGAATCAACATAAAATGTATCATATACGATAATATTGGCGATTCTAATGCCCATTGCACATCATCGAAGGAAGGAATTTTAAAACAAGTGTTGGTAATAGTCTTAATGCGAAAGCATTAACAAATGCAGTGTCTTCTTAAAATAAAAGGTGCCTAAACCAAAAAGCACATTCATCAACTATCTAATCATCAAAAACTAGCATGCGATTTTCCTCATCCATCAAGCGAATATGTATAGAAATGTAAAATATTCTTTCACAATATAAAATTTTAAATAAAACCAAATTGATGCTTGCACAAATTGTAGGTAAAAGTCATGATTGAAATATGCAGTCATGGCACAAATTTGCAGGCATCACAAAGGTTAAGAATAGTACACATACACAACAAACACAAGTAGAAGCAACACTTGATTTACTGTTTAACTAAAAATTGAAAGCACACAGAGCAATTACTTTAAAGGGAATTTAATACATAAATTTAAACTTTTAAAACTACACTTGCTAAATTTGAACGAATTTCCGCTCAAACTAAAAATGACGCCAACTTGAAATTGGGCGAAGTAGTGTTGATAGGTAAGTGGTGAGTTTATTAATCGCAAAGCGTGGCATCGTCGCGCCAACATTTGCGCGCCATAAACAAATTAAGAAAATAAAAGTATATAATAATAACGAAAAAAATAAAATATTAAAATATGTATGCATACCGCACTCAAAACTTATATACACACACACACCCATAGCTAAAAGGAGTGAATCGTTTTTTATACATACATACAACATTCTATAAAAAGTATATGACTATAATGGAATGCTACAACTTTTTAGCTGTTGAATAAAATTAACAATTATTCTTTTTTAACGACTTAAGCTAAATATTGTAATATCTAGTAAGCAAGTAAGCAATGGACCTCTATATATACATACAATACAATAATTAAAACACACAAAGACTACAAAAAGAAAATAGTTTAAGTCTGTTTAGTCTAAGATACGACAGAACAAATATGTATATCCCCTCATCTGTTATTTACCAATGGATAGTGGTAATTGACAGATCATAAGCATACTAACACATCGCACATGGGTTGCCTAGCTAAAACGCGTACGAAAGGTACTAAATATTTAAAACAAAAACTAAAATTTTTAAGTATACTCCCCTTTTCTGTTATTTAAAAAAACGATACACCAGATGATAGAGGGCAATTAGGAGAGTCCAAAAAACATGGGTTGCCTATCGAAATCTGGGGCAAACTGGAGGGTTGCCACCTTTGAAAAGTGCAAAATAATAGGTTATCTCCCCTTTTCTGTTATTTAAAGAAAACGATATACCAGACGAAAGAGGGCCATGAGGAGAGTCCAAAAAACATGGGTTACCTATCAAAATCTGGGGCAAACTGGAGGGTTGCCAGCTTTGAAAAGTGCAAAAAAATAGGTTATCTCCCCTTTTCTGTTATTTAAAAAAACGATATACCAGACGAAAGAGGGCCATGAGGAGAGTCCAAAAAACATGGGTTGCCTATCAAAATCTGGGGCAAACTGGAGGGTTGCCAGCTTTGAAAAGTGCGTGAGTGATTTCTAAATAAAGGAAAAAACGGTTAAATACATGTCGTATAGAAATATGTTGTTAGGAAACGTATAGTAAAATTTCACGAACTTTAATTTTGTGGAATACTTTAACCCGCTAACACCTCCACGAAAGGGTCGTTTTGACCCCCCTTTTTTAAAGTCCGAAAAAACAAACTAAACTTAGTGCTAAACACTAAAACTCTTTCAAGTAAAAACAAAGGAATACGTTTTTTGCTTTCTGTGGTCTTTTGGGTTATTTATACAAAAATTTTGTTTTTGTTTTAAATATTTAGTACCTTTCGTCCGCGTTTTAGCTAGGCAACCCATGTGCGATGTGTTAGTATGCTTATGATCTGTCAGTTACCACTATCCATTGGTAAATAACAGATGAGGTGATATATTTGTTCTGCCGTATCTCGGACTATTTCTTGCTCTTAAAAAAAAAAGAAACAAAATAACAATGAAAGCAACAAACAAAGAAATAAATAAAATAAAAAATTAATACAAATAAATGGCGAGGTAAACTGAATTCATTGCAACTTTTAAACCACCATCGAAGTCTTCAATTTCCGGCTAAAACATCAGTTAAATTCGCTGTAATCTCTTTATGTTGTCAAGTGTTCTCAACCTCAGAATATATTAAACGAATAAATTGAGGTAAAAAGAGCGTATAGAAAACTAACCTATCTACTATAGTTTAACTTATCCTCACATGTTATTTTTCCTAAATATTAAAACTTTTGGCAAAAAAAAAATCACGTTGAATAAAAACAAATAAGTTTTTCCCACATGCCTATTACTCGTTCGTATGTAGCTACAACACAGACCGTATTTCAGAGCGTGTTTTTTTGCAACCAGTTCCCTATTAAACATACATACATACATACACTAGGCGTAATCCCAAAGTGTTGTGAATCGTTGTAGACTTCCATAGCGTTAAAAAAAAATTTGGAAGCTTTCCATCTACAAAACTTAACTTACTTTACGACATTCGTAAGCTATCGTATAATTGAGCGTAAAAAACACAATTTTTTACATTAGTAGGTAAAGGAAAATATTATGCTTAGAAATCGTATAAACATATTCATATGTATGTATATCTATATATGTACATACATACATAATCAACCTACCAAACCCAACATTAAAGAAATAATAATTTACGACAGTTTTTTAAACTTATATTTTAAAAAAGATTTCGGGCGATCAATTAAAATTACTTTTATACATACATATATACATATACATATGTATGTTTGTTTAAGCAATGTTAAGATCAATCTTTCTTATTTTATTTGTTGTTATGTTTATGATAAAATACATATTATGTGTATTACGATCACGAGTAAAGAAAATTTATTATGTACTAACATCTAAAGCAAACAAAGTATATACATACATACATATAATAAAAGTGGTAAAATAAAATCGTCATATTATTGTAATTCAAATAAAAACAAAAACTATAATAAAACAGACTTGATATACATAGTTAAAAAAAACAAAAAAAAAAAAATTGGCGTTTATAATTCAATTTACTTACGGTTTACAAAAGGTAAGTTTATTGCTGAAATTTATTTATAGCTAGATTAGGGCTGACCGTTAAGGGTATCACATAGATTGAGTCAATCCGTAGTATTACCAGAAAACTTCTCGAACATGAAACACCTCTACACTAAAAGCCTTGACTCTAGACTGAAGAACAACCCGCCACTTTGGCAAATACCAGAGTTTCTTTAACCCTATTTCGGATACCAATTCAAGATCACTGAATGCTAGTTGCCCTAGTAGCGGAAGCCTTAGCCTGGAAAAAGCAGGACAGGAGCAGAGAAGATACTCTATCTTCTCTTCGTGCAATCCAATCCGATCCTCTGCATACAATTTCACCAACTAGCCCCATTTTGAACGCATTATCGTACAAAATGAACCAATGCAAATAATTGGTTAGTAAGTAAACATTTATTAGATTCTGCGGCAAATCCTCTTCCTCTTAATTGGAGCCTAACCGTCTGGACAATACTGGCCGAGTCTCAGCTTAGGGTTAATGAAGGAAGATCGAAATGGATAATTCCATTAGCCCCCTAGTGGACCTTCTAGCGGATCACCTACATATGGCATACCTATCAATCTATCTATTATATAAAAATTAATATGTGTGTGTGTGTATGTGTCCTTTATGGACTACCAAAGTAATCAACCGATCTTTATGAAATTTTCAGAGTAGATTGACGTGGTATTAGCGCACATGATAGGGTAAACAGAATTTCGAAAAAGGTAAAGGTAAAAGTAAAGATAAAGTAAACGTAAAGGTAAAGGTAAAGATAAAGGTAAAGGGAAAGACCCATTATAACATAAAAACTTTTTCGTCGCTACGAAGCGGGACGGGTATTTAATAATATAATATAATACAATGGCGCTATTATTACTCTAACGAGTTTTATGGCCGAGCTTCTCTCCCAATTCGAGGTGTGCTCCTTTTTGTTTTTCCTACTAATTGGGTGGACCTACAGTTTTATGACGGCTCCGAATGGCGAATGCATTTTTTGTGAGAAGCTTTTTCATGGCAGAAATACTATCGGAGGGTATGTCGCCCACTGCCGAGAGGTGACCGCTGCTCTTAAAAAACCCAATAATTGGATTTTTACTAATTAGAAAAATTGTTTTGGTGTTTTGCTCGGACTGTGGTTTGAACCAGAGACCTCTGGCACTGCACCATAGCGGCCAGTACGAAATAAAAATGCGATTTCGGAATTTTTGTTTTGTCTATTCTATTCGAATATTTAAATATATGTAGTTGTAGATTAACTTTGTACAACAAAATTATTGTAGATTAGTAAAGCACAATCTTGCCTATTTGATAATTTACTAACTAAATATGTATGTACATATCGCACGTTTTATGCAATAGGGATTTAACTCGAAATTTTCGATTTCTGAGATTTTGCCACATATTTCAATAACTGGACCATGCCTTTCAGTTCAGTCTTATAAAATACTCAAAAAGATAAAAATGGCGGAAATAAAAGTCTTTGCATCTTTATAGCATAAATTTTCAACGCTTACATGTTTCTGATAAAGTGATCGAATTCAGCTTTACTCCTTCTTTATTCATTGAAATGATTAACTTAAACTAGTTATTGCAGTTTTAATAATTATTTATAATAAAAATAGAACCTACAAATAATGGATACACAGAGGATTAAAAGTTTGGTTCCTCAATAGCGAGGACCTCATGGAGTATTCCCATGACCCACATTTATTAACTGAAGTATCTTCTAGCTCAGTTGTTAGCCCGGAAACGTTAACACAACAACAAAATAATTATTTAAATCATAACGTAAGGCATAATAATGGATTAAGAATTTTGTTATTTTTGTGATTTTAGAGCTTCAATATTACTTTTTCAGGAGAAAATTCAGAACCGGAATTACAAAACGTCGGACTTATATACTGATGAAAGTGATGTTGATCTCAGCGATAGTGATCCCACTTTCCAAATTGAAGCCCCTCCTGTTCGTCTTCAACCAGTTCAGTTGAGTGAAAATAAGAAAAAAGATTTAAGAGAGCTTCTTCAAAAGGGTTTAATACCTCGTTTTTATGAACCATTTTATAATTCCATATTATAAATAACTTGTTTTTATATACTACTGTAACTTTGTTTAAATTCCCCATGTTTAATGTACATGAACTTTAATTGCGTCTTACGTGTATACGTTATGAATAAATAACAGAAATATACTGTATGTTTTGGTCGATGCTTCATCATTGCATTATTGATAATATGTTATAATACTTACTTAATATGTATATCTAGTTATAGTAATTTCAGGCACGTTGAGTAAGAAAAGGAATTATTTCATAAAAGCTCTATGAATTTTTTATGCAAAAGTGAATTATCTGGAAATGAAAAAAGTAAAGCTAAAATAAATCAACTTCTGTTAAATAATATAATTATATTTTTAGACTGTATGATAGCCTGATTATTGCAGTTTTCCGTCATACCTTTCACATTAGCGTACCCTTACAGCGATCTTGTAAATAGCCGTAGAAGTAAACTCTTTTAAATTATAAAACTTTGTTTGCGTTTTCCCAAAAAAAATTTTTTTTTAGTTAAATCCCTATTGCATAAAACGTGCGATATGTACACATTACTTACAGGCGTAACAATAAACATGCATATCTGTGTTTGTCGAAATCCAGCACTTAACGAACATTAAATTTATTGAGGCCATAACTCTAAAAATTAAAGTATTTAAAAATATGTCCAATTACAATTAAATTTTAAATTACGAACAGAAAAGTGATTACTTAAGACTTCGGTTATTTTTTTTTTAAGTCTCCACAGATATGCTATATCATTGCCCTGACCACATCAAGGTTTGGCAGATTTCATTTATTTATGTACATTATTATTGTGATGATATCATTTAAAGTTAATAAATTCTTGAATTAAGTGCTTAAACCGTCTGACTTAGCCTCGTTTATATTACGATTTGTGCATTTTCTATATACATACATATATTTTATTTAAGGTAATTTAGTGCAGCAGCCATCAAATTAAACACCATCAGAGAGCTTCGTCTTTGTGGTTTACGCTGTATTCTTTTTTTGCAAGTATTCATAATTGATAAACCGTACTCCTTGTACGGATTGCGCTGTGGCATTTGTGAAATGGCACGCAAATAGAAGCATATTTCTGGGTTGCACCTTCCAGGCAAAGCGCATGAAGACTAACGAATAGAGAGTGAGCGCTGAAAAAAGAAAAAAATGGAAAACGAAAACGAAAACAAATTTAGGCACTTATTGCATTAAAATATGTAAGTGCAATTAATATTTATATTGTTGTTATAGAAAGTGTAAGATTGCTAGCCCAAACTACATTTCGCTCATTAAGAGTGAATATGTTTAATTTCTGTTCGCTGTTCTCAAAAAATGCGCACAGTTGCTAAGTCAAAATTAAACACAATTCGCTATGTACGAAAAAGGTCACAGAGTTCACAAGCATACAAATTGTAGCCCTGCGTACATACATACATACATACATATTTAAAAAAAAAACAACAACGAAATGCTCATACATATTTCTTTGATGATGTTTATTTTTGCGACAGGGTAGAATGATGGAATGATGGTATGATTCAATAAAATTTTGTAAAATGTTTAAGGAAATTGGTTATGAAATGCATATTAACCTATGTAGGTATGTAAATATCCCAAGTATAAAGAAGCATTGATTGACAAATTTAAAACGATTCTCTAACGTAGCTTCGCCCTTCCCATATGAAACTCAATCACATTCATTTGAATTTTTTTATACCTGAGGGCATATGGCAGGGGAAGAAAATTTTATTTTTATATTCAAAGGGCGAATTTGTATCTGTGCCTATGTCTGGGGGAAAAACAAAAACAAATGTGATTCAAGGGCATAGGCATGAGCATCTATGTTTTAGTGTTAAGTGTTTGGATCGTATTCTCTACAACTAAGATAACAAGTGTACTCACCTATCTACTTGAAACCCCATAAGCCTATACCTAGGTTTTCTTAATGCCAAACTTACCAAGCGTCATTTTTCCAGATATAAATTTCGGATCCTTTTTGAAATCAGCAATTGCTGCAACCGGAATACCCCAGTTGGCTACTGGTCCCCAAAAATGCGTACTTTACACATAAATATAAATAAAACATGTTAAAATTTTATAAATTACCTTTTTTATAGGTAAATATTTCGTATACCTCATTAAATAATCGCGAAACTCCTTGCTCTTCAGGCTATTCACCATTTTGGTGATAAGACTTTTGTTCGGTGCACGTTGAGCCATTTTTTGTTGTTGCTTGAACTGGATGAGACTTTTCTTCCCTGACTAGACGGTCTTATCAAAAAGGTGGCGTGGTTGTTGTTTTTGTATATACTTTGTGGTCTAATGAACTGCTGTAAAGTTAGTTTTTAATTTAATATTTCACAAATAGATAACAACAAATTCAGCATCAACCAAGCTTTAGCAGCTTTGGTATTCACTTCAATTGCTGGGTAAATATTTGGCAAAACTTTTGGATTACCTTTTGTACAACAGGTTATGTAAATTAGACGTCGAATTAAAGCAATACCAATTGAATCTATCAAGAAAAACAAACCAACCCACAAAGTTTGATTTTTTCAACAAATGCTAATTGCAAAAATCAGCTGTCAAATTTATTTGACATTTGGTAGTGTTGGAAAACGTTACATATTTTATATTTGCAGAGGATGCCATACTCTTAATAAAAAGACTTTTGGAGGCATTTTTGCGTTTAGTCCAAAACGCAACATTAAATGTTACATTTCTCCATACAAATGCCACCACCAAAATGCAACTTAACGCAACTATTTTTTTGCGTTTTGAATGCTAACGCAGAAAGCAACCCTGAAATCTTCGAAAAAATTTGCCATTCGAATGGAAAATATTGGCAACACTCTGGCAATACAAGAACGAAATACCTACAAGATTACGCATATAGAGCAGCATGAGCATGGGCACACGAGCTCCATGATGACGTCACTCTACATGTAATGAACGAAAGTAAACAAAACAGAGATCAAAATTAATACCAAAGCGGTTGGTACGTTTGGTTTGCAAAATTAGTGTATTATATTATTACATATTTTGCAAATTCTTGTTCTATTTTTTTAATTAGACAAAACAAAAAAATAAACCTCAACACCTGATTGCGTAATCTGGGATATTAGCTCCGTTTGTTTCGAACTTCTCAAATGCACATTTACAAAACGCGGCAGCATGAACACTTTTCGAAAAGCCATCTTCGAAAATGCAAAATGTTGCGTTTCAAATCCAGCATGAACATAGTATTAACGTTTACGGGGAGATATAAGAGAAATTTCACAAGATATCAAGGTTGTTCTCTCTGTCTAATCGTTTTGCCGAAATATCATGATATCCTGAGAAATTTCTCACACAGAGAGAGCGCACGTTTAAGAAAATAAAATTCGAACTGACTTCATTGTGAACTAGCATGTTAGCCATATTCTTTCCACTCTTTATACGACTGTTGTCGCGTTGCTTTGCTTGCTTCAATTTCGAATTAATTAATTTTTTATCTGAATAAAATAAAATACTTAAAAAACTAGAAACATAAATTTAAATTCACTTCTCATAGAAGACTATTGTGAATGTAATAACATGGTTGCATTTCCCGTGATATTTTTCTCATGATATCAAATATCACGGGTTGGGGTATGAGAAATTTTCCGAAGCTCCAAATTTGACAAGACGTGTGTTTTGTTGTTGTGCTCGGCAAATTTATCACACTTATGTCATCTCGGCATATTTGCCAGGCCAAAATCACACAGAGAGAATAACCATATCATGATATGTCGGCAAAAAGCTTAGCCATAGAGAACAACCTTTATAGAAATTTTCTATTAGGGCCTGGTTATGGTTACAATCTTGCTGGTCGAGCACCGTGAAATTGTTGTTGTGCACTCCGACGGTGAGAGAATTTTCGGACTCTCACATCCAGCAAATCTGCTGTGTGAAACAGGCAGCCAGCAGTCGAGGTTTCGGGGGTAATAATGTGTTACGTTGTGTATGTGTTCAGTAATAATCATGTGTTATGTTGTGTATGTGCGCTCCAATCATCAATGTAAGCATAAGAGCGCTTTCACATTACTCGGTGCGGAATCGGATCGACATTTTTGGTTTTTACCGAAAGTATACCGAAACCTTACCGACCGATCGATGTTTGTTTTCCTATTTTCTGCCGATAACGCTCCGAAAGTATTCCCACAAGTGTGAAAAACACAGCAACGCGGAATCGTTTCGGTAAGCTGGAAATACCGAGCAAAAAATGTCGATCCGATGTCGTACCGAGTAATGTGAAAAGGCCCTAACCACCTCTCACCAATCACGAAATGTTTCCGATTTTGATTGGCAATGTTGATTGGTACCATAACCACAGCATTAGAAAAGGATCCCACTCTTTTAAAAGTAATAGACTACAAAGACCTGGCAGTCCTGCAAATCAGCTGTGATTCGAAATTCGAACATTAATTTATTTATTTACATTGCGCCTGTGTAATTTCCGTGAAAATTCACTGTTGGACATCGGAATGCCGTTTGCAGTAGGAATATAAAGTGAAATCAGAGTTTTCTTAACTATAGCGCGGTTTAAATGTAAATTTAATCGTCGGAATATTTTAATGATTTGATAACGAAAAGGTGTGAAGTGATTGTTGTTGGTATATTATTTCGTTTCCTTCTTGCTTCCGGCGATTTACTTATATACGGTGATAGTTTATTTTCTAATTGGATTTTTTTAATATGAATAAATTTTAATGGGTTTTTCTAATCAGAACATGTTTGCTTGTCAGACTTGAGCTCATCGATACATACGTGCATATATATATACAAACATCTCCGGTTAGTACCTGTTTGAACGGACAGTGTACTTAATCCAAAGTGTGCCACATATTAAAATACCTAAGTACATACATACATAAATCTACATAAATAAACGACACATTAATTTAAAAAAAAGTCATGCTAAGTATTTGATGTAGAAATTTATCACAATGATTATTACAAGATTATCCACTACAACCTTCAATATATAGACAAAATACCTATCCTATAACCAATACCGCCGATTCGGACTTTATCCGATCAAGGGCTTTAATTTCAGTCAAACCCTTACGAAACAAACAACAGTTTATGGCCCAATGAACATATATCTTTTGTTAAGATGTGATCACATAGCATAAAAGGAAATTTAAGGCTAGAAAGGTATAAATTAGGGAGCAATCTGCAATGTATGTCTATATACAGCAGCTTATGGCAGTTCTGGAACAAGGCAGATGCTCCGCGAATTCGCAACTATTTATTAACTGAAAAACATCTGCCAGATAGCACATAGCCTCCAAGAGGCCGACCACAGTAATGGTGATTATACTAGATTTTAAGTTCGAATTGTGATTCCTCTTGGAATTATACCTACCTACATATGTACATAAGTATCCTAAACTATATAGGTATGTACATATTTTCAAGTTTAGCTTTGCATTGCATATCAATCATACAATTTCAAACTCGCTCGCTATGCTTGCCTTTGTTAGGAGAAACTCTTCTAACTTCGGTGACCCATACACTCGTAAATTGCTATTTTCGGCCTTTGTGAGGCCTAAACTTGAGTATGCTGCCTTTATTTGGCGCCCCTACCACGCGATTCATATAAATAGATTGGAACGGGTACAGAAAATTTTTCTCCGATTTGCTTTATATAATTTAAATTTCTCGCATCCGATTCCGTCCTATGAATCGCGTTGCCGTTTGATTGGTCTTCCGTCTTTATGCAATAGACGAACTCTCTTAGTCATATCTTTCATTTCAGATGTAGCAACGGGTAGGATTGACTGCCCTTCTCTGCTTGAAAGGTTGCCGTTCAATATTCCAAATAGAAACCTTCGCCGGTTTGACGTATTTCGTATTAGCTTATGCAAAACAATCTACACCGCTAATGCTCCTGTCAATAGAGCACTTTCAGAGTATAACTTCTTCGCAATTTCTTTAGACTTGGATTTATGTGAATCAAAATTTGTTCTAAAAACCAAATTAAAACACTACTTTCTTTGTAGACATCTTCCTTAGTTGATCTCAATTTTATATATTTTAAGTGTCTTACTAGTTATATATGTATGTATAATAATTTTATTTCTACTTCTTACTCTTTGTCAACTAGTCTGTAAGACAATTTTGTTATAGACTTGAAACAAATAAATAAATAATAAATATTTTCCTACCTCTATCTGCTGGTTTATGAAATTACCTCTGCAAACTTTCACTAGGTATTATAAGAACTTTTAATTGACTTTCCATTCCACTCAGGTAGATTTTTATTCTATTGTCGCCTTTTTAATTAACTTTTCTTATTTCTATTACATTTTATACCTACTTCCAAGAATTAATTTGGATAAACCTTGCCTACTACATAGCAAGACAAAAAGTTCCTTTATTTCCGTTCGCACACAGTTAAATACATAAAAATTAATACACAAGTCTCAGCAGCTCGCACGAAGATAACATCGTTAAAGTTTAATTTCCGGCAACTAACTTTACTAGTGATTACATATGTATATACATACTGTGCAGAGTTGTACATACAAAGATACATATGTATAAGTATGACATCTGCGTTGCACTCAATTCAATCATAATCCAAACTAGTAAATATAAAACCCAGGTCGTTGCTGTAACGGAAAAATTTATAACTTATTTTTATATCAAAATCATTTAAGTAAAAACCGTCGCACATTGAATATAAACAAGTAAATCCTCGCACACAAACACACACATAGTTTTCGCCATGACGCATTGGGAAGACTTTTATAACACGCATTTACCGCCAACCGATTTCGAGGATAATCGTTCTTTATTGAAAGAATTTTGTGAACGACACAATAAACTACAGAATCGTATCGTCCTTATAACGGTAAGTTGTATAAGATGTTCAATGAATATGTTTGTAGATATACATGTACATTTATTTTTGCTATACATACATACAATGTACTTTATTTCCAGAAAAAATATACATACTTACAAAACTTCATCCTTCTCCTTACTTATGGCGTTTTCTTTTCAACGAAAAAATGTTGCCCTCCTATATCACAATTATCAAATTTCGTATCCTGACTTTCTATAAAATGGCTGAATTTGTAGATAAGGGTTCCCTCTTTCTTAGCTAGAGGTCAATATATGGTGAAAGGACCAGACAAACTTACAAAATGGCTAAGAAAATCAAACAGGGCAACATTATTTCGAGAAAAGAAAACGCCATTAGTTAATACAAAAGCTTAACATCACTCCCCTATTTTTACTTTTCTACTTACAGTCAGGTGGCACCACAGTACCTCTCGAACACAATACCGTACGCTTCGTCGACAATTTTAGCGCGGGTACACGTGGTTCAGCGTCTGCTGAATATTTCCTTGATCAAGATTATGCCGTTATATTTATGTATCGCGTCAAATCGTTGGAACCCTTTACTCGTCACTTTACCGGCCAACAATTTTTCGATATGCTCGACATAACCGATAATGGACAGAGCACATCCATTACAGTAAAACCCGATTCAGTCGATGTCTTCGCACCCATATTGGCCAAATATAAACAAGCGCGTGAATCGCAACTGATATTATACGTTAGCTTTAATACGGTGGCTGACTATTTGTGGCTACTGCGTGCAGCATGTGAATGCCTGGCGGCATTCGAGGAGCGAGCGTTGTTGTATTTGGCGGCAGCAGTGTCGGATTTCTACATTCCTCAGGATATGATGGTAAGTGGTTTAATGTTTTATATTTAACACGTACTATGCGTACTATGAGTAAGAAATTCCATAAAGTAATTTAAAAAGTATCCTTCGTAGCTGTTGGATATACAAATTTGTGGCTATGGTATTTCGATCGCTTCAGTAGATCCCGAAATATAACACATTGAACATTTCTTCCTCTGGTCTGGTTCATTTTACGAAAAAAATTTTCTGAGGAATGTAAATTTTATCAGTGTAAAGTTTCTGAAAAATATTGATCTAAAAAGAAGGCAATTAAACTTGTAGTTTTAGGGGAATATCAGACAGTGGAAGTTTCCGCCTTAACCGACTCTCGTCTGTGCCGAAACAAATTTCATACTCCCTCAAATTAATGCATATTTGCAACAATCTCTGGTTCAACTGCGTATTGGGTCAGTTTTGTAGTTACTTAAACAATTCTACAACAACAACATGACATTATTCACCATTCTTAGATAACCACCGACTGCTAATATTTTCATGGGACAGCCATGATGCTAACGCACTCCATACTCGAGTGTCTCAGAATATTTAAAAAAAAAATTTAAATAGTAATTTGTCTTTTACGATGCAAAATTTGTGTGCGTAGCGCCTTGACCTCATTCTTTGAAGGCAACTTGTGGATGAAGAAGTGTTACAATGGTTACAGAAATGCGAGACTAGTAAAATTGTCGTACATATTTACATACATATATGTACATATATCAATGTACATAAGTATGGTATGTAATTTAATTTTATTCATTTACTATATTGGCGAGCGAAATTCAGTTAAGCTCAAGCTCGAATTTCCAAAGTGAAATGGCAAACATTCCGTATATATGTACATATCGACGGCTGAGAATAAGATCGCCCTATTTCAAAAATTGTTTCAAAAACGCCCTATTTGAAAAATTGTTTCAATAACGTCCTATTTCAGATTTTGCTTCAAGAACGCCCTATTTGAAAAATTGTTTCAATAACGTCCTATCTCAGATTTTGCTTCAAAAACGCCCTATTTCAGAGAAAATTCCATATATCGCACGTTTTATGCAATAGGGATTTAACTCGAAATTTTCGATTTCTGGGCGATCTTATTCTCAGCCGTCGATATGTATGTATGTATGTACATTAGAGCGTATCACGGTGTAGGGAGGAAAAAAAAGTTGAAAATGTTCCCCCCCAGTTTGAACACTTACCTTATGAGGTTTTCAAAAAAAAAAATTTTTAATTATTTTGTCACCCTGTAAAAACAGCGAAATTTGTTTTTTTCTATAATTTCTATATTTTACGTTCGATTTTCAAAAGTGATACATTTTTAGAAAGGTATTCACCAAGGCAATATTTCATCCATAGAAACTTTTAGTCCATCATGCCAAGTTCAGATTTTATTCTATTTTTACTAAAACCAACACCCTGTATTTGAAAAAAAAATTGTTTCCTGAAAACTAAGAGCTGCTCTAGCTTACGCCAGGTTAAGATATTTCACAAAATTGTGTTTAATGAACACTTTTCTTGCTCTTCACGAGGATGCTCAAAACAAAACTAGAGTACCTAATCTAAATCACAAATTTCTGCTCTAGCTTTTTTTGTGGAGTAAGTTAGAGCAGAGAAGCAATTGTCAGTCAAGAAAAAATGAATTTTTGAAAAGTTCAAAAAAACTAGCTTGCAAGAAAAACCACATTTGGCATGCGTGCATTTGTGCATTTGCATTAATTTTGAGGATTAACAAAAAAATAAATGGAAACTATAAAGATTCAAGTGTTTCATGGCATTTCTGCTCTGAGTTGCTCTAAGTTGCTCTATTTCTATTTTAACAGCTGCCCTACTCTGCTCTGCTCTAACCTGCTCTGAACTTTTTTTTGTTCATTAAACAGAGCTAATATTAATAAATAATAATCTTTTTTACTCATATAATGATGCCAAAACTATATTCAAGGCTATATTTACTTTATTAAAAAAAAAAAATTTTAATACAGGGTGTTGCTTTTAAATAAATTTTAATAAAAGCTAAAGTTGGTGTCGCAGGTTAATGGCTTATATGGACGAAATATGACACGGGTTAAAACCTTTACAACAATATAATGCCCGTTGAAATCAAAGACCAAATAGAAAAGTTATAAGCAAAAAACGAATTTCGCTGTTTTTACAGGGTGCCGAAAAAATTTTTTTTTCCATTTTTGAAATCTCCAACAAGTAAACATTGGAACCAGGGGGAACATTTTAAACTTTTTTTGGTGATACGCTCTAATGTACATATCAAAAGTAGCTATGTGAAAATTTTCCATATTGAGCTTTTGATGGATCATGTGTCAGTATTTAAAAATGTGCAATCTCCATTAAAAATTTATTGCAAAATACATCCGTATTGTGAGAAAAAAGCATTAAATACAAATACACTTTCAAGTCTTTATGTTTTATTTATAGACTTTCAAAAGTATCTACATACCTATGTATCTAAAATAGGTCACTCATACGCCTTGGCACATATCTGTGCCGCCTCATATAAGGAGCGCTCTAAATTCCAAAACCATTTTATTTCCACCTGATTCACTAAATCTTAACAAGAAGAGTAAATTTTAAGCGTCTTAAGCGATTAATAACCCATTGATGGCACTTTGTTTTGAAGAAGTATCATAATATTCTGCATCTTTTTAATTTGAGCGTAGCCGTCTAGACGTCCGTTTTGATCGTTAAATTCCTTATGATCTAAGCTTTCGGGTAATAACAAAAAAATATTCAAAAAGAAAAAAAATTGATTTTAGTCCGTAGTGGTTTTTTTCTAATTTGTGACTTAATATGAAAAATTCACATATCCACTTTTGAAAGTGGACTGACTGACTACTCATATCTACTGTATAAGTACGTACCTACTTACGAATTTCTTTTATCCGGCGTAGACGGTAATTTCTTTGTTTTACAACATCAATTACAAATGTTCAATTGTTTAAGCAAACTTTTCATCTGCATTGTAATTACCATTAGTGGATTATCTCCTTCAGTCGCTGTTATAATTCAATCAATTGCTAGAAATGTGCCATGATATGCCGGTGGTGTTGATTTACTTGTCAATGGAAATAAGAATCGCAAATTTAAGCAAGCACAGCAGATTTGGCAACGATTCAAAGACATATAGAAATTTTTAATGATAATGAAGTTAAGTAAAAGCTTCTAAAAAGCGTCTATTATCTACACTACGTTATACATAATATATATGTAGGTACAATGCTTCACAAGTGTATACTATCTATTAGTATAAACTAGAAAGTTTGCTTGTTGCATATGCTAAATATCCAAAGGTATATTAGTGTTATTTATTTAAAAGAAAATTTGATCTTGATAAATGCTTCGGAGAATTGCTCTGTCAAGACTACTGTCCCTTAGGTGCTCCTTACTACTTGTATATTGTAGATTTATAGTTCAGTTCACATACAAATGCATACCATCATTGTAATTTTAGTGTCATTTTCAATTTTATTACATTCAGTTTAATTTTATCACAATGTTTTACATCAATGCAGCAATATGCGACTTCGCCAAGTACACAGACTAACTAAGTAAATACGAGTATTCAGTTTATATGTCTTCAGCAGACATCCTCCATATGACTTAAGTCCTTCATAGGCAATGCAAAGTGTCCGTGCCTGCCAGATATGTAAATGCATACATACATATGTACATACATACACACATATAAAATTATATAGTAAGGTAAGTGTACATAATTCCGTGATAATCGTTTATATTCGTTAAAATAAGGAATTGGTACAATATTTAATCAAACAAAATATTATATCATATTATTTTAACTTCAAAGTATATTAATTTATAATTTTGTTGTAATTTTAGAGCTTACTGATTTAATAAAACCACTTTAAAACTGACAGGTCAGAAAATTAGCATAATACAGGAAATTTCTTAAGCGAATGGTTAAGGAGCGTGAAGTATTTTCTTAAGGCTATAAAAATTTACTGGCTAAGATTTTTATCAATATTATTATATTTTATGATTCAATAGGCATCTGGCATTTGTTGTTGTAACTTTCAACCTTATTTCAATAGTTATTTTTTTCTTAAAAGTAAATTTTCTTTATCACGGAATTAGGGACATCTTTCATTTCCCCATGTACATAATTCCGTGACTATCACGGAATTAGTAAATTTTAGTACTTAATTATTTCTTCTTTTAAATAGCTTTTTTGAAAAGCACCAAAGGTAATACAACATTTTTCCATTAAATAAAATCCCAGAGAAGTTCTTGACCTAATTCCGTGATATAGATTTTTTAACCTATTCGCTAATATTCAACTTATAAGTGACTGGCGATACTATCACGGAATTAGGGTCTTATACTGTTCCTTATTCCGTGATACATATATCGCACATTTACGTTTTATGTTTTTTTGTACTTTCTTTGTCTTTCGCTTAAGTTTGTATCTAAATGTAATTCTTTAAGAATAAAAAAATTTTAATGAAATTTAATTTTATTATTATTTTGCCCTTTTTTAATAAGTATCTGAATTTTTATAGAGAAAAAAATTTAAATTTTTAATAATTTTTTTTTCTTTATTTAAATTTATTTTGTTAATAAACACAAATTTCAATTTCATAAAAAATATAGAATAAGTATTTAAGTCTAATATGTATGTAATATAATGATTTGAAAAATTATTTCTGTGCATTTTGTTACAAGGCCGGAATTAGGTACATTCATTCACGGAATTAGGGACATGAGAAAATTTTTGTCACGGAATTAGGGACATTTGCATGTACATCAAATTTTAATTAAAATAAATAGTAATTGTAGTTATTTTAATTTTTTAGCAATTGAGAATGAGCGTCAATGCATCAATTTATTTGAAACATATTTGTTTTTCAGTTTGCGGTCTATAGTTTAAGCTCCAAAAATCTTTCAATTCAGAAAAGTCCTTAGTATCACGAAAATATGTACATTTACCTTATTCTCTTTCACTCAAAGTTTACTTTAGAGATCTTGGCTTTGGTTCGCCTTGACATTGCCCTTGTCATGCCACTTCTTTTCTTTGTCCCTTTTCTGGCGGGAATTGCATTTGCGAACAGACGTAATCTTGACTTTGTTTGGCTGATTGTGCAGCAGTGAGCTGAATGGGTGTGTGATTGTTTTTGGCTTTTGTTATATATTACTACGACTACGATTATTATTTGTTGTGATATCGTGTCGTCCATGTCAAAACTATGTTTTGAGTGGGTGTAAAGTGCGAAAGTGTCACAGCTGGTTTTTATGTTAAAATGTTGAGCGCCTTTGACATTGGTTTAAAATGTAAATGTTAAAAAATTGAAATGTAATATGGATGACATGATAAACATATTACGGGATTTACTCGTACATGGCTGAGTAGTATTAATGTACTACATACATATGTACATTGTACAAGTATGTAAGTAGTGGCTTGTTATAAAAATTTAATAGAAATTTCATGAAAAAAAATATATTAAATATGTATATAAAACAAAATCAAAAGAACGAAAACAACCTTCGCTTGTACGTCGGGTCTAAGTACTAGAATTACCCGCACTTTCATACGTACATATTAAGGTGGTACAAAATAATTAAAACACAACAAATCAGAACAAGGCTATTTTGATGCTTTTGTTCCTAATAATAGATAGTGTTTCCTCTTCTAGCGATAAAAAGCTCTTTCTTTTTCATTAAGGACCTTCCATAAAATTATGTTTCATCACGACTTCTGAACTTTAATATATAAAAATACTATTTTTCCTAATTTTCTAAAAAAGGGGTAAAAAACCCTCTATCGTCGGCTAAAATGTTCTAGAGAATTATTCGCCATATAATCTCAGTAGGGGTCTCCTCAGAAGAAATTTGGGTAAAATGAACCTAAAAGACCACAGGTAGCGAAAAACATATGTATGTATATTTCTTGGAATGTTGAACGTGTTCTATTCCCGGTTCTGCTGAAGCAATCGAAATACTTCCTTTACAAAAGGTTAATTACTTTTGACTACGTTTAAGATGCAGGCATTAAAAAGTACATTAGGTTGGTATAAATGAAATACTGGGTGGGGGTGACCCCATTTGCGCACATCGGGTTAATAATATTACATAGTATAAATCATCCTTTCAATCCAAAAACGAAACTTAGAGATCGGACTATAAATACCGAAGATATGAAAGAAATGTATTTGGGCGACAAACAAAAAATTCCGGAGAGGGTTTTCCAAAAAGACAACATATGGGGACGTACAGCGAACTTAATTTTTTGCGATACTGTCTAAATGTATATACATACGTATGTATTTAAGCGCGAGTTCAAAAGTGGGTAAACATAGATTCATTAATGGTTGGTGTTCCCTCCACAACTAATCTCTTTACTTTTTGAATTAGCCCTGAATCCCATTCGGATCTTTGATAAGTGGCGCCGTAAATTTGCCTTTTTAATGCAAAATTTCGGGTTGACGGCGTCGGAAAATTACATTGTTGGACAACAGATATCTTCTAGCTCTTTGCGAAACTTTCTCGGTTTGACATCAAAGACCAATTCCGTGAAGGTCGTCCAAAAACGGCCGTTGAGCCAGAGAACATTGATGCTGTGCGTGAACTCATAATGCAAGATCGTCATGTGACATACCGTGAGATAGAGACATCCTTGGACATTTCTTCCACAAGCATGCATTCGATATTGCATAAACACCTGGCCGGAAAAAAAGTTTGTTCTCGTTGGATCCCGCACAATTTGACTGCCGCTCAAGAAAAGGCTCGTGTCGATTGGTGCAAAGAAATGTTGCAAAAATACGATCGCGGTGCTTCAAAAGATGTTTATAAGATCGTCACAGGTGACGAATCATAGATCTATGCGCATGAACCCGAAACACAACAACAATCGACCGTGTGGGTCTTCGAAGATGAGCCAAATCCAACGAAAGTTGTTCGTGGAAGAAGCACTTCGAAGCAAATTATCGCCTGTTTCTTCGGCAAATCTGGTCATGTGGTGACTGTTCCGCTTGAGCAACGTAGGACGGTCAATTCTGACTGGTACACCACAATTTGTTTGCCTGAAGTCTTCGAAGAAATTCGAAAAACGATCAAGAGAAGACGAATCATTGTTCACCATGACAATGCGAGCTCTCACACATCGGCTCAAACCAACGCCTTTTTGGGCGGCAAAAACGTCGAATTGATGGGTCATCCGCCGTACAGCCCTGACTTCGCACCCAAAAATGCGTGGTCAACGATTTTCGTCGCCAGAAAAAGCTCTTCAAGCGTTCAAAAACCATGTTTTGGAGGTGTCTCAATCGGAGTGGAAAAAGTGCTTCGACAATTGGTTTCAGCGCATGCAAAAGTGTATAAATCATGCTGGAGAATACTTTGAAAAACAATAAAACCATTTTCGACGTTTAATATTCGCATTTTCATTATTAGGCTAAAAATATATCGAGCACCCCTCGTACCTAATATGAACTAGTAAAGAATGTGTAGGAGCCTAAATGACATTAGGGCGAAAGAAAAAAATTTACAAGATACACTGAGAGATAAAAAATATATGGAGGGGTCAAAGAAATTGTTTACCTATTTTGAACACTACTTTCTTTGTTTTGAGTAAATTTTCCTTAAAACATGTTAAAAGGTTTATAAAATATTGTTGTTACATGCGTTACCATGGTTTCATATACTTGTTTTGAAAAAATTCATACATTAAAATAATGAAAAATTCTTTAAGCGTCATTCCATTCCCAACTTTCCTTGTTTTGAAGACTTGATTTCTTTAATTTTGAGAAATTAAATTCCCATACAAATCCCCATGGCAACGAATTTGTTTGAAAGTTTTTTTTATGTTTTTTCCACATTTTTGAGAAAATTTACACAAAACAAAGAAAATTTTGTATTGGGACGCATGTTCAAAATAAGGAAAATTATGTCTTTGATCGAGAGAAATTTTTTTTTTTGAGTGTAGATTATGTAAATCAAATTATGATGTATTGTGGAACGATCCTCCGTCATCCCTTGTCAAGTATTTAATCAAATTACTTAACAAAGTACAGCAACAGCTTGAGGGTGACAACAACATCAACACCAACGCCCACTGTAGAGAAAGTGAGAAAACTAGAAAAATAAACGTAGTAAACCTCATAACTCACCAGGGCCAAGAATAGAAAGAAAAAATTGTGATTATTAACATAATCATGATTATAAGATTATATATGTATGTATGTATATGTATACATATATGCCTTTACATATGTGCATATAGGAGTGTTTGCTTTAGATTACGAAGGCAAGTAAAATGAAGGAAAAACTAAAAATATTAAAGTACATACATACATATCTAAATATGTACATTCATTTTGGCATTTATACTCATCATTATCATAAAGGAAATTTTAGGGTAAATTGTAAAAGGAAACAATTTTGTAACAAACAAAAGCAAAGTAAATTGGCGCAACAAGAGAGTATTTGAGACACTTAGGGATATCGATTTAGTAAGCATATTTATAATGTAGGCTTTGCTGCTTTTAAATGCGGAGCCATGCAGCATGTACATACTCTAAGCGACGGGCTTAAGCCTTCTTTATTTGGGCTGATCATCAATGAGATATCTGAATGATGGCTGAAGGAATTTATAATGTTTTGCAACTATGTATTGTGATAATTGGGTGGCATTTCGTCTCATCTATGGGTATAAATGCTTTGCGAGATCTTCAAGCTATCTTATGTTCTACATTCATTTGCAAATCGCTTGGGTATCATCTCAAAGTAACTAGTGGGCGTGAATCTAAGTAGGTATGTGTAGCTATATTTTTGTAGTGGCCCTTTTACCACATTCTAAGAAATATATTACTTTCACACGCTCAATATATGTAGAAGCTTTCACTTTCACTTTTATTTCCATGCTTCAACGTTGACGAAATGAAAGGATTTATGAAACTGTAAAGTTACATTGATACATACAATTATGCAAAAGCTTTTCGCATTTAAATTTTATTTTTTTACGTTGTCGCTGTCCCTCAATTTTATTTAAATTTTTTTTCTTTTAGTCACTGGTACCTTAAGGGTTCATTTTTTTTATATATATGTACATATGTGTATATGTATGTATATATGTCACCTAATTAAACTGCAAAAAAATAAATTAGATAGTTGATGATGTTGAGTGACATTGACGGTTAAGGACTATCCCTATTGAAATTATTTGAAAAAACATGCTTATATTCATAGAAAACAAAAAAAAGTATTTAATTAAATAATCCAGCGCGGACTTCAGCAAGGTCGACACTTAATTATTGAAATGGAATGAGTAAATGCTGCTGGTTCATTTATGTATGAACATTTGTAAGTACATATGTGTATGCTTGATTGGGCTGTGCAAGGATAAGAAATTAAATTAGTTTAATGAAAAAATTAAATTGGTTAAAAAAAAATATTATAATAATATGTACAGTTCTGCGATATTGTTAATAATAAACGCAATTTATAGGCGATATTTGCCTAACATTGATTTCAGGGAGTCGATTTAAAGGAAACATTTTTGCATTTATATAGAAAACGCTTTCCTGCAAACAATTTTAATGTTAAAATTATAATAAAAAGCATTGGTTGCATCTTAGTTAACATTTATTTCGAAATCCTGATTGCTGTCCAATAACCTTTTTAAAATGATACTCATACGACAATTTCAATTTCAATTTATTTAACCTATTTCACATGGCTGCATTTTAAGACAATGTCTTTTATAATACATCAACTGCATAATTCTATTTTACAACAAATCTTATCCTAAAAATAAAGTTGGCATACATTTGAACAAGGAAAATTGTTATTAACAAATAAAAACTAAACAAGTTAAAACTTAAACTATAATAAACATTAAAAATAATAATAGAAAGTTAAATTGATTTTAAAATTAAAAAGAAAAAAAAAAACACAAAAATAATTGAAGATAGAAGAAAGATTAAAGAAAAGATAAAAGAAAGTCTAGGAATAAAGTCCTGAAAATTGTGAAAGCTGCTATCATACACCTCACGCAGAAGTGAAATGGTTGTAAATCACCTTTTTGTAGTTGCTTCTGCTCAGCATAGCTTTGACAGTAACAGGGATGGAATTCCAGAGCCTCACAGCATTAACGAAAAAGAGTCTTGATGAGGACAGAAAATAATATCTTGGTATTATCAGGGTTTGGTGCCTCGATGATTTAGATAGTTGTAATTTTTCATGGAGATAATTCGGGGTTTTAAATTCCATAAGTTTATATAAGAATATGCAATTTCTGGATTTTATATATTGGAAAATACTGCACCCAAGAACTTTTGTTTTCAACGAGGAAATATGATCATATTTCTTCAGACCATACACATAACGTGTAACATTGTTAGACAACACATCAATTTTACGGTACGATACAGAATCAAGTTTACTATATACCAGCTCAGAGTACGTTATATGCGGCACAATAAGTTGCATAGCAAGTTTTCTTCTTGTCTCTTGAGGGGTAAATGTTGCTGACATTTTTAATTTACGAAGGACAGTATAAACATTACACACAACTTTAATTACATGATCAGAACAGCTCAACATAGAATTGACAATAAAGCCCAAATTTTTTATTTTTTCAGTAAAGGCCAAAACACTGTCACCAAGAAAAAGTTTTGGTACATCAAAAAGATTAATCTTACTGCTACTCACAGGCAACACAAACGATTTTGCTACATTCAGACGCAGACCATTTTTAGGAGCCCATTGCGAGATGGCAGACAAGTCACAGTTTATTCTATAACACAAGTCATCAACAAGTCCAATGCGACTAGATAGATACAATTGAATATCGTCAGCATAAGCATGGACATTGACGTAGTGGCACACAGAGAATACATCGTTTACAAAAAGACTAAACAAAAGGGGACCTAACACCGATCCTTGCGGAACACCAGACGTAACAGTACAAGAGTTAGATGAAATGCCACTACACACCACTTTCTGGGTTCTTCCTGTGAGGTAACTTGTCATGAGTCTCACAGAGCTATCCGAGAATCCAAAGATATGTTTTAGCTTCATGCAAAGTAGGTCATGATTTACTAGGTCAAAGGCTTTTGAAAGGTCAAGAAGGCAAAGCAGAGTCAGGTCACCATTATCAAAGTTTAATCTAATATCATCTATAATTTTTATCATTGCCGTAGAGCAACTATGATTTGGTCGAAACCCAGATTGAAGTGGATATAAAGCCGAGATCACACGATTTACGCATTTGTACAAAAAATGACAAATTTAAATTTGTCCACATTTGCCCATTTTGATATCGATGTGCAAATGATTTGCTTTGCGTTCACACGATTTGCCCGATTTATTAGCTTTTGATTTGCCGCACATTTGTACATAGAAGTAAAGTGGCAAATTTGTTCACATTCGTTCACACGATTTAACCAATCATGATAAAACAGTCGTATGAAAAATATCTGAATATCTAAAAAACTGTACGTATTACAGAAAATCTGACTTCAGATTCGGATTCAGCGCACCGAGATCCTTTAGAAAAGTAGAATTTTATTTCTGTAACAAAAATTTGTTGAAATTTTGTCGACCTGTGTTAACAAACACAAATTAATCAAATAGGTATTAAATCACTGGATAGTACTTGTTTTAATTCTCTGTAAGATCATATAAAGCTAATTTAATTCATTCAATAGAATACGTGTGTTAACGAGCTCCAAAAAAATGGTCATTGTGAAATGTTTACTTTGGTTGCACAAAAGTGAATTAAATGTTGCAGATACGTCATATATGAAGAAATTGTTTATGTATTCATTATTCCTAATTTTTTCTAGCTAAACGTTAAAAAATGCTTCTTCGGCCTATATGACACTACGTTTTTTCTCTGGTATATTTGGTTTGAAAAACCCGCCGAAAATCAAAATACAAAAACAGTTCTTGAAAAGACACAAAACCTGTGTTCAATTACTAAAAATTTTTAACTTATTTTTCATAAAAACTGTCATTTTCATATGGAGAGCTGTCACTTTTTACGAAAAATTCGTAACAATTTTTTGTTATTGAACAGAGCTAAATAATAATATAATAATAATACAATGGCGCTAATATAACTCTGACGAGTTTTATGGCCGGGCTTCTCTCCCAATTCGAGGTGTGCTCCTTTTGTTTGTCCTAATAATTGGGTAGACCTACAGTTTTATGCCGGCTCCGAACGACGAATACATTTCTTTGAGAAGCTTTTTCATGGCAGAAATACACTCGGAGGGTATGCCGCTCACTGCCGAGAGGTGACCGCTGTTTCTAAAACCCCAACAATTGAGTTTTAATTAATTAGAAACAATTTTTTTGGTGTTTTTTCGGACTGGGGTTTGAACCCGAGACCTCTGGTATAGCAAGCGAGCACTCCCCAGACTGCACCACAGCGGCCACGAACAGAGCTAGGTACTCCATCAAAAACAATTTGATTGATATTAAACTTCAAACTAAATGAAAATAATATTTATTTCAAAAATTAATTTTTTTCGAAATTGGAATTCAAATTACTGAAATAAAAAAATTATGCATCTCAAATGGCATGATATCTGTGTATTCTATTTTATAAAGAGAAGCCAGTGCGCCGTATAATGTTTTTTCCGGACTTCTTCTTTCCCCTTATGGCCAAAGCAGAAGCTTAAAAGAGGCCAATTTAATACTTGTATTTCCATATATTTTTTATTATACTCAGCTGTACTAGTACACAGAGTATTATAGTTTTAATCACATAACGGTGGATTGTAACAGAATGAAATAATCGAGATAGATATAGACTTATATATATCAAAATGATCAGGGTGAAAAGAGAAATCGATTGAGCCATGTCCGTCCGTCCGTCCGTCCGTCCGTCTGTCCGTCTGTCCGTCCGTCCGTCTGTAAACACTCTAACTCGCGAAAAAATTGAGATATTTTGATGAAATTTGAAATGCAAGTTGGTATCGACACTGGGACGGTTGGTATTGAAAATGGGCGAAATCGGACCATGACCACGCCCACTTTTCCTATATAGAAAAAATCGGAAATCTGGTATCTCAGCCACTAATATAGCTAGAGTGATGAAATTTTACCCACGTGTTGAGCTCAGGCCCCTAAGAAGAAATTTGATGGAATTTTGGAAAATGGGCGGTGCCACGCCCACTTATTAAGGAGCAAACATTGAAAGCTTTATGAGTCATAACTCAAAAACTGTTGAAGATATATCGATGAAATTTGGTATGCGTGATTTACTTACTTAAACAAATGTTTTGACGGAAAATTGCCAAAATCGGTTGACGGCCACGCCCACTTTTATATATGGGAACTATAAAGGGGCCTAATAAAAACATTTTAAGCGATATCTCTGTCAAATATAAAGATCTATCACTGAAATTTTGTGGCATGAGTCCAGCTATGTACATAAAACAAAAAGCACAAAAATTTAGGAAAATGGGCGGTGCCACGCCCACTTATTAAGGGGCAAATATTGAAAGTTTTATGAGTCATAACTCAGAAACCATTGAAGATATATCAATGAAATTTAGTACGCGTGATATATGTACTTAGGCAAATGTTTGGACGAAAAATTTCCAAAATCGGTTGACGACCACGCCCACTTTTATATATGGGTCTTATAAAGTGACCTAATAAAAACATTTTAAGCGATATCTCTGTCAAATATAAAGATATATCATTAAAATTTTATGGCAGGAGTCTAACTACGAACATAAGACAAAAACCGTAAAAATTTTGGAAAATGGGCGTGGCACCGCCTCTTTTTAGAAGCTGGAATATACGAGATTTCTGAGCCCATAACTCGACAAATAATTGATATATAATGACGAAACTTGGTGTGTACACTTTTATTACTTGTGGTAATACATGTTAAAAATTTTAGCGAAATCGGTTGACGACCACGCCCACTTTTAAATATGGGTATTATAAAGTGGCCTAATAAAAACATTTTAAGCGATATCTCTGTCAAATATAAAGATATATCATTGAAATTTTATAGCAGGAGTCCAACTGCGGACATAAAACGAAAACCACAAAAATTTTGGAAAATGGGCGTGGCACCGCCTCTTTTTAGAAACAGGAATATACGAGATTTCTTAGCCTATAACTCGACAAATAATTGAGATATTATGACGAAACTTGGTTTATACACTTTTATATCTTGTGTTAATAGACACGAAAAAATTTATTGAAATCGGTTTATGACCACGCCTACTTTTTAACAAAGATATTTCTGGAACACCCTTTGGGAATTTGTAACGTGACATCTTTGTAACTAGAGTCATAAAGGAGTGAAATTTTGCACAAAGAATAATATTCATATGCTTAGTTGGATGACTGATAAAAATGTTGAAAATGGTCGTGGCTACGCCCACTTTATGCAGCACTTGCTTTATAGAAAGTACCTACACCGTGTTTCCATCAAACGCAAACAAACAATGAAAGCATACAGCTGAGTATCTAATGTTCGATTCCACTCGAACTTAGGCTTCCTTACTTGTTTTAAACATAATTTATTTTATAGTTGTCAAAAAAGATTTGTATATTTGCCACAACTATTTGTATCCAAGTGGCAAATCAAAATTTGTCCATTTTCATCATTTTCATTTACCTTCTGTATGGCATTTGTGTTCACACGATTTGGCTACAAGGGCCGTTTTTGATTTGCCACAAGAGGCTAAATATTTGGCTTTTTTGATTTGTCTCAAATGAAATTTACCGTTCACACGGTTTGCCTATGAATTTGGCAAATTTTTAGCCAAATGTACAAATTGTGTGATCTTAGCTTAAGAGGTTATTTCTGTGAACAAAACATGAAATTTGATTTGCCATTAAAGACTCGCACACTTTTGAGAGAACTGGCAAGATGCTGATCGGCCTATAGTCACAAGGCTCTACGGAGTTATTTTTCTTCGCACCAGGAATAACAATCGCTTTTTTCCACTGATCAGGAAAGCACGAAGTGGTAAAGCAATGATTAATTATATGTGTATAATAAATGGTAAAACTAGTTTTATAAATTTCAAGGATATACCATCCTCACCAGTGGCATTGGATCTGATAGCCATGACGGACTTGAAAACCTCTAGCTCAGTGACAGACTCAAATTCAAAACGTTTTTCAGGTCTAAAACAAGTGGAAAAGTTCTGAGCTAAAGGATTTTTGGCACCATTGCTAGCACTAATAAAATAACCATTAAGCACGTCAGGACTAATCTTGCATTCACTTGTGTGCTTTCCACACAGTAAAAATTTTAGTTTAATTTTAATACCATTTTGGTATTTATATATAACAATGCCAAAAAGTATAAAATTAAAACCATTCTGGTTTAAAAAAAAGAAGAGAATCTGAGAGACAGAAATTATTCTTGGTGTCAAATTAATATTTTTTTGGAATTAAATCAAAACCAAATTTTGCTTATTTTTAGAATATTTTTGGTATTAAAAATAGTTGAAATGGTATAAGATCAATCCGAAAATTGGAATAAATTTTATACTTTTTTGGATTTAAAAATAAACCCCCATAAAATGTCCAGTGGATATACCGCAAATAACCCTTTATCCCAAAGATTAATGAGAAATTGAATAAGGTTAACATAGTTTATTTACATAAAAATCCAAAACAGTAGTAGCAAACACTAAAGTACCTTATATATCGAGCCCTAATCCTCATAAAAGTGTATCCAACAAAATGTAAATTTTACAGGACACAGTTTTTTTTAATTTGTTTTGCATACAGTTTGTATGCAGCCTTGAAACTTATTTAGTCTCTAAATTCGAAACTGCACATTTCACAGCTATGCAATTTTTGGGTGTTGATGCATGTTATAATAAATTGTTGATTTCCATAAAAAAGCTGAAATCGATAATTTTGTTGGGTACACTTTTATGGCAGTTAGGACTCGATATATGTATATACATATTGTCAACTTTTACACCAATATTTTGGAGATGTCCATGGAAATTTCAGCACCGTCGCGGTTCTTGCAATGATACTGCAAGAGAGACCTTCAACTGCCTTATACCTGTAAAAATAAAGCAAAATTTACCCCCATGCTATTTTATTAATTTCCTGCATTACTTGATTCAATTATTTCATCAGGCGTGAAAAATTCGGGCCATTTATTTTACTAGATTTATTTACTCCTTCTCATTGCACTTTTAGAAACATTTTGTTTATTTATTTTGACTTTTTTCGGATAATTTTTTTTTAATACTTTTTTTGGTTTTGATTTCAAACTAAAAATACTTTGATGGTAATATAATTGAGAAAGAGAAATTTTTTTATACTTTTTAAGATTTGTTTTTAAACCATAAATGATTAAACTTCTTTAGAGAGAATTCTAATAATTTTCAAGACTTTATTTTGAAACTATTTTGGAATAAATAAAATTGTAAAACTTCTCATAGTTTTAAAATAAGACTTTTTGGCATTAAAATTCAAATTTAATTCCAAGAATGATTAAACTAAGTACCAAATGATATTGGAAATAAACTATAATTTTTTACTGTGCATATACACTAAGGCTTTTTAAGTTGCGCCACAGATCTTTTGATGGAAGTGATGGGTTTAGCTTTATACTAAAGTATGCTTGCTTCGCTTGTCTAATTATGGCGGTAGCTTTTTTTCGAGCTGCCTTGTATTGCAACCAATCAAATTCAGTCCGACTTTTCTTCCATTTGGTATATAGCTTATTACGAACTTTTATTACTGATCTTACTTTACAACTATACCACGGACAAGAGACATTTATAACTCGAGCAACACGTTGAGGGACATGGACATCAAACAAATTTGTCAACAAATTATTTAGAAAACCAACTTTTTGATTTACAGTTTCAATAGACCAACATACACTCCAGTCAACACTTGTTAGGTCTTTTGTAAGACCGTTTATATTTTTTACAATAAGGAAATCCAAGCGGACGGTCATGAGTTTATCTGCAAAAATTAAACTTTTAATTTACAAAGCTCTTTAACTAACTTATCCTTGTAAGGAAACTTTTGAAATGTTACGTATACGCCATGTCTTCTTTTCATTGGGTTGTGTCACTTTATGATTTAAGATGCGATATGTAAGTGAATCCACGCGGCAATGAGTTTATCAACACATTTTAGATCAATATTTTGATTTTATCAGATCTTCAACTGAGAGACCCAAAAAGTTATAACTTTTAAAATAAAAGTGCTTAAAAAACAATGGAATAAAAGGAGCCTTGTTTCAATGTTACTCATACGTCATGTCTTCCTTTTCTTCGCTACTTATGTATGTATGTAAGTTAATCCACGCAGGTGTGAGCCTATCTGCAACTAATTTCAAATCGAAATTTTAACTTCACCAATATACTTTGTGAAACAAATCGTTGTATGAAACAAAAATAACGTTTCTTTTGGCATCTTTCCCTAGTAGAGTGCATATGTACTTCATAAAGTTTATCCAAAAGTTGTACTTAGTGTTTACGATTAAGCGTGGCATCTTCATTATAAGCGGCCATAAATTTACCAAATTTGTAAAACTTAGATAATAGTTGACACAAATTGTATTTAAACTGTTGCTCATACGCCGTGTATACATATGTGTTGATGGTAAATTTTTATAACTGACAATGAACAAATATTAATACATATTTTAATTATCTACACGTGCGTGTGACGATCTGTTGTAGTACACACATCAACACATACATTTTCCATTTGTAGATTTCTAATTTAATATTTTATATCTCAATATCTTCTTCGTTTTTACGACGGCGAAAATGCGTAGCTAACGATTGACTATTGTTACTACGTGGTCTGGCTGTCAATGTTATTTACTTTGTACACACGTATATATGTACATTAGGGTGGGTCAATTTGTATGGGCGGAACCTAAGCCATAGTGTTAATAGCAAATTCGGATTCTGCATTAAATTCTATGAAAAAAAGTATTCTAGAGCATGCCTTTAAAATCAATTTTGAGCTTGCCCATTTTCGATTGAAGTTTATGTAGAATTGTTTTAAGTATAGCAACCCATACTCTTTTAATTTCAACCAGTAATTTTAACGCTATCGCTTTACTTTCTTTTTCATTTTGTTTGTAACTTTAAACACGTTTAATAATGTACAAAAAGTTGGATTTCGCTGTTGCGGTTTTGTTGAAAAAAAAGCATGTTTCTAAACAACTTCCACTCGTTTAAACGCAAAATGAAAATATCCAAATACCACAATTTTTGACTAAGAACAATAAAGTAACACTTTTCTAAAGTAGAATCTTCTTCTGATTCCGAATTTCACATATACTTGCTTGTGGTAGATCTAGTTTCCGAGATATACTGGCCTAAAGATGATTAAGATGCAAAAATTGCTGTTTCTGCGCTAATTTTGATGTAGTGTAGGATCAACATTTTTCCATCAATCAAAAAGCTAAGAACAGCTGCTTAAAGTATATATTTCAGTCTTTCAACTGCCATTGAGTTTGATCAAATATATTATTCCTGCACCGAGATATCGCACTTTTAAACTGTGCATGTCCAACTACACTACTCGACACCAAAAATCACCAAGAATAAAATAATACTTTTCTAAAGCAGAATTTTACGCTGATTCCGAATATCATCTCCATTTTTTTGTGGCAGACCCAGTTTTCGAGATATTGGTAAAAATGTGGAAAAAGCCATATATGCAAGACATTGCATCACATAAGTGCATCAAAAAGTTTTATTAGACATTGTGGCGATTTGACATCTAGGAAGTGTAGAGGGAGCTCCAAAAAACATTTTTTGCCTTCACACTCCAAAGTTGGTCAAGTAGTTTGGTTACAATGGCAAAAATAATGAAACAAAATTTGAAAAAAATCGAGTTTTTTTTAAAGAAATTTCAGATTCGACTGTCCTAAAATCAGAAAAATTGTATGGGTGACAAAAAGTTAGCCCCCCTATCCTATAGAGAATTTAATTGTGAACATTTTAAGACTAATTGTGTAATAATCGGATGTACCGTTATTTATATTTATCTATTTTTATTGAAAGTCCTTAACCAAAAATTTTTCGGAAGAGTAAAATTTCAACAACAAAATTGGGTTTATTCATAAAACTTTATTAAGGAGTAATACTCAAGATTATTTCATTCCATTTATGAAGTGCACAATACCTCTCAAAACAGCGATTAATAGAAAAAAAATTATTTGAAAAAAAAAATATCTGCATTTCGCCATTTTAAAGAGAGGATAAATAATGAGCGATGTGAGTAAGTACTTTTGACTACTCTTTTGTGATTTTCTGCATTTGTTACACGTATGATTGTCCAAAAAATAGTCTACCATCATATCCTCGTACCAAGACCCTTGATATCGCCATTCAAAGACTATTAAGTCCTGATGAAATCTCTCACCCTGTTCATCACTTTCAGCACCTAAGTTTGTAGGAAATTATGAAAATTTTTCAAATTTTTTTAAATTATTTTTGCCATTGTAACCAAACTTGACCAAATTTGGAGTGTGAAGGCGAAAAATGTTTGTTGGAGCTCCCTCTACCAGCACTTCCTAGATCTCAAATCGCCACGATGTCTAATAAAACTTTTTGATGCACTTATGTGATGCAATGTCTTGCATATATGGCCTTTTCCACATTTTTACCAATATCTCAAAAACTGGGTCTGCCACAAAAAAATGGAGATAATATTCGGAATCAGCGTAAAATTTCGCTTTAGAAAAGTATTATTTCATTTTTGGTGGTTAAAGTTGATCAAAATTTGTCGAGTAGTGTTATTAAACGTGCTTAAAGTGACAAACAAAATGAAAAAGAAAGTAAAACGATAACGTTAAAATTACTGGTTGAATTTAAAAGAGTATGGGTTGCTATACTTAAAACAATTCTACATAAACTTCAATCGAAAATGGGCAAGCTCAAAATTGATTTTAGAGGCATGCTCTAGAAGACTTTTTTTCATAGAATTTAATGCAGAATCCGAATTTGCTAGGAACACTATGGCTTAGAAAATTGACCCAGCCTAATGTACATACTTACATACATACATGTGTTTGAAACCCTGTGGGTTTGTTTAGCGATTACTTTTGTTTTAAAAATAGATTCCAATTTAGAATTATGTTACGCAGAAAGCTTTCAAGTGTCCTTTTGCTAGCAAATGGCCACCTTAACTTTCGCTTACTAAGCGGTTTATTACCCAATTTTTCCAAGAAGAGAAATTTAAAATGCACACACGCGTTTTACCTTACTAGCTTCCCAGCAGTATTGATCAGCTGGAAAGCAGCACATATTTCCCACTGAATATTCAGTACAGATATATTTAGTTCCAAAATCTGAGCTTTTCCTTTCGTTTTTATATAGAGTTGGCGTTTAAAAATCAACTACCTAAAAGCTGCCGAACGAGAAGGAAGAGTTTCTGTATAAAAAAAGGTCGGAAGACGCAGGGAGAACTTCCATAGGAAAAAAGGCAGAGCACTTGCGCCATCAGGCAAAAATTCAATAGCCCTGATGTCTTCACTGCGTGTTTAGCAAATATTTCAGTGCATCTAATGTCCTCATTGCGTATTTAGTAGATTTTTCAGGCAATGATTTTTTGACTTAGTTTCATGGTATATTTAATATATTGGAATATTTGCGGGTGTAATTACATTATCGTTCGCTATTAGCTCGATATTATGGTTTACGGTAGTCGTTAAAGTGGAATTTTATGTTTGTAAAAGGCACGCACACATTTACTCGTGTGTGCTGTATTTCACACTTTCTCTTTTAATTTTATAGGTGTGCATAAGTGTGCTCCATAGACCGGTTTCGTTGTAGTCGTATTTTCAAAATGATGGCCAAGCAATGTGTTAAAGCTTTTCTAAGCTTTAAGGCAGGAAATAATCGGTATGGGTAGAAAAAAATTTTAATTGTTGGGGGTAAGTGGAAAAAAATTCAACAACTATTTACAGCGAAGGTTGAGTGTATAGCTTTTTTTCGTGCTAAGCACTAAAACTCTCCCACGAAAAAAGTTTTAATTTAAAGCAAATCTTTTAAAAATTATGATCTAAGTAAGTTAACATAATTCTCTCTATACCGTAGCACGTCCTGACTATCGATATTGATGTTGAGACTATACTCACATGTATCCTGGATCGAGTGCTGATAAGTCTTACTTTCATTTTTCTCTTTCCTCCTACTTTAGTTTATAAAGGATCTTATCTGATTTTCCTAAGGAGTTCCGAAATATACTTTGGCTAATTTACTTGAAAATTGGTTGGCAAGTGTGGCCTTAAATCCGTGAAGTTCAAATCAAAACAAATTCTAACTTTTTCAAAAGAGCTGTGCAAAAATGTACTTTTAAGTCGTTAGTAAACAAATTCCACTATTAAGGGGAAGATGGTTTTTCCTGTGCTATTTTCCATTCTTCCCTGTGTTTCACTACATAGGAGAGACCAGCAGTTTGCACTATTCCGTCTTGGTTTCTGGGCTGTTATAACATTCTCTCTCGTATTAAGTATAGTATGGATCTAGATGCACATAAAAACAGAAAGGCATTTATTCATTTGAAACATTTATTTAAATACCATTTAATAAATATCAATATTAATTTTCAATTATTTGCATATCTCGCATATTTTCACAGCCCACACACAAAATTCAATCCGGTCAAGGTGCTCCGACAATTTCATTGCAGATAGTGCCGAAAATGTTGGCACCATTAGCCAGCCTTTGGGTGCCTCATGCATTTGTTGTATCATTCAAATTGGAAACGGACGAGAATTTATTGATTACTAAGGCGCGCGATAGTTTATACAAATACAATCATAAGGTGAGTAAACAACTACAACACGCCTGCACTCACTTGAATTATGAATCAGTGTGTGTACATTCTTAGTATTTATGCATATATTTTTATGTATTTGTATATATTGTATGTATGCATGGTACATCTACATATCTACGCTGTATCTCATACCTGCCTTCTCTTGAAATTCCCATTATAACAATTTTATTTTTATTGTTGTTGTGGTTTGCTGGCTTTTAGAATTTGCCCTGAGCACATTTTTGTTATGCATTTTAAAATATCAATATTTGCACACATTTGCATACATACATACATACATACTTGTTCATTGGGGTGGTTCCCAAATTTATGGAGGCAAATTGTATATCATATTTCGTGAACCTCACCCCTTAGGTCTATGCTAATAGAGTCGAAGATACCACATACATATGTATACATTTTTGTCCCGATCGGACACAGCTAATAGACCAAAGAAAATCGCTAATTTGATTTTAAGGACCACCCTAATGAAATGTGGCCTGAACTTTGTTGGCCCGTTGGCCTGCTCTGTTGGTAATGACAATGGCCGGCACAATGAGCACCTGACATACTTCTGACATGCCATATTTCCATAGCAAACAAATATGTGTGTGTGTGTGTTGTCTTGGTATTTACATTTTATTGTTTGTTGTTCCATTCTTTTAAGCACAAAAAAAATTACCTGCAATGACTACAAAATTAATTTTGCTTTTGAAGAGGACCAAAGAAATTTTAAATGTATTAAATATTTCACAAAATTGTCTTGTGTTATTATAACAAAAACAACCATTATTGTTCTTACGTAAGTGTATGGAGTTTCGCTGGAATTTGCCTGTCTAATATGCGGTCAAGGCGATTTAAGAAATTCGTGGCGAAAGCCTGTAGGGGGAATTTTTAGAACGAGCGAGCTTAAATTTTAGTATCTTGAACTCCATCTATATGTGTATGTTAATTGGAGATCTTCTCATTTATATCTGTTAAAAATATCCATCATCAGCTCTAGGAAGCATGAGGAACTCATCCATTTCCTTCATTCATTTACCTTCATAGTTGTGGTTGTAGCACACCCACAGTGAGCTCCTAATTAGATTTCTGCGTCAATCCCCAAATTAAAAATTAAAAAGAAAAGTGAGTACCTTCATTCTACAAACTAATTTTACAATTAAATATGACGAATACGGACTTAGGAAATGATTAATTTTGCTTTCATTTCGGAGGCCGCAATCTAACCTTAACGTCATTAATCTCATGAGTTAAATCTTATTTTCCTATACACTCAGAGAAAAAGCAAGCTAAATTTCAGTATAGCGGGCTTAAATCAAGCCGAAAACGTTATGAAAGTCTGTTAAGCTCGAAAATGCTAAAATCAAGAATATATTCTTATTTTTAGGATGATATTTTTTGAGAATAACAAGCTTATATAAACTTATTTTCAGCATTGCCCATGATTGGTTTGAGAATGTAAAATCTTATTTGAAGAATGTTCAACTTTGTTTTAAGAATATTTTTTCTTGATTTTCCACTTTTTCGAAATTCAAAATTCGAAATCATTTAACCCATACATGGCCACCCAATGGCTCCAGTGACTCCGTTTGTCTCCCAACAACATCGCTGTGGCTCCGAGTGGCTCCCAACAACAAGCAAATCAATTTCGACAGAATAACGCACATTTCTTTTTTTCACAGAAATCGTAGTCGCGGCGAGCACTCAAACCTAACGGTCCAGCTTCGACCGACATTCATTGTGTAGTTACGCCTTCATACATACATACATACATATGTATGTACATATGGTTGTACATTTATACCCTGCTAGAATTGTGTGACCGAAAGTACTAACACTATTACAAAAATATAATATTACCAACACATTTGCACTCGTATGTGTTCTAGCCAAGTTCAAAACCAATGAGATAGATAAGGATAGAATGGAATTTGAAAATACACATACGGGAACGTGATGAATGAAACGGTCACAAAAGTTACCGATGCCCTTAAGAATGTGATAGGAAATATCCCAAAACTTTTGGTCATGCCTGCCGGTCTTATGACCGGTCAAATGACCTGCACAGTTCTTGCAGGGTATCTGCTACCTCGTTCATGTTGTTTAGCAAAATATTCGAATGCCCAGCTGCAGCATATCTATACATATGTATGTATGTAGGTACATTGTACATTTGTTCTTTTCAAAATGAATAGAAAGTGCTCATGGGAGTATGATTTTTTTTATGTATGTTGTTGCAATAAACCGTTATTTGGCAAAATAATATTTTTATAACTCCGAGAAGAAGGTTGTTGCAATTTTTATTGATGTTGTTGTCGTGTGGCTCCCTTATGCTTAATTTGTGGCCACCTATGATTTAACCCACCTCACAAAATAAAAAAACGAAAATGGTTATTTCAATGAATTGTATTTTAATTAGTTTTAGTTTCAGAAATGTACATACGTATATGCATATATAGTAATATATATAATATACAATTCATTTTTTACATACATATACATACTTTATATGCATATATAAATGTATATACTAGAGTGCTGCCTACTGTCGAAACTCGACAGTTTTTCTAGATGTTTACTTATGATTAAGGTGAACCTATAGTTTTTGTATAATTGTTTGTTGTTATTGTCACTGTTACTATTTTGTTGTTGTTTCTGTTGATGCTGCTCCTTTTGTTGTTACTGTCACTTCTACTCTCTTGTTGATTTTGTTGTTGGTATTGTTGTCGTTACTCGTCTTCACAATTCTCCTACCTACTTCTTTATTTCTATTTCTGCTCTTTTCTTTCCTACTTATTCTTTCTTATCCTACTTATTCCTTGACTTTATGTTTTTGTAGTAGTGCTTTTTCTACCTTTTTACGTTTCTACTTCTTTGAAACTACACACCACATCCAGCCAAACATGTTCAGAATTGCATGGTAAGTTTGGTGAAAACGCACAAAGTCAGCTACATATGCTTACGCATTGAGACAGCTCTGTTGTGTGCAAAAGCATGCAACAACAACCACACGGCAATTTTCCAACGACGATGGTGGACGCATTTTCCAATCTATTTTCATGAAAATTGGCGCAGTTCTATTTGAGAGCAATACCTTTCTAATGGTGTGCTTAGTTTTAAAATCGGTTCAGTAGTTTCGACGGAGAAGATGGAACAAAATTTATGTTAGCGTATTAATAATATAGACTAGAGTGCTGCCTACTGTCGAAATTCGACAGTTTTTCTAGATGTTTTTTTATGACTAAGGTGCAACTATAGTTTTTGTATAATTATTTGTTGTTATTGTCACTGTTACTATTTTGTTGTTGTTGTTGGTGTTGTTTTTGGTGTTGTTGTCGTTACTCGTTTTCACAATTCTCCTACCAACTTCCTTATTTCTATTTCTTCTCTTTTCTTCCTCAATTTCTTTCCTACTTATTCTTTCTTATCCTACTTATTCCTTGACTTTATGTTTGTAGTAGTGCTTTTGCTACCTTTTTACGTTTCTACTTCTTTGAAACTACACACCACATCCAGCCAAACATGTTCACAATTGCACGCACAAAGTCAGGTATGCTTGCGCATTGAGGCAGCTCTGTTGTGTGCAAAAGCATGCAACAACAACCACACGGCAATTTTCCAACGACGATTGTGGACACATTTTCCAACCAATTTTAATGAAAATTGGCGCAGTTCTATTTGAGAGCAACACCTTTCTAATGTTGTGCTTAGTTTTAAAATCGGTTCAGTAGTTTTGACGGAGAAGATGGAACAAAATTTATGTTAGCGTATTAATAATATAGATTCCGCACACATCGTATATTATAAAACTATAAATATTTACATATTTATGCAAGAATAATTGATGTCCAATGCGCATGATACGTAGGCCTGTGTGAAATCGGCTCCAAATAAATGCCATCCATGCTAATGAAAACCATAATGGAGCAATTTTTTTTGGATTTCTTCATTTGATGGAAAGTGGCCGATAATAGTTCCATGCCCGACAGTTCTTGCGCCGATTGTGAACCTTTAAGGGGATCCAAGAAGATGGAAATAATGGCAATGCGCAGTAATACAAGATACATAGATAAACCATTGATACATACTTTGAAATTTTCATTGTCTGGTGCACGATTCAAGCTGCCATGATCATTGGAGCCATGCACACAAAAGTTGGTGCCGCAAAACTGCAAATCCTCTTAGGAGATGATGGTATTGGAGTCCCCGCCACTACCATGAGCGCCACTTCAAAGCAGTGCAAATTCATTTTTTTTATTTTCCATTTCGTGCATTGTATGTATGAACGTATATTTTCTTTTTTTTTTTTGTTAAAAAAAGTTTTCGTTTGAACAAAAAAAGCTACGACCCAGCAGTATTTATCAGCTGGAAAACAGCACATATTTCCTACTGAATATTCAGTAGAGATGTAGTTCTAATATCTGAACTTTCCCTTTCGTTTTTATATAGAGGTGGCGTCGAAAATCAACTACCTAAAAACTGCCGAACGAGAAGGGAGAGTTTCTGTAGGAAAAAAGGCCTGAATACGCTGGGAGAACTTCCATAGCATGTATTTCAGTACACCTGATGTCTTCACTGCGTGTTCAGTTATTTTTTCAGCAATGAATTTTGAACCTACTTTCAGGATATTTTTCATAATGAATATTCTATTGAATATGCACCTCCTTACCTCAAATACTGCTGGGGACTATTGAAAATTATGTACATACAAACATATGTATGCATGTATGTATCCTTTCAGAGAAAACTTTACACTACATAGTATTCTTAAACTAAGAATTTCATTCTTAAATAGAAAATGTTATTCTTAAAAAAGATTTTTATATTGCTTCAAGAATGCAATTCCGGTTTCAAGATTGGAGAAACTAAAATTTTACATATTTTTCCTTAATTTGAGTAGTTCTTAAAACAAGTACGACATAGCTTGATTTTAGCCCGCAACTTTTCTCTGAGTGTAGAACTATTTCGGCTGATAGTAACAATATTTAGCGGACATTAATTTTGCTACTGACTGTAGGCGTGGCTACTTTATAATTTTAATTGGAGCTCGCAATCGTGTAATGACGGTTCGAATCTCGATTTGATAGCGGCAAGAGAAATGTCGGTAATAGATGCTTACTTTTAATACTATTAAATGTTGTTATAGTAGAACTTTATTTTGTCTACAGTTAATTTTGTAGCTTTGTCACGCTATTCAGCTATTTACGATGACCACTAATTACATATCTATTTTATAAAAGTTTAATAAGCAGCTTATGTATTAAGGTGGAGTGAAAACATATGGAGATTTTTTTGTTCTTTTTTTGAACGTACTAGCAATGAAAAGTTGCCTTTATACGAGTTAATGAACCACACAAAATTATATGGCGATAGGATGACGTTTTGAACTGCCCCCAGCCCCGCAAAGTTGAAAGCAATAAGCACGATCTGGTACAAATATGAAATTTCGAATATTATAAAATCAAACAACCAAGTATGAGGATTGATAAAGATGGCTAAGCTGAGTATTAAAGTGATTTTTTTTTTTGGAAACAACAACAAAAGTTATTAAAGGTCAAAGTTTTTATTATGCATTTTTTAAATTGCAATTACTTAAAAACTGCTGAACCGATTTCGAATATTTTTATACCATTTGGTTCCCTTTAATTTGATATACATTTTATATATGAAAAGTAAGGGGGGTAAAAAGGGGGTTTTATATCAAATTGAAGGGAATCAAAATACCTATCAAATGGTATAAAAATATTCGAAATCGGTTCAGCAGTTTTTAAGTAATTGCAATTTAAAAAATATAAACTTTGACCTTTAATAACTATTGTTGTTGTTGTTTCCAAAAAAAAAAATATTCACTTTAATACTCACCTTAGCCATCTTTATCAATCCTCATACTTCATTTTTTGATTTTATAATTTTAGAAATTTCAGATTTGTACCAGATCGTGCTATTTTTTCAACTTTGTGGGGCTGACCTGGAAAGGTGCCGTTCTGGCTTTGGAACAATTTGAATATCCAAGAAAAAATTTTCACTCCACCTTATTATGTATGTATGTAGTGTCACTCGTTACATCATACCCAGCAGTATTTATCAGCTGGAAAACAGCACATATTTCCTACTGAATATTCAGTAGAGATGTAGTTCTAATATCTAAACTTTCCCTTTCGTTTTTATATAGAGGTGGCGTCGAAAATCAACTACCTAAAAACTGCCGAACGAGAAGGGAGAGTTTCTGTAGGAAAAAAGGCCTGAATACGCAGGGAGAACTTCCATAGCATGTATTTCAGTACACCTGATGTCTTCACTGCGTGTTCAGTTATTTTTTCAGCAATGAATTTTGAACTTACTTTCAGGCTATTTTTCATAATGAATATTCTATTGAATATGCACCTCCTTACCTCAAATACTGCTGGGTACCTACATGTTAATGTACATATGTAGGCCAGTTTGAAAATGCATCTAAATGTTTTAATAGTAAAATTTTCGTCCATGTACATACTTACATCTAACTAAGTGCAATTTCAATGCCAACAATTGTTTCGTCTATATTTTTTTTTTTAATTTTTATACATAAATATGTATACATATTTTATGTTTTATTTACCCCTTTTGGTGGCATTTTTTCACTTTTTCTACGGCTATGACCTTCGTCATGTCATAAAAAAATATGCATATTTCTATTCTATATATGTAAATACATCTGCATACATATATACATATATACTTTTAAATTGTCACAATGACGTGCATCCAAGCATGTGACATGACATGGAAGGGTTTTATGTACATACATACATATATTTACGCAATTGCATATTTTCTTGTATACCCTGTAGTGCTAGCTATTAGAGTAATCTCAAATTCCTATACAGCTTCACATGCTGATTGCCGTTTAGTATCGAAAATGGAGCATTTCGAATAATACCACCTGTCCACCTGCCCGCCTTTAAAATATATAAAAAAGTTTAATTTAACCTTAACTTACCAGATGTGCGTACCTTGCATCACCAATTTGTCTTAACCCAGCAATTTTCATTCATTCTCCTAACATAACCTAAAATTTCGATTGTATTAACAAAAAAAGATAGATCCAGAGCTGTTGCAAGGTTCAACGACCTAGAGGCCGCAATTTTCCTTCATTTATTGGCGTCGAATAATGACTGGGTGTAGATGCTTAGTTCTATACGAATTAGGCTTTCTTATTTGTTTTACGATTCCGCAACGCTTACAAAACAAAATTGCACTAAAATTTTATGGCACTTATGTATGTATTTACATACATACATATGTACCTACTTATGTATGTATGTATGTAATATATACGGGCGTGAATATAATTCTAACGAATTGTAGGCCGAGCTTCCTTATTTTGCAGTGTGTTGCATAATTTTTATTTTCTGAAAATTTTATAGACCCACAGTTTTATCACAACTGCAAATGTCAACTGACCTAGATGGCTTTTTTAGAATTTTTATTGCAGTTGTGCATTAGCCCGGGGCGATTTAGTAATCTATATCGTGCCATCGAAATTATTCTACTCTAAGAAAACTGAAGGTTACTCATACGCCATGGAGTACTACTGAATAGAGCTGCAAAACTATCGATGGCACTATCGATAGTATCGATAGTTTTATTTTCATGTCACTATCGATAGTTTTTTTCCACTATCGATGGTTATCCCTATTCATTCTTGTAGTTTTGTCCCAAGAGAAGAATACTGAATGTTAGGGAGGAGTTGGAATTCGATATCAAATTGGTAAAATTAATACCCTAGCGGGTTAGGGGGCTTAGAATATACGCGTGGTAAGGAATGTCTGTCGTAAGAGGCGACTAAAATCCACGCTTCTAACGATATACAACTTGTAGTAATTGAACCATACCTCGCTAAATGACATCTGGTCAATGTCAAAATTTTTAATTTTTTACGATTTTTGAGAGTTTTGATTTTCAAATAAATTTTTTTTATAAAAATCAGAAAAAATATATTTTTTCAAAATTAGCCCGTTTAATTGTTAACGTAATATCAAAGATATCTGATAAAAACATTATTTTTAGCGATTTCTTTCATCTGAAACAAAAAGGATATTTTATGGACTAAAAACTAGATTATATGACTCATCCGTGTATAGGGCGTCGTTTTACAACTTTTTCTTTGCAAAACACCATAGACTTCTTGCGCGGCCTTAAACTTCTCATGTTCAATAGTACTGCCTTTAAAATAAGAAACAATTTGCTCGCACAGCTAAATGCAAAACACGGTAACTCGCATGGAACATGGTGCAAGGTTTCCAATATATTAGCTGCGGAATGATTTGTATCTGACAGCAGCTTTTGTGTCTACAGTACAGCTACTCGCAATTTGAAATCTTCTGATATAAAATGACAAGCAATAGTTAAGTAATTTTCATTATTCCTTTTTTTTTGCTTGGTTTTCCGACGGGGTAGGAATATGATGTATTGTGGAACGATTTTTTCACAAAGGATGACGAAAGATCGTTCCACAATACATAAGTATCTATATCTTTAGCTTAAAGGCCGTTTACTCAACCTCTGATTAACGCTAACCCTATGAGAGGGTGAAGTCACAAACAAATTTTATCTTTTGTCTATACACGGATGAGTCATCTAACCGAGTTTTTCGTCCATAAAAAATATTAAACAAAATTCACATTGATTCCATTTCAAGTGTGAAATTAGTACTATTAACCAACTTTTGGTTGATTTTTCTCTCAGTGTAAGTGAAGTATCTAATTCTTATTTTATCTTTTATTTAATTATTGTTTTGCGTAAAAAATTAAAGACTTTTTGGAAAGAAAACTGTAAACAAAACCATCCCTCTTTTTATTTTATTGAAATATTCATAAAAAACTATCGATAGTATCGATAGTTTTTTTTCGACTATCGAAACTATCGAGTGGTCCGACTATGGATGGTTTTGCAGCTCTACTACTGAAAGCAAAAAACAAGTCTAGGTTTTGGGGAATAACTCTTCCAATTATGCAACTAAAATTCTGAAAATTTGTATTTGTAGCACTTATTATACACAAAATGCTGCCCGAGAAAATCATCGATATCGGATGACTATAACATAGAGATCTCAAACCATGATTCTGGGCTAAAAAATATAGCATTATTGTTCTACTACACCGGAAGATAAATTAAAATTTTAAAATATTGTTATTATATTGAATTTACTTATTTTTAAGTAATTTTCAAGAAAATTTTAAATACATGTTTAGGGGATTCACAACCTGTCGTATTACGTCATATCGTCATAAGTCATAATATTTTGTTGTTGCATTCTAAGCTGTATGTGTACTAAATAAATACAACTCTGCACGGTATGTTTTTGGGTCGTGGTATTTGATCAGCTGGTTTTGTTTATTTCTTCACAGGGCTTCGGAAAAGTTTTTTATAACTATTTCCGTATAATATTTTAATATGCTATATCTCGAAAACCACTCATGCGATTCTAATTCTAATTCACATTTGGATTCAGCAACCAATTTGTATTGAATTTGATGTACACATTGGCTTGGGTCCATTTTTGATTTCCAAAAATCCGTCTTAGTCCATAAAAACCAAATTCCGGACCATCAAAATTTATTTTAGACAAATATCGTAAAAGAGCTTTTTACTTAGAAAAATTAAAGGAATCCCAATTTCGATGGCACGATATCGATTATGTACATAATTTCCCTCCATACAAAACGCTCCGGCCTAGTGTGCAGAAGTAGGGCTTGCTGGCTACTTGTCAAATAATACTTTATAGGGTTTTTATCTTTCATGCTTATCGTCTTCAGGCACCGAAGCTGGTAATTCCTGGTTTTAAGCCAATCAATGTCCGCTGTGGTGCAGTAGGTAGAGTGCTCGCCTGCTATACCAGAGGTCTCGGGTTCAAACCACAGTCCGAGCAAAACACCAAAACAAATTTTCTAATTAGTAAAAATCCAATTATTGGGTTTTTTAAGAGCAGCGGTCACCTCTCGGCAGTAGGCGGCATACCCTCCGAGTGTTTTTCTGCCATGAAAAAAGCTTCTCACAACAAATGCATTCGCCGTTCGGAGCCGGCATAAAACTGTAGGTCCACCCAATTAGTAGGAAAAACAAAAAGGAGCACACCTCGAATTGGGAGAGAAGCTCGGCCATAAAACTCGTCAGAGTTATAATAGCGCCATTGTATTATTATTATTATTATTAGGGCAACAGAAAATATGCCCTAAAAAACTCGTTTTTAGCGCTAAAAATATGTCCTTAAAAATATGGTTTAAGCGCTAAAAATATGCTCTTAAAACTTGGTTTAAGCACTGAAAATATGCCCTTAAAATTTTGTTTATATCTATTATATAAAAATGAATGTGTGTGTGTGTCCTTTATGGACTCCCAAAGTAATCAACCGATCTTTATGAAATTTTCACAGTGGATTCATATGGTATTAGCGCACATAATAGGGAACTTCCCGGAATATAGGCCCAAATGTGGACCCAGAGTGACCCAGCAAGTGTTTGAGCAATATGGGTATCAAATGAAAGGTGCTGAGCAGGCCTTCAACATAAAGTTATTTTCATTGCGACGCCTAGGCCGGGTCCCCAAATATGGGTCAAAACGTGGACTCAGATGACCCTCGAATGTTTCTAAATGATATTAATACCAAATGAAAGGTGTCGAGCAGGGCTTCAACATACTGATATTTTCATTTTTATTTTTTAAGTCGGTTTCCCAGAGATGGTTCAAGTAGTGAGCCCGGATTGTGATGGATGGTCCCGGTAAAAGTAAAGGTAAAGGTAAAGGTAAAGGTAAAGGTAAAGGTAAAGGTAAAGGTAAAGGTAAAGGTAAAGGTAAAGGTAAAGGTAAATGTAAAGGTAAAGGTAAAAGTAAAGGTAAAGGTAAAGGTAAAGGTAAAGGTAAAGGTAAAGGTAAAGGTAAAGGTAAAGGTAAAGGTAAAGGTAAAGGTAAAGGTAAAGGTAAAGGTAAAGGTAAAGGTAAAGGTAAAGGTAAAGGTAAAGGTAAAGGTAAAGATAAAGGTAAAGGTAAAGATAAAGGTAAAGGTAAAGGTAAAGGTAAAGGTAAAGGTAAAGTAAAGGTAAAGGTAAAGGTAAAGGTAAAGGTAAAGGTAAAGGTAAAGGTAAAGTAAAGGTAAAGGTAAAGGTAAAGATAAAGGTAAAGATAAAGGTAAAGGTAAAGGTAAAGACCCATCATAACAGAAAACTTTTGTTCGTCGCTGCGAAGCGGGACGTGTATTTGCTAGTACTTAATAAAAAGATATACGGCATGGTAGGTTGTGTGCCCACCTTTCATGCAAGAGGTTCCAGGTTCAAACCCAGGCTCGCACAAATATCAAAAATTAGTTTTAAATAAAATTAGAACACTTTGTAACAAAAAATTATGTTTATTAAAGGTACATTTTATAGGTTCAAAAGACGAAATAAAAAAATTCACATTTGCGAAACACATCTTCGTTACCAAAAGAAAACAAATATTTGTACTTACGAAAATATATACATACATACATATATTTATGTGCATGAATTTAAAATTTTATGTGTGGATGGCAATCAAAATTCCAGTGCAAAACTTGATTACTTATTTATTCAAATTGCTGTCAACTACAAAATTTTGCGATAAATTTTCAAATAGAAAACTATGTCGATTGTCGCGGTAAGTTTTTAAGCGTAGAAAAAGATCTTTCCACGTCAACTGAAGTTATCGGGGCGTATTTAAAAGTAAGAATTTCAGTCACTATGTAGCGTGTAGTGCTACACGTTCAATATGAATATTGCGATATTTTTCTCGCTCTGAGGTACAAGATATTTTACTTCCGTCCTTTTCGCACTTTCACTTTCAATTCGCTTATTGCCAATATTGCGATCCGAATCGCGGATTTCAAAATTTCTAAACATTCTGCGATCCAGAATCGCGATCCATCAATACTCGATGCTACACTGTCAATATGAATCGCGATCCACAGATTTCATCAATATATATTGACCGTCTGACGTATGCCTATGTACATATGTAGATACACAGCTGATTCGTGTAACACATTTGAATGAAGCATTGCGAAAATTATTAAATTCGCCTTGAACTTGTCAGAAAAAGAGGAACGGCAAATAGTATGCGCATATACAAAACAAATTTGCCAGAGTAAAAAATGTAAATAAAAACAATTTTACGAGTGAGATGGAAAAATATGACGAAATACTATGCTAAAATATGAATTTAAAGCAAGATATGCCAAAAATATGCAAATAAGTCAAAATATGCAAAAATAAGCCTTTTGACCTAAATATGCGAAAATATGCCCTAACAAATTAGGCTTATTCTCTTCGTCTTGAGCTAAAACGCCTATATATATTTATCATATGTAAATAGGACTGCAACAGAAAAATATGCATTTGCATATCTTCTGTTGCCCTAATTATTATTATTATTATTATTATTATTATTATTATTATTATTATTATTATTATTATTATTATTATTATTATTATTATTATTATTATTATTATTATTATTATTATTATTATTATTATTATTATTATTATTATTATTATTATTATTATTATTATTATTATTATTAAGCCAATCATCTACCCTATATGATATCAGGACTGCAATATGATGTATTTACCTACTTATAAAAAAAAAGACAAGTATGCTTAGCCGCTTAAGTGTACGCCGACGTTTACCTTTATTTTATTTACCTTCCATTCCCACCTCTTCGCAATTTAATTTGCATTTGACAGTCTTTTTTTTTGTTTTTTTTTTTATATTGTAACATTAAGGTATTTTCACACTTTTTCCATCTCTCTCACTAACCTATTCTCTGTTTTTTTTTTTATTCTACTTAACAGATGGTCATTGCGAATATTCTACAGACGCGCAAACATCGCGTCGTTTTCGTTACGCCAACCATGTCCTACGAAGTGCACCTGAGCAGAGAGCAAGCGCTGCAAGGACTCGAAATTGAGGAACCGATTGTTGCCGATCTGGTAAGTGTGCCGCCTTTTTCCCCTTTTGTTTTCATTTCATTCGTCATTCAACTATACCTTAATTAATCGGCTAATTGCATGAGCGCAATATTCAATTACATACATAGAATGCTAATTGACCATTTCCCTTTCACGCACATTTTAGCTTAACTAATTTATTATTTGTTCGTTTATCGGCAGTTTTTTATGAGTAATACATAGTATATGTACTTACCTGCAAATTTATATACTTGTCGTAAACGTTTTGAAGTAGAAAATAATAAATGTTGTTGCTAAAGCCCACTACATACATATGTATCTTCGCTGAAACAACATCAACTTTTCATTGCAAAAGGACTCCAATTTTCATCAACTATTATTTTTTTGTTATTTTCCTTTTCGCCTTTCGTCAGGTGCAAAAGCACAATGAATATATAAATGGAGCTTCAACAAATCGCCAATGACTACAATCGGTGCGGCAAAGACGTCACGCACAAGTCGATTGTCGCGTGACATCGCCACATTTTTGTCGCTTATTAAATCCCAGACCAGGCGTCAACCGAAAATATAATTAAAGTTACAATAATTTAAGGTAAATGTGTATGTTAGTGTATGTTTGTATGTCAGCTATGAGCTACGAGCATTTTAGTTATTATAAACAGGGTAATTGTAATTGATAATGAGCTACAAACTAAATACAAAAAAAAAAACAAAAACAAAAAATTTATCAATACATGTGCGTAATCGAATTTGGGCTAAAAAGCGTGACATGACGGTTGGTTCATACCTACTTAAATTGTAGCATAATCAAAAGTAAATACATATTTATTTACGTACTAATTTTTTATACAATATATAAAATAGAACAATTGGGCAATTCACTGGCTATTGTAAAGTTGTATGTTGTAAAGGAAAATGTGCATAAGAACGCAGTACCTGTGAACAGACTCTCGTATGTGTTTTGTTGTATTTCGTTATTGTTTACAGTTTGTTGTTTACAAAAATTTGAATAAAAAAATGCCAGGCGAAAGCGAAAAACAGATTTGTTAGCGGCGGATTCAAGTCCTAATTGATATTTGTTACACACGATGTAAGTAATTTGTTTTTTTTTTCGTCTCACCGCTTCCATATTTTTGTTTAAATTTTTTTTAACAAACTGTCAGAATAAAAAACTGAAATCAAATAGCACACTCAATAAACATAGGCTGCCCAGTTGTATTGGTTGTATTGAAATTTGTATGAGAAAAATCAACCCTACTGATACACCTATTGTAAACCTTTACCAGTATACAACATTACAATACTTTACAACAGCTTGTGAATTGCCCAAATAAATATGTATATAAATAAATAAGTAATTACATATGTAGATACATGCAGTCCATATCGTGTAACCCAAAAAAATACCTCCTTTTATGCATATACATACAGAAATATGAGAAAGGTTATTTAAAATAATTTTTTTTTTTTTTGGTGTTGACTTTGCGCGCTCTCTACTTTAGATAATGATTCATTTTGTATTTAAACTAAATATTAGTATTAGCATTTACTAATTATTTGTATTCGCATTTGAAAATTGTTCTGAGCAGTGTGGCACTCATTAGCCGGATATAAATGCGCGTCATTTTGGTACTTAAATTTGATTGCCGCACAATGGGCTATTTGATAGCCATTTCGGCGAGTAATTAAAAAAATTAAGTTTATAGTATAAACAAGTGTTTAGTATACAATGAAATAGAATAAAATTGTGTTACGAAACAAACAATTTCCGTCATACATTGTCAAGTTTTATTTGGTTATAAACCGGTTTCGGCTTTCACAAAAGAATCAGAAATAAACTTTGATTCGTGATTCAAACAATTTTCAAATCAAAATTATTTAGAATCAAAGATATATTTTGAATCAAGAATAAAAAAATATTTTTGATTATTTTGAGAAATTAATCACAAAACAAATTTATCTTTTATTTGTAAGTATTTTGAATCACGAATCAGACTGATTCTTTATTTGAAAGTTGATTTGAAATCAAAATTTATTCGAAATCATGCAACCCTGTTCAGTATCTTGTTTTTTGTTCTCACTCGTTATCGAATTAATGTGACAAAAAAAATGGTTCTACGAATAATTGAGGAAACCCCCAAAACGTCCGTTTAAGATCCCAGACTTGTATATGTGGCGAACTCATACTTCATACTCGTATATACATACGAGTCTACTCATACAAATCAATCACATTTTTTGAAATTCAACCTACGTACGAATTATTCTCCAAAATGGCCATCATTTTCCCCACTGTGTGCCGTGGAAACGCTTTTATTGCATACGCCACACAGTGGGTGATTTGCCTTCGCTAGCGGCGCAAAACTAATAACTTTCAAAGTAGAAAATATATCTTCAAGCGGTTTTTATTAATTACGAAAAACATCAAGGAACAAAAAAATTTTGTTTTCTTTAAAAAAAAAAATTTTTTAAAATTAAAAAAAATTTTTATAAAATTTTTTAATGTTTTTTTTTAATCAAATTTCATTAAATAAATATTTCTAAAAAGTATATAAAAATATATATTTGGATGAGAAAATAACAGAGATGTAGAATAATTATTATTTCATTTTGAAATTATAAAAAAGTCTTACAAATTTTCTTCAGAATCATAAAAGTCTTTTGATAATATTTTTTTCCTGCTGAAAATTATAAAAATCTTCTATAATTATTATTCAGAAACTTATATTTTAAAAATCTTTCCATAATAGTTATTTCAAATATATATTTTTTAAGTCTTCATAGACTTTTATATTGAGACAAATTTGAAAAAAGTCTTTGCGTAATTATTATCAGTAACAAATTGTTTTTTATATCTTCAAAGACTTTTTCATTGAGACAAAGTTCAAAAAAGTCTCAGAAAATTTTCAATAACTTTCATATAAGTATAAAATAAAAATAACTTTCATATAAGTACTTCAAAATTCAAGCAAATTTCCAATTTGAAATTGTATGAAAGATTTTTATCGAAGATATAAAAAATAAATTTGTTACTCAAAATAATTACTTAAAGATATTTTTGAAATTCGTCTCAATGAAAAAGTCTTTGAAGACTTAAAAAACTATTTGTTACGGATAATAATTACTCAAAGACTTTTTTCAAATTTGTCTCAATATAAAAGTCTTTGAAGATATAAAACAAAATTTCTCATTTATAATAATTACAAAAAGACTTAAAAAAAAAATATCTCAGAAATAACTATTATGGAAAGACTTTTAAAATATGTTTCTTTCAATAATAATTATTTTTTGATTTTTATTATTTCTCTTATAATAATTACAACTCTGGAAAATACAATTATTCGGAACTATTGCATCTTTCAGCAAACCTATTATTAAAATTTCGCTTTTTTTCTGCCAACATCGTCATACTCGTGCTTACTTTAAATATTATTACTTGGAACTGTGCCAAATAGATAGTCTAACATAGCGAGATACTGCTTTGCGGGTTATTCAACTTTAATATTTGAGTTTTCCGCCACTAGCGAAGGCGAATTGCCCACTGTGCGCCTCTGATAGTGTCACAATTTGCTCTCTCATACATATCTGCTCTCCTTTCCAATTCCTTGGCTTTCTAGGACTGTTTCTTTCGTTTTCATTGCATTATCGTGTAAAGTTAATTATACATATATATTTTTGTATTTATAAAAGGTTACTCACTCAACTTAATTTAGGCTTCAAACTAAGAAAAAGTAAAAAACCAAATATAAACGGTTGTTGGAACTGTATATAATTTTCAAAATGGTGAAAATATCTTTTTATATTGCTTGGGAACAAAATTTAGTAATTATTGCCTTGGTTGTTTTATATTGCATTATTATTGCTTGTTAAGTGCTACTAAGTCTAAGTCTAATATAAAAAAAAACTTAAGGAAAACTTATCAAAGCTCTTCAATGAGCATACATAATTAGGAATTGGCAAGCATCAAAAGAAAACAAAAGAAAAAACGAAATGATCAAAGTAACTAAAATGAGAATTTAATAGAATAAAATAGTAAACAAAGCAGAAGAGACAACAAAAAGTTTTAGCTTTATTGTAACAAAACTTAATTCACTATACATATGTATATGTATCTAAGAAAATTTATGTACTTAGCCACAGTAAAAAGTAGAGAATAATCTACCATAATTGTATGTAATTGTTTGTAACAAATAGCAACATGAGTTTAGGGTGCATATGTAATTTTTAGTTTTGTAAAAGTGAAAATATTATCTATTAGCAAATGGGTGTACTATGTATGTATTTAGCCAAGAATTGAAATCATGACATTTATCAATGTGTATGTTTATGTTGTTTGTGAAAAAATTGGTAAGGGAAAGAAATAAAGATTTGTGTAAGCTTTAAATCAATGAACAAACCAGGGACTTGGAACGCGTTACGGTTTCGGTTTCTGTTACACAGCTAAGTAACGAAACAGAAACAGAAACAAAACTCCTTTGTAACAAAAGTCGTAACAAAACTCCGAAACGTTTCCAGCAGAAACAAAATCTGTAACGAAACTAAATTAATTTTGTTCCTTGTAACAGAAACAGAAACAGAAACAAAACTCCTTTGTAACAAAAGTCGTAACAAAACTCCGAAACGTTTCCAGCAGAAACAAAATCTGTAACGAAACTAAATTAATTTTGTTTCTCAGTATCAGAAACAAAATTAATTTTGTTCCTTGCAACAAAAACAAAGCCAGAAACTAAATTAATTTTGTTCCTTGCAACAAAAACAAAACCAGAAACAAAATTAATTTTGTTTCTCAGTAGAAAAACTATATTTGCAGAACATTAGGATGGACATGTTATTTTTAGGTATATAATATACCTACATATATATGTATGTCTGTGGCAACAAACTAAAGTATGGAATAAGACACTTATATTTTTTAAATATTATCGTAAAGGACATTTATTCAAATACGCTCATAAAACATTGAGAGCGAAATTATCGTAAGGGACAAAATTATGATTTTTTCGCAAACTGCAAATTTTTTCAAGAAAAAAGATATCAGGTTCAATATATTAATTAACCATCTAAACGCGTGTTCAATTTCATTTAAATATACCAGTAAAAAACAGTGAAAAAAAAAAACAAAAAAAAAAAATGCTCTCCTGTAAAATTTGCCTTTGTCCCTTACGATAAAGTCGCACAAAGGGGTCGATATGAAGAAAAATATAACTGGGTGACTATTAGGATTGTCTTTTTTAATTTTTTTAAATGATATATAAAAACGCTTCAAATGCATAGAACAACGGATTGTGAAAAGTATACATTAATTGTTATCAAGAAATATTTAATTTTCTAATAATAGCTCATTCAGACTACTTTGTAGTGCAATTTCTTCATCATCATGATTTTTATAAGACGTCGAAGCAGTACAGGATGCTTTGGCGGGTGTAATATCGTTTCGTATGGATAATGGGATATTTTCACATATTTTCCTAACTCCAGTTGAGTTAAAAAAAAAGGAAACGTGAGTAAGGAGTACTCATGAACATTGATGTGTAATCAGTTTCGAAATAGGACTTTTATTCCCTTTCCCTTATTCATTTTTTCACTGGTTTTCTATCGATTAAAATGCGACTCTCGTTTTTATAATTTTTTGTTGCCATTGTCACTGCTACATTTTGTTGTTTTTGTTTGTTTTGTTTGTTTCGGTGTTTGGTTTTTGATTTTTAATTTTTGATTTTTGATTTCTGATTTTGATTTGTTTTGTTTTGCTCAGAAACATACAAGATCATTCGGATCCACGTTTGACCCATATCTCGGGGCTCCGTGTAGGAGTCCTACTCAAAACCTTTCATTTGACACCAACACTGCTCAGAAATATTCAAGGATCATCCGGATCCTCATTTTGACCCATATGTGGAGACCCGGTCTAGAATAGAGCTCTATACGAAAGCCAGGCTCAACATCTTTCATTTGATACCAATATTACTCAGAAACACACAAGATCATCCGGGTCCTCGTTTTGACCCATATCTCGCGACCCGACCTAGGAATCATAAAGAATAGGGCTCCCTGTAGAAGCCCTGCCCAAAACTTTTCATTAGATACGCGTAAACTTTACCTGTTTTTCGAAATTACTCGTAGCTACAGCAAAGATGTTTGCACATCAAAATGCCACAGGTATACATATATATATTATATACCTAAAAATAAAAAGTCCATCCTAATGTACGGCAAATAGTATTATAATAATTTTTATAGTTTTGCCACTGAGAAACAAAATTATTTTCGTTTCTGGTTTTGGTTTTGTTGCAAGGAACAAAATTAATTTTGTTTCTGAGACTGAGAAACGAAATTAATTTTGTTTCTGAGAAACAAAATTAATTTAGTTTCGTTACGGATTTTGTTACAAGGAACAAAATTAATTTAGTTTCGTTACAGGTTTTGTTTCTGCTGGAAACGTTTCGGAGTTTTGTTACGAATTTTGTTACAAAGGAGTTTTGTTTCTGTTTCTGTTTCTGTTACAAGGAACAAAATTAATTTAGTTTCGTTACAGGTTTTGTTACTTATTGAAACGTTACAATCTTTTGGTTTCGAATTTAGTTTCTATCCTTTAATGTTTCTTGGAACAGAAACGCCAGAAACGAGAGTTTCGTTTCGTTACGAGTTTTGTTACAAGTCCCTGGAACAAACTATTAAATAAAATATTCACAATTGGAAAATGGAAGAAAGCAAGAAAAGGAGTTTTATTTTCTTTTTTATAATAAAAACATATTTCGCAAATTATTCATCTTTAAATCTAGATACGGCGCGCTAGACTAAGGGACGTAAAGTCATCGTTTACAACGAATGAATGAAAACGGCAGCTACAACATTTTTTTTGGACACCGCTAGATGTCGCACAAATAAATTTTTCTCCATATCTTCAATATTTATAGTCCGATATCGTAAAGTTTGATACACCAATGTCCTTGCCTTGAGTGGACGGCAGGGACCGAAAATAACGGTTATTTTTTCTAGTGTGGTGAAAAGGTTACGCAAAAATAACCTTTATCTTCTTTTGGTCATTAATAACCATTATAAAAACCAAAAAACTGTTTTGGGCCTGAATAACCGTTATTCAGATTTTTATTTTTTTTTGGTCAGCTATAAAAATCAAGCCTATTTATTTGTCAACATTTCTGGACGATATTGGTATCAAATGAAAGGTGTTGAGCAGGGCTTTTACATAGAGGTGTATTTGTTAAGATTCGTAGGTCGGGTTCCGAGTTATGGGTGAAAAAGTGGACCCGGTGCCCTGGAATGTTTTAAACAATATTGGTATAAAATGAAAAGAGGTAATCAGAGCTACAATCCCTGCTCAACAGCTTTCATTTGATACCAATATCGTCCAGAAATATTGACAAATAAATAGGCTTGATTTTTATAGCTGACCAAAAAAAATAAAAATCTGAATAACGGTTATTCAGGCCCAAAACGGTTTTTTGGTTTTTATAATGGTTATTAAAGACCAAAAAAATTTGTTTCTCATGATAATGGTTAAATTTGACTTTTACCCAATTTCTCTTATAACCGGTACGTCCCTGGTGGACGGTTTTTACTATGTAATCGTGTTAACACTATGTGCGCCATTGGGGTACTAACCACCCAGTACTTAGTTTCTGCGAGCCTAATGTACCTTTTTTATGCCAGCCTGTTAGACGTCGACAACACATTTTAACATTCTGAGGAATATATGTTTTTACTTTGTGTGGTTTTTAGGTTATTTTTGCAAAGGATTTTTTCTGAAGTGACCCCTAGTGAAATTTTATGGTGAATAATTTTCTAGAACATGCCAAAAATATGTTTCCCTATTGAAACGTGTGAATTGAAACATTAATTTTTTTTTTTAAATTACATATTTATTTATTACATTAGATTTCATAAGTATTCATTTTTACGATAAATTGTAATTTATTATTCATATGTAGCATATTGCATGGTATGTGTGCATGTATTTATATATGTTTATGTAATAAGTTTACGTATCATTATAAAAAAACAAATTTAAAAATACATACGATATTTGAAACACCAATCTACTGCATACAAAATATAACGCTACATACATGTTTTACATATTAAATGATTTGAGTTTTAAGCAGATTTGTATGTATATGCAAATAAGTATTTTATAAATGAATGCATTTTATTAAAAAAAAAACTTCAAAAACAATTTCGAAATTCAACAAATCTTAAAAAAAAAACGCAGTTGAATACAAAAGAAGAAACAAAGCATTTAAAAACATTTAATACAAATACATATGTATATATTGGAAAATATGTAAGTATGCAGATATCCCAGCCAACCAGTACGCAGCGTGCTCCGTTGCGACTCGCCGTGCGAAGGGCTCACCCACATTAAGAAGCTCCGAAAAGTGTTTATTTATGACAGCTTTTTGAAGTTCTTTTTCGCTGTTACTTTGCAGTGCACCGTTTGTGGTTGACTGGGATATTTTTACAGAAATTTAACGCTTTATGTTTGACAAGTATAGAATGTTTATTTTATAAATTAACGCTTTTATTAATTCCTTTTTCTTTCACACAAACAAAAAAATCATATACATAAATTTTACTTAGCCGTTTATTTAATTTTTAATATTTTTTTTTTATTAATTTTCGTTTTGAAATTTTGGCACGTTTTTTTCGAAGTACCTACTACATATCGTACGCTAAATCATAAAATGACACAACTCAAATTTCAAAAATTTTCAGTAGAGCCAAAAAACTTTTTTTCTTTACAAGGACTTATATGGCAAAAGGCCACGTATAATGGCTGTTTTTCAATAAAAATAGACACAGATTAATAAGTTTTTGTTTGCCAATCGCTAGAGATATGGTAGGTGTACCAGTTTATGATAAAAACTCAATTTCGATAAATTTTGAGTTGTGTCACTTTATGATTTAGGGTGCGATATGCATGTATTTTTAATTGGCTGAGAATTCTTTCTTTTTCTATGCTTGCACATAGCACTTTTGACTATGTGAAGTGTAGGGCGATTAAAAATTTGAATTTATTCTCCATTAAACAAACTTTAAGGTATTTTCGCTATCCTGTTTTGGCTTAGCCAGCTTTCTATATCCATAACTTAGATATGTATATGTATTTATTTTTTGTTGTTTGTTTTTTTCCGACAGGGTAGGCTTGCGATGTGTTGCGGAACGCATTTGCGTCAATTGATTATATACCGGTTTCGAACATGTGTCATCTTCAGTAGCTTGTTTCATTCTCAGAACGTTCCCAAAACGAAACAAGCAGATACTGAAGATGGCACATAGCCGAAACTATTTTATAAGCAAATCAAGTTTGACAAGCGATGGCGGAAATTCGTTCCGCAATACAGCATCGGTATATTGCTTCAGTGCCTGTGGACGCGAACGTGAGATTTACGTACGTTCATACATATGTTCATATTGACTTCGTGGTTTATTGGACCATAAATATGATCTTAGAACCTTCTCTTGCATTTAAATACCAATTAAAGGCTACTTTTTTTTATATATAAATCTTCTTATTTACAACTTGATCTCTTTGGAAGCAGTTAATGAAAATTGGCTGCAATTTTGATTTAGCCAAATCGAACTCATGTTTATGGTAATATTTTTACGAATTACCATTTTTTTCATAACTGCACTTTCCTCTAATTCCCACAGATCTCAAATTTACGCGCTATCTATACATACATACATATATGTACATGTATGCATATCTATGTATCTATTTAAGGCAAACAAACTTCGACACTTCGCTAAAATCTATACAACGATATATGTAAAAAATAAGCTGGCATAGCTTCACATAACAAAAGTAAAAAACTAAGGCTTCTCTTCATCATTTTGGCAATCCCTTTCACCTCTCACTCACTCTTCCTATTCTAGCTCCTTTTTCTGTTCGCCTTGTATCGTGTGCTGATAATTGCACACAATTTTCGCTGCATCATTCATCATTTTCGCCGTCGACCGCACCAAAAACATTAAATGGCATTCATCGTAAACGGTCAACTCAACGCGTGTGCGCACCAAACCGTGCAACACTGTGGCACGTTCCAGGTCCAGCCAACGCTGCAACGCCAATTCACGCTCCTTAAGCGAGCCCGACAGCTGCACATCCGATGGACCCCATAGCACAAATTCCAATACCGATTTGGATTTGGATAATGATTCGGCACGCTCCTGCAGCAGAATATCAGCAATAATGGGCGTGATTTTTGTTTGGGGCAGCAGTTCGGTGAGCGCAATGTGTGCGCATTTGCAAAGCGTACCCATGGGTTCGTCCTCGTCGTTGTTGTTGCTGTGTGGTGGAGAGAGAGAGAGAGCGAAGTGCGAGAAGGGACGGTTTTTAAATTATTATTGTTTTTTTTTGTGTCATACAAACTTCAACTTACCCTTGCAACACACACAAACGCGCCTGTGCATCTTTATTTTCCACATCCTTCGATAGCACCACATTCGACAGGCTCAACGGCATTTCTTCAATTGCCTTGGCTTGCAAATTCTTCATGCCATTCACCAGCTGCAACATTATGAAAGCCACTTCGCGTGTCATGACATCGTCAAAGGCTGGCATGCCCACACCCGTTGCCGCCGACGGACTTGCTGCCGCATCGCCTGTGAGCTCCGTACCACCACCGCACCGCTCCAACGAAGTCTCCTCATTTAAAGTGCTCAAATTTTGCACGGAAACCACATTACGCAAAGCCGTTACGCCAGCGCTATCCCTCAGTCCAACCGCCGCCAAATTTGGTATTGAACCACGGAAATTGTAATTACTCTTATCGAGCACTTGCGATTTGCCCTTCAATATCGAACCAATCGTTTGCAGTGTGTCCAGTTGCAGGCGCGGCAACACCGAGATGGTCGCTTGTAACAATGTCACGGCTGTTGAGGGCATTAGCGGCAAATGATAGCTGGGCACTACGTCGCAGAATTCGGTTATGGGATTTAGCACACCACAAACGCCACCGGACAATTGATTCAGTTCGCCGCCAACGCCAGCGAGTTGATTGGAATCGGCCGAGAGTGCCAAGGTGACGGGTGCTGTGGTCCAAAGTGCCGCATGGAAGGCCTTTTTTCCGACAACAAACGCCTGTGCGCCATCGAGTATGGTGAAGTCCTCGAAACGCAAATTGATTGCATTGGCTAGGGGACGCAGTGCAGGCGGTATGACGGGTGTTTGCTGGAGCTGTGTTGAAAAGGTGAGAGAGAAGATTGTGTAATTAAATGAATTATTTTGTTAGAAATGATTCTCTGATTTGTATATTGGAACGATTTTCCGTCATCCCTTGTCAATTTTTTTGTTGAGAGAACGCAGTTTTGGCAATGTGCCATCTTTAGTTTCGTTTATCGTTCGATTTTGTGATTCTTACCTGATCGAGCACCTGCGCCAAGGCCTCGTGATTAGCCACAACCACAGCTGTGTAATTGTCTTCAATATTTTTATGTACAACACTGCGTCCTTTACGCATGCGCAAACGATTTGTAGCCTTTGCGCGATGTTTGATGGCCTGCAGAAAAGAGTATAGAGAAGCGGGGTTTATTATTTGCTTCAAATAAGTTTCGAATATCCTTCACATACTAAATGTATAGATGGAATATGCTTAATACTTTTAGTCTAAAGAAAGATGATGTGACGGGTATATTCCAAATATTATATGATTAGGTAAGACTAGGTTAAGTTAGGTTAGGTTGAGGTGCTGCCAAGAAAGCGGGAGTAAGTACACTTAAACCGAATTGGCCCTTTGGGATACCACGTGGAAGCCCTGGTTTCCTGGATCTCTTAAACACATTTCCTGGATCCCTTAAAAACCTTTCCAGAAAATTGTATACAAAATAGACTAAATATTAGATGACTGTTAAGCTAAAGCAGCTCGATTGTTTAATAAAGCGCAGAAAATCTAGTGGCTTTGAATTTTCCAACTGCGCCAGACACTCGAAGAAGTGCCTATGAAATAGCGATATCTAAGAGCGATACCTCGCCAACAGACAGAGAAGGACAGTTGCTTAGGTAGTGTTCAACACTTTCAATCTACTCCACGTCTCTGCAGCTGCGACAAGAGTCGTTTTTGTAGAGGCCCATACGAAAGGCATGAATGTCCATGAGACAGTGGAACAATCGGAGCTGATTCAGATTTTATATCGATTTCGATCTCCACTCATCCAGTCTAGGGCAGAAATCGCACAGGTTGACTCTCTGACCCATCTGGTGTTAGCCCCTTCAATGAAGTGAGAATTGAACCAGTGCCTGCATGAGTTTAAGGGGGGCCAACACCACCTGCAATTGTGATTACCGACAATTTCGTGCTCTCCCTTGCTAGCTCATCTGCAATGCAGTTTCCCTAGACGTCACTATGGCCTTGACTGCTCATGTCACATCTTTCGGCTAGTTTGTTTAAAGATTCCCTATATTTCACTTCTACCATAGACGTAGCGTTGCTATACTGTAGGCATCTTATGGCAGAGTGGCTGTCCGAGAAGATCGTAATAGAATTAAAGTTGGATAGATCTGTCAGGCGACGAGCTTTTGCCCATATGGATATTAGCTCAGCCTGCATAGCCTAAAGCAGAGTAAGACAAAATTGTGAGAGTTTGTGCTGGAGAGCGCATCTCGATTTGCGCTGCATTGGTTAAAATTTATGTGACGTTTCTCATTTACCCGCGCGGGTCAATTTTGTCGGTGTCTGAACTAAAGGTTATTCTTTTCAGTTCTACAAAAACTTATAGGAAATTCACTAAAGATTTTCTACATTGATAACTAAGACATTTTGTCGCGATGCATATTTCGCCTCTTAGTCGTGGAGCTCTTTGCTTAGCGCTTCGCGGATTTCCTCTTTGGTGGTTACCGCATCCATGTCACGTATTTCACACAGCGGCTCTTCGATCAGGGATTTCACCTCTGCCTACTCGTACATACCCGCGCGGGCCAATTTTGTCGGTGTCTGAACTAAAGGTTATTCTTTTCAGTTCTACAAAAACTTATAGGAAATTCACTAAAGATTTTCAACATTGATAACTAAGACATTTTGTCGCGATGCATATTTCACCTCTTAGTCGTGGAGCTCTTTGCTTAGCGCTTCGCGGATTTCCTCTTTGGTGGTTACCGCATCCATGTCACGTATTTCACACAGCGGCTCTTCGATCAGGGATTTCACCTCTGCCTTTTCAGCAAGAACACGTTCTATCATTGCATTCAGCTTCGCTGTGTCAGTGTCAGACTGCTTGTAGAGCTGGAACACCTGGTGTCCAGTTCCAGTCTTCCTTATCTTGTGAATTAATGCGCTCCCTTCCTTCAGCGAGTCTTCTTTTTTGGTCTCGTTTTTTGAGAGCGCTTCCGGGTACGCTGTAACACCGAAAGCTTTTTCCCAGGCTCTTTTTGCTCGTTGTTGCTGTTGTTTCAATGAAGTTGTGGTCTGAGACTGCTTCGTATCTTCTACATGCATCTCGTCTCTAACTAACTTCGCTGCTTCATCGTGGAAGACTGCGATCGCTTTCGTCAGATCACTCAGATTCTGGTTTATAAACATTTTCCGCTCGCTACGATTTCTTTCAGCTCACTTGTAAGCTCTTCCACACTAAGGAAAACACTTTCGTAATTTCCCTCCCCTTGGCGTTCTTTAAGTGCTGACACCGAGATAGGGGGAGCTGACAGTTGGAGAAATTGCGCTAGTCTCGATCGCCTCAAAAAGGGGTTGGCTTGCCCTTGTTCATTAACCTCCAAGTTCACAACTGGTGGCGTTCACTCCATGCCAGTGTTGGATGAAGCGCATAAATGCATAAATTGTTCCCCCCTGAGTAGAGAGCCCTCCTAAACGCAGCCTTAGGAAAGGAATTTTATAATTCTGATCATATCGGTATGTATGTTCCTTGTTGGGTCTACGACTCCTCCTTCGGAACAAAATTTATAATACTATTTAACCTTTATGAAATGTATAAAACATTTCGTCCAGCAGCCTAAAATCTAGTTTGTATTCAATATGCTGTTGAATATTTACTTTACGATCTTGAGCCTTCAAGTTTCTCTTGAACTCTACACTCTCTGACCTTTAATTACTTACCGATGGTATGCCCCAGACGCTATCATTAATATCGGTAGCTACATCGCCGCCTGCCTCGCTGCCATAATAACTATAAGGCGAATAGATTTCAAACTCGCCTACCTCGCTGCCGCAATACGATGCCGATATAATGCGTGGAATGTTGGCTGTTGAAAGTTGAAAAGAAACCAAAATGCTACATATGAGTAATGCCAAAAGGCATGCAAACTCTCATTATACTCGTACATACCCAAACTATTGTTCATGCCATAATTGCGTGCCGGTCCATATTCGCTGCGCGTATAACTCGCCACCGACATTGTATCCGAATAGAGATTACCACCACCATTGCCATTGCTGCTGCTGTTATTGTTGTGGTTGCGACGCGGTGGCAACAAACGTTGACCGGCCATTAAGTCTACGGCGGAGCGTGTTGGTGGTAGCGGTGGCGACGAGGGGCTATTCACCATCTCATACATATTCTCGTATTCGCGTTTATCCTTCAAATAATTATCGATTGTATTGTTAATTTTACGCATCGAATCTTTAAGGCTTGTCGGACGGCAAACAGCATTTGTTGCTGAAATAGCGCTGTTGCTGTTATTGTTGTTGTTGTTTACAGTGCGTTGTTCAAAAATTTCCAATTTGTTGGCGATGGCAATTTTCGGATCACTTTTACGACGTTCAAATGTGCTCGTACGGCTTCCGGTCGGTGGTTTGGCATCACCACTTGTCGGCGTAGTGGGCGTAGCAGCTCGATCTGCGGGCGAAAGTGGTGGACTCAGTGTGGTGTTTCGCTTGTTGTTGTTGCTGTTGTTGTTGTTGTTGCTATTATTATTGTTGTTGGTTGCACCATTGGGATTAATTGATGTATTGTTATTATGTTCGTATGATACATTATCACCGTTTGACGAGCAAATCGAGATAGTATCGACATTCTCATTGCGCCCACCGCCATGTCGTTTACGTGCCAATTCCAATTGTGCTTCACGCTCACGCATGCTGGCCGTACGTTCGGGCTTGCGCGGTGCAATCGATGAGCGAATTTCGCCTGTGATATAAAGAGAAATGGTTTTGTTAGACAATGCATTAATTTATGCTTTTGAAAGTAAACTAAGCTCTAAGTGAGAAAAAGGAGGGATATAGGTTCGAAAAAAACGACTATTCTAACTCCGAGTACCTACTTATAATGACTTGAATTATTTAAAAAGTGACTCGTAGTAAAACTAGGAAACTGTAGCATAGTTTTAGGCGCTACAACGATATCCAATGCCACTAGTTAGAGTATCGTGATACTCTCCTGGCTATTAGGCATATGTACTCGTATTTTTTTCACCAGGTGTGTATCAATTCAATATGCATTAAGTTATAATAATCTCAATCACTTATAATAATAATAACACTATACGACAAAATCAACTTTTTTCTGGGTATTGGACCAAACCAATTTTTTCGAAGAGATTGGGACATAAGAAAAAAATATGTATACGCCATTTTCCGAAGTTAGCCTCCAAAATTTAGTAATGGGCTTTCGAATTTCGAAATTTGACTCTCCCTAATTTGATTGCAATGTTTAAAAAATTGAAAAATAAAAAATGTGTGGAAGAAAGAAATTGAGCAATTGTGCATATCAAAGGCAAGGGAATTCAAGCACCTATTCCTATACTACTTAAAACATTTTTTTCGGGCATTTTTTCCTTTAAAGTGTTTTTTCATAAAATTTTTACTTAAAAAAGGATAAAGGTGAGCATATCAAAAGAAAGGCAACTCAATCACCTTTACAACGCTATGAAGATTTTCAAAATCGGTTGGAAACAAATGGATATATTCGACTTTTAATTTTTTCGAAGATCTGACCTTTGACCCCGTATAACATTTACCACATAAGCTTTCAAAAAAAAAAATGTATACCAGTCGAGTTCGAAAATAAGGCGGATCACACACGGAGGGTCAAATTTCAAAATTCGAAAACCCATTACTAAATTTTGGAGGCTAACTTCGAAAAATGGCGTATACATATTTTTTTCTTATGTCTCAATCTCTTCGAAAAAATTGGTTTGGTCCAATACCCAGCCGGGTGCTGTACAGTGTAATATAATACAATGGCGCTATTATAACTTTGACGAGTTTTATGGCCGAGCTTCTCTCCCAATTCGAGGTGTGCTCCTCTGGTTTTTCCTACTAATTGGGTGGACCTACACCTCTTAACCCCTTTTCAACAGAAAATCCATGCAAATATGGGCATACCCCGCATATGTTTACTTATAAAAAAAAACCTAATTAAATACTTACTTTCATACATGCAAATATATTTTAATTAACCTTGAACGAACTGTAAATGCCAACGCATGCAAATATGTAGGAGTAAATTCCCAATAGTCGCATACTGGTGGGGAAGCCTTATTAATCTTTAAGTGCCCAAGGGTAGAAGGGAAATCTAGTATAAGCATTGGTATAAACAACAGCAGTCACAACAGGAAAGGTAGCGTATTAAGAAGAAGAAGAAAACGTTAGAGCAGAACAAAAATTAAATCACAGAAGAGTTAATCTCGACTTGACGAGTCAAACAAATGCAATTGGAATTGTAACCCAAATTCAACTAAAATCAGATGAAGATGTACAGTGGCAACGGATAAACATAAATATTACAAAGAGCGCAGATGGTAACACGTGTAAATACATACATAAGTATACAACAGCATCTTGCTTGTAATCAAAATAAAAATATGAGCGGCTGCAATTTGCGTGCATTTTTAAAAATAAATTGACGCGAAACGGAGAGACTTGGCTTCAGTGATGCCAGATAATCGCTAAAATTCCCACAGAAATTGGAAAAAAATCCCTAATTTCCCACATTTTAAATTAAAAAATCCCACAAAATTCCCACCGAATTTAAAGCATTTATTTCAATTTCAACAAATTGCCTAAGATTATGAAACAAAAAATTGTCATTATAGTTTTTAAAGTTTATTATTTTTCTAATCGTCTTTTTGTGTCTCGGTTAAATCTATACAAATACATTTGTATTCCGATTCTGTGAGATCAGGGTTAAGATTTAATTTTTTAGTTAGAGCAAGAAGTCATAGACGATTGTTTTTAGAGAAATCAAAAAACAATATCGGATCTAAAAACTGCAATTCTTCGAAAACACCGTCAAATGGAAAAGTAGAAGCTTCATAAAAGCGCAAACACTTTTTTTTAATACAATCTTTTCCTCCAAATTTAAATTTGACAAAATATCTTCGCATTCATAACCAACGTAAACGTTATGACGTCAAGTAAATATGGAAATGGAAGTTCCAAAACTTTAAGCTGTAATTCCCACGGAATTGTAAATAAGTCGGGTTTTAAGAAATTTCTTGCGATTTTCGACACAAGTGTCTAAGTTTCTTGCCCTTGTCGGTATATACTTAAGTACATTTCGGCTTTGGAAAAATGCGTTAAATTCATTGAAAAAGTTAAGAACGTACTTCAAAAATCTAAAATAAGCCTTGAATTCTTTCCAATTCTTCGTAAATAATTTCTACTTTTTTACGCTTATCTTGAAATCAGGTCAGGCGAAAATAGCTTTTAAGTGGCTCCCAATTCTCCAAAATTCTTTCGATTATTAATAATACAGTAGGAATGTGCACAATGAAAAATAAATTACCCAATAGTGGCGATTATTAACACGATTTTATTAGTTTCACATGTATGTATGTATGTATGTATGTATTTATGTAAACAAGTTACGTATACGCAGTGTAGTTCACTGTATGTTTACTTGTACGCATGTATGTAACCGACTCCTTTTTGCATTGCACGTTAAGTGTGTATTCATACACTGAATGGGAGTTTTTCAGTGTGAGATGTGCTTATTTTAAGTTATACTATAAATTATACATATGTAGGTATGTAAACAGTTCTGCAACCAAGGAAATCGAGAACAAAATATCCCTTTTTTCCCTCTTTAAATATTTTGCAGTGAAATATCCCTCAAAAAGGGAAATTTCCCTCAATCTGGCACCACTGCTTGGCTTGTCTGTGGCTCATAATTTGTTGTGTTGATTTTTGGCAAACAGACGATGCTGGACGCTTCTTTGATTGCTTGATTGCCAAGTTGGCTCTTGCTGTTCATTGCAACAAATTAATATACATACATATCTGAATGAGGTGGTTTTAAGTACATATGTATATGTATATGGTTGCATAAATGATGGCATAACAGGTTCTTTTTCGGGTCACTTCAGCTATAACGGAAGAGCACACTGTCCGACATACTATATAACTTACTGCACAATGACGAATAAAGAAGATAATTTGGAAGTAAAATAAATGGAGTTTCGAGAAACTACATTTTAAAATTTAGAATAGTTTATGCTTAAAACTGGTGGTCATACATATGTATTTAAAATCTAATGATTTCACATAATAAGCGTTCCTCTCCTTAGAAACATGTTGAATAAGTAAACTCAAACAAATTAACTTTTGATTGTTTCAACTTAGTCGCAGACTCCCAATATGAGTTGGGAAGCCATATATTACATATAGTTTATCAGACATAAGAGAGTAAGGATTTATATTTCAGAGGTATTATCAAGACCAGAAATGAATTTCATCACTTATAAAGAGAAGCTGCTATACGAATACATAAGGAATAACAGTTTACCTTTAGAAGGAGATGGGGCGCAGATTTACAAAGATGCTCAGCTTATGCGCAACGATCAAATATCAGCACAGTTGCCACATTTTTGGCATTCATATGTAGTTCGAGCACACTAAGGTTACTTAAAGTTATATATATACTAAATTGGCACATCAAAATATTGGAGAATCCCAGTACTGAGTTTCTGTAACTGAACTCTATCAATAGTTTCGACCGAGTGACGTCATAATGACGTCAATCGATAGATTCTCACTTGCTTTTTAGGTGGTGACAAAGTGTGGAACGTATTAATGTGACGTCATTTTGATCGACAATTTTCGCGATTTTGTTACAGAAACTCACTTCTGAAGTCTGTATTAAGATCAACACATTTTCATAGATAATTGTCATTATTATTCATAACCTTCAATCTCAAACCACTGTTCCTACGTTCTTGTAATATTTATGATGATTACCAACCGGCCGATTACAATGCCGCTGGTTCTTAGCCAATTTAAGACTTAAGCTCCTTGTCTTGTTTTGTAAACACATAAAAACTCGTTTATTATGTGCTGGTTTCAGTGGTATAGTGGGTTATTTATTATTTAGCAACATATAACGAATAATATTCGTCGAATATACGTTTGTACATAAGCACATACATATGATGAATTTCATATCAAAGGCTGAAAAAAACGAACATTTTGAACCCGACCCCCTCAGAATTTGATGAAATTTTGCATAGAGGTACATCTTACCTACTCAAACACAACCTCATTTTTAGAAATTGCATTTTCGAAAAATTGTGGGCGTGGCAAGGTATCGAAATATTCGAAAATATCCGAAAATAATCGAAAAATGACGATAATAGGTACTTTTAAAGTGTGATTACTAGGGAACGGCTTTACCGATTTCAAAGATCTTTGTTTAATATTGAAATCATGGCAACCCTGTTTTTGTAATAAAACGAAGAAGAGGAGAGTAAAATATATAAAGAGTTAGTTGTAAAATGACAGTGACGAAAGAGGATTGTGTTTTATTGTGGTTATGGGGAATCTTGGGATTCTCGGGGTTAATTCGTGGCTATTGCGGATGTGGTAATAAAAAACATTGGTCCTAGTAGAGCCGGATATGGCTTGTGCATAGAAGATTTGAGGAAAGTGCGTATTTAGTTTGAAGTGCAGTCATATATGTATGTATAAATATACATACATACATGGTGTATTGTTTGATTTTTTTTAAGAGTGAGAAACAGCGTTGCCGTTAAAAAATTTTCGTGGTGGCTAAATTTGATTTAATTCGTGGCTAAAAAATTTTTGTTTCAAATAAACATGTTTTAAATTCTTTTTTCAAATTCAGGCACAAAAGTATTGCATACAATACTATAAGCAAAAATCATAAATTTGTGTAAAATAAAATATTCATACATACATAGTATGTACTTAACTAAAATAAAAAATAGCAAACAAAAAAAAAATTAGATATCGCATTCAATATCTATCATTATGTCGTCATCACTAATGGACTTTCTTCCGTCATTAATTTAATGAGATCTTCCGTTATTTCAAATTCATTGCAACATTGGTTTACATCCCTTAAGCCATATATTATAGTTAAAATTGCATTCAACATTGTATGATTCATTTTGTTTCGATTTTTGGTTTTGACAATATTCATTAGGGAAAAGGTTATTTCCACTTCGGCGTTGCTAAGTGGTAGAAGTGGTTGCTAAGGTTATTTCCACTTCGGCGTTGCTAAGTGGTAGGCTTTCATCGAAAGCCTACTATTCCACTAGCGAGTATCAACAGGCATTTATCGATAGTTGCGTTATTTCTTTTTATTTTTTAACACTTAAATCGATTTGTTATAATCGCTGAATTGAATTAGCCTTACCACATCCTTCCCATGTGCAAATTATGGTTCATTACGGCTGTGGCTAAATCTAGCCACGAAATGGCTAAAACGGCAACGCTGGAGTAAAATAAGAAAAAGCGAAAAGAGTTTCGTAGTGTGGTGAAATACGAAATAGAAATGTATTTAAATATTGTGCTCAATATCCCAGTCACTCCAAGCGAATTCGCCTATGCATACGATTTCGCCCTGAAGCAAAATTTCAACTATAAGTAAAACAATTAATGCTTATTTTATACAGTCCACCAAATTAAAATGCATAGATATTTTATATCGAAATTTTAAATAATAACGATAGAGTTCAACAAATGGTTGAACATTTACGATAGAGTTCAACACATGGTTGAACATTCACGATAGAGTTCAACAAATGGTTGAACATTTACGATAGAGTTCAACAAATGGTTGAACATTTACGATAGAGTTCAACAAATGGTTGAACATTTACGATAGACTTGAATAAATGTTCGATAAATTACGATAGAATTCAACAAGTGGTTGAATAATAACAAAAATTTTAATAACGAAAATTCCGAATATCGATATAATTCAACAAATGGTTGAATAATAACGAAAATCGCAAAATGATATCGATAAATTAAAAAAGAAAAATGGTTGAAAATCACGATAGAGTTCAATAAATGTTCGATAATTTACGATAGAATTCAACAACTGGTTGAATAATAACGAAAATTGTAGTAACGAAAATTTCAAATGTCGATAGAATTCAACAAATGGTTGAATAATAACGAAAATCGTTAAATGATATCGATAGATGATAACGAAAATTTCGAATATCGATAGAATTCAACAAATGGTTGAATAGTAACTAAAATTTCGAATAATATCGATAGAATTCGACAAATAGTTGAATAACAACGAAAATACCGAATATCGATAGAATTCCACAAATTGTTGAATAATAACGAAAATCGTGAAATGTTATCGATAGAGTTAAAATAAATGGTCGACATAACTCAAAAAGTGGCTTTAAAACTGTTACAAAAGTGTATAAAGACGAAGAGAATATGGTTTGTGTCATCGATTACACATCGAATATTCCGGCGAATTCAGATTGATGTGTGGTGGAACATATATGTATGTATGTATGCAGGTCATATGAGTTAAAAGATAGCTCAATAAGAGTATGGTGAAAATTTATATATTTGGATAAGCCTTGCCTGCAACTGATGTGTAGTTTCAAGAAGTAGAAATAAAAAAGAAGCACTATAACAAAAACAAAATGACAAGGAATAAGTAGGACAAAGAAGAAAGAAGTAGGTAGAGGAATTAGAAAGACGAGTAACAACAAGAACAAAAACAAATAGTGGTAGTCAGCGTTGCCACTTTGGTTTTTTTAACCAAAATTGGTAATTTTTTTTTTTTTTTATCTAAAAGCTAGTTTGGTAATTTGGTAAATTTTTGTTTTTCGGTTTGGTAATTTTTCCATGCCTTGGGCTAATACACCATTGTCCGATATCGAAAATTTTTACACATTTAGTATATATGTACATATGTACTTATTTCCTATATTTCAATGCTCAACACAAATATTTCAAGAGATATACTACGTGAAATTTCAGTTTTCAAGGGAAGAATCACCCCCTCTCCACTGGCACCTCCATCATCGCATCGGCATGAAAAAAGGTTCTGCACATATATTGAAGGATTCCTATCATATGATATATATGTATTTTATTTCGACACGATGACATTAAGACCTTCATTTTGGTATGACAAAAAAAATATGTTTGCCTATTAATATATATGTAGATGACAAACCAAACTACTTGGAACATATGTATATGTATAACAAAATAGAGTAGTATGACATCCTACAGATAAAAAATAGATAATTTTATTAATTAAGTACTAAATTTTTGAGTTTTGATTACAAAGATATAAGAAAAATTGTGGTGAAAAATTTATATTTTTTGGTAGAAGTTATATCTAGATCTAATTCACATCTCTTCCTCAGACTGATTTTTTTTCTGGGCGTTCGCCGAGATTCGAACCTCGGATTTTTCAGTTGGTAAGCTAATGGCATAACAATTAGGCCACTGCCGCCTTGGATTTTGTTGTTTTAATTTTTCTTTTGTTTTTCCTTTTTACAACCGGCTATCCAGCATCAGTGAATTTGCCGACGTTTTCGACATTTGTCACCTGTATGTTGGTGGGATTGTGTATTTTTTTTTTAATTCTGAAGTAAGTTAGTTAAAGAGTTTAATATATAGTATGCGATATTTGTGTACTAAAATAAAAACTTTAGTCAGAGACGTGATTTTCATTATTTATAAAAAAAAAAAAAGGTAATTGTTTGGTAATTTATTTTTAATTTTTGGTAAATTTCTTTATTGGCAGTGGCAACACTGGTGGTGGTAGTAGTATTAGCGACAACAAAATAGTAACATCAATAGTTGTATTCGCTTACTTTTTCCAGCAGCTTTTCTCTGTCTGCCTCTATCACTCTCTATCTCGCCAAAAACGATTTTTCCTCCCACCAGAGATAATTATCCAAAAAAGTAAAAAAATGCAAATCTATTCAAATCTTGCAGCAAAGACGAACAGCTGATCAAATTAAAACTATAAGAATTAACAAAATATAAACAAATCCTATTTTTACAAAAATTTAGAGGAAATTTGTATTACTTTAGCTTAGTTTCAGCAGTAGATTATGCATGCATTATATTTTACTAATAAAGAAACATGTATGTATGTACATATACATATAACTATGGAGTTGCGACTCCTGCTGGCATAACATACCCTGCAAAAAATGCGATCAATCCGGGACGTGTCCAGGATCAATCGCAAGGGAGCATGCGACTAATACAATTTTACATCCCTTTATATGGAGTGAATCGATCGCATTTGTTCGAGCATGTCCTATGAAGAGACTAATTGTTCAACCTGTATACCCGAACGGGTACCAATGTAGATTAATCGCTTTCATCCCGAACGGGTACAAATGTAGATCAATCGCTTTCATCCCGAACGGGTACAAATGTAGATCAATCGCTTACATCCCGAACGGGTACAAATGTAGATTAATCGCTTTCATCCCCAACGGGTACCATTGTAGATCAACCGCTTCCAGCACGAACGTTAGGGAACAATTGGTCTACAATTAGTCTACATTTATACCCGTTCGGGAACAATTGGTCTACAATTAGTCTACATTTATACCCGTACGGGAACAATCGGGGACTAATTGTGGACCGATTGTTCTCGAAAGAGATCAATCCGGGACAAATATCTTTCGGTATTAATCGCACATTTTTTTGCAGGGTATTGACGTGCATACATACATGCATACATATAAGTTAGCAGAGGGTAACCGGCGGACTTCCTACATTAAGCAACAAACATACAATGCTGCTGTTATCATCCGACATTTAGCTCAAGTACAGATGCAGACATAATCGAATGTTATTTATTTACATCTTTCATAATTAATTCGTCCATATTTAACTTTTTTAATTTTGAACTTCAATTTTGCAATTTTCGCAAATTACAAACATATGTTTTTTCATCAGATGTTTTGCTGCTGGACAAATGTGATGGAAAAAATTTGTCAAGCAGAATTTTGCAGCCTCTCACAAAAATAAACGTCACTTTGCTCTCTCATTTCCATCACTTCTGCAATTTTTTTGCGTAAAAAAATGGAAAAGCGGATATTTGTTGCAAAATTGTAATAAATTGCAACAAATTGCTGTACGCGAGTACACCTAATGGCAGCAAAATTTGAAAAAAAAAAAAAAAATACTATGGTCGCGTATTAGTTCTAACCGTAGCCAAACACGGTGCGACCGTAGAACCGATTCTGTTGCAATCGAGTTGGACTGTTTGCCTACATACGGTAGAATTTATTACAACCTTGTTGTACAATCTCATTTTGTAAAAATTATTTTGAGGGAAGATGGAATAGGATATTGTTGCGCTTGTAAAAAGAAGAAGCACGAATAATTAAAAAAAAAAATGGCAAAAACTTGTTCCTGCGAGTTTTCCGTTTTGCGTTAGTTATGCCTCAGACACTAAAGATGAGCGAAACTGCGATTTTTCGATATCTGTGATTTCAGTGATTGCTATTTTTAAATCACTGTGATTTTAAACTGCTATTGCGATTGCATGGACTGGTATAAAATCATCAGTTACCGGTAGAGATTAATTTTGCGTTTTCTGAGCGATATAACCTGTCTTTATTTTATGTTAACAAAATGATAGCAATAACAACGCATTCCGCAGTAATATCGCTGTTTGTAAATATTTTTCAAAGACAAATTGTAAATTCAATAATTTTTTTTTCTTATATTTCTATATATGTACGTAATACGTATGTGGTCTGCTCAAAAGTGTAAACAAAAAGAAATTTATAATGCTTTTGCGATTGCGATTCACATAGGTGAACTGCTTACTTGCTACATCGATAGCAGTTGCCAATAAGTAGTGAACTGCTATTTTGAAAAAGTGATCGCAATTGCGATTTGTGATTTTTTATTCACAGTGAAAAAATCACCGTTTGCGATATATCGCTCATCACTATCAGACACACATGTGGTATGAATATTATAATATCAACACTATGATTTGGCTTTACTATGAAAATTTTCAATTAAACTACAATATGAGAGTGACACATACTATGTGGTATAGATTGCAATATTTCTACTATACTACCACGTGTGTCTCTAGCATTAATCTACAATTATTTGCTTTTATATGTTGAATTCCTTTATTTTTTATTTATTTTAATTTGATCTGTTCACTTCAAGAATTCCCATAAAATTAGATGTTGAACAACATGCCCCTATACAATGCAAGTAGGTTGTACAACTTGCCAGAAAATCAAAACTCTATGGTTTTTCGTACAACTGATACACAACTTCATACAATAGCCCCAAAACTTTCCGATTGCGAGCGCAACTCGCTCAGGTTGTATAAAAAATTGCAAGGTGTGTGGCTAGCATAAGAAAACACTAGAAAACTGTCGAGTTTCGACAGCAGGCGGCAATCTAGTATTTCCAAAAGCTGCATTGATTGCGACAAATGTGGTATTGCCAGATTATGTGTTTGTGCCAAACACAGTGGGGGAAGCTGCAGAAGAATACAGAGTATTTTCAGCAGCAAACACAGCCAACAGAAAGCTTTTTATTATTGCATACAATTCAGGTCAATAATAGGTTTGTTTAATGAGACCAAAAATAGAGTAGAGCGGCTCAGAGCAAACATCTCATGAAACAAAATGTAGAGTAAATCGGAGTAAGTTAGAGTACGAAAAATTTTCATGAAACAAGTTTGTGATCTAATTCAATCTAGAGTAACCTAAAGCAGCTCAGTAAACAAACCTAGTGTATCATGTTTGATTTTTAATATTGACAAAATCTTTCATTAAACTGTAATATTTTTAATAATTTTTCTTCTTATTATTGCATTATACCGGAAACAGAATCAATCGACAACTCTGCACTCATTACATTTTTCACCTTTCATACAGATTTAATTATCATGGAACTCCGGCTACAATCAGAAAGCAAAGGAAGGCGCTCGAAGGAACATTCGAACTGTTATATGCTGAAGAGGATGTCGGAAAAACTCTGGCCGGGCGAAACTGCGATAACTGGTGTTAAGAAGTGGAGATCTTCCTCCAACACGATGGGGTGGAGATCGAATAATGTTATACGCAGTCCAGTTTAGAATATAAGAATTTACCTACTAACTTCTTTAATTTTTTAAATAACATGCATATGCTCCCTATGAGTGGAAAACCATAGGTTTTGGTGGGGAATGTTTAATATTGAAATCATGGCAACCCTGTTTTTGTAATAAAACGAAGAAGAGGAGAGTAAAATATATAAAGAGTTAGTTGTAAAATGACAGTGACGAAAGAGGATTGTGTTTTATTGTGGTTATGGGGAATCTTGGGATTCTCGGGGTTAATTCGTGGCTATTGCGGATGTGGTAATAAAAAACAATCTTCACACCATTAGAAAGGTATTGAAATTAGCTTTCAAAAAAATACACTGTAAAAATTTTTTTTGTTTTAGTACACTGAAAAAAAAAATGTTTTCCAAAATAAAATTTGAAACTGAAAAAACACTTCAAAGATCAAGCGATTTTGAAAAATACAAATTTTGTTTAGAAAGGTCTATTTAATATATATCACATATCTGAAAACTAAAATGGCCTTTTTCTTTATTTTTTTTTTAAATTTATTTAAGTAAATGCATCTCTTGGCTTTCTTATATTTTGATATCACGCGTAAACTAATCAACCGATTTCAAAAATTTTTATACCATTAGAAAGGTATTAAAATCACCTTTCGAAAACACACACTGTAAAAATTCTATATTACATATTACACTGAAAAAAAATTTTCAAAATTTTTTTTTTTCAAACTGGGAGAACACTTCAAAGACCAAGCGATTTTGAAAAATAAGAATGTTTTTTAGAAAGGTCTATTTAATATATATAACATATCTGAAAACTAAAATGGCCTTTTTCTTTATTTCTTTTTTAAATTTATTTAAGTAAATGCATCTCTTGGCTTTATTGTATTTTGATATCACGCGTAAACTAATCAACCGATTTCAAAAATTGTTATACTGTTAGAAAGGTATTAAAATCACCTTTTGAAAACATACACTGTAAAAATTCTGTATTACATATTACACTGAAAAAAAAAAATTCAGTTCAGTTTGAAAAAAAAATGTTGAAAATTTTTTTTAGGTGTAATATGTAATATAGAATTTTTACAGTGTATGTTTTCAAAAGGTGATTTTAATACCTTTCTAACGGTATACAAATTTTTGAAATCGGTTGATTAGTTTACGCGTGATATCAAAATATAAGAAAGCCAAGAGATGCATTTACTTAAATAAATTTAAAAAAAAAAATAAAGAAAAAGGCCATTTTAGTTTTCAGATATGTTATATATATTAAATAGACCTTTCTAAAAAAAATGTGTATTTTTCAAAATCGCTTGATCTTTGAAGTGTTTTTTCAGTTTCAAATTTTATTTTGGAAAACATTTTTTTTTCAGTGTACTAAAACAAAAAAAATTTTTACAGTGTATTTTTTTGAAAGCTAATTTCAATACCTTTCTAATGGTGTGAAGATCTTTGAAATCGGTAAAGCCGTTCCTTAGTAATCACACTTTAAAAGTACCTATTATCGTCATTTTTCGAATATTTTCGAATATTTTTGAATATTTCGATACCTTGCCACGCCCACAATTTTTCGAAAATGCAATTTCTGAAAATGAGGTTGTGTTTGGGTAGGTAAGATGTACCTCTGTGCAAAACTTCATCAAATTCTGAGGGGGTCGGGTTCAACGCGTATTGGGTTTGATATGAAATTCATCATATGGAAGTGAGAAATACATATGTATGTATGCATATGAATGACTTTGTTCCAAAATTTTTTGTGTTCTTTTACACTTAAGCCAGTTAATCTAGTCGAACATCAGTTATACATATTCCTCCCAAAGGATGTCAAAAGGAGTACTCTTCTATTCCTCCCTTGGGGAGATCTCTCTTTAAGTTCAACTGGGATAGCCATGGGTAATGGCGCAATTTTTTTGGCGCTGATACAATAACACCAGCGCCAACCGTGGCGCCGCGCACGGTTCTGGCGCAATAACACCTTTAGCGCAATTGCCATGGAATAATCGATAAATAACACTTGTTCGCTTCTTACTGTCTACTATACCCGTTTTATTTGTTTTGGCGCAATTCCGCTTACATACACGCTGGCAGAATAATTTAATTTTAAAAATAATTTGCGTATATTTGTGAAAATATGCTGGCATCTCGTTTTGCGGCATCTTCATTATGAAATACGAGGGTCGGCTCCACCCTATTAAAAAGAAAGATTCCGGGTCCGGGCGCATTATATCGAAATTTCCCCTTACCATTTCCCATGCGTAACAAAAATATACTATATGCTAATAAATATTTTATTTAATTTATTTTGTATTATATTTTTCTCTCCTATTCACAGATAATGTAAATTTTGTCTTCTTTATTTGTGAAAGTAAAATATTAATACCCTTTCGTATTAGCGATGGTTCGGTATTGGGGTTAGCATACATATTTGTGACGGTGTCATATACGCTGTGCTGTTATTGGCTTTGTGGTGGTGCCATTTTACACTAGCGCTATATTGGTGCTGATGTTAGCGCACGAAATTGAGTCAGTGTTATATTGCAATAGCGCACCATTGAGTTGGCGCTACATTGAGTTGGCACTATATTGAGTTGGCGCATTTTCCAAATCGGAGTTAGCGCAATAACACAAGTTTAGAAAATTTACACTGTCATAAATTTTCGGTTGATGATGATTTGTATCATCGATCATTGTTCCATTAATGCCAAGAATTCGAGAATGGGCACATGCAAGCATATAATTTATGCATGAACGATGTATGTACATATGCTATTACATATTTCTTATAATTCTTTCTTACTTTCCTTACCTTATTTCATACATTCCTGCAAGTATTTACTTTCTTTTCGTTGATTGTGTTTTGTTTTTTAGCTGAATGCTTTTTAGGTGAATGGGTTAGTAATGTATAAGTACACCTACCCACATACATACATAGGTAGGTGCATATGTATATAAATAGTTATTTCGTTGTTTGGCATTTCTCGGTCATTCCTCTTAAAATTTTTTTTTCGCTTTCACGAATTTGATTTGGACCCATTGCCGTTAGTGTGGATAAGTTTTGCTGTTGGCTGCTTCGTACCTACTTACATCACCTTCAAGGTCGTAGGTACGTAAAATAAGTACAAATTTAGTATGTGTATGCCTGAATATATGTATTTATGTATGTACATCTATACTTGTGTACCTACAGCTAATCATGTATTGAGACTTTGTAATTCTTAACGTACGTTACGTGACGTGTTTTTTTAGAACAGATTTAATGGCTTGTGAAGCGTTACGCATTGCTGCAGCAACAGAGGTCGGTCGCACTTGTTTTTGAGCATGTTTGACCCGATTTTTTTTTGCCGAATTTCCGTTCATGAATGCTAAGTTGTTTGTACTGTGTATTTCAGTTGTAGCTTAGAGACATACATACATACAAATGTTCATCACTACAAACATACTCAGAACGCAATACATGGTAGTCACATATGATGAATTTCATATCAAACCCAATATGCGTTGAACCCGACCCCCACAGAATTTGATGAAATTTTGCACAGAGGTACATCTTACCTACCCAAACACAACCTCATTTTCAGAAATTGCATTTTCGAAAAATTGTGGGCGTGGCAAGGTATCGAAATATTCAAAAATATTCGAAAATAATCGAAAAATGACGATAATAGGTACTTTTAAAGTGTGATTACTAGGGAACGGCTTTACCGATTTCAAAGATCTTTACACCATTAGAAAGGTATTGAAATTAGCTTTCAAAAAAATACACTGTAAAAATCATTTTTTTTTTTCAGTGTACTAAAACAAAAAAAAATTTTACAGTGTATTTTTTTTTGAAAGCTAATTTCAATACCTTTCTAATGGTGTAAAGATATTTGAAATCGGTAAAGCCATTCCCTAGTAATCACACTTTAAAAGTACCTATTATCGTCATTTTTCGATTATTTTCGGGTATTTTCGAATATTTCGATACCTTGCCACGCCCACAATATTTCGAAAATGCAATTTCTAAAAATGAGGTTGTGTTTGAGTAGGTAAGATGTACCTCTATGCAAAATTTCATCAAATTCTGAGGGGGTCGGGTTCAAAATGTTCGTTTTTTTCAGCCTTTGATATGAAATTCATCATATGGAGAAATTGTATAGTATTTAGACGCTAAACTGGATAAGTCTTTGTTTGGTCTTCTAGCAGGTTCTTTCAATCTATGAGATACATAAAATGAAATTTCCGCTTGTTCTAGAACAAGAGCTCAAGGACTTTCTGGCTTTTATTTTTCTTGAACACTCAGAATTGTTCCACAATACTTCAAATAACGTTAAAGTGAAGAGAATTGAGAGCAGAATTCTTAATACGTAATATACCCTATATCTGTTTTATTAAAATTTCCTGTATTTTTGAGAGTTTTAACTAAAAGTACCAAAAGGAAGGTTAACATAATCTTTCGGCTCCATTGCAATTTAGATAAACAACCAAATGGCCACAGAGTTTCATACTGCAAAGCTTTTTCTTCTTCTCCGCTAAACACTGTACCTTTCTAGATCATAATATCAATAACCACAAATAAACAAATACACACTCACCTAAATTGGCATAAACATTATCCGACTTGCATTTCATGGAGCCACCTGTCTCAGCTGCCGCCGCCAGCGACAAACCATTTGGAGTTTTGCGACCGCCGCCACTGGCTGGCGCATCCGTCACTGTAATCGCGCCAACAACGCCAGCATTAATTGCCTGCTGCTTGCGACGCAGCTCGGCACTCTTTGGCGGTGGCGGACGTGCTGGTTTCTGCAACTCATGCGCACGCTGTGGATCCATGTTGCGTACGGGCGGTGCCGGTGGTTTTGCCGTCACCACAGCCACAGTTTGTGCAGCTACCGCATCGTTGGTTTTTGTTATGTCCTTAACTACTTCCACTGCTGTTGGATTAATGTCAATGGGATGAATGATCACCAAACGCGGCTTACCCGAAACACCCCTCTCTTCTTCACCCGTACAAATCTCCGAATATATACCGTCTTTTTTGTGCAAATTATCGGATGACTTGTTGGCGCCCATGCGTAAGAATTTCTTAATCGAAAATTTCGTTTTCGTCTTTTGTGGCGGCGGCGTTTGTAGTTGTTGGTGCGATGACGACTTTTTGTCACTCGTCGTGGTGGTTGTTGTTGGTGATGGCGCTGCTGACAAATTCACTGTCGTATTGGTATGGCCAACATCCACCAAACACTCCTCGGATAGCGAGAGATTTTTGTGATTCTTCGGCAAGGGTTCGGGTGTGAGCGATTGCTTGAGACTGAGCGATGATGTGGCCGATTGTAATTGCATATTCTTCAATGCATTGCTGCGTTGTGTCACAAATGTGTTTAGGCTGCGGAATTTCGGATTGATAATGGCGCGTTCGCGTTTCTCTTTTTCGCGTACAACTGGCGACGATGAAGATGACGACGATGGGACGTTTTTGCTGTTGTTCGGTGTGGAGGCATGATTGCTGTTTGTTGTTGCTGTTGTGACACCTGGTGCTGCTTTGCGCGTGTACATGTTGGTTGTGTGTGCGGCTGCGGCTGCAGCTGCTGCGGTGGCACTATTAGCTGCCGCTGTTGTGGCCGCAAGCGCTGCGGTTATGGCTGTTGCTGTTTCCTCTTTCGTCGTCTGACAAGTTATGCCACTAGACTTGTTCTCAACATCCGTTCGATCGTTTGGCTGTGCGTTGTTTGATTTCGCCTCCACTTGTTTTTGTTGACTCTGTTGTTCTGTGCTTGCGCCTTTTTTGTCCATCGCCGCTGTTGTCGCATTGTTTGTTTTCGTCGGCGAACCGCGTGATTGCTCAAACTCTATTGTTACATCATAATCGCGTTCCGGCGTTGGTGGTGCGCTCGTCTTCAGCTCGGGCGGTGGATTTGGTGCTCTGCCCTTCTTCAGCAGCATCTTGCTATCAGCATCTTTCGTTGTTGGCGTGTCTGGCGTCATCGTCGCGCTGCTCAAGTTCAGATTCTCATTCGATTTGGATATGACCAAATGTAGCTGATTAATTACTTGTTGTTCGGCATTTGTCGGCATGCGTTTGTTGATGAATGCTTTGAGTGGCGTGCCAGAGGGCGACACGACCACCGGCTTGGCCGGCAGATCAGGCTTCTTTAGCAAAATGGGCGGATGCTGCTTTTGCAGGCCGTGCAGGAATGAGGGACGCGCATCGATTAGCTTTGTGGGTGGCGGTGATTTGGGCAGCGCAGGCAATTGCTGCAGCTGTTGCTGTGAATTTGGTTTAGCTGCATTTGTTTGCTTAGCTTCTTTGCTCTCCAAACTGCCATCTGGATCCGCGCTGCCATCTGGTTCGCCGTGCAGCTCTCTACTCTTTTCTAAAATGTAAGCTGCTGTCGTCGGTGTCGCTGTTGCCGTTGTTGTGGCGGATGTCACAGCCGTTGTCGCTGCTTTTGTTGCTGTTTTTGTCGCCGTCTTTGACTTTGCCGCTGCTGCAGCATTAGCCGTTGTCACATCGGCTTGATTGGCCACTTGTATGTCTTCATAATCGGAATTATTCGTACTCACGCTCAACTTCTTTTCTACACGCACACGTTCCTTTTCCACGCCACCACAATTCTTGTACTCATTACCGATGCTAATGCCGATGCCCGAATCAGATTCGCTGCGTATCATATTGTATGAAGTCTCCTCATCGCTGCTGCCATCAAAGCTGCTGCCCGTCGAATCGAGCGCATCATCCGAGCTGCACTTGGTCACCATATGGCCATTCGCCGAGATTTTTCTGGTCGTCATAAAGTTGCCCTCGTGCAGATTGTAGGAGGCGGCGCGTGTCTTCGACGACAACAACATGTCGGTGATGTATTGTGAGCTGGAGAAGATGCTTGTATCATTCGCTGTGCTATTCTTATTGTTGCTGTTGCTGTTGTTATTCTTATTATTATTATTATTTGCGCTTGCAGCTGTGGCTGTGGTTGCACTACTCTGGCCAGAAATAGTTTTGCTGGCCTTATCTTGTGCATCACATTTGCCGTCTGGCAGATTCTCATAGCTTATTTGTGTTTCGACAACATCATAGTATGCCGAAATGCCATTCTCATCCGAACAGTTGCTATCGCTGTCCGAGTATTTATGGAAGACATTTATTTTGGGTTTGGCATGATCCTTTGTAATTGGTGGATTGCGTGCGATCGGCTTTTTAAGGTCAAGAAATGGCTTATTCTCAACTGCATCGCTCAAGCTGCTAATCTCAAATTTAATCTTGGACGGTGTTGGGTTAGTTGGTGCTGTCGTCGTTGCCGTTGCCGTCGCCGTGGCTTGGGCATTTGTGCTGGCGCTATTTTTGTTGTTGTTGGCGCTGTTGTTGGCGCTGTTCATGGTCACCTCCAACTTTTCGCTAGCCAAGTTCTTGCGTTCGCTTTGTTTCTTTTCAAGCGTTTCAGAGATTTCATCCAACAATGATTTCTCCATGGCACGTTCAATGGGCGGACTATTCTTGCCATCGCTATCGCACGCCGCCATCGCTGCCGCCTCTTGCCTTGAGGTTTGTGCGTTTAAAACGCTATTGGCCATGTACGAGATTGCCGTCTTAGTTGCGGTTGCAGTTCCAGTTGTTGTTGTTGCCGTAACCGATGCCACCGCATTCTTCTTTGTTGACTTAGCAACAGTTGTTGATTGTTTCATTGCCGTCGCAGCCGGTTCGTTCGGTTCATGAACTTTCGTCTCAAATTTAGCCTTCACTGTTGTTGTGGCCGAATTAATTGAGGCGGTTGACTTAGCACAATCGCTGTTGCTGGCAGCACTGGCGGCACTGGCACCAAATGGCATCACATTTATTTTGAGCGTTTGTTTTTTACCCTCTTTGTCGACTTGCGGCGCACCAAGTTTCAGAGCTGCAAATGAACGTTTTATGTTGTCCTGCGGATCACCCAATAAATTGCCATTGTTCATATTGAAATCGGTGTTGGCGCGTGTGATGCGCTTGAGCTCGAGCGTCTCTTCGTCGTCGGTGCTGGTGGCAGCATTATCATCGCGCTCATTGCCGATATTCATGAAATCGTGATCATCATCGTCATCATCATCCGAGTCATTGTCCCACCATTCGCCGCCGATGCCAATGATTTCGGAGATATTTTTCGGAAAAGACACTTTATGCGCCTTGCCTTTGCTACTGCTCTTCGATTTAAGTGAAGCGAATGATTTCTTCATAATGCTTTTTGCTGGTGATTTATATTTGTTGGGGTAATCAGTCTTTTTACTATCCACTTCGGTGGTTTTGGATATTAAATTCGTCGTTGTAACGAATTGCGATCTATCCATTGCGCTAACGGAGGAGTATTTGGATAGGTATGTGGTGTTGCCTGGTTTATGTTCATCTTTGGATTTGAAACAATTCGAACATAGATCCTTTTTCCACGCATTCTGCGTGAAGTGTGGACATATCGGTGAGGACATATTATGGAAATAAGAATGAAAGATATATTTTCTTACTTTGCTTGCTTTGTTTTGTTCGTGGAGTTATATGCGTAGTTACAGGCAGAATAAATAATATTTATCGTTTTAGTAATGATGTGGCCATAATCTGAAATGAAAAAGAAATATATGAATAAATTATGTGAAAAATGCTTTAAATACTTAATTAAGTATCTATGTATGTATGTATAAGTACAAGAAGCATCAAACAATCAGTGGGCTAGTCAAATACTCAGGACTAGGGTGTGCATAAAAACTTGGACACCATTTTGGGGTACCTCACATAGTGCTGGAAAACCATCGATTCAAACTATCGATACTATCGATGGGGCCGATGCCATAGCGATTATCGATGGTTTTTTTTAACCATCGATAGTATTTTACTTGGTACATAACTACAACGTCTGTTAAAAAATTAATCAAAAAAACTGAGATTTATAATTTTTAAGGTACTTGATTGGAATATGTGGGCTGTGAGTATATAAATAAAAGATTAGTGAATAATTTTATAAAAAAAACTTGCAAATAAAACGGTTTTTTTTATTGAGAATTGAGCAATTAAGGTTTTGATTTCGGCTCTCCTATTATTTTGTGGACAACTGTATATGTATGTACAAATGTTTGTATGTAGTATTCTTACTTCGAATAGTTATTGACTTATTTTTTGTATTGAACTTTTTACATAAACTTTGGTTTTTTATTAATTTTATAATATGTTTCTAACAGGGACCGTAACGATTATCATTTTTATAAAAAAAATAATTTTTAATCGTTATAATTTGATTTTTCTTTTTTCGATGAAATTTGATCGATATTTTATGATTTTTATTTTTTCGATCAAAAATAATTGTTATTACTGGATTTAAATTTTTCCTATGAAACTTGATCGATATTTTATGATTTTTATTTTTTCGATCAAAAATAATTTTTATTATTGGATTTAAATTTTTCCGATTATAATAAACTCTAAAACATGTTTTTTTTTTTGAAAATTTTGTTCTCAGATAGAACTGTGCCAATGTTGGCACAATCGTCAACTTCAAGCCATCAAATATAGGATTCACTAACGTTTGAAAAAGTTTACTATGATCGGAGAAAAAATAAAAAAATATTGATTAAAGTTGATCGGAAAAATTTAAATCCAATTATAACAATTATTTTTGATCGAAAAAATAAAAATCATAAAATATCGATCAAGTTTCATCGGAAAAATGTGAATTCAATAATAAAAATTATTTTTGATCGAAAAAATAAAAATCCTAAATAAAGGTTATTCAAAAATTTAAAAAATAAAAATCTTTAGAATAAAGATGAGCTCATATTTGGATAGAATGTGCTAAAATCATTGTATCGGCATACTTGCATTTTATTGTTAACGAAGTTTTCATAACGATTTTTTCATCCGAAGAAATGAAAATAACGATTAAAATCGGTCCCTGGTTTCTAATACTATACTATCGATGGTTGCCTTTAAAACTATCGATGGTCAATCGATGGGACCACTATCGATGGTTTTCCAGCACTACCTCACAGCTTCTATTGTAGAAACGTAGTCTGAAGCTGTAGTCTAGTATCAATAAAAGATAAATTTAGATCTATATATTATGCTTCAGTCCTTAGTACTTACAAAATTAATTATTCAAAATACAAATTAGGGTATAGAAATTGTGATATACCTACTAAGTTTTTGCTTGTTAGCAGGGTTGCGTGATTTTGATTTGACTGAATCACTAATCAAAAATATTTTCTGATTCTTGATTTAAAATATTTTCAAATAAAAGATAATTTTTATTTGTGATTCGTTTCAAAAAAAAATCAGAAATACCCTTTGATTCGTGATTCAAACTATTTTCAAATCAAAGATAAATTTTATTTGTGATTCGTTTCACAAAAGAATCAGAAATACCCTTTGATTCGTGATTCAAACTATTTTCAAATCAAAGATAAAATTGATTTGTGATTCATTTCTCAAAAGAATCAAAAATCTTTTTTGATTCTTGATTCAAACTTGATTTCGAATCAAGATTCTTAATAAATTTTTGATTCGAATCAAATTTTTGATTCGAATAAAATTTTTGATTCGAATAAAATTTTTGATTCGAATCAAATTTTTGATTCGAATAAAATTTTTGATTCGAATAAAATTTTTGATTCGAATCAAACTTTTGATTCGAATCAAAAATTATTTTGAATCAAAACTTTATTTCATATAAAAAATACTTTAGTACGTGATCCCACCACCCCCGCGAGTTGAAATGCAAAAAATCTAAAATTTCAACAAACGTCTGCGTTGTATGGGAGGAAATGCAAGCAGATTTTCGCAGTTGCTTTAGCCAAGCACTTGCGCATACATATGTATGTATATACTTACATACATATATATAACGAATAAATGAATGAAAGGATGAATGAATTATGGTTGGGTGTATGCATACAAAAGAATCCCTGCAAAAAAGCCGAGTACTCCATGCACGCGTGTATAGAGTACTCGCTATGGACCAACCGAGTACTCCTCAACCTGCCACATATCATATAAAAAATATGGTCCATTTAACATGGCATTATTTATTATCTAGGCCTTATTTCGCATGGCGGATAAGCATTAGGAATAAGGTGTGCTCTCAGAGAGAGAGTACTCCTTATGGCGTGATGACATCAACACAGGAAAATCAGCCTTATTTTAAGCCTTACGCCATACAAATTTGCTACCTTTATAATTTTCAGGCCTGATTTCGGAAGCCTTAAAATCTGCGGTTTTAATTCTTAAAAAGGCTTAGATTTTTTGGTGGGAATATACATACATATGTACGCGCAAATGGCTGGCTAAGGCAACTGCGAAAATCTGCTTGTATGTATGTATATCCTTCCCTACAACGTAGCTGAAAAATGTTCGTGATAAACTGTTTTCGCGAATGCTTTGTTAGTTTTCGCGATCAGTTTGTCTCACATGTGAGTGGCGCCATGCTGCACGAAACAGAAACAATTGCCGCACTCTATTGTATTCCGCCAGAATCGTCTAGACGGTTACGTGCCAATTAAGGAAGGAAGGAAGGAGAAATATTGTTTTGTTATTTTTCGCGCACAAGTGGAAAAACTGGATTTTTTTTTGATCGCTTCTTGCGAGAGAGGAGCATATTTTTTTGCATTTCTCTCTCGTGATAAAAGAACGAAAAAATATTAGTGAAAATTCTCACCTTCTGACTTCATTTCCATATAAAATACAGATGTAATCTAACACATATATACATACTTATGTAAGATGCATGTACATATGTACTTACCAATTAATATGTAAATGTATATACATACATATGTAAATTTCTCTTATACATATCCACACATATGTACCTACTTACCCACCCAGCCAGCAAGGTACCGTACATTTAACGAACATTGCGATTTACGAGCTGTTCTCGAATAAGAAAACAATAACAAAATAAACTTTTTTCTATCATGTCAAAAAAAAAAAGAAAACGAAAAATTTCAAACTCAATATTTTAAAAGTATGTATGTTTGTAAAATTTCTACATTTACGATAAAAAAAACGGACGTAAAAAGATTCATATACGAGCGCTTTTTCGATACATTTACGACACTCGTAGGCACTGAACATTTTAAAGCGAAACAGTATTCGTAGGCGAATCGTAAACGGCTATCATAAACGATATTTTATTAGAGTTTTCTGCGAGAAAACATCCGTTTACGAGCTCGTTTACGATGATTTTGCTGGCTGGGTACTTATGTACTTATAATTTATATATTTTACATACATTGAATGAACCCAATAAAAGAATAAAATAACAGAATTTAAAAATAAATAATAATAATGCATTTACCCAAAATGATCTCGTACTAAAAGTATCTTTTAATTGAAATATATTTAGGATTCACTATAGGTACATACATACATATGTATATTTTAAACCCGTTTAAATTAAACGAAAGTGGTTTGTTGTATTTCTTTACGAACAGCAATTCAATCAGGGAATTTATTGGTAAAATTGATTCTTATTTACCTATACACAAAATTTCTTATGTACATACTACTTATTTACTATAATATATGTATATCTACTCTAATTCTTACTTCTATGACATAGAATCTATGTAGATATGTACATATATGTATATGTTCGGCTAACTACGAACCGATGCAGATACACGAATCGGTCGCTTGGGCTATGTTAGTGGTCACTTTGAAAGTACTCCAACCTACCACAAATGGGGCATATAATCCAATGATTTTTGCAGGGCATATGTACATATAATACATATGTATGTATGCATACCCTGCAAAAATTCCGAGTACTCCATTCGCTAATCCATGGAGTGCTCGCTATGGACCAACCGCTTACTCCAGAACTTGCCACATTTCATACAAAAAATATGGTCCATTTAACATTGCATGTCATTGCTATATATAGTATATACTCCAGTCCCGCTTAACAATCATATTAATCCATGGAGTACCTACATTGGATTAATTGATGGAGTACCTAACAGTTAGCCGAACATAACAACAAAAACCAAATGTTTATCGCGACGACGACGAATGACGTGTATACATTCAAACATATGTATGTATGTAGCTATGTATGGATACACATATCGTCTTCGTCGCGATAAAAATTTGGTTTTTGTTATGTTCGGCTAACTACGAACCGATGCAGATACACGAATCGGTCGCTTGGGCTATGTTAGTGGTCACTTTGAAAGTACTCCAACTTACCACAAATGGAGCATATAATCCAATGATTTTTGCAGGGTATGCACCCAAGTGCCTATGCACATACATACATATCGTCGTTGAAGATGCATTTTTGCGTAAGAGGTATGTAATTTAATACCTCTTACGCAAAAATGCATCTTCAACGACGATATGTATGTATGCATGTACGTACGGCGTAGCACAAACGTAAATACGACAATCAGAAATACATATGTATATATGTACATACATATCTACATATTTGGCGTCAGCATACAATTTGGCTGTTGTTGCACTTTTGGTGCATTTTATACATTTTTGTGTTTTAAGTTACCGAGAATGTACTTGAATATTTCTGATATGCTGCAGTATTTTTGATTCTAAATAAATTTTTGATTCGAATCAAATTATTGATTCGAATAAAATTTTTGATTCGAATCAAATTTTTGATTCGAATAAAATTTTTGATTCGAATCAAAGATATTTTTTGAATCAAGAATCAAAAAAGATTTTTGATTCTTTTGAGAAATGAATCACAAATCAAATTTATCTTTGATTTGAAAATGGTTTGAATCACGAATCAAAGGGTATTTTTGATTCTTTTGAGAAAAGAATCACAAATCAAATTTATCTTTGATTTGAAAACAGTTTGAATCACCAATCAGAGGGTATTTTTGATTCTTTTGAGAAATGAATCACAAATAAAAATTATCTTTGATTTGAAAATAATTTGAATCACGAATCAAGTTGATTCTTTATTTGAAAGTTGATTTTAAATCAAAATTGATTCGAATCACGCAACGCTGCTTGTTAGTGACGTAATATTGCTTTAAAAAGTACTTTATTACAATTTCGAATCCTACTTCGATACCGTAGTATGTAAAAACACTTATTATTCTCTCAACCGCCAAAACTTCTTTTTCCTCGACTACCAAATTTGTCCCCAACGAACATATACTAACTTACAGATCTGGAACTCATTCAGCTGTGAACAAAATAAATTGGTTTCCATAAATAGAAAGATTTTCGTGTGGATGCCGACACATACATACATATGTACATACATACATCCATATGAATGAAGTAAGAATGTGCATAGCACATTTTTGTTAGAAAATAATAAAAAAAAAGAAACCAAAATCGAAAGAAAGCAAACCAGAATAGTTAACAAGGCAATATAAATTCATTTATCATAAATCTTGTATGCTGAATTCGCCATGGAAAAGATTCGCATATGAATAAATAAATAAATATTCGCATGGCGAAGTAGCGTGAAAGGGTTAAAATTGTTTAGTTATTTTTTTTTATTATTTTATTCTGAAAAAAGATATATGTACATATGTATGTGCATAAGCAATTGCTTTGCGTTTGGCATGCACTTAGGGAAAAAATTGTTGAGAAGGTGTAACCAGCGGGTGGAAAATTCGCGCATTCACACCTCAATGATTTGGAAAGTTTTTTTACATACTACATGTGATATATGTATGTAGTTTGTGTTGAGTGGGAGTGAAAGAAAAAAAAAAAAAATACCTAACAATCTTACCAACTCAACGCTTTTGATTTGATCTGCGGGCTGTGTTGGAGTTTATGGCCGTTAAATTTTAACGTGGATATTACGTATACACTATGCAAGTATTAATTTTTTTTAATTGACTTTTCTTTTTGAATGGATCGATTAAAGCTAGGTATTCAGCCCAATCAATGAAGTGCCTACACAGCACAGAAGATAATCTATATTATTAATACGCTAACATAAATTTTGTTCCATCTTCTCCGTCGAAACTACTGAACCGATTTTAAAACTAAGCACACCATTAGAAAGGTATTGCTCTCAAATAGAACTGCGCCAATTTTCATTAAAATTGGTTGGAAAATGCGTCCACAATCGTCGTTGGAAAATTTCCGTGTGGTTGTTGTTGCATGCTTTTGAACACCACAGAGCGTATGCAAAGGTGAGTTTGTGCGTGCTCACCAAACTTATCATGCAATTGTGAACATGTTTTGCCGGAAGTGGTGTGTAGTTTCAAAGAAGTAGAAACATAACAAATTAGCAAATGCACTACAACAAAAACTCAAAGTCTAGTAATAAGAAAGATAAGAAAGAATAAGTAGGAAGGAAATCGAGGAAAGAAAAGAGCAGAAATGGAAAGAGAGAAGTAGGAGGCAAATTGTGAAGACGATTAACGACAGCAACATCAACAACAACAACAACAAAATATTAGCAGTGACAGCAGCAACAAAAGGAGCAGCATTAACAGGACCAACAACAAAATAATAACAGTGACAATAACAACAAACAATTATACAAAAACTATAGTTGCACCTTAGTCGTAAAAAAACATCTAAAAAACTGTCGAGTTTCGAAAGTATGCAGCACTCTAGTCTATATAAAAAAAAGCTTTTTATAGTCAAAATTACTGCCTTCCAACAATCTATGTAGTTCAGCTCGTTTCTATTTTTTAAACGGTTTTATTTAGCTCACCCCGTTTGTTTTATTATTTATTCTTTATTCTTGGGTCAAATTTAGTAATTCAAATTTCACCCTCTTCCTGTCAACCGATTAATCTGAAATTTTGCACGCATGTATAACCCCGATGACAATGCAATATTATGAAAAAAAAAATTCCGATAGGTGGCGCGTGGGTCGCTATATTTACAAAAATCGCATTTATGGTCCGATTTGGCTGAAATTCGGAACATGTATTACTACCTTGAAAAGAAATATTTTCTTAAAAAAAAAAATTCCGCTAGGTGGCGCGTGGGTCGCTATATTTACAAAAATCGCATTTATGGTCCGATTTGGCTGAAATTCGGAACATGTATTACTACCTTGAAAAGAAATATTTTCTTAAAAAAAAATTCCGCTAGGTGGCGCGTGGGTCGCTATATTTACAAAAATCGCATTTATGGTCCGATTTGGCTGAAATTCGGAACATGTATTACTACCTTGAAAAGAAATATTTTCTTAAAAAAAAAATTCCGCTAGGTGGCGCGTGGGTCGCTATATTTGCAAAAATCGCATTTATGGTCCGATTTGGCTGAAATTCGGAACATGTATTACTACCTTGAAAGGAAATATTTTCCTAAAAAAAACTTCCGATAGGTGGCGCGTGGGTCGCTATAGAGGCGTTGGACTGCAATAAACTAACGGGCAAGAAACCTTGCAATAATGAAGCACTAAATGAATTAAACAGAATGCGAAATAAAAACTAAAAACTAGAAAATAAAAATAGGTAAAAAAACTTTTTAAGTTAAACGGTTTTATGTTATACATACATTGCAATGTTTAAGATAAATGTACTAAAAACCAAAAAATAATAAAATAGATACAGTCGTGGGAATTATAAACATTTGCATAGACTAGACTAAAATAAAACCGGGGGGCACGTCAATTGCCAGGCTTGCACACTACCTGGCTTGCACTACCGTACAACACGAAGCAAATATATATATAGTATGTATGTAGATGCTGTTGAACGTGGCGCTTCTCTTTTTTACAACAGCATCCGGATGAATATGTACCAGATGTACGAGTATGTTCGTAAACACTTTTTTGATTGGAAACCGACAAACTTTTCGCTTCCATTCGAGATCATTAGTTCCGATAACGTTTTGGTTTTTTTTTTGTTCACTATTGTTGGCATTGGGGAATACATGTTTATTGCCTGTAATAAATTCATAAATCAAATCGAACTAAAAATTTTGTTCGTTAATACTTATTGTTACAATAAAATTAAGCATTGTAAGTTAATTGGCAATAAAACCAATTGATATTAATTTATTTGACTTATTTACTTTTGTTAAGCGGCAGCAAAGGAAGTAGATAATTTTAACGAGTTAGTTTCTGTGAATGTTTCATATAGACTCTAGGTATAGCAAAGGAGCCGCAAGCTTTGATGAACATGGAGACCGACCTTTAACGTTATAATATGAGTATCCTAATTTTTTTTTACTTATTCGCAAAAAAATACTAATGAAATGTAAACTTTATTGCTTTTTAATATTTAATTTCAAATTGAAAAGAAACTAAATAATATGTATGTATGTATAAGCTCGCACTAAAAACTAACTATGCATATACACATACACACACAAACATTAATCATATCCCAATAAACACAACGGATTCGCCTCGAATTCGCGTCGGATTCGCTTTCTCTGATTATATTATCGCGGCAATAGTTCGCGGCGATAGATCGGCGAATCCGAATTCGTAGGCATGTCACTAGCGATTCGAGAATTTGTTCATTCTCGGATCGCTGGCGATTTGAATTTTTTATCATTAGCGATTCGAGAATTTTTAATTCCTCTGATCATTGGCGATTCGAGATTTTTTATAAATGGCGTTTCGAAAAATTAAAAGTTCAGAGTTTGGTTTACTGGCAATGGGTTAAATCCGAGTTCAGGTATACATGTAAAATTTCAGAACTAATATGATTTTTTAGTGCAAAACAACTTAAAAAAAATAGAAAAAAAATGATATCGCGAAAATTGATTTTCTCGAACTTGCCACGAACTCGAGGCGAGTCCGAAAAATTACGTTCGCGAAAATATGCTTTCTCGAACTCGCCTCGAATTCGCCGCGATATCAGCCTCGCGTCTGTGTTTATTGGGATGAGATATGAGATCGACATATAGTACTATAAACCAATCACTTTAGCATTGTTGATAATTACTTACCAGAAATGTGTATTTGCTCAAATTAACTTAAATCGCCATAACTTCAATCCCATTAAGTTAAGCTGAAAAGGAAACAAAAAAAGACAGGTAATTAGTTAAGTACACATGCGAGACTCGAAGTAAATGTAATTTATACAGAAAAACTATCTGAAAAAAAAATAAAAAAAAAGAAAACAAAAAACAAATAAACTTATGCTTACACTAACAACTATGATGAGTAGTAAACCAAGGTTAATATGCAAGTATGTATGTAAAAATCTTCAAGTTACTTGATGTCATAGTTACCGGATGTGGTTTAGTAATGAACACGAAGAAGCCAAATTACAGGTAAATAGACATATATGTATTAGAAGGCTGCACGGCTGCATGGATTCGAAACGGCCAACAAGATATTCGCTGCCGTCCAATTACAGTACCTACTTGTTTCTGTCGTTTTAGAATAAACGCAAGTAGAGCACAACCATAAACAGAACCAATACAATTACTTATTCGTAGCGACAATTACATGACCTTAAAAAGGTTCTGCAGATAGTGTACACTACTTGCGAATACTTCGAATATAATGGAAATATATGTATGTGCATACATATTTTCATAAACACACATCCAGACGTTGTGTTCAGCAAAATTACGCTGCTAGTGTGAGTGTGTGTATGTGCATATGCATACACACTAGGGCGGGTCGATTGGTAGGGGCCAAAAAAAAAAAAATTAACAGGGACACATCGCAATTATAACAAGTAAGGAAGCCTAAGTTCGAGTGGAATCGAACATTAGATACTCAGCTGCATGCTTTCATTGTTTGTTTGCGTTTGATGGAAACACGGCGCACTTTATATAAAGCGAGTGCTGCATATAGTGGGCGTAGCCACGCCCATTTTCAAAATCAGTCATCCAACTAAGCATATGAATATTATTTGTGCAAAATTTCATTCCTTTATGACATCTAGTTACAAAGATGTCACGTTACAAATTCCTAAAGGGTGTTCCAGAAATATCTTTGTTAAAAAGTAGGCGTGGTCATAACCGATTTCAATAAATTTTTGCGTGTCTATTAACACAAGTTATAAAAGTGTATAAACCAAGTTTCGTCACAATATCTCAATTATTTGTCGAGTTATAGGCTAAGAAATGCCGTATATCCCTTTGTCTAAAAAGAGGCGGTGCCACGCCCATTTTCCAAAATTTTTATATTTCTTGTTTCCGGTCTATTGTGGAACTCGTGCCACAAAATTTCAATGAATTATCTTTATATTTGACAAAGATATCGCTTAAAATGTTTTTATTAGGCCCCTTTATAGTTTCCATATATAAAAGAGGGCGTGGTCGTCAACCGATTTCTCTAAAATTTTGAGTATGTATTACCAGACGTTACGAAAGTGTATACACCAAGTTTCGTCATTATATATCAATTATTTGTCGAGTTATGGGCTCAGAAATCTCGTATATTCCTGCTTCTAAAAAGAGCCGGTGCCACGCCCATTTTCCAAAATTTTTGTGTTTTTCGTTTTATGTCCGCAGATGGACTCCTGCCATAAAATTTCAATGATATATCTTTATATTTGACAAAGATATCGCTTAAAATGTTTTTATTAGGTCACTTTATAATACACATATATAAAAGTGGGCGTGGTCGTCAACCGATTTTGGAAATTTTTCGTCCAAACATTTGCCTAAGTAAGTATATCACGCATACCAAATTTCATCGATATATCTTCAACTTTTTCTGAGTTATGACTCATAAAATTTTCAATGTTTTCCCCTTAATAAGTGGGCGTGGCACCGCCCATTTTCCAAAATTTTTACGTTTTGTGTTTTACGTCCATAGCGGGACAAAGGCGACAAAATTCCAGTGATATATCTTTTTATTTGACAGAGATATGGCTTAAAATGTTTTTATTAGGTCACTTTATAATACCCATATATAAAAGTGGGCGTGGCCGTCAACCGATTTTAACAATTTTCCGTCCAAAGATTTGCCTAAGCAAGTACATCACGCCTACCGAATTTTATCGATATATCTGCAACGGTTTCTGAGTTATGGCATATAAAACTTTCAATGTTTGACCCTTAATAAGTGGGCGTGGCACCGCCCATTTTCCAAAATTTCATCAAATTTCTTCTTAGGGGCCTGTGCTCAATACGTGGGTAAAATTTCATCACTCCAGCTCTATTAATGACTGATATACCAAATTTCCGGTGGCCGCTGTGGTGCAGTGGGTAGAGTGCTCGCCTGCTGTGTCAGAGGTCTCGGGTTCAAACCACGGTCCGAGCCAAACACCAAAACAATTTTTCAATTAGTAAAAATCCAATTATTGGGTTTTTTAAGAGCAGCGGTCACCTCTCGGCAGTGGGCGGCATACCCTCCGAGAGTATTTCTGCCATGAAAAAGCTTCTCACAAAAAATGCATTCGCCGTTCGGAGCCGGCATGAAACTGTAGGTCCACCCAATTAGTAGGAAAAACAAAAAGGAGCACACCTCGAATTGGGAGAGAAGCTCGGCCATAAAACTCGTCAGAGTTATAATAGCGCCATTGTATTATTATTATTATTATTATTATACCAAATTTCCGATTTTTTCTATATAGGAAAAGTGGGCGTGGTCATGGTCCGATTTCGCCCATTTTCAATACCAACCGTCCCAGTGTCGATACCAACTTGCATTCCAAATTTCATCAAAATATCTCAATTTTTGCGCGAGTTATCGTGCGTACGGACGGACGGACGGACGGACGGACGGACGGACATGGCTCAATCGATTTCTCTTTTCACCCTGATCATTTTGATATATATAAGTCTATATCTATCTCGATTATTTCATTCTGTTACAATCCACCGTTATGAAATCAAAACTATAATACTCTGTGTACTAGTACAGCTGAGTATAAAAATTTGGGTAATTTCAAGCTTTTTTGCCCAAGAAACCATATGTCTAAAATAAATTTCAAACCAGAGCTTTTTACGATCTACATATTTCCAACTGTTCTATATATTTTAAAGTAACTCGGTAACCAATACTTCGATTCTTTTGATTTTTTCGGCATTAGTTAGGAAACTTATTTGGCATATTAAGGTGGTTTTATGAAGGAAATAAAGTTCTCCCGAAATTCGCGGAACAACCCGATTTGGAATATAATACGGAAATCTATACCTAAAATTTTTCCTTAATATATTAAAATTTAGAGGTCGTGCAAATGCCTCCAAATTTCTTTCTCCTTTTATATCAGTGATGATGCCTTAATGAACAAGAAAAACATTTCTTATCATTAAAAAATGGAACATATGTTTGTTGGGCTTTTATTTTTTGGTCCACCTTAATGCCATATGCACATTAACTAAACAAACAAACCAAAGAAGCAACAAGATTTTGTGAATACTTCATAACATGGTTATTATTATGTTCTATTCTATCGTGGCGAATAGTGTACACTAATCGCTCCAACAGAGCAAATAGAAATAGTATTTGTATTCCAAATGAAAAGTATGGGTTATATTCGTATCTGCATTGAAATTGTGCTGTGACTAATTGTACAATGCATAGAGTATTCGAAAATATAGAAGAGGCAAATGGTATTGTGCAGAGGTCTAATATGTATACATATCTACGTGTTTATGCTCATGGGGAAATTAAGTACATATGCACCTTCATAGAAGGGTCTTACTATATAACTTTTTTTTTAATTCATTCTTTGAAATACGTACATATATATGTGCGAGTGTACATCAAAACGATGTACATATATGCATAAAACACGCTCAGAAAAATAATCACAGTAGTATCAACAGTTTTCTTCTGTTAATCCTAAAATTAGTTAAATTAACAGAAATACGTTTAAGAACACATTTAGAGTTATATAAACGAAAAAATCTTTTACTTTAACAAATATACTATCTATTAAAACCTATTTGTTAGTTCAGCAGAACAGATCTGTCAATTATTAACAGAAATTTTTGTTGATATAACTGAGTCACTGTTAACTAAACCCTAATATGAAAAATGCAAACAAAAGATTTAAAAAAGATCTAAAAATACACATTATAAAATAATTGTCAGAAATAAATGGCCATGTAAAAACACAAAGGGATTTATTTTTAAGTGACAAAATTTCAACTGCGGTAAGTTGTTGATTTAACAGCAAAACTGTTTGGATTCACAGCGTTTTTTCTTTTGTTTTCAGAGTAGTCAGTTCAACAGTAAAACTCTTAAAACAAAAGAACGTCTGTCAATTTAACAGATAAAATCTTTGGATGTGATTTGACTGTGTAATCTGTTGTTTTAACCCGTAATCCCGCTGATCTACCAGCATCTTTTCTCTCGGTGTATATAAACTAGTCAAGATTCATATAAACACTTAAGAATTCTTGGCAAAGTTTGAGACACTTATCTGACACGAGTCTGAGTAGAATTGATTTTGATGTAATAATGATTGAGTTTTTAGTCAATTCCCAAATTAACTGCACGGAAAAAACTATATTAATGTCACAGCCATATTTATGGATAATCCTGTCTGATCCATAAACTATGGATGTCATATCCATATAATGGGTGTTATATCCAAAAAAAAAAATTGTAATATACGTATACAAAAATCTGGATATGATATCCATATATGGATGTGACATCAATATAGTTTTCTCCGTGTGTGCTTCGAAATTTGTTTAATAGATGAGGAAAATATATCCCCAGTCAAGATATAACATTTGCTGGTAGCTATCCTTATAATTTCGTTATAATACAAGTAAACATGTTTCGAAGTAATCCAGCAGTATTTGAGGTAAGGAGGTGCATATTCAGTAGAATATTCAGCATGAAAAATACCCTGAAACTGAGTTCAAAATTCATTGCTGAAAAAATAACTGAACACGCAGTGAGGACATCAGGTGTATTGAAATATATACTATGCAAGTTTTCCCTGCGTATTCAGGCCTTTTTTCAGAAACTCTCACTTCTCGTTCGGCAGTTTTTAGGTAGTTGATTTTCGACGCCACCTTTATATAAAAACGAAAGGGAAAGTTCAGATTTTAGAACTACATCTCTACTGAATATTCAGTAGGTAATATGTGCTGTTTTCCAGCTGATAAATACTGCTGGGAAGTAATGGATAAACAATGTATGTATGTATATATATATATATGTACCTATCCAGCAAAAAAATCTATGCCTTCCCAATAAACACAACGGATTTGCCTCGAATTCGAGACGAGTTCGCTTCTCTGATTATATTATCGCGGCGATAGTTCGCGACGATAGATCAGCGAATTCGAATTCCCAGGTGAGTCACCTCTCATTAGCGATTCGTGCATTTTTATGTTCTCGGATCGTTGGCAATTCGAGATTTCGGATCATTGGCAAATACATTCTAAAAAATCTTCTTCTGCGAATCCGCCTCGAATTCCCCACGATATCATCCGAACTTTTAAATTTCTCGAGTGGAGTTTTAAAGAGTAAATTAAAGCCCAACAGGGAATTTCTTCGTGTAAAGCAAGATCCAACAAAATTAATAAATGCTATTGCGATAATTGATTTTTCTCGAGTCCATCTCGAACTCGATACGAATCCGAAAAATAACATTCACCTCCGCGAATTCATCTCGAGTTTGCCACGATACCATCCTCGCTTTTGTGTTTATTGGGTTATTTAAGATTTGTTCCAGAAGATTCAAAGGCTTACGAAGTAATTCCTGAAAATTCTAAGCGAATAAAAGATATATGGGCAAAAAAAAATAAGGCTGATTTTCTTGTGTTGATGTCATCAGGCTGTAACTACCCTCTCTTTCTCTCTCTCTGAGAGGAAAACTTATTTCCAAGGCTTATGCGCCAGGAGAATAAGGCTTGGATAATTCCTGATAATCAGTCCATTTTTGCTTATAAAACTCAATTCCCTCTCTGTATGAGCACATAACAGAAAAGTAAGTATTAATACGTTTGGAGCAGAGATAATGAGTGCATAACAGCAAGCAGCGCTTCCAGCGTATTCCAGTTTAACAGCTTAGGCTTTAGCTATAAGCCTAAACTTTTTCCTAGGTAGATAAATATGTATGCCTGTATGTATATTTCTATGGCTTCCAATGGATGAAGCCAATAATTTACGCCGCTTATCTCTACGCCACAAATATGTGTTTATTTCATAAATGGAGCAACAAAAGATCACAAACCAAAAAGTCATTCGATCACATAATTGTAGATTTTTCTTCGCAAAGGAGCTAGAAGATGGCAACATGAAAAATTACATCAAAATGAGGGAGCAAATATGGGAATGTACATAAACGAGGGTCGTTTGATGGGTCACTGTTTTAAAACAATATAATTCAATTCAAGAGGATTAGTGCATATACACGACAAATAAGCCTAAGCATTGCAGTGCTAAAATGCGTTTGAATTGTTGAATAGTGTTGCCGCATAAGTTGAAAATTTATATTTACTGCCAGTTGAATATAAGTTAAATGGCTTAAATATGCAAGCGGAGTTAAATCTTACAACGCCTTGCGTGTATATAGACATTTTTATAACCGGTTATTGTTTATAGCTTTTCAGGTACAGTTCTAACGTCAATAAAGAATACTGAAGATGGCATATCGCCGAAAATGGTTTATTACGAAATCAAACTTGCCAGGGTATGACGGAAATTTCACAATACATCATAGTCCTACCATGTTGGAAAATCAAACAACAAAGAAGAAAAAAATCTATATTACTACTAGCTGACCCGGCAAACTTCGTTCTGCCCAAAATAGATTTTTTTATTAATTTTATTTCAAAAATTGTTATTACACCGGTATTATTTTTAATAGAAAATTAACGATTTTTCACTACTTCATTGTGTATACAACTTCAAAAATATATAATCTTAGTATTCAGTTTAAGGCTGCAAGATACACAACATTTTTAGTTTTCTGTTCCGGATATTTATTTTCACTGATTATTGGCTATTTTCACTAAGTAAGTAAGAGGATTGATATAGTATACCTCCATAATGGTTTTCAGGCCCCTCCTCCAACACTTTTAGATATATTCAGCCTCAAAAGTTTAGTACGTAATTGGAGGTGCAATGCCCCATTTTCCGATAAATCTTTTTTTTTTTTTTGGGTGAACATGGTATTGATATCGTATATCTGCATAGTGATTTCTATGTACATGCCATGAACGCTTTTAAGGATATTTAGCCTTAAAAAGTAAGAACGTATGAGAGGTGCCACGCCCCCTTTTCCCAAAACTACTGTTTTTTTCATAAGCACGCTATTGATATCGTCAATCTCCTGACCAATTTTCAGGTCCCAACCTTAAACGCTTTTATAGATATTCAGCTTGAAAAATTAAGTTTGTATGGGAGGTGCCACGCCCCCTTTTCCGATAACCTACACTTTTATGCGCAAAAATTGTTTTGATATCATATAGCTCTGTACCAATTTCCAGGTCCCTGACTTAAATCCTTTTAAAGATATTCAGGTTAAAAAATTAAGTGTTGTTGGGAAGTGCCACGCCCCCTTTTCGTATAACTCCTATTATTTTGCGTTAATATGGAATTGTTATCGTTTATCTCCACACCCATTTCCAAGCCCCTAGCGTAAACAATTTTAGAGATATTCAGCATGAAAAATTAAGTTTGTATAGGAGGTGCCATGCCCCTTTTTCCGATAACCCCCACTTTTATGCGTGGGAATAGTTTTGATGTCATTTAGCTCTATACCAATTTTTAGCTCCCTTCCCTGAACTGTTTTAGAGATAATCAGCTTTAAAAATTAAGGTTGTATGGGAGGTGCAAAGCCCCCTTTTCTGATAACCCCCACTTTTCTGTGTGAGAATGGGTTTGATATCACGTACCTCTATACCAATTTTCAGCTCCCTACCTTGAACCCCTACTTTTATGCGTGGGAATGGTTTTGATATCATTTAGCTCTATACCAATTTTTAGCTCCCTACCTTCAACTGTTTTAGAGATAATCAGCTTTAAAAATTAAGGTTGTATGGGAGGTGCCACGCCCCCCTAACATTTTTTAATTTTTTCTTCGACTAAACCTTCGCGGGGTAACAACAAACAAACCCCCCTAAGGAAGTATTTGATTTGGTTCAGCCGTTTTCAAGTTTTAGCGTTACAATTAAATACCAAATCATTTTTATACATATATATATATATATATAGATATGACTACTTATAGGGTTCTATAACTATTACAAAAGATAGATTGAGCTAGTTTGGGTGTTACATGATCAACATGAACCTCTCGAAAGTAGTCAATGACTTATGCGTTTAATCATGTATCAATACTATATATCAAACGGTGCTCGTATAAAACATATAACTAAGTAGATATATACTTCATATACTTATTTATAACTCAAGTTGCCCACATTTCACTGCAAAAACTATTTACAAATAACTTCTCTTAGTATTCAGCTTTTGTCGCTTCCTTTTACATTTATGACACATTTTGGCTACTACATACATAAGTGCAACATATGTTTTTGCGGTTCATCACATCGCCGCTTTGCTTGCGATTCATAACCTAATTAACAGCAGATCTAGCAGGCGGTTAATGGGGATAGAGAAGCCAAACAAATGGGAAAAATAAAGAAAGAAAGAAAGAAGGAAGAAAAGAAAAAAACAAACCATGATGAGTTATTGCATCTGTGCCACTGACGCGTCAACTGACTGTCAGTCACCATGTCAGCCGCTGCAACTTTATACACTTCTCGAACGTACTTAAAAGCTCGGTTGCATACAAAAATGAATGTTAAAATTATCGAAGAGTTCCATTCAACTCATCATCTACTACCAAATAGAACAACTAAATATCCAGCACCAGCGCTTGGTTGGTGAAAGAATGTGGTCGATTAGTGTTGCTAAGTATGCCATATTTCAGGTTTGCAAAAAATATGCGCTTACATACCAAAAGTACATATGTATTCATATATCCACACATTCTGTTTCCACAGAGATAAGAGTATCATAAATTATACAATATCTGCATATGTGCAAACGTCACTTCAGTCAGTTTGTTCTATGACGGCGCTGGTCGGACTAAATAATGAAAATTGCTGCTGTGGCAACTCAATCACATTAAACCACTCGACAGCGTCTGTTTTTACAAGCTTTTCTTTTTTTGTCCACTCACCATCAGCTGCGCTTTAAACAGCTTTGCTTTTTTGCGAAGTAATTACTCATATTGCAGCTATGCAACACTCAGCACAAATAACACAAAAAATCGTGGGAGTTTTTCCAGTTTTCCAGCAAATCTATAACCGCTTCCCAGTTTCTGTTGCTGGTATGACCGCACAGTTGTGCCTTAAGTAATCAGAAAATCAATATCATTAGACTATGCGCGCGTGTGTGTGAGTGTGTGTGTACGCGTGTTGCTAAAAATATTTTTGCTCCTACGTCTGCCCCCTTGCCTTTCGCCGCAAGTGCTTTTAATTCATCAGTTTTGCGGTTTCTTGTTTTGTTTATTACATTTACTCTGTTTGCAGCAGCAAATCTCATTGGAGCTTATGATTCATCTGAGAACTGGCTGGCGGCTGGCGGCAAAGTGCAAACAGTCATTCATTCATGCCAACGCACAGTAGTTGTTGTGTGTCTATATCTAATATTTGATTTTTGGCCTATTCCGCCAATTCCAAATATGGTTTGCTAATATGATTTTGCTTAACTCGATTTGCATAAGCCATGGATGGGTAGCGCTCAGAGCTGAAGTTGCTTAATTTATTCATATCGTCTGCGGGCAAATGAAATATTTCATTTTGAGTCGTAATGAAAAGTGAAGAAGTTTTTTGGAAACAAGCGCGCTTGGAAATTGTTACTTTGGATTGAACACGAGTCTCATCCCACGTAATATGAATTGAATCGAAATACTCAAGCTTCCATACTTTTGTTGTCGCTTCAGCTAATATCTAAATGTGTTATCTTTAAATTTCTCTTTTTACTTTTTCTTTCAAATTAAGGCGCTACATCTGTTAAATTAAATAAAAAATGAATGTGTTCTGACATTTTCATTTTTAAAGTGGCAATAATTCAACTTTTTCTTTCTATATAAATATGTTTGCGTTTTGGTAGCAATTGTAGATTACATTTTTATTATACCTTTAACGTTTTTTGCGTTTATAAAACAAAAAATGCACATTCGATTAGTCATTGAGGATATCCTAAGTGTGTATTTACATTGAAGCTGTAATAAAATTGATATTAGGATAGATAGAAGGACTTGAAGGACAAATAATATGGCATTGTTATAACTCTGGCGAGTTTCAAGGCCGAGCTTCTCTCCCAATTTAAGCCGTGCTCATTAACCTTTGTTTTTCCTACAAATTGGGCGGACCTATTGTTTTATGCCGGCTCCGAATGGCGTATGCATTTTTTGTGAGGTTTTTTCATGGTAGAAATACACTCGCAGGGTATGCCGCCCACTGTCGAGAGGTGACCGCTATTTAAAAAAAAAAACTCAATAATTGGGTTTTGATGTCCGGACTGGGGTTAGAACCCGAGATCTCTGGTATGGCAGGCGAGAACTCTGCCCACTACACCACAGCGGAAGGACAAAAATTGTAGAAAAAATTATGTACAGATACGAGTACTAAACGAAATTTGAGCGCGTAAAGGGTGGATGGGAGGGAAATTTATGTAATTGTACTTTGAAGTTTGACGAAAATTTTAGAGAAAGAAACTGTAAACTTTTCAAGTTTGGGATGTCTTAGGCATGCCTTTTTTCCGAGTGCAGATTGATTTTACAGCACTTCTAAACTGAATGCATACCTTGCTGCTAATGTTACTCATACGTAGCGGTGTACCTTAAAGGATGTCTGTGTCAGGGTTGGGCATGATTCAACTAATTTTGAGTGCACTCAGCCTGCAACTACCACTCAAACCTGAGTGGTAGTTAAATATCTGATTTTAACTACCACTCAATTTGAATTTAACTACCACTAAATTTGAGTGGTAGTTAAATCTTCAACTACCACTCAACTTTAGTGTTGGTAGCAAAAGTGCAAAGAAGTCAGTCAAACCTCAAAAAAGCTTATGGAAAAACTTACATACATACATATGTATATGTATGCGTATAACTTATGCATATGTATGTACACTAAATATACAAAATTCAAGGGAAGGACATGTGCATTGCAATAGTATTTAGATATTCAAGTTCATCTACTAGTTCGTTTTAGTTAAATTTCTAGTTAACTTCCCAGTTCACCTCTAGTTCACTTCTAACTCATCTCTAGTTCACTTCAAGTTCAATATTTTTGAATCAGTAAAAACGCTAACCCTTCAATATCTCGACACACCTAAAAATGGACTTATGCCAATTTCAAAATTAACGACTCACATATACTCACATACATATGTATGTATGTACATTTCACCACAAGCTGATGTGTTGATTAACTTCTCAATGATTTCACTGCCTAAATAGGTTTCGAGCACCAAATTTTAGTGGTAGTTGATTCAAAATTCAACTACCACTAAAATTGAGTGGTAGTTGATTCAAATTCAACTACCACTAAAATTTAGTGGTAGTTAAATTCAAGATGAGTGGTAGTTGAAAAATGCCCATCCTTGGTCTGTGTACATGCATTAAAAGTACAATCGAAACCTAAAAAACCTTAGCTTCGATGGAATCGATTATTAGATGTCTAGCTGTTTTCGAGATGCATACATATGTATGTACAATGTAAATATATAGATACTTCATATTTAGTATTTATTAGTTTATATTGTTGACCACCTGTTGAAAGAGATGAACTTGGAAAATTTTAATATAAAGCAATTAATAAGATTTTAGTGAATGCGATCATATTAATACAGCATGAAACTTCAATATAATGGCATTACAGATATATCGGAAGTGATGTTGAAAAATAGAAAAAAAAAAACAGTTAATAAATATTAACTACCTAAACTGAGGCATTTGCTATCAAAACCATCTCCTTCCTTTTTTGGAAGAGACAAAAAACTTCTCACGTCCACAGTTATTCCCAGATTACTAAATAACATTTGTGCGTTTATGGGTTTTTTTTTTCAACCTGAAATTCTATCCAATCATCACATAGTGGAACATTCAACATTATATTGAATTGTAGTAACCTATTTATACTTCCATTTACTAAAAAGGAATCCATGAATTATTTGAATCATTGTAAAAACAAAATTTAAAAAAAATTGTTCTCTTTTGGTTTTTGGTCGTTTTTATTTTGATAACTACTTTTATTATGGAGCTCTCAAGACCATTTTTTTTTTTTTTTTTTTTAAGGACAAATACCGATAACGTCGGCAAGGTCACTGTTGCTGGATGGTAGGTTGTAAAAAGGAAAAAATGAAAAGAAAAATTAATACAAGCAAAATGCAAGGCGGCGGTAGCCTAATGGTGATGCCATTAGACTTCCAACCGGAAAATCTGAGGTTCGATCTCGGCGGACGCCAATGAATAAAAAATGTTAAAAAGAAGTCTGATGAAGAGATGTGGTGGTCTCCGAAATGGATCTATAACTTCTACCAAACAAGTATTAATCTTTCATACCAATCAAAAAAAAAAAAAAAAAAAAAAAAAAAATGGTCTTGAGAGCTCAATAATTGTTCTCATTAGTTTTGTTTACAACGGAAATTGTTGGGTCAAATACTTTTGCCTTTAAATCAACAACGGGGAGAAAATTGTTACTAAAAATAAACTTTTGTTTGGATTTTTCTCTTCATCTTCTCTCCATCATTATTTTTTTTTGTTGCTTTTCTTACCAAAAAATTATTTTCTCACAAAATTTGTTTTTAAAAGCAAGCAAGTTTTTGAAACAACAACGCCCGTTTTTGAATAAATTGTTGGATCAAAAACTTTGCTGTCAAAACAAATACTTTTGCTGTTGAATCAAAGACGGAGATTCAACAGCCGAAAGTTGTTTGTTTAACTACGGGTATTTTTTTCAGAGTATTAGCAGTACTAATGACATCCACTTAACTGCTTGAAATGATCTGAATTTTCACATTTCTTAAAAGTTTATTTATGGCAAAAGCTTGAAATGAGCTTTATTCGATCCAGAGAGCAAACCTTTACATCTAGTTTTACGTTGGAATGAGCTTGATTTGAGCTAGTATATCCCTTCATTAGGTTATGAAGGACCCTCTAAACTTTCACAAAATATCCTCTAAAAAAAATCATTTTTAATCGTTATAATTTGATTTTTATTTTTTCGATGAAATTTGATCGATATTTTATGATTTTTATTTTTTCGATCAAAAATAATTGTTACTAGCCGGACCCGTGCGCATCTTGCGCAAAATATAACAAAACATACGTGGCGCCAGTCGGTATGGTTTGTGCTGTCACGCCCATTTTAAAAAACTTATTATTTATTTGGTTTGGTGGACCTTATGGAACTTTCAATGAATTACCTAGATATACGTTTGACAAAGATTTCGCATAAAATGTTTTTATTATTCCTATATAGGTATGTGCAATATATTTTTATATATTTTATTTATATTTTTATGTGCGTATGTGGTTCTTGCCGACTTGGGTAATTTTTTTCCACACGTTTGCCTTGGCTTAATCGATTTATCTGCTACAGTTCCTGAGTTTTGACTTATAAATCTTTGAAAATTTGCTCCTCTTGGCCCATTTTTCAAAATTTCAGCACGTTTCCTCATAACTGCATAACGTAATTTCATCACTCGGGCTTTATTAGTGATTGAATTATCATGTTTTACGTGCTTTTCGAAATACACACATATGCCTTATTTTCAACCCCAATTTTCTCTGTTCCCATTAGAATCTATGTACCAAATTTCATTAAAATATTTCTATTTTTGCGCAAGTTAGAGTGTATACGGCCGGACGGACGGACATGGTTCAATCATTTTTTTCATCCTGATCGTTTTGATATACTCATATATTAACGTGGAGTGAAAATTTTTTTTTGGAAATTCAATTTGTTCCAAAGCCAGAACGGCACCTTTCTAGCCCAGTTATAAGCCTTTAAAATTTTAATGACCTACTCGCATGTTTAGAGGTGCCCTCAGCCCCACAAAGTAGAAAAAATAGCACGATCTGGTACAAATGTGAAATTTCTACAATTATGAAATAAAAAAAAACCAAGTATGAGGATTGATAAACAGGCTAAGTTGAGTATAAAAGTGAATTTTTTTTTTGGAAACAACAACAACCAAAGTTATTAAAGGTCAAAGTTTATATTAGGCATTTTTTAAATTGCAATTACTTAAAAACTACTGAACCGATTTCAAATATTTTTATACCATTCGATAGGTATTTTGAATCCCTTTAGTTTGATATACATTTTATGTGGGTTCCATAACACTCCCCGCTGCGGGGGTAAACCCCCTTTTACCCCCCTTACTTTTCATATAAGGTACCACGCCCAATAAAACACCGTGTCGCATGCATAGCTAATTAATACCTTTAAAACGATGCCTTACTTATTAATTTTGGTAAATTATGTGAGCAGAAAAAGGGATATTTATAAAACACCAATTAGAAATAATATATATATGATTACTGGATTTAAATTTTTCCTATGAAACTTGATCGATATTTTATGATTTTTATTTTTTCGATCAAAAATAATTTTTTTTATTGGATTTAAAATTTTCCGATCATAATAAACTCTAAAAACTTGTTTTTTTTTGCAAATTTTGTTCTCAAATTGAACTGACCAACGTTGGCACAATCGTCAACTTCAAGCCATCAAATATAGGATTCACTAACGTTTGAAAAAGTTTACTATGATCGGAGAAAAAATAAAAAAATATTGATTAAAGTTGATCGGAAAAATTTAAATCCAATTATAACAATTATTTTTGATCGAAAAAATAAAAATAATAAAATATCGATCAAGTTTCATCGGAAAAATTTAAATCAATAATAAAAATTATTTTTGATCGAAATAATAAAAATCGTAAATAGTGGTTATTATTTAAAAATAAAAATCTTTAGATTAAAGATGAGCTCATATTTGGATAGAATGTGCTAAAAGCATTGTATCAGCATACTTGCATTTTATTGCTAACGAAGTTTTCATAATGCTTTTTTCATCCGAAGAAATGAAAATAACGATTAAAATCGGTCCCTGCTCTAAACTTTCAAAAATATGCAAACAACTGGATTTCAGAAAGATATGAAATGAGCCGGTTTTGATAGCACACGACTCAACTAATAAATATAAAAATAATTAAGGTGTAATAAACTCACTTCATAGAAAATTTTTTTACTTAAATTAGCATAGATAATTTAAATTAACGTAATACACGCCGTGATAACTTCAACAATTGTGGAAGTGCGCAAAACAAAGAATATTATGCAGAATATTTCTATAACTTAAATCATTAAAACCACATGTTAAACATTAGCTGAACGTGCCATCGAGAACAAACCATGTTCAGACGAAAGTTTGCAAAGTTTCATTAACCTTCGGCAAAAGCGGAAAGTAATTTTTGTGTAGCATGTTGGCTAAAAGCACATACATAGATTATAAATATGGACTCGCTTTATTTATATATTTTTTTTTTTTCAATTTTGCTTAACAGTAATTCCTGACTTGACTAATTTGAGCCATTGCACTGTTTTTTTTTTTTTTTGTCTATGTGCCAACACCAATAAATCAATTTTCATGTCTAGTTTTATAATTTCTTTGGGCACTTACTTATTTACCTATCCTTAGCATTTGTATACAAAATATGGTGTTTTTTTATTGTGTTGTTTCTGTTGTCACGTGAGATTTATTACCTGACATAATTTGTTTGGTTATTTTTTTTTTGTTGTGGATCTATTCATTTATTGGTGTAAATGTCTGTGCCGCTTTTTTGTAGTTAATTTATATGTGCAATGAAAAGGGACCGACAGAGACTGTCCTTTGTTTGCTACTGGCCTTCTTGAGGGCAATTGTCCACACCGTCGTTGGCAGATAGAGCAAGAAATGTTGCACTTTTGGACTTTTTAGAGAGAAAAGATAGCGCTGCCTATTTAACAATAGATCATAACTTTCTGAAGGATCTGCACGAATGCGAAATTTTTATGTAGAAAAAAGAACGCTATTAATTGCACAAAACATCCGGCCTAAAATTTGGCACGGATGTCGAACACTTACGCACTCACTACGCCAGCGATTCTCATCCATTCCTGCATTCGCACACTCCAAAATTGGCGTAATTTTCTAGGTAGGTAATATTTTTTACTTTTTATGTTGTTGTCTCTTTTGGCTTTGCTGCCTTTGTTAGAAAGTGCAAGTGAGTCGCGTTTATTTTATTACCAGAAAGTCATGCCAAGGTTCATTGGCCACATGCGCACGTCCAAACGAACACACGTGCACACAAACACACTTGTACATTAGGGTGGTCCTTTAAAAAAATCAAATTAGCGTTTTTCTTCGGTCTCACCACCTAGTCAAAGATATCACATATAAATTTTGGTCTCGATTGAAGACGGTTCAGTGGTGTCGCACAGAGGTCACATATGGTAATATGAACTTTGTCCCCCGTGCGACACCACTTAACCGTCTCCGATCTGGACCAAAATGTATGTGTGGTATCCTCGACTATATTAGCATCGACGTAGGGAGTGAGGTTTACGATATATGTTATAAAATTTGTCTTCATATATTTGGGGACCACCCTAATGTACATATGTCCATGTATGTAGTTACATATGTATGTATGTATACATATATGTTTTTTTTTTAAATGTATCCACAAGTGATTCGTTGTTACAATGCCACTTGGGCGCCATTGCAAACAATAGTTGCGATTAAATTGTTGCAACAACACGTCTACATGAGTATTTGCATACTTGTATGGGAATATGCATATTTGAGTATATTAGGTTTGTAAATCCCGTTGAATTTCTTATAAACCAAGTTCAAAAATCCCACCTACCTCAAGATTCTTAGCTAATATAAATGGGTATATTTTTACGAGCAGTTTTCCAAGTCAAAACCGTGTTTCCGCAAGATGACCGACATTGAAAAAAAAAACATTTTTAATATTTTTGTAGTTCTTTGAACTGCCAAAACTACACTGAACCATAAAATTCCGAAAATTTACATCTCTAATGTTTTGGTGTTACGAAAAAATAAGCAAAAAAGGTACTAATTTTAGTTTCAAGTATTCAATTGCTTCAGCGCTGGTATTTTGTTACAATGCCATCAACAACAACTACAACAACTATGCCATCAACAGAAGCCTTTCGCATCATTTGTTTTTGCGTAGGGATGGGCAAATTGGAAAAATATATCGATATATATTATATCGATATTTAAAAAAAAATCGATTTATGCCGTGTAAAAACATCGATATATCAATATATCGAAAGGGCCGGCTTTACATTAAGGAACCACGCCCTGCGAAAAACCACTTCTTCACGGGGTTAGAGGTGCTCTCACAGATCTCAAAACTGAAATCCAAACTTGCCGGGGACTTATAGTTTACTAGATATTTGTTGTTAAATTTGGATGGGTCTACAGATATTCTATGAATCCTGAAGTATAAACATAAAAATCATTAAGAATTGCTTGAAGAAGAAAATAATGTAAATTCAAGCATCCGGACATTATGGTTATACCACTTCTTAAAAAATATTCTGCTGTTAAATTCAAAGCGAATCAGAAATTTACGAAAAATATCGAATTTGGCTCGAAATGGTAACAAACTATCGATTATCGATGCACGGTAGTTCAAAATATCGTCGATATTATCGGCTGTACTATTTTAAAAATATCGATATATTGATATATCGCCCAACCCTATTTTTGCGCCGCATCGCTGTAGCTACTTTTCTTGCAGTTGCTGTTGTTGATGCTGCTGCTTCTGCGCCTGCCTTTTGACCCAACTGTAATCAATTTAACTGAAAGCTGACGTTTAGCAGCGGCAGCAACAATAACTTGTTATTGTTATTGTTGTTGCTTTTGCCATGTTTCTGTTTTCTATTTTCAGTCTTTTGTTAGCAGTTGACTGAATGGTTGACTGCAGTCTATTGTTTTCATTTTCAGCTTCATTTGCAACACGCTTAATTTTTTGGATATGCTTCCTCTTCCCTTTTTTCTTTGTTTTAGCCAATTTTTCATGCACACACACACACACACACGGACACAGAGATTCTGCAGCGGCACATTTACAGTTGTGGGTTAATTAGCCATTTAGCCATTTGAACTGCCCAACATTTTGAATAATTTGTGCGATGAACTTTTTTGTTTGTATTTTACTTTTGATTGTTGTTGTTTTGCAGTTGTTTTGTGGATTATTACTTGTTTTAAGAATTTAATTATATGCCCTAAAGGATGTAAATTAGTGAGAAATGTTTTAATTTGCATGTAGTAACATTTCAGCGGTGATTACCACAGCACCTATTCTAGGTTTTTACTATTACTGTACTGTAAGTCTTAAAATTTGCAAGGTGAAGAAAGGATATAAATTTTTTGTGCAAAAGAGCTCTCAATCTTGGGACATGAAGTCTTAATTGAGAGTGTCTAATATTGAATTAAAGTAATTTTTGGTTAAAAAATATTGGACCCTCCAAAACCTGCATTAAAATATATTCTATGGGATAAAATGTCAAGCTTTGATACTCCTCGAAATGAAGGAAAATTTATCAAAAGATCAAAATCTACAAAAATCTTCAGCTTACTAAAGTAGATTTTGGCGCAAACTTATTACCCACAATATCATTACATAATAAATAAATGTGCTTATTAGTATTTCATGAATGTAGAAGTTGGTGATTAATGGCACACGAAATTGTACGCCAAAAAGTTGTGCGGAGAACTTTTTCTGAGATGGCAAATTAAATAAGATGAATTTGCGGTAGTTAGGCGCGAGTTAATAAGTAGTAAGGGAAGGTAACCTAATTATGAGCCTTTATTTTATTACTCACGATTTGTGATATCAACAAGTGTTTTAGTGGATAAGCATGGAATTATGTTTCGATGTTTGTTTTTCGAGGTATTTTTTCGGCTATTATAAGTAGAAGAGTTCTTCTTCTTCTAATACTCTGGTATACATTTATTGAAAAGGTCTCATGCCGAGACTAGAAGCTCTAAGGAACTTTATGGAGCATTACCAAATTTCCGTCCCGCTTCAAGCGACAAAAAATATTTGCATGTCATAATGGGTCTTTGCCTTTTCCTTTCTCTTTCTCTCACTCCTACTCCTTCTCTAACTTTCCCTTCTTTTCCCTCTTCCTTTTCGGTCCCGTTTCATTTTCCATTCCCCTTCCCATTCCATTTCCTTTTCCCCTTATCCTTTTCTTTTCACAAGGGAACCGGATTCGGCATTACATCTAAGAGAGCTCTATACATATTTAAGCCTTACTTTCCGATTTCATTATCGCTAAAAATATTCTAAGCGGTCATTCGAGTCCACGTTTTGACCCATATTGGCTAACCTAGGCTAGGCATTACAATGAAAAGAGTTCTAAGTATGTTGAAGCCCAACGCTTTTAATTTAATACCAATATTGCTCAGAAACATTCAGAGTTCATCCGGACCTACATTTTCACACCTTTCTGGGCAGCTGGCATAGGCTTATAGGAATTTTCTTGGTTATTTTATTTTGTTTTTTTGCCGAAGACTAGTCCGAATAGGTGCGAATCATCAAAATTGGTCCAGACGTTCTTGAGTTAACTCCAGCGCCACCTAGCGGGCTCATTTTTTTGCAATAGAGTTTTTGACTACATAACAAACATGCGTGCAAAAAACAGACAGAATCGGCCATAAATACGAACTTTTCGAATATAGCGACTCAATCGCCATCTAGCGGAATAATATATAGCCTCTCTCGAGCCTAAAAGCTCCAATTTAAATTTTCTCCACCATTAATTTAGTTGTTGCATAAATTTGGCTGGAGCGGCAATTTTATGTGTCTTAAATTTTATTTGTCTTAATTTTTCTAGCACCTTAAACTTTTTCACCTTCTTATCCATTTATACGAGCACTTACTAACTATGGCTGGTACGCTAATTCTTCACGAAAGCGAACTAGAAAAACTTTCACTTGAATTAAATTGTCGCCTATTGCTCTTCGCTCGCTCGCTCAACAGTTAAGTGCTGCCTTTAGTTGCAGTTGCGATTTTCCCAAATGTTGTTGTTATTATACATTTTATTTGCGCTTTTATTTACTTTAATTTGTATCTTACTATATTTGTGCTTAAATTTAGTTGTTGCATTAAAAGACAGCGTAAAAGCATATCATCTACTAGATATACCAGTATATATGTATGTATACATGTAAAGTACTGTATATAAACTTGCTTTTGCCGCTATACTACTAGCATTTAGATTAGTTGTTGTTTGGAAAGTCGATACGATTGACAGTTGGCAGAAGCTGAAGTGCTGGGTTTATTTGCGAGCAAGTGAATAAACATTGGTGAGCGGAGTGGAAATGGAAAATCTGCACGAGCAATCAAAGTTGCCTAACAACTGAGACTTGATGACCATGAAGCTGTATAAATTTTTATTTTGTGTCTTTTTATTTGTTTTTTTTTTTTTCTTTGAATTGCTATTTTTGTGCAATAACTGATTGAGCTTGTTGCCATAGTTTCTTAACTGTGTTGTTTGTACATATGTATATTGTTCGAGCATTAAAACTAACTAGGCGGCTGCCGTTGTTGTTGACGGCGCAATTAAAAAATGCTTTTGCGCTTTTCCAGTGCAGCAGTTTTTATTTTAAGCTTTTTTGTTACTCTTAATTTATTTTAATACATATTTTTTTATTTGTCTTTTGTCGTTATTTGGTTACCCATCGCAGCACAAGCCGTCATGTGCAGTAAAGCCTTTTGTGGCATGCACATCTACTAAGTATGTAGCAGCAGCCTAAAGTGGCTTGAATTTCGTTTATGCACAGCAACAATATGGTTTCAAGTTATGAAGCTTCTTAGTCGTGTTTCGCTCTTTTTTTCTGCATTCGCTCTCTCAATCTTGGTTCGACACGGAAACCAGTACCGAAACTCGCTATTTTCCATACAAATTTCTGAGAGCGAGAGAAGAATGAAACACTCGTTTCGTTCTCAATCCTCTTGCCAAACCCGATGATATCGATGCCTTCTCTAATTTTGTATCGAAAATCTATCGAAATCTCACACAGGCCAAAACAAAAAAGCAAAAATAAGTAAACATAAAAACATTTAAGAAGAACAAGAGAGAGAAATGTTAAACTGAATAACGATCAGCCACGTGGAGACGGGTTATTTAGCGAGACGTTTCGCTAGATGTTTTGCTGGCGAATCAAGTTATGTGGAGACGAGCTTTTAAAAATTAACCATAGCAGTTTGTTGGGCGTTGCTTGTTTTACAGCTCTGTTCTCTATATTTTTATTATACATATATACATATGTATGTATTTGTACATATTTATATTGTATACAAAAATTTAAAACAGTGAGATCTTTAGAGATTTCTCATTTAAAGCGACACAGTAACATTGAACGTGCAATTAAATTAAATTATAAACTTGAGCAAATTTCATAGTGCAAAAAAAATAAAACAAAATAAGTTTATGGGCATAAGTGCATACACATTTATGTGTATACTTTATAAATGTATTAAAATAACGCAACACAGTAAGAATGTATGTACTTGCATATAAATTAGCTTTGTAGCGCTGCAGCTAATATAAGGGACAGTTCCGAAAAACGACAGTCTAGAACTAGAGAACTCACAACTAGCTGAGAACTAAATAACTAGATGCAGAGCAGGACAGTTTATTATTGTAACTTCTTGAAAAATGTATGTTTACGGCCATTACCTTAAAGTTGAGCAGCAACAAATGTTGCACTTTACAATAATGCGCCTAGGGCTTCCTTTTCAACTAACTCCGAACTATTGATTATAAAACAATCCCAGGACTATCCGTATAGGAAGTAGTTTAGAACGCCAGCTGAGGAATATTTTTGTAAAGTGTGGCCAATCACCGACCACTAGACTTGAAGTGCTTCCTTTTGAGCTATCTCCGAACTGTTTAGGACTGTCGATATAGGAAGTAGTTTAGAAGGCATTCCAAAGTTGTGCAAAGGGCGATAATTGCCACTTCGTAGCAAGAATGGGCATTTTTCAACTACCACTCATTTTCAACTACCACTCAAATTGAGTGGTATTTAAATCCTGATTTTAACTACCACTCAAATTTGGTGCTCGAAACCTATTTAGGCAGTGGAATCATTGAGAAGTTAATCAACACATCAGCTTGTGGTGAAATGTATGTACATACATGCATATGGATGTGAGTATAGTGAGTCGTTAGTTTTGAAATTGGCATAAGTGAACTAGATCTGAACTAGAAATTGAAATAGGGGTTAACTAGAAAGTGAACTAGAACTTTAACTAGAACGAACTAGTAGATGAACTTGAATATCTACAACTACTATTGTAATGCACATGTCCTGCCCTTGAATTTTGTATACTTAATGCGATTTTTTGCTATATTCACTGCTCAATCTGTTAAATTACTTACTTTTATTAAAAAATGATTGCAGCTATTGAAAGAACGATCAATTCTCTTGAAAACAGCGCTTTGCTTTCTCGGGTTTCTTATTTATATATCTAGAAATATATGTTTTTGTACAATAAGGTATTTTTCTTCGAAATCAACGGCAGTATTTGTAGCGCTGTTTTAATCGAAATCAAGTTTTGTAGCTGCTCTGCAGAACTATTTTTATTTCAGAAAATTTATACATAGTAGGCCACTGATTGGAATTTTTGTTTCAGTCACGCAAAATTTAGTCGTATTTTCGATAAATTAATATAAATTAATTCACTTATTTCATTCTAACGCACAGTTTGTTGTTAATATAATAAACTGCCTAAAAGCGTGCTACATAATTTTTATTTGCAATATTGCAAGTTACAAGCAAGATTTCCGAAAAAGCAAAACATTGCCTTCAAGAGAAATGATCGTGCTTTCAATAGATTTAATCAGTTTTTAATGAAAGTGAGCAATTTTAAAGATATTGAGGAGTGAATATGGCCAAAAACCGCGTTTTTCGCCTCTTTGGACATGAATATCTCAAAAAGTGCACCGAAATCCTTTTGAAACGTAGAATTTTATTTCTGTTACAAAAATTTGTCGACCAGTATTATTTTCCCACATTTGAGGTTGAAAAATTAAATATGTATATTTTTGAGAAACGCTACAACTATAACATGCAAAGAAAAAATAGATTTTTATTGCCATTTTTTATTATTTCATTACTAACAAAATAAAATAGGAACGTAAAATAATGCTTATTATTTAATAACACTTAAGAGTTACTTTAAAAAACACAATCAACAAAGAAAATTAAATACATTTGGTGAACAAAACATTTTCCTTTATAGTTGGTACTTTTAGGATATTAGGATAAAAAGGTTTGCGATCATTTGATAATTTCAAATAAAATTTTTTAGAATTTAACGACACACTTCGTTTAAGCGAATATTTCCAAGCTTGCCGAAAAATTCTGAAAATTAATGCAACTTCCGAAAATATTTAAAAATCGGAGGCACATATTTTGATATGAATTCCGAGGATACAGCTGCGTATTTAATTTTAGTAGAGTAATGTAAAACTATCAAGTCTAATTAAAATTTTGTTTGCATTTTCTTCCATTATTTACTTTCCATATGGGAAAATTCCAAAAACCATTTGGGAAATAAATGACCAAAAATCAGGAAATAGAAATTATCAAATGAATTTTACCACAAGAATTCTAAAGGCTTTAAAAATACCTAACGTACGTTTCTTTACAACGCGTACTTCACGACAAAAAAAATTTGATTATTAAAAAAACATCAAAAATATTAATCCTTACTTTGACTAATGGACTTTTTTATTCTGGCAAAAATGTCGCACTTTCTTCGGGCTGTCACATTTTTTGTTCTCTTCAACACAGACTCAACACTTTTTTAAGGCTGTTTGTTCTATTGACAAAATATAAAACTGGCCCGACTACGGGGCAACATCTTCTGCTCTTAGCACATTGCATTATTTTTGTTTCATTCATCACATGAAAAATGCAACATTTATAGGGTACAGGCACATGTTGATAATGGTGCAATGTAATAATGCAACATTTTCATGCAGAATAGGAAATGCTATTAGTATACAGATCTGAGACCACGAAAAATTATATAAAATACAACTTTTCTTTGCTATAATATGGGAATATTCTGTCTTTATCTTATCCCAAAAATCCCGGGATAAAATTCTAGCGATCCCGGGATTTTCGGGGTGTCCAAAAGGGCGGGATCCCGGGATCCCTAATATGTATGTATGCTAGTTTTTCCATAAGCTTTTTGGGGGTTTGACTGACTTCAAGATTTAACTACCACTCAAATTGCGTGGTAGTTAAAATCAGATATTTAACTACCACTCAGGTTTGAGTGGTAGTTGCAGGCTGAGTGCACTCAAAATTAGTTGAATCATGCCCAACCCTGCTTCGTAGGACAAGGGCGAGTTAAAAAGTAAAGTTAAAAGCATTGCTTTGGGCTAGAACGAGAACCAATCCTGTCTCTTTTTGAACAGCTCTACCTTGGAACTAGCGCGATTTGCTGCAGAGCATTTATAGTATTTTAAGAGTAGCCTGATTATTGTAGGTCTATATCGCGTATGCTTGATGCACAAAAAGCATTCTTTGGTTAAAAAAAAAACAATCCATTTCCAATTCCTTTAAGCGCCGCAAATAAACTTTAAGAAATCATAGAGCCATATGAGATCTAAAATACATACATACATATAAACCATGAACAATTGAAAAACTTTTTCTTTAGTACAATCTTTGTTCGCATTCCGCTTTTATTGTTGTTAAGCCAAAGTTCAAACACACGTATAATAAACTTTGTTTCGCATTAACGAAAATTGCAAAATTTACTGCAACCACTTTCCCACTTTTATGTTGTATTTTGCTTTCTTTTTTTCTTTCTACAAACAATTCTTTCGCTGTATTCTTCATGAACAATTTAATGCCAACAAATTGGATAAGTTTCCAGAACTCGTGTGTGAAAATTTTCAACGGTTTTAAAGAAATAATATAATTGTGCTAATTTTTAAGTAGTTTTGAAGATGAAATTTCCAGACAAGTAAGCTAACCGAGCTAATGCTTAATAGAGATGAAAATAAGATGGAAACCGGTACTGTCCGTATGCAACCATCTATAGTAACGAAGGAGCAGAGAATAGAAAATTACACAATTTCAACCGTAACTCTATTAAAAAAAGTATACATATCGCCCGTTTTATGCAATAGGGATTTAACTCGAAATTTTCGATTTCTGGGATTTTGCCATATTGTTCAATAACTGGGTCATGCCTTTGAGTCTATAAAATACTCAAAAGGATAAAAATAGCGGAAATAAAAGTGATTTTGTAGTTAGCCGTAGAAGGAAACTATTTGAAATTATAAAAGTTTATTTGCGTTTTCCCAAAAAAAAAATTTTTTTAGTTAAATCCCTATTGCATAACACGTGCGATATGTACCATTAACAAATGTGCGTATAAAAAGAATTTTCGTAAGTCTAAAAGCACCATCGATTTCATAGCAAGATAAAAGTTTTTATATCTTCATTTGCGCACAAACTTCTTTCAATTTTCCATTCAAAAAATGTATAAAAACGTTGTATTAAAATGCTGAAAAATGTCACTTCAAACAGTTGGCTAACAAAAACAAAACAAACAAAAAAAAAGACAAGAGAGAATGAATGAGGAACCAAATTCATTTTTCGTACGAAATTTTCGTACTCATAAAAACACGCCTGAGTTATGAAAAGTAAATGGCATCATTAAATGCATAAAAGAAGAGGTAAAAAACCAAAAAAAAAACCATTGCAACATTTGCATGACAAAGCGCTTCATCAGATCCAATTGCAATATGTGCATTTAGTTTGAAGCTTCTTTAGAAGCGAGTCAAAAATATGGGAAATGAATTGCGAACGAAATACAAGTGCTTGTTGGTGTAGCTGCTTTTTGAATGTACATATTTAGCCTATTCAAAATTTATATATATTTTTGGTATATTTGTGTTTGTCGTAAAAACAAAACTGCTATAAAAAAAAGTAAAAGCTGTAGGATGTCCCAATGCGAAAACTTAACAGAGAATACAATTTTGACGGCGCCAACGTTAGTCAACGCTTTGTTTTAATTAAGGCAAGAGAAACCATACATTTAGTTTTTATTTTGGACTGAAGAAAAATGAGCTGCTTTTAGCACAGCTTCGCAGCGACGAAATGTTTTTATGTTATAATGAGTCTTTTCCTCTACCAATACCTTTCTACCTTTTGCTTTCTCTTTCCCTTTCACTCTCCTCTTCACTTTCCGACACCAATTGATTTTTCGATGCCTTTGACCTCTGGCTTTTCAGCCCATTTTCCTTTCCTTTTACCTTACTATTCCTCCAATTTTTCCTCTTCTGTTTGCCTTTCCCTTACCGAAAACTTTAAAAAGCCCTGGCCTTCATTTTAATCTAAAATATCGCTCAGAAACATTCCGGGGTCATTCGGGTCAACATTTTACCCATGTCTGGTGACCGGGTCTAGACATCACAATGAGATGACCTCTATATTAAAGTCCTGCTAAAAAACTTTTATTTAATACCCATATCATTCAAATACTTTCCGGGGTCATTCGGGTGCACGTATTGACCCATATCTGGGAACCCAGCTTAGGCATCACAATAAAACGAGCTTTACGTTGAAGCTTTCCACTTCCTTTGTAAAAGACTTCTAAATAAATAAAAAAAGAACATATGTATCCAAAGAATAAACTATAAAAAATTTGGCAAAAATGCGTTGAGTAGTTTTTGAGCAATTTCCCCGCAAAAAACACCTACAATATTATATATTTACATACATACATATACATATCGACGGCTGAGAATAAGATCGCCCTATTTCAAAAATTGTTTCAAAAACGCCCTATTCCAAAAATTGTTTGAATAACGTCCTATTTCAGATTTTGCTTTAAAAATGCCCTATTTCAGAGAAACATACATACACATATATAGAAACATATATGCAATCTGAAATAGGGCGTTTATGAAGCAAAATATGAAATAGGACGTTATTGAAACAATTTTTCAAATAGGGCGTTTTTGAAACAATTTTTTAAATAGGGCGATCTTATTCTCAGCCTAGAGGTGGGAAACTATCGATAGTCCCACCGTCGATAGTTTTTGATAGTTTTAAAAAAACTATTGATAGTGTTCGATAGTCTTAAAAAAATAAACCATCGATAGCACTATTGATAGTACTATCGTATTGAAATAAATATAGATTTGTTCACTGAATCTCTTATAACATTGTCATTTTTCTACTGAAAACAGCTATTAAATCACAGTGTAAAATCAGTATGATATTTAATATTTCGTTAAAATAATGAAAAAAGAAGATGAATGCCGGAAAAATAATTAATAAAAAATTACAAAACTTTAAGGTCGATTTTAATTGTTTTTGCTTTGGTGGAAATGATATTTCATCCTCTGCAAACGTAACATAAAAACTGGTAATAGCGAAGATATTGACAACTTGTAAGCGTATTTTTTTTTCTTAGCTCAAAAACTGAAACTTTAAAATATTTCAAAATCTGTTTCTTTCAAAAAATCTACAAAACTGGAACCGCCTTTTATTCAGTCTGCAAATGTATAAATCAAAACATTTTGTAAATATGTACACACTAAATTCATACAACTTTCAATAACTGGTACTCTGAAATAGCAATGTGCAATATGGAGGTGTGTAAAGGTTGTAAAACTATCGGTAGTACACATTACCATCGATAGTTTTTGATAGTTTTGAAAAAACCATCGATGGTCTTCGATAGTCTAAAAAAAATAAAATATCGATACTATCGATAGTGCCATCGATAGTTTCCCAACTCTATCTCAGCCGTCGATATGTATATGTATGTACCCAGCCAACAAGGGAGTACGTTAGGACTCTCTGCGCGGTGTGCTCACCCTGCTGTTGAGTTTTCGAAATGCAGCGTATTCAATGAAGAAAAGTGCCACAGAAAGTAAAGAAAATTAAGGTAAGAACGCAAAACCCACTTGATTCTAAATTTAAAGCAATTTCTGTTGAATTTTATAAAATTTCAAATTTGTTTTAAATATGTCTGTTTTTACGTATGTTTTTTATCGTTCTTGGATAGAAGCTTTTGGATATAAAACTACATACATATATACAAATAGGAGGCCTCCTCGTGGGTTTCTTTTGTAAGCAAACACACGTACTTTCACTTCATCATTAGCATTAATCTTCTTAAGTGATTATAAAATATTTTTATTGTATTTTGTTGCTTTAATTTTTGTGTTTTATTCCTTTTATATGCTTTTTGTTTATGTTTTCCTGTTTTTTTATTTTTACTTTACTATAACCGAGTCAGTTTTAAGTAGATGCTGTCAGCGGCTGCTCCAAAAAACACAAATTACATAGCAATATATTTTCATGCATTCATTCATACATACAAACATACATATGTAGATACATATGTCACACAATTTACATTTATTATTTCCGAAGATTCATTGCATTCACTTTTTCATTGTAACCGCATAGCTAAACGCATATACTATTAGGATATGTCTGTATACATGAGTGTATATACAGACATGCATGTGTACCTACCCACCAAAAAAATCTAAGCCGTATCTAAGAATTAAAACAGCAGATTGAAAGGCTTACGAAATAACGCCTGAAAATTATAAGGTAGGCAAATTTGTATGGCGTCAGGCTTAAAATAAGGCTGATTTTCCTGTGTTGATGTCATCAGGCCATAAGGAGCTCTCTCTCTCTCTCTGCGAGCTCATCTTATTCCAAAGGCTTATCCGCCATACGAAATAAGGCCTAGATAACTATTAGAAAGTTAGAAGCAGACAGAGTGAGTGCATAACAGAAGCAGAGCTGCCAGCGTACTCTTTTTTTAGACCTGATTTGTCAACAATAAGCAAGACTTTTTTGCAGGGTATATACAAACTCGTATAAACATTTCTTTACTAAATAGGCGTGACATATTCCAAACAAATTTAAAGCTGCTTTAGCTTTTAATACATAATATACCTACATTTCCATAAATAGCCTGGCGCAACAATGATGCCGCCATTAATTTTGTTTTTTTTTTTAATCTTTTTATGTTTGCACATAAACATTAATTGAAAATTGTTAAACGATTTCTGTAAATCTTTTATCCATTAACATTTAATCGGTGATAAATATCGGCGCAAATGTGAGTGCATGTAGGCAAGTGTGTGCGTGTATGCTTATGAGTGGTTTTTATATAATGTCGATAAACACTTATTTTATATTTATTTGCCTTTTGTGGAGCATTTGGTTTATTAATTTATTCCGTGCAGTCAAGTAAAAATACATATTTAAATGTAAATGTGTAGAAATGTCTCGATGACTGCAGGTGATTCGTGTCATTAACTGATTGAGTAATATTTTGTGACTAAGCTTAAATGATTGGCGTAAATTTGCATTAATAAATGCACATTTGTGTATCAGTAACACATTTCATGCTTTAATAAGAAAAACGTGGCGCAGTGATTTCATATATGTATAGGGTGGCAGCTACACATGCATCAATAACAATTTTTATAATGGAATTTGAAATCCAAACAACTCTCAATTGGCCTCTGGAAAAAAGACTAGGCATTTAAAATTTATTTAATGTGTATGATATAAGAGTATGATTAAAATTATCAAAAATTTTTTTTTTCTTTTTCAAGTTATGTCACCCTGTAATGTTTATATATAAATATATTTATACATGCATGTATGAGTCATTATAACGTAATTTCGTGATAATTTGTTATTTTATTTAAATACATTTGTTTTCCAAATTCGATATTATAATTTATTAAAGTTAAATGAGCGGTATCTTTAAAAAAAATCTGTTTTCAGCCAAAGAATTATACAAGTTTGTCGGCTCTTTGAATCATCCAAACCACCGAGTCTTCCTATTATTATTATATTTTATTTTTATTTGGCCACTCTGTATATTTATGTATATAAATTTATCAATATCACGGATGTATTGCACAACACTGCGTATACGTAACATATAATTTCCCTCACTAACATTCAATAAACTTTATTATCATTATTTTTTATATGCAAATGTCTAAAGTAAAATGAAGATGTTATTAAGAAGGCAAATGTATTCAATAAATTTTATTTAATATACACTTTCGAAAATATCTCGCAAAAAGAAAGCCAATTTGTCATAAATTGTCAATAGTGTTTGTAAATGTTTCTTCTCAAGATAACAAAATAAAAAAAGAAGTCACATGTTCTTACATCATTTGCGGCAAGTGTTAATTCATTTGTACACAGTATGTACGCATACGTACGTCACTATGTATATCCAAGTCTTCTTGCTCTCTGTATATTCCTTTGCATCTTCTGTGCATACAACATTTACAAAACTCAAACAGAGATACAAATCCAAAGAGATATAAATACCCAATAAACCTTTTTCTTTATTTTCAATTTGAAATGCATTTGAGAACAAACCCTTTTCTGAAACCTCAAACGTTCATTTTAAATGCATTTCAAATTTCCCTTGATAGTATTCTCAAACTAAAAGTCACTTTTTTAATAAGGGATTTTGGGCTGATTCTCAAATTGAGAAATTCCATTTTCTCAAGCCCATTTCAAAGATAAACTTTTTCCCAAATGCTTATTATATTGTTCTCAAATTGATAACACTGGATCACAAAATGAAATTTTTTGTCTGTACTTTCAACGTGACTATCCTACCTATATGTAAAATCGGTCGCTGATTCCGCTTCCTTGGAGTGACACCAAACGAAAGAAAATTAAATTTCCTTTTCATGGCTGCTATAACATTTTTCCCTAACTCTTATAGTTTCTGAAATATTAACGATTCAATTTGAATTTTTTCGATTTTTTACGATTTTTTGAAGAAAAAATTGACTTTGTCAGGCAATATCTTTAAAACCAATGTTTTCACCTTCGGTTTTACTCCTTTACGTGAAGCTCCATTCTATTGGGAAAAAGATAAGCTATCAACGAAGAAAATCCATGGTAAAATGGAAAAGTTATAGGCGATCAAGTAAATACACCCAAGTCGCGCAATGCCTCTGCACGGGTATATTCTATGCATATTATACCAATACCTACACATCTGCAGTAGCAGCACATTGGCAGCGCAGTAGGTAACAGCGCATTTACGGGTATAACATGCATAGAATATACCCGTGCAGAGGCATTGCGCGACCTGGCTGTATTTACTTGATCGCCTATAACTTTTCCATTTTACCATGGATTTTCTTCGTTGATAGCTTATCTTTTTCCCAATAGAATGGAGCTTCACGTAAAGGAGTAAAACCGAAGGTGAAAACATTGGTTTTAAAGATATTGCCTGACAAAGTCAATTTTTTCTTCAAAAAATCGTAAAAAATCGAAAAAATTCAAATTGAATCGTTAATATTTCAGAAACTATAAGAGTTAGGGAAAAATGTTATAGCAGCCATGAAAAGGAAATTTAATTTTCTTTCGTTTGGTGTCACTCCAAGGAAGATAGCTTACTGCGTTAAAGAGGTATAAAGGATTAAGTGGAGCAATTAGCCAAATAACGGTAAATTGCCGATATCTCAAAAACCGTCCCATAGAATTAAAAATGAACCCGATTTTCGGAATCAGCGACCGATTTTACATATAAATAGGATGGTCGCGTTCAGAGTATTTTTTGGCTGTAGAGCAGTGTAATTATAAGCAATGGTTGAGAAGCACTTGAAAATATGTTTATTTTCAAATGATATGTATGCGGATTCTCAAATTGAGCAACAATGTTTACTCAAACGTTTGAAAATTTCTTTTTCAGTGTTTAATGGTGTACTTGAAGTGACTTTTGCTTACAAAATCAATGCATGCTTATTATTGTATATACCCAGTTGGAATCTTATGTATACAACATAAATTTTGGAAGCATGAATTGGAGCTGTGTATGCATGCCAGTATAAATGCTCGTCTATTTTCTTTTTACACGTATGGTTTCTCAGAGAGCATGCATACTCTAACCCCTCATATGTATCATATTGTATGCATACTCTTGAAAAAATGCTGAAAGCATGCAGAATCACTCATACAGCATATATCGGATGTATAGATTGTTTATACATACAAAGGTACTAATTCTGCATTAATAGGGTAGTATGAATGTTGCATTAATACAGTTTCAGTAACATTCTCATAGAATTATTAAAATTCCTATTAAAAATAATAATTAATTTCATTTAGCCACAGATATTATAACCATTGCAATTTGATTGAAGGTCATATTATGGTGGGGAGTCACCCTGAAAGATGTTTTGACACGAATAGCCATATTATTATTCAATGTCTATGAAACTGAAGATTGTATACATCTCGGAATATAATAAAACTGTTAGATACAATCTACTGAAAATAAATTTGGTGGTTTTGTCCCGCTAAACAGAGATAGAACTAACCCTGGATCATCTCGTTATATTTCTTTAACAATGCACGTCCACAATGCGTACGTTTTCTTACCAAAATCGATATGGTCAGCCCGTTATGTTGCGAAAATATGCAAAGGAGGATATCAAAGGGACGGTACAAACTGCTAACGCTAGAGGTTTTGCAAAAGATTAATCGGGTAAATCTCTACGTATAAGCAGAAAGTGGTGATGACGATGATGATCGTTGAAATTTTTTCAAATAAATATTTTTGACAAAATGAAAATTTTCAAGACAAAACGTAAAATAAAAAAAGGAGCTCTCAGTATATTGAAAGAAGTAGATAAAAAACTTATAATGCATACGCATGCATATCGCATGGATATTTCATGTATATATACAAATTATACACACCCAAAACTCATAAATTATTCATATTTTTCATGCATACAGCATTCATAATTTTATGTGAACAAAATTTATTTATTTTCACAAATCATGCTCTGTACGCACTTTTCCATGCACACAGCATGCATGATTCGTGTATCAATACATCTGATTTCAACTGGGTATTTACATACTATATATGTATATACTTATAGCATGTATGCTTTATGTAAATATATGTATGTACCTACATGAGCTTCTCCATGTACATGGTTATGTACAGTTTTATGCAACCGAAACTTGCCTCATTGCTTTCAGTCAGCCATCACTTAGCAATGCACTTTGCAAATAAATATCAAGGCATAGGCATGCAGACATCTGCGTACATACATAGAGAAATATATACATGAAACCATACATATGCTTTTTTGCCCATGGCACATTTCAGTCACATTTGTATTGTATCTGAATATACGAATGTACTATGTATGTATTAGGGATTCCAATTTTTCCGATTTTTACGATCCCGGGATTTTCGAGATTTTTTTTATAATCCCGGGATCCCGGGATTTATCCCGGGATTTGGACATTAATTATACAGGCCGACAAAATTTCCAAAAAATTTTCTAACTCAAATAAAATTCTACTTTTCTAAAGGATTTCGGTGCCCTGAATCTGAATCTGAAGTCGGATTTTCGGTAATACTTGTAGGTTTTGGGATATTTATGCGATTTTTTGCTATATTCACTGCTCAATCTGTTAAATTACTTACTTTTATTAAAAAATGATTGCAGCTATTGAAAGAACGATCAATTCTCTTGAAAACAGCGCTTTGCTTTCTCGGGTTTCTTATTTATATATCTAGAAATATATGTTTTTGTACAATAAGGTATTTTTCTTCGAAATCAACGGCAGTATTTGTAGCGCTGTTTTAATCGAAATCAAGTTTTGTAGCTGCTCTGCAGAACTATTTTTATTTCAGAAAATTTATACATAGTAGGCCACTGATTGGAATTTTTGTTTCAGTCACGCAAAATTGAGTCGTATTTTCGATAAATTAATATAAATTAATTCACTTATTTCATTCTAACGCACAGTTTGTTGTTAATATAATAAACTGCCTAAAAGCGTGCTACATAATTTTTATTTGCAATATTGCAAGTTACAAGCAAGATTTCCGAAAAAGCAAAACATTGTCTTCAAGAGAAATGATCGTGCTTTCAATAGATTTAATCAGTTTTTAATGAAAGTGAGCAATTTTAAAGATATTGAGGAGTGAATATGGCCAAAAACCGCGTTTTTCGCCTCTTTGGACATGAATATCTCAAAAAGTGCACCGAAATCCTTTTGAAACGTAGAATTTTATTTCTGTTAACAAAATTTGTCGACCAGTATTATTTTCCCACATTTGAGGTTGAAAAATTAAATATGTATATTTTCGAGAAACGCTACAACTTTAATATGCAAAGAAAAAATAGATTTTTATTGACATTTTTTATTATTTCACTAGCTGTACCCGACCAAGCTTTGCTTTGGCCCACTTCCTATTATAGGTACTTGAAGCGAAAAACGGAACACTTTAAAATATGTTGGAAGTATCTAGAAACCGAAATTACCTCGGGCTGCAGAGCTCAGCACAATTCAGATATGTAAGTTTAAAAAAAGTGAAGGAAAAAATTGTTATTTTCAAAAGTTTGCCCTCTTCATGTTCTTATCCCATTTTTCTTGGCATTAGTCTCCAACTGCCTTTCCCTCTACTTTTCTCTTTCCCTTTCCATTTATCTTTCCTTTCATTTCCGTTTCCTTTTTCCTTTCCCATCACATTTCCGCTTCCCTTTCTCCACCGCTCTCTCTTACCTCTCATTTTCTGTCTTTCTCCTTTTTATTCCCCCTCTTATTCCTTCTCTAATTCCCTGTCTTACTGTCTCTCTCCCCATCCTCTTCATTCCATTTTTATTATATTCTCCCTCTCCTTTTCCGTCCCTTTGCCTTTCCCAGTCTCATTACTCTTCCCCTTTCCCTAGGGAACTGGGTTTAGTATAACATACCCTGCATTCCACTTATAATTTGATACCATCATTGCTTAAAAACATTCCGTGGCCTCCGAATCGTCTCTTTTATCGGGACTAAGAATCACTATGAAAATATCTCTATATAGCAGACCCGGTCAACACTTTCATTTTATATCAGTATTGCTCAGAAGCATCCCGGTATCATCCGGGTCCACTTGTTGACCCACATCTGGGAACTTGACCTAGGAACCATAATGGGTACGGTATCTGGAGACTTGACCAAGAAATCGTAATAGTTACGGCTCTACATGAGAGTCCGCTCAACACCTTTCATTTGGTACCAATATCCCTAAGATATATCCCGGTGTTATCCGGGTCCACATATTGACCCATACCTTGGGACCCCATCTAGGAATCGTCATGCGCCGTGATTAAATAAAAATATCGCTGAGAAATTATCCGGGGTCTGACCTAGGAATCATAATGAGTTCATCACTATGTAAAAGCCCTGCCTTTCAGTTGACACCAATATCGTTCAGAAATTTTCCGGGGCCATTCCGGTCCACGTTTTGACCCACATTTAGGGACCAGACCTAGGAATCATAATCAGTTAATCTCTGTGTAAAGGCCCTGCTCAGCACTTTTCATTTGGTACGAATATCCCTGAGAAATATCCCGGTGTTGTCCGGGACCGCGTGTTGACACACACCTTGGGACCCGACCTAAGGATCGTAATGAGTTCATTTCTATGTAAAATCCCTGCTCAAAACCCTTCACTTGATACCAATATCACTGAGAAATTTTCCGGGGTCATCTGGGTCCACGTTTTGATCCACATTTGGGGACCCGTCCTAAGCATCACAAATAAAATAGTTCTATGTTGAAGTCCTCATCAAGACCTTTCATTTGATACCAATATCGCTCAAAAACATCCGAGGGTCATCCGGGTAAACGTTGTGACCTATATCTGGAGACCCGAGCTAGGCATCGCAATTGTAATAGTTCTATGCTGAAGTCCCCATCAATACTTTTCATTTGATACCAATATCGCTCAGAAACATTCGAGGGTTATCCGGGTCCACGTTTTGACCCATATCTGGAGACCCGACCTGGGAATCTTAATGAGTACTGTTCTATGTAAATTCTCTGCTCAATACCTTTCATTTCATACCAATATCGCTTAGAAACATTCGAGGGTCATCCGGGTCCACGTTTTGGCCCATATCTGGAGACCCGATCTAGGAATCACAATGCGTGCTATCCTATGTAAATTCTCTGCTCAATACCTTTCATTTGATACCAATATCGCTTAGAAACATTCGAGGGTCATCCGGGTCCACGTTTTGACCCATATCTGGAGACCGGACCTAGGAATCACAATGAGTACTATTCTATGTAAATTCTCTGCTCAATACCTTTCATTTGATACCAATATCGTCCAAAAATATTCAGGGGAAAGCCGGATCCACGTTTTGACCTTTTGACCTATATCTCGGGAACCGACTTCCGGATTTGAAAAAAATATGTATATAAACCATCTAGGGCAAGGTACTAAGCTGGTGTGTAAATTTGGTCAAAATCCCTCCACGCGTTTGGGCGAAAGCCGGCGACAAAGAAATGGGCTTGATTTTTATATATATATAGATAGATATAGATTACTAACAAAATAAAATAGGAACGTAAAATCATGCTTATTATTTAATAACACTTAAGAGTTACTTTAAAAAACACAATCAACAAAGAAAATTAAATACATTTGGTGAACAAAACATTTTCCTTTATAGTTGGTACTTTTAGGATATTAGGATAAAAAGGTTTGCGATCATTTCCAATAAAAATTTTTAGAATTTAACGACACACTTCGTTTAAGCGAATATTTCCAAGCTTGCCGAAAAATTCTGAAAATTAATGCAACTTCCGAAAATATTTAAAAATCGGAGGCACATACTTTGATATGAATTCCGAGGATACAGCTGCGTATTTAATTTTAGTAGAGTAATGTAAAACTATCAAGTCTAATTAAAATTTTGTTTGCATTTTCTTCCATTATTTACTTTCCATATGGGAAAATTCCAAAAACCATTTGGGAACTAAATGACCAAAAATCAGGAAATAGAAATTATCAAATGAATTTTACCACAAGAATTCTAAAGGCTTTAAAAATACCTAACGTACGTTCCTTTACAACGCGTACTTCACGACAAAAAAATTTGATTATTAAAAAAAACATCAAAAATATTAATCCTTATTTTGACTAATGGACTTTTTTATTCTGGCAAAAATGTCGCACTTTCTTCGGGCTGTCACATTTTTTGTTCTCTTCCACACAGACTCAACACTTTTTTAAGGCTGTTTGTTCTATTGACAAAATATAAAACTGGCCCGACTACGGGGCAACATCTTCTGCTCTTAGCACATTGCATTATTTTTGTTTCATTCATCACATGAAAAATGCAACATTTATAGGGCACAGGCAGATGTTGATAATGGTGCAATGTAATAATGCAACATTTTCATGCAGAATAGGAAATGCTATTAGTATACAGATCTGAGACCACTAAAAATTATATAAAATACAACTTTTATTTGCTATAATAGGGGAATATTCTGCCTTTATCTTATCCCAAAAATCCCGGGATAAAATTCTAGCGATCCCGTGATTTTCGGGGTGTCCAAAAGGGCGGGATCCCGGGATTGGAATCCCTAGTATGTATGCATGATCTGTCTAGATGCGTACATTGCCGTTAAGCCGTTTGTTGCACCGTGATATATATAGATATGTACCTATATCTGTAAATGCATTTGCTTATGTGCATTTTATAGCGGATTTTTTCATCTTTGCCACAGATTTGAATGCGTTTTTTTTTCGTATCTTTGCGAAAATTATGCTTCCTGGTTTGTCGGTTAGCTCATCACAATGAAAAAAATACTAAATCAGTGCAATCGCTCGCTACTGGCGGCATTCACATTGCACATTTTTTTTCTTCTTCTTTATTCTCATACCGTTTTTTCAACCTAATTTGATTTATTGCACTGATTTCATAGCCATTCGTTATCATTGGAAATATGGGTATACATACGATATTCGATATATATAGGTAATTACATACATACATATGTACAGGGGAGGATCCAGGAAAATTTTTTTTGGGGGCGGGTCTAGATTTGAAATCTCCAATAGAACATTCACAATAATAATGGGAAGATAATAAACGGTGGTATGAATAACAAAACAACGAATCAATCGATCGCGAACACTAATGATCTGACAATTTTTTCTATATTCCCCTTCGTGAATGTGAATGTGGAATAAATTTGTAAATATTCACGTTCGTGTGTAAACTAATACAAGAACGAATGAAGGTACATAAATAAGTTTTTCCCAATCTTGGTATTTTTATTAATATTACTAGCTGTACCCGGCCAAGCTTAGCTTTGGCCCACTTCCTACTAAAAGCATTAGAAGCGAAAAACGATACGCTTTAAAATAAGTTGGAAGTATATAGATACCGAACTTTCCTCGGGTTGCCTACCTTAACAAGTCAGATAAGCTTTAAAAAAAGTAAAGGAAAAAATGTCCTTATCTCTTTTTTCTTCGTATTAGTCTCCCACTCCCTTTCCCTCTATTATTCTCTTTCCATTTGCCTTTCCCTTTCCTTTCATTTCCGCTTCCATTTTACTTTTGCTTTCCCGTCACATTTTCGCTTCCCTTTCCCTTTCTCTACCGCTCTCCATAACCTCTGCTCAGGGTTGGGCACAGTGCATTCAATTTTGATTGCATTCAGCCTTGCATTCTCCAATCACTGATGAGTGGTAGTGAAAATTTGATTTGCATTACCATTCAGTAGTGAATGGTAATGCAAATGTGGTTTGCACTACCATTCAGTAGTGAATGGTAATGCAAATGTGGCTTGCACTACCATTCATTGCATTCCCACTACAAGTATGATTTGTGAAAACTTATGATCGTAGTTTAGGCATGAAGTAGCCAATCTATTTAATAACGGGAAGGAAGTTTGTGAGATATTCTACACATGGAATTGGCTTAGAAAATTGATAATTTTATATTAAAGATAAAATGTGTTTATGTTTTTTAATTAATGTTTTTGTGTAGTATGAAGCTTCAGCTATCAGATCATGTCAAAAATTTTCAAATGAATTCGAAAAAATAGGCGAATTTCCAATATTTTCTCAACAAATGCCATATGCAAAATACCTCTGTGAGCCACTGTATAGGGTCAGAATTTTTCAAATCAGCACAAAAATTTTTTTTTTCTTTGATTTTTATGATTCGTGTCTTAATCGATAGGTCTCCGTGTCAAGAATTAGTTCCCGAAATATTTTTGCAAAATGAAAATTTTTGCAATAGTTATTCGCCAAGAAAGTTTTACATCAACTTCTTTAAAAAAAATTACTGTTAATCGACGGTACGATTAAATTTAACGCGAACTACGCCAAATTTTAGGTAATTATGTATATTTTAAAATAGTTTTTGAAAAAAATTAAAAAAAAATTTTCTGTATCCTTTTTAAGGATAATTGTTGTTATCAATGTTCTCCGCCTAGGAAAAATTCGGAAAAAATATTGTAGATGTAATGATGCATCGTAAGCTGAATTCCGAAGAAAAAAAGATGGGGACTCTTACCGTTTAAATGCAAAATGCGATTGAAATGAATCAGAAAATCCAACAAAATTCTGATTTTGACGAGCAAGGGTTTGTTCAATCACTGCAAGTTGCATGTCGTTAGAAGCGTATTTTAATTATGTTTCTAACAAGGTACTGCTTGCGGTTATCGCACTTGCAACCTTAGCGAAAAATAGGTTTGAATGTAGTGATACCCAAAACTGCAAAAATTTACCGTTATCTCGAAAACTAACCATACAAAATATAAAGAAAACAATTTTTGAGATCAGGAAGACCGGACCAACTCCGCTATACCTGAATCTCTTGGAATTATTTCAAATTAATAATTTTAGAGTAGTGTAATGTTACTAAGCTGAAGAGGGGAATCGTTCAATCGCATTTTGCATTTAAACGGTAAGAGTCCCCATCTTTTTTTCTTCGGAATTCAGCTTACGATGCATCATTACATCTACAATATTTTTTCCGAATTTTTCCTAGGCGGAGAACATTGATAACAACAATTATCCTTAAAAAGGATACATAAAATTTTTTTTTTAATTTTTTTCAAAAACTATTTTAAAATATACATAATTACCTACCATTTGACGTAGTTCGCGTTAAATTTAATTGTACCGTCGATTAACAATAATTTTTTTTAAAGAAGTTGATGTAAAACTTTCTTGGCGAATAACTATTGCAAAAATGTTCATTTTGCAAAAATATTTCGGGAACTAATTCTTGACACGGAGAGCTATCGATTAAGACGCGAATCATAAAAATCAAAGAAAAAAAAATTTTTTGTGCTGATTTGAAAAATTCTGACCCTATAAGTATAAGTATTTTTTTACCTACGTGTTTAAAAGAAATTTATTAAGAACCTTAAAACCTATTGATATACACAGGACATATTGCAATGCCGCGTTGGTTTCCAATCTGTTTTCTAAGCCTTATTTCATGTGTAGAATATCCCATAAACTTCCTTCCCATTATTAAATAGATTTGCCACTTAATACCTAAACTACGATCATTCAGGTTTTCACAAATCATTCTTGTAGTGGGAATGCAATGAATGGTAGTGCAAGCCACATTTGCATTCGCATTCACTACTAAATGGTAGCGCAAGCCACATTTGCATTCGCATTCACTACTGAATGGTAGTGCAAGCCACTATTGAATGGTAATGCACTTTGAATGGTAATGCAAAAATGCCGATCCTTGCCTCTGCTTTTCTGTCTTTCTCCCTTTCATTCCGCCTCTTATTCCTGCTCCCATTCCCTGTCTTACTGCCTCGTGCCCCATCCCTTTTGTTCCGTTTTCATTAGATTCTCCCTCTCCTTTTCCGTCCCTTTCCCTATCCTTTCCCTTACCCTGCTTTTCTCTCCCCCTCTCATTCGTCACCACTTTCCCACTCCTAATCTCTCTCTCTCCCCTTCGCTCTCCCATTCTATTTTCGTTTCCTTCCCCTCCCATTCCCATTCTATTCGACTTTCCTCTTCGTTTTTATTGCCCTTTACCCAGGGAACCAGGCTGAGCATTACATCTAGAATATCTCTGTATTGAAGATATGATTCCCACTTTTCAGTCATCCGGGTCCACGATGTGACCCATATCTGGGGACCCGGCCTACGCATCACAATTATAATATTTCTATGTCGAAGTCCTCATCAAGGCCCATCATTTGATACTAAAATCGCTCAGAAATATTCGAGGGTCATTCGGGTCCACGTCTTGATCCAATCTGGAGACCCGACCTAGGAAGCACAATGAGTACTATTCTATGTAAATTCTCCGCTCAATACCTTTCATTTGATACCAATATCGACCAAAAATATTCAGGGGAAAGCCGGATCCACGTTTTGATCTTTTGACCCATATCTAGGGAACCGGCTTTGAAAAAAATATGCATATAAACCATATAGGACAAGGTACTCAGCTGGTGTGCACCCCTTGGACCCCCTCTCGCCCCCTGAATCCGTCACTGCATATGTATGTATGTATGTATGTATTTATAGCAGGGTTGGGCAAGCTGCATTCAATTTTGATTGCATTCAGCCTTGCAGCCACCAATCAATGATGAGTGGTAGTGCAAAATTGATTTGCATTATCATTCAGTAGCGAATGGGAATGCAAATGTGGCTTGCATTCCCACTGCAAATGTGATTTGGACTATTAATTAAAAATGAGCGCGAGTGATTTGGACAACCATTCATCATTTAATAGCAGTTAAAACCTGTGACCATAGTTAAGGTATTAAGTGGCTAATATATTTATTAACGGAAAGGAAGTTTATGGGATATTATAAATATGGAATTAGGCTTAGCAAAGTAAAGGGAAACCAACACGGCATGGTAATATGTATATATGTTCTATGCTATACCTGTAAGTAAAAGTATTTCTTTCAACTTCTGAGGTTATAATTACACAGTTCAACAAATTTACAAAAACTTTACTCAACACGAACAAACGCTAGTTATTATGAAAGAGGATGCCTCTCAGACCAACTTTTCCGAATAGAGTACTAGTCCAGTGCAAATCACATTTGCAGTGGGAATGCAATGAATGGGAATGCATTCACCTTTGCATTCGCATTCACTATTGAATGGTAGTGCAAATCACATTTGCATTGCAAACCAATTTTGCACTACCATTCACTATTGAATGGTAATGCACTTTGAATGGTAATGCAAAAATGCCCATCCTTGATTTATAGTATCGAAGTCGTTATCTCGAGCAGAAATATTGTCATTTTATATAAATTTTTTTGGACGAAATCTCCATGGTGCCACATGTGGAATAAAATTTCAGATGATATCAAGGAAATCGAAGGTTCTTTTTTGTTATTTGCTTTTCCAACAGGGTAGGATTGTGATGTGTTGTGGAACGAATTTACGTCATCCCTTGTCAAGTTTGATTTGGTTATAAACCAGTTTCGGCTATGTGCCATCTTCAGTATCTTGTTTCGTTCTGTAAACATCGAAATCGAAGCATCCTTGGCTAATAAAACATACCATCCATTTGGGTCTACCTAACATTATTTGACCCTAATACATATAAACGAGCCCTAAAAATCGTACGATACTTGAATTCAAGACGATCTATAATGTAAGACCTAAGATGACAACATACGAGTATTAAATATGACGCGTTTAGTATGCAAAGAAGAAAAATTTCAAAATATTTCCATCTTATGTGAGTGTTTTTATAAACAACACCTACCTTAATGTGCAATTATACGAATTGGGTATATTGTAAGTAGTTTCACGTAATTAGCTGGCAATTAATAGTTGCAGGAAATACATATGTACATATATAAGTATGTATGTACAAATAGCATGGCAAAATTTGTGTAAGAAAATGCATACGAATACTTGGGCAAAATCTGCACAACGGCTTGTAAAACTATAAGTCAAATACCGTATGTAATGTTAAACACCCACTTATACGGATATATGTAAATACTAGTATTTACACATACATGGATACATATGTAAATAGTGCATAAATGCATTATGAATGAGGAAAGTGAAACTATGTATCAGACAATTTTGTAATTAAACTAAGCTTTAACTGCACAAATGGTGTGCAAAGTTATTTGCTTATACTAAAATTACCTTAACGCTTTTACGGGCAATAAACAATAATTTTTTATTTCTATTTCTTTATACATATATATACATATATACTTACATAACTCAATATTCATACGCTGGTTGTCTAAGATGCTGAAATGAGAATAAGAAGAAGAAAATTTATTTCAGTTTACTCTCTGATTAATATTTTTTTTTTTGAATTACATACAGTTTTTCTTAAAGGTAGTAAAATTAATACCCTGGTTTCCGAACAGTTTTCGATGCAAGCTACGAGATTATCTTTACATCCAGGAAGGGCCGAAGAAATGGTAAACTTGCTCACAGATTCGATGTTTCAGTTTTCACAGACGGGTCAAAGATGGCATGCGGAGTCGGAGCGGGTGTCTTCGCAACTCATTCGGACACTTTCATATCAATTAGGCTCCGGACACGGTGAGTGTTTTTCAATCCACAGCTTTTGCCATACAGGAAGCCTGCAAGACTCTACTTGCAAAGGAAAGTGCCGGTGGAACTTTCTCGTATAGTCAGGCGGCTCTGAGGGCTTCTAATGGATCTGCAATGGTGTTATCAAGGCTGGTAAAGCAGTTGGGTCTAGGAATTAGCATGTCGTCATAGCGTGTCCGTGATCTGGTTGCCGGGCATTGCGATATTCAGGGTAACGAAATGGCTGATTAGCTGGCAAGGCTAGGCTCTGTTCTTGATATCGCAGAGGCGGAGCAGGTTCATGCGCCAGTAGGCTGCATCAGGGGCCGAATCTCTCGGCACTGGCTCGAGGAGGCTATATGTAGATGGAGACGGTTGCATGTCTGCAGGCTGTGCAGAAGTTTGTGGCCTGCATACAATGAGATGTCATCCTCAGCCACTCTAAAAATGTACAAAAGGGACATTTCCCGTTTAACTGCGATATTCACAGGATATTGGACCATTGGTGGGTACACACGCGGCCCGATTGGGATTGGACACAACACATTGTGATACAGGTGCAATATTCCTGGTACGGAGGAGACGGCGGAGCACCTGCTATGCGATTTTCCTTCGCACTGCCAAGTCAGAATGAAGTTCCTTGAAAAACCTTGCTTCGAAAGCCTCTCGGAACACAAGGTCGTCAGGCCTGAGGGGTTGCTTAAATATTTAAACTCAACTGGATTATGGCGCGCGGGACGTACCCTGGTTTCCGAACTGCTTATGCTCTCTTACTTTTACTTTGCACTGGTTTAATCACGAGTCGTGGTATCAAAATGGCGCTGCGGCGCTAATTGAAGTTAGCGAAACCCGCCACTCAAACCAAACGAACCAACCCTGTGTACTGAGTGTATAAGCGTACATAAATATATACAACGCCAAATTCGAAAGCTCGAAAAGTTCAAATTTCAATATTGTTCAAACTTAAATAACAATAACCACTTAAAAAACGAAACAAGTGTGCTTGAGGCGTTAAAATTTTAAGTGTGTCTGCGTGCTTTTGTCGAAAGGCAATCAGGTGTCATTAAAAAATTGTTAAGCAACGGTTAAGTTTGTAAGAATAAATAAATTATAGAACAAACAATAGAAATAAAAAAAGGCTTAAAGCGAACAAAATGTGCGCAAAAAAGCAAAACGCTTAAGAAACTAGTCTTAGAATTTGTGTGCTGTTCAAAACCAAATCGTCAAAAAGCTGTTTGCCATGTAGTATTAAGCAAAACTTCTATTTTATACATATGTATTACTTAAGCGCGGTCAGCGAGAGGTCACTCGACTTAGACGTGCATGAGAAACACTTAAATAAAAAATTAAAAAAAAAAAAATAAAAATGGGAGCGTGGCGCGTATTTAAATTACCGTTGACTTGCTGATTATAGCTTTAACTTTGTTTTATTAACATTTTTTTTTCTCAAATACCTACTAAATTTGTTTTTGTACAACAAACGGCGATTTATTAAATTAAAATGTGCGAACAATTTGTTAAATGAATGTAGTAGAGCGGACTGATTGTTATGTTGCAGGTGGCAGACATGACGCAAATTGTTCTCTGCCGCTGACTGTCGTATTTTTTTTTTATAAAGTCATTGGAAACAACTTTGTAAAAAGTGTAAAATGTAAATGATTTGTTCGCTGTCAACTGCATGAATAAGAATACTTTAATGGTTTTAATGGCTGTTAATGCTTACCATTCTACTTCTTTTGGATACCTAAATGTTGTATACGAGAGGCGACTGCTAAGTTTTAGAATTTAGCTATTTGTGTTTTGGTGAAAAAACATTTAATTTTGTTTGTTAGCCTCTATTACAAGCAAGTTAACCATATCGATATTAAATGTATGTTTTCGATATCTCAAAGCGATGCCTGGCGAAGCTCTGCAGGTCATTCTAAATATCTTTCCATTAGATCTTGCAGGTTTTCAAGCGGCGGCTACGACAGTCCTACTTCTAAGAGAGTCGTCCGGGTGGCGCATAAAACCGCAGGACACTCTAGTATTTTGAACAATTTTAGTTTCTTACCCGGAAGTAAGGAAGTCTGTACTACCAGAGCTATTTTTCTGGCTACCAGATCACTGCAGCGTTTACCAGGCTGAAATTTCAGCTATAAGGTAAGCTGTTATCTGTACACAGTAAAAAATTATAGTTTATTTCTAATACCATTTGGTACTTAATTTAATCATTCTTGGAATTAAATTTGAATTTTAATGCCAAAAAGTCTTATTTTTAAACTATGAGAAGTTTTACAATTTTATTTATTCCAAAATAGTTTCAAAATAAAGTCTTGAAAAGTATTAAAATCCTCTCTAAAGAAGTTTAATCATTTATGGTTTAAAAACAAATCCTGAAAAGTATAAAAAACTTTCTCTTTCTCAATTATATTACCAACAATATATCATATATATTATTTCTAATTGGTGTTTTATAAATATCCCTTTTTCTGCTCACATAATTTACAAAAATTAATAAGTAAGGCATCGTTTTAAAGGTATTAATTAGCTATGCATGCGAAACGGTGTTTTATTGGGCGTGGTACTTTTTTTAAATAGTATTTTGCAAAAATAAAATGTTTAAATTTAAACTAAAAGATTTGCGCCTAAAACTATGCCTTCAGAATTATTTTATTATATCAATTCAAATCTCAAATGCAGATGTCGTTCCATTTTAACAATCGTGTATATTTTAAAACACTTTTATAAGCTTCAGTATGTTTGTATGTAAACATTATATTATTTTAGGCGAACACGTGTGTATTCATGCCTACGCTGAATGGGGGCTTTTCAGTATAGGATATGCTGTACGTAGTACATACAATATATGTATGTATACTTTTGATCACATAACCGTTGTACGTAAGACCATAAAATAATTGAGATAGATATGGACTTACATATATGTATATATCAAAACGATCAGGATGAAAAAAATGATTGAACCATGTCCGTCCGTCCGGCCGTGCACACTCTAACTTGCGCAAAAATAGAAATATTTAAATGACATTGGGTACACAGATTCTAATGGGAACAGAAAAAGTTGGGGTTGAAAATAAGGCATATGGATGTATTTCGAAAAACACGTAAAACATGATAATTCAGTCACTAATAAAGCCCGAGTGATGAAATGACGTTATGCCGTTATGAGGAAACATGCTGAAATTTTGAAAAATGGGCCAAGAGGGGCAAATTTTCAAAGATTTATAAGTAAAAACTCAGGAACTGTAGCATATGAATCGATTAAGTTTGGACCACTGATTTGCTAGCCAAGGCAAACGTGTGGAAAAAAATTACCCAAGTCGGCAGGGACCACATATATGTACATAAAAATATATGTAAAATATACATATAAACAAATTTAATACACATAACTACTTATAAATAAATATAAGTTTTTTTAAAATGGGCGTGACAGCACAAACAATATCGACTGGCGCCACGTATGTTTTATTATTTTTTGCGCAAGATGCGCACGGGTCCAGCTAGTTTTTGGTTTAAAATGAAAACCAAAAAAAAAATATTAAAAAAAACATCAGAAAAAAGTAAAAATAAAATCAAACAAAATGTTTTCGAAACTGCAATCCGGAGGAGTAATCAAATATCCTCAAATAAATGGACCGAATCTAATAATTGTATCAAGTAAGTAATGCAGGAGATTAATTAAATATCATGAGGGTAAATTTTGCTTTATTTTTTCAGTCATAAGCAGTTTCAGTCATAAGACAGTATCACTGCAAGAACCGCGACGGTGCCGAAATTTTCCCGGAAATCTCCAAAATATTAGTATAAAAGTGACAATATGTATATATATCGAGCCCTAACCGCCATAATGGAAATCAACAATTTACTATCACATGCATCAACTCCCAAAATTTCATGGCTGTGTAATGTGCAGTTTCGAAGTTAGAGACTACATAAGTTTCAAGGCTGCATACAAACTGTATGCAAAACAAATTTAAAAAAACTGTCCGGTAAAATTTACTTTTTGTTGGATACACTTTTATGAGGATTAGGGCTCGATATATAAGGTACTTTAGTGTTTGCTACTACTGTTTTGGATTTTTATGTAAATAAACTATGTTAACATTATTCAATTTCTCATTAATCTTTGGGATAATGGGTTATTTGCAGTATATCCACTGGAAATTTTATGGGGGTTTATTTTTAAATCCAGAAAAGTATACAATTTATTCCAATTTTCGGATAGATTTAATACCATTTAAAATATTTTTATTACAAAAAATATTATAAAAATAATCAAAATTTGGTTTTGATTTAATTCCATAAAAGTATAGAATTTATTCCAAATTTGGTTTTGATTAAATTCCAAGAAAGTATTAATTTGACACCAAGAATAATTTCTGTCTCTCAATATTCTCTTCTTTTTTTAAACCAGAATGGTTTTAATGTTATGCCTTTTGGCATTGTTATATATAAATACCAAAATGGTATTAAAATTAAACTAAAATTTTTATTGTGTATAGTACATGACCGTATCCACAAGGATTTATTCATTAAGACAGCAAAGCAGCAACAATTAAATCTCGAAACTCTCACTCGATCAACTATGAACTAAGACTAGACTGTCGCCGATCCCTACAGTAGATGGCCAAACAGACTTTCTTGCGGCTCGTGTGGGTCCCGAGACACAGGGATATCGATGGAAATTGCAAGGCAAATGAACCAGTAAGACAATATCACTACCGAGCAGGTTCTTCCCGACAAAGAACGCATAGGGATGCCGTTTGTCTCATGCAAGCTAATGCTTAAAGAGCACATCTATAAATTAGCAAGTGACATATGGCAACAAACCCCAGTTTGCAGAATATCAAAACAAACGTGGCCGGAATGGGATCACAAGAGATATCATCAACTATGCTCCCTAATAAAGGAATCTGAACTCGTGGGAGCACTCACGGCATACTTTTTCATAGGAAAGCACGCGGAGAGGGTAGTTGCGCTCTATCTCAGATGCTGCAGAAGCTGTAAAGAGCATCAGGAGAGGGTTGAACACCTCATATGTAACTGCCCGGCGCATATCGGCGCTAGACAGCGCTCACTAGGAGCCGCCTTCCTGGATGGCTTATACAAAATCGCAGATATTGACGTAAAGGACTTGATGAGCTTCATCAGGCGTTCAAAGTGATTCAGTAAGGAGCAGTAATCTGTTCTCACGGTCTCACAACAGGCCCATAGACAGGCATAAGTGTGTGCAGCCAATCCAATCTAACCCTTCGGTATCTCCTATCATCGTTTTGCCTTTATGGCCTTCGTTCAAAAAGCAAGCGCATAGAAGACCCTTTAATGAGGAACTCGCCCATTTTTCATATATCGGATATCTTATAGAATTGAATTATACCAGATTTCCTTCAAGATAGTTCAGACTCCGTGGGAAATTGGCGTTTATACATATATACATACATACATATATACTTATGTAGATCCAATGCAAAGTGCTCAGACATGTATCATTTTGAAAAAAGAGTTACTTTCAGGCACTAAGTACCATCCCTAAACTAACCCAGTTCTTATCTTGAGACGGTTTCTAATTCTTTCTGATTCCATTAAAACAATGTTTTGCGATTGTCTGTAGATTCATTGCTTCTCGCCTTAAAACACTCGAACATAGGACTTTTCCTCTTTTCACAAATTTTCGATTCTTATTTGCTTTTTCTTTCTGTTTTCGCTTTTTACTAACTTTTTTATTCCACTATATCTATATCTGGTGGCTTTTTATTGCATTTGGCACGAATTTGTGATTTATTCTTCTGGCGTTATTGTTTTAAGCATACGCTCGACAATGTCACTCCACTCACTACTTGTGCTGTGCTGTGTTGTTGTTCCAGAAAGAGGTTGTACGTGTTGACCTTGATTTTATTGCTGCAGCAAATGTTTTTGTATGTAAATTACAAGCAGGCATAGACATCATTCTTATAAATTTACAACTTTTATTACGTTTTTTTTATACTCAGCTGTACTAGTACACAGAGTATTATAGTTTTAATCACATAACGGTGGATTGTAACAGAATGAAATAATCGAGATAGATATAGACTTATATATATCAAAATGATCAGGGTGAAAAGAGAAATCGATTGAGCCATGTCCGTCCGTCCGTCCGTCTGTAAACACTCTAACTCGCGCAAAAATTGAGATATTTTGATGAAATTTGAAATGCAAGTTGGTATCGAGACTGGGACGGTTGGTATTGAAAATGGGCGAAATCGGACCATGACCACGCCCACTTTTCCTATATAGAAAAAATCGGAAATTTGGTATCTCAGTCACTAATATAGTTGGAGTGATGAAATTTTACCCACGTGTTGAGCTCAGGCCTCTAGGAAGAAACTTGATGAAATTTTGGAAAATGGGCGGTGCCACGCCCACTTATTAAGGGTCAAACATTGAAAGTTTTATATGTCATAACTCAGAAACCATTGAAGATATATCGATGATATTTGGTACGCGTGATTTACTTATTTAGGAAAACGTTTGGACGGAAAATAGTTAAAATCGGTTGACGGCCACGCCCACTTTTATATATGGGTCTTATAAAGTGACCTAATAAAAACATTTTAAGCGATATCTCTGTCAAATATAAAGATATATCATTAAAATTTTATGGCAGGAGTCTAACTAAGAACATAAGACAAAATCCGTAAAAATTTTGGAAAATGGGCGTGGCACCGCCTCTTTTTAGAAGAAGGAATATACGAGATTTCTGAGCCCATAACTCGACAAATAATTGAGATATTATGACGAAACTTGGTGTGCACACTTTTATTACATGTGGTAATACATGTTAAAAATTTTAGCGAAATCGGTTGACGGCCACGCCCACTTTTATATATAATAATAATAATACAATGGCGCTATTATAACTCTGACGAGTTTTATGGCCGAGCTTCTCTCCCAATTCGAGGTGTGCTCCTTTTTGTTTTTCCTACTAATTGGGTGGACCTACAGTTTTAAGCCGGCTCCGAACGGCGAATGCATTTTTTGTGAGAAGCTTTTTCATGGCAGAAATACTCTCGGAGGGTATGCCGCCCACTGCCGGGAGGTGACCGCTGCTCTTAAAAAACCCAATAATTGGATTTTTACTAATTAGAAAAATTTGTTTGGCTCGGACCGTGGTTTGAACCCGAGACCTCTGGCATAGCAGGCGAGCACTCTACCCACTGCACCACAGCGGCCACTTTTATATATGGGTATTATAAAGTGACCTTATAAAAACATTTTAAGCGATATCTTTGTCAAATATAAAGATAATTCATTGAAATTTTGTGGCATGAGTTCCACAATAGACCGGAAACATAGAATAGAAAAATTTTGGAAAATGGGCGTGGCACCGCCTCTTTTTGGACAAAGGGATGTACGAGATTTCTTAGCCCATAACTCGACAAATAATTGAGATATTATGACGAAACCTGGTTTATACACTTATATAACCTATGTTAATAGACACGCAGAAATTTATTGAAATCGGTTTATGACCACGCCTACTTTTTAACAAAGATATTTCTGGAACACCCTTTGGGAATTTGTAAAGTGACATCTTTGTAACTAGAAGTCATAAAGGAATGAAGTTTTACACAAAGGATAATATTCATATGCTTAGTTGGATGACTGATAAAAATGTTGAAAATGGGCATGGCTACGCCCACTTTATGCAGCACTCGCTTTATGTAAAATACACCCTATATCGAACAAACGCAAACAAACAATGAACGCATACAGCTGAGTATCTAATGTTCGATTCCACTCGAACTTAGGCTTCCTTACTTGTTTTTGAGATATTTTAAACTACTCGCTGTATGTGTGCTAAGAAAATTAAATGTTTATTTTAAAATATCGACGCACTACTACTGTGAGCTTTGGGCACTGATTTCTGTAGAATCTTACAAGCCGAAGTACTTATTCTAGGTGTGCTGTTTTTCGCATCGGTTTTTTATTACTTCTGTGCCTCAGATTAACTAGGTGAGTTGTCAATAACATATTTAGAGTGATTAATCGATTTAAGAGCATCCAGAGCAATGTTTTAATACTTCTTAAAAAAGGAAGAAAAAAATAACAAAAACAACATGTTTGTTTACGTGTATCATGAATAACTGTGTCCTATTTATTTCCAATGGTGACAGCGCCGCCGGCGACATTCGCTCGACTCTACGTGAGCTGAATTGAGGTTAATTGACATTTTGCATAATGTGCAAATTGAGTGCACAAATTGAGTTTATCCAAATATAATTACAATACTTATTTTGTTTGGTTTTTTTTTTTATTTAATAGTCACCTAGCGGCCAACTTGCTCTCCTTCACACGTTCTGTCTATGGGCTGTCTTTGAGAAATTCGCGATTGAGTGCTTGGTTTTGGCCACGATTGCAAGACTTTCAATAAATTGATTTATGCAGGGATGCCCAAAGGCAATGAGGTAATGAATGAAAAATGCTTTTTGCTTTAAATTATAGGTAAATATTTGGTTAAATGAAAACGATAAGAATGCCGAATATATTCAAGTATTCGACATTTGCATATCTAAATGTGCAAAATATTAATAGCGAATTTATGAAGATCGTAAATCAGATTAATTGCATTGCAAAAAAAAAAATACAAGGTTGTTGTTAAATATGAATGACAAATTTTTAAGTATTGAATTTATTAAAAATAAACACTAATGATACTAACAAAAGCGATGAATTAAAGGCTGATACGTAACCGTATAGTAATATAAGAGTATACGGGTATAACAGTATAACAGTGTAAGAGTTGAGGTGTTTAACAGCATATTTAGTATTATAAGAGTATAACAGTATAATAGTATAAAAGTATAGAATTATAATAGTATAAATGTATAAGAGTATAAAAGTATAACAGTATAACATCATAACCGTATAACAGTATAAAATTATAACAGTATAACAATATAAAAGTATAACAGTATCTATAATACTATAACAGTATAAAAGTATAAAAATATAAAAGTATAACAGTATTACCATATAACAGTATAAAAGTATAACAGTATAACAATATAAAAGTATAACAGCATAATAGTATAACAGTATAACCGTATAACAGTAAACCATTTTAACAGTATAGCAGTATGACAGTATAAACAGTATAAGAATATAACAATATCAAAGTATAACAGTATAACAGTTTAACAATATAACAGTATATCTTACAGTATACCAGTATATCTAACAGTATTACAGTAATGGCTGCTGTGGTGTACTGGGTAGATTGCTCGCGTGCCATACCAGAGGTCTCGGGTTCTAGCCACAGTCCAAACAAACACCAAACAAATTTTTCTAATTAATTAAAACCCAATTTTTGGGGTGTTAGAAATAACGGTCATCCCTCGGCAGTGGCCGGCATACCCTCTAAGTGTAATTCTGCCATGAAACAGCTTCTCATAAAAAAACGTATTCGCCGTTCGGAGCCGGCATAAAACTTTAGGTCCACCCAATATGTAGGAAAAATAAAAATTAAGGAGCACACCTCGAATTGGAAAGAGAAACACGGCCTTTAAACTCGTCGGAGTTATATCAGCGCCATTGTATTATTATTATTATTATTATTATTATTATTATTATTATTATTATTATTATTATTATTATTATTATTATTATTATTATTATTATTATTATTATTATTATTATTATTATTATTATTATTATTATTATTATTATTATTATTATTATTATTATTATTATTATTATTATTATTATTATTATTATTATTATAATTATTATTATTATTATTATTATTATTATTATTATTATTATTATTATTATTATTATTATTATTATTATTATTATTATTATTATTATTATTATTATTATTATTATTATTATTATTATTATTATTATTATTATTATAACCGTATAACAGTTTTTTTTCACAGTTGTTACAGGTGCTTTATATATAATATGAAAGCTGTCCAGAAAACTTATCAACTTCCGCCGACAGGTATAAACGAATATTTTAGTCGAAATAAAACCTACTCTCTCACGACATTTTTAACCTTTCTTCAACAATATAAAAAACTTTAGAAGCGAATAAAGTAAAAAAGCAGGAATAAATATCATGTTATTCAACCTATATTCGTTAAAGTACTATAAATAAACATTAACTTGTTTTTTTCAGCTGTAAGAAAGTTCGTTGCTTAAGTCTTTTGTTTATCTTTTGTTCAGCGGCAAGAAAGTTCGTTGTTTAAGTCTTTTGTTTCTAAGAATTTTTTTTTTTTTAAATAGTAGAACACCAACTAAATTCGGTAGTTAAATAAAGCAAAAAGAATGACATAATTTATGTCATTAGCGACAAGTTGAACAACAAGCAAAAAAAGCTAAAAAATATTTTAAAGCAAACAGAAAAACATAATAGTAAAAAGCAAGCTAGAGCAACTTAGAATTATGAGCAGATGACAGCAGAGATTGTTTAAGCAAACAGACTTTATATGCGCCGCAAATGCTATAAACGAGCGAAATCAAACAAACAAACAAATACCGGCTAAGGTGAGCGTTTACATATATGTAGATAGATAGATAGACAACATATGTATAAGTATATGCATTTGTATGTTCCATATATTAATTGCATTGAAGGTCACGAAATGTTGGTGCAGATAATAAAACTAGTATTTTTTTTTATTAATAAATTCTAGCTAATAAAAAAAGCAGTTGCAGACAAGACCCGACTTGGAAAGGCGGTCCTTAGTTAATGCTCTTCAAGCTACTGTCATTGCCAATAATTTGTTAAGAAACTCACACATACAATTAAATCTGTGCACCGCTGCGCTTTTGATCTTGCCAAGATGTATGTACATATGCATATGTTTATGCAGTGTTAATGTGTTATACAACAATCAACCTTAACAATGAGAAATCACATTAACTTATATTAACTTGGAAAGGTTTATTAGAATTGTAAAAGAGTTAGGCAAAGCAGACATACATATACATATGTATATGTATGAAAGAAGTTGGGATAATAAGCACACTGAGCGCAAAAAGAAAATGCACAGCAGTTTATTTTCTGGTAAGATTGTTCCAAAAATGTTTGAAGTATAAAATATTGCAAATCGATTTAATCTTACATTAAAGTCTTTGCAGCTTTTACTGAATTTTTTATTGATGTTAGACAAAGATTTCACTTTTCATAAACAACATTGATAATATCGCCTTGTATATTTTATTTTGACGCCCACTGTAAACACACAGCTATACGAAGTATTCGCCTAAACTTTAATATAAAGAAATAACTAGAAATTGCATATAAAAAAATCGCAATTGTAATTTAAAATCAAATTATGCAAAAGCCAGCGATCTTTGCGTGCAATACAAATACGAATAGATATTTATTTATATACTCTACATTGTTGAGTCTACAATAAGTTGTAATAAATATATGGGCATGACTTGCTCGTTAACGCTTCGTTGGGTTTCTAATAGCGCCTGCGCAAAAAAAACTGCTTCTTTTAATTAGTTAAATTATTTGCAAATGCCATAGGCGCTTTAGGTAAAGGTTAACTGGCTGCCTTGTTTGTTGATGGATGAGCGCGATAACTTGAAGGAGACTGCGTGCATGGCATAGTAGTTAGAGTTGCCTTACATTGTAACAAAGGCACGAAGTGCACATACATATGTGTATATGTATGTTTCTAGAAGAACACAGCAAATATTCGGAGTCATAAAAGATTCCTAAACCGGAGCGTTCACACTCATTATGAGCTCATTTTTGAGTCCGAATTGAATGTGTTTCTTTTCTTAAGGTAGTTGCCCGATATGAGCTTAATTTCTTACATCATATGTGCCTGAATAAGAGTCAAATAAGACTTCTATTGGACTCATATTTATGCCTCTTTTCTCCCTCTTCTATGACCAGTAAAACCAAAATATTTTTTTTTTTTTAATTTTCCTTCTCCTGACCCAGTTCTCTTCACCCTCTCTCCATTCGGTTTCCAAGTACAAATATGTAGCTTCAGCCCCACTTGCTCTCCTCTTCTCCCACTTCTTCGCCTTCAGTGCTTGCTTTATAGTGTTGTCTATTTTGTATTTTCGCCAGATTCTAACCTGACATCAAAAAAAATTATAACCTCATATCCATTAGCATTTTGTTTAATGCAGATCAACTGAATGAAAAGCCAGACACTATATAATATTTTTGGCACCCTAAGTGCTTCAATGAAAATTTCGTATGCATGCATTTATGTATTGAAAACTCAAAATTGCAAATATTCATTTTTCCTACACTGTAATCTATCTATGTACATGCTACGATCGACTTGTGTAGGCGGTGGTGCATTCTATTTCAAGAGTTTTATGTACGTGTACAGCCAAGATTAAAATGTGTAAAACTGTGTCATCGAGTTCCCGTTAATAAAAAAAAACAAAACTTGTTGCTATTACTACCAGATAAACAGATAGGCGAAATAGAATATCAAAAGCATTAGTGCACCATTCATGGGTAATTTCAGATATTTAAGAAGTGGTTCTCTAACCAGTTCGACTGTAGCATAGAATTAAGGCATGACATTTTCATTTATTTTTCATAGACACATCAATATGTACGTTAGGCCGTCTCGCCTTATATGGCACCCACACAAAAGGCTTATTTTTACCACTTTTTAGAAAGTAACGAAATTATAGTAGATATTTTTAAGATCGCGATTGAGTTAAAATGTTCCAGAAAACTATGCGCCATAAAATTTCAATAGGCGTCCGCTCAGAAAAAATCTTTGTAAAATTAACCTAAAAGACCACAAGAAAGCGAAAAACTTATATTCCTCGTAATGTTAAATTTGTTTTATTTCGGGTGCTTCTGCAAAAGATTAATGAGTTTTGACGGCGTTTAACATGCAGGCAAAAACAGAACTGGGTGGAAGTGACGCCAATGGCGCACACAGGGTTAATACACTCAAAAAAAAAATTACTCAGATTATGGAAAAATTGGAATGATTCGGCGCTAAAGACATATTTCCATATTTTGATGTACAATTTTCTTTAAAACGTGGTTTTTATTCCTTGATTTGAAGAAAATCGTACATCAAAATATGGAAATATGTCTTTAGCGCCGAATCATTCCCACTTTTCCATAATCTGAGTAAGTTGTTTTTTCAGTGTACGATTATATAGTAGAAACCCTCGCCTCAAACCAGTCATTGGTCTATCAAACTTACAAATCCGACCATAAATATCGAAGATTTGAAAAAATGAATTTTAGCGACATCTAGCGGCGTCCAAAAAAAGAAAATAAAAAATTGTCCGGAAATAGTGCGAACTTCTTTTTGCGATACGGTCTAATGTATGTACATATGTATGTGCAGACATAGTAAATAACAAATCATATTAAAGTAATTTATCAGGTGGAAACACTTTTCTTGTTTTACTATGGAATAATCAGAATTCTGAAGCTGAAATAATCATAAAAATTCATTGCTCTGGATATCACGTATAACAACAAATTACATTTGGCGGCCTTCCACAGTTCACAGAAAAATCACACCTTCCTTTTCAGTCTTCCCTAATACATTTATTAAGTAGATATCGACGGCTGAGAATAAGATCGCCCTATTTCAAAAATTATTTCAAAAACGCCCTATTTGAAAAATTGTTTCAATAACGTCCTATTTCAGATTTTGCTTCAAAAACGCCCTATTTCAGAGAAAATTCCATATATATATATCTTAAATAGGGCGTTTTTGAATAATTGTCTGAAATAGGACGTTATTGAAACAAATTCTGAAATACTGCGAATAGCAGTATCTAGGCTTAAGAATAACAAGGCCCCGGGCGCTGACGGCTTGCCAGCCGAGCTATTCAAACATGGTGGCGAAGAGTTGATAAGGAGCATGCATCAACTCCTATGCAGAATATGGTCGGACGAGCGCATGCCCGACGATTGGAACTTAAGTGTGCTCTGCCCAATCCACAAAAAAGGAGACTCCACAGTACGCGCCAATTATCGTGGGATAAGCCTCCTGAATATCGCATATAAGGTCTTAGCAAGTGTATTGTGCGAAGGACTGAAGCCTATCGTCAACAATCTGATTGGACCTTATCAGTGTGGCTTCAGACCTGGTAAATCTACCATCGACCAGATCTTCACAATACGACAAATACTGGAAAAAACCCATGAAAAAGGATCCGACACACACCATCTCTTTGTCGATTTTAAAGCCGCTTTTGATAGCACGAATAGGAATTGCCTGTATGCCGCAATGTCTGAATTTGGTTTCCCTGCTAAACTTATACGGCTATGCCAAATGACGTTGACTAACACCACCAGCTCCGTCAGAATTGGGAAGGACCTCTCCGAGCCGTTCGAGACCAAACGAGGTTTCAGACAAGGTGACCCTCTTGCGTGCGACTTCTTCAATTTGATGCTGGAAAAGATAATACGAGCTGCAGAACTTAACCATACAGGAAGCATCTTATATCACAAGAGTGTGCAACTGCTGGCGTACGCCGATGACATCGACATCATTGGCACTAACACGCGCGCCGTATGTTCTGCCTTCTCCAAGCTGGATAAAGAGGCTAAGAAAATGGGTTTGGCGGTCAACGAGGACAAGACGAAGTACCTCCTGTCATCACACAAAGAAACAGCACGCCTTGGCAGCCACGTCAATGTTGATAGCTACAAATTCGAAACTGTTAAGGACTTCGTCTATCTGGGAACCAGCATTAACACCAAGAATGATGTCAGCACGGAGATCCAACGAAGAATCACGCTTGCCAATAAATGCTACTTCGGACTAAGTAGGCAACTGAAAAGTAAAGTCCTCTCTCGACAAACAAAAATTACACTCTACAGGACGCTCATCGTTCCAGTCCTCATGTACGGCGCAGAAGCATGGACAATTTCAAAATCAGATGAGATGGCACTTGGAGTATTCGAGAGAAAAGTTCTTCGTAAGATTTGTGGACCTTTGCGCGTTGGCGTGGGCGAGTATCGACGGAGATTTAACGATGAGCTGTACGAGCTTTACACAGACATCGACATTGTTCAGCGAATAAAGATCCAGCGGCTGCGTTGGGCAGGTCATGTCGTGAGAATGGACGAAGGCGCTCCGGCCAAGAAAGCATTTCTATCGAAACCCGCTGAACGCAAAAGAAAAGGGAGACCTCCACTGCGTTGGGAAAATCAGGTGGACAGCGATGCTGCCTGCCTCCCTAGGTGTTCCCAAGTGGCGCCATGCTGCACGAAACAGAAGCAATTGGCGCGCTCTGTTGGACTCGGCCAGAATCGTCTACACGGTTAAGCGCCAATCAAGAAGAAGAAGATCTTATTCTCAGCCGTCGATATATTCACTACTGAAGACTATCTCTAAATGACTTTTCTATCAAAAAAACGAATATTGTTTAAACTTGGCTCTTATTACTACTAATCTCTTAACTTTATTTTTTTTTTTTTCTTAGTAACTTCCAATATAAAATATAAATTCTTTAGTCTTACTATTTTAACTGGAATTCTCAATCGTTTTATGCAGTGCAAATAGTTATTTAAGCTTACCTGAAAGAAAAGAAAAAGACACATTAATAATAGTCGAATCAAACTACTCAAAAAAAATAAATAAATACCAATAAACAAAAAATTAAAAAAAAAAAATTAAAAAAAAAATTAAATATATTAAATTTCCTACTGGGTATGCATTAATTTCAGCCATAGATGGCATTGCAATATGAGAACCTGTATTGGCATAAGCATCAGCTTGTTTGCTTGTATGTGATAGAGAGCTGATGATGGTTAGAGAAATGCTTATGGCAGACAATATATAAAGGCGAGTTGAGCGCTATTGAAAAATAAACATTAAAACGGTACAATCTAACGGCTTTTCACGAGTGATTGACTGCAGCAGCGGCGGTAATGTGGCCGGTTCTCGATTAATCGATAGACTGTATAGATTGGCGATTGCAGCAAACGGAAAAAGGCAGCAAGAACAACAACAACACAGCAACTGTGCAATAGGAGAGAAGATGATGGCAAGAAAGCAGAGTTCGAAAGTAATAGTTATAGAGATTTTTTTTGGAAGAAGCTTATAATAAGAATTTTCAAAAAGTAAAACTCCAACTCTGACCAAATTTTTGGCTAATACAGTTGCTCTCAAGATATTTTGCATTGAACATTGTTTAGCTAGAATTTATATATGTATGTATGTACGTATCAAAAATAATTGATGCATCAGTTTCTTCGGTCTTTAGAAGGAACAGCGGCAATCGTTTAGTTGATCAATGCATTTTTTTCGTTTAAATGGGCAATATTATTTGGAGTCACGCAACAAAGCTATGAGAGTGGCGGTGGCAGGATTGTACATTCGCAGGTTTAGTTGCTTTCTTGGACCAGCATTTCGCCTACAAATCACACCATGGCCGATAGGCAGTCACGAAAAGTGTGCCAAGTTTTGTTTGTTTTTTTTTTTTTTTGCTATGCGACACTCCTTTTTACAATTCTCTAAATCTGGTTTTGCTCTCCACTCTTAGCACATGAGCCTGTACAACTTCTTGCTCTATTCATTGATTAGCAGTTTTTTATGCAATTTTTTTTTTTTTTTTTAATTTTTTAGCAATTAGAATGTGGCGGTGGTTTCTTCAGTTGGGGCGGTGGCATTTGTGTAGTTATCAAGCCACAAATCCAAAAATGTTGTTTGTCTACTTCTTTGTTTTTGTAGCAAACGAGTTAGAAGAAAATGCCAATTTTTGTGTGGCCAACTTTACTTGGTCAACGGCGTCGTCAGTCAGCAAAAAGCGGCTAAACAGGGCAATTGGTTAGAGATTAATAGAAATTGGGACACCCGCTGTGTGCGTGTTTTGCGGCCTAACAAGAGAGGAAAAAAAACAGGAAAGTAAAATAAATAAGAAGTGCTTGCTTGCTAGTGAAAAAGTATGTCACAGAACTTTGCGAGAAGAGTGCACAACAACAGCAACAATAATGCTCAGATATCGGTGATAATTTGAAAATGCATTTGGCTGTTATTAATTTATGTAGTTAGGCAATGTTTGGTGGCAGCGGATGGCTGTGCGCTGCTTAATTTAAACTTGAACTCTTGACCCAAAAACAAATTGGGAATTTGGTACGGTCAAAAAAAGCAAAGAATTTGGTATGTATGTGGATTCGTAAGTATCTAATTTGCATGAGAATGCATAAAAAACGAAATAAAAAACTGGCATACGAATAGAAACTGGCAAAAATGGCATAAGAAAAGAATTTATTTTCCCAAGGTCCTTAAAAAAAGTAATTTTCAGCCATATGTTTTAGCAATGTAAGCAAAGCAGATTCTTAAATGATGTTGGCTATGCCACCTGGCGCTATTTTTAATTGTAATACAAAACATAAAGTTTCGTCAAAGTAAAACCTGAATCTCTGGCCTGGCGTTCTATTAAAAGAATTTCTGCAAAACTAGCATAAAAAAAACCCCATATGTACACCTGAGGTTAAGAAATTCCTTAGAGATTACATACGGAATGTAACCAACTACATACATAAATTGGCAATGACGGTGATAAGATTGAATTAAAAAGGCGCAGCAACTTGTTAGCTGATGGGTTTGGCTGCCTGCCGGTGGCAAGTTTGTAACTGCTGCTGTTATTGCAAAGCTGCTGTGACACAATTAAACAACTTGGATTGAGTTGGTTTTTTTCTTTGAAATACCGCTTGTAAACTTTGTATACATTAGAAAAAAATATATATGTATATAACAAATAGATGAAAGGCAGAGATTTGTAGAGCAACAGGGAGAAAGAAAATTGCATGCTGAGTTTTGTTTGTTTATTTCAAGCCTTTGAATAGAATATATTCTTACTGGCGAATTTTATTTACCGAATTGGATTAGTTTGGAAAGTCATTACATGAAAAGGAAGAGGGGCCCATAAATGCCAGAACTGATTTATTTGTTAACAAAATAGCCCAAGTTATCAAGAAAGAAGCAGAAAGAATATTGGAAAGAAGCGGCAAAAGTGGAACATATTGCGAAAAGTAAACGGCATTGCATGCAAAAAAATAAATACAGAAAAACAGGGCTAACGACAAGTATAACAAAGAAAGAATTAATATTTCGCTTGCAACTGAAAATGATATGCCCAGTTGTGGATTTTAGAAACATATCTATGGTTATTGCTTGACCTCTTTAACACGTTGGCTGCCAGTGTATCACCGGTGATCACAACCATAAACCACTCACAGGTGCCAGGAACAAAATTACTTTTGCTTTTTTGTATTATAACGGGATTTTTTACCCAGAGTAAAAGCCATGCTGGCGACGCATCTGAGCATGCTTTTAAGCTGTGATGACCCCGCGAACATCTGCTTTTTTATTTTAAAATGTTGTTTAAATTTTAAGCGCCTAGGCGTGTATCACCGGTGATACACTGGCACCTGTGGGTGGTTTTTCGTCGTGATCACCGGTGATACACTGGCAGCCAACGTGTTAAACAATGCGTATGAAAACAAAGTTATTTATAACTATTTAAACACGACTTTTAAGACTTTAACAAACTTAAGTAAATAAAACCATAATATTATTTTTTTCCTTTTTTCTTCTACATACTTAATTTCGTGTGCTTAATTAAAATCCTTATTTAGTATACTATGAATGGATCAGGGATGGGCATTATTTAAAAATTTAACAATTCAATAACGAAAAAAATTGTTATTCATTCCCGAATACTTAACCGAATATTTTCCCAAAGAGCTTCCCGAATTCGAACCGAGTACTTTGCCGAATTTGAACCGAATATTTTCAAGAATCCAAACCGAATATTTTTCCGCATACTTTCCCGAATCCAATCCAAATATTTTCTTAAACCCGAAGCGAATCCGAAATCGACCCCGAATACTTACATAAGCGAATATTTTTCCTAATACTTTCCCGCATCCAATCCCAAATATCTTCTCGAATCTAAAGCGAATCCGAAATCGAACCCGAATACTTATGTACATAAGCGCATATTTTTTCGAATGCCTTCTCGAATGCAATCCAAATATTTTCTCGAATCTGAAGCGAATCCGAAATCGAACCCGTATACTTACATACACGAATATTTTTTCGAATACTTTCCCGAATACCATCCAAATATTTTTTCGGATCTGAAGCGAATCCGAAATCGAACCCGAATACTTATGGCGTTTTCGATTCTGGCCAAAATGTCGCACTTATTCTGCACTTTTATCGGGCTGTCAATTTTTTTTGTTCTATTCCACATAGATTCCACAAATTTTTTCAGGGTTGATTGTTCTATTGAAAAAAATGTCGTACTCTCCCCGACCACAGGGCAGCATTTTCTGCCTTTAATATGAACAAGGGGTTGCATTATTTTTGTTTCATACATCACATGAAAAGTGCAACATTTTCTTAGGGCACAGGGCGCATGTTGATAATGTTGCCTTGTAATAATGCAGCATTTTTGTTCAGAATCGAAGACGCTATTACTTAATCGAATATTTTTCCAAATACTTTCCCAAATCCGATCCGAATCCGAACCCGAAATTTTTGGTATGAATAAAAATTTATTTTTTATTTGAATAAAAATTCATTAAAAAACGCCCATCCCTGAAATTGATATAATAATAATGCGAGATAATAATAAGACGAGTTTTAAAGCCGAGCTGCTCTTCCCAATTCGTGACGTGCTACTTAATTTTTGTTTTTCCTATAAATTGGATGCACCTACAGTTTTATGCCGGCTCCGAACGGCGAATGCATTTTTTGTGAGAAGCTCTTTCATCTCAGAAATACCCTCGGAAGGTATGCCGGCCACTGCCGAAAGGTGACTGCTATTTCTAAAATCCCAATAATTGGGTTCTAATTTATTAGAAAACACTTTTTGGCGGTTGTCCAAAATGTGGTTAGAACCAGAGACCTCTGGTATGGCAGGCGAGTACTCTACCCAATGCACCACAGCGCCCCTGAAATGCATATTCGTAAAAATGAAGCTGAATCGCGGTCTTCCACGAAGCAATTCACTCCCTGTGTGAAGTGAGCTACCTGTAACAACTCGTCTATATTCTCACACTAGGTTATATTCAGTAAAAAACGATGGCAAAAAAATGAATCCAATTGCAGAAAAACAGTTGCAGCGAACAGCAAATAGTTGTCAATTTATTTTAAACAAGTTCTTAAGAAAAACAAGCAAAAAGAAGTAGAAGCAAAAACAAAAACAAAAGCAAAAGCAATAATATTCGTACATAGCAAAAGAACATAAAATCAAAGAAAAAACAAGCTACGGCTGAGCAAAAAATAAACTCGTTGTGAATGGCAATTCGAAATGAAAAAAACTAAAAACTAAAAACTAAAATAAAGAACATAAAAACACAAAAATGAAGAGCTAAAAAGTGGAAAGAAATGCATTTATCGTGCGTTGACAGTTGCATTGCGATGACAGCGATTGTAGCAACATAAGGCATTGACATTGACAACGGTGACAGCTAGAACAGCAAGAACACCAACGACAACAGCAACAGCGAAGTGGAAAAAATATGTATGTACATAACTGAAACTTTGTAAGACGTAGTCGATGCTTGAAAAGCAAATTCAAACAACATCAACTCAAAATGCAATGTCAATTCAATGCTTCAATGGAGCAGAAAACTTACTTTTGCTGAAGGCAAACGCTGTTTTTTTCAGTCAGAGGCAGCAAGCAAAGTGCTGTTATTAGCCGTGTACATAACCCAGTGGTTGCAAAGTGAAAGGTATTGCAAAATATGTACTAATGTTTGTTTGTTTGTAAGAACTATTATGACAAAATTACTCTTATTTTGTTATCTCTTTCACAGTCTTAGCAACAGGCAATTTGCCGCTAGTTGGTTAAACACAATGCGTGCACCTTTAGCAAGTTTCGCGAAAGTTAATTTCCATTTGAAATTCAGAAAATTACAATTGAAATTCAGAATATCCATTTGAAATTCAGAAAGTTACATTTGAAATTCAGAAATTCCATTTGAAAATCAGAAAATTGCATTTGAAATTCAGAAAATTACAATTGAAATTCAGAAAATTATATTTGAAATTCAGAAAATTCCATTTGAAATTCGGAAACCTCCTCACAGTACTCACGAAGTTTTCTGAATTTCAATTGTAATTTTCTGAATTTCAAATGTAACTTTCTGAATTTCAAATGTAATTTTCTGAATTTCAAATGGAAGTTCTGAATTTCAATTGTAATTTTCTACATATCAATTGGAACTTTCTGAATTTAAACTGAAAAAGGTGTAGAGCTAATTTTTATAATCACCACAAACAAAAGCTTCAAAAGCTACACGTGAATACATTATCATCATCATAAGCATTTGAAGGCACAATAAGAAACATTTTACTACTGGGCTTATCTACGCATTTTTCGGTATGTTAGTAAGAGGGTATTGATTAAATGACGTTTGCACGCGCGGCTACTGTCACAAGTCAACAAACACTCGTCAGCTAGAAGTCATCAAACGTAGTTAGTTTACTTTACCATACAATATCAATTCGATTGGTTTTTTTGTTCGTTGTTGTTGTCTTTTTGAAGATAAGAAAACCAGCACACAAATTACACATGAAAGTGGAAGTGAACAATTTTCGATGTACGAGTAGCAACCAAATGCTGGTTTTCAGTGCCAGTCAATTAAGGATGGCATTATTTTAATGAATGTGCATATAAGTAGGTACTCTTGTATATACTTTTGTATAAATTAACTTTCATTTTTTATTTCTTAATTATACCTATTTCTTATGCATGTCTGCTGTTCGAAGCAAAACTTTAAAGAGCTACCCACCTTCGTTTGGCCGTATTGGGCAGTCAATTGAAGCGTGAAGCGCCACGAATCATACGCGTACCGAGTCAAATTTGTTCACACATTTAATATTGAAAAAAAAAAAAACAACAAATAACGAGTTTTTTAATGTTAATATATAAAATCAGTAAGTAAAAATATAATATAGCCAGTAAGTAGTTTTAATAACTTAGGTTAGGTTGCATTGGCTGCTAGTTTCCACTTGGCACATTTAGGCCCCGAAGGTCTTTGTGATAACACGTGGATCCCAAGACCTCCCCCCCCACACTCCCCCTACTCGAACTATCTTAGCATTTTCGTAAACTCCATTATAGCTAGATCCACTACACCCTTTTCAGTTTAAATTCAGAAAATTACAATTGAAATTCAGAATTTCCATTTGAAATTCAGAAAATTCCAATTGAAATTCAGAATTTCCATTTGAAATTCGGAAAATTGCATTTGAAATTTAGAAAATTACAATTGAAATTCGGAAAGTTACATTTGAAATTCAGAAAATTATATTTGAAATTCAGAAAGTTACATTTGGAATTCAGAAAATCACAATTGAAATTTCGAACACTTCTTGAGTACTGTGAGGTGAAATTCCGAACACTTCTTGAGTACTGTGAGGATGGTTTCTGAATTTCAAATATAATTTTCTGAATTTCAAATGGAATTTTCTGAATTTCAAATGTAATTTTCTGAATTTCAAATGCAATTTTCTGAATTTCGATTGGAAATTCTGAATTTCAATTGTAATTTTCTGAATTTCAAATGGAAATTCTGAATATCAATTGGAACTTTCTGAATTTAAACTGAAAAAGGTGTAGATTCCTGCTTCATTCATTCCTAGAGCTGAGCAATCGTACAGCAAGTGTTTTATTATTTCCGGCTGCTTCTCGTCCTGCATTTCGTCATTTCTGCATGCTTCCCAAGAGTAAGAGGCCTGTTACTAGCCTTGTAATAAGTGCAAGCTCGAAACTTCCGAGTGCGAGTAGACTCTTTGTGCGTCTGACGTTCCAGCTATGCCCACAAGGGCCTAGTATGCTTGCAAGTACTCAGCAGACCATGCCAGCTGTCATTTGCGTATTTGAAGTACAACTCATTCAGTGTGAGCTTGCGGTATGCCTAAAATCTTCCACGACATTGAAAGTGTAGCGGATGTTGCCCGCTCTGGCAACTTCGTCTGCCATTGTGTTTCCCGTTATGTTACAGTGTCCAGGCAGCAACCATACAAGGTAAATGGTAAATTGCTCAGACATCTCATTTAGATATCTGCGACAATTTTCCACAGTTCTGGGTTTACATATGACAGTCCCAAGCGTTTTCAGCGCAGCCTGGCTATGTGAGAAGATGTAAAGTCTTTATATTCGCTTTTTATTGCTTCCAAGGACTCAACCGCCACCTGTATCGCTGCTGCCACCGCCTGTAAGACACTGTAGTGATCAAGTAAAAGAAAGGAGACTTTTAGCCCCCTATCGGCTTAATAGATTACTCCTCCCGCCCTAGCATTAAGCGCAGATCCATTAGTGTAGAGATGGATAGCATTGCTCGGTGCAGGAGGACCCCTGGCTCAATATGTATTTCCCATATGGAATCACTATTTCATAGTTCCTTTTGAAAAAATTTTTCGGTAAGCGGTAATCCGATTGTTCATTTGGAATCGCCCCGAGTATGCAGGTATGATGCTGGTCAATTACTTTCCATTCGGGCAGCTCCCTTAGGCGTATTGCCTAACACGCCGCAAATAGCCTACCGCTGAGATCAATCGGTAGTATGTTTAAAATGGCACCCAGTGCTTCTGAGGCGGTAGACCGCCTGTACCTTTTGAAGTAGTTGAGTGTTCGTTTTCGTACCCAGGCCTGTGCACTAGGACCACTACTCCATATAATAGAATAGGCCTCACCTCTGCAGTGTAAAGTCACATTGAAAAAAAAACGTAAAACCGGATATTCTAGTAACAATAAAGGTAAACGTTATACATTTTGAATATAAAAACCATTAACATGCGAATGCGGAAAGCGGAAAGCATCTTACACTTTGTGCAAACTTCATTAAAGAAAATACTCACACATAAGCATATTCATAGAAATGCGTGATTTTTTTGTTCACCTTTTGTTTGCTTTTCAATATGAAATTTGTGAAAATATTCGAAATAGTTTATACGTTAATTAAACGTGTTGTTTAAATACAACAATAGCGAAGAAAAGAAAACAAAAAACAACCACAGCAAAAAACAAAAAACAGATAAACTAAAAAGCGCGCAACGCTACCCTGCAGAAAACGGAACTAGTCCATACATGCATGTACAAACCAGCCGCTTGTGGCAATCAACTAGCCCAAAACCTGCCACATTCCATATAAAAATATTGGTCCAATTAACATTGCAATGTCCTAGCGCAGGACCACATGGTCCATCGCTCGATCGCACCAAACTAGTTTAAAAACTAACTTGCCGTAGCTACTTCGCAAACCATCTACAAGAGGTTACTTTTTAAACTAGCTACGGCAAGTTCCTTTTTAAATTACTCTAAGGAGTTAAAAATGTAAAATATTTCCATAATTACTTCATTCTTGAGCTCTCAAGACCAATTTTTTTTTTAAGGAAAAATTGGTGTGAAAAATTAATATTTTTTGGTAGAAGTTATAGATCCATTTCGGAGACCACCACATCTCTTCATCAGACTTCTTTTTAGCATTTTTATTCTTTGGCGTCCGCCGAGATCGAACCTCGGTAATCTAATGGCATCACTGCTAGGCTACCGCCGCCTTGCATTTTGTATTAATTTGTCTTTTGATTTTTCCTTTTTACAACCTACCATCCAGCAACAGTGACCTTGCCGACGTTCTCGGCATTTGTCACCTGTATGTTGGTGTGGTTGTGTGTTTTTGGTTTGTACAAATTCTAGCTTGAGCACAAGCAATTATAATTAGTAGAGCTTGTTTATCGGCTGGCTCATCCGATTAAATTTTACTTTTGATTTTTTGGTCGTTTTTATTTTCATAACTACTTCATTCTTGAGCTCTCAAGACAATTTTTTTTGTTTTAATATTTAGATTAATGCTTCTTGGCAACACTGTTAATAAACATCGTGCAGCGGTTACGATCGTTAAAACCGATCTTCAAACACGGTTCTACATACATACATATACATGAACTGGCCCAATGATTGGCTGCATGTGACAAGTTCGTAGCTAGTTGAATGTGGCACAAATGTACCATTAACGTAAACTGGCCCAATGATTGGCTACATGTGACAAGTTCGTAGCTAGTTGAATGTGGCACAAATGTACCAAGTGGTCCAACAATTTTTGCAGGGTAACAAGACATGAACACAACAACGAAGCCACCTGTTTTATGTTATGCGAAGAGCACAAATAAAAAAAATATCGCATAATTTCTCAAATGAAAACTTGTTGCATGATTCGACAGGCGCACATGCATATACCGAAGCGCGCTGAAGCGTAGTTGGAACGCATATCACAACTTTCACCTTGAATACCAGTCACTGTGCAGCTCTGTATTCGAATAGTAGGTACACACGCGCCCGCCCACCTTAAGCTAAATCAAAGCACTAAACTGAACGCCAGCACTAGCGGCACAATTGGTTTAGCGATTGGCAGCAAAAACTCAAATCATTATCAATATCTACTAAACATATATATGTGCATACGAATAAAAATTGAAATTAAAGAAAAAGATAAACATTGCAAATAAATGTAAATAAATTATTAAGTATTATTTTATTATTATTTACTTCGCTAATAAAAAATTAGTAGGAAAAACAAAAAAGGAGCACACCTCGAATTGGGAGAGAAGCTCGGCCATAAAACTCGTCAGAGTTATAATAGCGTCATTGTATTATTATTAATTAATAAAAAATTTGCAAATTTCAAAATATCAACTGGTTTTTGAGTTTTTTTTGTTTTTTGATAGTTTGCCATTTACTTTGCAAACCATAAAAAATAGAAGAAATTTTATTTGCACACAATTTATTTGCATTAATTTTATAACATAAGCACACATAAGCAATAAAATAACCAGTTGTGAAAACTTTGCAAATTTTAAGTTTTATTATGTTTATTACCCAGCGGCCTTTGGATTGTTTAGCTCGACAGCAAAAGCTGCTTGGTTGTGACTTTCACACAGAAGTGCCTTCTGCGGTAATCCATCTGCTTTTTCGCAAATTTCAAACTTAACATAAAGATTTATTCGAATTAAGCTTAGACAAGCAGAAAATACCCAACAAACACTGAGGTGAGATATCGATTTGGGAATGACCCGAGAACTTCTAAGATCTTTATCGTTAGAGGACGAGAACTCAGGAAATCGTCGAGCATCATAACATTCTGAAACAAAATGGGATATGGTTCTGAAATCGAGAAAATTATAATTCTCAAATCGTAATCTAATGTACTTCTCTAATGAGTTCTCTAATGAGAATTTGCAATTACCGCTTTTCCAATCAGTTTCCAATTGAATTCTGATGTAGTTTTCTAACTTCGCTTTCGATTAAAGAATAGTTAGAGATGTTTATTGGAACGATTTCCCGTCAAGAATAAGAAACTACAAACAAGAATGAAAAAGGACACTAAATATAGCGCAAATTAGCCGAAACCGGTTTGTCCCAACCGCAAAATTGACAAGGGATGACGGAAAATCGTTCCAATATACATCGTATTCCTACCCTGTCGGAAAAACAAACTAAAATAATTGAAAAGTTAACTAATGTAGTCTTCACAAGTTCACTAAAGTTAGAGCTTATGTTTGCTGGGTAATTACCATAGAAGGGTACATATTTACACACATTTTGCTATACTTCATAATTCTTAGCGCGATGATGTCACAAAACTATACTAGTGATGGGCGAGTCCGAGATGTTTAGACAATCGAGAGAATCGCCATCGTTGCAAAATCACAATCGAGTCAAAAGTTGACTCGCTCCTCGACCGCACAATCGAGATGTTTTTGCGATTGTTCCGAGTCGGCGAGTCGGAGGTTGTTTCGATGACATCTCGACTACACAAGCGAGATGTTTTTGCGATTGTTCCGAGTCGGCGGGCCGGCTGTTGTTTTGATGATATGTTTTAGTTGATAAAATAAACTGAATGAGGTTTGTTGATAAAGAAAGTAGGATTTTTAATGGAAGTGAGGCAAATACATAAATAAATTAACCAAATTGAAAAATATGCTATATATAGACGCTGCATTATTGCAATCCCAACAAAAGAGTGGCGTGCATAATAATAATAATTAATTATTTAAACATTAATAAATTTTCTGAAGTGAGACGCTTATGAAACAAATGAATTTTACGAGTAGCAACAACGGCAATAGATTTGTACCACTCTGTATGTTTTGTAAAGCAATTTTAATATTCAGGCGGTAACAACAATTATTATGTATTTTTTGCAGCGAGTCCGAGATGTTGTAGGGTTGCTTTGAAAACGAGAGGAATCGTTGGCGAGTCCGAGATGTTTTAGCGATTGTTTCGACTGACGGCCATTTACGACTTGACTCGAATACGAATGAAAACCATCGAGAGCATTCGAGATGTTTCAACAATCGAGAGAATCGAATAAAACATCTCGGACTCGCCCATCACTAAACTATACAAATTAAATTTTCGCGAATTCTTAAAAAGCACCTTCTGGACATTGAGAAACGGTGTTAATTAAAAAAAAGTATCGCACATAAATCTAGCTTTCAGACAGTTATCATAAAAGCTTCAACAAAAGTGTATAAATATTTGCATAATTTCGACCAAAAGATTAAATGAAGGAGTAGAAAGACAAAAGAAAAAGTGATTATTTGCTTACATTGTTTTGCTAAAACCAAAAACATAAAATAACAGCTCAAGTTTATATAATTAGCACTAATCTTAATTAAAGACAACTGGCATGACATATACGTTATGTGTTTATGTAAATATGTAAATATTAATACATTAATTAATAATGAGTTGTTTCAAAAATTATCATTCAGTGTGTAGAAGGGTAAAAATGTTTGTGAAAAGGCCCAGTTCCAAAACTCATTAACTTTCACTGTGATTGTCCAAAATTTCAAAAGATAATTAAACGAGACTTGTTGTCAATCCAAAATGACATGCAAATTGCAGTTATTGAATTATTTCAATATTTTAAGCAATACAATCGAGAAATCGAGTACTAAAACGTTTCATCTCAACGACAAAATCATAACAATCAATCAAAAAAAGTAAAAAAAAAATAAAGAAATGTTAGTCTTTGTATTTACTAGTTAGCCTAATAGTATGTTAAGATACAATCTTAATTGAACATTAAGCGCCTTCGGTAAATTTTTAAGCCTAATTACTCGCAATTTACCATACAAAAATTTAATAAGTTAGAAATTAATGGGTCTCTAATGAAGAACAATTCTGGATGCAACGCTTTTAGAAAGGTTTGTTTAGTAAGCAATTACAATTAAATACGAGCTTTGTTCAGTGAGCAATATTAAATGTTATGAAAAGGAAATGTCAGATAAGTGAAATGTCAGATCAGAGAAATGCCATTAACGTAATGAAAAATATTGATGTCATGTAAATTAAAATATGTCTGAACGATCAATTCTAGAGATGCTCAATCAAACGCAATTGACTTAATAAATTTTACTAGTAAACCTGGCCACGCGATGCTGTGGCTTTCAATTACACTGTGCGACAATTTGGAGATGGAAGACTACTTATTGCTACATTTCATTTAACAATTTTTGTGATTGCCATTTTAAATTTGACTTCCCCTTAAAAATGGCAGAATATATATCGAATTTAAGCCCATAGATTCTTATTAATAAAATATAAAATTAAGCATATATGTACATAATTACTGGTTATTTTTATTTCTCGTCGACCTAGATTTTGTGTACATAGATTTTGTCCGAGGAGTGCCATAGTGAAGTTTTAAGGCGAATAATTTTCTACAATATTTTATCCATATAGTGGAGGTAGGTCATTTGCCGTACTTCTCTTTCTCTTCCCCTTCCCTTTTATTTGCGCTTCCTCTTTCCTTTATCCATTTTATTTTCCGTACTCTTCCCTCTTTAGGTTCCTTTCCTTCGCCATTTCCGTTCCTTTTATTTTCCCCTTCCCTTTCTTTTTATTACAGCGAAAGACCTTTCATGACATTTAAAATTTGAAAATCGGACAAACTTTAGCTTAAAAATAAATTTTTGAATAGGCGGCAAATCGTTTTGTAAAAATCGTAATAAATTACTCATTTTCAGGCCAAGCATTTTCATATGCCCGACAAAGCCATTTCATATGACACTTTAAATTTAAAAATCAAACTGTGGAGTAAAAATATTTGGAACAGGTGGCAACCCTTGTTGTAAAAATTGTAATAAATTACTAATTTCCAGCTCAATCCCTTTCATATGGTATCTGAAATTTATAAATCAAGCAAATTATATAGGAAAATTAATTTTTAAACAGGTGGCAACCCTTTTCAAAAAAATTAAACATTCCTGCACATCTACCGGCCAAGCCCTTTCATATGACACACCATTTTCGAAAGTCGATATAACGGTGTAAAAGTGATGGTGCGTACAAAAAATCGCTTAGCGTAATATATATAAAGATATATCTGTGGTCACAAGCAATAATCGCTTAAGTCGACTTAGGAAGATTTCGAGTTATATATACCACGTTATTCTCCTTTTAAAACACTATATTTCTGTAAAACCCCCATGCTTATAACTTAATTCAATCAAAAGATATAAATAAAAACATTTAGGCTTAACTTACAATAGAGGTATATTAAACTTGCTATAACAGCCAAAGTAGACGTATATACTTAATCAAATTTCTTCATGACATTTTGTTTTATTTACAAAATTTGATCGTAACATTGTGGATGGCTCACTGATTTTGTGTTCATAGTTTTTAATAGACTTTTATGATTTGTTAAGAAACACTTTCGAATATAAAGATCAATTTATCTCGAAATCATTTTTTAAGACTTAAGCGATTATTGCAAATTACCACAGATATCTGAACATAATATAAGGTTGTTTTGTATTGTTAAAAAAAAAACTCTCTCTTAACGGTTTGATGAACTGCCAACTTTGCCGGCTTAAGATGATATGTATTAAAAGTGTTAAATTTTTAATTATGTTGATTTTTTTTAATTTTTTTTTATACTTCATATAAATAGAAATTTTTGATCAAACATATCTCTTTGCTAATTCATTTCATTATACAAAAATAAGTTACAAATTTGTTAAGGATAGTTACATAAATGTTTAAGAAAATTGTGATGCTTTTAATTTCCTGTTTAATTCTTTATTACTTTGTTTTATTAAGGGTTGGGCATGATTCAACTAATTTTGAGTGCACTCAGCCTGCAACTACCACTCAAACCTGATTATCTGATATCTGATATCTGATTTTAACTACCACTCAAATTGAGTGGTAGGTAAAATCAGGATTTAATTACCACTCAATTTGAGTGGTAGTTGAAAGTGAGTGGTAGTTGAAAAATGCCCATCCTTGGTTTTATTTTCAGCGTAAGTGCATGAGACTTTGTTGGCTCCTTAAGAGCACTCAAGCACACAATATAAACAAAGGGGTTAATTTCATAAAAATACACGCATTTACAGATCCATACACCCAACTAATAATTACCCAGCAAACAAACTTGTGAATTTTAAAGTGATATTTAATATATTCATTATAATATATTAATATTTTTTTTTTTCAAAACCAGAGGATCTCTTTCACTATAACTTTAAACCCACTAGTCTAAAATTGTTTTTAAGGTATACTAATATAATCTAAGCACTCTTTTGCTAGAGTGCTTATTGGGAAATTTTATTAAATTAAAATAGCCACATATGTATGTACACACAATCGGCCAAACTCCATCAACGGCACGCTCTAAAAGCAACTAGAAGAAGTGTAAGAAACACGCGCGCAGTGGACAAAAGTGCGAACGCAGCCAATAAATGTGAGACCAAAGTACTATTTTACAAAACATTCACGAGCATCTAAAAAGCGCATGCAGACAATGAGCTGAAAAACAACAACGGCAACAACAACAACACAAAAAGAACTAAGCAGAAAAACCAACAACGGGAAGGTCAATTACAGACAAAATATTTGAGTAAAGATGCAAGAATTTTAGGCAAACACTATAGTAGAAGACGAAATGCGTAAAAGAATATAAAAAGCGTATATGTATGTAGCTTTTTATGAACTCAAAAGCACCAAAATACTTTAGTTTTAATGACAGCGTCTCGATTTCAACCGAACTGGTGCGTGAAGCTGGACAAAAATTAAAAACAAAGTGGCACACAAAATATCACCAAAACCACTAAACAGTTAATGAGTAATGGAAAAAATATGTAGAAACAAGAAACGAAAGAAATTTTATGCTATGTATTCCTTAGACAAAGAAATTCGTGACAAGGTAGTAAATATTTTTTTTTGTTAGGGAGAAAGTTCTTGTAAAGTACAAAAGACGATTTGGTAAAAGGCAAACAAGAATAACGCTTTAGATATGCTGTAACTGCACTGTTCTTCTAGTGAACCGTTTTAAAGTGTTCCATGAATTATTTAATACAACATTGTTGATTCCATTGAATATCCGCTGATGAACAAAAGAAAAGTTCTAAAGCAGCATAATACTTAAATAAATAATTGGTTTTTGTTTTTTGACGGCACTTTCTAAAAAACATTGTTTCATTGTGTACCAAATTGAATATAAATCACCATGTGCTGCAGCGGAAACTAATCAACGACATCTCAAATGACCGGCACATGTAGATCGCCCAATTTCCTTCCTAATTACTTTGAACATTTTTACAAGTGCAAGTAATTATATTTTTCACTAAATAACTAGTTCATTCAAATATAAGAAGTAGCACGGCAAATACATGAACTGCCATTGTGAGGTATAGGAAATTTGCCCTTCGTATTGAGAAATCTTTGAAAGTGAAGCGGATTCACTCTGAATTGTTTCACGAATTGTGTTTTATTTTATAAATCTGAGAAGTTTGTCGAGTGATATAGAATGTGCATCCGCCATTCTCAAAGAGCACTTTATAATTTTATAGTAATCTGCAGAGTTCCAGCATCTCCCGTGAGTGTCGCTGATGTACTCCACAGTTCCCGCTATACTTGGTCCTATGATTGGCTGCGGTCCTATCCGCAATTCGCGAATTCATAAGCCAGTTCCTCTCCTTGAACACAGCAGTGCCTGGGTATCCACTAAGGTGGAGTGAAACTTTTTTTTTGGAAATTCAATTTGTTCCAAAGCCAGAACGGAACCTTTCTAGCCCAGTAATAAGCCTGTAAAATTTTATTGACCTACTCGCATGTTTAGAGGTGCCCCCAGCCCCACAAAGTTGAAAAAATAGCACGATCTGGTACAAATATGAAATTTTGAAAATTATAAAATAAAAAGCGAAGTATGAGGATTGATAAAGATGGCTAAGCTGACTATTAAAGTGAATTTTTTTTTGTTTGAAACAACAACAACAAAAGTTATTAAAGGTCAAAGTTTATATTGTGCATTTTTAAATTGCAATTACTTAAAAACTACTGAACCGATTTCGAATATTTTTATACCATTCGATAGGTATGTTGATTCCCTTTAATTTGATATACATTTTATGTGGGTTCCATAACACCACCCTGCGGGGGTCAACCCCCCTTTTACCCCCCTTAATTTTCATATATAAAATGTATCTGCATTCTGGTAATGACGCTCTGTCACATAGCAAACTCTTTTTAGACCCAATTCTAACATTGAATAATGGCTGCACTATGATGGCACGAGCAAACGAGGCCTTAGAGAGCCAAAATCAACAAACCTCACTTTAGCTTAACTTAATTGTGTCAAGGTTAGCTTAGTTTAGGTTGACGGGATACAGTGATCCTTCAGATAAACCACATATGGTCCTTAGTATTACCAACATTGGAGGCTTCGCAAGTTTTAGTATTTTGTGTATTTCCTGAAGATTATTTTGTGTATTTATGAAGAGTATTTGCTGAGCACTAGATTTCACCAACCGGGGTGAGAGTACTCCCCCTTGTGGGGTGCCCCTATTTGCCATCCTTGATATAGTCGAAGGGCCTACCCAGCCGTCACCGTCCAACAAATCCAAAGGTCCCCGATCCAGTGCCGAATGGTTGGGGGTAGGTATTCCGATCAATTCGAGCCCCTCCAATAGCGCCGCAGCAGAGACGTTGCTAAATATCAAGAAAGAAATCTATCGCACTCGCTGTAGTATGCCCTTCGATATGCTGTTGTTGTTGTGATTCTTTATCCTGTTTATCATCCATCACGGCAAGATAAATGCGTCTTATGCCTTCCGCCATGCACCTCGAACCATGACTGAGGCCGTCTCGCACATCCTCCCCTGGCTCGCGCGTTGAGGTGACCTACTCAACCGGACTTAACCTTGTAAAAAATAAATTGATTCGCGCCAAAAATAAATGAATATGATAAACGGCAATGCAAAAGCAATAAATGGCAAGTAAAATCTTTAAAATAAAATACAATAAAATTTAATTTTAGCAAATTATGCACGCACCCATACAGCGCGTTAAATTTGTTTATCAGCATGGCCTGTTTGGTTTGCTCAAAAGTGTGGTTCGCATAAGAGGTTTTGTTGCTGTGGAATTCCAAAATATGCACCAAAGTAGAAACTATTTTGCAGTTTGAAAATTAACTGCCAAAAGTGGCAAATGCAACACAAGTGTTTATGTTAATAAAATCAAAAACTAGTTTGAATTGTTGAAAAGTTTTTATTTGCCTTTTTAACGTGTTGTTTTTGCTTTGTTAGCAGGTTGCTTTTGTGCACGAACTCTAATTCAAGCGCATAAATTGGCTGTGATTCAATTTGCGAAAACTCGAGCGGCGAAATGTTAATGTTAGTGCAAAGTTGCAACCGTGCATGCATTAATGTGGACTTTAGTGTAGCAAAAAAAAATTCGCTTTGAAACTTACTTCTTTGCTGTCTGAGCGATATCAGGTAGTTGTTTCAAACAGTGCGTTGTGAAATAAAATCGTTCATGATTATATTTATCACAATTTCATCCGGGTGTCTCCAAAAATAAAGGCGCATATGCAAATGCATGTAGATGTATTTCTTTACAGACAATCAGTTCTGTTAAATAAATTGAAAACAATTGTAAAGAAAAACTGCAATCAATGCATTCAAGTGGTTTAACGGTCAAGTGCCTTAGATCTTTGCCCATATGCTAGTAATTAGCGCTTATTGACGTACCTATTAGCTGACGCAGATTCAGCTCAATTTTTCTATTATTTCCACTTTGTTTGTGTTTCAATTTTGGTTTCAACTTTTTTATTTGTTTTGCCAAAAAACTTGTTGCTCAAGCTTTTATCTAAAACTAGCCAAAATCTAGACTGTTTAAATATTTTTAATTGTGTTCCAAAAGCATTGATTTTTTTACTATTTTGCGTACATTTAATGCAGCAGTCAACCATGACTTACAGCCACTAAAGGTCAATAAATCGATCGTTTGGATAAGCAAAATTACTCTAGTTACACTTTTTTGTAATTGTACATATCGCACGTGTAGTATAGTGTGTAAGGTAAGATAAGTTGGAGAGTATGTGTGCGCCTTAAGCCTATAGTGTATATGCACCCTAAGCTTAGTACTTTACATATTATAAAAACATATCGATTGTCGATATATATATATCATAAATAAACAAGTAAGGAAGCCTAAGTTCGAGTGGAATCGAACATTAGATACTCAGTTGTATGCTTTCATTGTTTGTTTGCGTTTGATGGAAACACGGTGTACTTTATATAAAGCGAGTGCTGCATAAAGTGGGCGTAGCCACGCCCATTTTCAACATTTTTATCAGTCATCCAACTAAGCATATGAATATTATTCTTTGTGCAAAATTTCACTCCTTTATGACTCTAGTTACAAAGATGTCACGTTACAAATTCCCAAAGGGTGTTCCAGAAATATCTTTGTTAAAAAGTAGGCGTGGTCATAAACCGATTTCAATAAATTTTTGCGTGTCTATTAACACAAGTTATAAACAAAAATTTCAATGAATTATCTTTATATTTGCCACTTTATGATACCCATATATAAAAGTGGGCGTGGTCGTCAACCGATTTCGCTAAAATTTTGAACATGTATTACTACAAGTAGTGAAAGTGTATACACCAAGTTTCGTCATAATATATCGCTTATTTGTCGAGTTATGGGTTCAGAAATCTCGTATATTCCTGCTTCTAAAAGGAGGCGGTGCCACGCCCATTTTCCAAAATTTTTGTATTTTTTGTTTTATGTCCATAGTTGGACACCTTGCATAAAATTTCAATGATATATCTTTACATTTGACAGAGATATCGCTTAAAATGTTTTTATTAGGTCACTTTATAATACCCATATATAAAAGTGGGCGTGGTCATCAACCGATTTTGGCAAATTTTCGTCCAAACATTTGCCTGTGTAAGTATATCACGCCTACCAAATTTCATCGATATATCTTCAACGGTTTCTGAGTTATGACTCATAAAACTTCCAATGTTTGCCCCTTAATAAGTGGGCGTGGCACCGCCCATTTTCCAAAATTTCACCATATTTCTTTATAAGAGCCTGAGCTCAATACGTGTGTGAAATTTTATCACTCTAGCTCTATTAGTGACTGAGATACAAAATTTCCGATTTTTACTATATAGGGGAGGTGGGCGTGGTCATGGTCCGATTTCGCCCATTTTCAATACCATCCGTTCCTGTCTTGATACCAACTTACATTTCAAATTTCATCCAAATATCTCAATTTTTGCGCGAGTTATCGTGCGCACAGGCGGACAGACGGACGGACATGGCTCAATCGATTTCTCTTTTCACCCTGATCATTTCGATATATATAAGTCTATATCTATCTCGATTATTTCATTCTGTTACAATCCACCGTTAGGAAATCAAAACTATAATACTCTGTGTACTAGTACAGCTGAGTATAAAAAATACGAAACCACGAGGACGCGTGTCTACAATTTCTGCGGACAGGACACCAAAATTTTAATTTTATCCGGAGGCATCAACATGAGCAGAACATCGAAAGAGGACATGGTGATGGTCTTGAGTCGATGTGCCGCCCAACGCAACTATTTTGCATATTCGTGCATTATTTGATTCTTTGGGAAAGGATGGTGATGGAAAGGATGATAATGATGGAAAGGATAGTGATGAAGCCTCGCCAATTGAATCGCCGCTGTCAATGACCGATGGCTCGGTAGAGGCCAGTAATGCAACTGATGAAAGGGCCACTGATGTCATCGATATTACGAAACTTTTGAACGCACGTGCCACCAATAACAGTGCAAAGACCACTGCGTCACAAATTCAACCGAAGTCCACCGCTGCCATTGGAAAAGCTACTGAAGTCAAAGAAGCCGATGCCGCCGAGGTTTCAGAGTTGGCAAACATGCATACTGGTGCCAATGCAACAACCATGGGTTCACACCCCCAACGTCAAAGCGTTACCGATGCCACTTCCGATCCTTATTCATCACTGCAGCAAGAGGTGGACCGACTTAGGCGCGAAAAGGAGCTACTCCTGCTACAGCAGGAGGTCCAAAATCTTCGGTTATCGTCACAAACTGCAACACCGGTTCTTCGAATGGACCTGAGTGTTATTGAGTCAATGGTGCAGTCGTTCAATGGCGATGATACATATGATGTCCATAAGTTCGTTGAGGATATGGAGGATGCGTTCCACATCCTACGTTTCGATGACCGGGCACGCTTCGTTGGAGTACGCCGCTTGTTAAGTGGCACAGCCAAGGTATTCTTGCGAACGGTTAACGCGCACACTTATGAAACACTGCGCGACGCACTAGTTGAAGAATTTGGGCGGAAATATTCAACAGACGAAGTATACATCCAATTGCGAAACCGACGCCTTAAGCCCCATGAGACCGTACACCGATATGTCATCGAGATGCAGGAAATCGCATCACGCGCTAAAATTGAGGAGGGTGAATTGATCGACCTTATCATAAACGGGATCGGAGACATCTCCACAAGTGCGGCTATGCTTTACGGTGCCACCACATTACGGGAGCTGAAGACCCTGGTGGTTCGCTACGAGCGGTTACGCTCTCGTCAGTCTGTCGCGGTCCTTGGTCGTCACTCTACTGCTACCCCGTCAACATCTAAGGTTACAACCACTAAAAACAGATCTGCTGTCCCTTCGGCCAATAACGGTCCCCAGAATGCTGCCACTTCTGCCAATAGCGGTCCTTCGAATGATCCTTCGGTTCGTTGCTTTAACTGCTCTCGTTTTGGGCATTACCACACTGAGAGAAAAAAAATATATGGAGGGGTCAAAGAAATTGTTTACCTATTTTGAGTAAATTTTCTTTGCTTTGAGTAAATTTTCCTTAAAACATGTTAAAAGGTTTATAAAATATTGTTGTTACATGCGTTACCATGGTTTCATATACTTGTTTTGAAAAAATTCATACATTAAAATAATGAAAAATTCTTTAAGCGCCATTCCATTCCCAACTTTCCTTGTTTTGAAGACTTGATTTCTTTAATTTTGAGAAATTAAATTCCCATACAAATCCCCATGGCAACGAATTTGTTTGAATGTTTTTTTATGTTTTTTCCACATTTTTGAGAAAATTTACACAAAAGAAAGAAAATTTTGTATTGGGACGCGTGTTCAAAATAAGGAAAATTATGTCTTTGATCGAGAGAAATTTTTTTTTTTGAGTGCAGAGTGCGTGCCCAAAGCCTAAGCGCCCTGACCGCTCGTGCTTCCGATGTGGCCGGGTAGACCACGTGTACAAAAACTGTCCATCTCGCCCTGCGGCTAAACGAGGCGTAGGCCAGGTCTACTCTGACTATGGAGATCATGTTGCCGTGGATGAGCAACAGGAGGCCCCGGCGATTATGCAATAGGGATTTAACTCGAAATTTTCGATTTCTGGGATTTTGCCATATATTTCAATAACTGGGTCATGCCGTTGAGTCTAGTCTTATAAAATACCCAAAAAGATAAAAATGGCGGAAATAAAAGTGATTTTGCAGTTAGCCGTAGAAGGAAACTATTTGAATAAAAGTTTAATTGCGTTTTCCCAAAAAAATTTTTTGAGTTAAATTCCTATTGAATAAAACGTGCGATATGTAGGCGATAATTGTTAGATAAGTATATGAGCTGGTGTTTTTTATGAAAAAAATGTTAGTAGTAAAGCATATACCAAGAACGTATGGGTTTCGAAGCAAATCATCTACTGCCAAGCCATGAGTCAAGCCATGAAACAGTTAGATAAGGTCTCCAACATAAAATCTTCAGAGCAGTCTGCAATATCAAAAGAAATTTAATGACCATTTTTGATCTCAAATAACCTCAACCATAATTTTTTTACATTATCTTCATAAAATGACGAACAGTTTTCCCACAAGAGATGATATACGTAATTTCGACTTGATCAAGTCAAAGAGTTATGCATGTGTCGTAGGAACGTCAAAGTTAGGATTGTTTGCAGTTCCATAAAACGACTTTACACTTAAGCACAAATTAAGTAAATGGGCCCACAGTTTGACGACAGATTTGACCCTTGTCAAGCTGTGTTTTTACGATAAGGTCATTACTGCCAGAATGTATTACTCGAAGAGCTTGTCAAACACTGGCCAATTGCCAACAACGATTGAGAAACAAAATCCAGAAAGCGTACACTATTTTCAATGTTTAATGTTGCCCCAACATTTTACCAAATAGGCATCTATGAGATCAATTTGGAATCATTATTAACACATTTTAGGAGACTGTTTATTTTACAGAAAATTTCCAATTTGTACGCCACCAAATGCAGTTTGCAATAAACATGAGAGAATTCCTTAAAAGCAGCGCTGATGTTGCAATCAACATTTCAATACAAATATAGAACGAAAATATACTCATAGGCGCATAATACGAAATTGCAGAGACCGAAATGATAATAACTTTTATTGAAAATTTGATGTGAAAAAAATACATAAGTTTTTTGTATTTTTTAATTTAGCCTAAAAAAAAAAATAGTAAAGCACTTTATAAAAAGAGATAAATTTCGCTTATAGAAAAAATCAATTTTCTTTTATTTAAAAGTGCTTATGTTGCCATTATTTGCGAACTTTGCATTTATGTATGTAAATATTTATGGAGTAACAATTGCAGCTAAAGAAAAGAAAATATTTGGATAAGAAATTTTAATGGTGTTAATTTCTTTTAATTCTTCGTTCACATTTTGTGACCCGCAAGCTTGCTGCTCTCGTTAGCTTTAGTTAGCTATGAATTTATGTACATACATATGTATTTTTTTATTTATGCATGTATAACAGATGTTTTATTTTGGTCAGCAAGATAGCAATGCAAAGTTCACTCGATGAAAACATGTGCTTGCACATATATACATTAAACCGGGGCGATTTACTAACGTATGTATGTATATCGTGCCTTCAAAATTCAGATTCTTCTCATTTTTCTGAGTAGAAAACTCTTCCACGACGTTTGTCTAAAATTAATTTTGATCTTCCGAAATTTGGTTTCTATGGACCAAGACGGTTTTTTTGACTTTTTTTATACTCAGCTGTACTAGTACACAGAGTATTATAGTTTTAATCACATAACGGTGGATTGTAACACCATAAAATAATCGAGATAGATATTGACTTATATATATCAAATTGATCAGGGTGAAAAAAGAAATCGATTGAGCCATGTCCGTCCGTCTGTCCGTCTGTCCGTCCGTCTGTCTGTCTGTACGCACGATAACTCGCGCAAAAATTGAAATATTTTGATGAAATTTGGAATGCAAGTTGGTATCAAGACTGGAACGGATGGTATTGAAAATGGGCGAAATCGGACCATGACCACGCCCACTTCCCCTATATAGTAAAAATCGGAAATTTTGTATCTCAGTCACTAATAGAGCTAGAGTGATAAAATTTCACCCACGTGTGGAGCTCAGGGCCTTATGAAGAAATTTGGTGAGATTTTGAAAAATGGGCGGTGCCACGCCCACTTATTAAGGGCCAAACATTGAAAGTTGTATATGTCATAACTCAGAAACCGTTGAAGATATATCGATGAAGTTTGGTGGGCGTGATATACTTACTTAGGCAAATGTTTGGACGAAAAATTGCCAAAATCGTTTAACGACCACGCCCACTTTTATATATGGGTATTATAAAGTGACCTAATAAAAACATTTTAAGCGATATCTCTGTCAAATATAAAGGTATATCATTGAAATTTTATGGCAGGAGTCCAACTGCGGATATAAAACGAAAAGCACAAAAAATTTGGAAAATAGGCGTGTCACCGCCTCTTTTTAGAAGCAGGAATATACGAGATTTCTGAGCCCATAACTCGACAAATAATTTAAATATAATGACGAAACTTGGTGTGTACACTTTTATTAGTTGTGGTAATATATGTTCAAAATTTTAGCGAAATCGGTTGGCGACCACGCCCACTTTTATATATGGGAACTATAAAGGGGCCTAATAAAAATATTTTAAGCGATATCTTTGTCAAATATAAAGATAATTCATTCAAATTTTGTGGCATGAGTTCCACAATAGACCGGAAAAAAAAATAGAAAAATTTGGAAAATGGGCGTGGCACCGCCCCTTTTTAGACAAAGGAATCTACGAAATTTCGGAGCCCATAACTCGACAAATAATTGAGACATTAAGACGAAATTTGGTTTATACACTTTTATAACTTGTGCTAATAGACGCGCAAAAATTTATTCAAATCGGTTTATGACCACGCCTACTTTTTAACAAAGATATTTCTGGAACACCCTTTGGAAATTTGTAACGTGTGACATCTTTGTAACTAGAAGTCAAAAAGGAATGAAATTTTGCACAAAGAATAATATTCATATGCTTAGTTGGATGACTGATAAAAATGTTGAAAATGGGCATGGCTACGCCCACTTTATGCAGCACTCGCTTTATATAAAATACACCGTGTTTTCATAAAACGCAAACAAACAATGAAAGCATACAGCTGAGTATCTAGTGTTCGATTCCACTCGAACTTAGGCTTCCTTACTTGTTTATTTTATTCAACTCTAAGAAAACTCAAGGTTACTCATACGCCATAGGGTACTACTGGAAGCAAAAAAAAAATTCAAGTAGCATACATACGTTTTGGGGAATAACTCACCATTTATGCAGCTAAAATTCTGAATTTTGCATTTATTGTAAACAAAGCGCTGTCAACGAAAATCATCGATATCGGATGACTATAGCATAGATACAAATGTTGTGGAATAGTTTTCTACTCAGAGAAATCCAAATTTCGATGGCACGATATCGATTAATTTCCCTCCATACAAATCGCTCCGGCCTAAAATGCATACACATGCACATGTATACATATATTAGATATTTGTTAATATAATGAATGCCGCATTAATGAGCTATGTATTCACTGAGAAAAATACATACATACTTCATTTACGATGGATGGAGTGCCACATTCTTTAGTTGCTTCATTTTTATTGCATTTTCTTTTTAAAGATTTTCATCATACCATCTCTTGTTTTTAATTCAATCACTCGACAATATCATTGCGAAATTTAATCATTACATTGCTTTTGTAATCACGCTAAAGTGTGTTAAATATGTATCATTTTGGACGTGCTTAACCATTTCCTGCTTACATATCGTCGTACCATACGAAAACTAACATCAGATTTTTTGTGGCTGACGAAAAGTAAAAAGTTCAAGTTTTGGCCGACGAAAAGTAATAAAATCGAGTTTTGGCTGACGAAAAGTAATAAAATCAACTTTTGGCTGACGAAAACTATAAATTTCGTATAAACAACAACAATTTTAATGTAAAAACAGTATATAATTACTGATACTTTTCGTCAGCCAAAAGTCGATTTTATTACTTTTCGTCAGCCAAAACTCGATTTTATTACTATTCGTCGGCCAAAAGTCAAATGTTCTACTTTTCGTACAGAATTTTTTTATTGATAGCTTTCGCCAGAAATTTTAAATATGTTAGTTTTCGTATGGTACGACGATATGTAAAATGTGTCTTTCTACTAGCCATCACTGCACTGCATCAGTGATAGTCCACTCAGACAGCGATTTGTTACTTTTGTTGGCAATTTGCAAAACAAAAAAATAAATTGCAAGAAAGTAGATGCAGTAAGTGAAGCAGTAAAAGAAAAGAAAAATACCAAAATGAATTCAAGCTCATTAAAATTCAACCAAATCTCTTTGCTGCGCAACTACTTAAGTGATTGAGTAAAGGCAAAGATTTTTTTGTTTTGTTTGATAAAATTCTTTCATCAATTTATTTCTTAATTTTTTTATAATTTTTTTTTTAAAAACATTTTAATGGAAACAATGATTCAATTGTTTGCATTGACGCAATGAATATCGTAATTTGCCTTTATTTTACATAAGACATATGTATGCTTTGCAATAAATTTAATAATAAGCTTGTATTCGTAACAACCCAGTAGAACTTGGAGCGAGATTTCCCCCAACCGATGAGTAGAATTGTACTCGATTTGACCTCCTTTCGGAGAAATATCAAAAAACACAATGTTAAAATCTAGTATACAAAATTGTATGCTTATACGAAGAAGTATAGGTAGTAATGGGGAGTAATGTAGTACTCGCAAGGGAGTAGGTAATTCTACTGGGTAAAGCTATTATATAAAGCTTTAGGCTTTGATGTTTGTATGTATTTATTTTATTTTATTATATTTTATTTTATTTTTTGGTAGATATTGAATACAAAGAAGTGACAAAATAAAATTTTACGATGGTTAATATCTTTTAAAGGAGCACAGCAAGAAATTCGTCATGCAAGACTTTGGGATTTCCAAAGCAATATTTTGTATGTTTCTAACCGAATGTGAAAGGTTTATAATGTAAGAATAATTGGCTCGTTAAGATAAGCATTTGACGAGTTATGCCTGTTAAGAGAACTCCTTCTATTTGATGTAGGAATTCTCACAATTACATATGTATAGTGTTGGACTAGTCGAAGATGCACTTTTTCAAACATCTCCATTATTCTTGATGATTTTGCAATCATCTTGGAATCGCGCATTACCAAGGCTACTATTCTACAATACTTAAAAACATTGCTGACTGTGGGTCATTTTGTAAGTCTGAATATTAATAGAAATATATACATTTTTGAATAACGAACCCAAACTTTCTTCACTGAAATAACTTGAAACCCTCTTTTATTATAAGGGCTTCTTTTCAGTACTAAAATATATCAGTAAAAAGTGTTATAGAAAATATTAAACACTTAAATAGAGAGCCCTTCGAAGACTTTATTAATTGATACCTACAATTAAACACTTTTAAAATCACTTAAATTTAATCACATGCCCTTCAGTATTTCAAAAGTCTCACAAGAGCGAAGTATTCACGTCAGTATACCAGAGGCGGTCGCTTCATACAAGCCGAGAAGCCCGGCTTGCGTACACATTTTCGTTCATTTCATACGAAATTCTTTAAAATCTGGTTATTTTACGTTTTAAATGTGTTTACTATTTAAGTTCTCAATAATATAGCCCCCACTGTAAGATGACCCTAAAAGCCTGCTAAGAAAATAGCGCAAATACACCACCAATCCACCTCACAATGTGTATTTTGTTTGTACAGCCAATCACAGCACAGTGAGCATGCTTCAACGTTTCCACACATTAGCTTTTACGTGGCTTTCAAAACAGAATAACATAGCTTGTTTTCTCGCTTTCGCTAAGGAGAAAGCAATTGCTTATTTTCAGACTTAAATTGAAAAAAAAAACTAGCAAAGCACTTTTTTTATTTTTCACATCAAATTTGTATGCGAATATGAAGCTGGCTTCGGCCTTCAAAAGTTCAGTATTCACAGCCATATGCATATTTGATTTGATTTTCGTTTGCATGTAGGTACATACTTATGCACATAATTTCTTACATCTGCATGTGCATGCAAACATAAATATCAAATACCAGATTATAAAAGGGTTGATTGTGATTTTTGGCGACTATTGGCACAATATCAAGATAATTTTAAAAAGCGGTGGAAATCAAATTGGACCTCAGTTTTTCAAACACTAAAGCACCCATTTTTTAGGCAATAAGCAAATACACTTGCTACTGCTGAAATTTCCGTCGGTATAAGGAAACTAAAAATACCTCTGCGCATTCATGCAAGATTTCCCTAGCGCACGTTTTTATATTTAAGAATTATGTAAATACGAAATTTTTTATTTTAAAAATGTTCAGAGTAAAATTGCAAAATCAAGAAAAAACAATTTTAATTTAAAAATATTTATTTTTATTTTAAGCACTATGAGATTTTGAAGGAAAAACTTTCGTTTTTATTCCATTAATTTTAATTTTTAATTTAAACATGTTTCTTTTTAAATCCTAAATACATTTTAATTTAAAAAATTTAATTTTTAATTTAAAAATTTTCATTTATAAAATAAAAATGACGGTTTAAAACATGCATTATAAAAATACAAATTTTATTTTTGATTCCCTTTCTCTGAGTATACAAACAAAAAAATGTGTATCAGGAAAACATAAATAAAAAATACATATGAAAAAAATAAACGAGAAAAAACGATCTTCAAATACCCGAATTGTTCAAATGCCCGTACAAACATACGCGTAATAAACAAACAAACGAGCGTTCGAGCATTGAAAAGCATTTATTCGGGCCACTCGAAAAAAAAAAATGACGGAACGCAAAGGAAATTACATAAATGGCTAATGGTTATGGTTCACACATAGGCTTGCCCAGGCAATTTATGCTAGGTCCGCCACTGCAGTATACATATGTATGAGTATTTAGCTAAAGGCTTATGCCCTCAGCATCACTCATAGGTTATTAAGTATAGCTTTTCCGAGCAATAAATGCAAATGCGTGTAAATAGCTACATGCATAGATAAGTACGTATGTATGTAAGTATATACTATCTACAATTGTTATACAATCATATGTATACTTATAATAAATTTTCCTAACTCAATGCGTTAACCGCAGATCTTAATTTAATACCTCCACAGCATTTGTTTTTACAATTTGCGGCTAGTTTGTTTTTAATGCATTATGTATGTACGTATGTATGCATACTTACATATATTCGTTTTAAGATTTATCTTGCTTGCACTCCACCACTTGAGTTGGGCAAATGTATGAACTTTTTTGCTATATGCAATTTGGAGTTAAGTTTCATTTACGTTTTCAAGAAACCACATGCTTTTATGTACTTATATACATATAAAACAAAAATACATATATGTACATACATATGTATATGTACATATATCACATGTACATACATATATAATTTTTATATTGCAACATCCTCTATTCATACTCAAATATTCTCCCACCATCCACAAATAATCTTTGATCGGCCAGCAGTGGCCGACAATTCACCAACAACCTTTTAAATGATGATGAATTTGTGCTAGAAAACATAAAACTGAAGCACGTTTACGATGTGGCATGAATGAATGTAAATTTGAGGGCATCTCACTGGTGCAAATATAAATATGTACATATATACATATGCATCGACAAACATACGTTCATATGAACATTAGGCCCACTCGCCTTGTAGTTAGGCACCATAAGAAAACAGTCCACCACTGGATTGTAAGTACACCAATGGCGCGATTACATAGTAAAAACCGTCGTCTCAAGCCAAAGACTATAAATACCGAAAAATTTATTTGGGCGACATTTAGCATTCCCAGCAGTATTTATCAGCTGGAAAACAGCACATATTTCCTACAGAATATTCAGTAGAGATGTAGTTCCAAAATCTGAACTTTCGCTTTCGTTTTTATATAGAGGTGGCGTTGAAAATCAACTACCTAAAAACTGCCGAACGAGAAGGGAGAGTTTCCATATGAAAAAAAGGGCTGAATACGCAGGGAGAACTTCCATAGCATATATTTCAATGCACCCATGGTATAAGTATACCAGGTAAAACAAACGTCAAGTTTTCGTCGCCATATTAACCACCTGACAATTAAGCAGATTATGACATTTCGTGCTGCCATACTCAATGATAAAAATCCTCCATTAATGGTATTTTTCACTGCTTTGTTTTAAAAATAAATTGTAACCATGGTATTCATAGTAACGAATTTTTCCAATTTGAATTGAAAGAATTTGAAAAAATTACACATCCTTCAGTAAATTTGTTTCACTGCTGAATGATCATTAATGTTTCTTCTGAGTACAATTTTTATTATTATTATTATTTTTTTTTTTTTGAAAAAAGCAAACCATTTATATGAAAAATTCAGCAGTCTTTATTTGAAAACACTCACTGATGCCTCCTCAGTCATAGATGAATTTCATCAGTGATTCATAAAAGATTCATTTCGCATTTTTACTTCGCGGAATATCAGTTTAGCCGTACTACAAAGTAGCCCCTTTCCGGTATTCTCGGTGAGTTTTTAATTTAGTAGTTACGATCACTTAATTTAGGCTTTGTGATCACTCTGGTATATAGTTTGGCGAGGTTTTGGAGATTGATCTATTATAACTCCATATCGTCGCATAAAGTGTAATACCGCGTATCCGCTACCACCCAAATTTTACAGGAGACAGTAAAAACTGTTTTAATTCAAAACGGTTCGGAATTTTGCAAACCCACATCCAAACCAAGGTAGATTTTTGGATTATATTCTTAATCCAAATATCATTTTGGCGAAAAACAGTTAAATGTGCAGTTATTGGTTTACTTATGTATTTATAAGCGGTTTTGCGTCTTTTATTTTGTTCAATAGTGACGTATAGGCGGGATTGTGGGCGTACTTAAAAACTTTTCTTCAATAAAGCAAAGTTATAATCCATTTCGTGTTTATGAAAGTATAATCAACTTTAGTACATTACAGTACAGTTATAAAGCAATAACACCTATTATTCGCGGTATTGGTTCGAAAAATTTCCTTAAAAAAAGCGGTTTTGAAACTGTGTCATTATTTGGAATTGCGTTATGTGAATCTCAAAATTGATGCATGAATGGATGGGGACGGACGCCAAGAATGTATTTTTGATGAAATCTCATTTTTGGCAAAAATGTCACGCGGTTTTGCATTTTAAACGACGATATGTATGTACACCAACATACCAAGTGAGCATTTCAGTCTATATATGTATGTATGTACATATGTCCAATCCAATTACAAAAATATATGTACCCTAGATTTTAACAATATGAGTTGCTTATTTCCGCGGTGCAATAATACCAAATATGGCGACGATACCCTTTATTCGCGGAGAGTGGATGAAGATTTGTGGAGTGAGCGAAGAGGAGCTACCGGAAGTTCCATAAATCTGCTCACTAGTGCCCTTTCTATTTCTGTCCTTTGATTCCTGAAATACCCAAACTTTCACACAAAAATCTACGCATTCAAAAAATAAAAGTCTGGCATCGCTATACTCCAAAACTGACATAAGATCAAACTTCAAAAATCTGCTTTTTAATCAAAAAGACAGCGTCAAAATGACAATGCACATACCTGTATTTTTTATACCATGCAATGCACCTGATGTCTTCACTGCGTGTTCAGTTATTTTTTCAGGCATGATTTTTGAACTCAGTTTCAGGGTATTTTTCATACTGAATATTCTACTGAATGCAGTGGCCGCTGTGGTGCAGTGGGTAGGGTGCTCGCCTGCTATTCCAGAGGTCTCGGGTTCAAACCACGGTCCGAGCCAAACACCAAAACAATTTTTCTAATTAGTAAAAATCCAATTATTGGGTTTTTTAAGAGCAGCGGTCACCTCTCGGCAGTCGTTGGCATACCCTCCGAGAGTATTTCTGCCATGAAAAAGCTTCTCACAAAAAATGCATTCGCCGTTCGGAGTCGGCATAAAACTGTAGGTCCACCCAATTAGTAGGAAAAACAGGAAGGAGCACACCTCGAATTGGGAGAGAAGCTCGGCCATAAAACTCGTCAGAGTTATAATAGCGCCATTGTATTATATTATTATTCTACTGAATATGCACCTCCTTACCTCAAATACTGCTGGGATGTTGCGGAAATGTTTTCTATGAACACACATCAAAGGCATCATAAGTATGGGCAAGCGTATACCGAACTTTACTATTGCGATACAGTCTAATGCAATTCTCTCGAATTGAATTAAGTTTCATTTATTTAAAACAAACTCGCGAATACACTAATGTTAGTCACACTAGAGCAGGAACAGAAGTTATCACTTGATGTGGAGGTGTCATCGTTTCCAAAATCATCACTGCTTTATTAAGTTTGAAATAATTTGGTATAACTTGGTGTGTTTTACTGTGAGAGCCAGCGCTCTATCAACTCTGTTGAGTGCTATAACTAGCTTTAACTCTATGTACCAGATTACCTGGATACACGGGTAATTTACTACCCGGGTAGGGTTTCATTCACTCAGTACCCGGGTAAAATTATTAGCACCAGTCCATTGTGTAAACTGTCAATAACGAAATTGGAGTCAATCATGTTCGTGGCTTTAGTTTTTCATAAGATTTTTAACGATTTATCACTCTAAAACAAATTCTTATTATTTAATGAAAAAAACCTGTTCACCATCTCTCCTTAAACATGCTTTTATATCTATATAAGCGCTGCATTAATTTTTCTCACTACTGCGCGTCAATTGCAATGTGTACATAAATATCGTGAGCCGCAAATTAATCCGCAGAAACGCACCATGAATGCCTGGAGATGAACGACCGGCACAGAAGCCGAATATACAAATGTATATAGATACGTTACAATTATATACATACATATACACATGGACGTAGAAAATGTTCCATGATAATATAAAACGCTTAATTTGCTATATATTTTGGGACGTCACACATTTTCTTCAATTGACACTAAGCGAAAAAAATACGTGCGACCACGTTCCTCTGATCGGTACGGTTTTAAGCAAAGTGATATGTTTTATCTGAAAGATAATGGTCCCTTTGTCACACCATTCACTAAGCTCGATTAGCGCATTACAAACGCATATACATAAATTTATATGTATATGTATACATATAATATGCTTGAAAAAAATGTGTTTATTAGTTCCCCTGCCCTCACATCTCGCGTTCCTTGCATTATACTTGCATTTTGTTTCAATTGCTGCGCTTCAGTCGAGCAAGTAACCTTAATCGATTGCATTTCCCTTTGCAGTAATTGATGGTGACGATCGTTGTTGCATAAGCTGCATTTGGTTAGCTTCACATCAAGAGGGCTGACCCCCGTCAATGTCCGGTTGACGTGCAATTATTGCTGGGCTAAGCATATGTATGTATATTAGACTGGGGCGATTTTTATGGAAGGAAAAACACATATATGGGTCCTTCGAGTTTCTGATTCTTCGGATTGTACTGAGAAAAAAAAGTCCACTAGAGCATACGTCTGCGGTGAAAATCAAGCTTCCAATTTTTGACTTGCAGTTTTTTCTCAGACTTCATTTTTTTTTTGGAAATTTGCAAATTTTATTTGGCTCATATTTCGTAAACTATTTGAAATTTTGACTTATTTTTAAAAGTAAAGTTGTAGCTATTGTCGCGCGAAGGACCCCAAATCGCCCCACCCTAATATACATATGTATTTGCGTATGTATATACATTTATATATCTATCTCTGCGCATGTAATTTTAAAAGTCAAAAGTGTGTTGTGGATCGGATGGTGTTGTTATAAGATCGAGATCAAGTATATACATAAGCAAAATATTAGGGAAAGTTCAAAGTTCTGCACGCACTTCAGACTAAATTGGCCGCTTTGTTGACGATATATCATCTCATTGTAGTGAATGAATTTTTTCATCCAATTCTTTAAATATGTATTTACTAGGTTATGAGTTAGACAGATAGAGATCTGCACAACTTATACGATGATGTATAAGATCTGGACTTTATATCCATTCTTTGGAGTAGAACTAGCGCAATACACCTATGCAGTATTGAAGGAAAAAGTTTTCAGAAACAAATAAAGCTTTGGGGAATGGCACTACAACTGAACTAAAACCTTTCGTCATTAATTATTCACTGCTCTCCAACCTACAAATACAATCGCACAAACAATGTAACACAACTCACAATGAATGTAACGATGGAAATTTATTCGATATTCATTTCGTATATAAAAGCTATCGAACCACTTGAAAAAATAATCGCGCACACATACCGTTTTTTTTAAATTTGACATGCCCCATTGGTGGCGGCGGAGCTACTGCTTCTGATGCTGATGCGGATGATTGATTGATTTGTGTTTTTATTACAGTTGCAATGATCTCTACGTGATGTAGGGTAAAATGCGCTGAATATTTAATGCATAATTGTTCAAATGTACATATATGTACATGAATATGTATATAGGAGGGGATGTTCTATTTCTGCATATACATACATATATCTATATACACGTATTTACATAAACCCCACTGAAACCACGAACTATTTGAAGTTAATTTGCGCTGCGGCTTTGCACTTGGAAATATTTATGGCTCATCTGGCAGTGAAGTGTTCACTAAAGAAAATTCCAACATTGATACACCACTGGCAGAGTGTTTACGTCAATACATACATATGAGCTTATGCACTTGCGGTTTACGCATTACGCGTGCGCGTGCTCATAGTACCCCTACATTGCTGAATGCCAATTCAAGTCAACCAAACCGAGTCGCCACTTCACTTTTCCACCCATTCAACGATGATGATGATGATGGCAATGACACTTATGTATGTATGTATGTGCATGTGCCAATGCTGGGCGCGTTTGTGAATGAAAATATGATACTCGATTAAGTATTTTTCATGTACACATGTGTAGCTGGTCATATCATATACAAATATTAATTACATAAATGGAATGTGTACATAGCCATTTTTATGTTTAAAGCATACATGGCCACCCAATGGCTCCAGTGACTCCGTTTGTCTCCCAACAACATCGCTGTGGCTCCGAGTGGCTCCCAACAACAACCAAATCAATTTCGACGGAATAACGCACATTTCTTTTTTTCACAGAAATCGTCGTCGCGGTGAGCACTCAAACCTAACGGTCCAGCTTCGACCGACATTCATTGTGTAGTTACGCCTTCATACATACATACATATGTACATATGGTTGTACATTTATATCTGCTACCTCGTTCATGTTGTTTAGCAAAATATTTGGATGCCTAGCTGCAGCATATCTATACATATGTATGTATGTAGGTACATTGTACATTTTTTCTTTTCAAAATGACACCTAAGAATAGAAAGTGCTCATGGTATGATTTTTTTATGTATGTTGTTGCAATAAACCGTTATTTGGCAAAATAATATTTTTATAACTCCGAGAAGAAGGTTGTTGCAATTTTTATTGATGTTGTTGTCGTGTGGCTCCCTTATGTTTAATTTGTGGCCACCTATGGTTTAAAGGGCGCACATGAATGTATGAAGAGCTAAAAATCTCAAGCTCTGATGCCTTATAAATGCTTTGCAACAGAAGGCTGTTACAATTACCACTCTCTGCTTATATGTATATAGCAATTATTGTTTGTCCATATGCAATTATGCATACATATTAACATAAGTGGTTTTTATAAAGACTTAAGACTTAAAGATTGTACGTGCGTACATACATATACCCTACTTAAACATTTTTTTATTGTAAACTAGCTGACCCGGCAGACGTTGTTCTGCTAAAAGTTATTCCTATGAAGCCTAAAGAAAAGTCTTTGATTACCGTATTGCTAACCATTATCTTAGAGTCCGTCTTAATGACTGCGAATAATAAAAAATTGTCTATTCTCTGAATAAAAGTTATAGTTATATTCGCCGCGACAAACCTACTTCCCCCGATCCCTATCTCTATCTCAATCCCTATCTCTATTTCAATCTCAATCTCAATCTTAATCTCAATCTCAATCTTTATCCCTATCCATATCCATATCCCTATCCCTATATCTATCTACCTTTACCTTACAGGGACCGTCCATCACCATCCGGGCCCACTACTTTAGCCATCTCTGGGAAACAGCCTTAGAAATCACAATGAAAATAGCTGTATGTGGAAGCCTGCTCAACGCTACCAATATCGCTCGAAAACATCCCGGGGTTATCCGGGTTCACGCTTTGACCCAAATCTGGGAACCCGGCCTAGGCAACACTATTTAAAAAGCTCTTTGTTGAAGTCCTCCTCAACAGCTTTCATTTGATACCACTATCGCTCAGAAACTTTCTAGGGTCACTCGGACCCACGTTTTGACCCATATCTGGGGACCCGGCCTAGGCATCGCAATGAAAATAACTTTATGTTTAAGGCCTGTTCAACACCTTCCATTTGATACCAATATTGCTCGAAGACTTGCTGGATCGATCTGGGTCCTCATTTAGGCCTGTATTCCGGGAAGCTCCCACTTTTTCGAAATTCTATATACCCTACTAGTGCACTAACACCACATGAATCTACTGTGAAAATTTCATAAAGAACGGTTAGTTACTTTGGTTTATAAAGGACACACATCCATAGATGCACACATACACACCAATTTTTCCAATTTTCGGACTTTTCCGGAGGGATTTTCCAAAATTTTCTTCCGTACGAACCATCTCCTCGAGAATACGAATAACTGACAAAAATTTTTACAGAAATCGGCCCAGCCGTTCCCATTTTTCATTCTAGTTCTTCTTCAATGTACTGGGGTTGGCGAGAGTGTCGAGAACGAATGACGTATTTCAATCGTTATTCGCTCCCAAAATTTTGTATGGGAATTACCGTTGTTCGGTACTGGATTCGAGGCCCAAGGACGATTGAGAGAGCGAATACAGATAAAAGAGCGAACGACGTTATGTGGAGATTTTCTTTTAGATTTTCCGCTCTTGAAGTTTTGTATTGGGTTTAACGCAATTCTGCATATTACTCGAGCGTGAATGACGATTGTGAGAGTGAATTACAACACGTGTAGACATGCTATTAGAAAACATATAGATGCAGTTTTTCTTTGAATAGATCGAAGTTTTCAAGTCTATAGGTAGTTTTCGTATAGAATTTTTTTTAACTGGGGTACATGCGAAAATTTAGTCCATAGTAAACATTTTTGATATATTTAAATATATTCTCCTGAAAACAAGAATATACCTACATACTTAGATATATATTTCTATATTTACCTTTAACAATTTAAAAATGTCCACTATTGCAGAAACTGGAATGAAAAGAAAATAGAAAGAAATTAATATGGCACAGGCAAAAACCTTAATAATATTATACACAAGGTAGGAAAATGCTGAAATGGGTAGCTTTATTGAAAAAAATTAAGGTATAACAGCAATAATGAGTTACAGCATACGAGTATATGGCAATATGCAGTAGTAATTAGAGTAAATTGCGGCATTAACCAACCTGAAGGCGCTGCCAACAGGAAATTGCAGCCAAGTTGGTAAGTGTGCGTACATAGTTATGTACATATATGTATATAAGAAGGTGCATATAGTTACACATATGTACAATGTAATACCATGTCTCCACATAACGTGTTTCGTTCTTTTTTCTGCATTTTCTCTCTCAATCTTGTTTCCACACGGAAACCAGTGCCGAAACTCGCCAATTTCCATACAAATTTCTGAGAGCGAGTGAAGATTGAAACACTGTTTCATTCTGAATCATCTTGCCAACCTCGATGTTATCGATGTCTTCTCTAATTTTGTATCGAAAATCTATCGAAATCTCACACAGACCAAAACAAAGACGCAAAAATAAGCAAACATACAAACATTTAAGAAGACCAAGAAAGAGAAATGTCAAACTGAATCACGATTAGCCACGTGGAGACGGGTTATTGAGCGAGATGTTTTGCTACATGTTTCTCTGGTGAATCAAGTTATGTGGAGACGGGCTTTAAACATGTATGTATGTAATTGGGGAAAAGAAGTGAAAAAAAAAATAAAAGTACATAATTACAAAATTACGCAAAACTGTGGCAGTTGGTGCGATGAAAAGGCGCACGTCAACATAAAAGCTAATTTACAATAAAAGAAGTTATTATAACATCCTGGCAAATGGCAGCACACCCAATATTTGTACATACATACATATGTAGGTAATCATAGGTAATTTTATAAATATGTATGTGTTAAAGAAAAAATGTTACAAGAAGTTTTTTGTTAAACAGTTTCTTTCGTTTTGCAGCTTAGCAATTATTATTATACGTAATTTTTGCAGTTTTGTTGCTTGTTTGTTTTCTTTGTTATATCAATTACAACTAATGTAAATATACTTTTGAAATATACTTTGAACATATATTGACAACTAGTATCAGGTGTGCACCGCAGCTGAATGTTTATAAGTCCGGCCATTAACAAGAATTTAATGCAATAATTAACTATAAAGATTTTTATATCTTTCAAGGCAAACGAGTACGAGTACAAGAACAGAACTGACGCATATTTTTACTACATACATATGTATGTATATAAATTTTTAAGTGTCTTACAAAATACTTATTTATGCATATATGTATGTATGTAAATAGATGAATTCTACCATTATTACACGGATATTGAAAATTTACTTTCAAAATGCATTAATTGCGCCATTGCATCGCTGCTGAAGGAGTTGGTCTGTTCCGTCTTCTTAAACAGCGCGATTAAAACGTTGACATAAAAAAAACTACATATAAATATTAATATGTATTTAGTAAATACTATTTACATGTACAAATGTGTATACATATAACTATGTACATATGTATGTAACAGGCGCGGATCCAGGATTTCGGCAAGGGGGGGGGGGGGTTTGAAAATTTCTTTTTTTTGGAAGATGTTTTTTAAGGGTAGACGCTGGTGAAAATATGGACTAATACCACCTACTATTATTATTCTATATACAGTTGCGTCATTTCCCGCACCTTAAAAACACCAAACACAAAACCCTCCAAATTAACAATATGTATATCATCACATAAAGTGCATGTATTTAATAAATTAATAAATTAAAAAAGCCGGCATATGCGGGTGTTACGCCTTCAGATGGCTCTGAAGCTACTTTATTATAAACTTGACCACTGCGCGACACCTTATGAAGGGTTGCAGTTATTATATGATATAATTTGAAGCGCGAGGTCGTTACTGTGTGTTCTAAATTTTTAAACGTGCAACCAAAGAACGTATATTGTATAAGAACGGAAAATTCGGTATTTTGGACGAGTGAGGTGGAAATCGTTTAGTCAAAAAAATATGATGACTTCGCGAGTTGCCTCCCATCATTCTTTAAGCTCGAATTCGTTTGTTTTTTGGCGGCGAAAAATAAATTCATTTTGACATTTCTTTTGCTTGACATTTAGTTATTATTTCTATTCATACTCTACCGCCACTGCAAAGATGCAAAGATGGTTGACAATGAGCCGGGCTGCAAATTTTAGAATTTTATAAAAACCTTGATCTGATGAAAAGCTCTGTTGAAACTTTTTTATCCTTCGTTGAAACATTTCAATTTTATGAATGAATCGCTTGTAGTATTTTAAATTCGTACTCGTTTTCATTCTTGTTTTTGGTGGTTGATTGGATTGTGCCATACCTGGGTAATACTGAGTAGTAATTGGACTATTACGTACTTAAATACTTTATATTTTGATCTTGAAGTAATGAGTCCGTACCAAGTACTTTCAGAATATTCAAGTACTAGTACAAGTACAAGTACTTTCAGAATATTCAAGTACTAGTACAAGTACAAGTACAAAGAATTGAAAAAGAATTGAATTTTTAGCAAATGAATGTATGTTCAAGAATTTTTCAAAAAGCCTCGAAAATTTAAACATGATTGAAAGTTTGACAGAATCGACAATACAGTACGCGCTTATTGTATTTAGATTTAATTCCTCTAAATTTCGGGTATTTTCTATTTAACTATACACGGTAGGCAGGAAGCGACGATAGGTTGCATGAAAATGTCGAGAAAAAAGGAAAGTGGGGTTGTGTTATGTGATGTTTATAGATGAAACATCCGTTGAAATTAAAATCCGAGCTGCTCCTTTTTCAAGGATATCCACATTTTTTGTTTTTTTTTTGAAACGATCAAATATTGAGGAAATCGTAAATTCGCCATCGTCCAAATTTTTCCGATTTCAATACATTATTTGGTCGCTAAGGGATACAAAAAAAGGTATTAAAAAGAACAAGTAAGGAAGCCTAAGTTCGAGTGGAATCGAACATTAGATACTCAGCTGTATGCTTTCATTGTTTGTTTGCGTTTGTTCGATATAGGGTGTATTTTATATGACACGAGTGCTGCATAAACAGGGCGCAGCCACGCCCTGTTTCAAAATTTGTATCAATCATCCAAATAAGCATATAAATATTATTGTTAGTGCAAAATTGCATCCCTCTATGACTTTTAGTTACAAAGACTTCACGTTACAAATTCCAAAAGGGTGTTCCAGAAATATCTTTGTTAAAAAGTAGGCGTGGTCATAAACCGATTTCAATACATTTTTGCGTGTCTATTAACATAGGTTATAAAAGTGCATAAACCAAGTTTCGTCATAATATCTCAGTTATTTGTCGAGTAATAGGCACGTAGATTCCTTTGTATAAAAAGAGGCGGTGCCACGCCCATTTTCCAAACTTTTTTATTTTTTGTTTCCGGTCTATTGTAGAACTCATGTCACAAAATTTCAGTGATAGATCTTTATATTTGACAGAGATATCACTTAAAATGTTTTTATTAGGTCACTTTATAATACCCATATATAAAAGTTGGCGTGGTCGTCAACCGATTTTGGTAATCTTTCGTCCACACATTTGGCTAAGTAAATATATCACGCGTACCAAATTTCATCGATATATCTTTAACGGTTTCTGAGTTATGGCTTATAAAACTTTCAATATTTGCCCCTTAATAAGTGGGCGTGGCACCGCCCATTTTCCAAAATTTTTATATTTTTTGTTTTATGTCCCTAGTTGGTCTCCTGCCACAAAATTTCAGTGATAGATCTTTATATTTGACAGAGATATCGCTTAAAATGTTTTTATTAGGCCCCTTTATAGTTCCCATATATAAAAGTGGGCGTGGCCGTCAACCGATTTTGATAATTTTTCGCCAAAACATTTGTCTAAGTAAGCAAATTACGCAAAACAAATTTCATCGATATATCTTCAACGGTTTCTGAGTTATGACATATAAAACTTTCAATGTTTGCCCCTTAATAAGTGGGCGTGGCACCGCCCATTTTCCAAAATTTTTGTACTTTTTGTTTTCTGTCCGTAGTTGGACTCCTGCCACAAAATTTCAGTGATAGATCTTTATATTTGACAGAGATATCGCTTAAAATGTTTTTATTAGGCCCCTTTATAGTTCCCATATATAAAAGTGGGCGTGGCCGTCAACCGATTTTGATAATTTTTCGCCAAAACATTTGTCTAGGTAAGCAAATTACGCATACCAAATTTCATCGATATATCTTCAACGGTTTCTGAGTTATGACATATAAAACTTTCAATGTTTGACCCTTAATAAGTGGGCGTGGCACCGCCCATTTTCCAAAACTTAATCAAATTTCTTCATAACGGCCTGAGCTCAATACGTGGGTAAAATTTTATCACTCTAGCTATATTAGTGGCTGAGATACCAAATTTCCGATTTTTTCTATATAGGAAAAGTGGGCGTGGTCATGGTCCGATTTCGCCCATTTTCAATACCAACCGTCCCAGTCTCGATACCAACTTGCATTTCAAATTTCATCAAAATATCTCAATTTTTGCGCGAGTTAGAGTGTTTACAGACGGACGGACGGACAGACGGACAGACGGACGGACGGACGGACGGACGGACGGACATGGCTCAATCGATTTCTCTTTTCACCCTGATCATTTTGATATATATAAGTCCATATCTATCTCGATTATTTCATTATGTTACAATCCACCGTTATGAAATCAAAATGATAATACTCTGTGTACTAGTACAGCTGAGTATAAAAAAGGACACCTGTAGTGGAAAAATCCAATGTGAACAGGACCTAAAGGATAACCACTGAAATATAAAATAACACAAAAAGTACCCACTTTAATTTGCGTATAACTCCTAAAATGTTAACTCTACGTGAAAATTCCTTATAATATGTTTCATTCAGAATAAATAAAGGAATATTTCTTTGATATACAATTTTGATGTACCTGCTGTGGTTAATGCACTTTGGTCCATCTAAAGTGAAAATTTCAAAAAAAAAAAAGTACTTTTTTTATGGTGCTATTTTAAGTTCAAATATTTTGCAAGTTTATGTAAATATTTTAATCTAATGATCCAATTCCCATTCATAAATATTTATACAGCAATATTAAAAAAAATACCGGTGCACAGCTAGGCACATATTCGTTGGGCCATCGTTTTTTTTCGATATTTTCATGAAACCTATTGTTGCTTCCCGCCCACCGTGCACAGCTAGCGCGTATTTCAGCTCTAATTTTTTCCGCAATATTAAGTGATACACAGAAAAAAATATTATCTAAAAATTTAACACCCTAATGTGCACACTCATACCTGCGAAATTCTTTGAATGGTGCTATGTGAGGAATTTTGCATGCCACATACAGAAAATATTCTGCATCGAAGTGGTGTCTACATTAAAGACCTGCGCAAGCTCACTCGCTTTTCTTTGAACACTGTGTGATTCGGTGTCATTGCCAATGTTATGCTTGATTCGGTTTAACATACGATCAGCACTCGCACGACAGTATATGCTAGCATGAGTTGAGTGACAATGCAGTTTGCTCATTTCCATTTAGCCATGAACACACAGGCTTGAGTATATTTTTTGTGCCTTGCGAGTAGTGTGCGAGAGGACAGTAAAAGCACTAGAAAAATAAACGAATCAACCGAATCATTCTAGTTTGTTCGAGTGAATGCAGTGAAGTAAAACGACGCAGCAATGGAAGAAGTAAGTTTCTACTTATTTGTGTATACATACATATATGTACATTAATTTGATAGCTTGTACTTATGTATATATGTACATATGAACATATATATGTACATACATACATTTGTTTTATTGTAATTATATTGATTAGTTAAGCTAAATGAAATATATGTATATATGTATATGTGTGTATGTATATATTTTAATAAAATAAATATTTACTATTATAGTTGTAGTAATAGTATTTGGCTGATATACTAATTATATATGAATTTAGGTATGAGCTAGTATCCAATGCTACAATTTTACTATGTATTTCTTATTTCGCATTTTTTTAGTAAAGCGCTTTATGTATTTATGTATGTAAATATGTATGTACATATGTATGTATACTATTATAATTCCTCTTTTACTCGCATTCGTTACGTATGTACATACATACATACATAGCTCAGTTGCATGTTTCAAGCCTTCCGAATCTATTGCCTTTCGAATCTATTGCCTTACGAATCATTTGTCATTCAACTCAAATGCTTTTCGAGTTATGAGTGAATGAGGGCATATCTCTTTTTGTTGACGTGCAGTGCAGAAACACTTACGCTATATTTACAAGCTCTTTCGCTCACATGTTGAGCCAATGTTATGCAGATCGGCTCACGCCGTTTTATGCGAGTGGCTTACATCGTCAAATGAGTGAATCGTTGCAGGGGTTTAGTCTACATGCATAATGCAAATGCCTACAAATATGCCCCATACACATTTGCCCTAATTCTCAATTTGAGATGCATTTGAGATCTAACCTTATTCTCAAACCTCAAACGCTAGTTGTCAAATGCACCTCAAATTTCCCTTGATAGCGTTCTCAACCAAAAAGGTAAATTTTTCTCACACGTTAGTGAAATTTTTCTCAAACATTAGTAAAATTTTTGAGAAAATCTTTATTATCAAATTGAGAATTAAGGTTTTCTCATACGTTAGAGATTTTTTAGTCTGATGTTTATTGGGTGTGTAGAAACGTTTACACAATGACGACTTTGCAATATGTTTTCGTCTAGGTAAGTGCATATACATAATTCGCCAGATAGCTCGCTCGCTGGCTGGCTGAATTGGCTTGCTGTTCTCCTGGTCCACTAGACGTCCATGCGACCATATGACGTTGGTGCTAACTTTCAAACGACTGACATGCAATATACACACATATACATACATACGTGTACTTTATTAGAAAAACTTTCCCTGCAGAAAACGGAACTAGTCCATACATGCATGTACAAACCAGCCGCTTGTGGTAATCAACTAGCCCAAAAACTGCCACATTCCATATAAAAATATTGGTCCAATTAACATTGCAATGTCCTAGCACAGGACCACATGGTCCATCGCTCGATCGCATCAAACTAGTTTAAAAACTAACTTGCCGTAGCTACTTTGCAAACCACCTACAAGAGGTTACTTTTTAAACTAGCTACGGCAAGTTACTTTTTAAACTACTCTAAGGAGTTAAAAATGTAAAATATTTCCATAACTACTTCATTCTTGAGCTCTCAAGACCAATTTTATTTATTTTTTTTTAAGGAAAAATTGATGTGAAAAAATAATAGTTTTTGGTAGAAGTTATAGATCCATTTAGGAGACCGCCACATATCTTCAAGCAATTCTTTGTGCTAATTAGTAGAGCTTGTTTATCGGCTGGCTCATCCGATTAAATTTTACTTTTGGGTTTTTTGGTCGTTTTTATTTTCATAACTATTTCATTCTTGAGCTCTCAAGACGATTTTTTTTTTTTTTGTAAATATTTAGATTAATGCTTCTTGGCAACACTGTTAATAAACATCGTGCAGCGGTTACGATCGTTAAAACCGATCTTCAAACACGAATCTACATACATACATATATATGAACTTGCCCAATTATTGGCTGCATGTGGCAAGTTCGTAGCTAGTTGACTGTGGCACAAATGTACCAAGTTGTCCAACAATTTTTGCAGGGTATTTACAAAATCAGAAGTGCATATAACTGACCAACTTGTTGAAACATATGCATACAAAAGACAAACTAATGTATGGACAAAATCGTACAGAGTTACCGTTTCCACAATCTTTGGTCTTGAACATAAGAAATAAAAATATATTAAGTATATGCATTTAAATAAGTGTATAATCCGATAAATAATCAATTGAACTAATACATTTTATACTTCCATATCGATATATATGAAAAACACAGGTAAGGTCATTCCGTGACCTTAATGTCACATGCGTAAGTTTTTTTGAATGTAACAGAAGGGTTAAATAAGTTACGACTGAGACTTAAGCCGCCGCTGACTGATAAACTATACAATTAAAATACTGAGCTAATCCTATGTACATAGTTTTCTGTTTACTTCAACTATACCCTACTACAAACAACGATATCAGAATATACTTGTTTTTGCTCTAGGGACAGTTGTCTCCAGTCGTGGAGTAGTCGCTAATGTAACTCGCGCGTGTTAGTGCCAATGATGTCGATGTCATCGGCGTACGCCCGCAGTTGAACACTGTAGTGCATGTAGAATAAGAATACATAAATACGTACATAAATATAGCATATAATAAGAATGCATTGATATACATACATACATAAGTACACAAATATATTTCTAGATATACATATCTACATATCATGTATATATTCATAATATCAGGATTTCTTTACAAACCGCAAAACAACCAAAAGACAAGATACTAGCTTATCGCATTACACATGTCGCACAGTGGCATTTTTTCTCAATTTAGACGTGAATAATTCAATTTTGTTGTTGTAAAAATTTCAAAACTTTTGTATGCAGTTCGAATGGCAGATGATCACTGTGGCCAATGGTGGATTTTGTTCCTTTCTAACCCCATTTTTCACGCTGTAATCAGCCGTTAAAGTGTGCATTTTAACTGTGATATTTTTTATACGTGAGTACACATATAATTAAGAGTCAGTTTAAAATTTAATAAAGAAATGTTCTGCCGGTGAAATTTAAAAATATATACTAGCTTAGGATAGGAAAAATTGTGGATTCTTATTTGCAACTACCTACAAGTTTTTGTGTACGTTTAGTGTACAGATGTAGCGTTGTGAATACGCGTTCATTTATTTGTATATAAAAAATAAGAAACAGTGAAATTAAAACTTCGCCAAAGTTTTGAATTAAGCCGCATTAAAATAATTCCTTATTGTTAGTAAACTCCTTTTATTCCTACATATATTCCATTAGGATTCTTCTACCCCGATCTGCCCCTGCGAGAAATAATGTCGATAACTGGAAGAGAGTTATATGAGGTGTAGGTTAGAGAACGCAACGAAAACAAAAAAGATAAAGCCCTTTTGGACTATATATCGACGGCTGAGAATAAGATCGCCCTATTTCAAAAATTGTTTCAAAAACGCCCTATTCCAAAAAATGTTTGAATAACGTCCTATTTCAGAATTTGCTTCAATGACGTCCTATTTCAGACAATTATTCAAAAACGCCTTATTTCAGAGAAATATATATGGAATTTTCTTTGAAATAGGGCGTTTTTGAAGCAAAATCTGAAATAGGACGTTACTGAAACAATTTTTCAAATAGGGCGTTTTTGAACCAAAATTTGAAATAGGACGTTGTTGAAACAATTTTTCAAATAGGGCGTTTTTGAAAAAATTTTTGAAATAGGGCGATCTTATTCTCAGCCGTCGATATGCAACAAATTGGGTTTTGAAAAAACTTAGAAAGTGAAAATTACTTCGTTGCAACCTTCAATTGTTAAGGTAGAAGAAGAAATTGGTCACATTAGTCATGATATACACTTGACAATGATTGATGGGAAGACTTTCGTGTTGTTTGTGACCGGGAGATTAACGAATCCGTGTATAAGTTTGGATTATACACTTTGCGTGCTTACATAAGATGTATAGAATGTATTTTTAATAGTGGATATCGCCTCAACATTCGTGTTTGGAAAGTTATAACCGACGAATATAAAGCCATATTCCAAATCGAAAAACAAAAATTTCAAAGTATCATCAAGCGTTTAATGTAACTCATGGCAACACGCTCAAACAAGGTGTTGGCACATCCAATGATGGTAACACAGCAATCCATTTTTTTTTTAAGAGTATAGCTTAGTTACTAGTGCCACTGGTGTACATGAGAAACGCATTTGTCATTTTGGTGTTATCCTCAACTGCATGTTGAGTGGCTTTCCTATTGCACACGAGAAGTTTTCTTGCGAAAATGCTTCTATAAATTATGTTACGCATTATCCATGGTATCCAATGCCATCAAGTGTCCATAAAATTTTAATTTATGGCGATGCAATTATAAAGTCGGTTTCACTACCTATGGGTATGCTATCGGAAGAAGCATTGGAGGCCCGTAATAAAGACATTAGACAGTATCTTGAACATAATACGAGGAAATCAATCCGCTCGAGATGAATGAAAGACCTGATGCATGCGTTGCTGTTTATTGAGATCCGAATATATCTTTCTGTCTGAAATCCGCAGGCGTACGTAGATGTATCAGTGATGAAGTTATTCAGTTATTTCGAATCACAATACTTCTCCTGTTCAAATCAAAACATTAAAAAAAAGGTCGCATATCGATTTTTTGAAAAACCTAAAATTTGAGTTATGTCTCTTTTGAATATATGCACGAAAACTATTGAATTTGTGTCCAGGGGTCCTATGTTTACCAATACATCAAATTTGAAGGAATATATTCACTTTTCAGCGTTTTATTAATTTTTCACGTCTAAATTGAGTAAAAGTGTCACTGTGTGTCGCCTTGACGGCACAAGCGAACAACAGCAAGAAGTGTTACGTGACATGGGCTAATGATCGCTGGCTTGGTTAATTATTAAGTGCTATGTAACGTGGGTAAACGATCGTTGGTATAAGATGCTTCCTGCATGGTGAAGTTCTGCAGCTCGTATTATCTTTTCCAGCATAAAGTGGAAGAAGTCACACGAAAGGGAGTCAGCTTGTCTGAAACCTCGTTTGGTTTCGAACGGCTCGGAGAGGTCCTTCCCAATTCTGACGGTGCTGATGGTGTTAGTCAGCGTCATTTGGCATAGCCGTGTAATGTTGCATTACAATAATAACATCCCCGCTATCACCCCACCCCAATAAATAAATTGCCTACCAACAAAATAATACACGCAGGCAAACACAAACAATAACACTGCACTTGCATGCCGACTCACAACACCAACAACTACGCTGCTTAACATTTACAAGTGTTTCACTTGTTTGTTCGCACTCGCTATGATTCTCAGGCCGTTCGTCGCAGCGGGCATATAAAAGCGCAGTAACCCTGCAGAAAACGGAACTAGTCCATACATGCCTGTACAAACCAGCCGCTTGTGGCAATCAACTAGGCCAAAACCTGCCACATTCCATATAAAAATATTGGTCCAATTAACATTGCAATGTCCTAGCACAGGACCACATGGTCCATCGCTCGATCGCATCAAACTAGTTTAAAAACTAACCTGCAGTAGCTACTTTGCAAACCACCTACAAGAGGTTACTTTTTAAACTAGCTACGGCAAGTTACTTTTTAAACTACTCCAAGGAGTTAAGCTGATTCCACATAACACTTTTTCCGCTTTGCGTTACGCCGCTTTCTATGTCAAACAACGTAAAACTGAAAAACTATGCCACAATTAACGCTGCAACATCACTCAAAAAATATTTATTTTCTGAAAAATCTCTCATTCTCCGTTTTATTTACAAAAAAGTAAATAAGAAAATAAAAATCTATTAAATTATTTTTCAATTGTGGGAAATTTAAATTTGTTTATTTACATTTGAATTAAAGTGAAACTGAAAAAAAATTTCAACGCCCCTAAAAGTTGAGATTTGGGCAACTTTGTGCTTTACGTAACTTCGGCGTTGCGTTACTTTTTGTTATGTGAGAAACCTCATATAGATACATGTATTTTAATCTCAGCTGTCACGCAGAAAGTGTCACGTAGCGCAACACAAAGTTCTATGTTGAATCAGCTTTAAAAATGTAAAATATTTCCATAACAACTTCATTCTTGAGCTCTCAAGACCAATTTTATTTATTTTTTTTAAGGAAAAATTGATGTGAAAAATTAATATTTTTTGGTAGAAGTTAGGGCGGATTCATCGTTCGAGTTCAGAACTTTTTTGCCATGTGGTTGTTGTTGTGTTTTCGGAGTGTGAGAGGAATTCCGAAAAGTTCTCAACTATTTTTATTAGATAACTCAAATTGAACTTTAGTTCTGAACTCGAACGATGAATCCGCCTTTATAGATCCATTTCGGAGACCACCACGTCTCTTCAAGCAATTCTTTGTGATAATTAGTAGAGCTTTTTATCGGCTGGCTCATCCGATTAAATTTTACTTTTGGTTTTTTTGGTCGTTTTTATTTACATAACTACTTCATTCTTGAGCTCTCAAGACCAATTTTTTTTTTAATATTTAGATTAATGCTTCTTGGCAACACTGTTAATAAACATCGTGCAGCGGTTACGATCGTTAAAACCGATCTTCAAACACGAATCGACATACATACATATATATGAACTGGCCCAATTATTGGCTGCATGTGGCAAGGTCGTAGCTAGTTGAATGTGGCACAAATGTACCATATACGTGAACTGGCCCAATGATTGGCTACATGTGACAAGTTCGTAGCTAGTTGACTGTGGCACAAATGTACCAAGTGGTCCAACAATTTTTGCAGGGTTAGAGCACAGCATGCCACAGCTTGCTAGAGTCGACCGAAAAAAAACGACTAAACCATGTGAACAGATGGTGTCGTAATCGTTGGCGATAGTGTTGGAAATTGCGCTAAATCCAAAAAAAAAAAGGAAAAACCAAAACTATTTTTAGTAGGCACGAACGGAAATGTGTGCATAAAACCGAGAAAATCCCTTTCAACTTCATGGAAAAGTGTTGGCATGCATTTTGTTTGAAAATTTCGCAAAAAAAAACTTTTAGACGTCCAAGTGATTTTTGTTGTTGTTGTTGCTGCTGTTACTGTTGTTGTTGCTATTATTACTGCCGCTCTGACAGTTTACACTGATGCTGTTTATTTATTCGTTGCGATGTTTTGTTCATACTGGCCTATAATTATTTAAATTTGCTATATATGTATATGTACAAACACTAAAATGCGATCTTTAATATAAAATGCATGTAAGCTGCAATATCCGGAATAATCGCTTAAGCTGAACAGATGAAAAGCCAGTGCAGATTTTATTTGAGCTATTCTATAAAGCTTTAGAGCTTGGTGGTTTTGGCGAAAAATAAACAAATGCTTATGAAAGAATTTTACACAACAAAAAGCCAAGATTGGATTGGATTGAAAATGCTAAAGGCGTATTCATCGTTTTAGTTCTGAACTAAAGTTGAATTGGAGTTAACTAATGGAAAAAGAGGTCGGTTTCGGAATTCCGCTCACACTCCGAAAACAGAACAACAACCATGCAGAAATTATTTTATCTTGATAAGTTACTACTTTAATTTTCATATTATCTTGCAAATAAGCCTTCACATGACAGAAAAGTTCTGAACTAAAACAATGAATCCGCCTTAAAGCCTCAATATAAGTAAGTACATATCGTCGTACCATATGAAAACTAGCACTTTTAAAATTTCTTTATTAGAATTTCTTTGTAAAAAAATTTGAAAGTGAGAGTTTTCGTATGGTACGTCGATATGTATTCATAAAAATAATTCCGATAACTAATTATGTTCCATGTAAACATGTTACTAGCTCAAAGGCTTGATTGTTAAATAACACTACTCGACACCAAAAATCACCAAAAATAAAATAATACTTTTCTAAAGCGAAATTTTACGCTGATTCCGAATATCATCTCCATTTTTTTGTGGCAGACCCAGTTTTTGAGATATTGGTAAAAATGTGGAAAAAGCCATATATGCAAGACATTGCATCACATAAGTGCATCAAAAAGTTTTATTAGACATCGTGACTATTTGACATCTAGAAAGTGCTGATAGAGGGAGCTCCAACAAACATTTTTTGCCTTCACACTCCAAAATTGGTCAAGTAGTTTGGTTACAATGGCAAAAATAACGAAAAAAATTTGAAAAAATCGAGTTTTTTTAAAGAAATTTCAGATTCGACTGTCCTAAAATCAGAAAAATTGTATGGAGGACAAAAAGTTAGCCCCCTATCCTATAGAGAATTTAATTGTGAACATTTTAAGACTAATTGTGTAATAATCGGATGTACCGTTATTTATACTTATCTATTTTTATTGAAAGTCCTTAATCAAAAATTTTCCGGAAGAGTAAAATTTCAACAACAAAATTGGGTTTATTCATAAAACTTTATTAAGGAGTAATACTTCAGATTATTTAACTCCATTTATTACGTGTTTTGAAGTTCACAATATCTCTCAAAACAGCGATTAATAGGAAAAAAATTAGTCCTAATGACTTTCATTAGTTAAGTTTACCCCAAAAATATTTCTCTTAATTCTCAACTTGAGATCCATTTGAGAACTAACACTATTCTCAAACCTCAAACGTTAGTTCTCAAATACACCTAAAACAAACGTAGATAGCATTCTCAAACAAAAAAGCACATTTTTCTCAAACGTTTGAGATTTTTTGTTCTAATGTTTATTGGGTAGCAAAAGTTAGCGTGAATAACAAGAAAAAATTTTGTTAAATGACGTGTAAAAAACATCTGTAAAATCAGCGAAATCTCAATTATCAACTTATTAATAATTACTTAGCTGATTCAAAACATACTCATATACCTACTTACCAAGTTAAAAGTCATAAATGTTAGCGCGATTATATATAAAAACACATACTGACATATATGGATTTACAAACTCAAAGCGCCAAGATACAATAAAATTTGTCACCGACCGGTTAAACAACCTAAATAAGTCTAAGTCGCATGAGTCTACTTTCAGCTTTAAAACAAGTTTCTTTGTATGTAAAAAGTAAAATCAAATTTATGCATCACAAAAAAACAATACTAACTACTACAAATTGAAAGCTCAATCAGTCACAATTGTTTAACAAAATTGGTGAAAAATGTGAAACAAAATATTTAAGCCAGTGAAGGTGCATGTATGTATGTGCGTATATTCATAAAGTGCATATTTCTTACTTTTCCAGTAAATCGTCACGTTTCATATACCGCAGACAGTCGCGGCTTTACTTGTTTTTTCCATTTTTTTTTTTGCCGTGGCTTATATTTGAATTAGGGATGGGACTATTCGAATAAAAATTATTCGAATAAAAAATCCTTTTATTCGAAAGGTATCCGTAATTCGAATAATATTTATTCGAATAATTTATTCGTATATTCGAATAAATACTATTCGAATAGTACTATTCGAATATCACTATTCGAATACCACTATTCCGGAATAGCTGTTGAATGTATGTACGTATGCTTTTGCTTTTGCTTTTTTATTCGAATATTATTCGAAAAAAGTCCCACTACTAATTTGAATGGCTAAATAATTGTTCGCTCACAATAATTTGTTAACAATGATTCTAAATTGTTCGCAACATTTAAGAAACATTAAAGAGCAACCACTTCTTTATATTTGCATTCTTAAATGCATGCACGCCATTAAATCCTTTCTCTTTAACCCCTAAAACAATGTAAACGCTAAAAATATTCGCTTACAGGTGTACATATATACAGAGTAATTATTCTCATTGTGCTACAGCCAAGTAAACCAAAAAGTACCTATTTGTGCATAAATGATTTATAAAGGTCTACCAAATTGTTGGGTACTTAAGTTGAAAATGTGCTGCCAGTGCTTAGCCGAACAATTAGCTCCTAATTAAATACGTGGTACCTACCTACAACAACTGTAATTAACACGGCGACATGAAATGACAACAAGCAAATGATGCGCTTGGGAAATCTTCCAGAGAACGTGATATTTCTAAATGCAGGAAAATTTAGAAAAAAAAGGAAAGGAGAAGATGAAATCAATTTTTTTTTTGTTTTTTTTGAAGTACGTGCAAAAGGGCGAACACTGACAGGCAAACAGAAATTTAAGTAGCTAAATATTTCTAGACATCTATTAATGTACCTGTGTATGTGTGGGTATGCATGCACTTTTCAATTGCATTTGTGTAGTGTGAGCGTAAACCAAGTAGCATGGCTAAGCAAAAACGTGTTAGTTTACCTTAATTATCTCTAGGTTTAGATATACAGACGTATATATTTACATACGGACATTTGTAAGTATTTACGTATTCACTGTAATGTATGTACATATTTATATCTAGATTCTAGACTCATGTAACAAGGGAAAATCGTCACTTCATTGCTATGTCATTAGGAGACAAACGTCATATTTTAAACAGATTTTCGCCAGACATGCAAATAAACACACATAGTACATATCCACCAAGGCCGTATTTAGGGGGGAGCGTTTTGGATGTTTGAACCCCCCACGAAATTCTGGTAGATAAATTTTACTTCTATCATATTCAAAGCTATATGTTCAAAATACTAGTTTACAAATAATTTGAGAAAATACCAAGAATTTCAGGTATAGGGGAAGACTGGCATGAACCTGCTGAGGTCAAAACCATTTTTTTATGGTTAGGGTTTTGAGATAACGTAATTTAGGGTTTTTTTTTGATTACAAATTCAATCAAAAATTCTTCTCGCTGAAGTTACAAATACTCCGTTCGAAAGATAATTAAAGTACGCTTCTAACGACATATCACTTATAAATTAAATTATGTTACATACATACATTTTCTAAAATTTTAGTATATTTCCTTATAACCGCATAAAGTCATTGCATGGCTGAAAATTCATTACTCGGGTTATATGTGTTAGTGTCTGATTTATAACATTTGGTGTGTTTTTGTGTGAAAGATCCCATATATGGGATGGTTGCGTTGTTATAAAGTTAGTATTGAAAATAGGTGAAATCGGACTATAACAACGCAACCATCCCATATATGTCAAAGTCAACATTTTATTGATTTTTTGCAATTATTGAAAAAATTTGGTTTTTATTGGGGTTTTTATAAGAAGTTGTAAAAATCAGGAAAGTTTTATTCTTTTTAAAATTATTCTGTTTTATTGCAAACATTTTAAGCGTAATATTAAAAAGATTCGATGAATACTTTATTTTTGGCGATTTTTTCCAAGTGAAACAAAAAGGATGTTCCCAACTATATGAAAACCACTTCACAGATAAAAGGTCATTAGAGGGAAATATAAAGCTTCCCAAGCACTGTTTGCCAGCATAACACCAACATTCTCAAAAAATAAGCTGTTGCTGCGAAAGTTATCATAATTTTTTGAGAACTTTTGAATTTCCATTTCCTTTGAAAATATCTGAAGTCGAAGCACAGAGCAGTCGAATATATTTGTATGCTTATTTTTGCTGTTGCTTTACTGTGTAATTTCAAACAGATCAGTCGACAGCAAAGCACAGATAAACAGAATTTTAAATTTAAAATTGTTTTTTTTTGTACATTACAATTTCGATTGTGTTCCCATTAATTAAAAAAAAAAACAATAACAATAGTGCTGTAAAAACTCGAAATTATGTTTGCCTTTTGCTGTGCTGTAAAAATTTCCACAATACAGCAACAGTCGACTATAATTTTTTTAAACTTAAGGCTGCGCAGTTGCATTACAGTATAACTTTTTATTTTTTATACTTCTGCTGCGCTGTTTATTTTTTAATTTTCAAATGAAAATGAAATTCAATGGAAATGAAAAAAAAAAGTTGATAACAGATGGGTAATCTAACCGAGTTTTTCGTCCATAAAATATTTTTTTTTCACTTTTATAAAATCACCAAAAATAAAGTATTCATCGTGTTTGCAATGGAACAGTCTAATTTTTAAATGAATAAAAGTTTCCTGATTTTTAAAACTTCTTATAAAAACCCTAATTTGAAAAAAATTTTCTTCTAAATAGCAGTTTAGAAACCAGATTTCTTTTATTATTTTTAGTTAGTGCACGAAATAGGTTATATATATATATATATATATTTCTCCAAAAAAAAAAAAAAAAAAAAAAACTACGATGAAAACCCCCCACGAAAAAAATTCCTGGGTACGGCCCTGATATCCACAAATATCTATATGCACATATGTACATAAAAATACTCTTTTTACGTACATAGTATATTGCATCGATGACTTCGAACAAATGTGGACTTTTACCTCTATATGAGTAGGTACAGTAAGGCCTTAATAATTGGTATAAAATATTTTTCGCGGAACATTTATTTTTTGACCATCATATTAGTGTTTTTTTTTTTCAAATGTAGACAGCTCTTCTAAGAAAAAAATAACAAGATCGTCAAATGATAATATTTTCCATACTATGCATATCAGGTAATCTGCCTTCGTTTGAATTCCCTTCATAGAGCGAAAAAACCAGCTAGGTGGCGTTGGAGTCGAGGTATTCAGAAAATTCATATTTATGGTCCGTTTTTGTTAATTTTTACCACGTATGTTTGTTATGTAATGAAGAACTCGGTTACAAAAAATGAACCTACTAGAGAATTTAGACCATATTTAATTCCGGTATATCAACCCCTTCCCGAGATATACATATGCCAATATATGAACCGGAAATATTTTTGAGCATTGTTGGTATAAAATTAAAGGTTTTTATCAGGGTATCCATATCCATTTCACGCTATACGGATGTCTCAATCTGTTCCCGAGATTGAGGCCGCAACATGAACCCCAATAGCTCCTAAATATTTTAAAGCAATAGAGGTAACGGGAGATACTTGGAGAGTGGGAGGTGAAATTGATAGACAGTGGCAGTGTGATTTATCTAGGACGCTGTGGTGTAGTGGGTATAGTGCTCGTCTGCCACACCAGAGGGCTCAGGTTGTAGCCCCAGTCCGAAAAAATTCCTATTTAATTATAACCCAATTATTGGGTTTTTAGAAATAGTGGCCACCAATCGGCACTGGTCGGCATACCCTCTGAGTGTATTTCTGCCATAAAAATGTTTCTCACAAAAAAGGCATAAAACAGTAGGTCCACCCAATTTGTGAGAAAAAAATTAAAGAGAAATTAGAAGAAAAGCTCGGTCTTAAAACTCGTCAGAGTTGTATCAGCGCCAGTGTATTATTACATTAATACGATGCAATTGAAAATTAAAGACATTATCCCTTTAAGAATAAAGTAGGTATCCGTATGACCAGTTTATCCAAACCCCACTGTACATATGTGCATGCTTCCTATTGCAGTCATAGATACATATATTAATATACATATGGATACATACAAAAATATAATCCTTATTTAAGAATTAAAACACAAGATTTAAAGGTTTCGAAATAGGGCCTGAAAATTATAAGGGTAGCAAATTTGTATGGCTTAAAATAAGGCTGATTTTCCTGTATTGATGTCATCAGTCATACGGAGTACTCTCTCTCTGAGAGCACACCTTATTCCTAAGGCTTATCCGCCATGCGAAATAAGGCCTAGATAAGTATTAGGAAGTTCGAAGCAGACAGAGTGAGTGCATAACAGATGCAGTGCTGCTAGCGTACTTCTGTTTTAGACCTGTACTGAGTTTCAGTTTCGGTAACTGAACTCTATTAATATTTTCGACTGAGTAACGTCAATCAATAAATTCTCACCTGCTTTTTAGGTGGTAAAAAAGTGTGGAACGTATTAATGTGACGTCATTTTGATCGACAAATTTCCCGATTTTGTTACAGAAACCAAAGAGCGTATATGGATAAGATTCTGCAGTCTGAACAACTTCACACTAGATGTCACATTTCGCGCGAGATGGGACCCGCGAAGTGTGACATCTAGTGTGAAGTTTCACTACTGCACCCTCTTATCCATATACGCTCTTTGAGAAACTTCACACTAGATGTCACATTTAGCGGGTCCCATCTCGCGCGAAGTGTGTGAAGTTTTTCAGACTGCAGCCTCTTATCCATATACGCTCTTTGCAGAAACTCACTTCTGATTTGTCAACACTAAGCAAAACTTTTTTGCAGGGTACATGTGTACATGCTCCCATTGTTCTGTGTAAATGGGGATTTCTGCTTACGCATAAGTCACAGCCAGCCGTTCAACATATGCCCGGCGTCACAATTCTCCACCCAATCGCATTCGTTTTAAGGTGAAATCTTAAATTATGTATTTTTATTTTAAATAGTGTATCACACAACTTTTGGATGAGTAACAAACAAACCCGAAATTTCTCAATGGGTATTGAGTTATGCCTATAAGAGCATTAAATATGGTTTGGAAATTTTAAAATTTTTACGGGGTTTTAACGCAGCCATGCCGAACACTTTATATCTTTCGTGAATAGACCATACATATGGTCCGATCTTCCAGACCGTTTCTTTCGGTAATGCATACAAAGATTTATAGCACAAATAATCGGTTCTATGCGAGCTATAACAATCAACCGCGTTCCAAACTTCTATAGAAATATATATATTTCATAAGTAACTCAAATATAGAGATTCTCCAAAGATTCCAATCGAAAACCATTAGAATGATTGTAAATGCGCCCTACTACGTCACGAACGACCAACTACATCGTGCCCTAAAGATACCTAATATCTCTCAAGAAATCAGAAAGTATGCTGCATCATACAAAATGAGAATATTAGCTCGCCCCAACCCACTCGTTCTAGCCCTGACGACAAGACCAACCAATTTCGTACGCCTCAAAAGGAAATCATTTACAGATCTTTGCTGATGCACTACAATAAATGGATGCGCTTCTGAGAGCAATCCATACATGCCCACCATGTTTATTAAGTCATTATTAATTACTTTTAACGAACCACAAAATTGTTAGATGTATTTTATTTATACAGTTGGCAAATAATATTGGAAAAAAAAAAAACAATAAGTAACTCAAAATTAGTGTCGAAAATCCCCTACCATGATAAGTAAAGTAATCAATAAAAAAATTCCGAAGCGAAAATACTTTTACAAACAATTAATAGCAGACAGATGCTTTAAAATTTCAGTATTTCGGGACTGACTAACTTCAGTGAACACTAAAGGCCAGTCTTTAGCATAGATACTTAAATGCCTGCGTCCAAATAATTTTATTACATATGTACATACATACATATCTACAAAAATAGCTTTAATAAACTTTTAAGTGTGTCAAAAATAGTTGCCCTTTTTCTGCTTCCGATATGTAGGTAAGTATGTATGTATGTATATATATTAGATGAGTTTTTTTAGATATTCCCTCCGGCACCGGAATATGAAAATAGGATGTTTTAGAGTAAGTAAACTGAAAAAAAAATAGGTAAAAAAAAAATTTTAAGTTAAACGGTTTTAAATAATAAAATAGATACAGTCGTGGGAATTATAAACATTTGCATAGACTAGACTAAAATAAAACCGGGGGGCACGTCAATTGTCTACAAATTATCGACTTAATGTGCGATAGAAGAATCGTTTAATTCGTCGTTAGGCAGTTGGCCCGCATACGGTGAGGAAATTACTTACTATTTTCTTGCTCATGGAAATTCCAATAGTTATACACTCCATGTTAATAAAAGAGATGTTTCAACTAGTTTATCGTTGGACATTCACACGAGGAATCGTTTCACTGCTCGTAGTTTGTCTTTAATAGACAAAACATATGATAAAAGTACTACTCGCTCACCACTATGAAACCCTAAAACTCGCTTATAATCGAGCTTGCTAGCTTTTTTCCACATTCTAGGCCTACTTATCACACGTCCATCGTTGTCGGTTGAACAACTGCCTAATTATAGTGTAACATTACAAAACAAACATTTTACTCAACGATTGTAGACAATTGACGTGCCCCCCGGTTTTATTTTAGTCTAGTCTATGCAAATGTTTATAATTCCCACGACTGTATCTATTTTATTATTTAAAACCGTTTAACTTAAAATTTTTTTTTTTTACCTATTTTTATTTTCTAGTTTTTAGTTTTTATTTCGCATTCTGTTTAATTCATTTAGTGCTTCATTATTGCAAGGTTTCTTGCCCGTTAGTTTATTGCAGTCCAACGCCTCTATACGTAGTCCCTGCAAATAGGATTTTCAGTTTTAATTACCCCGATCTCAGCTCCACCTAGCGGAATTTTTTTTTAAGAAAATATTTCTTTTCAAGGTAGTAATACATGTTCCGAATTTCAGCCAAATCGGACCATAAATGCGATTTTTGTAAATATAGCGACCCACGCGCCACCTATCGGAAGTTTTTTTTAGGAAAATATTTCCTTTCAAGGTAGTAATACATGTTCCGAATTTCAGCCAAATCGGACCATAAATGCGATTTTTTTAAATATAGCGACCCACGCGCCACCTAGCGGAATTTTTTTTTAAGAAAATATTTATTTTCAAGGTAGTAATACATGTTCCGAATTTCAGCCAAATCGGACCATAAATTCGATTTTTGTAAATATAGCGACCCACGCGCCACCTAGCGGAATTTTTTTTTAAAGAAAATATTTCTTTTCAAGGTAGTAATACATGTTCCGAATTTCAGCCAAATCGGACCATAAATGCGATTTTTGTAAATATAGCGACCCACGCGCCACCTAGCGGAATTTTTTTTTCATAATATTGCATTGTCATCGGGGTTATACATGCGTACAAAATTTCAGATTAATCGGTTGACAGGAAGAGGGTGAAATTTGAATTACTAAATTTGACCCAACAATAAAACAAACGGGGTGAGCTAAATAAAACCGTTTAAAAAAATTTCACTTTTCCAAAAACTGGATGGAGCTACACCGAAAACCGCGAAAATTCCCAGAATTTCAAGGTATGTTTAGATTTATGTCTGAAAAAAGTTAGGATTTTGCCGAGAAATAAAATTTATATCCATCCGTACGTAGAATTAACCGCTAAATCGAATGGCGTATTCTGTTTTTTGGTACACTACCCAGGGAAGGTAATACCGCGGTCTAAAGTGGTCATTTTCTTTTTTTTCTCATGAATCTTCAACTTCTTGCCCTATACTCTTCCCGAAATCCGAAATTATTTTTTAACTAAATCACACGGTAGGCTGCGTTATTTAATGCGCTTTCCAGAAATGTATAGCTATCAAAAATCGAATAAAATTTGGATGAGTTCATCAAGTTTAAATGAAGTAAAGTCGGGTATAAAAGGGTAACATACCTTAAAATTTCTTAAATTTTTTAACAATTTTGCTCTTGAAGGCGGTTTTTTGGGTTATTCGTAATTTTTTTATGTGGGTGGATAACTCCACAAATGTAAAAAAAAAAATACAAAGGTCGAGACCGCGGATAACGGACAAAAAGTGGAGCCGGATAGCGCCAAAACATTTGTGGGCAATATGGGTATCAAAATAAATATTTTACCTAGGACTTCAATGTAAAGCCAATCCATTTTGCTGTGTCCACCGTTTCGATACATATAAGTCAAAAATTTTACTCAAATGTCGCCGATATCCTTTAAAATATTCTGTAGTCATCCTGGACCACTTATCGGCCAGTATATCGAAAAATGGCTAAGAAATTGACGTATAATGAGTTTCATATTAAAGCCCTCGTTAAGACCTTTAATTTGATACCAATATTGCCCAATAATATTTTGGGGCCATCCGGGTCCACGGTTTTTTCCGCTATCCACGGTCTCGATCTTCCGAACTTTTTTTTACATTTGTGGATTTATCCAACCAAATAAAATAATTACTAATAAACCAAAAACCCGTCTTCAAGAGCAAAATTTAAAAAAAAAATTAGAAATTTTAAGGTATGTTACCCTTTTATACCCGATTTTACTTCACTTAAACTTGATGAACTCAACCAAATATAATTCGATTTTTAATAGCTATACATTTATGGAAAGCGCATTAAATAACGCAGCCTACCGTGTGATTTAGTTAAAAAATAATTTCTGATTTCGGGAAGAGTATAGGGCAAGAAGTTGAAGATTCAAGAGAAAAAAAAGAAAATGACCACTTTAGACCGCGGTATTACCTTCCCTGGGTAGTGTACCAAAAAACTGAATATGTCATTCGATTTAGCGGTAAATTCTTCGTATGGGTGGGTATCATTTTGTTTTTTCTTATGCAAAATCCTAACTTTTTTCAGACATAAATCTAAACATACCTTGAAATTCTGGGAATTTGCGCGGTTTTCGGTGTAGCTCCATCCAGTTTTTGGAAAAGTAAAATTTTTTTTTCAGTTTACTTACTCTAAAACATCCTATTTTCATATTCCGGTGCCGCAGGGAGGATCTGAGAAGGTTTAAAGAATCCCATACAAAAAAAAACTCATCTAATATATATGTATGCAGATAGAGAACTAAAGTGTTACAAAATTGTGTATGAAGTTAAGAATTTTGTTTGTTTAAGCAAATATTTCGATTATTCAAAGCTAAATGTGCCTTTTCTCAGGTATTTAGCTAAAAGTTGCTTTGTGAAGGAAAAAAGTGTCGATATAAATACTTATGAACAATAGGTGAGTTCCCGTGGCAGTGATCCAGATCCGGATACAAATTTTGCAAGCATGATACTGGTATTTATCTGGATCAAAAAATCTATTACAATCTATACGGATCCGAAATTGATACAGATAAACACCAGGATCACAAAATTCTTGCTGCATTTGCATGAAAACTTCTTATCCGGATCTGGATCACTGCCACGGGAACTCGCCTATCATGAATCAAAACCGAATTACGAGAAATATAAAGAAGGCGACACCTATCGTGTCTACATAAGACGTACATAAATTGTTCTCCAAATCATAATTTACACTCAAATGGCATGCCAAATCAGACAAAATTCGATACAACATTTTGAAAGCAAGCCATGAATTATCCCACTAATTACGCTATAATCGATGCAGTATTAAATTGTTTATGGGAAATCTGTCGAAATTTTCAGAAAGATTAAAACAAAAATGATTAAAATTAACAATGATGCCAAGGAGAATAAAAAGGAAGAACAAAATGACAATCTGAATAACGATCGTTACTCGCTCTCAGAATTTTGTATGGAAATTAACAGAGTTTGGCGCTAGATTCGAGTTCGAGCAACGAATGCGAGAGCGAGAGCGAACACGGATAAAAGGAGCGAACAAGGTTAAGTGTAGACATGCTTTAAGTTCGATTAAAATAGTGCATTTTATCCTAGTTGATACACAAAAACGCCTTTAGATTCATCTTCAAATAGTTAGAAAAAAAATTTGTTTCGCATGTAAAAAATCCAATGATCACCTGCATTTAGTTGAATGTGAATACGATATTTTCGCTCGTAAAATTGTATGCGCGTAATTTAAAACGTTGTTTATTAACTATGATGGCTATCAAGTGTCGCTACTAACGTTTCCACAATTATTTATTTCACATACACGTATATCATACAAATGAAAAATCTTTTCGTCAGATCATAAAATATGTACATACATATCGACGCTTCCAAACAAAACTGTACTAAGTCTGAAAACTGTGTTTTGCAGGAGAAGCTCTCATAGTTTAAACTCGATATAAAGCTTCAGTTGTATGTTAAGTATACTTTCACTTGTAACTTCTGTTTGGACTGAAGGATCAATACCAAAACTCGAGAATACCAAAGTTATGGTACGATTTATATAAAACCGTAAGAAAAAATAAAAATTTGCCAAGTGGTTTTTCATGGCAAGCTCTCAAAGTTTTTATTCTGTAAAAATCTCGAGTTGTTTTATAAGTACACTTTTGCTTATAACTTTTCATTGGATTGTCCGATTGATACCAAAATTAGACAGCATCTAAATTAAGACGCGTAATACTTGAAAACGCCAAAAACGGGAAAATGTACTAAGTCAACTTAGTACAGTATTGTTTGGAAGCGTCGATATGTACGTGCACATTTGTTTGTATACAATAAAATCTATTGTCAGGTGGGAGTTTAAAAGCAAATGATGTTCATAATGCATATTGCTCGTACAAATTTCAATTCACATACTCTTCCACTAAAAATAATTACAATGCTTCTTGAGCGCCTTTGGTATTTGCAGCAATTAAATATAATTTTCTTACATATATATATAATTTTCTTACATACATATATGTGTACGTAACTTGGTAAATAACTTTAGGTGATTGTAATCTAGTAGAGATCTACAAAAACAAAAAAGCTTAAATGGGTGTCATTCATATTATTATTTTTTTTTAATCCCACACCAACGACAAATTATTTAATATCAAAAAGTTAAAAAAATAAAACCACAAAAAAATTGAAGACTACTTGAACTACGTCAACAAATACATACATACACGCAAACACGTGCATTAATTTGCTAAAATTTTTAATAAAATTTACGCATAAATTATATTTCACCGGTAGTAGGTAGTCCGACACCGGCATAACAGAAGGCGTTTTGAAACGCAGGCTCGCGGCTTTTGTCGAATTGCTTAGGCGGCGGCGCCTGATCACCTCCGCACCAACAAAAGAAAAAAAAAAACCGGATGCGAACATTTGCACTAAAATACGTATGTATATTTGATTTTGAATTAAATATTTTACAAAGCAAACGCAAAAAGATCAGCATCATAAGCAAACAAGAGCATCAAGCATTTTTTGCTTAATTTCAATTTATTATTCACATTTATTTAACAGCAAAGGTGTGTACTTTATCAACTCAAGGCAGCCATATTTTATTGAAGATTTATTTTCCTGTTTGCTTTTTTAAGCTCATTTCATTTTAAATTTAAAAAAAATTGCATTTATAAAATTGCGAATAAAAAATTTAAACATTTTTAACACACGCTGTGATTTTCATTGTTTTTTTTTTCTTAATTTTGTAGATATTTTTACTAGCATTTTGCTTTTCGTTTTTTTTTTTTCTTGTGTTGCGTTTTTTTAATAGTAACTAGTCAGCCAACTTTCTCCATGGTGCGTCTCGATGAACGCATTCCAATTGCCAACAACAACAACAGTGATAAATATATATGTGCGTGCATATAAGTTACACTTTGTTTTTTTTGCTTCTTAATGAGCTTTTTTTGTTATTTGCTTGAAGTAGCCAACGCATGGACGAGAAGTTGTGTAAGTAGCGCTTTTTGTCAAAGGTATGTACCCTCCAATAAATCTATGCCTCTTTTAAGGTTTATTATAGAAGATTAAAAGGCTCACGAAATAATGCCTGAAAATTCTATGCGAACCAAAGTTGTATGGGCAAAGGCTTATAATAAGGCTCATTTTCCTATGTTGATGTCATCAGGCTGTAAGAACTACTCTCTCTCTCTGAGAGGAAACCTTATTTCCAAGGCTTATCCGCCATGGGAATAAGACTTTGATATTTCCTTATAATAAGGCCTTATGTGGTGTCTATATACCTTATAAAGTCTTTTTCGCCATGGGAAGTGGAGCTCATATAATTACTGATAATAAGGTTTTAGGAGCCCTTCTAATATGAAGGCAAGGAAAAGAGAACACATGTCTTCTTACGATGACTAATCAGAAAAAAGTGTTCTAGAAAATTCTTTATTCGTCTTCTTTCTTATGTACTATATTCTTAGTCTTTTTGTTTCGTCTTCTTCGGTACTTAAATGCCTTATAATAAGGGATAATAAAATGAGGTTTTTTTCTTTAGCTACATAATTCACATTTTTTGCGCAACTTAAGCGTAGCAGCTTATTTATTAACAAAATATGTATTCTCCTAGGGTTGAAACGTTATTATTGATACATTTATATAAACTATAAGTTCCCGCTACTGTCGAAAATCGACAGTTTTCTAGTAGCTTAGCTACTCCAGAATGCAAAAATATTTTTAACTTTATGATATTTTTTATTAAACCCCATTTGTAGTTCAAGCACAACCCTTTTCCATTTTTAATTTATTAAAATTTTTCATACAAAACTAGCTGACCCGGCAAACTTCGTTCTGCCCAAAATAGATTTTTTTATTAATTTCATTTCAGAAATTGTTATTACACCGGTATTATTTTTAATAGAAAATTAACGATTTTTTACTACTTCATTGTGTATACAACTTCAAAAATATATAATTTTAGTATTCAGTTTAAGGCTGCACGATACACAAAATTTTTAGTTTTCTGTTCCTGATATTTATTTTCACTGAGTATGGGCTATTTTAACTAAGTAAGAGTATTGATATAGTATACCTCCATAATGTTTTTCAGGCCCCTCCTCCAACCCTTTTAGATATATTCAGCCTCAAAAGTTTAGTACGTATGGGAGGTGCAATGCCCCATTTTTCTATAAATCTTTTTTTTTTTGGGTGAACATGGTATTGCTATCGTATATCTGCATAGTGATTTCTATGAACATGCCATGAACGCTTTTAGGGATATTTAGCCTTAAAACTTAAGAACGCATGGGAGGTGCCACGCCCCCTTTTCCCAAAACTACTGTTTTTTTCATAAGCATGCTATTGATATCGTTAATCTCCTGATCAATTTTCAGGTCCCAACCTTTTATAGATATTCAGCTTGAAAAATTAAGTTTGTATGGGAGGTGCCACGCCCCCTTTTCCGATAACCTACACTTTTATGCGCAAAAATTGTTTTGATATCATATAGCTCTGTACCAATTTCCAAGTCCCTGACTTAAATCCTTTTAAAGATATTCAGCTTAAAAAATTAAGTGTTGTTGGGAGGTGCCACGCCCCCTTTTCGTATAACTCCTATTATTTTGCGTTAATATGAAATTGTTATCGTTTATCTCCACACCAATTTCCAAGTCCCTAGCGTAAACAATTTTTGAGATATTCAGCTTGAAAAATTAAGTTTGTATAGGAGGTGCCACGCCCCTTTTTCCGATAACCCCCCACTTTTATGCGTAGGAATGGTTTTGATATCACCTACCTCTATACCAATTTCAGCTCCCTACTTTGAACTGTTTTAGAGATAATCAGCTTTAAAAATTAAGGTTGTATGGGAGGTGCCACGCCCCCTTTTCTAATAACCCCCACTTTTCTGAGTGAGAAGGGTTTTGATATCACCTATCTCTATACCAATTTTCAGCTCCCTACCTTAAACTGTTTTAGAGAAAATCAGCTTTAAAAATTAAAGTTGTATGGGAGGTGCCACGCCCCCTTTTCCGATAACCCCCAATTTTCTGAGTGAGAAGGGGTTTGATATCACCTACCACTATACCAATTTTCAGCTCCCTACCTTGAACTGTTTTAGAGATAATCAGCTTTAAAAATTAAGGTTGTATGGGAGGTGCCATGCCCCCTTTTCTAATAACCCCCACTTTTCTGAGTGAGAAGGGTTTTAATATCACCTATCTCTATACCAATTTTCAGCTCCCTACCTTAAACTGTTTTAGAGATAATCAGCTTTAAAAATTAAAGTTGTATGGGAGGCGCCACGGCCCTTTTTCCGATAACCCCCAATTTTCTGAGTGAGAAGGGTTTTGATATCACCTATCTCTATACCAATTTTCAGCTCCCTACCTTAAACTGTTTTAGAGATAATCAGCTTTAAAAATTAAGGTTGTATGGGAGGTGCCACGCCCCCTTTTCTGATAACCCCCACTTTTCTGAGTGAGGAAGGGTTTGATATCACCTACCTCTATACCAATTTTCAGCTCCCTACCTTAAACTGTTTTAGAGATAATCAGCTTTAAAAATTAAGGTTGTATGGGTGGTGCCACGCCCCCTTTTCTGATAACCCCCACTTTTCTGAGTGAGAAGGGTTTTGATATCACCTACCTCTATACCAATTTTCAGTTCCCTACCTTAAACTGTTTTAGAGATAATCAGCTTTAAAAATTAAGGTTGTATGGGAGGTGCCACGCCCCCTTTTCTGATAACCCCCACTTTTCTGAGTGAGAAGGGGTTTGATATCACCTACCACTATACCAATTTTCAGCTCCCTACCTTGAACTGTTTTAGAGATAATCAGCTTTAAAAATTAAGGTTGTATGGGAGGTGCCACGCCCCCCTAACATTTTTTAATTTTTTCTTCGACTAAACCTTCGCGGGGTAACAACAAACAAACCCCCCTAAGGAAGTATTTGATTTGGTTCAGCCGTTTTCAAGTTTTAGCGTTTCAATTAAATACCAAATCATTTTTATATATATAGATTATTTTTTTGGATGGCACTGATTTTTTTTTGTTTTAGTTTGGACATAGCCCATTTATTAACCCTAAAATCTGGCAACAAAATATATTATAAAAATTATGACAGCTATTGTGTTTTGCAATAACAATAAAATAGGAATTTTCTGCAACAACAACAATTACACAGAAATTTTCCAACAGATATTGTGCACGTATTTTCCAACCGATTTTAATGAAAATCAAAATGGACCTATTCTAGGGAATTTCCTTTCTAATGATAGTCTAACTTTTAAAATCGGTTCAGTATAATCGCCAAAAGGTCGCGGACAAAATTCTTGTTAGCGTATTAATATATAGATCAGGGTGCCCAGATTATTAAAAAAAAAAATAGCGCAATTTCAGAGGAAAAAAGCGCCCAAAAGTGACAAAAAGCGCCCAAAAGTGACAAAAAGCGCCCAAAATTCACAAATCCAATAAAACACATAAAGTCGACATGACAAATCTTTTATTTTAGGAATGATAATAACAAAAAAAAGGTACAAAAATTGCTGTCTTTTATACATATTTTTTGCCTTCGGCACTATAAATATTCTACAAATCTAGAATAAAGTACGATCCTCTAAAATTTCTTCGAAACCTACTTCATCTGAATCGCTTGTTTTTACATTCTTATCATAAATTGAGCTGTATAATTTTGACAACATATTGTTGGATATCGGAAACGTTTTGCAGCAGAAACTATTAGCCTTCATAAAGCATTTTATTCGAACTATTGAATTTAGTCTTTGCAACGCCATCCTGTTTCGAATCTTTGTTTTTGTTGAATTCATTACGGAAAAAATGCGCTCAACAAAAGCATTTGAATGAGGCAATGATAATAATATAAAGGCTAATTTACTTATATTTCCAAACATTTTATTGCCAATGGCGGTTTTCACTCCGTAATCTTTTATGATATAAACAAATATCTCTATCCGCGCTTAGCATTCCCTATAAAATTTAAGCGCAGATGCATATGCGCTAAAATAAAAACACAACTAATGACACACACAACACAAGAAGACAAAAAGTTGAGCAACTCGCTGCTTTTGGTCGTTTGTTTCCATCGATATATGTACAAGTTTTGCTTCATTAAAATCGATAACAACACAAAGTGGTTGCCACATCACACTAAAAAATATATTCCACATTATACTTAATTAGTTTTTCGAAGTCGAAATGTTACGAAAGCATTTCCTAGATAGTGAATGCGTTTGAAGAAAAAAATCCCACAAAATCAAAAAAGCGCCCAAAAGCGCCTAATGCGCTTTTTCAAATTTTAGAGCGCCCAAAGTCTAGAAAAAAGCGCCCAATCTGGTCACCCTGATATAGATAGATATACACATATATGTATGTATATATGTATGTATCGTGCGCACTTAACCAACCACTTGATTGCATGTCAGTTGAAAATACACTGAATATGTATTTTTTCTAAGCGGCAATTTGTCCTACGACAATACAAATTTTTTTACGCTCACCACACATTGTGCTCTCTTTGCCCATGTTTGCTCATAAAACTCATTCCCTCTCTCTGTCTCTCTATTTGAGAATTTGGCGCATAACAGCAAGCAGCGCTGCCAACGTTTTTATAGCTTAGACTTCAGCTATAAGCCTAACCTTTTTGCTGGAAGGTATGTATGCATGCTTGCAGTTATTTTTGAGATTTGTTAATGTGGCATTAATGCGTTACGCGCATGCCCGCAGACGTTGCTGGTTGCTGTCATCAACGCAGCGAAGGCGTGAAATGTTTTATTGAGCGTAATGGACGTAATTAAGAAAAAATGAAGCACCGAACAAAAAATAGAAAATGCATATAAAGTAACTAAAATATTATCAAAATAAAAAGATGGAATAGCTTTACAATAAAAACGCAGTAGTATTAAATAACGTAAACATTTAACCAAGCTAGACTTACTTTCTTTGGATATAGTAAAGTAAAGTTTTATATATCTACGTAAATCAAAATAATTTCTTCTTTTTTTTTGTAAAAACGTTACTCAAAAACAAAATAGGCTGATTCATTTTACGCCACCTTGTACATATGTATGTATGTATACGCATTTCTTCATCTCAACACAGGCAACATAAATTTTTCAGCTCGTTAATGGCAATGCTAATTTTCGAATGAAGAAAGAAATCATCACATTGTACTACTACGAGTACCTGCATACATATGTGATGGTGCGAAAATACCCTGCAAAAATTGTTGGACTACTTGGTACATTTGTGCCACAGTCAACTAGCTACTAACTTGTCACATGTAGCCAATCATTGGGCCAGTTCACGTATATGGTACATTTGTGCCACATTCAACTAGCTACGAACTTGCCGCATGCAGCCAATAATTGGGCCAGTTCATATATACCCTGCAAAAATTGTTGGACTACTTGGTACATTTGTGTCACATTCAACTAGCTACGAACTTGCCACATGCATGTTTGAAGATCGGTTTTAACGATCGTACCCGCTGCACGATGTTTATTAACCTTCCTATACCCGCGCGTTGGTCTGTGAGACCGAGAAAATGATTTTACGTAAATTTTTTTTTTTCCAGAAAGTTTACAAAGTTGAATTTACTGCTAGCTTCCGCTTTTCTTGCAACCTCTACATTAGTGTTGATTTGGCGTTTGCACTAGACAGGCGTGTTGGTGAATTTCATAAAAATTGGTCTGTGAGACCGACGCGGGTATATGTGTATTTTTTTGTGGGTATATGTGTATTTGCCCTGATTTTTTTTCAAGACTAAAAACTAATATAATTTATAATTTATGTATTGTCAAAGTAGTGTTTTTAAGTTAGTGTAACTTATTTTTATTTATTTGAATAAAAAAATATGTTGAAAGAGTTTTTAGTGCTTAGCACGAAATTTTTATTTTTAATTCAATTTTTAATTGTTGGGGTAAGTGGAAAAAAATTCAACAACTATTTACAGCGAAGGTTGAGTGTATAGCTATTTCACGAAAAACCATTTTCGATCATCAGCACTCTTTTCGGAAGTGGATGCACCGGGGATTGAACCCGAGTCCATTCCAACTTCAGCCACAATGACCCAACGGATAAACACACTCGGCCATTGAGACTCTGTGCAAGCTGTTGGATTTTCCCCACTTTTGCCTTTTTCATTTTCAACATTAACGTTAGTGTGTATATGCTTTTGCATATATTCTCCACAAACGTGCTGAATTTTTGTTGTAGGCAGTTCGCAATGAACATTGTTGTTGGTATTTATTTTATGTATATACCAAACAACGTTAACAATTTTACTTGAAAGAGTTTTTAGTGCTTAGCACGAAATTTTTATTTTTAATTCAATTTTTAATTGTTGGGGTAAGTGGAAAAAAATGGAAAAATGGAAAATGAAAAAGGCAAAAGTGGGGAAAATCCAACAGCTTGCACAGAGTCTCAATGACCGAGTGTGTTTATCCGTTGGGTCATTGCGGCTGAAGTTGGAATGGACTCGGGTTCAATCCCCGGTGCATCCACTTCCGAAAAGAGTGCTGATGATCGAAAATGGTTTTTCGTGAAATAGCTATACACTCAACCTTCGCTGTAAATAGTTGTTGAATTTTTTTTTTCCACTTACCCCAACAACAAAAAAATATGTTTTTGTTTTGTTTTTGTAGTACTTAAGAAAAAATGATCGATTTTGATGGCTTTTTTGTTAATCAACTAAAATCAATAAAATAAGTGAATACAAACTTAATGCGTAGTTTTATTTTTTTATTACATCTACGAAATTGAAAAATAATAATCTGTTTTCAGTTTTGTTTCAAAAAACGAATATTTTATGTAGTTTGAACTTTCGGTCTGTGAGACCGTGCGCGGGTATATGTGTTACAAAAATTAACGCGGGTATAGGAAGGTTAACAGTGTTGCCAAGAAGCATTAATCTAAATATTGAAAAAAAAAAAAAAATGGTCTTGAGAGCTCAAGAATGAAGTAGTTATGAAAATAAAAACGACCAAAAAAACCAAAAGTAAAATTTAATCGGATGAGCCAGCCGATAAACAAGCTCTACTAATTAGCACAAAGAATTGCTTGAAGAGATGTGGCGGTCTCCTAAATGGATCTATAACTTCTACCAAAAAATATTAATTTTTCACATCAATTTTTCCTTAAAAAAAAAGTAAATAAAATTGGTCTTGAAAGCTCAAGAATGAAGTAGTTATGGAAATATTTTACACTTTTAACTCCTTAGAGTAGTTTAAAAAGTAACTTGCCGTAGCTAGTTTAAAAAGTAATCTCTTGTAGGTGGTTCGCAAAGTAGCTACGGCAGATTAGTTTTTAAACTAGTTTGATGCGATCGAGCCATGGACCATGTGGTCCTGTGCTAGGACATTGCAATGTTAATTGGACCAATATTTTTATATGGAATGTGGCAGGTTTTGGGCTAGTTGATTGCCACAAGCGGCTGGTTTGTACATGCATGTATGGACTAGTTCCGTTTTCTGCAGGGTATGTACAAATGTTGGCTTTATTAGCCGATTTGGTACACATTTGCATGTGCTATTCACGCAAGATCAGTTTCATTGACAAATACCAGCATCTGCGATTTAAACAAGTGCGAATAGGAAAAATCAAAGAAAAGCTTTATGGTATTTATTACCAAGTACATACAGTTGGAATTGCGCTTTTGAAAATTTCATAGCCATTCCCTACTCTTTCCTTTTTTGACATACTTTCAAGTCGTGTTTTCTCCAAATCAATAAAATAAAGGAAAATCTCTAATTGAAAACATGCATGCATACTATACATATGTACATTGTACATACATATGTACATTTTGGTTAAAAATTTGAAAACAATTAGAAAGTGAATCTATTTTCAAGTACCACCTTTTATAAGGAATAGATATGGAAAAGATTCGTTATCCAATGTAAAAGTGGGGTCTGCGGGCAGAACTCGCGGGATTGATGTACATAGAAAGCAATTATTCGACCGATCCTAACCTACGGATCACTGGTGTGCTGGAGAGCATAGCGAGGTGAGCTACATGAATGATAAGCTAAGGAAAGTTCGACGAGCTGCTTGCGTTGCAATTACAGTGGCGATTAGATCTTGCCCCACCGAGCCTCTGAAAGTGATTGCCATATTCCGCCCATTCATCTTTTTGTCAATGAAACGGCATCTCAGGGTGATTCGATGTTTCAGTTTTCACAGATTGATCAAATATGAAATGCGGAGTGGGAGCGGGTGTTTTCGCAACTCATCCGGATACTTCCATATCAAGTAGGCTCCCGAACACGGCGAGCGTCTTTCAATCTGAAGTTTTCGCCATACAGAAGGCCTGCAAGGCTTTACTTGGAACGGAAGGTGCCAATGTCGGAAACAGGATAGGAATTTTCTCGGATAGTCAGGCGACTCTGAGGGTTCTTGGGTCTACAAGGGTGTCTGGTCAGGCACTGCAGAGAGTGGGTCATGGGCTTGGCCAGTCGTCATAGCGTATCCCTGGTCTGGGTGCCGGGGCACCGCGATATCGAGAGCAAGGAAATGGCTGATGAGCTGACCAGACAGGGATCAGCTCTTGATGTCGCAGAGGTGGGAGAGGTTCTTGCGCCTCTCGGCTGCAGCAAGGACCGAATCTCTCGTAACTGGCTCGAGGAGGCTAAAACCAGATGGAGGCGGTTGTAGGCCTACAGGATCAGCAGATGCCTGTGGCCTTAATAAATTGAGATGCGATCTTCGGCCATTCTAAATATGGACAGAAGAGACATTTACCGCTTAACTGCGATATTCACAGGACATTGGCCAATTGGTACATACGCGGTCAGATTGGGATTGGACAATAACAGCTTATGTCGCAGCTGCAGACTTCCTGGAACGGTGGAGCATCTGCTATGCAAGTGTCTTTCAACAGAATGGATATACATAGATTCAAATCTAAAAAAACCATCACATATTATGGGAAAAATTATAGCCAAAGAATTTGTAACTACCGAGTAGGACTTGGGATCTTCGTTTTATTAATCCGGGAGTACCCCTTGTCAGTACTCCATAACTCCCCATTACTCCCTATACTTTTGTGTATAAGCACACAATTTCGCTTTTAACATTACATACATATATCCTAGGAAGTGTAGTAATAAACACAAACAAAATAATTCAAAAATTAAAAAAAAACGTACAGGTTAGAAGCACATGTCCATGTCTTTTCTGCGTTCTTAAGCAAAAGCTTTCATATTGTTTATATTTTTTAAAGAATTTTTGCACTTTAGCGCTGTTAAGAGACCATTATTATTTTAATTATTTATACCCATTAAAACCGTTATGCGCACAAGAGTGCCCACATGTAAAAAAAAATAAAAAATTAAAATCGCATACCTTGTTTCACCGCATGCCACCACCAACCGCGAAGAGCACAAAGTGCAAAAGCCGCAGAAAAATAATAACATTTGCGCTGAAATTGATTTTCTTGGCTGGCTAATAAAATCTGGAGGCGACATACATACTTATGTATATGTAGCTATACATACATATTTATTTGAAGTATGTTTTGTAAGTCGGTACATACATATATATACACATTCCATCATCTAACAAAAATGTAGATCAGCAGAGAATAATATCTACAATAGACAAGTGAGATCGCTTTTGTTGTTTTCTCATTTATTGAATTTGCTTAGCTATCCATGCTTGGACGTCATAGAAGATCGATGAATAGGCAGACACTCATATGCAAATCAAACAGATCATATTGTTTTGTATCGCATAGATTTAGTTGGCAATACAATGAAACTGACTGACTGACTGATTGACGCGACAGTCAATTACGAATGTCAGACATCGAAGCGGATGAACGGCGTTGGTTTTCTTGCTTACTTGGCCCCATCAAAGTATTGAAAGTTTAATAATTGGCTACGGTGAATAGTAGATATGTTGAATATGATAGAAGAATAGAAATTAGAATACAAAGGTGATATGCGGATATGAAAGAATGAATGTACCGTTTTATTATTATTTTTTGTTTGTTTCAGCATCATTGTATGTGGTGATCACACAGATATATGGATATGTACATATGTAGGAGTTTAAAAAGTTCAAAAAGCGTTGAGGTTGTGGAGAAATTGTTTTTCTCTTTTTCAGGGACTGTAACGGTTATGAGTTATATCCAAAGAGTTGATTTTTAATCATTATTTGCTGAGTTTTATTTTCTGCTCAGAAAATAAAAGTTATTTCTTGAGTTTTATTTTTCCCTCAGAAAATAAAAGTTATTTCTTGAGTTTTATTTTTCCATCAGAAAATAAAAGTTATTTTTTGAGTTTTATTTTTCGATCAGAAAATAAAAATTATTTTTTGAGTTTTATTTTTCGCTCAGAAAATAAAAGTTATTTTTTGAGTTTTATTTTTCGCTCAGAAAATAAAAGTTATTTTTTGAGTTTTATTTTTCGATCAGAAAATAAAAGTTATTTTTTGAGTTTTATTTTTCCCTCAGAAAATAAAAGTTATTTTTTGAGTTTTATTTTTCGATCAGAAAATAAAAGTTATTTTCTGAGTTTTATTTTTTTGCTCAGACAATAAGAGTTTTTCAGTTTAATTTTGGCTGCAATTTTAGATTTTGCCATATAAATAGGTAAAGTAGATAAATAAATTTTTAATTTTTTTTATTTATAAACTTTACCTACCTGTTAATGTGGCAAAATCGACAGCTACAGCTAAAATTAAACTGAAGAAACTTTTATTCTCTGAGCAAAAAGATAAAACTCAGAAAATAACTTTTATTTTCTGATCGAAAAATAAAACTCAAAAAATAACTTTTATTTTCTGATCGAAAAATAAAACTCAAAAAATAACTTTTATTTTCTGATCGAAAAATAAAACTCAAAAAATAACTTTTATTTTCTGACCGAAAAATAAAACTCAAAAAATAACTTTTATTTTCTGAGGGAAAAATAAAACTCAAGAAATAACTTTTATTTTCTGAGGGAAAAATAAAACTCAAGAAATAACTTTTATTTTCTGAGCAGAAAATAAAACTCAGAAAATAATGATTAAAAATCAATTTTTTTATAAAAATCAAAAAAATAAAAGTTAATGCACCTAGAGATAATCTGCGTTACGGTGATTACATCTGTGTACTTCTTTTGCGCTTAGCATTTCTCCTTCAGTATGATTTTTTTAGTCAAAATTTAAAAAATAACGATTATTTGCAATCCCTGCTCTTTTTTAAGATCATGGCGGAGATCGATTTGCTGCTGAGCTTAAAAAAAATTATCTATATTAAAATAAAATCAGTTTATAGGAGAAAGTAAGTTTTACTGGTTTAGCAGATGTTGAAATTATTATTTTTTATTTAAGTTTATCGATTTTGTTTTAGTGAAGCATCATAAATCATTAAGGCTAACACAACTGCCTGCAACAAAAAGTGAAAAGTATGGAGTTTTGTTTTGAATTTTAAAGCATAAGCTAAGGTTAGGTATTTGTTGTGATTATATAGTATATATCATAGTACAAACTGCCAAATGCATAACGATCTGTCTGATTTACGTAATCATATCTTTTAAGGTTTTATTGCTTCTTTTTTATACTTACAGCTTTATTTTTTAAAGTACATTTAGTTTGATTTAATATTATTTCCTACTAGTTGTTGATCAATATTTTTTACTCATTTTTAAACTGTTCCAGGAAGCTAAGAGTAGTTGATAAATTTGCATTAAATTTTTTTTATACAGATTTGATAAGCCAGATTTATCGAATATAGAAAACAAAAGCAAAATATGCCATGACATCAAGTTTGGCACATGCTTAATGCATTGCAAAAATTTTAAAACTTAATCTTTTCCGCTTTAAAAAATGCTTTAATCCGTTCGAACAAGCTTTTGCTATTGCTTTGGCGCACTTAATGGCCGATGGCCTTGAAAGCGGTATTATAATGTGTTAAACATAATGCGAAAAAATCGCAATTAATGCTAAAAACTGTGGTAATTTAATGGATTTTTTCAGGTGAGAAAGAGGAAGTATGATACGAGCATGTATTTTTGGTAAATCAGTAGCTATGGTGTTAATGTTAATAACTGGCAAATGTATCAATATAAAATCTACTTATGTATGATAAAACAACATAAAAAACTTGCCTACTTTATATGATACATTAAGTCTCAAGGAATTTTGTTGTTCAAGTACTGCCACTATTCTGACCTTTTCTAGATTTGATAATAACTTGTTGTTTACTTGATTCATTGTCAAGGCTTAATTTAGTTGCAAATGAGGTTAAATGAGATTTTACAAAAGTTTAATAGGTACATATGTTTATTGTTTTTGGTAACAACTGCATTATTTTGTGCAAAGCTGTGCAGTCAGACACTCCTTTCTGTGTTAAGTAAACAGCATTCCATTTTGCATTAATTTTATGCAAACACTTAAAATGCAAATCGTGCAAAATTAAAGCAAAAAAAAAAATATTTTTCCACTTACCCCAACAAAAAATACCGTTATGAATTCCAAAATCACGAATTACAGTTGGCTTAATCCAAAAATATTTTATTGCTCATTAGCGAATTCAGCGAAAAATGTGGTTTTCACGCTAAAATTCATGTGTTCATGCATATATTTGTACATTAGGGTGGTATGTATTTATTTTATAGCAAATAAGATGTAGATAAGCAAAAATTATTGAATCAAGTTTAAAAATAATACATTAATGTGTGCGTCGTATAATTGGATCTTGTTTCAAGCGCCGCATTTGCTAGTTCCGTATACCTATGTATAAAACTTCCAAAGGAGCACTCCTTTAAACTCAAAGTTATACAAAAACCACAACGAAAATCACATAATTATACAGACATATTATGTACGAGTTAGATCGGAGTGCTGCCTAGTTAAACTATCACAATATTGTAATGGGTAATGGAAGGAAAGGACCACTTCTCCTACTTGCTAGATAGCAACAGTGAAATTGCTGAAGGAGAAGATATACGACTCGAATCCCCGATCATGACGAAACGCGAATAGCAATATCTTGACTTAAGAATAATAAGGCTGCGGGCACTGACGGCTTGGCGGCGAAGAGTTGATAAGGTGCAACAACTCGTACGAGCGCATGCCCGACGCTTGGAACGTAGATATGTATGTGTGCTCTGCTCAACCCACAAAAGAGGAGACTTCACAGTACGCGCCAATTATAGTGGGATAAACCTTCTGAATATCGCATATAAGGTCTTAGCAATGTGCGAAATATTGTAGCCCACCCTCAAAAATCTGAGTGGACCTTATCAGTGTGGCTTCAAACCTGGTAAGTCTACCATCGACAGATCTTCACAATACACCAAATCCTGGAAAAAACCCATGAAAAAGGAACCACCATACACAATATCTTTGTCGATTTTAAATCCGCATTTGATAGCGCGAATAGGAATTGTCTATATGCCGCAATATCTGAATTTGGTTTCCCTACAAAACTCAGAATTGGGAAAGATCTCTTCAAGCCGTTCGAAAACCAAACGAGGTTTCAGACAAGGTGACTCCCTTTCGTGTGATTTCTTAAAATTGATGCTGGAAAGCGCTACAGAACTAAACCCCACAGGAAGCATCTTGTATCACAAGTGTATGCCGATGATATTGACATAATTGGCACTAACATTCGCGCTGTACGTTCTGCCTTCTCCAAGCTGGATAAACAGGCTAGGAAAATGAGTTTGGCGGTTAACGAGGACAAGACGAAGTACCTTCTGTCATCACACAAAGAAACAGCACGTCTCGGCCGCCATTTAAGAGCTTTACACAGACATCGATATTGTTCATCGAATAAAAACCCAGTGGCTGCGTTGAGCTGGTTATTTCGTGAGAATGGATGAAGGTGCTCCGGCCCAGAAAGTAGGTATTTCTATCGAAACCCGCTAAAGGCAGAAGAAAAGGGAGACTTCCATTGTGTTGGGAAGATCAGGTGGGCAGCGACTCTGCCTCCCTTGGTATTTCCAATTGGCACCAGGCAGCACGAAATAGAAACAAGTAGCTCTCTTTATTGGACTCGGGCAAAATCGTCTAGACTCTAGAGTCTGGACGGTTACGCGCCAATTAAAAAGAAGAAGTATAAAATAATGAGGCATATGAGTTATATTTTCGGAGTAAAAAAAAATTTGCATAAAATTGATATACCCTAATATAGGTGCATATATGTGTTTATAGCATTTCTCCAAACTTTCCCCCATGCAATGCCAAAGTAAATTTTTTAGGTAATATCTTATAACTTGTCTATTTGCGCTAATGCATGCATATACATATATACATATGTATGTGTGTACATAAATTCATATGTACGCCGATAAGTGAATATATAATTGATATGCCCGCTGTCACGAAAGCTTCATAAGGCGATGGCTATAAAATGCATATAAGTATATCAGGCGCGGATCCAGGATTTCGGCAAGGGGGGGGGTTTTGAGAATTTCTTTTTTTGGAAGATGTTTTTTAAGGGCAGACGCTGCACATAAGTAGATTTTACGAATTTATGCGGCCAAAATTGAAAATTTTAAAATTGGTGCAAATACAAAATCCAAAATCGCTCTGCGTTTATAATAGACCGGGCGATAAAAAACCGGTCTTCTCGGCTTTTATAGACAACGGGGGTGTCTCTGCCGCTAGTCGAAACTTATTATTCTCCCACTTTTTCGATTTTTTATTTTTTACGTATTTTAAGTAACCCATTTTTAAACGTCAATATTTTCAGTTTTAAGAGAGTTATCAAAGTAAACATCATGGATTCGAGTTCTTCAGGTAAATATCATTATTTATTGAAGAAATCGTCAACATAGCATAATAAAAGACCCACCATTTTGAAGCTTTTAAGCATATTGGCCTTTCTTGAAAAAATATTGTTAATTTTTTAATACAAAAGCATTTTAGTTATATTATCGCCTCCCGTCAATTTCTCTACGGAAAAATGCAAAGCCAGAAATTATCAACAATGGGTCGTATTAATAAAAACGAAGCAAATACTTTTACTCAAGATTTTAGAAATTTGACATCAATTTGTATGAACCAAATTTCAAAATTTGAGTAAAAGGTCTCAAATTTTAAGTAAAAGCAAATGCTCAGCTTTTATTAATATGACCGAGTGGATTAAAAATTGGCCTATTTGGAAAATTACCTGCTTTCGTATTTTTAGTATTTCCAATTTTTCAAAGTCAAGGAAATACTTATCATAAAAAGGGGCTAGGAATCCTAAAGCTACATTTTTTAGAAGAGTTTTGAGTATGCAATTTTGCAGCTCATTCAATTTTAATATAATAATATGCAACATTCAACTTTTTGAAAATTTTCATTGGCTTTTCGGAAATTTTAATTGGAACGGTCTCACCCTACACCCTACAGAAAAAAACTTATAAAATCGACGGAATTTTTCACAGCATTGAGAATTTAATTTTTTACACTAAAATTGGTTGGCTACATAACAGTACACTTAGAAATCTCCTCAAAATCTTCTATAAATTATGGCCTTGCTTTGAAATTTTTAATCCACTTTCAGAAATTTCTACGATTTTTCAGATTTTTTCCATAAGCTCAGAAATCCTGCTTAAAACAATTTTTATTGAAAAATTTTCTATATTTTTAAATTAAAATAAAAAAGTAAAATTTTCGACAGAACTCTTTGAAATAAATTTAAAAACTTTGGCGTATGATTTTTTTTTTTTGAGTCACTCTATATATTTTTCAATAAAATCGACTTTTAACTCAAATTATTAAAAATTTTGCATTAAACAAGCAATTTGGAATAGATGTAGACAATAAAATATTTTTGGCAGCATAAAACTTGAAAATCTAGCTATGTGCGCTGGTGAAAATATGGACTAATACCACCTACTATTATTATTCTATATACTAGTTGCGCCATTTCCCGCACCTTAAAAACACCAAATTCAAAACACTCCAAATTAACAATATGTATGTCATCACTAGACTGCGGATCTTTATGCAATTGCATATTTTTAAGGAAAAGAGATAGCGATATGGTTCCAAAGAGAAAAATGAAAGTTATTAACAAAATACTCTAAATTTTCATATTTATTTCTGCATATTTTGCATATTGCATATAACTTGCATATTGCATATAACTTGCCTATTTGCATATAACTTGCATATTTGCATAATAATTGAGGTTTATCAGTTTTAATCCACAAGTTAGAGTCTCGCGGAGTTCCCCTAATGGCTTCAATGGCCCTAATAACAAAAGCTTTTGAAGGACTTGACGCTACGTCAGGATCATGTGGGCAAATAGTTTTGGTCAAAATTGAAGCTATTTCAAAAAAGAACCTGCTTTTGAAGTCATATTAGGAGTAGCCAAAATACTTTCAGGTGACAACAAAATATTAGAAACTGGAATACAGATTCCCAGTCAATTTTGGAGCGAATTTAAGTGTGCTCCGGTTACATCTTGTGATGTTGAGCGTTCATTTTTAGCATATAAACGGATCTTAACCGATAAGCGTCACAATGTTTCCATTGAAAATGTGGAGAAAACACTTGTAGTATATTGTGGTCTTAACTACAACTAAAATTACCTCTTTACATTAAAAATTATTATAATAAAAATTAGTTCCCATTTGCAGTTTGTTTTTGGGTGTTAATTGGTTTTATATTTGCATAGCACTATACACTATACTTTACTTATTGTGTATATCACTTAAAATTCCATATCTGATGTAAAAAAGGTGTAGTTTTAATTTGCATATAACTTGCATATAACCTGCATATAAGTTGCATATATTTTGCATATCCAAAACAGAGCAAGAAAATTCGTTTTGGAATGTGAATATATAGTTTTGAATCAATATAACTCTTAATAAATCATTTTAAATTTTTTGCATAAAGATCCGCAGTCTAGTCATCACATAAAGTGCAGGAGATTTCAATTGAAGTTCTAAATAACATGTATAACGTATGTATGTATATTTTTGCATTGGTACGTGCGAATGAGTATCGTATGGTATTGGTGGCAAATTGATCCTCAATTTCACTTACCCTTGCATTTAAAGCCAAAATAAATAAGAATATATGTATGTAGTACTTTTTGGTTATATTTATATTTTTAATAGAATTTTTACTTTATTGAAGTTCTTGTGTTTATATACTCAAATTTTTAAAAGATTAATTTAAACAAGTATTGCGAAATGCCTCTGAAAAAGGCAATTTCTCCAACGATTCAGACATTTCTAACCAAATTAATTCTGCACAATCCCGATAAAAGTAGGGATAAGAAAGAAAAGAAAATAAATTTGCGATTTGGCAATTTGCGAATAGCATTTGACAAATTTGATTTTATGCGCGTGCGTCCAAAGGTACCTACATGAACTTTTTTCGCATGTAGGTACATATTTTGGATGTTATGTGGTCCAAACATTGCTTTTGGAATTATAGAGTTTTCCTTGATCAGTTTGGGAAATTTGGGCGCAGAATCTATAAAGGCATTAATTTGGGATCTATGATAAACCACAAGGGGGGGTTTGAACCCCCAAAATCCCCCCGTGGATCCGCCACTGCCTTATATATACATACATATATGTATACATATGCATACAAATGTTGATAACTTTGTACATACAATAATACAGTAATGTGGCAGCGCAAATTAATCAACAAGCAACAGGTGCCAAAAGCCTTTGTCCATGTCTCCCACTCTTTAAAAAGCTAGAGAAAAGTAACAATGTATGTATGTATGTATGTATGTACGTATTATGTTGTTATGTATGACTTTTATTGCATAATTCGTGTGTGAATTGCACGTGAGGCTGATGCCGCTGATGTCGTTGAAGCTATTACTGTAAATTCCATGTCGTGTTGACTGTGGTATTTCAGCCATACATAGCAACATGGATATTAGGGTAATCCTTATATTATATTGCTTTTACAATTTTTTTGTTTTTGTGGTAAATTTGAGACATAACAAAAAAAAAAATAAAATAATTAAAGACAAATTAAATGTGTGTTTAAAGTAGGCAAGAAGTTCTTTTCAAAAGTTTTGAATTCATATGAAAAGATGTTTTATGCTTTTCTGTCATAGAAGCGCTACCTTAATTCAAAATGCTAGCGTGTTGCTTAATATGTGCATGTGTATGCATTAACATGAGCTTGGAAAACAAAAGAAGCTTACGGCGGATATAAGCACTTGGCAAAGTCGATATTGCATTGACAGTGCAGGCGCCCAATTGATTAAGGTTGCTTTTTTGTTTGGTTTGTGTGTGTTTGGTTTTTCTTTCTTTTTTTCGACTTTTCAATTTAACTTTTATTTATTCAACATTGACGGTAGGCAAATTTATGCCTCACTGCGTGAAAACTGGACAGGTCTTTAAGGTCTTTAGTGGAATTTATGATGAGCGCAAGGTGTCATTTATATGTAGGTATTGTGTAATTTCGTTGAATATAAAAAGCGAAAGTGAAAACTTATAGTATTTATATATTTGTTGTTGTTGTTGCTAGTGTTTGTTATTTGTTATTTGTGTGCTTGATAAGCAACAATGAGAAAGTTTTTGTAAACCTGTAATACAGGTGAATATTTTTGTTTAAGTATGTAATTTGTATTATTGCATGCTAAATTAATATTTTTATGTACATATGTACATATATGTGTATGCATATAAACATGGGTCGTAGACTTAAACATATATATAAACATACATACATATGTCTATACATATGTATATACGAAAAAAAAACAATTGGAAATTTTACAAATTTTCACATAATTAGAAACTAAAAATTGCATATCTTTTGGCATTGATGCTATTTTTTGTTGCTTCACACACGATCGTTAATGTTTTTCTTTTTTTTTTTTTTTGAATACCAAATAGCAAAAACGCTTATTATGCATAATATTTTATATGCATTTGTGTCTATATATCATGTGTACCTAAACTTTATAAGGTCTCTTAGCAAATCAATGCAGACCGACCTCGAGCTCATATAGCCGTACTTGCAGTGCGAGCCTTAAAATTTGCCTTTTACACTTGACGCTTTTTGCTATTTCCGTACACCATATTAATGCTCCACATAAACTTCCAACAAAGTTTTGTATAAAAATATATAAAAAATTAAAGCGTGAATAACGAGTATTCATGAACATTGATGTGTAAACAGTTTCGAAATCGGATATTTATTCCCTTTTCCTTATTCCTTTTTTCCTGGTTTTCTATGGATTAAAATCCGACTATCGTTTTTGTAATTTTTAGTTGTCATTGTGACTGCTACTATTTTGTTGTTTTTGTTTGTTTTGGTTTTTTTTTTAAATTTTGATTTTTTATTTTCTTTTGTTTTGTATTACTCAGAAACATGCAAGATCATCAGAGTCCACGTTTGACCCATATCTGGAGACCCGGCCTAGGAATCACAATGAAAAGAGCTTCATATCGAAGTCCCGCTCAAAACCTTTCATTTGATACCAATATTGCTCATGCAAGAATATCCGGGTCCCCATTTTCACCCATATCTCCGGACCCGACCTAGGAACCATAAAGAATAGAGCTCCATGTAGAAGGCCTGCTCAAAACCTTTAATTTGATACCAATATTTCTCAGAAACATGCAAGAATATCCGGGTCGCCGTTTTGACCCATATCTCCGGACCCGACCTAGGAACCATAAAGAATAGAGCTCCATGTAGAAGGCTTCCTCAAAACCTTTCATTTGGTACCAATATTGCTCAGAAACATTCAAGCATCATCCGGTCCTAATTCTGGCCCATATCTCGGGACCCGAGCTAGACATCATAAAGAATATACATCCATGTAGTATCCCTGCTCAACACCTTTCATTTGATACCAATATTGCTCAGAAACATTCAAGGATCATCCAGGTCCTCGTATTTCCCCATATCTCAGGACCCGACATAGGAATTTTGCTCAGAAACATTCCAGGATCATCAGGATCATCGTTTCGACCCATATCTCGCGACCCGACATAGGAATCATAAAGAGTAGAGCTCCGTATAGAATCCCTGCTCAGAACCTTTCATTTGATACCAATTTTGCTCAGAAACATTCAAGGATCATCCGGGTCCTAGATTTGACCCATATCTGGAGAACCGGCCTAGGAGTCACAATGAAAAGAGCTTCATATCGAAGTCCTGCACAAAACCTTTCCTTTGATACCAATATTGCTCAGAGAATTAGATAGGTAGATGTAGGTATGCATATCCATACATTTGCATACATGTTCAAACAGGTTGGCCCTTTTTATTTTGCCTATTTGTCGCATTGTTGCAGACTATGCATGCAAGCATTTGTAAGTACATGCCTAGCTACCTACCTACCACTGACAATGCCAAGCGATTCACACTGACATAGCAGCGCACTAACACAAAGGTCATTTACGGTTTACGCATTTACATGTTTACGCGTAAACTTTACCTGTTTTTCGAAATTACTCGTAGCTACAGCAAAGATGTTTACACATCAAAAATAAAGTTTAATCAATGCAGTTCAACCAACTAACAAGCAACTAAAAGCACAAAAGGCCAACAACAAAAGCAAAGTAATGCACAAAACTGACAGCAGAAACACTCAGAGACAAGTGGTGCACTTTGTTTTATGTGCCTACAAATGGATTTACCTACATAAGTATAAACATACATGCATACCTACATAAAATTTAGTATACATACATATGTACATATATTGATGAAAGTATTTTTATGTACCTATAGGTATACATATGCATCAGAAAGCTTATAACATACATATGTATGTAAGTATATGTATACCCTTTGAGAGACCAGCAGCCATTACAAACATCACAGAAAAAACAAAACTATAAAACAACGGCAACAAACAACAAAAAATGTTACGTGAAAGTGTTTTCTTGTTATTTGAACGAATTTGTTGCTGCTGCTGCTGCTGCACTGCCATGCATCGATCGCCCACCCCACACAACAGCATAACTACCTACTCCCACAGCCGCCGCCGATGAACACTAAGCGCACCAACAAATTATCAAGTACGCTAGCATGTTGTTGTTTTTTTTGTGCTGCTGTAATTTACTTTTGTTCATTACTTTGAAGTTTTACTTTTGCAAAACATTGCATTTACCATGATTTTGTTTCTATCAACAATGCGCTGAGGGAATGCATGTAAATAAGTAACAACAGAAGCACTTGACTACAATAACAACAGTAGCAACAACAACTACGTAAAGTACCTAAACGCAGATCATCAGTATGCATATTTACTCTACTTATTATTTATAGAGTTAAATACACAATATAACCAGTTGCCTTTTAACTGTACAACGTTAACTTCTAATAGCAATAATGCATTATAAATTATAACTTATAATGGATTACGTGATTCACAAAGTGTCATAAAGTCATATGTCATATTAAAATATTGTACGGTAATAGTTATAGAAAGCTTTTCCGGAGCCCTGTGGAGAAGTAAACAAAAACAGCTGATCAAATACCACGACCCAAAAACATATCGTGCAAAGTTGTATTTATTTAGTACACATACAGCATAGAATGCAACAACAAAATATTATGACTTATGACGATATGACGTAATATGACAGGTTGTGAATCCCCTAGATATTTCTGGAATACAGGCCTTTGTATTAAAAAAAATCAAATTCGCACTCGAACAATCTCGCCAAGCTGTTCACGAACTTACCGGATCGATTTTAGCGGGCTTGACGAGATTGTTTAGTATGAAAAACGTTGTTCATTTTCAGTTTTCTTTTTGAGAGGTTAATATTCGCTGTGAAGCGCTGTTTGTTGTATCAGCCCAACATATGTATGTATGTATATAAATTTTACTAGTAACAATTTTTTTTCACAGGAACTAAACCGAGTAGTTGTGCATATGAGAAGAAAGTAGTGTGGATCGTTACTTTGAAAAAAAAGAGGCATTAGAGCTGTTGTTTCAAGTGTATGTACCTACAAAATAATATCCCTCTTTCTATAGACACTACATACTTTTAATCACAATATTTTCATTCTTTTTTTCTAGAACTTTTTTCATATTTTTAATCAAAAGAATCTATAAGATATCTTAAAACAAAGCTATTCTAATATTTGAGCGTACTTTAATATATAGACAACTCCAAACACTGGGTATAATCTTAATGTGAAATTTCATCAGAGTTGATTGAAATTTTTTTTTTTTTAATTTTCATTCGCATAGTAGTGCTATTACTCAACTTTAAACTGCTGTCAACGGCTAAGGCTAGCAAAAGTCTTAAAATTTAATTTGTTTGAAAATGATAGTATTCGAGCTGAGAAAAAATATTTTTTTAGTAAAATAACAGCGCAACGAATTGCCTAATTGAAATTTAACTGACAAAAATATAGATACATATGTACATGTATCAAGCTATTCAATTAACTAATGGCGTTTTCTTTTCTCGAAATAATGTTGCCCTTTTTGATTTTCTTAACCATTTTGTAAGTTTGTATGGTCCTTTCACCAAATATTGACCTCTAACTAAGTAAGAGGGCACCCTTATCTACAAATTAAGCCATATTTTAGAAAGTCAGGATACGTAATTCGATAATTGGGATATAGGAGGGCAACATTTTTTCGTAGAAAAGAAAACGCCATAAGACAAAAACATGCAATCGTACTTTACCTAAAGCAAATGATTTCATTTACATTGGAGTTCGTATGACCTGCCCTTGCACGAAAAATGGAAGATAAACTTGTAAATTTTTATTTATAAAATAACTCTTCAAAATCATACATTTTCTCTATGTGACAACTTGGCCACTTGAACGTAATCTAATCAAATTATTTTGCAAATTTATGAAATTTCAATTACTAAGCTATCACTATAATCACTTATTTGCTATCATTACCATAAAAAAAAAAACAAAAATCGCTTTAAAATTAAAAAAAAAAACCTTCGTAAATTTCCTTTTTGGCTCATATAAAATTCCCATTCCCACAAATAAAATTTTTGCATAACCAAAAAATATTAAGCAATTTTTTGAAAGCGTATACCCTCATTGCATATACGAACCAGCGAAGGTTGGCTCACTTTACTTTGTCCATATGTATGTATGTATGAATATTTATGCATATGATAGATATGCTTACATACTAATAATTTACTTACCTTTAAATTTATTTTTTGTTGATAATTTTTGTTGTTGTTTTCTTTGCTGTTAATATTCACTTTGTCGCCAAGAAAACAGTAAGAGTCAGCAGAAAAGTATCCCGGTATTTTATTGCTGCGCAGCTCGACTGTTACTTTTGTTGTTGTTAGTTGTTCATATATATTCAAATATGTATGCACTTTTTAGGCATACATATGCACATATTTTCAGTTGTTAATATTGTTGTTGTTATTTGTATTATTATTCTTATTTATTTTATGGATTTTCAATGGCTTTTAACAAAAGTTTCAAATGTAATAATATTCAAAAGTGAGCGAATACAAAAAATGTCGTTGAAAAATTACAAAAACTTATGCAAATTGAAGCACTGACTCACTATGTATGAGTATACACCACTAAACAATAAATTAAGTTTAAAAATAAAATGGCACTGAAGTCAGCAACAAGGTAAGCGAAGTAAATGTGAGAAGCAGCGGCCAAAAAAATACAAGAAAAAGCCAACACAAAAACAACTTTTGCCAAGACGTTACAGAAAGGGAGTGTCCTTTTCCACTTTATCGATTTTGGTTTCTTTTCTTTTGTCTTCTCAGCGAATTTTGACCGTTACACTGAAACTTGTTTTCTTATTTCTTGCTTTGTTTGTTCTCTTTTTTGTTTTCCTTAATGTTAACGCTTTTAAGATCTGCAAAACGATATTTATTTGAGTGTTTTTGCTTTAACTCGTTGTATTTTTTTATAAAATAAGGCTGGCTGTTTGGGTAACTACTAAAAGTCGGACCAAAAACCGAAATTACTATCTCGAAAAGAACTTAGAAAACTAGTAAAACAACTTGCAGCCGCCGTTTTTAATAAGGTACCCTTCTGGAAGTCACATCCTGAACACAAATAGTTACAAGCTTGAGCGTGCAAATTAAGATATTCAGTTGGAATTAACTAAACTTTCTTTAATCACAAAAAATTGCATAAATATTGAAAACAGAACCGAGGCGAACATTTCAGACTGAACTCTGTCGATACTACCAAGGCCAATTTAACAGTTCGGTGCATGACACATACACACAAACATGCCGTAAACTGAATGTCAAACTCTCGTGACCGAAATGTCAAAAGTGAAAGGAGAACGAAATAATTTGAGATTCAGCTCACGAGCATGGAGGAACAATAAAGGAGAATGCATAACGACATACCTTCATACATAGTGGGCCGAGAAGTGTCATGCAAAGAGGAATGTAGAAGAATTTGACAGATGTAGGGGCCACACAAATGCTAGGGTGCGTGTGTGTGTGGAATATGTCAACAAAAAAATGCTTGTGTTCGTGTGTGTTTATGAAGATTGAAGAAGAAGTCAGCTGATCTTATGCATTCTCCTTTATTGTTCCTCCATGGCTCACGAGCGAATAATGGAGAAACTCAGAGAACGAAGAATTTGACCAATAGTAAACGCGAATGCATGTATAGAATATGCAGAAGTAAAGAAATTGCATAGCTGTTGAAAAAGAAGAAGGAGAAATCAGCTGATCTGAAGAGCCGACCTGGATACTGCCAACCATGATCCAATAATTCTATATGGTCGTAGCGGCTAAAAGAGAATAGGCGATTACCGTTGAACGGCCGTAGATAAGAATGTCAAAAACAGAAAAAACGCCAGCGAACATACAAGCGAACACACAAGCTATTTCCACGAATAACACGTGCAAGAGGGAAAAATCAAAACAAAAGACGATAATTTGACAGCTTACTATTCCAAAAACAAAATAGCCGTCCTCTGCTGCGTCCACCATTTTATTATTGCATCATGCTGCCAACACTATTTTATCATATCAAGGGAGCCGTACCAGCTAGGCAGGGCTAAAAGAACAACAATAAGCCACCGAAGTTAAGCTTTAGTTTTTTAATTGATGGTTATGGAGATCTAGACCAGACTCTTTACAGTTTTTGATTAAATCAAAGAAAATAGCAGTTTAACTTTGATGTATTGTGTAACGAATTTCCGTCAACGCTAGTCAAGTTTGAACTACCTACTTCTGCACTAGCCTGAAACATAGCGCGATTTTCTGCAGGGTTGCTACTGACTTCCTTCACAAAAGTGTGCAAAATTTTAAAGCGTGCAAAAAGTGACCTGACCAAAATGATTGTTAATTTGTTGGAAAGCCTTTACATTCGTTTAGGGTTAAATGTTGGGCTATTGCTGGTTTTTGTTTCAAATTGACACTTTATCAATTTCTTTTACCTTTTCATTTTTTTACCTTTTTATTTCTTTTTTTCTGCTTTTTTTTACGTTTCTTATTTCCTTTTGCTGTTCACACTCGTTCCTACCTACACACGAAACGTTATTTTTTTTTTTTTTTGCAAACTCAACAATTGCATTTCGACACCAACAATTCAACACCATTTTTGTTGCTTTGGAGTCAGTTATGGTGGTATTTTAAATTTAAGTAAGGTGCGCTCGCAATTGGGGACAGCTTGGGATTTTGTTAAGCAACAAAAAAGGCAAGAAATGAAACAGATAAGTCAGCATAAATAAAAAAATGGACAAACATACGAAAATATATGCATACATACGAAAATATATACCTACATATATGTTATGTATGTATATAAATTAAGCATGTGGCTACATGTACCAGCACGTCGTAAAAGGAAATGTACATGATGCTAAAGAATAGCAAGTAGTATTTGTTGTTATTATTTTTGTTTTCGGTTTGCCTTTTTACATTTTTTTCCAACAGAGTCTGTTTCTTAATCTTTATTTTTGGTGACTTGGTTTTTTTTTTTCATGTGCTATTAAATGCTCTCAAAACTGAAGCCATTGTTTTGTATACCAAAAAGTATCAGTTACATACATTCGTTTTTGTTGTTTGTGTTTCAAGTTGAGCTGCAATTTTTTTTGTTTAAAAACGGACATCATACAACTGATCATGTTTTCGGACAACAAAATGGATCTAAATCAGTAATCTTATTCAGCCTAGTTTTAGCTTTACTACTAAACTTGGCAAACTAATTCTGATCTGGTATAGCAGTTTCAGGTCAAATGAAACTTTTTTCAAGTCAAGTGAAACTTTTTTCAAGTCAAGTGAATCCTTTTTCAAGTCAAGTGAAACTTTTTTCAAGTCAATTGAAACCTTTTTCAAGTTAAGTGAAACCTTTTTCAATTGAATTGAAACCTTTTTCAATTGAAATTAACGTTTTTTCAATTTAATTTCCAAGTGAAACCTTTTTCAAGTTAAGTGAAACCTTTTTCAATTGAATTTAAACCTTTTCAATTGAAACGAATCTTTTTATACTCAGCTGTACTAGTACACAGAGTATTATAGTTTTGATTTCCTAACGGTGGATTGTAACAGAATGAAATAATCGAGATAGATATAGACTTATATATATCAAAATGATCAGGGTGAAAAGAGAAATCGATTGAGCCATGTCCGTCCGTCTGTCCGTCTGTGAGCACGATAACTCGCGCAAAAATTTAGATATTTTGATGAAATTTGAAATGTAAGTTGGTATCAAGACAGGAACGGATGGTATTGAAAATGGGCGAAATCGGACCATGACCACGCCCACCTCCCCTATATAGTAAAAATCGGAAATTTTGTATCTCAGTCACTAATAGAGCTAGAGTGATAAAATTTCACACACGTATTGAGCTCAGGCCCTTATGAAGAAATATGGTGAAATTTTGGAAAATGGGCGGTGCCACGCCCACTTATTAAGGGGCAAACATTGAAAGTTTTATGAGTCATAACTCAGAAACCGTTGAAGATATATCGATGAAATTTGGTAGGCGTGATATACTTACTTAGACAAATGTTTGGACGAAAAATTGCCAAAATCGGTAGACGACCACGCCCACTTTTATATATGTGTATCATAAAGTGGCCTAATAAAAACATTTTAAGCGATATCTTTGTCAAATATAAAGACAATTCATTGAAATTTTGTGGCATGAGTTCTACAATAGATCGGAAACAAAAAATAGAAAAATTTCGGAAAATGGGCGTGGCACCGCCAGATTTCAGACAAAGGAATCAACGAGATTTCGGAGCCCATAACTCGACAAATAATTGAGATATTATGACGAAACTTGGTTTATACACTTTTATAACTTGTGTTAATAGACACACAAAAATTTATTGAAATCGGTTTATGACCACGCCTACTTTTTAACAAAGATATTTCTGGAACACCCTTTGGGAATTTGTAACAAAGAATAATATTCATATGCGTAGTTGGATGACTGATAAAAATGTTGAAAATGGGCGTGGCTACGCCCACTTTATGCGGCACTCGCTTTATATAAAGTACACCCTATATCGAACAAACGCAAACAAACAATGAAAGTATACAGCTGAGTATGTAATGTTCGATTCCACTCGAACTTAGGCTTCCTTACTTGTTTCAATTTAATTTCCATTCAAAAAGGTTTAATTTCCATTGAACAAGGTTTCATTTCAATCGAAAAAAGTTTCAATTCAGTTGAAAAAGGTTTCACTTAACTTAAAAAAGGTTTCACTTGACTTGAAGAAAGTTTCACTTGACTTTAAAAAAGTTTCACTTGAGTTGAAAAAAGTTTCACTTGACTTGAAAGAAGTTTAATTTGACCTGAAAAAGCTATATCAAAGATACTGAAGATGGCCCATCGCTGAAACAGAATTATAGCGAAATCGGACTTGACAAGGAATGAAGGAAATTCGTTTCACAATACATCGCTTTCCTACCCTGTCGAAAAAAAAACAAACAAAAAATAAAAATTTTAAAATTGTTAACCAAGTCGTATGTTTATATGGTTATATTAAATCACCATTTAAAATGGCATTTTACAACAATAATGCAACTTGTGTACTTGCGGTTCACTGTTTTTTCTTTTCTTTCTATATGAAGTGTGTTTGCAATGTTTTTCTACTTTTTTCAATGTACTGTATATCCGTTATGGCTATATAATAATATTTCTTCATTGTTATTACATAAATATTTTTTCTTCACTTTAGTATACCTAACATATATTTATATATGTATTCCAAATTAATTAGTTTTAATTAACTTCATTTTTATTGGTTCGGTTTTGCTTTAAATTAATTTCGTTTCACGTTTATTAATTTCTTTTGTTCAAGTTATTATTTTTTCCTTCTGTTTTTGTTATTAGCAAATCAGTTTTGCACTTCATATAGATTCGTTAACTAGAAAGTAGGTTAATTTGCAATTAATTTTTAATATTATTTTCCCAATAAATACATTTATGTAATTGTTGTTATTATTATTACTATTATAGGTATTTTTTTCGTTTACTTATTTAGTTATACACATGATTTCTGTTTTATATTTAATTTAGTTTTTAACACAAACATGTGAATATCTGAATATCAGAAAAGAAGAAATGATACACCAGTGACTACTCTTCTAACTTTTCAAATTCGTTCCATTTTTCAATCCAACTTTTACCCACCAATTAAATTTTTTGCAAATTTATTGATCAAATATCAATCAGTAGATATATTTGTTAGTATATATGCAATTGCAGAAAATTCGTTTAACGTATGTACATACTTATGTATGAATATATGTATGTATGTATCTACTATTATATTGGTGCACGTTCACACTCTTCCATGCACTTCAATCAAAGCTAACTTCCGTTTCTTTTTCTGCTCCGTTACAAACGTTTGAATTGCAGCCCTGCTCGTTCGCGACTGATTGGCACGATCGCACTTGCATGGTATGGTAGATCATCGATCCACGTGAACACATGACGTGCCGTCAGAAAGTCAAACAAATCAACTACTTATTTAGTTTCACCACACCGCCGCTGCCAAAGTGCCGAAGAAAACAAGTTTCTGCCACTTCGCGATGACCTACTCGCTCCCCGCATGCAATAGTTCGGAGCCGGCAGGCAAGCAAAGAGAGCAAGATATTATTTTTAAAATTTACTACATTTTTTCACAGAGGAGAAGGTAACCCTGTATATATGTATGTACATATGTACAAATAAGAACATCTATTAAGATTCTTGCAAACAGTCGTTTTTTTTTCAGCTGATAAAGAAACACGAAAAAATCAGCATGGTAGTATTTAAAACAAAAGAGTTAAGAAACGAACCCGGTTTGGATATTCCCTTTGTTTCTCTACTTTTCTGGCAAAAATTAACTAGCAAATCTATCTAGTCTCTTGCAACTGAGAATAATATGGTATTTTATCTCCGTAAGAGATATTAGCACACAAGTACGGATACGGATAGCAAACTTTGCTGGTTTTCCATGTTCTCGGTGTTAGCTTACTGCTTTCACCTGTTTACTTTTTTATTTCACACATATTTGTTTTGACTTTTCTTCTTCTCTCAAGTAGATTTGCTAGTAAAAATTTGTCCAGTAAAAATTAGCGATGTGAACTAGTGGAACTGTAATTTTCGCGCTCTCAACTGTTCTGACAGTTCGATCTCTTTTGCTGGAGGGGAAAGTAAAGAAACGCAAAATAGAAGCCAAATCTAAATAATTAGTGCTAATAGTAGTATTAGTAATAATTCTCACTATCTAAGGACTAAAGAAATGGAACTATTAATTAGTAGTAGTTATTTTTGTAAATCATGATAGTGATGGAATTTGAGATTTGGGTAACTGCTGCAATTGCGAGTTCCCGTGGCAGTGATCCAGATCCGCATAAAAATTTTGCATGAAAATTGAACAACAATTTTGTGATCCTGATGTTTATCTGGATCAATTTCCGATCCGTATAGTTTGTAATTTGATTGATTTTTTTTTTTGATTTGATTGATTTTTTTGATCCAGATAAATATCGCAAAATCTACCGACACAAAAATTTCCCTCGATACCTCTGCGATGATTATCGGAAACATCTGTAAAATTCGACCGAAAAATCATACAGAATAGCATAATCCCAAAAATGATCGCAAATTTACGATACCAATTCGAAAATTGTCAAATTGAGTGGTAGTTGAAAATAAGTGGTAGTTGAAAAATGGCCATCCTTGATCTGTGCTCGTAATTTTTCATTATTTCATATCGACGGCTGAGAATAAGATCGCCCTATTTCAAAAATTGTTTCAAAAACGCCCTATTCAAAAAATTGTTTGAATAACGTCTTATTTCAGATTTTGATTCAAGAACGCCCTATTTCAGAATTTGTTTCAATAAAGCCCATATGACACTACATTTTTTTTCTGGTATTCTACCAGGTTTTTTGTGTGAAGGAGATGGTCAAATACAGTTTTGCGTTGGTGCAAGCGAGCAAGCTATATTGAAAAAAACCAAACAAAATACCATCTAGGCGATTAAAAACCAACGAGCCAGCTTGTATTTCGGTAGGTTTTTTGGCATTCGGTCATTTTTTCTGACAATTGTTTCAATTTGACAACTAGAAAATAAATTATATTTAAAATAAAAAATACTTATATGGAAATACAAATTTTAAATTTGCCTCTTGTAAGCTTCAGCTATGGCCGTAAGGGTAAAGAAGAAGTCCGGAAGAAAAATTATATTGCGTACTGGCTTCCCTTTATAGCATGGAATACACAGCCATCCTGCCCTTTGAGTTTCATAACTTTTTTATTTCAGTAATTTAAATTAAAATTTCTGAAATAATTAATTTTTGAAATAAATATTATTTTCATTTAGTTTGAAGTTTAATGTCAATCAAATTGTTTTTGAGGGAGTATTTGTCTCTTTTCAACCTACAGAAGAATTGTTTTTGTATTTTGACTTTCGATGGGTTTTCCAAACCAAAAAAACCAAGAAAAAAATGTAGTGTCATATAGGCATAACGTCCTATTTCAGACAATTATTCAAAACGCCCTATTTCAGAGAAATATATATGGAATTTTCTCTGAAATAGGGCGTTTTTGAAGCAAAATCTGAAATAGGACGTTATTGAAACATTTTTTCAAATAGGGCGTTCTTGAAGCAAAATCTGAAATAGGACGTTATTGAAACAATTTTTCAAATAGGGCGTTTTTGAAAAAAATTTTTAAATAGGGCGATCTTATTCTCAGCCGTCGATATAGACCTAAGTGTTGGTTCACTCCAGCTGATTTGCTATTTGCCGAGTTATAGCTAGCACAAGTTTTTGAGAAATTTTACCTCTATTTCACTCTTGACTACAAACCGTGGAAAAACATGTAAAATTTTTGAAGTGAAAATGAAATGCAATGGATTTTACATGACCTTTAATGTTATCGATATCAGCGATAGTCGTTCGATATTTTTGTAATTTCATCACCAAACTGTTTCAGATGGCTACAAAAAGCTGAATTTTGTGAAAACTCGGTGCAGAACAGAGAGATGAACAGGATCCACCTATACAGGTCGGCTCTTCAGATCAGCTGACTTCTTCTTCTTCAACAGCTATCCAATTTCTCTGCTTCTGCATATTCTATACATACATTCGTGTTTACTATTGGTCAAATTCTTCGTTCTCTGAGTTTCTCCATCATTCGCTCGTGAGCTGAATGTCAAATTATTTCGTTCTCCTTTCAGTTTTGACATTCCGTTTGACATTCAGCTCACGGCATGTTTGTGTGTATGTATCATGGACCGACCTGGTAATTGGACCATGGAGATGAACATATGTTTACGAACAATAGAAGAAAAGAAACTGTCAAAAATATAAAAAAAAAGGTCCAATAAGAAACTAAAGTAAATAAAATAATTAAATTCCTGTCGATTCCAGTTCACAAATGTCTGAAGAATTTCGAGCAGTCACAAGAAAAAAATGGATGGTGCGTCGTACTATAAAACCCAGATTGAGAAAGTTATCGGAACGTGCGACAGAAATAGATGACAAAGAAGTGGATGTGGAAGCTTTTATGAAGTAAACATTGTCGCAAAAGTATTGTTTCCTTTACTAAAATTTAGTTTTTTTTTGTGCACTTTCCCGCAGACGGCTAGAACATTTATGCACACAAATGATCGGTAGCGATTATTTCACACAAGCAATCGAAACAATTGAGGACAGCCTCAAAGAACTTTCGGACACCACAACACACAAATTCGCACGCCTAATCTGCTTCGGCATTGGCCCATTCACGCGCAATTTTCAAGCGCTCCATCAATTGGCTTTCATTGTATCCGCGCAACGGCATTATTCTATCGAAGAGGCTATATATTTCGATCCAGTATTCAGTGAAAGCGAAAAGGAAGTGCTGCAACGTTTGAAATGCTTGCTTATGACCGAAAATTGTGAAGCTAAATATGCAGTTACCGAACAGACACTTCTCTATATGCCACACTGTCCGAATTGTCTGACCAACAATTTGCTGTGGAGCAATTGGTGTCCCGAGAGCCTACAAAATCTTGTGCTCATCAATAATAGTTTTGAGAGTTTATCGTTGAGTAAGCCAGAGCGTTTGCTACGCTTAGATGCTGCTTACATTATGGATGTGTTGCCGTATGCAAAAGAATTTCAATTGGAGGATGATTATGAGACACGTAACGTTTTCAATGATTTATCTGTGCATGTGTTTCCTGTGGCGACAATGCCGGAAATCGGCGCAGCTTTTTGGGCACAACAGGACGCACCAAAGTATAGAGAGGAGGACGGCGATATGGTGTCGGCAGAGGAATTCAAGAAGCTTTGTATAAGCGTTGAGGCATGAAGGACGTACAAAAATAATTTGGTCAATATGGCGATAAGCGCAGTGGATAACTATCATCAAGTAGTTACGAATCATGTAAAGAAGACGTTGAAGCATTTGTAAATAAACACTCATCGCAGAAAAGGGTTGTGGAATATGCGATATCAGACTTTCATGGCAAAGGTATCTCACACAGAACTTCAACATTTTCTTCATTTGCAAACACATTTATTTAACAGAATTAACATTAAAAACTAAAATTATTTAACATTCATTAATAAGTCTTTCTAATTCTGTGCTTTTAGCAGCTTCTTCTTGTTCCAACTTTTTGCTTTCCATCAACTTCTTCGCTCTCATTTTTCTCTTACGCGCTTTCCTTAGCCGTTTATAATCCTCTTCCCTTTCCGCGTTTCCAGCCATTTTCGCCTGTAAACGTCGCTGTACCGACTCCTCATCGCTTCGTATTTTGATGAAGGTCCTTTTTTGCCTTCCAGTTATTTGATAGACACTCGGTTTAAAAGCGCATGGCATGATTTTGCATTTCTTATGTACGGCCGTGCATAAGAAATCACTTATAGGCAAATGTTGTACACTGGTCATGAATGCCATATCGGATGGTTCGACATTGATGAGCGAATGTAAGTAAACCGTGTTTGGTGTAATCTCTGTTGAGGGCGCTGCTAGGAGCAACTTGTCAGGATACTTTGGATTGAAGCGTAAAAAATGTTTACCCGTTGCCATATTGGTTAAAAGTTGCAGAGTTTCTGCGAGACTACCAAGCAACTGTGGCATTTCTATCTGATAGAGTTCCTTAAGCTGATGCTCTACGCTAGCAATCATTAGGGTATGTTGCAATTGTATGCTTAAATTGTGTGCCGCTATGCGTATACTCAATCCTTGATCCGAAAATCCATTACACTGACTAAAAAGTTTAAGGCGAAACCATTCCGCCAACAGCTCGTACTTAGTCATAACCTCAGCGCCAAATTGTGTTTTATATTCGAGTTTAAGTGCGTAACTGCTGAGCAGTTTTGTACCAGTTGGATCCTCTGCTGGAGGCATTTTTAGGCGTGTGAAGAAACGAAACTGAGTTTTGAAGTTATCCTTGTCTGTGTTGAGACTCCATTCAATAATTGCATTATTCGTTTTGATGACTTGACCGTTTAGTAACTCTAATCGGTCAGCTGTGTTGATTTGCTCGTGTGTTTTAGAAATACTTTCCAAATATTCCTTAAACTCGGTAACCTTAAATTCACTTATTATCTGTTGACTAGCATCGATTTCTGCCACCTTGACCTTTTCCTCCAAGCTAACGCTATTATTTTCCACATACAGCCATTGTGCTTCTTCACTGATGCTCTGGAGAGCTTGGAAAGCATTCTCAATAACAAGCTTATGCGTATACCAACCACAATTTCGCGGTGGCAATGGTTCCTTGAACTTTATAACTTTAAGGCCCGTATCATTACCATCCTCAATCTCCAGTGCCATTTCAGTGGGCAGGTCAGGTGATTGACCCGCAGTCAAAAGGAATAGCATGGATTCTAGCGGTACATAAAAGTGATGCATGAGCTGTTCTTCTTCGTCTAAGCTTACATTCCACTCCGGCTCCGCCACATTTTCAACATTATTCACATAGTAATCCATATAGTTTGCCAATCGCGCATTGAGTAGTTGAAAATTTCGCGTATAATCTCCCAGCACCGGCACCCAACCCTGCCGCCTGACAAGTCGCACATTTTCTATTTGCGCATTACTGTTAGTCAAGCCACTTTTGTGACAGTTGGGCATGGGTATACCAGCATGTGTGTTCAGCGTCAAATTGTTGTTATATTCCCGCATTAGTTGCTTTAATTTGACCCCATAAAATCTCTTATAAAGCTGTACTAAACGTTCGGCTGGTGCATAAATTGTCGCTTTTTTACTCTGCTCGTATTCTTTTACGAATTTATCAAATAATAGCTTTTCTGCAGTGCGTATTGGCTGCAGCGAACGCCAGCGCACGACATCGACATCACCGATCTCGGCGTACTCTTGCCATGCTGTGAGAACTCGTAGGCATGCAAGATGATCTCTTTTATTAAGCTGCGAACGATGCAAACTTCGGAAGACTTCGATATAATTACTTCCCTTGGCTGTATAATCGTATAAGATTTGTTTCACCTCCTTTTTGGTGCGTGGATCTAAAAGCACTCGGAATCCATCGAAATCATATTTCTCGTTTTGTTTCATAAAAATTGGGTGGACTTCATTTAGATGCTGAAAGAGCGCATCGCTTGGATCGTCAAATGTTTTGTTGAAGTGTGTGTACGATGGTTGATTTTTGAAGAATAAACCCGGCTCTTTTTTGGGTTGATCTTTGTTCATTATGGTAATAAGTGGTGTAGTAGGATCTTAAGGAAATCAAATTATTTTGAATACGTTTATCACGCAAATAATTTGTTTACAAACATGCACCGGTTGACAATTTGAGATGGTAGCCTGTTGGCTTTTTTTTTTATCGAAATCGAAGGAATATTGTTGTCAGGGACCGTAAAATTTATTAGTTTTGTTCAATAACTGAAAACTATTACATATTGTTACGAATTTATATTCAATAACGCAAAAGAGAGCCAAATTTAGAGAGTAAGACGTTGAGAGAGTTGATAATAGTTGCAAGTAAAAATTTACTTGCAGATAAAAAAATATATGTCAAAAACATAATATGTTTCAAAAATTCAATTGGAAAAATTTCAATTGGAAATATACAAAAATTTTAAACGCAAATATCTAATTACATACCAAATAAATTAGCGCAAAAAGGAATCTAGACGATGTTGTGAAATATTCAGGGGACATTTTTGACTTCCTTATTCAGTTATTTTCATTCATTTTCCATTTCCAAAATTTTAATTTCACCTCAACCTAAAAACCAAATTGTCAAAACAGCGCATCAGCTGTTTACTTGCGAATGTTTACGATTTTGTGTTCAATTTCTATGGTTCATAATTTAATTTTTTTCTCGCTTTTACTCTTAATTGGTCACTGACGCTCTTTTTGCAAGTACTTGCAAATAAAGTTGTTGAACGCAACTATATCCTATATCTATGTCTAGATATCTCTTCAAGCTTTATGTATAATGAAAAGTGTTTGTAACCCGGCGTCTCCTCAAAACAGAATTCTGTCATCACAAGCACCATTATAACATAGATTTCAAATGGAGACCGCCTCTGTCTTCTGGTATAACAGAGATGCCAAGGCAATTGCTTTAACAAGATTGCCTTAACATGAGCTGTCAGTTTGGTGATTTGACAGCTAATTTTTCATTTCAACGAAAAATTCACAGTGGCAACATCTCCACATTGAACGTGAAATTTCGCACGGCGTCCATTTGGCTTGAGTGTTTGGGCTTAAAAAATAAATAAAAAGAACATTAAGTGCATATATACAGTTTGCGAGCATCATCGCCAATTTTAAACAATTTTTTTTAACTTTCTAAGTGCTTCTGCGTACACGGCATGCCAATTCGGCGCCATTTTGCAAATTATGTCTAACATAATGAAGTGCCCACGCATATGCAAACATGGATTTTAGACATGATTCTGGTAGACAAAATTAACATAATTTTTGTTTTGTGGAGTTTCGGCGTAACGGATACCCGCTGTCAAAAATAGAACACAAAGAATTTTACGGCATTGCACAAAATTGCGGCGGGGACGGCTTTTCTAATAGCTTTTTTAATATCGGGAATTAAAAACATATTTGAAATAAAATATTAACGGAAACAATAAATTTAACAAATTTCAGTGCTTAAACCAAATCCAGTTTCCGCCGCAATTGTGTTTACCCTAGGGTTGCCAGATAACTTTCCCAAAAAAATCAGTACATTGCCCTCAAAAAAAAAAAAACAATATATGCGGAGAAAATCGTCTTTATTACTGGCATTTTGTTTTTGTTAACGTAACTGTCAATTATGTTTCTGTGACATGTAACGTTCGCGTTGCGGCCTTCTTCTAATTGTTTCATGGTTACAAACGTCAAATGAAAACAGTTGGAAAATTAAAAACAGTGCAGGGTGATAAAAATGATTTTTTTTACTGTTGGCAAAAATCAGTACAAATCAGTACAAAATCCAAAAAATCAGTAGTTCTTAAGGGTTTTAAAACCATCAGTACTGTACTGATCAAATCAGTACGTCTGGCAACCCTAGTTTACCCAGACGAATTTTCCAACGTAACATAACAGCAGTTCACTACCCGTTGATCCGCTATCTGTTGGCCGCAATTCTGTTCCGGGCATAACTCATTCTGAAACCCGGAATATGTCTATCCAAAGACTGCTGCTCCTCAAAAATATTTGTTTGGCCTACCTTGGCATATTATTTTATCAAGAAAAAATAAACTGCTAAATAAATAAAATAATAGCAATGGCAAGATTTGTTCTCTAATCCCTAATGTGATCGATTTTTTTGGCAAAACGATTAACCGGTACCATCTTTGAAGTAAACAAAGTGGAAAATGTCAAATACAAAAAACAGCTGCTGATTTTTGCTATACATTTTGTAAGAATTCGCAGTTTATTATAAAATAATACAATGACTGATGGTAAGAAATTGCAAATCTATATAAACATGGTATAGTATGATAAATTTAAATGTGTTACTTTTTTTCCCAGAGGAAATTATTAAACGGCGCTTGCTGATCGACGGTGACGGCACCGGCGATGATCGCCGGCTAAATATGCTGCTCAAACAATTTCTTAAGTGGACATTCTCAAAAAACGATTCTCCGGAAAATAAGTAAGTAAAAAGATTTTCGCATATAATTATACGTGCAACATGTATGTATGTACTTTGAAAATAAACTGAAAACCATTCTTTCCCTTAGTCAAATAATCTATGATCGGCTGCTGGCACAAATGGCCCAATGTGAATTTGCGGCGGCCAAAACCGATTACACAACCAAAATGATTGAAGAAGAGCTAAAGAACTATGCAAAACTCTCAGACTCCATCGAAAAGAGCATTGAGATGGCCAAGAAGGAGATAGAAGAAAGTAAACTGGAACTTGTATTAGCGAAGCAAATACGAAAAAATAAAATGGAATACGATATGTTGGCTAAAGTGATTAAAGAGCAACCCGATCGCAAAGATACAACGAAACAAATTGAAGCTCTCAAAAAGGATCTAGCCGAATTGATGGAGAAGAAAATCAAATTAGAACGCAAATTTCAAAAGCGACGAAATGATTTCACGCTACTCATGTATTCCATACGCGAATTGCAAGCGCAGCTGGAAGAGGAAACCAGCAGCGAGAGTAGCGATGATGATGATGACGATGACGCCTTAAATGATTTGGATGCAATGGAGTTGAGCGATGATGAGGTGATACATGTGCATAGTGGGGCGGAGAAAAATGAAGAATGCTCTATAGTGGAGATGAGGAAGTCCCATGTGAAGAAGGAATCACCGACAGATGAAAGTGGTTCAAAGGGTAATACATCGGTAGATGAAGATGCCATACTCGAGCTGAGTATTGATAAAGATGATAATGATGTTAAGATGGAAGAGACTATAGTTATATCCTAGCATTGGGAATATCTCATATTAGATTCAGACTAAACTTATTCGCGTATTTCTTTTTCAATAAAGTTATGTTCATTTACATTTTAACTAATAAGTATGGGCTGGAATTTAAATGTCCTTGCAGCATGAGGAGGCATTCATGTAGTTTCATAGGCCGTATGGAACCTGTAGGGATACTTCTTTCGCTTCCGTCGATTCAGTTGCTATAAAAGAAGTTAAAGTACATACCTCTTATTGAAGCCAGTGAGATCTTTTTTAACTGCTTTCGACTTTAAGGACTTTTGAGCCATGTTAATTCTATGGAAAAGTATATTATTTTTAATTTAAATTCCCATTTTTTTGCCATTTCGTATAATTTGGGATATAAAATTATAAACATGACCAAATAATAATATGGTCGTTTCACTGAAAAGGGAATAGGCGATTACCGTTGAACGGCCGTAGATAAAACTGTCAAAAACAGAAAAAACGCCAGCGAACATACAAGCGAACACACAAGCTATTTCCAGGAATAACACGTGCAAGAGGGTAAAATCCAGTGAGGAACTATAAAGGAGAATGCATAAGATCAGCTGACTTCTTCTTCAATCTTCATAAACACACACGAACACAAGCATTTTTTTTGTTGACATATTCCACACGCACCCTGGCATTTCCATAGGGGCCACATCTGTCAAATTCTTCTACATTCCTCTTTGCATGACACATCTGGCCTCACTATGTATGAAGCATGATCCAATAATTCTATATGGTAAAAATGTCAAAAACAGAAAAAATGCCAGCAAACATACATGCGAACACACAAGCTATTTCCACGAATAACACGTGCAAGAGGGTAAAATCAAAACAAAAGACGATAATTTGACAGCTTACTTTTCCAAAAACAAAATAGCCGTCCTCTGCTGCGTTCACCATTTTATTATTGCATCATGATTATAAATTATAATAAAAGTAACGAATAATTGCTTGTAACGGAAAAAGTGCCTCAGAGCGCAGGCTCTTTCCGGGATCGGATCTGGAGCTCAAATCATTTGCAGAAACGGAGTTGAAGCTAAAAATCACATATCTATCTCAAGTAAGCATTAAGCGTCCCAAGGCAAATTCATTCATATGGTAATGGTACGTGAACAGCTGACTTCTAGTTTTTAACTCGCCGTGTACAGAAGAATACAGGAGAATGTCAAACAAAGAAAAATTTTACTTTGAGTTTGACATTCTGCTGGACATAAACTTAAAGCCAAGGCAAGGCAAATTCATTATGGTAATGGCACTGCGAATTCGGCAATATTCGCCTCGATTCGCTTTAAGTTTTTGTCCATCAAAATGTCAAACACAAAGTAAAATTTTTTCTTTATTTGACATTCTCCTGTATTCTTCTGTACTTAACCCATTAGTGGTCAAAGCAAACCTACAATAAATATAAAATATATCATTGGGTGTTCCCAAATTGGCACGGTGACCACTAATGGGTTAAAGCGAATAGTCAGTGAAATGATATTTTGGGAGCGGATCAACCAAAAAAAATCATTTGATCCGGGGCCCTGGTAAAAACAACGAATTACGTATAACGAGTGGCAGCTGTCAAAAACAGCTGTTATCCGTATGTGCTTCAACTGACCAAAAACAAAACCTTTCCTGTTGTTTTGGAATCTGCAGGTAAAATTAAATTTTTATTATTAATGAATTTCACTCAAACATTTTTTTTTCCAGGATGTCGGCTACTAAAACTTTACGTGCGTTGTTACATGAATTACGTGCAGCTTCGCCCAATGGCTGCATAAAAGATTCGCTTGCCGCTCGTTATGTGCTTGCGCAATATAATAAATATTCTACGACCGATCAACAATTGTGTAAGGCAAGAGATGAGGCGCTTTTCCTTGGACAAACCTATTTAACATATTTATCCAGTTTGCGTAAATACAATGAATTATACAAAGAATACCATGGACGTGGTGAGCGTAGCGTTAGAGACACGGCAGATTTGGTGGGATTCAAATTGCCAACAGATCCAAAGTGAAGGAATGTGTCCAAAAGAAAACTACGTTGGGAATAAGCTAAAAGCTGAATTGTTGATTTATCATAAATACACCAAATAAAGAAAATAATAAAGCCATTTGCGCCGAAATTAACTTAAATATATTAAATATTAGCAACTACTTTTCTTCAAAATTAACGATTAAAAGATCTACAACGGTACTTGTGAACATTAGGGCAGTCCCCAAATAAGTGGAGGTAAATTTTATATCATATTTCTTCAATATTTCTATATTTTCTATTTTTTTTTTCTTTTTTTCTGAATTTCTTCTTTTGTCCCTATCGGAGACGGTTAAGGGGTGTCACATAGAGTTCAAAGTTTATTTTGCCATATGTCACCCCTGTGCGACGCCACTTAACCGTCCTCGATCGGGATCAAAATTTATACTTGTTATGCTCGAGTACAGGACTATCGATTTTGGGCATTAGATATAAATAAGTGAATATTTAAAAAATATAAAAACACGCTTAGACATTTATAATTCCCACTGCTTTAAACGTCAATATTAGTTAATATGTTGCATAATTTTAGGCTGGGATGAATTACACACATAATGCATACATATACATATACAGGTGAAGTTAATAAATGCGTGTTAAAAAGGATACTATTTTTGCTAAATATTTTTGTATAAAAAATAGGTTTTTTTAAGATTTTCATATACAAAGCATATATGGAAATATGCATATCGAAATAAATGTAAATTAATGACCTTTAAAACAGTACCAATATGGTGTACTAATTATGGTTACTGACGAAAAGTAACAAGTTCGACTTTTGGCTGACGAAAACTATCAATTTCGTTTAAACACCAACAATTTTAATGTAAAAAGTTTTTACTAAAAACAGTATTTAATTGCTGATACATTTCGTCATTTTATAAAATAGTTCGTTTGGTCCAAACCTTAAAAAGCTGATTTTTCGTATAGTGTTGTGATTTATAATCAAAGCTGATTGTAATATAATGCACTTTATCTGAATGCAACTTTTTACAGCTCTGCTCAAAACAAACATTTAACGCATTCCGATGTAAATGAAAGCACAATGGCATTTTATTCTGGGCTTGTTTCATTTTTTTCGGTAACAAAAAAATTCTTGCACACTTGTTGCTGGCAGCCGGTATTTAAAATGGTGGAAAGGCAATTGGTGCTTACGAGAAATTTTCTGCATCGGTTGATTGACTTCAATGCGAAGTATGTGCTTTAAAGGCGCATTTTACATGTATGTATATATGTACATAGGCATGTAAATGACACTCAGAAATAGGGTTGCCAGACGTACTGATTTGATCAGTACAATACTGATTTTTCGCGCCACGTACTGATGGTTTTAAAAACCTTAATGCTATGGTTATGGTTACAATCTTGATTGCCAATCAAAATCGGAAACATTTCGTGATTGGTGAGAGGTGGTTACGCTTACATTGATGATTGGAGCGCACATGCACAACATAACACATGATAATTAATGAGCACATACACAACATAACACATTATTACCTCTGAAACCTCGTTTGCTGGCTGCCTGTTTCACACAGCAAGTTTGCTGGATGTGAGAGTCCGAAAATTCTCTCACCGTCGGAGTGCACAACAACAATTACACGGTGCTCGACCAGCTTGATTGGTAGCATAACCAGGCCATAAGAAATACTGATTTTTTGGATTTTATACTGATTTTTAGCCGACACTAAAAAAATTCATTTTTATTACCCTGCATTGTTTTTAATTTTCCAACTGTTTTCATTTGACGTTTGTAATGCCGTGGTTTTGCTTACGACAATACTCGACGAGCAATGTGTAATGCCGTGGTTATGCTTACGAGCAAAACGCCGATGAAATTCGGAAACATTTTCGTCATCGGCGAGAGGTGGTTACGCTTAAATCGATGATTAGAGCGCACATACACAATATAACACATTGTTACCCCGAAACCTCGGCGTACTGGGTGCTTGTTTCACCCAGAAAAATTGATCGATGTGAGTGTCCGAAAATTCTCTCACTCGTCGAAGTGCACAACAACAATTACACGTTGCTCGTCGAGTATTTTCGTAAGCATAACCACGGCATAATTGTTGTGCACTTTGACGAGTGAGATAGTTTTCGGACTATCACATCGATCAAATTTGCCGGGTGAAACAAGCACGCAGCATGAGGAGAAATATGATTGGCGATACGGAAACAAAAACAAAATGCCAGTAATAAAGACGAGTTTCTCCGCATATATTGTTTTTTTTTTTTTTTTTGAAGGCAATGTACTGATTTTTTCGGGAAAGGTATCTGGCAACTCCACTCAGAAACCAAACCAGGAGGGATAGGGGCTAAAATAACTGTATATAGAATAAAACTCAACCCAATTTCAGTATCCAAAGTACATAAACTTAAATTATTTTCGATCATATTGTGAGCCAAGCCACAATTTGCATTGGCACTTATCAAAACTGGGTTCTATGCGAATTATCCTCTAGGATTGGATCTAGTTGCACTCCTACGCATATGTACATATGTTTATAATTGCATATCATATGCATATCCATAGCAGTTTTTAAGAAAGCATACATTGCGTACATACATATGTATATGTATGAGATCGCGGGATCGTACGAATTATGGGCGGGCGGTTCAAAGCTCTCAAAATGTTATAACGATTTCTTTAATCTTAAAAGCTAAGTGACATTTTCGTTTATGTATGTAAAATAAATGTGCACATTAAATAAGGAGAAAAAAATGGACTATGCTAAACTACACCCGGAAAAAAAAAAGTGTGAAATCAACCAAAAATCAACAAATTTTGTGGTTAATTTTTTTCAACACGATGCCTAATGTATGCCATCATGTAATCGTGTAAATTTAACACTACTGTCAAGTGTTAGTTTAACAGGATGACAACTGTAGAATTAACGCTAAAAAGTATTGAGTCTTCCTGTTGATTTTACAATTTTAACTAGTTAATGTTACAGTAAAAGCTGGTTAAATTAACACGAAGTGGTCCTGTTGAATTAACAATAACATCTTTTTGATTTTACCTTAAATTTATTGTTAAATTAACTAGAAAGTCTTGTTGATTCTGCAATTTATTTTTTTTAAATAAAAAAACATATAAAACATTAAATATATAATCATCAGATCAATAAAGCATATTCGAGTACATCACCCGCACAACCGACCAAATTGAAAGCGTCCTCATACGAATAGTTTATACATGGGCGATAGTACTTACTATCACTGGCACCGAGTAATGTTTGGCCGCTAATGCAACGGTATAAGCGCCGCATGCTGCGTGAAAGACTCCATTCGCTAAACATCTCTTCGTGGTAAAAATTGCAAACTATGAAGAGGAAAAAGAAAATATTGAACATTAAAAACTTTTAGAAACAAAAATGCAATCCACTTTTAACTTACCTGCGAACTAAAAACATAAATGGAAAAACCATTATCACGCACTGCCAATGATGCTAAACTCCCATCATTGCCACGGCACAAAATTTTATTTTTGTCAAAAAAAAATTATTAGTTTGTGTTTTGCACGAACAGCAGAACTTCAAACGTTAAAAAATTGTGTATGTTTCAAAATAGTTTTGACGTTCTTTTCAAAACTTTTTAAGATTATATTGACACTATCATCGTGTTGAATAAATCAAAATTCCAAATCACGTTTATGTTTGAACATTGTTTCGTGTTATATCAACCAACTTTAATTTTTGATTGTGGTTCTTGTTGTTTTAACATTTGTTTTCATGTTGTATTAACACTAAAATTGGTACGTCATTTTTCTAACATTTTTTTTTTAGTTTATAATAACACTATCATCATGTTAAATAAACCAAATTCCAAATGACATTTAGGAATAAAATTGTATATTTGAATCATCTTCTATATTTTAAAATTTCTTCATGTTGTATCAACAATAAAATTTGGTTGAATTTACCAAATTTTCAGATGACAGTTACAAAGCCAAAATCATGTTTCAAACCTCGTGTAATTTGAAAAAAATTTTGCTGTTCTATGTGTAAAGATCGATGGTGTTAATTTTACATGAATCGTGTTGATGATTTTTTTTCTGAGTGTAGATATTAGTTGTTTGGACCAAGATTATTATATGGATATTTCCTACCTACATAATATTATGTATATGCACATTTATTTATGTATATAAAATTCACTTCTATATATCCACATTAATGATCATATTATAACGCTAACAAGGTAATTGAGAATTATATATGTATGTAGGTATGTACATTAGCGCATCAAACACGCCGCAGGAAAGTGGTTGACCCGCATCAACATATTTTATGCTGTGCCTACTGCAATATCGCCAAAGGTGCAAGTGTGTTTATACATACAACATACATACATACATCTGTGTGTGTAGGTGGAGATGATGGTGTAACCTGGCACCCTGATTAAATGATGCGTGACAAATAAGAAAATAAAATGAGTAGATGCTCTTATGTACATTATTAAAAAAACTGCCTCTTGGCGGCTAGAAATGCGCTCAGCTACTGTTGTACGGCGTGGCTAAGTGCAGCATCGAGTTGAGATTCCTTTGGGTTCATTTACCTCAGTGTTTGGCAGACATCAGAATAGTAAAGTAAAGTATTATCATTCTTGCGAGCTGGTCATTGTATACATATAAGAGGTTTGGATAGCTTAATGATAAAAAAATCATATGGATATAACCTTTTTAAGTTTCCTCTTACATTTATAGAAAGTTATTAATTTTTTTATTAAAGCTCTTTGACCACTACCGATAAATTGAAATTACTTTCCTGTCATCATCACCTTAATCTGTCATATATGTATGTACCAGAGATCAGCATGCGATACATTTTTTGTGATTTAGAGCATACATGGCCACCCAATGGCTCCAGTGACTCCGTTTGTCTCCCAACAACATCGCTGTGGCTCCGAGTGGCTCCCAACAACAAGCAAATCAATTTCGACAGAATAACACACATTTCTTTTTTTCACAGAAATCGTCGTCGCGGCGAGCAATCAAACCTAATGTTATGTTCAGACACAACCTTAATTGAAAATAAAGAGCCTTCATTCAATTTTCAAGCATAATGATTCTCAATTTACCATACAAAAATTGACTAAGTTAATGCTTCATTAGAAATTAATGAGTTCCTAATGAAGAACAATTCTGCATGCAACCCTGTTAGAAGCGTTGTTTCATAAGCAAAATTAAATGTCATGTTCAGAGAAATGTCATTAGCGTCAGGGTCCACAAAACAGGTTGTTTCGTCAGATCAGCTGAATTCTTGTTCTTCTTCATCACCTATCAAACTTTTTTTTATTTCTGCTTATTCTATACATGCATTCGTGTTTACGATTGGTAAAAGTTGTGAGCTGAATGTCAAGTTATTTCGTCCTCCTTGCAGTTTTGACATTTAGGTCACCAGAGTTTGATATTCAGCTCACGGCGTGTATGTGTGTATGTATCTTGAGCCGACCTGTTAAATGGGCCAAGTAAATTAAATATGTCTGAACACCAAATCTCTATACATATGTATGTATGTAGGTACATTGTACATTTGTTCTTTTCAAAACGACATCTAAGAATAGAAAGTGCTCATGGGAGTATGCTTTTTTTTTATGTATGTTGTTGCAATAAACCGTTATTTGGCAAAATAATATTTTTATAACTCTGAGAAGAAGGTTGTGGCAATTTTTATTGTTGTTGTCGTGTGGCTCCCTTATGCTTAATTTGTGGCCACCTATGATTTAGAGTATACTCATAAAAAATGCGGTGGGAGTATGACCGCAATCGCAAAATATGCGATCATAATAAACACCTTACCGCATTTTCTTGATCAATTCCGGTATGCGGTAGTATGGATATCACAACACCGCAAACACCGCATATCGCAAACACCGCAAACACCGCATTTCCCAAATAGAGATATTTACAATGTTGCCAGTGCGATTTTTTGTTTGTAATTTTTACCGTCTTATGGATTTCTGATGAAAAATACTATTGATTACAATTTGATTTTAACCAAAGAATATCTATACAGGAAAACTCTCAGGATTGGTTTTTTTTTTAATTTTTTTCATTGAAAGGGCCACTTAAAATTTAGAGTTTGTTTATATTCAAAATAATTTGACTAATGAATTTCAAGATAAAAATATGTCCTATTTACATGAAATAGTTTTTTCCTAAAATCCTTGAATCACATTTATGGCTTCTTAGTAATACACATAAGTTTTGTTTACACATTTTTGTTTGTCTGTGACATAATTCTTTATTTTCCAACGAGGCATTCATTTAATTTTCACAATCGACAAAATTGGCTACGATACATTGATTGAAACCGAAGTTTTTGTCATTTTATTGGAGCAACAACAATACACATGTTTATTTTTATACATCTATCTATCAATCTAGCAATTCGTTTAACTGAGAAACATAGTTGAATTAGATGTCTTTTTTACGGCAAAGCTGAAGTACTGAATGTGTCGATCGTCATTTAAAAACATTTAATTCAACTATGTTGTCAATTAAACGGATTGCTAGTTTGACGGAAAATTATTCATTCTGATGGCCCTATTAGTCGTATTGGATTTCAAAAATGAATTTTTGATTATTTCATTATTGAAAAATATTTTATTATTCAAAAAACTGCCACAAAAAACAAAGCACACAAAAATAAAAAAAATACTTGAGAATAAATTTGCTTAAATTTTTTTTTTGGACGCCGCTAGATGTCGCTAAAATTTATTTTTCTCATAACTTCGGTATTTATAGTCCGATCTCTAAGTTTAATACACCAATGTCTTTGGCTTGAAAGGGCGGCTTATCCTATGGAATATTATTAACCATATGTGTGCCATTGGAGTCACTACCACTCAGTACTTAGTTTATACCACCCGAATGCAATTTCTTATGTCTGCATGTCAAACGTAATCAAAAATCATTAATCTTTTGCAAAATAATTATTTCGATCGCTTGAGCATAACCCGAAACAAAACACGTTCAACATTCTTAGGAATATAGGTTTTTCGGTTCCTTTGGTCTTTTAGGTTAATTTTACAGAAAAATTTTCTGAGGAGACCCCTAGTAAAATTTTATGCCAAATAATTTTCTAGAACATTTTAACCCTCTAGCGACCCTAAAAATACTATTTTTCCTGATTTTCTAAAAAGGGGGTCAAAATAACCCTTTATTGCCGGTGCTAGAGGGTTAAAGTGTTCTAGAAAATTATTTGCCATACAATTTCAGTAGGGGTCTCTTCAGAAGAAATCTTTGTGAAATGAACCTAAAGGACCAAAGGAACAGAAAAAACCTATATTCCCCGGAATGTTGAACGCGTTTTATTTCGGGTTCTGCTCAAGCGATCGAAATACTTATTTTGCAAGAGATTAATGATTTTTGACTACGTTTAACATGCAGACATAAAAAAGGTACATTAGGGTGGTACAAACTAAATACTGGGTGGTAGTGACCCCAATGACGCACATAGGGTTAATAATATTCCATAGTATAAGCCGCCCTTTTAAGCCAAAGACATTGGTGTATTAAAGTTAGATATCGGACTATAAATACCGAAGATATGAGAGAAATAAATTTTAGCGACATCTAGCGGCGCCCAAAAAAAAAGTAAAATATTTTCCGGCAATGTTTTCTAAAAAGACATCATATGCGGGAGCGTACGGCGAACTTTATTTTTTGCGATACGGTCTAATGTACATATCGTCGCTATAGAAGAAAAAAGACGCAAAGTGTTTTATTAAGTAAGAAAGCGCAAACTTTTTTTCAAAGAAAGACACATTAAAAATATTTTTCGAAAGATATTTTTCGAAGAAAAACGCTTTATTTTTTTTTACTATAAAGAAAGACGCATTTAAATATTTTTTTAGGAAAGAAAGACGTATTCGATTTTTTTTTCTGTGTCAATATTAATGCTAATGCGTCTTTCTTCGTCGAAATATTTTATAATGCGTCTCTGTTCGTCGAAATATTATTTAATGCGTCTATCTTCGTCGTGATGTTTTGTAAAGCGTCTTTTTTCGCCGACATATTTTTAATGCGCCTTTTTTCGTCGACAAATTACTGGCATGCGTCTTTCTTCTTCCGGAACGACGATATATGTATGTATATAGCGCTTCTTCGACTTTTATGTGATCTTTAAAGATCTTGGAGGTAAATTATTACAACTGAACAAAAAAAAACCAACTGTAGACAAGTGACTTCTTCTTGATGCCAATAAAGCTTCAAAAAATAAATAGTATTTTACTGAGTTCAATGCGCTTGTGAACTCTTTCATCAATTGCTATAATTTATTCAATAGTTTCAATTTGTCAAAATGATTGGTTGGCCGTTGAGTGCAAGGAAAGCTGATATAGACACGTTCAGAAAAAAGCATTATAAAGCTAAGTAATTTTCTAGCCTCTTGGTTTTAAAAGCAAGTCTTGTTCCAAAGCTCTTACAAATGCCCTTCAGAACCGGACTTATAAGACCAATTTCGCTTGAGTATACAGTATAGTATATGTACGTATATAGGTATCTTATAGCATTTAGTTCCATACAAATCACAACTCTATGAACTGAGCAAAAAACACATTCACATAATCTTCAGAATACCTACGTCCTCTGCTAAGACGAAAATCGCAAAAATATGATTGTCATAAACATATTCAATTGAAGTAGTTAACATCTTCACTTACTTTCTTTCTTCATTCTCATGTACCGATTATGTCTACACATGCAGTTTTCAATTAAATTTAATTGAAGTTAATTGCACGACAAGTGATGGAATTTCTTTTCTTCTTTCTTGGAAAACTTTATGTGCAAACTGAATTGTTGATTGGACTTTTGTCAGCAGTTGGCTCAATAAATATGCTTTACATATTTTATGCAGCAGAATCACTTATGCCCATATGCAAGGCCGTATCTAGGGGGGGGAGGGGATGGCAGGGATCAATCCCCCCCCCCCCCCCGAAATTAATGCGATTAAATTTTTTTTTATAATATAAATATGCTTAATTGTATTTTTTAGAAGCATAGAAATCATGTAAAAAGTTACTCTCAATTATTATTTGTATCTATGTATGTACTAGCAAGTACCCGGCTTACTTCGTTGCGCCGCAAAAATTAAATATACTGATGTTTAGCTGTGAGTAGAGTGTAAAAATGGGTTACACATTCATATTTTGTGCTTGTTTTCTGCAAGGAATGTAATATACCACCCTCCTTTAGATTAAATGCAAACACTTTAAAATTAAACAACGTTATAAACAATACATTTATTAACAACAAAAAACTCAAAGTTATAATAATTCAAACAACGTTTGGTACCTACACAGAGCGAAAACCACCTAATAAAATAGAACAAAAGTAAGAAGATATCTCTATAGTTTTTCTTTAAGAAGAATCCCTACTTACTTTTAATGGGATAGTCTTTTTAATAAAATCAAGAAGAAATCTTCGAATATATGTATATGTGGATATCTCCTTGAATTAATAAAGAGGGCGTTCTTGTTATTTTTATTAGGTTATCTAATTAAATTTATTATAAAGTTAGTCTTATATACATACATATGTAAACTGAGTTAGCGGTTCACAGTCGACAACAATAATGCGTAAAGAAAAGTTGAGTAGAAAGTTTTTTATTTATTGTAAGAAGGTATACTTTTAAATAAAATTAAAAAGATTTACCTCCCAAAAATAAGAAGAAATCTCTATGGAAATATCTTCGAAAAATTGAGTAAGAAGTTTTCTATTTATTGTAAGAAGGTATACTTTTAAATAAAATTAAAAAGATTTACCTCCCAAAAATAAGAAGAAATCTCTATGGAAATATCTTCGAAAAATTGAGTAAGAAGTTTTCTATTTATTGTAAGGAGGTATACTTTTAAATAAAATTAAAAAGATTTACCTCCCAAAAATAAGATAAGAAGAAATCTCTATGGAAATATCTTCGTCTCTGACTTCTGTCCTCTTTTTGGGCCACGAAGCTGTTCAAAGAGACAATCTTCTTATTTTTATGAGGATTATTTGGCTCTGTGTACATTAGTAGGCAAATTAGTTCATAAAATAAGGTACATCTTTTTCATTAATTAAAAACTTCCGTGAACACAACATTCTTTGTTTTGTTACCATTTCCAGGTATAAGAAAACTCTGGTTTTGTGGTGAACCAGTTCGCGACAGAGCGACATACATTTGACCGTGAGAAAACACCTCGTTGCGAAGGTCTACCCCAATATAGCTAAATGTTTGCCCTTGGGACTTGGGACGCAAATTTCACTCATACGGCCCATGAAAAGGGAAGAATGTTCCATATAGTTTAAATCCGGTCTGTAGTTAAATGCTGATTTCGTATGAATCGCCACATGTCTCCTCTGCATTCCACGCAACCGTGAGTTCTCTAAACGATTTGCATGTTCAGCGACTGTCCCATTTCTTCTGAACCTAATTTGGCGCCTTATTCCAGAAGATATAGATAACTGCGGTTTTGCTTTTGGCATGTCTAAGAAATTGTTTAACAAAATCATAAACTTATAATTAACTTAATTGGGTAAGAGCTTAATTTAAAATTTTACCATTGAAATTAATGGTGATTTCGTTTCATCAAAAAAATGCGCATTTTTGTTACACTCTTCAATTTTCCGGTTTCGTTTGCAAAATGAAGGTAAAACGTCAAACAGAATATCTTTTTTTAGTGGTTTTATTAGGCTAGTGGATCTAGTGGTAATTTAGTGTAAAAGAACTACATAAGTTTTTCACTTGCTACCCTGTTTTCGTTTCCTAAAAATGTACACTTCAGTGGTGTAAAAAACTCACACTTTTTACCCTCTGAAGCTTTGACAGGGTAGCTGGTTGCACTGAAAATCAGCTGACGAAAATTTTATTTGACAGATAAATTTGGTGAAATTAATTGGATTTTGCAATAACAATTAAATATGGGTGATAAGCGAAACCTAATTATTCATGCACATAGCATAGCAAACGGGGAAGATATGTATGTAATTTGAATTTGAAATGTTTTTTTTTTTTGTAGTTAATCCCCCCCCAAAATGAAATCCTGGCTACTGCCTTGCCCATATGTATGTATGTACAGCAGCATGTATATCCACATATTGTGTACGAATTAAAATTGCAAATTTTCGTTGTGTACAGATAAGGAAAGTGAGTTGTTCAAATAAAGATATTGTATGACCTTGAAAAAATTTATTAATCTTCTTACTACGGACATAGTCACCGAACTGCAACGAAAAGCGATGGGAACTTTTTGAAAATTTTTGACACTGACTTAAACATTTTCCATCGAAGAATTGCGTATGTATACTTTTATGAGAAATTAGCAAATTAGTCGTATCTAGCTAATAAATTTTATGCATCTGGAGCATTTTGTCCATTCTTCAATGGAATTGGGGCACCTCCAAATAAAGGACTAGGCCAATAATATTTTGCAGTCTTACTTTTGTACTAGAAAGGCAACTTTCTGCAGGCCAAGCAATAATGATTTCAAAAAAAGCCCCAATTCACTCCGCCCTAATACATACATTCTATTAGAAAATTCTGCTGGGCGGATTTCAATAGCTTTTTGTGCGTTTTTCCTTTTAAGGATACGAAATTTTTGAAAAATTAATAGCAAATTAATAATATCGTGGAGATGCCTAGATAATCTGTGATCTTTAGGTATCAAAAATAAATCTATACACTGAGAGAAAAAAAATATATGGAGGGGTCAAAGAAATTGTTTACCTATTTTGAACACTACTTTCTTTGTTTTGAGTAAATTTTCCTTAAAACATGTTAAAAGGTTTATAAAATATTGTTGTTACATGCGTTACCATGGTTTCATATACTTGTTTTAAAAAAATTCATACATTAAAATAATGAAAAATTCTTTAAGCGCCATTCCATTCCCAACTTTCCTTGTTTTGAAGACTTGAGTTCTTTAATTTTGAGAAATTAAATTCCCATACAAATCCCCATGGCAACGAATTTGTTTGAAAGTTTTTTTATGTTTTTTCCACATTTTTGAGAAAATTTACACAAAACAAAGAAAATTTTGCATTGGGACGCGTGTTCAAAATAAGGAAAATTATGTCTTTGATCGAGAGAAATTTTTTTTTTTGAGTGTAGGAAAAAATTTTAGTCAGAACAACGTCTGGTGGGTCAGCTAGTTGAATGAATATTCTAGTTTATACAATATTCGTTACTTCCCTTGCAGCTATCCACAAGTTCGAATATTTATTTACATACATACATTGCCGGCCTACAAATACCTCAATTTGCCGGCTGACTGTTTGGCTCTATAAGCACCCAAAAATACTTGCATCAAATAGTATGTCGATATTTATATTTTATTTATATCTATTAGTTACACATCGTATATGTACGTATGTACGTACAAATTTTTCTCAAATATATTCTATATTTCGTCGCTGCTATTTTCTCGGGCATGCTTCATATCTACATACATGCCTAAATGCATTTGTTTGTTATTATAGCGCTTTTCCTTTGCTATCGACCTTGAAATAAAACGCTCCCACTTGCTAAACAGCTACTTGCTTACTTATTTGCAACCAGCTGTCGAAATTAAATGTTGTGAACGAGAAAAATAAATTAAAAGATTAAGGAATTTTGCATAAGATACGTAAATAGAAACATATAGCCAATCAAAACACAATGTTGAACGAATCGAAATTAGTATATAATTATGCACTTTCAAGTGCTATTCATTCTTTTACTTTGCAACACTACTTTCAACTCAACTCGCTTAGCCAACTCAACAAGCTTAGTTTTTGTTGTTGCTTTCTATGTTATTCTCTAAGCTAGCTAGTGTTTTGCAAAAGAAAGCGGTTAATGTAGCCACTTACTTTTTTTTGGCTTATTTCATAGATTTTTCGCAGCGCATTAGATGATGTGCGAACGTGTGTGAGAATTACTATTTATACATATGTATTATGTACATACGTATGGTATTTTCCTTTATTTTAGCTGCCAAATCGGCTACTTTTCAGCCTAATTATTACGCATTGTTCTAAATTTTTTGTTTGTTTTTTTTTTATTTTTATTTTATTAATGTATTTTTTTTTTTATATAGAACTAGCTGGCCCGGCAGACGTTGTTCTGCCTAAAATTTATTCCTATAAAGTTATAAAACTGTCAATTCTCTGAACAAAAGAGATATACATATATTCGCCGCGACAAACCTAATTTCCCCTATCCCTATATCTATCTCTATCTCTGTCTCTATCTCTATCTCTATCTCTATCCCCATTCCTATCCCTATCTCAAAATGTATGGGAAAATATTTTTTTTTTTTGCATTTTTCGGGAATTTTATTGGATATTCTCCTATTCTGGCCAGAGAACAATCTGAATTTGTTCAATCATTCCTTTTATTCCTTATTCCTTTTATATTCCTTATTCCTTTATATTCCTTATTCCTTTTATATTCCTTATTCCTTATATATATATAGATTTAGATAATCGAAAAAATAAGTAAACAACGTAAATATCTCTAAAAGTTTAGAAGTATGTACATATGTATGTATGAACCGATGAAGATATAAAGCGTGTGGTCATCAACTAAATGGCGTCATATTAGCTTGAAGAAAAAGCTGGTCTGGTAATTCTTGAAATAGTAAATTTTTTCAGCATTTATTTTCAAATGACGACAAAGACATTAGATTTAGTCCTTTAAATTTTCTCAATATTTGCAAATTAGTCAACTACATATATCATACACGCTTTCATGGTAACCGCTATAGCTTCTCAGATCTCGCTTTTTTTGCTTTCCACATAAACCTCTATTTACAAGTCCTTTGAAATACTTTAAAGCCATAGCAATAATTCCCAGAAGGAAATATTATTTTGTTTACCCATGGATATCACGCAGGAGAATCTCTAGCACATAAATATTTCTTCCTATTGATCAATTCCAGTTAGGTACTTTTCGAACAGACCACACGATACTTATGTGCATACATACATACATCCCTACACACACAGTACACGTGCACTAGCCGCCACTTAATGGCTTGTTAATGGAGCGTGTCAGGATTTATGCACTTAAATGGCCAGCAGACAGCAAAACAGTTTTGTAAAATATTATCATTTCAACACTACCAACAGCCATCTTCCATTTAAACGAGAGAGGCGACCTTTCATATCCTTTTAACGGTCGAGCGTATAATTAAAACAGATATCAACAATAACAACAAAACAAATAGAAGGGATCCTTTTTGAACTATTTACTAGCTAAGCCTGAAAGTACTGATAGTTACATATCGTCGCTGCGCCAACAAATTCAGTTATATGTTTTTTTTCGATTTTTTTATTACATATTTATTTAGCGCTATCCGCTAGCCACATTTCTGCATTTCCCGTTTTCTGATATCCTTCTTTGGTTAGAAGTTATCAAACACAGCTATATGCTCTCAGTAGTAGAAATGCTCTGTAAAATCAGTTATACATCTATTTTCGTATAATTGTTTTTTGATTTCAGGTTATTTTTGTGTAAAAAAATTATTTAAAAAAAGCGTATGTGACTAATCTTCAAAATAGGAGGGGCACTGGTCAATTAAATAATGCATTTCCAAGCTATCGCTAATTGCATCGGACCCTAGCGAAGAATTGTATACACATATTTCACGATTTCTTACCCCCACTAGCAAATTTAAACAATTTGTAAAAAGAGCTATGTGCTGTAAAAGGGCGCAAATGTTTCATGCGAAGTGGTTGGTCAAAAAAAGTAAAAAAAAAAATGCACAAGTCTATTACATATGTGTAGTATCATTAGTTAACAATTCAAACTAGAAAAAATATTCTCTAGGATCACCAAAAAACGGTTTTTTTGCTCTCCTGAAAAGTTGCTGAAAAACGTATAGCTCTTTTTGTTGGCGCAGCGACGATATATGTATCTGTACTACAGCATTGCCGTTTGGGCCACTAAAGTGGCAATTTGAACCTTTTTTAAAGCCAGGCCACCTGAACCCAACTTTTTGAAAATATGCAATATTTGAACCTTTTTCAAAATTCGGGCCACTTTTGGTCCTTTTTAATTTCAAAACTATAATTATTAAATAATTTTTAGTATTTTCTTAAATATAAGAACAAAAAACCTCTTTGTTACTATTTTACTTTGCATTAGCAACTCTCCGTTTCGAAAAGTTCTTTATTTATTTTGTTTGCCAACACTACCATTGAATACTTTGAAATTTGGGCTGTTCGTTAAGATAATGAAAACGCACGGAGCAGCCCAGACACACACAAACATATGTATAGTTCGTTGATCCGTAGGAAAGTGCAAGAAACGTAGGAATTTTACCACAATTTACATTCTTTGCACTCATATTCGCTCTTTTTTTGGTAAAATTCCTACGGTTCTTGCACTTTCCTACGGCTCAACGAACGCTATAACAGTTTTTTTTAATTCCTTGCCTTTCTCGGGTTATTCCGTCTGCTCAACGAACAATCATATTAACGCTGCGTTAGTGTAGAGAATATTTTAAATTCCATTTTCTTTAAGCATTAAATAAACCACAAAAATAAAATGTGTTTTAGCTAAAAAAAAATTGGGGCCACTTTTTTTAATTTTTTGGGCCACATTTTGAAATTTTTGAGCGGCAACACTGCTGTACTATATACTATATACATCTGTACCCACCAAAAAATCTAAGCCTTATTTAAGAATTAAAACAGCAGATCTAAAGAATTACGAAAATTGTCATGAAAATTATAAGGGTAGCAAATTTGTATGGCGTAAGGCTTAAGCTAAGGCTGATTTTCCCGCGTTGATGTCATCAGCCATAAGGAGCTCTCTCTCTCTCTCTCTATCTATCTCTCTCTCAGAGCACACCTTATTTCAAAGGCTTATCCGCCATGCGAAATAAGGCCTAGATAAGTATGTATTAGAAAGTTAGGAGCATACAGAGTGAGCGCATAACAGAAGCAGCGCTGCCAGCGTACTCCTTTTATAGACCTGATTTGTAAACAATAAGCAAAACTTTTTTGCATGGTATATGTATATGTACATACATACATACATACATATTTTTGTGTGTTTATCTGTCACTTATTCAGTCAGTTTCATAGGCAATTGACTCATTGATGTCGACAAGTCATAAATGCGTTCGAGACCGCCATCATCTCCAATTTTGAGTGTTCAATTTTTATAGCGTTGTGCAGCTAGTATTCCGTTTTTCTATGTTTATACCCTGTAGCGTGAGCTGTTGGAATATCTTAACTTTTTATTCACAAAAAATAGAGTTTATAAAAAAGGCTAACAACCACTTCAATTCCAAATATCCTATTCCATACCAATATAATCAAAAGGGCGTAGAATAAACACAACTCACACTGAAAAACTTCCATTCAGTGTATAAATACAAGCGCATTCGCCTTAAAGTATGCAATGTTTACATACAAAAAATAGAGGCGATTCTAGAAAAATTCCTTACATATTTCCAAACCTGTTGATAAAGACATTATATTAAAGATACGATAATTATCCAGGCAGTTTGCATTTTTCTTTTTATTTCAATCGCGCTACTAGGTATATTTTAAGTGAACCCAACATACACACATCACCTTAGTTATTTCAATTTCGTTTATGCTACGTATTTCGACGAAGTGGCCGGTGGCAACAGCAGCACAATGCTGTTTCAGTTCAATTCAACTGCATTGACTTTAGCATGATTTCCAGTTGCACTTTCCAGCGATACACTCTGAAGTTTTTACACATAAAAATATGTTTACATGTACGTGCACACAAGGATTTTTGGGTATACCCTGCAAAAAATTGTGCGATGAATCCCGAAAGATATTTGTCCCGGATTGATCTCTTTCGAGAACAATTGGTCCACAATTAGTCCCCAATTGTTCCCGTACGGGTATGAAAGTAGACTAATTGTAGACCAATTGTTCCCGAACGGGTATAAATGTAGACTAATTGTAGCCCAATTGTTCCCTAACGGGTATAAATGTAGATTAATCGCTTTCATCCCGAACGGGTATAAATGTAGATTAATCGCTTTCATTCCGAACGGGTATAAATGTAGATTAATCGCTTTCATTCCGAACGGGTATAAATGTAGATTAATCGCTTTCATTCCGAACGGGTATAAATGTAGATTAATCGCTTTCATTCCGAACGGGTACAAATCTAGATTCCTTAAATGTAGAAATTTAAAAAAAAAATATGCAATGTATGTATTTAAAAAATTGTAGAACAACCGGTAAAACGAATTGAACACCCTTTCTTTTAATAACAATGATGAATAATAATTTTAACAAAATGTTGTCTACAATATCCTATGAAAAAATCCTTTACATTACGCTCATATAATGCATACTCAAAACTTACAATTTTTTAAATTTATTTATTGAGATTATTTTACAAAATTATATAATCTTTATTTAAATATGCATGAACATTTACAATTTTTTAAAGATTGTTATTAAAAATTGCCTTGGCTAACAACTTGGAAAAATCTACATTTGTACCCGTTCGGTATGTTAGTGATTAATCTACATTGGTACGCGTTCGGTATGAAAGCGATTGATCTACATTTGTACCCGTTCGGTATGAAATCGATTGATCTACATTTGTACCCGTTCGGGTATACAAGTTGAACAATTAGTCTCTTCATAGGACATGCTCGAACAAATGCGATCAATTCGCTCCATACAAAGGGATGTAAAATTGTATTAGTCGCATGCTCCCTTGCGATTGATCCCGGACACGTCCCGGATTAATCGCATTTTTTGCAGGGTACATACATAAATACATACATACATATATCCATGAAATAATGATTTTTTTTTTCATTTGTTGATTTTTCGATGCATTTCAAAACCAAGTGCAACAGCCCGCTCTCGCTTGCACCTCTTCATCTTTCATATACTTACAATGTTTTCTCTTTACGTACTCGTTGTCGTTGGTATGCTGTTGGTGCAGCATTAGTGCACTTTTTCATCAGGGTGGGAGGTAAACAATAAACATACATATGTACTAGAGGTCGGAAACTATCGATAGTCAGCACCATCGATAGTATACGATAGTTTTTTGCAAACTATCGATAGTATATCGATAGTTGACGATAGTTTCGGGTGATTTGGGAGAGTCTACGGCTACGCTCACACTGTAACCGCCTTTTGCCTTTTTACTAATCACACTGTAGGCTGCGTTATATAGTGCGCTTTCCAGAAATGTATAACAGCTATTAAAAATCTAATATCGTTTGATACCCATATTGTAGGGTAATATTAATGTTTTTGGACAATCACATTTTGACCGATAATTCAGTTATCGATAAATTTATCGAAATATATCGTAGTCCAAATGAAACCTGGGGCCATCCCCTTTCGTTTGATACCCATATTGTAGGGTAATATTAATCTTTTTGGGCAATCACATTTTGACCTATAACTCAGTTATCGATAAATTTATCGAAATATATCGAAGTCCAAATGAAACCTGGGGCCATCCCCTTTCGTTTGATACCCATATTGTAGGGTAATATTAATCTTTTTGGGCAATCACATTTTGACCGATAACTCAGTTATCGATAAATTTATCGAAGTCCAAATGAAACCTGGGGCCATCCCCTTTTGTTTGATGCCCATATTGTAGTGTAATTTTAATGTTTTTGGGCAATCACATTTTAAACGACCATGCGACTAGAATGCATAGTCGTATTTATGTTGATTTGACTACTTGCTAGTCAGCAATTCAAACCCTGCAGGGAATAGTTTCCGTTTGTTTGGTGCCTAGTTGTCACATTTCAAATTTTCAATAAACTATCGATAGTTCAAACGATAGTCGAAAACCATCGATAGTTTCCGACCACTAATATGTACATATATGTACTTCTAAACACCAACAACAATACAACAATACACAAGAAGCAAGAATTTTGTAAACAAAAGCAGCCACCAACAAAGTCAGTTAGTTAGCAAGCCGAACGAACACATTCCTCGCACGCAGACGGGAATCAATGCAGCTGAAAAAATACATATGTATGTACATGCATATCCTCGTTTAAAGTGCAAAACCGAGTATCGACCAAGTACAATACTTCTTAAGTGACATTTTGAAAAACATGAGATTTATCTAAAAACACATTTCTGGAGCCCCTCCCCATCCATTTATACAAGAATTTTGACGCGTTGGACGAAATGTGTGTAAAAATGTCACTTATAGGCTTGACAGACGGCAGCGATAATCCCGATTACCGTAATTAATTCGATTCAAATTTTACCCTGACAGACGGCAAATATTGCAGAGTAACAAAACATCTAAAGGAAGGTAGGTGCGGCGCAGAGGAGAATTTTTTTTATTTCCAAAGGTAGAGTGTAATGTCACAATCAAAGCGAATTCACATCATGGTAAATAGGAATGTGCGAGTCCCAAGCAACCCAATAAACCAAAAGGCTTGATAATAACATTATAACAAGCTTACAAACATAAGCATTAAGCTTGAGAAATACTTGTGTAAAGTATTGAAAAAGTCTTAAGAGCAATTGTAGAAAAATCAAAACGGCACCCTTTTCATAAGCTTACATTTAATGTAATTGTAGAAAAATATTACTTGTGAAAGCTTGTTGTAAGCTTATAAATGCAATTGTATGTATAAATAGTAGAAAAAAGAAAAAAATAAATTTTTATTTGCTTTTTTTCATTTTCTTTCCTTCTTCACCTTTACTGCAATGTTCTTTATTTTATATTCTCCTCCTGTTTCGAACCATGACATCAACCTGAAATTCAATCCAATGGCATCATATAGTCGGACATTCAACATTATATTGAATTTTATTGAGGCTTTTATACTTCTCTTTTCCGAAAGAGGAATAATGAATTATATGAATCATTGTGAAACCAAAATTTAAAAAAATTTTACGACAAGCTTAAAACAATCTTATTATTAATAGTTTTTCAAGCTTTCATTGCAAGTGTAAAGTAAGCTTATTGTAATATTGTTTTCAAGCTTTTTAGCATAAGGGGTATTGAGAAAGGCTTACATAAAGTAAGTGTTCCTCAATTATTACAATCATGCTTGTGAATAAGCTTACAATTAAGTTTATAAAAACTGTATTGCTATAAGCTTACAATGGACAATTGTTATAAGCTTGTTCTCAAGTCCTATTACATTTCGCTTACTTCCTGGTCTGTTGGGAAATTCATATTTCGACAAAGGCGAAATATTATTTTGACATTACAGTCTACCAATTACAATAAAGAACAAGTAAGGAAGCCTAAGTTCGAGTGCAATCGAACATTAGATACTCAGCTGTATGCTTTCATTGTTTGTTTGCGTTTGTTCGATATAGGGTGTATTTTATATGAAACGAGTGCTGCATAAACAGGGCGCAGCCACGCCCATTTTCAAAATTTATATCAATCATCCAAATAAGCATACAAATATTATTGTTAGTGCAAAATTTCATCCCTCTATGACTTTTAGTTACAAAGACTTCACGTTACAAATTCCAAAAGGGTGTTCCAGAAATATCTTTGTTAAAAAGTAGGCGTGGTCATAAACCGATTTCAATACATTTTTGCGTGTCTATTAACACATGTTATAAAAGTGTATAAACCAAGTTTCGTCATAATATCTCAATTATTTGTCGAGTTAAAGGCTAAGAAATCTCATATATCCCTTTGTCTAAAAAGAGGCGGTGCCACGCCCATTTTCCAAACTTTTTTATTTTTTGTTTCCGGTCTATTGTAAAACTCATGTCACAAAATTTCAATGAATTATCTTTATATTTCACATAGATATCGCTTAAAATGGTTTTATTAGGTCACTTTATAATACACATATATAAAAGTGGGCGCGGTCGTCAACCGATTTTGGTAATTTTTCGTCCACACATTTGGCTAAGTAAATATATCACGCGTACCAGATTTCATCGATATATCTTTAACGGTTTCTGAGTTATGGCTTATTAAACTTTCAATATTCGCTCCTTAATAAGTGGGCGTGGCACCGCCCATTTTCCAAAATTTTTGTAGTTTTTGTTTTATGTCCATAGTTGGACTCCTGCCACAAAATCTCAGTGATTGATCTTTATATTTGACAGAGATATCGCTTAAAATGTTTTTATTAGGCCCCCTTATATTTCCTATATATAAAAGTGGGCGTGGCCGTCAACCGATTTTGATAATTTTTCGCCAAAACATTTGACTAAGTAATTATATTACGCGTACCGAATTTCATCGATATATCTTCAACGGTTTCTGAGTTATGACTCATAAAACTTTCAATGTCTGCCCCTTAATAAGTGGGCGTGGCACCGCCCATATTCCAAAATTTTTGTGTTTTTTGTTTTATGTCCATAGTTGGACTCATGCGACAAAATTTCAATGATAGATCTTTATATTTGACAGAGATATCGCTTAAAATGGTTTTATTAGGTCACTTTATAATACACATATATAAAAGTGGGCGTGGCCGTAAACCGATTTTGATAATTTTTCGTCAAAACATTTGTCTATGTAAGCAAATTACGCGTACCAAATTTCATCGATATATCTTCAACGGTTTCTGAGTTATGACATATAAAACTTTCAATGTTTGACCCTTAATAAGTGGGCGTGGCACCGCCCATTTTCCAAAACTTCATCAAATTTCTTCATAAGGGCCCGAGCTCAATACGTGGGTAAAATTTTAAAACTCTAGCTATATTAGTGGCTGAGATACCAAATTTCCGATTTTTTCTATATAGGAAAAGTGGGCGTGGTCATGGTCCGATTTCGCCCATTTTCAATACCAACCGTCCCAGTCTCGATACCAACTTGCGTTCCAAATTTCATCAAAATATCTCAATTTTTGCGCGAGTTAGAGTGTTTACAGACGGACGGACGGACGGACGGACGGACAGACGGACGGACGGACGGACGGACGGACGGACGGACGGACGGACGGACGGACATGGCTCAATCGATTTCTCTTTTCACCCTGATCATTTTGATATATATAAGTCTATATCTATCTCGATTATTTCATTCTGTTACAATCCACCGTTATGTGATTAAAACTATAATACTCTGTGTACTAGTACAGCTGAGTATAAAAATACATTTAAAATTTCTGAATTCGCCTATGCGCCCACCTTCCTAGATCTGCCTCGGATTCTTCATTTTCTTCGTTTTCATTCACAATAGAAAGTTTTCGCCAGAGATGTCATTACAAAATGCCCTAAATTTTGAGGACTAACTCAAGACATATTCCGGATTGCCTCCAGTTAATTCTCAAGTTAACTCCGAATTAGCTACATACATATTCCGGATTTTCGCTGCCGTCTGTCGATGCTATTACGCAGTATTGCACTTTGTAGATACGCGGTTTGGTGGCAGCTGTGATGCATTGGGTAGAGTGCTCGCCTGCTATGCCAGAGGTTTCGGGTTCAAACCCCAGTCCGAGCAAACACCAAACAAAATTTTTTCTAATTAGTAAAAATCCAATTATTGGGTTTTTTAAGAGCAGCGGTCACCTCTCGGCAGTGGGCGGCATACCCTCCGAGTGTATTTCTGCCATGAAAAAGCTTCTCACAAAAAATGCATTCGCCGTTCGAAGCCGGAGCACACCTCGAATTTGGAGAGAAGCTCGGCCATAAAACTCGTCAGAGTTATAATAGCGCCATTGTATTATCTTATTATTAGATACGCGGTTTTGTACTTTAAACGACGATATGCACATTTGTGTGTGGTGGAACAGGTTCAACCAACAACAACAATTGGCTTCTTGCTCGATTTGTTCAATTGTTTGATATTTCTTGCTTGGTATGATTGAATAGAAATTTTGAGTGGTTTTTTGTAGTGGATGTAATGTCGGTTATTGGTTATATAAGTATGCACAAATATTCTTGGTAAAAGCTGATCTTATCTCCATTTCTCCTGAGGAATATAATAAAAAGTCATCAAAGTCTATATGAATGGGTGGGTACAAACTTGGTTGATTTGTTGTCACTCCGAAAGCTTTTGATAAATTGTATAGCGGCATCGCAGTTTGAAGGCTTATAATAGATAATACGACGCGAATATAAATCAAACGAGTTTTAGGCCGAGTTGCTCCACCAATTCCAGGCGTGCTACTTAACTTTTCTCCAGGGTATTGAGTGGACGTACATATGTACAGTTTTAGTCCGACTTCGAACGTTCAATGCATTTTTTGTGAGAAGTTTTTTCATGGCAGAAAGCACATGGAAGTTATATCGACCTTTGCCGAGGGCTGATTGCTATTTCTTTGATTTTTAATCAATTCATATTTAATTTTTTGGTGCCTGATCTGGACAGAATTCAAAGCCGGGGCCCCTGCAAGTAGGCGATTACTTTACGCACTAGGCCAAATATGTAGGCATAGGTTAAGTACATATGTACGTATCTACAAGGCAAATGAATCTTAGCAAATAAATCAAAACTATTTCGATCATGTCTCAATTAATTAATTTGATTACATAGATGTCACATTTCTCCTTGTAGAGTATCTTTGTAGTATCAAACATATTTCAAAAACTCACAAGTCACTGTCAATATAGTTGCACACATCATATACATACATACATACATCTGTATGTATGTAAATTAAGGTGGTTATCAAACGTATGGAGACAAATTTTATAGCATATTTCCTCAACCTCACCCCCTAGGTCGCTGTTAATATAGTCGAATATACCACATAGTATAAATGTTTTTCCCGATCGGAAACGATTAAGGGGTGTCGCACAGGGATCCCAAATGGTTATCTGAACCTTGACCCTTATGCGACACCCTCTATCAATACCCGATCGGTACCAAAATTTATATGTGGTATCTTTGACCGTGCTGTTACCGATGTAGGGGGTGAGACTGAAGAAAATCGTTAATTAAATTTTGAAGGACCACCCTAATGTATGTATGTGCCTACATACTAACATGCACATGAAACAAATTAATAATTAACACTCAATTTGGGCACCAATATGTACAAAAAAATGAGGTGCGTTGACCCCATTTCATCAAAATTACCTACTTTAAGAAAGAAACGGAGGGAACCGATGGAATGAGAGACCGTTCATTGTTTAAATGTGTGACGAGATAGAATACAACACAAACTACAGTAAACAAAATGTGATGGGACAGAACAAGTAAAAAATTAACGATAAAAAGTAAAAAAAAAAAATATAATAATAATAAAGTTAAAAAATTATTATACAAAAAAAACAAAAGCAAGCTACTTTCTTTGGTAGCTTGACTTGAGTCGGCTAAAATGAGCTCAAACATGTTTGAGTGCATTTTGAGTGACAACACAACTTGTTTGTTGGCATGTTATAGCCCAGTTAGTCGAGAACGTAAACCCGTGTACCGTGTCAGCTGATCCAACCTATTTAATGGGATTTGTATGTAACCGATTATTCAACGACGTACGACGCAGAAGCCCGTACCGCAGAAATCAAAATCATTTTGATTTTTTACGTAAAAATGTGTCAGCTGATCGCTCGCATGGTTGCAAGGTAGAAGGGTTGCCAGTTGAACATTTTTAGTTATTAAATATTTAAACAGTAATTTTCACAGCTTTATACAACTAACTCAACAAGATTGTAAAATGTTATCGAATACACATATGTATATGTTGTATTGTGGAAGGATTTTCCGTCATCCTCCGGAGAACGAAAGAAGACACTGAAGATGGCGCATATTAGCCGAAACCGGTTTGTCTCCAAACCAAACTTGACAAGGGATGACGGAAAATCCTTCCACAATACATCATATTCCTACCCTGTCGGAAAAACAAGCAACCAAAAAGTTATATGTATATGTGTTCACATGGAAAAAATAGTATGTCTGCTTAAACGAACCATTTATTATTACTTTAATTTTTAAAAAGAAAGGAAAGAAAACGTTTATAATTGTTTTTTAAATCCCAAACAAAATGTAAATATATATATATATAAATTAATAACAAGATAATAGCTTTGTTCAACAACTTTTCTTGCAAGGACTTGCAAAAAGAGCGTCAATGTCAAATTAAGAGTAAAAACGAGATAAAGAGAAAATTATCAACCAAAGTAATTGAACACAAAGTCGTAAACATTCGCAAGAAAACAGCTGATACGCTGTTTTGACAATTTGATTTTTAGGTTAGGTTGTAATTGAAATTTTTGAAATTGGAAATGAATGGAAATAACTGAATTAGGAAAACAAAATTCTACTTTGGCTATTCCACAACATCATCAAGATTCGTTTTTGCGCTAACTTATTTAGTACACAATTAGAAATTTGCGTTTAAAATGTTCGTATATTTCCAATTGAAATATTTGCGATCATATATTTTTGACACTTCTATTTTTTTAAAGCTGCTAGTAGTTGCAAGTGAAAATTTTACTTGCAGCGTTTATCAACACTCTCGAGGTCTTACTCTCTCAATTTGGCTCTCTTTTGCGAATTTTTTGGGTTATTGAAAATAAATTCGTAACTATTCGTAAAAATATGTAAAAATTTTGAGATATTGAACACTCCTAATAAATGAAGATATTACTGAAAATTAAAGCAAAAATTGTATTTACACAATGGTGGCGGTATTTTCTTAATTGATAACTCTTGGTGGTCTTCTTCTGCAATTTTTCTACATTAAAAAGTTATAAATTGCCACAATAAATCTGAGTTTCTGTAACAAAATCAATTAAAGTGATGTCACACTAATACGATCCACATTTTGTCACCATCTATTTATACTAGAAAAGATATGAGTTACAGAAACTCAGTACAGATTTCTTAATTAAACACAGATTTTTGTGAGAATCTTGTTGCTTCCCAATATAATTTTTTTATGGATCTTCAATTGTAAATTTAATGTTCTGACTGTGTTTTTTGTTATTTTTTTTGTGTTTTAGTCCTTGATAACTATCACCAAGGTGTGATGGAAATATATTGGGCAGCAACAAAATTACAAGAAAAATGGGTTTTAATTACCAACTAAGCCGTAAAAAAGTAACTAAATTAATAAAAAAAAAAGTCGTCAACGACAACTTTAAAAACGATGAAATTAGTATTTTCTTGTCATTTGGCAAATAATGCACAGTTGTGCATTGAAGACTAATCCGCATAATCCGAAGATTAGTAAAAATCTTGTTTGTTCAAAAATGACTAAACGGCAACCCTGCCAAAATGTAAACAAACTATATATATATGTAAATATGTGTGAGTAAAACAGCTGATTGCTACGGGCTCAAAAAATCCTAAAAATTGCATACGGGCGTTTGCGTCAGCGAGCGGACCACACGTTCTCGACTAACTGGGCTATTAGTATGAACGTGCGTGTATTGGCCATGTTGGGGAGCTGTGTGCGGCATTTCTTGCTAATTTCATTTACGTCTCCAACATTGGCGACAAGTCTTGTTCGAAGCGTTTACGTGTGCAGTTCAGTTAGTTGTGCGGCCGGCCAATTTGTGATTTCTCAGATACTTTATGCCTATACCTTTTCTGGTTTGTTTGTCTTTCTGAACAAATCAAATTGTGTGTGTGTGTGAAATAAATAGAAAGCAAATAAATAAACCTGATTCTCTAAAAAAATATCAAATTACAAATCAATGGCGGAATTGCTTAATTATGAATTTAATATGTTCAAAAGCAAATGCACTCAAGTGCTAAATGGAAATTGAAATTTGATAGAATTCAAAGTGAGTTGCTAGCGGCGTTTTATGGTGTTTTTTTTTTTTAAATATGCAGCTACTTGGCGTTTTTAGCCACCGCAAAGATAAATACAGTAGAATCGCACAAAAGTTAACTCGCGAGAAAGTTAAACCTTCGGTTAAGTTAACCAAATTTGAGCGTCCACGTACGGCTCTAAAAAGTTAACTCTTGGTTAACTTTTCTGAGCTTATCGATTTTTTTTTTTCAAATCCAACCGTTTATTTCTCAACAAAAACAAGCTCATTCCCCTTGTTTCTATGTAGTCCCGGAATTTGCGTGCATTCCCCGAATTTCTGTGTAAAAAATTATTGTCAGTTTCGCGAGGTACAAGTGTACTATTGAGTGGTGTAACATAGTTTGTGTGTTAAAAATGGCAACAAAGCGGAATAAACCATCGCAAATTAGATTGAATTTACATCAAAAAGCTGATATTTTAAGAAAACTTGATGAAGGTATTCACCATTAGATTATAGTGTATCTAAAGTGGCCATCTCAAAAATAAAGAAAAAACGATATGAAATTTTGGAGGCAGTGGCAAGCACACAGGAATTGGCAACCAAGAAAACTTTGCACAGGTCGGAATATCCCGTTCTCGAGGCAAGGTCGTATAAATGGTTTTTGAACCAAAGGCAACGCAATTGTGCAATTAGTGGTCCAATTTTAAAATCAAGAGCTAAGCTTGAATTTGCCAAAATGTACCCTAGAAAAAATTTGTATGCAAGATGGATGGCTAGCAAATTTTATGTATGTAAATTAAATCTAATTTTCTGCTTTATAATGATTAAAACTGAGATATTCAAATAAATTTGATATGTTATATCCCAAAAATTATGTTTATTACAGTATTCTATCAAATTTAAAAACCACCTGGAAAAGTTAATATTTCGGAAAAGTTAAATGCCCTTGGGACCATTTGGTTAACTTTTGTGAGATTCTACTGTATATGTACATATAAACATACGCGCGATTGGGTAAATTACATGTGCCAGTGTTAGAAAAACGAAATGCAATTTTTATCAAGATCAGTAAAAAAAAAAAAGATATACCTACATCATATGTACGTTCCGCTCTTCATGGCGAACAGTTTTTTTGTGCAGAAGTATTGACGTCATATATTTATGTATGTATAAAATTAAAAATAAACATTAAAGTTTAAGAATTTTAATTAAGACAAAATCAAAGATAAAATGGAAAAATACAGCAACAATTAATAAAGAAAAAGTACTGAAATTAAAATTAAAATTTGAACAAAATCCGCCTTCTTTTGTTTCTGTTTTACAAAGAGATTGAATTGGAAAAAATAATGAGATAAACTAAAAGAAAATAGATAAAAAATATTCAATTAAAAATTATAAACAAAAGTTTTATAATTATTTTTCTTTTTTCGATAATACAAGCATATTTACAAATTTATTGTGGAATTTACAAGTTATTTATTTTTTTTTTTACAAATTAGTTGGCAAATACATTTTTATGAAAATCGATGAACGGCTAAAAATTTGTAAATATGTATTGACGAGTACCTATAAAAAATATTAAATATAATAGGTATGTGATTAAACATAAAATAATAATAAAAATATATGTACATATGTATAAGCAATAACAAAAAAATAAATAAATCAGATCCTGCGAAAATAAGCCAAAAAACTATACTAACTACATACATTAATAATTATTTATTTTCTTACACATTTCACCGTAAAACTCAATTTTTTTCACTACCTACATATGTATTTTAATGTTTCGCGGCGGCTCTTTTGTTTTATGATTTGTTTGTTTTTGTTTTTTTTTATCGCTCAGCGACTAAAGGATTTACATACATATGTACATGCATACATAAAAATGTACATTGCAGGGATGCCACTTTTGGGCTCTTCCTACCAAAACTGGTAGGTTTTATTCTTTTTGGTAGGTTGGTAGGACGATTTGAATTTTGGTAGGTTTTTGCCTTCGTTCAACTAAGATCACTGATTTGGTACATTTCGTTACTTTGCCACAACACTGTTGAGAAAACCTAAATAGAAACGTTTTCTTTGAGCTTCAAGTACACTTGCCCCCACAGACACAACTGTAGGAGATTGAAAACAGAAAGGCATTGCTGTACCAAGTGGAAACAATGTCCGCTATTTCCGTCGATAAATCTTCTTACGTTTCCTTCAGGATCAGTTGCTTGCCCTCATTATTCCTCAAATGTTATTCCACAAAATGTAAATCCTGATTTCCTCCGCACTGGACGAGTGGTGGCAGCCACTAATACCCAATCCAACCTTATCCGAATATCATTTAACGCCAATTCAAGTTTTTGTTTATCTGGAAACTGCTGCTTTCTCCTCTTTTCCTTCAAATTTTTATCACTCATTCTAAAATTAAATGAAATTTGTACAAATAATATTAAACTTAATACTAAAGTTAAAAAAAAAAAAATAAAATAATTAGACAGTTTTTTTTAATTTTAAGCGGTAAAAAAACAAAGGTATCCGGTTACTCCAGGGTAGTCGGTTACTGGCACAGTTACCCTAAATGAATTTGTTGAATATGGTTAAATCTCACATTAAAAAAAAATTTGTAGGTTCGAAGCCATTTTGGTAGGAAAAAAATTTTCTTAGTGGCATCCCTGGTACATTGCTTGATATGTATTTTTAGTCTCCCGTCCCACCACGACGCAATCGCGCTATCTTGTTATTATTATTAGTATTTATAGCTATTGTTGTAGTAGTAGTACCTATGTAGTTGTTGTTGTTGTTTTTATTATTGTTTTATGGGGTACTGTGCTTCGTGTGCTTTTCAAAATTTATTGCCCCGTTGTTGGTCTGGTTGCAGTTGATTTTGTTGCCGCTGCTGCTGGTTTTGTTGTTGTTGCTTTTGGTAGTGCCATAACCCGTTTTCACACAACCAGACACAAGCGACCTGTGGCGTCGAGACATAAACCACTCGCATCTTGGCAATACGCAACAACAACAACAATAACCTAAACTGCCCCACCAGCCAACAAGTCAACAGCCAGTAAGACAGGCAGGTAGGAAGGCAGGCAATCGAATAAGCAGTCAGGCCATGTGGAGCTCAAACAAACAAAAGACAAACAAACAAGCAAATCAAACAACAACCATAGCCAGCGTTGCCGTTTGGGCCACTAAAGTGGCAATTTGAACATTTTTTAAAGCCAGGCCACCTGAACCCAACTTTTTGAAAATATGCAATATTTGAACCTTTTTCAAAATTCGGGCCACTTTTGATCCTTTTTTACTTTCAAAACTATAATTATGAATTAATTTTTAGTTTTTTCTTAAATATAAAAACAAAAAACCTCTTTGTTACTATTTTACTTTGCATCAGCAACTCTCCGTTTCGAAAGGTTCTTTATTTAATTTGTTTGCCAACATTACCGTTAAATACTATGAAATTTGGGCTGTTTGTTAAGATAATGAAAACGCACGGAGCAGCCCAGACACACACAAACACATATGTATAGCGTTCGTTGATCCATAGGAAAGTGCAAGAAACGTAGGAATTTTACCACAATTTACATTCTTTGCGCTCATATTCGCTCTTTTTTTGGTAAAATTCCTACGGTTCTTGCACTTTCCTACGGCTCAACGAACGCTATAACAGTTTTTTTTTAATTCTTTGCCTTTCTCGGGTTATTCCGTCTGCTCAGCGAACGATCATATTAATGCTGCGTTAGTGTAGAGAATATTTTAAATTCCATTTTCTTTAAGCATTAAATAAACCACAAAAATATATAAAAATGTGTTTTAGCTAAAAAAAAATTGGGGCCACTTTTTTTTAATTTTTTGGGCCACCTTTTGAAATTTTTGAGCGGCAAAACTGACCATAGCGCAAGCAACTCAGCAGTCAAGTCATGTTGGAGTTTTACTCCTGCCATCTACTTACCTATTCCATCTACTTCTCCACCTATTTTGGCTTGTGTGCTTGTGCTTTATTAGTGTCTGTGATGAAGTTGATGCTAATGCAAATCTCCATTAGTGCGCGTTGAGACACCATAGTCCATTTACATATTTACTTATATACAAGATGACAAAAAAAAATCGCATGCTTATTCAAGTCAAGTTAATGATTACCTATAAAGTTCCGATATTGTTAAAAAAATCACAGTTTTCGATCTGTTTGAAATTTAGTGGGTATCTCTACTTGATATATCTGTCATAAACTTTGATCAATTCCTCTCCGGTAGCATAATTCTTATGCAATTACCACCCAGTAATGTAGCCGGCAGGGGCTAATTCTTTATCATGATATGGCGAATATCAGCAGTCATTGGTTACTATGGAAATAGACGTAAAATTCTTACAGCATCCAGCAATGACTTCTTCGCCACCATGTACCTACATACAAATTTGTTTATTCGTCTTATGTTGCTGTGCGGTTATTTTGTTTATATTTCTTTCTTTCATATTCCAACCTCTTTTCTTAGACATATCCATACATATGTTTTTACCTACTTGGGTACCTATCTGTTCTTACCTTACATAGTTTATAATACTTACTTACACCAGCTGAATTGAGTTCTTTTTTTTTGTTGCTGTTGTTGATCTTAACCGTGTGTGTAGTGGTTTGTTTGTTGTAGAAGAACCAGTTTTTCGTAAACATCAGTAATATGCTAAAGCAGAACCAAGTCAACCACACCAACAACAACAACAACCAAACGCAGTCAGCATTATTGGTGTTAAGAACAATAAGCCAAAGAACATCCATATGCTTACCCTGCAAAAATTCCGAATACCTCCATTCACTCTTCTATGAAGTACTCCTCGCTGTGGACTAACCGAGTACTCGATGATCTACCACATTTCATACAAAAATAAAAATAGGTAAAAAAACTTTTTAAGTTAAACGGTTTTATGTTATACATACATTGCAATGTTTAAGATAAATGTACTAAAAACCAAAAAATAATAAAATAGATACAGTCGTGGGAATTATAAACATTTGCATAGACTAGACTAAAATAAAACCGTGGGGCACGTCAATTGTCTACAATCGTTGATTAAAATGTTTGTTTTGTAATGTTACACTATAATTAGGCAGTTGTTCAACCGACAACGATGGACGTGTGATAAGTAGGGCTAGAATGTGGAAAAAAGCTAGCAAGCTCGATTATAAGCGAGTTTTAGGGTTTCATAGTGGTGAGCGAGTAGTACTTTTATCATATGTTTTGTCGATTAAAGACAAACTACGAGCAGTGAAACGATTCCTCGTGTGAATGTCCAACGATAAACTAGTTGAAACATCTCTTTTATTAACATGGAGTGTATAACTATTGGAATTTCCATGAGCAAGAAAATAGTAAGTATTTTCCTCACCGTCTGCGGGCCAACTGCCTAATGACGAATTAAACGATTCTTCTATCGCACATTAAGTCGATAATTTGTAGACAATTGACGTGCCCCCCGGTTTTATTTTAGTCTAGTCTATGCAAATGTTTATAATTCCCACGACTGTATCTATTTTATTATTTTTTGGTTTTTAGTACATTTATCTTAAACATTGCAATGTATGTATAACATAAAACCGTTTAACTTAAAAAGTTTTTTTACCTATTTTTATTTTCTAGTTTTTAGTTTTTATTTCGCATTCTGTTTAATTCATTTAGTGCTTCATTATTGCAAGGTTTCTTGCCCGTTAGTTTATTGCAGTCCAACGCCTCTATAGCGACCCACGCGCCACCTATCGGAAGTTTTTTTTAGGAAAATATTTCCTTTCAAGGTAGTAATACATGTTCCGAATTTCAGCCAAATCGGACCATAAATGCGATTTTTGTAAATATAGCGACCCACGCGCCACCTAGCGGAATTTTTTTTTTAAGAAAATATTTCTTTTCAAGGTAGTAATACATGTTCCGAATTTCAGCCAAATCGGACTATAAATGCGATTTTTGTAAATATAGCGACCCACGCGCCACCTAGCGGAATTTTTTTTTAAGAAAATATTTCTTTTCAAGGTGGTAATACATGTTTCGAATTTCAGCCAAATCGGACCATAAATGCGATTTTTGTAAATATAGCGACCCACGCGCCACCTAGCGGAATTTTTTTTTTTAAGAAAATATTTCTTTTCAAGGTAGTAATACATGTTCCGAATTTCAGCCAAATAGGACCATAAATGCGATTTTTGTAAATATAGCGACCCAAGCGCCACCTATCGGAATTTTTTTTTTCATAATATTGCATTGTCATCGGGGTTATACATGCGTGCAAAATTTCAGATTAATCGGTTGACAGAAAGAGGGTGAAATTTGAATTACTAAATTTGACCCAAGAATAAAGAATAAATAATAAATAAAACAAACGGGGTGAGCTAAATAAAACCGTTTAATTAACATGGCCATGTCATAACATTGGATTACATACTCCAGTCCTGCATAACATTAAATTCATCCATGGAGTACCTAGTCGATTAATTTATAAATTAAATTAAAGAAATTTAATAATTAGGTAATCTCCTATTTAATTTGTACTAATTAATTTTGATTATAATCATTATAGATACCCTCGGGAAGCTCTATACATACATATGTATATTGCCTTCTAATGTTCTTTTCAGCTCTAAAATCGTAGAGTTGGCCGCCAGGAATTCAATTTTAATTTTTGTCACAAAAGTCGGTTTGGCGCTTATGAAAGTCTCACTTAGGCGGTAATGCAGTTTAAACGGCGATATGCATTTGCTTAGTCGTCATTGCTATAAACATTTGCTATTTGCTGTCCGTTCTATACTCGGCTAACTACCCTGCAAGAATTGCGTGACCGAAAGTACATACTACCTTCTTCTTCTTCTCTCTTGATTGGCGCTTAACCGTCTAGACGATTCTGGGCGAGTCCAACAGAGCGCGCCGATTGCTTCTGTTTCGTGCAGCATGGCGCCACTTGGGAACACCTAGGCAGGCAGCATCTCTGTCCACCTGATTTTCCCAACGCAGTGGAGGTCTCCCTTTTCTTTTGCGTTCAGCGGGTTTCGATAGAAACCCGAAAGTACTACCACTATTACAAAAAAATAATGTTACCAACACATTTGCACTCGTATGTGTTTTTAGCCAAGTTCAAAACCAATGAGAAATGACCAGCACAGTTCTTGCAGGGTACAAGATGTCGATTGTTCCTTTGGGGCTATGTTAATTATTACAGTGTAAGTACTCCACCCTCCACCAGTGGTCCATATCGAGCCGTATGCGCCGGAAAGATGTAAAAGCCATGATATCCGATTTTCATTTTTTTGTAGAAATGGCTTACTTGTCATCAGCCTCACCTTTCTCAGAAATTTTATGCCTGAAAAATGTACCATTACACTGCTCTACAGCCAAAAAATACTCTGAACGCGACCATCCTATTTATATGTAAAATCGGTCGCTGATTCCGAAAATCGGGCTCATTTTTAATTCTATGGGAAGGTTTTTGAGATATCGGCAATTTACCGTTATTTGGCCAATGGCTCCACTTAATCCTGTATACCTCTTTAACGCAGTGAGCTATCTTCCTTGGAGTGACACTCAACGAAAGAAAATTAAATTTCCTTTTCATCGCTGCTACAACATTTTTCTGTAACTCTTATAGTTTCTGAAATATTGACGATTCAATTTGAATTTTTTCGATTTTTTACGATTTTTTGAAGAAAAAATTGATTTTGTCAGGCAATATCTTTTAAACCAATGTCTTCACCTTCGGTTTTACTCCTTTACGTGAAGCTCCATTCTATTGGGAAAAAGATAAGCTATCAACGAAGAAAATCCATGGTAAAATAGAAAAGTTATAGGCGATCAAGTAAATACATCCAAGTCGCGCAATGCCTCTGCACGGGTATATTCTATGCATGTTATACCCGTAAATGGGCTTTTATCTACTGCGCTGCCAATGTGCTGCTACTGCAGATTGGTATAACATGCATAGAATATACCCGTGCAGAGGCATTGCGCGACTTGGATGTATTTACTTGATCGCCTATAACTTTTCCATTTTACCATGGATTTTCTTCGTTGATAGCTTATATTTTTCCCAATAGAATGGAGCTTCATGTAAAGGAGTAAAACCGAAGGTGAAGACATTGGTTTAAAAGATATTGCCTGACAAATTCAATTTTTTCTTCAAAAAATCGTAAAAAATCGAAAAAATTCAAATTGAATCGTCAATATTTCAGAAACTATAAGAGTTACAGAAAAATATTATAGCAGCGATGAAAAGGAAATTTAATTTTCTTTCGTTGAGTGTCACTCCAAGGAAGATAGCTCACTGCGTTAAAAAGGTATACAGGATTAAGTGGAGCCAGTGGTCAAATAACGGTAAATTTCCGATATCTCAAAAACCTTCCCATAGAATTAAAAATGAGCCCGATTTTCGGAATCAGCGACCGATTTTACATATAGATAGGATGGTCACGTCCAAAGTACAGACAAAAAATTTCATTTTGTGATCCAGTGTTATTAAAAGCAATTTTGATGTAAGTACACAATTTCAGTTTGTTTATTTTTTTTGTGAGTGCGAAGTGGCTCTTACATCCTTTTTTCTTTTTCAAATTATTGAAGACTAGTGACTAATAAACAAATATAACGGCTTTTTGTTGGATTTTAACCAATGGATTTATCACTTTGAAGCCTTTTACTTTACATTTTATTACATATTGATGACCAGTAGGGGTTTATTTCATTTCTTGCATTCACATCTAGATAATTTCCCTGCACACTTAGGTGCTGAAAGTGATGAATCTGGTGAGAGGTTTCATCAGAACTTAATAGTTTTTGAAAGGCGATATCAAGGATCTTTGAACAAGGATATGATAGGAGATAGTTGGGCAATCATACGTGAGAAAAATCCAGAAAATTACAAAAGAATAGTCAAAAGTGCTTACATCCCCACAATTTATCCTCTCCTTAAAATCGCGAAATGTATTTTTTATTAAATTAATTTTATATCCTATCCATCGCTATTTTGAGAGACATTGTGTACTTCAAAACTGATAATAAATTGAAAGAAATAATATTAAATGCTACTCCTTAATAAAATTTTATAAAGAAACCGAAAATTTTGGGTTAAGGACTTTCAATAAAAATAGGTTAATATCAATACTCGTACATCCGATTATTGTGAACGTAGTGTTAAAGTGTTCACATTTAAATTCTCTATAGGATAGGAGGGCTAACTTTTTCTCCTCAAACAATTTTTCGGACTTTAGGACAGTCGAGCCTGAAATTTCTTAAATAAAATTAGATCTTTTTCCAATTTTTTCCATTCGTTTTGCGATTGTAACCAGACTACTTGACCAATTTTTGAGTGTGGAGGCAAAAAATGTTTACTGGAATTCCTTTTACGAGTTCTTCTTAGATGTCAAATTGCTAGGATGACGAATAAAATTGGTTGATGCAATTATGTGATGCAATGTCTTGCGTATATGGCTTTTTCTACATTTCTACCGATATCTCAGAAACTGAATCTGCCACAACAAAATGGAAATGATATTCGAAATCAGCGTAAAATTTCCCTTTAAAAGAGTATTGTTTTATTTTTGGTGGTTAAAGTTGATCAAAAATTGTCGAAAAGCGAAAAAAAAAAAAATCGATAAAGAAATGAAACTAAAAAAAAATTATAAAAAACCTTCTCCTGAACATTTTTGAATTTGGCTTTTACATCTTTCCGGCGCATACGGCTCGATATGATCCCACGATTTTTGCAGGGCAGTAAAAGAAATAAAACTTATGTACGTATAACAACAACAAGCAGACACATCACAAAGAATAAAGCTCAAAGTTCAAGTGAAGTTGAAGATGATTTGGGTTGAGCGCAGGAGTAGCTAAGTAGCAAAGATATGTACATACATGTTTATGTGGGTATACATATGTATGTATTTATACAGAGTATGTGCCAAAGAATACAAAAAATTATGTCTCGCTTTTAATTGTGTTTTATTTTTTGGCGCGTTTACCGCGTTTTTAAGTAAATTTTCGGATCTTTAAACTGGATATATCTGCAGTTTCGAGGTCTTTATGACACACAAGTATCCACCGTTTTCCACACTTCAATATCGTTTTTTTTAGCACCCTTTATGGTTAAATGCAGGGACCCATTTTAATTAATTAAATTTTTTTTTTCGGAGTTAAAAAAATAAACGTTCGGATATACATATCGCACACTAAATCAAAAAGCGTCACAACTCAAAATTTTTCGAAATCGGGTTTCTTCCATAAATTGGTACACAGAATATATCTCTAGGGGCTGCCAAAAAATCTTTTCCATCAGTCTTTTTTAACTGAGAAATAACTATTATACGTAGCCTTTTCCCATATCATTGCATATAAAAATTAAAAAGTTTTTTTGTCTCTCCTGAAAATTTTTGAATTTTGAGTTGTAACGCTTTTTGATTTAGTGTGCGATATGTACATTAAGCCGTATCACGAAAAAAAGTTTTGCGTGTGTCAGTTTTATTTGAACACTTATGTCGAAAAAATATTTTTGGTGTAAAAATTTTTTTTTTAGGCCCGCGTTAAAAACAGCTAAATCGCGTTTTTTGTAATAACTACCTTATTTGATGTCGGATCTCTATCATCTTAATGTCGCTGAAAAGGTCCCGCCGAGCACTATATTTGGCCCATATAAAGTTTCGACCTCAAAGGTTGTTCTGAGTTTTACCTTTAAAAATTTTGGAGTTACTATCCCTAGATTTTTTTATTTTTATCACTAATACAAAGCTCTCAAAAAACCATGAGGACACCGCTAAAAAAGTTGTAGCCCTTATTCACAAACAAAAAAGTTATACCGTTTTAAAATAAGGGAACCTGTGTTTTTTGAAAAATTATCCCAAGTTCTTATTTATATGAGGCAGTAACGCCATACAATATGAGTTTTTGATTAAAAAGTATTCTAAGTCCTCGCTTGACTTGAGTATGCTGTACCGCGATGGAACAGCTACCAATACTGGACACATAATATGAAAAAAATTATTGATGATTGGACTATTCGTGCTGATCAACGTTATTTATATTGAATGATAATGGCTGTAGTGAAGATTTGGCAAGTATTCAAGTGGGTCCTCTAAGCACAGCGCGCTGGCTTCACAATTTCAGCATCCGTGCGTATCGTAAAATCATCCAAGTTATTTAGAAAAGTTGCCAGAGTTTGTTGTAAAATTATAAAGAGACAACGGAAGTCTAAATGTGTTATCAATACTTGCGCTGGGTGCGTCGTCTGCCCCTAGAAATGCAGCCAACAATTGAAAACAACACACTTTACTTTAGTTACTCATACGCCCCCCTCCATCGGATCGCTTTGTATGTGAAAACTGAAAATTCGTTTTTAAATATCTCGAAAATGGGAGCTAATCCGGATTTTCTAAAAACGCCATCGTAATCTGGAGCCAAAAATTAAGCTGACGTGTTTCGCCGTTTCTCTGTGGTATTTTTGCCTCCCTACTGTGTATTTTTTTATAAAAAAAACAAGTGTTTCATTTTACAACGTTATAACTTTTTTGTTTGTGAATAAAGGCTACAACTTTTTTAGCGGTGTCCTCATGGTTTTTTGAGAGCTTTGTATTAGTGATAAAAATAAAAAAATCTAGGGATAGTAACTCAAAAATTTTTAAAGGTAAAACTCAGAACAACCTTTGAGGTCGAAACTTTATATGGGCCAAATATAGTGCTCGGCGAGACCTTTTCAGCGACATTAAGATGATAGAGATCCGACATCAAATAAGGAAGTTATTACAAAAAACGCGATTTAGCTGTTTTTAACGCGGGCCTAAAAAAAAATTTTTACACCAAAAATATTTTTTCGACATAAGTGTTCAAATAAAACTGACACACACTAAACTTTTTTTTTGTCCATATAACGTGATACGGCTTAATGTACATACATAACTTTTTTTTATTTCAATATATTAAAAGTCCAAAAATATCAATTCTTCGAGCACTTTTATTTTAAAAGTTATAGCTGTTTAGTCCCTGGTTAAATGGTGTATTGTTTCTTCGAGAATTGTGGTCATTTTAAATTGGTAGATTTTCAATTTTCCTGCAGGGCATGTATGCATGCAAATAAATATTACGTTTGTGTTCGTCCGTAGTTTACATAAAGCTATATGGTATATTTTTTTTTTTCGAAATTTTCGCAAATTGGCAAGCATTCGAACAAAGTCATTCGCACACATTGTATTTCTCGGCTGCTGATTTGGCCTATAAAATTGCTCATCATCAATTTTCTAAACAACAACAAATTGCAGTCTATCAATTTATATACATACATATCTCTACATAATAAGCTTACATATGTACATACATACATACATATGTAGATATGTACATATTACTAGCAAAACAAAAACATTACGAAGGTGTGAAAAACATAATCGAAGTGAATTAATATCAGATGAAATAGTGTCGAAATATTTTGCAAACTAAAAAAACAACAAAAGAAAAAAAAAAATAATGCGAATCAGCTGGAGTAAATGTGAAAGTTTATTGAATTTTTATACATATATACATACATACATATCTACATATACATATACTTATGTACATATATGGATTCCGTTTGTGCCCAATAAACACAAAAGCGAGGATGATATCGTGGCGAATTCGAGATGAATTCGCGGAGGTGAATGTAATTTTTCGGACTTGTATCGAGTTCGAGATGGACTCGAGATAAATCAATTATCGCAATAACATTTATTAATTTTATTAAATCTTGCTTTAACGAAGAAATTCCCTGTTGGACTTTAATTTACCAATTAAAGCTCTACTCAAGCGACTGAAAAGCTCGGATGATATCGTGGCGAATTCAAGGCGGATTCGCAGAAGAATATTTTCTAGAATGTATTCGCCAATGAGCCTAAATCTCGAATCGCCAACGATCCGAGAATATAAAAATGCGCGAATCGCTAATGAGGGGTGACTCGCCTGGGAATTCGGATTCGCCGATCTATTGTCGCGAACTATCGCCGCGATAATATAATCAGAGAAGCGAACTCGTCTCGAATTCGAGGCGAATCCGTTGTGTTTATTGGGTGCATACAAAATTTTAATAGATTTTTATACCTTTCATGAGAATGAAATGGTATTATAACTTTGTGCCGAAAATCAAATCTTGAAAGTACTAGAAGGAGGCGTGACAGACCCATCAATATATATACCGATATAATCAGAATTATGAGCTGAGTCGTTTAAGCCATGTCCGTCCGTCCGTCCGTTCGTCTGTCCGTCTGTGTGAACGCAAACTAGTCCCTCAGTTTTTGAGATATTTGATTGAACACGAGTGAGTTTTGATGCTCAATCGATCATTTGTCGGAATTGGCCGAATCGGACCAATATAACATATAGCTCCCATACAACCGATTGTTCAGATATACACATTTTGCTGTATAACTTCCCCATTTAAACAGCTAAGGACATGAAATTTTGAAGTATTTGCACACATGTTGGCCTAAATAAGGTTACCGAAAATTGTCAAGATCGGACCACTATAACATATAGCTGCCATACAACCGATTTTTCAGATATACACATTTTGATGTATAACTCCTCCATTTTAACAGCTAAAATCGTAAAATTTTGAAGTATTTGTACCCATGTTGGCCCAAACAAGGTAAGCGAAAATTGTCCAGATCGAAGCACTATAACATATATCTCCCATACAACCGATTGTTCAGATATGGACATTTTGGTGTATAACTCCTCCATTTTAACAGCTAACGGCGTGAAATTTTGAAGTATTTGTACCCATATGGGCCCAAACGGGATTACCGAAAATTGTCAAGATCGGACCATTATAACATATAGCTGCCATACAACCGATTGTTCAGATATACACATTTTGTCGTATAACTCCTCCATTTAAATAGCCCAGACAGCATTTTTTCTAATACATAAATCCTTCCATAAATAACCCACACAATTGAAATTATAAATTATACTAAATCATGCTATGTACAACATACATAGGTAGCTTTTCGTTTCCCCACTCATGAAAGGTATGAAGTCTTCGGTACGGCCGAAGACAGCCGCGCTCTTACTTGTTTTTTTTAATTTCATGTGCTTATTTTGCAGTATTTAGTTTTTAATGATACGTAGGGCAGTAAAATGACGTAAATATGTATACGGATATATGGAAATTTGTGTGTTTAAAACTTATATAACACATGCCAATAAAGTAAATATCAGAAAATTAAAAATGCAAATTTAAATATTGTGCGCGCTATAACAATAAACACATTCTATGCTTGAAAGGGAGCGCCAGTAAAAAATGTTTTTTGTTATGCAAAAGTTTTTAATTTTTCCGCTTCTTATTCTTTATTAAATATTTATTTTCTTATATAGGTAGATAGTGAATGCTTGAACCCAAAGCTTATAAAGTAATATGTGATTAAAAGAATTGTGTTTAAAACAAATGGCACTTTTAAAAAATACAAAGAAAATATAAATAAAAAAAAAAACTGAAAGCGCAAATAAAATTGCGAAAAAGTTAAAAAAAAAAAAGCAGCGATTGCATAAAAAATAAAAACAAATAAACAATGGGTTTTTCATCGGCCCTGCAGGGCCGTGCCGCGCACGAGGCATTAATCGTGCGTCAAGACGCTGAACTGCGCCTTATGGAAACCATGAAGCGTTCGATACAGTTGAAAGCCAAATGCGATCGGGAGTATGCGATCGGTTTGGCTGCGGTTGCACAACAGGGTTTGAAAATCGATCGCGCCGACGAAATGCAAGGTGAGTTGAGAAAGGCGAACAATACTTATAAAGAAACAAAAAAAAAAAAAAAACAAATGTATGACATACTTGCATATGCATTTAACTTTATTCGTTAAGAAAATGGCTAAAAAATTAAAAAAAAAATTAAATGCTAATATACATACATACATATGAACATACATAAATGTACCTGTTTTTATTATAACCTCGGCGTTTATTTAATTTGTGGTTTTATCTTAACGTCTGTCAAATGTTTCATCATTGTACTTTTTATAAATAGGTATATAATAAATAAATAAGTATATATGTACGTATGTACACATATGTAAATGCATATATGCAAGTTTGAAGGTAAAAGTTGGTAAAGATAAGTATAGAGGGTGAATCGTTTTGTGGTTTAATCTAAGAAATAATAAAATATATACATATGTAGGTACTTTTTATAAGTCTTGGGTTTATACAACAATGACTCGTTTGTTGATCCGAATAAAAAAAACCAAACAAGCACCTCATTAAATATTAAACATAATAACGTTTAAAGCTCTTCAGCGGCTCTCGAGTATACTAACATTTTAATAAGAGCCACCAAAAGAAGAATGAATAAAAGCAGCAATGCATGTAGTCATACTTAGTGACCGAAAGTCTTCTTGCTTATCAGCGCGAAAATACATTTCCTTTTTTTCTTTTATGTAGAAAGAAACTTTGCATTTACGTCACGCAACCAACAAAAGCGTCATAGTTTATCATTTCAAAACTTTTTTTCACCACTCTTTCAGTGTAAAATTGCAAAAAGAAAAAGATTTTATTTAATGTCGTATTTTAAAAGAACTTCGCACAAACAATGGATAATGAGGAATGGGGGATTTTTGCAATTATTTTTATCTGCACTTAATATGCACACATGTACTTGTATGCACATACAAATATCCAAGAATTTCTGCGCATATATTGACCAACTTTTAAACTTATTAAACTCTGTAAAAAAAAATATCAAATTTGTGTGCGGGCGTGCGGGTTTTAAGCAATAATTTTACTTATATTTCGGCCACTTAATACGAAGATCTAATTTTAAGTTTTCATTTTACTTGGTTTAGATTTTCTATTCTCTGTTTCACGGTATTGACCGCAAGGCCTGACATAAACTTCTTTCTACTTTTAACAGTGTAAATCCGCAGGCTTTGCAAAGTTCCTCTTCTGAGTAACTTGAAATTGCATAGAGATCGAATTACATTGGCCTTCTTGTAGGTACTCTGAAAAAATACCCGTAGTTAACTCAACAACTTTCCGCTGTTGAATCTCCGTCTTTGATTCAACAGCAAAAGTATTTGTTTTAACGGCAAAGTTTTTGATTCAACAACTTTCCATAGTTAATTCAAAGATGGGCGTTTTTGATTCAAAAACTCCCTTGCTGTTGAAATATTTTGAAGTAAATAAAAAATAGAAAATTGTTTTTTTTCAAACTCGTTCAATTAAAATAAATTTTCGGGAAAAATATATATATGTACATACATATATGCAAATATAATTACAAATAAAGGTAAGTCACAATAATGATATTATTTATATACATATTATTATAATATGTTAAAATTATATGTACATACATATATACGTTGACAAATTTATTTTGTATTTTCAGATTAAATATGTTTGATTATCCCGTTTTTCCGATAGCGAGCAATCGAACGAGCCAAATCTGCAGGTAAAACTTGTCGGCGATGAGAAAATAATCAAGTTATTCTTGTCGTGGGAGTTATGTACAGGTGCATTGATGCAGTTCAATGAATGCGGTATCAAAAATATTGAACTGCTTGCAATGATGCACTCCCACGACATCGACGAAATATTAAATAAAAAAGAACTCATCGCCGACAGGATAAAATTCCGCAAACCTACAAATGTGACGGTCGGAAAACAATAAAGAATGTGTTATGAAATAATAAAAAAAATAAGTTGAGTTTGTGTTTGTGTAAAAAGCCCTGCAGACAGTGATAGTCATTTGATATATCATTTGAGGCGCACGATTGATGGATAATTCTGTCACACACTGCCTACAAGTTTCCATAATTTTTATATGGACGGTGTGAAAAATGTGATGAAAACCTTTGTGTCCGTGTCTCTTTTCATCAATCGGGTTGTTCAAATGATGTATCAAATGACCATGACTTGTTTGGTGAAACCGGGCCTTAGTAATAATATTACTATGTAAACATATATATTATATAAAAAAAAATAAAATAAAATAAAATAAAATAAAATAATATCTATTATATTAAAAAAAAATTACTATTGTTTAAAATTTTTTTGATGTTAACTTAAAAGCGTAAGTTTTTGCTTCAACGGTGCCCGTTTTTGGACCAAAAACTTTTGCTGTTAGTTCAAAAGCAAAAATTGTTAGCTTAAATACGAAAAGTATTTAAATCAACGGTGCTCGCTTTTGGACTAAAAAATTTTGCTGTTAATTCAAAAGCAAACACTGTTAACTTAAATGTAAAAGTATTTCATTCAACAGTTTCCGTTGTTAACTTAAATACGAAAAGTATTTGAATCAAAAACGCTCGCATCTTTGAAACAACAACGGAGCGTTGTTGGGCACATTTCAACTGCGGAAAGTTGTTAATTTAAATGCAAAAGTCTTTGTATTAACAACGTCTTTTTTTTCAGAGTACTAATCGAATACTATTAGTTTAAATGCGGTGTTTCATTAATGATCGAGTTACACCTTAATAGAGTGAGTATGTACGTATGTATATCGATCTGTCTTCCTTGCCTACCAATCCCAACGATCTCTATCAGAAAAAGTAAAGCTTTAAAAACTCCATTCGAAGAAAATGACTATTCGTGCTGGCACAAAAATCGTGTTTAGATATTTTTCCAAAACAAATAAATACAAGTGATATTTCTCTACATACATATCCACCGACTCGTGGTATAAAATATATTTGCATAAAATATTATTAATTTTACACCGTCGCGATGATTATCTCAACATAAACACTGATAAATGGGCATATCTATATAAGTACATACATGTACATTGTACATTTGCAATAACAATTTCGTACGCAGATTTGTGCGTGATGCAACGTACAAAATTGGCATGTCCGCTTCTCACAAAATGACTAAGATGAAGGCGGGGGTGCTTCGGTGGTGCAGAAAGGGAGCAGTGGGGGACAGCAGAGATTTTATAGTCTACCAAACAGTTTAATTTTTCGCTCGAGCGTAAAATGTGGCAACATGTCACACCAATGTATTTGCGTACATACTACTAATAAATACATATATGTGAATTTTTTTTAATTTTGGCAAAGCGTTTTTTTTTTATAAAATTTAGCAAAGGCACCGCCAGCAGCTCAAAGAGTTCAGAGTTAAAACATGACCAGCTGGCTGGCTTTTTGTTATGTATTCGTTCAACACGTGATAGATTTATGAATTAAATTTCCACTTTTAATTTATGTACATACACAGACCAATACTTACATATGTATGTATGTATGCATGTGAGTACCTTCATATGTATGTATATACATATGTAAATATATTTATGTACCTTTTACAGTTAACTCATCTATGTTTTGTTAATCATTTGACTTTTTCGTGGTTGTGTTGCCATTTGGTCGCCTTGGTGATTTATTATGTCCATTGCAACACTTTCACTTTTTCTGCGAATTAAACTAAAAAAAAATATTGTTTTTTGTAAAACTTTTAATTGAGTGAGTATTTGAATATTAAGTAAGTACCCACCATGCAAAGCTCGAGAAATAGGCGATAATCGTCTATGGCAACAAGGTGGCGACTCGTCGATTTATTGCCTTTGTGAGAGATCGGCAAAATTTATAATTTCTTGCAACAACGTATCGATTTCTTATTACTAGAGTACGCTAAATGTACTATACTGCTTTTTCATTGCCTAAACGAGCAATTTTCATATTACCTGAAGGATTCGTTCTCTTATTGTTCTGGTGACAAATCTTCAATATTTGTTTTGTTTGTTCTCACCTTTATAATAAATTAGTAACAATTAATTGTTTGTACCTGCTTATCAGAAATAAAAACATCAGAAAACCTTGAAAAAAGAGACAATTGAATTATTCTGAAATAATAATTAAAAAATAATAAGTTGAAAAAAATTTATTAATGAGTAATAGTTTTTCCTGAAAAAGAATCCATTTATCGTCCCTCGATCAATTAAACGGTAAGTGGTTAATAGATAGAATTTTAAAGAAGTGAAATCAATTTCGCTTACGCATTTTCTTTTAAATAAAATTAAGATAATGAGTTTCGCCATCTTAATGCCTGAATCGCAATTTGGCTTTAGGTCGGTCGCGCGTTGATCGTACCTCAAAGCCGCTTCACACTGACATTCGATATTAGATGCTGGACTGGAAACATTTTCACTGCCACTAATATATTTTCTTGAATTTTTTCATAAATTTAAAAATATTTCATCGAAAGAAACAATTTGAATTTTTTTTTTAATGTCAAACGCCCGACTTAGTAGAGAAATGTTCAACTCAGGCGTTATACAGGGTTGCAATGAACATACGATATTACAAAAATTTTACGATCAAACGCTTGAGGTCACAATGCGATTTGCTCCATATATTTCCATACATTTCTACTCACTTGTCAGAAGCGCGACCGACCGAACGCCAAATTGCGATTCCGGCATAATACAACAGATATATCGCTTTTGGAAAATACTTCACTATGAGGCTCATCAGTCGTCAGAATTCGGAAGCAGTACCAATTCAAGTTAATACCAAAAATTTTATTCAAATATGTAAATTAGGGCTGTCCAATTTTTTTTTCTTGAGATTCTACATTTAATTATATGTATGTATCAGAGATCAGCATGCGATACATTTTTTGTGATTTAGAGTATACTCATAAAATATGCGGTGGGAGTATGACCGCAACCGCAAATTATGCGATCATAATAAACACCGCACCGCATTTTCTTGATCAATTACGGTGTGCGGTAGTATGGATATCACAACACCGCATATCGTAAACACCGTATACCGCAAACACCGCATATCGCAAACACCGCATACCGCAAACACCGCATTTCCCAAATAGAGATATTTACAATGTTGCCAGTGCGATTTTCTGTTTGTAATTTTTACCGTCTTATAGATTTCTGATGAAAAATACTACTGATTACAATTTGATTTTAACCAAAGAATATCTATACAGGAAAACTCTCAGGATTGGTTTTTTTTTTAATTTTTTCATTGAAAGGGCCACTTAAAATTTAGAGTCTGTTTACATTCAAAATAATTTGACTAATGAATTTCAAGATAAAAATATGTACTTTTTGGTTGCTTGTTTTTCCGACAGGGTAGGAATATGATGTATTGTGGAACGATCCTCCGTCATCCCTTGTCAAGTTTGGTTTGGAGACAAACCGGTTTCGGCTAATATGCGCCATCTTCAGTGTCTCCAAACCAAACTTGACAAGGGATGACGGAGGATCGTTCCACAATACATCATAAAAATATGTCCTATTTACATGAAATAGAGTTTTTTCCTAAAATCCGTGAATCATATTTATGGCTTCTTAGTAATACACATAAGTTTTTTTTACACATTTTTGTTTGTCTGTGACATTATTCTTTATTTTCCAACGAGGCATTCATTTAATTTTCACAATCGACAAAATTGGCTACGATACATTGATTGAAACCGAAGTTTTTGTCATTTTATTGGAGCAAAATAATACACATGTTTATTTTTATACATTTTATTATGCGCCCGTCGGAATGAATACTTTTCCGTCAATCTAGCAATTCGTTTAACTGAGAAACATAGTTGAATTAGATGTCTTTTTTACGGAAAAGCTGAAGTACTGAATGTGTCGATCGTCATTTAAAACCATTTAATTCAACTATGTTGTCAATTAAACGGATTGCTAGTTTGACGGAAAATTATTCATTCTGATGGCCCTATTAGTCGTATTGGATTTCAAAAATGAATTTTTGATTATTTCATTATTGAAAAATATTTTATTATTCAAAAAACTGCCACAAAAAATAAAACACACAAATATAAAAAAAAAATACTTGAGAATAAATTTTGCTGTATATCTATGTATTTATGTACAAATGAATTTTCAATTGCCTATACCTTTGCAGTGTGTGAAAAATTCCCGGCAACACTGAATAGTATACAAATAAGAAAATGCGGTGTTTGCGGTGATTGCGGTGTTTGCGATATACGGTGTTTGCGTTATACGGTGTTTGCGGTATGCGGTGTAAATAACACTTAATACCGCAATATCATTTAGGTTTCCAACCAATACGGTGGCGGTGAATTTTTTTTCTGGGTACTTATTTTTGCGGTGCTTTAGAAAATGCGGTGCACCGCTGCTGATCTCTGGTATGTATGTACATATGTAGTATGTACTTTCATTTTTTATTTGCTTGATTTTTTTGCAGAAAGGATTTCTATTACGGCTGGTTTGTTTCAGCTGCCATGAAATCTATATTTACCGACAACATTTTAGAACAATTTTCGTGGAAAGGGTCAAAGAATAAAACACCACTCATTTCCAATTTCGTGGTGACAGTAATAAAAGGTACCTATTTTTAGAAAGTTTTTCAATAAACTGTTTTTACACCACTTTTATAAAATTTCAAAGAGTTTTTAAGATAAATGGGATACAAAGCTGCGTATTCAATACGTAAATCAGTGGTATAAAAACACTTTACTGGCAAGCTATAAACATGCACCAACAGCCAAAATATTTTATCCCTAATTCACTTCATACATATATTTTTAGGAAACTGTCATCAAAAATTTGCAGACAGCGATGACTTTCGCGTCAACAACATCGGCCAAGGACCGACTTGAAAAAAAAAACAAGCGCAATAGATATTAACACGATTTAATTTTGTTTTTAATATGATCTTTATATAAATATATATTTATGTGTGTATGTATAACCAATGAAATATTAAAAATAATATAATTATTCCAATCTGTTCCTTTTGCTATATAAAGTACTTAACGCACAACTTTAATTAATATGGTATATAAAATCTAATTTAAGATATTAAAAATAAAGGAAATATTAAAAATAATAACAATATTACCTGTAATTGTTTTTCAGATATCGCAGGTCGACAATAAAGCGATAAGAAAATGTCTTATGTAAGTAATAAGAAAACGACTCAACTAGGCGACTTGCATTCGATACGATTTCGACATGGCGAAGCGAATCGTTGAGGTGATAAGAAAACGACTCATTCTGGTAATAAGAAAACGAATTATTGAGGTAATCAGAAACGACTGTCGACTGTTCGAGTTGCCTTCGGCGGACGTTTTAGTCCGACTAGTAATAAGAAGTCGGTAAGATTTTGATATTGCTGGCAATATATTTATTTTCGAAATGACTCGTTTTTTTATTGCCGGCAACAAAAATTGTTTGGTGGGTACCTACGTGCCTTTTAAAGTCCTCAGCGGATTCGAATGTGCTGATTTTATGGGAAATTAATGGAAAAGAAATCTTAAAATTCGCTCACTTCGCAGAAACCCAGAAAAAATTCGGCATATGCTGTTAAGAGTAATATACACCAGGAAGTTTTAAATTATCTTATTATAATTTTACTTCAGCATAGTAGATAAAAAAGTCGTTGAACCGATTACGGTCAATGACATGCCATTGTTAAAATAATTAATTACAAAGGGAAATGGTAAGCGATTGCTAATATTTATCCAAGTAAAAATCGATTGAAAGCCTTCTTTTTTGCTTGAGCTCATATATACATATATACGTACATATGTCCAAATGATAAGGACTTCGATAGTAATCAGTTAGATTACTTACTTATTCTTTTGGGTAGCAACAAAACCAACTTAATATTCCCTATAGCATATTAAGTATATTTATATACATATCTTTCACAGAACTTTACTCTACACATTCCTTAAGTAGTCTCTCTATATAGCATTTTCTGGTCATATAAAAGATGTTTCAAGTCAAGTGAAACTTTTTTCAGCTCAAGTCAAACGTTTTTCAACTCTAGTAACTAGTGAAACCTATTTGAATTGAAATGAAACTTTTTCAAATTCATTTCCAGTTTTACTTGACTTGAAAGAAGTTTCATTTGACCTGAAAACGCTATATTAGTCTTAGGCGCTCGGTAGCACAATTTAGCTAGCTCACATGACCCGGGAGCCAGCGATATATGTATAGAACACAGTTAAAGTATATCCCACAGTGTCTCTCTATGCCGACAAGTGTTCTATATCAACAGAACGGCCGCTATCTAACCTCTTAATATTTCACATTTATTTGTTTTTATAGACAATAGCAATGTTTATTCGTTATTGAAAAAAATTGAAAATATTTGGTCGCATGCTTAACTGATCTTATCAAATTAATTGCAAACGATTTGAGATAACTTTGCTGCACCTTAGATTTTAGTTTTTTACAAGTTTAGAACACGCAAGCCCAAATTACATCAGCGATGTGGCAGCGGGCAGCGACGGCTTTCGAAATCAGCTGATGCGTCTAATATGAGCAGTGACTGCCAGACCAAACACAATAGAGCGTTCGCAGTATTTGGCAGTGACTTCTTTATATATTAGGTCTGTTTCCTTTTACCTTGGACACGTGGTGACATAAATTTACTTACCATTTTTATGTCCACATTTTTCAATTAAAATAATCAATATTGTTTCATTTTTTCCTCTACTCTTTCTTCTTCTTTACTTTTTCATCCCGCCAGCAATATTTGCTAGTGGAAATCAATTAAGTAAAAATTAAATTCTCTCCCGCTTGCTGGCATCAAAGTACGGAAACAAAAAATTAGTAAAAATATTTTACATTGGATAGTACGGAAACAGACATAAGTTCACATCAACACTTTGAAGTTGGCTGCGATTCAAGGCAGCAGCAGCGAATTTAGAATTTGGGCTAAACGGAGCGGTGCTGCCAGCTGCCTCTGCTGTATTATGTGCCGCTTCATTGCAAACCGTAGTTTCTAAAAATCAGCTGATTTCGAAAAACAGTCGCTGCCACAGCCACAGCGCTATTGTAATTCCGGCTGCACTCTTGTGTGGTTTTTACTGTGTTTACATACTTACATACATATGAACATGCATACATATGTACGTTGCGTGTGTGACTGTGCTCTTAAGGTAGTGTCAAGCCTTTAACAGACCACAAAACATTTTTTAATAGAACCAACTTACTTGCCATATATGTATCTCCTCGTATGTACATTAGGCCGTCTCGCCTTATAGGGACGCAAAAATAAAGTTCGCCGTACGCCCCCGCATATGATGTCTCTTCGGAAAATATTTCCGGAAAAGTATTTTATTTTTTTTTGACGCCGCTAGATGTCGCTAAAATTTATTTTCCTCATATCTTCGGTATTTATAGTCCGATGTCTAAGTTTGATACACCAATGTGTTTGGCTTGAAAGGGCGGCTTATACTATGGAATATTATTAACCCTATGTGCGCCATTGGGGTCACTACCACCCAGTACATAGTTTATACCACCCTAATGTAATTTTTTATGCCTGCATGTTACACGTAGTCTAAAATCAATAATCTTTTGCAAAAGAAGTATTTCGATCACTTCAATGGTACCGGATATAAACCACGTTCAACATTCCGTGGAATATATGTTTTTCGCTTCCTTTGGTCCTTCAGGTTCATTTTACAATGATTTCTTCTGAGGAGACCCCTACTGAAATTTTATGCTGAATAATTCTCTAGAACATTTTAACCCTCTAGCACTGCCAATAAAGGGTTATTTTGACCCCTTTTTTTTAGAAAATCAGGAAAAATAGCATTTTTAAGGTCGCTAGAGGGTTAAAATGTTCTAGAAAATTATTCGCCATAAAATTTTACTAGGGGTCTCCTCAGAAAATTTTTCTGTAAAATTAACATAAAAGACCAAAGGAACCTAAAAACCTATATTCCTCGGAATGTTGAACGTGTTTTATTTCGGGTTCTGCTCAAGCGATCTAAATACTTATTTTGCAAAAGATTAATGATTTTTGACTACGTTTAACATGCAGGCATAAAAAATTACATTAGGGTGGTATAAACTATGTACTGGGTGGTAGTGAGCCCAATGGCGCACATAGGGTTAATAATATTCCATAGTATAAGCCGCCCTTTCAAGCCAAACACATTGGTGTATCAAACTTAGACATCGGACTATAAATACCGAAGATATGAGAAAAATAAATTTTAGCGACATCTAGCGGCGTCCAAAGAAAAATTAAAAAATTTTCCGGAAATGTTTTCCAAAAAGACATCATATTCGGGGGCGTACGGCGAACTTTATTTTTTGCGATACGGTCTAATGTACATTAGGCCGTCTCGCGTTATAGGGAAGCAAAAATAAAGTGCGCCGTACGCCCCCGCATATGATGTCTTTTTGGAAAACATTTCCGGAAAAGCTTTTTATTTTTTTTTTTGGACGCCGCTAGATGTCGCTAAAATTTATTTTTCTCATATCTTCGGTATTTATAGTCCAATCTCAGAGTTTAATACACCAATGTCTTTGGCTTGAAAGGACGCCTTATACTATGGAATATTATTAACCCAATGTGCGTCATTGGGGTCACTGCCACCCAGTATTTATTTTATACCACCCTAATGCAATTTTTTATGCCTGCATGTTAAACGTAGTCTAAAATCATTAATCTTTTGCAAAAGAAGTATTTCGATCGCTTCAGTAGAACCCGAAATAAAAGACGTTCAACATTCCGTGGAATATAAGTTTTTCGCTTCCTTTGGTCTTTTAGGTTCATTTTAGAAAAATTTCTTCTTAGGAGACCCCTACTGAAATTTTATGGCGAATAATTTTCTAGAATATTTTAACCCTCTATCACCGCCAATAAAGGGTTATTTTGACCCCCTTTTTTTAGAAAATCAGGAAAAATAGTATTTTTAAGGTCGCTAGAGGGTTAAAATGTTCTAGAAAATTATTTGGCATAAAATTTTACTATGGGTCTCTTCAGAAAATTTTTCTGTAAAACTAACCTAAAAGGCCAAAGGAACCGACAAACCTACATTCCTCGGGATGTTGAACGTGTTTTATGTCGGGTTCTGCTGAAGCGATCGAAATACTTCTTTTGCGAAAGATTAATGATTTTTGACTACGTTTAACATGCAGACATAAAAAAGGTACATTAGGGTGGTATAAACTAAGTACTGGGTGGTAGTGACTCCAATGGCGCACATAGGGTTAATAATATTCTACAGTATAAGCCGCCCTTTCAAGCCAAAGACATTTCTGTATTAAACTTACAGATCGGACTATAAATACCGAAGATATGAGAAAAATAAAATTTAGCGACATCTAGCGGCGTCCAAAAAGAAAATTAAAAAATTTTCCGGAAATGTTTTCCAAAAAGACATCATATGGAGGGGCGTACGGCGAACTTTATTTTTTGCGATACGGTCTAATGTACATACATATATATGAGTAAAAGTAGCAATAAAATGAAATAATGCCAGTAATCAATTTGAAAAAGTGCTAAAATTTGTAGATTAAAATTCTAATCGAGCTTTGTAATGACTTAACTTAATTGCAGAAATTTACCTACCCAAATTAAAAATTTGTAAGCATGAACAAAAAATTTGTTTATGTCTTCCAATATATAAACAAGTGATGGAAAGTGCATGTAATTTAAGTACGCAAGAGAAAAATTATTTTTAACCTTGACCATGAATTTTTCTTTATATAAAAAATATTTTTTTTTATCCAATTTCTTTTGTCTGTTGAAAGTCGCAAAAAAACAAAAAACAAATTTTGCTTTGTGGCTATGAAAAAATGCAAATTTAATTCGTTGTAGGTATATTTGTACTTAATTGCCGTTATTAATATCTACTTTTATTTAAATTAATTTAAGCATTTAGTAAACAAGATAATTTGCACCGATTTCTCACGTTTATCTACTTTGCTAGTTAATTTGTTTTGCAGAGATTGTTGTTGTTTAACTTGCGCATTTGGCCTCTTTTTATAATTTTCTTCAGCCAATTTTTCGCATAGCTGAGATTTTAGGTTAGTTGTGTGTGTGTGTTTTTTTTTTCTGGATGACGCCAACGCCCCGCACGCATACTCAATATGTTATACATACATACATGTGTACCTACATATATACATACATACATTTTTTGCGTATTTTTTTTGCACAGTTGTTGCTGGCAATTATACCAAAATGCAGCTGCAATTAATTACGATTTTCATTTCCATTCACTGCATAGAACGCTAATCAGAAATTGTGCAAATGTATGTACATGAAGTTCATGATATGAAGTTTTACTTAATAAAAAAAAAACTACAATAAGCACATCTCACACTGAAAAACCCCCATTCAGTGTATGAATAGACACGCTTTTGCGTTAACTTAGGCACTCTGCACACGGAGCGTACTGCGTTAGACGCGTATTAGATACTACAGACGAAAGCTGTACGCTTTGATGTCGCGCACGTATATTTCAATTGAAGGCTGCACACGAGTCGTCAGCTTCATGCATTCGTCAAAGTATGCTGGCTACATGTCGCTTGGCGTAAAGCAGTGCTGGTAGCTAGGCGTACTACGCTTAGAAAACAGGAAGAAGAAGATGTTTGTTTACATTTTTCCACTTGGTGGAATTTATGAAAGCAGTACAATTTGTGTAAAAAATCGGAAAAAATGAGTGTATAATGAAAGAAAATAGAAGACTCCGAAAAATTTTTAATCTTTTCTACTTAAAGCTTTGAAATTTAAAGCAAATACCGTATTATTAATTTGTTTGTTTGTTTTGTGCAGCGAAGTTTCATGTCACTTCGTGTGCAGATCTTGAGGCGTAGGGAAATCGACGCTACATGAAATGTCTGGTACGCGTCTATGACGATACGCCTCGTGTGCAGAGTGCCTTATGCTACATAATGCGTACAAGCAAACATACTGTGAACTACACTGCGTATACGTAACTTGTTTACATACACACATACATAATTACATACACACATACAGGTGAAACTAATAAAAGCGTGTTAAAAAACATGTAAACTGAGCAGCAATAGACAGTAACTACTTATTTAAAAACAAAAACGAAACAAAATTTCTAGCGGTACTGGGCGAGTATATGTAGGTACTTAAAAGCAGACCCGGGTAATATCAAGTACCAGTACGACTTGTGACAAGTACATTTTAAAAGAATTGTACTGGTACTGGTATTTGCATTCCCAAATTTTCAAGTACTAGTATAAGGAATTGGAAAAGAATTGAAGTTTTAGCAAATACTTCAAAGTAATTGAAAAGAATTGAAAGTACTTGAAAAGAATTGAAAAAAGTTCTTGAACCGATTTTTCAATTGTTTTCAAGTACTTTCAACTACTTACAATCTTGAAACCAATATTTAAAAAAATTACGAAAATAAACGATATTTTACATTTTTTACATGTCGCTTGTAGTCCATATTATGTTTATTTAACAAAATGCATTTGAAATTTAACATAAATAAATAATTTAATTTAATTTAAAACAACAATAATTCAACATAAATAAAATTTTAAGAAAAAATATAACGCATCTTAATCAAATACTCTCAATTCTTTTCAATTACTTTGAAGTATTTGCTAAAACTTCAATTCTTTTTCAATTCCTTGTACTTGTACTTGTACTAGTACTTGAATATTCTGAAAGTACTTAGTACGGACTCATTACTTCAAGATCAAAATATAAAGTATTTAAGTACGTAATAGTCCAATTACTACTCAGTATTACCCAGGTATGCTTAAAAGTAGGTATTGAAAAAGTCACCATTCATATAAATCAATTTCTTTTCTTTAAAAAAATACACAAGAAAAGTGTAATAAAGTAAACATACATATCGTTACCTTAATTCACAAAGGCCCTAACTGACAAAATAATTTTTTTACAGGAGAACCAAAAAACGTGTTAAAATGAAAATAAAAGACTTTTGTGAGTTTGCAAAAATGCAGTTTCTGCACAAACAAGGCCCTGAAATAGATCTTGAAGAAAACTTTTAGATACATTGGATTTTGGCAATTTTGTGTCAGATAGGGCTTTTTTACACTACGAATTTAGAAAAAAAAAACTGTAGTTAGGGCTTTTTGTGGTTTGAATATTTATTCAAATTTTCAGCTGCAATTGATTCCAACTTCAAAGCGCATTATACATAACATTTTAGACTGTAAATATATATGTACATCATATATCGTAAAATTAATATATTAATTTCAATACACATATGTAAATACATACATACATAATATAGAAAAATTTCATAAATTTTTAAAGGGCAAGTTTTCAAAATAAGAATGGCAATCTTTAGGTAATGATATTTTTAGATCCTATAGATTTTCCCATTTCTTTTTAGAGATTGGAAGTTGTTGATTATGTAATAAGCTGCGCTTTACTATTTCAAAATTTTTGCTGGCTCTCTGAGGTAGAGGCTGGTACTCAGATGTTATATCAGTTTTATAAAATATTTGTCCCGAAGGATCATATCCTAAGGCAAGAAGCATGTTGATTGTGGAGTCTCCTGACATTCTTTCTGAAAAGGAAACACCATAATATAATTTTAGATATGTTCAACGCACTAGGAATATACATATTACATACCAGGTCGAATCGTTGAGTACATTTTCGGAATTTTTTCAAAATTCAAAAAAAAAAAGCTATGCTCTAGGTGGTGAACTTGAAGTGGACTAGGATTTTTTCGTGCCTCGCGGATAAGTTGTACAAGTTGAGATTGTAAGTTGATTTGTTTTTTATAAATTTTTCTTTCAGTAAGAGAATGTGTAGCCTCGCATTCCATTTGTGTATGTCCTTTTACTAAATATTTATGTTCTATAGTTACATTATTTTCCATACAAAAGTTTAGCAAAACATTTCGGCGCTTCCAAACAATACTGTACTAAGTACTGTACAAGTAGAGCGTGTCTTAATTTAGATGCTGTCTAATTTTGGTATCAATCGGACTATCAAATCAAAAGTTATAAGCAAAAGTGTACATATAATAAAACTCGAGATTTTTACAGAATAAAAACTTTGAGAGCTTCCCATGAAAAACAACGTAGCAAGTTTTTATTTTTTCTTACGGTTTTATATAAAGCGTACCCTAACTTTGATATTGTCGAGTTTTGGTATTGATCGTTCAATCCAAACAGAAGTTATAAGTGAAAATATACTTAGCATACAACTGAAGTTTCATATCGAGTTCAAACTTTGAGAGCTTCTCCTCGAAAATTTATAACTCGAAGCCTGCCAAACACTTTCACCTTGTACTACTGCATATTGTAGCAAATGTAGTTAGGGCCTTTTAATTTATAGATTTTCAGCATATACAGATAGGGCTTTTAAAAAGTGGTATAACTTCGTTACTTTTGTAACTATCGCTATCAAATTTTGTGGGAAGGTGTATTTTAATATATCCTACTACAATCTGCGAAAAACGCAGTTTCGAAAAAAGTGTCAATTAGGGCCTTTGTGAATTAAGGTAACGATATGTATGCAATCAAAGATAATTAAATAATAATGCATAATACTGCAGTTCCACAACAACAAACAAGCAAACACTCATTATATAATTAGCCATGTGTTACAGAAAAATAATTGTTCACTAATAAGCATACATAAGAGGCATTTACTTATGTGCGCTGAATTGTTAATTACACAGCTGTTTTAATTACTCTTTATATGCAACTGTTATTTTTCGCAGAAACATGTAAGAATATATATATTTATATCAATGTGTGGCGCTTAACGTGTTAATTACTAAAAAATGTTTTTTTTTTTATTTCTTTTAGTTTTTTCAAAAATTCTCTGCACATTAAAGCTAAAAAGTGAAACAAATTACGTCGTCAGAGAAGAAAATTGGCTAGGAATTGAAGAGGGTATAATTTTTATGCATTATTTTTAAGGCCTACAACCATATACATAAAATCAGGACATACAGTCTGCTACAATGCTTATGATTAAGCATATTTTTAAATATATTTTTAAAAGTTGTTCTAAAGGTACAGCTCTGGTTGGTTCCGTTACTATAGATATAAAGTCGCAGAAAAGTCAATTGTATGCCTTTACTTTTCTATGAAAGGCCGAAGTATATGAGTTGTCCATTTTCAAAAGTGGCTATGAGAACTTTGCTCGATATTGTGTTTTTGATGGATTGTGTACCAGTAATTAAAGGTGTACAATATCTATTAAAAATTTATTGCAAAACTCTTCCGTATTCTGAAAAAAGTATTAAATACAAATGCACTTTATGTATACACTTTCAAAAGGCTTTATCTAAAATAAGTAGGTCACTCATATGCCTTGGCGTACATTGTTGTTTCTATGAAAGGCCGAAGTATATGAGTAGTCCACTTTCAAAAGTGGCTATGTAAATTTTTCATATTAAGCCACAAATTAGAAATAAACCACTACTGCCTCAAGCGCTATTTTATTTGAATAATTTTTATTATTACCTGAAAGCTTGGCACATAAGGAATTTAACGATATATAAAAAATAAAACCGCAATATGACATATTTTTTCAAATTCAATGTTAAATATATCACATAGATAGTTTTGAAAGAGTAATTTTTCACATAGATAGTTTGAGACGGTGGGCCTAATGCATAAAAATCGAGCTATAGCTCATGCTCAGTTTTTTCGTAAAATGTGGATTTAATAGGCATAATAATTATTAAAATTGCTTTATTTTTCCAAACAAATTAGGTTTATCTAAAAAAAAATTAAAATATAATTAAACACCATCCAATACAGTTTAACAATTTGATTATTTCTCGAGATTAGATTTGAGTTTAGTCTCCTGAGAAACAGCTCAGTTTTTATGCATAAGGGCCAGTATTTTTATACCTTTCATGGGAAATGGTATTATAACTTTGTGCCGAAACACGAATGGTGAAAGTACCAGAAGGAGGCGTTGCAGACCTACCAAAATATATACCAATATGATCAGGATCATCAGCTGAGTCGATTAAGCCATGTCCGTCTGTCTGTCTAAGTATAAATTGAACAATATCAGACTATGTAACTTTTCATTTCCCCATTCATGAAAGGTATGAAGTCTTCGGTACGTCCGAAGACAGCCGCGTTCTTACTTGTTTCACATAGCAATGGGCTAAAACACGGATAATGTTTTGCTTAAAATTTACTCTTATAGTATAAATCAAGCGATTCCGGTGGAAATAAAATTGTTTTAGAATTTTGAGTGCCACTTATATGAGGCGACAACAATGTATGCCATGGCGTATGAGTGACCCATTTAATACCATGTCTTCACATAACGTGTTTCGCTCTTTTTTCTGCACTCGCTCTCTCAATCTTGTTTCGACCTCAAAACGAGTGCCTAAACTCGCCAATATCCATACAAATTTCTGAGAGCGAGTGAGGAATGAAACACTTGTATCGTTCTCAATCCTCTTGCCAAGCGCGATGATATTGACGCCTTCTCTAATTTTGTATCGAAAATCTATAGAAATCTCACACAGACCAAAAAAAAACGCAAAAATAAGCAAACATACAAATATTTAAGAAGAACAAGAAAGAGAAATGTTAAACTGAATAACGATCAGCCAAGTGGAGACGGGTTATTTAGCGAGATGTTTCTCTAACTGTTTCGCTGGTGAATCAAGTTATTTGGAGACGGGCTTTTAGATAAATACTTTTGAAAGTATATAAATGAAACATAGAGAAAGGCAAACTTTCAAGATATTCGTAAATTTGTGTAATTTTCGAACATTTTCCTGCACAAGATTTTTAAGTGAAATCATTGGGACTGAAACTGGATAAAAGCCTGAGAAAGTGTTTAAAAAAAACTGCAGTGTGTACTCTCTGAAATTTAATTATTTCAGCTTTTTCGAAACTGACTAATTTTTTTCTTAAGTACACTTAACGTACAGTTCCATTTAAACACAGCTATATTCCATTTACATAAGATCAAGAAATTACTCTCTAAATCATTTTATTTCTTCTATTCTTACAGGCAGCCTCATAACAAAAGCATGGCGCTCCTACATGGACGAATTGGATCATCAAGCGAAACAATTCAAAAGCAATGCAGAATTACTTGAAGTAGTTTGCGACAAGCTGACACATTTATCACAAGATAAACGTAAAGCACGCAAAGCTTATCAGGAGGAGCATACAAAAATTGCAGCGCGCCTCAATCATGTAAGTGGAAAACTGCTTTATACTTAAATAAGAAATACATACTAAAAATAATTCGAAAGTTTCAAAATGAAAATAAAAAAATATAGTTACATACATATGTATATAAAATGAGCTTGAAAATAACCGCAATCATTTACATACATACGTACTAAGTGTGGGAAGTTTTTAAATGTTACAAAGCGTTTTAAAAATATAATTTATATACCGTTTAGACTCGCTTCAAAGCTCTTAAAATTAATAGCAAACGAACGAGCCCTTTAAGAAGGCAAACATTTGCAAAGGCAAAAAAAAAAAGATTTTATTGAGTCATAAACTTAAGGTGATTAAGCGTTGGAGAGTTTCTAGAAATGAATAAACTGCATAACAAACTGCATTCATATGCATAGCTATACACATAAGATACATACATACAGACAAAACATAAAAATGCATGTCTGCCTGCCAGGGTTGGGCATGATTCAACTAATTTTGAGTGCACTCAGCCTGCAACTACCACTCAAACCTGAGTGGTAGTTAAATCTTGAATTGAGTGGTAGTTAAATATTGAAATTAACTACCACTCAATTTGAGTTAAACCCCAAAAAATCTTATGGAAAAACTTACATACATACATATGTATATGTATGCGTATAACTTATACATATGTATGTACATTAAGTATACAAAATTCAAGGGAAGGAAATGTGCATTACAGTAAGTAGTAGTTGTAGATATTCAAGTTCATCTACTAGTTCGTTCTAGTTAAAATTCTAGTTCACTTTCTAGTTCACCCCTATTTCAATTTCTAGTTCAACTCTAGTTCACTTATGCCAATTTCAAATCTAACGACTCACATATACTCACATACATATGTATGTACATACATTTCACCACAAGCTGCTGTGTTGATTAACTTCTCAATGACTCCACTGCCTAAATAGGTTTCGAGCACCAAATTTGAATGGTAGATGAATCAAAATTCAACTACCACTCAAATTGAGGTGGTAGTTTAAATTGAGATTTAACTACCACTCAAATTGAGTAGTAGTTAAAATCAGGATTTAATTATCACTCAATTTGAGTGGTAGTTGAAAATGAGTGGTAGTTGAAAATGAGTGGTAGTTGAAAAATGCCCATCCTTGCTGCCTGCATACAGAATGGCCGTCTTCACACCTGGCCTGAGAGCCAATCGAAAAAAACTAGCAGCAACTGAGCTACGAACGATACGTTTTATTATTTTATTTGTTGTTGTTATTGTTATTGTTGATTTTATATTAACTTTTTTTTCTGTTTTATTAAGACACTGTCGCGCATAAAAATTTTTCATACATTTTTCAACGTTTCATAGGCAGACAACCAGTCAATCAGCAACTCAAGTTAGTGAATTTTCGTAGAAAAAACAGCGGCTTGCCAATGCTTTGCTTGGAGTTGAGGGTTTTTTTTGATTGTTTTTTCTATGAGGTTAAAGAACTCACTTATTGAAATCTTGAAGTCCTTCCTCATGATGTAACCAGTAACGACAATAGTTGACTTCCTGATTATCTGATTTCTGAGGATAAGCCGTGTGAAAGTATGATTTTTAATTAAAAGCTGCCTTAATGAGATTTTCAGTAAATATGGCTGAATGATTTTCGTGTATATATTTATGTATTATATATATACATTAGAGTGGCCCTTATTTTCGAAAGTCGGAAATTTGCAGGTGTTACCCCTGATATGTTTTTGTTTAATAAAAAAATAATACCCTGAAAATTTTGGCCCGATTGAACAACTCTAACCCGTGCCACGAGTTGAAGTTGAAAAATTAGCAACATCACTTTTAGTAAGCGCTGCTTTTGGCTATGCTGCGATAAATACATGTATGTGCGTAGGTATACCCGAAAACCTAACTCAGATGGTTAGAAGTTTAAATTTGCATCAAATCAATCAAAATAATTTTATTATTTTACCGTTGAAATTGCTTGAGTAGCAAGAATCGTGGAATATGTATGTACGTATGTACATTAGATGCGTTTTTTTTCGGCAAAGTTTCTCAGATCTTCCCTCCGGCCACAGAATATGAAAAAAAAAATGTTATAGGATAACATATATATATCCTACAACATCCTATTTTCATATTGGCCGGAGGGGTATGTTAGATCAAAAAAACGCATCTAATGTACATAGATGACATTAAATTTTGGTTCACTCAAAATAATATTTCGTAAATATTACGAAAAACCTCTCGTACATATTACGAAACACTTTCGTAAAATTTAGCAACGAATGGTTTCGTAAATAGTACGTACTATTTACGAAATACTTTCGTAGTATTTACGAAATACTTTCGTATATTTACGAAATACTTTCGTATATTTACGAAGGCTTTCGTACTATTTACGAAATACTTTCGTAGTATTTACGAAGGCTTTCGTACTATTTACGAAATACTTTCGTAATATTTACGAAAGGTTTCGTACTATTTACGAAATACTTTCGTAGTATTTACGAAATACTTTCGTAGTATTTACGAAATACTTTCGTATATTTACGAAGGCTTTCGTACTATTAACAAAATACTTTCGTAGTATTTACAAACGCTTTCGTACTATTTACGAAATACTTTCGTACTTTTGAGCAACGAAAGATTTCGTAAATAGTACGAAACCGCTTTCGTACATTTACTAAAGCTGTTAGAGCTATCAAATTGTTGTACAATTGACCAAATTATTTTTTAGCTTAAAGCTAAAAAAACCCCAATTATTACATACATATATATGTATATATGATGTATATTTCAACGAAATTTGAAAACTTTTTCGAAATATGTATATCAATAAAATAATGCTAAGAGCAAAATGTTTTATATATGCATAAGAAATAAGTTTAGATAATTTCATTTTAGTTTTAAATATCCACTAAAATAAATTTATTCAATTAATTTAAAAGTTCTTTATTAATTTAATATTTTACATTTATATTTATATTAATTTTAGTAACTAAAGATAAAGATAAAGCGAAACTACTTAAAACCCTAAAATTCAAGCAGCTACACTCGGAGAAAAAAAATAAAAAAAATTTTTATTTTTATAATGCACGTTTTAAACGAGATCGTTTTTATTTTAAAAATGAAAATTTGTAAATTTAAAATGAAAGTTTTGAAATAAAAATGTATTTTGGATTAAATAGAATCATTTTTAAATTCAAAATTAAAATGAAGGGAATAAAAGCGTAACTTTTAGGTTCAAAATCTCATAGGGCTTGAATTAAAATAAACATTTTTAAATTTAAATATTTTTTCTTGATTTTACAATGAACATTTTTAAAATAAAAAAGGTCGTATCTACATCACTTTTAAATACGTTTTTGCCCATTTTAAGCACGTTTTCACATGTTTTTAAAATTTTTTCTCTGAGTGTAGAAATATCTCTTTATATAATTTTATTAAGTATTTATTTAGGAAAATAGATAAGATCGAAAAAAAGGAAAAAGTAAATGCAACTAATGTACTCACCCTTAAGTTGAATCAAGTTGGAAAATATCACAGTTTATTTTATATATCAATATTGTCTTTTTATATACAATGCATTATTTTTTTATACATTATTTCATTACGCACTTACTACTTAAAATAATTTTTGATATTATTGCACCGACACAACACTTCACAATGAAAGAAAACTTGTACGGTAAAATATTGTACGAAAGTATTTCGTATATATTACGAAAGTATTTCGTAAATCTTTTAATCCTTTGATAATATTACGAAATTATTTCGTATATATTACGAAAGTATTTCGTAAATCTTTTAATCCTTTGATAATGTTACGAAAACTTTCGTACAATATACGAAATTATTCGTAAAGACAATTTTAAGAAAATTTACGAAAGTGTTTCGTAATATTTACGAAATATTTCGTAATATATACGAAAAAAATATTAGAAAATGGTTTACGAAAGCCCTTTCGTAATATTTACGAAAGATTCGTAAAATTAGATTTTGTTGAGAAAAATTCTTTCGTAATATATACGAAACTTTCGTACATTTTACGAATCTCTAGACTACGAAAGTCTTTCGTATTTTTTTTACGAAATTTTATTTTTAGTGTTCTTACGTTTTGGATAACAGCGACTTTTTTAAAAATTCCATGATGGGTTTAGATTCATATATGAAAAAAAGCACATAATTAAAAATAAAGATATATATTCTCATGTAAAATTAACGGCTTAATCGAACGGTGTACTCAGTTTTTTAGTGCGAGCCATAGGGAAGGTACCAAGATCGCCTAAATTGGAATTTTTTTTTTTTAGTCACGGATTTTCAAGTTTGGACCCTGGTATTTTCAAGATAGCTTAAATTTCTTTTTAATCAAAATATACAGGAATCTGCGCAAATTAATGCAGTTTTCAGAAAAGTTTATTTCATCGAAATCGAGCTTTTTTTATCCAAGCTACTTTGGTTTAAATGAAACATTCCAAAATCACTTTCATATTGAACAACATTTTTTTTTGTACATATGTAAATAATAAATTTTCGAATTTTGTACTTGCAACAATAAAGAAAGTTTTTAAGCTTTTGTTTTTTTATTTTTAATTATGTTGTTTTTGTTATATATGAATCTAAACCCATCATGGAATTAAAAAAAAAATCGCTGTTTTTGGAGTAGCCCACTCTGTTATCTTTCTAAAAAAAAAATAAAAATCAGCTTAGTTATCCTACAACATCCCATTTTCATATTGGCCGGAGGGGTATGTTAGATCAAAAAAACGCATCTAATGTACATAGATGACATTAAATTTTGGTTCTTACGTATAAAGCAACATAGTATTAAAAAAAATCAAATATTTCACTTAAGAATTGTGTATTAATTTAAAATCATAGTCTATATTCTTTTCTCCGAATACAATAATTTTAAAACGTGCAACTTTTGAAGTCAGTTAACTGAAGCACATGCCGCACATAGGTACATTTTTAGCACAAAGTAAATATCTGTCGGCATTGGGAAAGTTTGTGTCCGTATCATGGTCACTTTACACGTAGTCAGCGTAACTACCGCGTGTTTCACAAATATAATATCGAGACGGACCAGCACTATTCATGATAGAGTACTCAATGTCGATTTCCCATTCATCTTCCTCGAGGCATTTTGTAAGAATTTCATCCGATGAGGCACTTAGAATATTAAAAGTTTCCAATTTTCTACATTTGCACACCATTTTAATTGAATTCTGATATACATAAAAATAAGAAAAGTCCCAAAATAAAATTTTGGCACAAAAATCACCTCCATAAGGTCCCTGGACTGTGGTATTTAGGTTCTTTTGTCAGTGGATACATAGTGAAGCTCTATGGCGAACAATTTGCTATAACTATTTAACCCTCTAACGACCTTGGAAATAATATTTTTTGCGAACTTTCTAAAAAAGGAGTAAAAGCGGCCTCATCGTCGGGGAGTTAGAGGGTTAAAGTAGTATACAAAGTTACAGCTATTGCAATTGTTTGGGGGTTTTTACTTTCATTCTGTGTGAGAATTAGCTTGCTCGAAAGTGCTGTTGCAAAGTGTTATAGAAAAAAATACCCAAATTGTCAGCAGCAAACGCTGGCGCAGTTAAATAAATTCCAAATAAAGTAACTCCAAAAAAAAAAATGAGAAAACTCCAAATATTTTCATTCAATGTAGGACTTATTTCGGTACGAAATAACCCGCAGTGTGTTGGGACTTATTTCGTTTCCTTCTTTGGACTTTCAAGCCAATTAAAGTTCTGAATTTTATTTCTTATTTGTGTAGGTATGCATGTACGACAATATACAATTACACTAATAGAGGGCACTTATGTATTTATAAAATTTCCCATATAAATATGTATGTACGAGTACATGAAAAATAAACATTAAAAATTTCAATTTTCTTAAAATGTTTGTGTATATGAGTAAATAAGGATCCATGATATTTCAGTACTTCAATATAGAGAATATCAGTATCTTTTATCTATAAATCATTTATTTGTGGATTCTAATAAATAACAACATTGCAGTCTACTAAAATTCAAAAATATAAGAGAATTCCTCCAATATAAACGTACACCGAACCATATAACCCTTGGTTCATTATTTCAACACATTGTGGCACGGGTTAACGTTTCCCAATCGAGCAAATATTAAACGGGGAATATTTTCTTCGTACATGAAACCCTTTCAGGGGGTAACGTGTCAAAAAAGTAGAACAAATTTTTTTCCATAGGCGTAAGGGCCACTCTAATATACATATATATATACTTATGAATTCCACTCATCGCCTGAATACCTAAATAAAGTTTTCAAAATGCAGCAAATAAATTATGATTTAAATATTTGTAACTTTGATTTCTTGTTTAACGTAATCACCAATATCCAAGCGTACATGTGTAAGGTATACGAGTACTTCACTCTCTGTGATGAAAAGCGTAAGGTTGAGGTAAAAGAACTTGAACCATAACAAGAAAAAAAGTCAAGAATGTAATAAAAAAGTTGTAACCACTTACGGATTAAGCGACTTAAAAGCGTGCGCGTGAATGTAAAACAAACAAAAAATGTTTGGCTTGCCAGTGAGACAGTGTTATAACAATAATGTCCATGCGTCCATGCGTCCATACATATGTACATACACATCTTCATGTGCTACATGGCAAAAGGCATTAATTTTCGGAATCATAAGTGGCAAAATTATAAATGAAATTTTTTTCGTTGTTTTCATTGTATTGCTTTCCACTTTTAATGGTTGCTGATATGCCCTAAACTGTTGAAAGTGTTAAGTCGATGGAATGTAATGCTGCTTCTCTCTCTCTGAAGCCGCTAAAAGCTGATAGGTATAAAGCAGAACTTTATGGCAAACTTTGTAATACATATATACAATGTGATGAGTGACAACAAAAGATTTTTTCGAAGTTATATATGAAAGTAATGTTATTGAACTTAAAATTGTATGATAATTCTCAATTGAGTTGAGAAATGCAATGAAAAAACATTTCTACGAGTATACGGTAGGTAATTGGCTCTCCAAATAATTTGTGATTTAACCCGTATGCACGGTCATTCGTTATTTAGATTGACAGCTCTAATTCTTGTTCTTCCGTTTATAATTGCATATCATTGCATTTGTCAGATCTCTGATAAAAATTAGAGATCTTATCATTTTAGCATAATTCGGAGCAGATTCCCTTCGACTGAGATGGTTCACTCTCAAAATTTCATATGAAATAGCTTGATTGGGCTTACATCTCATGCAGACGTGCTTAAACTTTTTTGGGTTTCAGAAAGGTTTTGAGATTTTTTCCTGTCGAATTATTTGACTGAGACCCTTTTTCTCGTACCTGTTTAGTAGAATATTTAGTAAAAGTAAAAAAAAAAAACATATACATATACTATGTATAATTTATAGCAAGGGTGACTCTTAGTGACTCTTAGTGACTCGCAACAACAACACTGTGGATCCATGTGACTTCCAACAACAAATGAATTAAGCGCTGTCGCCGCCACGGCGCAACTCAAAACAAACCGTACAATCGATCGACATTCAATGTGTAGATCTTTTTCGAATCTTGTTTTGCCATTCCGGGAAAAATTTTGTTCTTAAAATTATGATGTTGTTATCGAGTGACTCCGTTATTCGATTTGGGACTGCACCCTTGATTTCTAGCGTTTTCTGTTCTGGCAAAAATGGCACACGTAGGTACTTACTTATTCTGTATTTTTTTGGGCAGTACATTTTTTTTTCTATTCGCGGATTTCACATATTTTTTCAGGGTTGTTTTTTCTATTGATAAAATGTGAAACTGTCTCCTACTCCAGGACAAAATTTTTTTGTTCTTTAGACAATTAAAAGAGTTGCTTTATTTTTGGTTCATTTATCACAGGAAAAATGCAACACTTTCGTTCAGAATAGAAAACGCTATTAGATACTATTTGGCGACAAAATGAGTTATGTGTACACAGTAAAAAATTATAGTTTATTTCTAATATCATTTGGTACTTAATTTAATCATTCTTGGAATTAAATTTGAATTTTAATACCAAAAAGTCTTATTTTTAAACTATGAGAAGTTTTACAGTTTTATTTATTCCAAAATAGTTTCAAAATAAAGCCTTAAAAAGTATTAAAATCCTCTCTAAAGAAGTTTAATCATTTATGGTTTAAAAACAAATCCTGAAAAGTATAAAAAACTTTCTCTTTCTCAATTATATTACCATCAAAGAATTTTTGGTTTGAAATCAAAACCAAAAAAAGTATTAAAAAAAATTATTGGAAAAAAGTAAAAAAAAAAAAATCAAACAAAATGTTTCTAAAACTGCAATCCGGAGGAGTAATTAAATCTACTCAAATAAATGGCCCGAATCGAATAATTGTAACAAGTAAGTAATGCAGGAGATTAATTAAATATCATGAGGGTAAATTTTGCTTTATTTCTTCAGTCATAAGGCAGTTGAGGGTCCCTCTTTCAATATCACTGCAGGAACCGCGACGGTGCCGAAATTTCCCTGGACATCTTCAAAATAATAGTATAAAAGTGAAAATATGTATATATATCGAGACCTAACCGCCATAAAAGTATATCCAACAAAATGATCGATTTCAGCTTTTTTATGGAAATCAACAATTTACTATCACATGCATCAACTCCCAAAATTTCATAGCTGTGAAATGTGCAGTTTCGAAGTTAGAGACTAAATAAGTTTCAAGGCTGCATACAAACTGTATGCAAAACAAATTAAAAAAAAAACCGTGTCCTGTAAAATTTACTTTTTGTTGGATACACTTTTATGAGGATTAGGGATCGATATATAAGGTACTTTAGTGTTTGCTACTACTGTTTAGATTTTTATGTAAATAAAATATGTTAACGTTATTCGATTTCTCAGTAATCTTTGGGATAATGGGTTATTTGCAGTATATCCACTGGAAATTTTATGGGGGTTTATTTTTAAATCCAAAAAAGTATAAAATTTATTCCAATTTTCGGATAGATTTAATTCCATTTAAACTATTCTTATTACCAAAAATATTATAAAAATAATCAAAATTTGGTTTTGATTTAATTCCATAAAAGTATAGAATTTATTCCAATTTTGGATTGATCTTATACCATTTTTACTATTTTTAATACTAGAGATATTCTAAAAATAATGAAAATTTGGTTTTGATTTAATTCCAAAAAAGTATTAATTTGACACCAAGAATAATTTCAGTCTCTCAATATTCTCTTCTTTTTTTAAACCAGAATGGTCTTAATTTTATGCTTTTTGGCATTGTTATATATAAATACCAAAATGGAATTAAAATTAAACTAAAATTTTTACTGTGTATATACTATGTATATAAGTATATGTATTTATGTACACACTTCAGTTCTCTGACCTAAAATTTAGTGCGTGGGCAAATATGTAAGGCAATAAATAAAATTCTAGTATGAGTAAATATCGAATAGATACTTAAATACTTAATATTTATATTTTGTAGTTTCGTATGTAGGTATGTGGATCACATTAGTCATTCATTAACTTACAACAAGGCTAGAATGCTAAATAAACAAAATATTTTTTTTATTTATATACAATTGCCGGGTGTTTTATGTCAATTTGATTTAAATATTTATTATACGCGAAAGTGTGAAGACTGCACTTTCGGGTTCATTTACACTTTAAAAACCAAGGTTTGCTGATTTTTCTTTTTCGGAGTTTATGTATACATATTTATGTACATATGCTTTTTATTGGCTTTTCTTTGTGCTGATTAGCAGTAGTTGAGAAATATGAGCTAATCGAAATATTTATAAAGATAAGTAGGTATGCACAATGTACATATATACATTAGGGTGGAGCGAGTTGGGACTTTTTTTAAAACCATACCTGCAGAAAGTTGCCTTTCTAGCACAGAAGTAAGACTGCAAAATATTATTGGCCTAGTCCTTTATTTACAGGTGCCCAATACCACTAAAAAATGCTCCAGATGCATTAAATTCATTAGCTAGATAAAATTAATTTGCTAATTTCTTATACGAATATACGTAATTTTTCGATGGAAAACGTTTTAATCAGAATCTTCAAGCTTATACAAAAATTCTGAAAATTTTTTGAAATTTTTGAAAGTTCTTTCTGTGTTAGAAAGGCAACCTTCGGCAGGTATGTCAATAATGATTTCAAAAAAAATCCCAACTCTCTACAACATAATGTATATGTATCTATGTATATTCTTTCATAGTTCTTATATAAAGTCATCGCAATTAATCGCTTCACAAGAAAAAAAAGCTTTGCAATAAATGAACAATGTAGCCCCCATAATAAGACCGGTCACATTTCGATCGTCTTCACTTTATGCAGGAGAGAAAAAAATAAATAAAACGAAAACTTATGCCATATATAAACAAGCAGGCAGCGCGCTAGAAAATTAATAATAATTTTTTCAACAAATGTTTACATAAAAAATAAATTTTTGAGGAAATAAACTTTCAACATGTGCAAAACACATTTATATATATGGGGCTTTGACATAGATACATGCATACATATGTACATACTAAATGGATTGTATACGTTTACAGGGTGTGTTAAAGCTTAAAGAATATAATAAATGCGGTGAAGCTAACGAAGCTTATAAAGAACAGACTTTCTATTTAAGATAACCCAAATAAAGCAGCTACCGAAATAGAGAATAAGTTATTAAGGGCATCACAAAGCCTTACTTATAAGAAGAAATGAGCTGCTCTTGGAGAATTCTGAAAAAAGGATTTCAACAGTTTTAAATTTTCTTTATTTTCATACCTACACTGCTATAAATATTGGAATATTTTTTAAACTTTGATTTGGTTTGAAAGGAATTTAAAACTTTTTTGGGTTAAATTTTGAACTGTCGAAAGTTTAAAAGTTTCTTATTCTCTTTTGGTTTAAAATTCAAACCTACAAAAGTTTAAATATTTCTAAGAATTTTTTGGAATAAATTTCATACTCTTTTGGTTTAAATATTTAATTTTTTCCCCATTTAAACTTTTAAGGTTTAAATTTTATACTTTCATTGGTCGTAAAATTTTATTTCAACGAAAAAATTTTAATTGTTGATTTGAAATTCCAACTTGCTTCTTCGAGAAATGAACAACATAAAAGGCTGACTTACAGTTATTAGACAATTTGAATGAACGACTGTGTGGCGTTGTTCTAATGGAGAAACAAACAAACACAAAATAATTATGGAAACAGATAAAATGAAGAAGGAAGAAAAGGAGAAAAAGAGGATGGGAAAAAGATACAATATGGAAAAGGATGAAGAAGTTGTTGGGGAGAGAACAATATGGAAGAAAATGAGAAAAAGAGGATAGGAAAGAAAATACAATAGCGATGAGAGGATTTGGGAGCAGACATTTTTTTTTAATTTAAACCAAAAAAACGTTTAAATTTTAAACTTTTGAAAGTCTTGAAATAAATCTTAATTTGGAATAAAATCTAAACCTTACAGTTAAACTTTTTAAAGTGTCCTATATATCGACCAAGAAAGTTTAAAATGTATACCAAAATTTATTTGAGTGCACTTAGATACTTGGTTTACCCTGTATATGTTGTAGGTATAGAAACATTCGTATTTGTTTATATGCAAATAGATACATACTACCTACATAACATAAATATGCTCTACAAATTGTCGGTTGCGCTTCAACAAAATATCTGCATTTGCGATTTTCTCACATTTGAGCAAACAAAAATTAGCAAATTTCTCAGTTGACTTTTTGAGGCATAAATTTTATTGTTTATTTATAAGAATTGCATCAGGCGCGCATATGCATATTCTACTCGCTAATTTCGCGTGCTCTTGTTTTTTCTTTTCTTTTATAGGTAATATCTATGTATACATTTGTGTGTGATCTTATATATTGCATTATGTATTGATATACTACTTATGTATATATTCATGTTGAAACATACGCCACACAGTGGTTCGGCTCCATACATTTTGCGGAAAAAAATAGAAGGAGTGGTCCTAGGCCATTGAAATTTTGCACAGATGTTATATGTGAGCTAATTAAGAAATTTTCAAAAAATGGTTGAAATCGGACAACCTCTAGGGGTACCTCCCTTGGACCTATAAAAAAAAGATTTAAATACAAATTTTAGTTTCAGCTAAAAAAAATTAAGATATCTTCACGAAACTTGGTACATGAGTTAGCCTAATTAAAGGCATTGACAGCGCCAAAAATTGTTGAAATCGGCCACTCCCTAGGGGTACCTCCCCTGGACCTATAGTAAAAATTTTTAAAGAAAAATTGTAATTTCAGCTCCACAAATTAAGATATCTTCACGAAACTTGTCGCATAAGTTACTGTTATGAAAGATATCGACAATACCAAATATAGGCGTGATTGGCAAACAACCACGCCTACTTTTCCTACACCTTTTATTCAAAAATAAATGAATATATACATTTTCAGTAACTGAAAAGAACTCTTGTAAAAATTTGATGTACTTAATGATTAAATTTATAATACATATAATCTAAAATATAGCTATGTATGTATATATGGAAAGAAAAAAAAACAAATATAAGGAAAATGTTTAATGATTTAGCATATCCTTGACAACAGGATCCAATTCCACACACTTTTTGTTGGGTTGTCGTCTTATGGACTTTATATAATGGCCAGAACTTGCCAGTAATCGATTAATAACATCTGTATTGGTAGAAATTCTATCACTTTTCCTAGAAAACATAAGCCTATAAATATAAGCCCCATTTACTAGTAAGGGTTAACTCAGAACATGATAAGGAGTTCAACTTTTCTGCTGAGAAAGTATCAATAAGTCTTCTTGTTGTGTGATCAAGTAAACTTTGCAAATTAACAGCAGAATATGTTTCTGTTACTACAATTTCATCGGGATAACATTTTTTTTATCTAATACCTTAAAATAAGCTGGTAAAATGTTTAAACAAATGTGTTTTTTGCTATTGTTGTTTGCAAACCGCAATGTTATGACGAATGTGTTTAACGTTATTTTTGTTTGCATTACCATTGATTCTAACAAATTAGGGTTATAATTTACCAATTTGCATTTTTATCTAACCCTCTCTGTGCCTTCATATTCGTAAACAAAAAAATGTCACATAAGATGTAAACGTTAATATATACGCATCAGCCTAAAAGCATGCTACATTTTGTCAATTTTATCAAAATTTGATGGGACTTTCGACATTTAAATCAAGTTTACATCGATTGGGGAAAATATGGGAAAAAATTTTTAACAGAAATCGATAGAAGACATTCCAAACTTTCATTTTATTGCAGTTAGCGAGTGTAGCACGCTGTAGCACACAAACTTTTTGTCCATCGAAGTTAGAAAAGGTACCATTTATGAAGTACCATTTTTGCTGGCTTATATTTTTTTTAATATTTGGCCGATTGCACTGATTTTTTCTTTAATTAGTCAAGCAAGTGCTATATTTTGTTTTAAACTCACAACATGGACAATGGGGATATAAGTTATAAGGAAAATTTATAGCTAAAATTAGCAAAAATTTCAAGCAGTTTTTGTTGAATAAAATTTTTCTGACTTCTGATACCATTATTTTGTAAAAAAAATCAACTTTTTGCAAAGTAGTCATGAATTGTTCATATTTGGACATTTTTTTATAAGACTACATCATTAGAATCTGAAAATTAGGTATTGAAAAAAATGAATTTTTTCCGCGGCTGAACCACTGTGCGCCAGTATGATACATACATACATACATATGTACTATATTTGTACATATATGTATAAATATGTATCACTTGACTGCATGATGTGATATTTCGATTTATCAAATGATTCATAAAATGGCTGTGGCGGCAGGCGTATGGCTGGCTGACTGGCCCGATGGCGGACACTCAGTGCCTTGTTGTCGCACAGCATCATCAAATTGCTATGATATTGTTAATTGAAATTATTCTTGTGTGTTGAATTTTTAATGTGAAAAAATTATTTTTCCTTACTTATTCTCAAGCACATTTGTTGTGGTTATTGCGGGTTTATTATGATTTTAATAACTTTAACAAATTCAATGGCGCCAAAAATTTCGATTTTATTATGTTGAGGTAATAAATATTGTATTATTACTTTTCTCACTGTTATTATTTCTATCATTGTTATTACTTCAATCAAATGTGCATACATACAAACATATGTGTTTGTAAACCAATAGAACACTGGGATAAGGTATAGGCTAACGGAATTGTGCTAGGACGTTAAAATATCAGAAATCAGACTAAGTTAAGCGTGTTTTTAGCCTTTGTGCTATTTTAAATAGCTCAGAGTATGTCTATGGGATAGATACGAGATTGGCTCTTCAAATAATTCGACAAAAGTTTCATCATTTGAATAATCTTCACGGTCATTCGTTACTCAGATTGTGATCTGTTATTCGTCTTCTTCCTTGTTCCTTTATATCTTTGGTTTTCTTTTTTTGCTTTAGTCTCTCAGATTTTTCAGACCACCCGTCACCGTCTGACAACTGCAAAGGTCCTCCAAACGGCGCCGAATGATTGGGGGTATTCCGATCCATTCGAGCACCTCCAATAGCGCCGCAGCAGCGACGTTGCTAAAGGCTCGCGAAATATCAAGGAAGACACCTATCGCACTTCCTGTAGTGAACGGCCCCTTTGATATGTTGATGTTGTTGTTGTGATTTTTTATCCTTATTATCCTCCATCACGACAAGATAAATACGTTTTATGCCTTCCGCCAGGCACCTCGAACCATGACTGAGGCCGTCTCGCATCTCCTCCCCCCTGGCTCTAGCCTTGAGGGGACCTACCCGAACGGATAACAGCCTTAGTTATCCCTCCGCGGTCTCTCCTCGCCGTCTGCCCTGGCGCAATCACCAGGAACAGGCATCGGGGAGCAGAGGCGGAAGTCCATTGCCCAGGCAGCAACCTCTTGGCGGTTTCAGCCGAGGATTTATGCCGCCCTGAATTCGCTTTACTTTCGAAACTTTCCATTTATTGGGATTTTGCACTCCTCGATATGTTTAAATCAGTTCCTCAAACATTGAATTCATACATAAATTAAAAAAACAAAATGTAAAATTTGCTCTTGGCATACATATGTTACTAGCTGACCCGGCAGACGTTGTTCTGCTAAAACTTATTCCTATGAAGCCTAAAGAAAAGTCTTTGATTACCGTATTGCTAACCATTATCTTAGAGTCCATCTTAATGACTGCGAATAACAAAAAATTGTCTATTCTCTGAATAAAAGTTATAGTTATATTCGCCGCGACAAACCTACATCCCCCGATCCCTATCACTATCTCAATCCCTATCCCTATCCCTATCCCTATCCCTATCCCTATCTCTGTCCTTATCCCTATCCCTATCCCTATCCCTATCCCTATCCCTATCCCTATCCCTATCCCTATCCCTATCCCTATCCCTATCCCTATCCCTATCCCTATCCCTATCCCTATCCCTATCCCCATCCCCATCCCTATCCCTATCCCTATCCTTATCCCTATCCCCATCCCTATCTCTATCCCTATGCCTATGCCTATCCCTATCCCTATCCCTATCCCTATCCCTATCCCTATCCCTATCCCTATCCCTATCCCTATCCCTATCCCTATCCCTATCCCTATCCCTATCCCTATCCCTATCCCTATCCCTATCCCTATCCCTATCCCTATCCCTATCCCTATCCCTATCCCTATCCCTATCCCTATCCCTATCCCTATCCCTTTCCCTATCCCTATCCCTATCCCTATCCCAATCCCTATCCCTATCCCTACCCCTATCCCTACAGCTACCTACCTTTACCTTACCGGGACCGTCCATCACCATCCGGGCCCACTACTTTAGCCATCTCTGGGAAACAGCCTTAGAAATCACAACGAAAATAGCTGTATGTGGAAGCCTGCTCAACGCTTTTCATTTTCTACCAATATCGCTCGAAAACATTCAGGGGTTATCCGGGTCCACGCTTTGACCCAAATCTTGGAACCCGGCCTAGGCATCACTATTTAAAAAGCTCTTTGCTGAAGTCCTCCTCAACAGCTTTCATTTGATACCAATATCGCTCAGAAACTTTCCAGGGTCACTCGGTCCCACGTTTTAACCCATATCTGGGAACCCGGCCTAGGTATCGCAATAAAAATAACTTTATGTTGAAGGCCTGTTAAACACCTTTCATTTGATACCAATATTGCTCGAAGGCTTGGTGGATCGATCTGGGTCCTCATTTAGGCCTGTATTCCGGGAAGCTCCCAATTTTTCGAAATTCTATATACCCTACTATGTGCACTAACACCACATGAATCTACTGTGAAAATTTCATAAAGAACGGTTGGTTACTTTGGGAATTTATAGAGGACACACATCCACAGATGCACACATACGCACATACACACCGATTTTTCCAATTTTCGGACTTTTCCGGAGGGATTTTCCAAAATTTTCTTCCGTACAAACCATCTCCTCGAGAATACGAACAATTGACAAAAAGTTTTACAGAAATCGGCCCAGCCGTTCTCATCTGATGAGGTTAGTAACATTTTTTACACCATTTTTATATATATAGATTATGTATGGTGAAATCATTAAAATAAATTAAGTTAATCTCACCATTTAATATTTTGTATTAACCACCATTTCATTATAATTTATTTACGTGGAATGCTTGAACTTCAGCGCATCAGAGCAGACATTGACTATTGAATATTGTGCCAATAGTTGGTATGTAAATATCTCCATTGGCATCGTGTTATTTTTATGTTGATTTACATATCCATATGTATATTTTTTGGTGTATACTCGCATTTATGCTTCAATAATGTCATTTGCACGACGGCGATTAATTACTTTCAATTAATATTGAATGCTAAATAACATTGTTTTTGTTTACGGCGATTTTTGCGGTTTGTTGCCTGCCATTTTTTTTTTTTGGCTCACCGCAGTGCTTAATTTATGTTGCCAATAAATGTACAAGCGTTTGGAAATGTATTTATGTATGTACATACATATGTATGGATGTTTGGTGGCTACAATTGGTGGATTGGGCTCTTTGCCAAGCCCACAACAACACGTAATATTTTGTTTAAGCCTGATTAATGCTGAATCATATTTACATACATGTGTATACTATCAACAAAATTATTGTGCAAATAAAAACATGCAAACTAAGCAACCATGCTTACTTTTTTACCTAATTGACATGTTACAGTGGGTTTTAATGTACATATGTACATACATATGGCGTATTGAATGAAATAAGGTATTTTCAAGCCGGAACTGTCAATTGAGGGCAAATAAGTTCGATTTGATTGATATTAACTTTTGTCATAGGCTATCCAAACCATACATAGAATATACAGGTGTAATATTATCTGTTTTGTGGCTGGTGAAATTCTGATAGACAAGAAGAGTCCAAACTAGAGGCCTCTTAGCATTTAAGGCCGCAAGTCTATATCATTATTGGTGCGGAGTTTTTCGTCATGTACGATTATATCGCAGAAACACTGTACATATGTATATATGCGAATATTTAAAAAGTATGAAAACACAAAAAAAAATTGGCTGGGCTGAAATAACATAACGCCGTAAAAACAGCGATTAATATTCGACAGTCAATATGAATGATGTTCACCAAAACATCAAACATAATTAAAACATATCATTAAGCCTTATGTATGTACATATGTATCAGTGGCGGATCCACGGGGGGTTTTGGGGTTCAAACACCCCCCCCCTTGTGGTTTATCATAGATCCCAAATTAATGCCTTTATAGATTCTGCGCCCAAATTTCCTAAACTGATCAAGGAAAACTCTATCATTCCAAAAGAAATGGTTGGACCACATAACATCCAAAATATGTACCTACATGCGAAAAAAGTTCATGTAGGTACCTTTGGACGCACGTGCATAAAATCAAATTTGTCAAATGCTATTCGCAAATTGCCAAATCGAAAATTTATTTTCTTTTCTTTCTTATCCCTATTTTTATCGGGATTGTACAGAATTAATTTGGTCAGAAATGTCTGAATCGTTGGAGAAATTGCCTTTTTCAGAGGCATTTCGCAATTCTTGTTTAAATTAATATTTTAGAAATTTGAATATACAAACACAAGAACTTCAATAAAGTAAAAATTCTATTAAAAATATAAATATAACCAAAAAGTACTACATACATACATATATTCTTATTTATCTTGGCTTTAAATGCAAGGGTAAGTGAAATTGATGATCAATTTGCCACCAATACCATACGATACTCATTCGCACGTACCAATGCAAAAATATACATACATACGTTATACATGTTATTTAGAACTTCAATTGAAATCTCCTGCACTTTATGTGATGACATACATATTGTTAATTTGGAGGGTTTTGAGTTTGGTGTTTTTAAGGTGCGGGAAATGGCGCAACTAGTATATAGAATAATAATAGTAGGTGGTATTAGTCCATATTTTCACCAGCGCACATAGGTAGATTTTCAAACTTTATGCGGCCAAAAATATTTTATAGTCTACATCTATTCCAAATTGCTTGTTTAATGCAAAATTTTAATAATTTGTGTTAAAATTCCATTTTATTGAAAAATATATACAGTGACTCAAAAAAAAAAATCATACGCCAAAGTTTTTAAATTTATTTCAAAGAGTTCTGTCGAAAATTTTACTTTCTTATTTTGGTTTAAAAATATAGAAAATTTTTCAATAAAAATCATTTTAAGCAGGATTTCTGAGCTTATGGAAAAAATCTGAAAAATCGTAGAGATTTCTGAAAGTGGATTAAAAATTTCAAAGCAAAGCCATAATTTATAGAAGATTTTGAGGAGATTTCTAAGTGTACTGTTATGTAGCCAACCAATTTTAGTGTAAAAAGTGAAATTCTCAATGCTGTGAAAAATTCCGTCAATTTTAGAAGTTTTTTTCTGTAGGGTGTAGGGTGAGACCGTTCCAATTAAAATTTCCGAAAAGCCAATGAAAATTTTCAAAAAGTTGAATGTTGCATATTGTTATATTAAAATTGAATGAGCTGCAAAATTGCATACTCAAAACTCTTCTAAAAAAATGTAGCTTTAGGATTCTTAGCCCCTTTTTATGATAAGTGTTTCCTTGACTTTGCATTTTTTCCGTATAGAAATTGACGGGTAATAGATCGGAGGCGATAATATAACTAAAATGCTTTTGAATTAAAAAATTAACAATATTTTTTCAAGAAAGGCCAATATGCTTAAAAGCTTCAAAATGATGGGTCTTTTATTATGCTAGGTTGACGATTTCTTCAATAAATAATGATATTTACCTGAAGCACTCGAATCCATGATGTTTACTTTGATAACTGTCTTAAAACTGAAAATATTGACGTTTAAAAATGGGTTACTTAAAATACGTAAAAAGTAAAAAATCGAAAAGTGGGAGAATAATAAGTTCCGACTAGCGGCAGGGACACCCCCGTTGTCTATAAAAGCCGAGAAAACCGGTTTATTATCCCCCGGTCTATTATAAACGTAGAGCGATTTTGGATATTGTATTTGCACCAATTTTAAAATTTTCAATTTTGGCCGCATAAATTCGTAAAATCTACCTATGTGCAGCGTCTGCCCTTAAAAAACATCTTCCAAAAAAAGAAATTTTCAAATCCCCCCCCCCCTTGCCGAAATCCTGGATCCGCGCCTGATATGTATATATATATATATGTTATACTCTGAAAAAAAAAACGTTGTAAATCGAAAGACTTTCGCAGTTAAGTCAACTACTTTCCGCAGTTGAAAAGTGCCCAACAACTCTACGTTGTTGTTTCAAAGGTGCGAGCGTTGTTGATTTAAGTCAACCACGGAAACTGTTGGATCAAATACTTTTGCCTTTAAGTTAACTACGGGATTGTTGGAAAAAATTTTAACCTAAAAATAAACTTTTCTTTGCATTTTACTCTTCATCTTCTCTCCACCCGGGTCCAAACTGCAAATATGTAGCCTCCGCTTGTTCTCCTATTCTCTCCTTCTTAGCATTCACTGGTTGCTATCTTTATTTCTTATTCTGCTTTTTCTTCTTTATTTTATATTCTCCACCGGATTCCAACCATGACATCAACCTGAAATTCTATCCAATCATCACATAGTGCAACATTCAACATTGTATTGAATTTAAAACATCCTTTAATACTTCTGCTTTCCCGAAAAAGCATCTATGAATTATATGAATCATTGTAAAAACAAAATTTAAAAAAAAATTGTTCTGATTAATTTTGTTAACAACGGAAACTGTTGGATCAAATACTTCTGCCTTTAAATGAACAACGTGAACTTTTGGAGAAAATTTTCTGCTAATAATAAACTTTTGTTTGCATTTCTCTCTTCATCTTCTCTCCATCATTATTATTTTTTTTTTTTGGTTTTCTCACAAATAAATGTTTTCTAACGAACAAAATTTTGTAAAAGCAAGCAAGTTTTTGAAACCACAGCGCACGTTTTTGAATAAATTGTTGGATCATTGCTGTAAAAACAAATACTTTTGCTGTTGAATCAAAGACGGAGATTCAACAGCCGAAAGTTGTTGATTTAACTACGGGTATTTTTTTCAGAGTACAAAACCAATGTGTATGCATAATGTTCGGCAATGTCACAAATAAATTAATCATTGCATTATAAATTAAATTTAAGGTAATAAAGTTATCGCCAAAATGACATTTATAAATACATATGTATGTATGTACGTGCATTTGCGGCTTACCACGAAACGCCACTGCAGATAAAAAAAAACTATTTTACCTTTTATATTGCATTTCCGCGAATAAAAATAAAGAAAAAAAATTAAGAAGTAGCTCCACTAAAAATTAGCTTCGAAATTTCGGCTATACCCTTCTTCTAATAAATCCCTTATGCTCTTAATTCAACAGTGCCAGAGATTTAACGCGAAATCGAAAATATCTGAGATAGATACAAAATGATTTTTCGCGCTGACCGTAGTCAAAAAGCTGTTAGCGTGTACATAATTCTAATGCCTTCCAGAAAATACCATATTTTTTGAAAAACTTCAATCAAATTTGGAAGGGTGTGTATAACTTTCGACTATGTAGCATTTACATCACCACAAAACTGGCGATTCTTTTTAATGGCGTAACTTAGCTCAAAATCAAAATAGGCTATACAAATAAAATGATTTCGATTCAATTTTAATCCTCCTTCTTTAAATTTTTCTTTCCATTCGCCAAAAATTTTACAATAATTTACAACGTCGCGACGTTACCGTAAGAAGTTTTATACAAAGTCAAGAAACTCATCTTAGCGCCAGTTCAGTGGCTTTCACAAACAAAATATACATGGACATGTACATATAATCATTTTGAGTCTTACATAAGCGCAACAACTATATACATGCATATATGTACATATATAGTTAGCAACATGCTGGTGGCAACATTGTTGCATCCGTAGTAGGTATCCAACTGAACCGCATGCTAACTGCCATTTATCATAAAGAAGGAACTCGTGCAGCTTGTTGCATTTCATGGTCAATGGAATTTTTATTTTTTCCAGTTGTTTGTTTTTTTTGCTGATGCTTGAATTGCCTGACTTGAATGCATGCCGCCATAAATACTAGAACAAACAGAACTTTTGTTATATGTACGTATTGCACAATTTTGTATAAGGGTGGCTTGTAAATATTAAAATGTTTTAGAAATTATTCGCCATAAGATTTTATTAGGGGTCTCCTCAAAAAAAAATCATTTAAAATTAACATAAAAGACCACAGAAAGCGAAAAACATATACGTGTATATTCCTCGGAATGTTTAGTTTTTTATTTCGGCTACTACTGAAGCGAAGGAAATGATTATTTAGCAAATGACTAAAGATTTTTGATGGTGTATAACATACAGGCATAAAAAAGGTACATTAAGGTGGTATAAACTAAGTACTGGCTGATAGTGACCACAATGGCGTGCATAGGGTTAATATGATTATACACCTTAGAAACCTTTTTTTCAAGCCAAATATATTGGTGTATTAATCGGACTATAAATACCGCAGATATTAAAAAAATGTATTTGTGCTAGATTTCGTGGCGTCCAAAAAAATTAAAAAATTAAATGGTGTACGGTGGACTTTGTTTTCGGCGCTTATAAGGCGAGACGGCCTAATGAACATACGTATGTACATATGTATACATATGCGAACCCACACAAGATTTTCTTGAACAACTCCGGATTGGTACATTCTTGGAAACACAAGTTTATGGAGCTGGAACTGCAATATGCTTACAATGTAAGCTCGGCAAATTTGTAAATGCAAGTGTATAAGTGAGAGCGCTTTGATCGCTACCCTGCAAAAAATTCGATTAATACGGGACGTGTCCGGGATCAATCGCAAGGGAGCGTGCGACTAGTACAATTTTACATCCCTTTATATGGGGCGAATTGATTGCATTTTTTTTTTTCGAGAATATCCTGTGAAGAGACTAATTGTTCAATTTGTATACCCAAACAGGTACAAATGTAGATTAATCGCTTTCATCCAAAGTTGTAAGCCAAGGCTATTTTTTATGAAAATGTAAAAATTATTAATTGCTATAAATGTTAGAAGAAAGTTTATTCGATTAGCGCATTCACCAAATTGGTGTTATAAAATGAATATATTTTACGTAAATTAGGGGGGCAAGGGTATTAAAAATAAGGGGCGCAGTATTTATACATATAAATTATTGAATTTTTTAGAAAAAAAAGTTAATTGGCGGGAGTCGTAAAAATTAGAGGGGTAGTAATGTAAACAGAAATTCAATTATTCCATAAAAAAATAGCGCGCATTCACAAATATGTTGTTTACTTGCTGCTGTCTAACAAGTGAATGACACGCAATTCAATTGGTTCGCGCGATCAAAGCGCTCTCACTTATACACTTGCATTTACAAATTTGCCGAGCCATGCTGTAGAGAAATCTTTTAAAAAAATTAAATATCTCCTCAAAATATTTTAAGTTTTGAGAATGCATTATGCGAGTGTAAAATACATGTGAGGAATTTTTCAAAATTAGCCAAGGCTATTTTTTATAACAATCTTTAAAATTTATAAATGTTCATGCCTATTTAAGTAAAGATTATACAATAAGTTTTACGTTTGTAAAAAATAATAATAATCAATAAATAAAATTTTTTTTACATAGTCAATATTGAGTTTATAATTGTAATTGATTTTCCAATAGGAATTTTTGGTAACATTTTGTTGAAATTATTATTCATCATTGTTATTAAAAGAAAGGGTGTTCAGTTTTACCTATTATTATAATTTTTTTTTTAATTCATACATTGAATATTTTTGTATAGTACATTTATACCCGTGCGGGAACAATCGGGGACTAATTGTGGACCGATTGTTCCCGAAAGAGATGAATCCGGGACAAATCTCTTTCGGGATTAATCGCAAATTTTTTTGCAGGGTATGGCGAACAAACATACATACATGCATATATCTACATACGTACATGCACATTTTTAACATTCGCTGCGCAAACATGCGATAGCCACACACGATGTTGTTAGGCCACTTGTTCAGCGTAGGCATGGGTAACACTGCGCTGCGCGGCGCAATTGCGCTAACACCAACCCTGGTGTTATTGCGCTAACTCCGATTTGGGAAATGCGCCAACTCAATATAGCGCCAACTCAATGATGCGCTATTGCAATATAACACTGACTCAATTTCGTGCGCTAACACCAGCTCCAATATAGCGCTAGTGTAAAATGGCGCAACCACAACGCCAATAACAGCACCATAGTATATGTATACGTATGACAACGTCACAATTATGTGTGCTTGATAGTGATCTAAGTGACTCTAATTTCCAGCATATTTTCACATATATACGGAATATTTTTCCAAATGATTATGAAAATTAAAATTAATTGTGCCCTCGTATATGTAAGCAGAATTCCGCCAAAAGAAATAAAACGGGGATGGTAAACAGTAACAAGCGAAAAAATGTTATTTATCGATTATTCGATGACAATTGCGCTAAAGGTGTTATTGCGCCAGTACCGTGAGTTGGCGCCACGGTTGGCGCTGGCGTTATTGTATCAGCGCCAAAAAAATTGCGCCATTACCCATGGCTAGTTCAGCGACGACTAACTGTGTAACCTAAATCAAACGCAAGTCGTCAATTTAACGCACGCACGCAAATTTTTCATATGCGTTGAACCGAAATTGACTTGCGTGCGTGTTCAGATAAAGAAATAGAAAAATACAGAAAATCAGAGAAAATCTTGTTATTTTGTGGAATATGTACCTAACAGACACGATATCAAAAGTAAGTGTCAATTTTTTTGCAAACAATCACCCACAATGCTTAATTTCAACTGTCACGCAAAACAAAAATTGGGCGTCGAATTTGCTTTTTACGCACGCCGTTCAATTTCGGTTACTCCCATACAAGTTGTATGGGCATGAGAAATTTTTGACAGTAAATTGACGGCGTGCGTTTGATTTAGGTTACACAGTAAATCATTTTTTAAACAAGGAGCGCAACCTGTCTGTGTGAAGAGCGTAACTTGTTTGTCTGATCTTAAGATCTATGAAACGCCGAGCCTTACATATACATAATTGTTTTACATATATGTATGTATATATGTATGTATTTTCAAGTGCTACATGAAAACGTTTGTATGTTTATACCAGTGTTTAAAAAACTGGCATAAGTTTCATTTCTGTTGATTTTGATTTTGATTCCGCTTTTAAAAAGTCAGAAGTCGCAGTTAATCAATATGAAAAAATATGAAAATGAACGATTTTGCCTGATTTTGATTTTGCGTTGATTTCATATTGCTCAAAATCAAAAAATTTTGATTTTGTGCTGATTTCATATTGCTCAAAATCAAAAGCGGCCTGATTTCAAAATGAACGATTTTGCCTGATTTTGATTTTGCGCTGATTTCATATTGCTAAAATGAAAAGCAGCCAAATATCAAAATTAGCGATTTTGTCTGATTTTCATTTTGTGCTAATTTCATATTGCTAAAATCAAAAGCAGCCAAATATCGAAATCAATGCTTTCACAGTTTTGCTATTTACGCTTACATGAACACGTGTGTGTATGTACATAATTTCTTACCCTCTGTATTACGTTTACCCTGCAAAAAATGCGATCACTCCGGGATACATCCGGGACAACTCGCAAGGGAGCATGCGATTACTACCCATTTGTATCTCTTTATATGGGTTGAAGTGTTCTCTTTTGTTTGAGCATGTCCTATGAAGAGACTAATTGTACCCAGTTTGTACCCGAACGGGTAGCAAAAGCGCACAATTGTACCCGTGTTGTACCCGAACCGGTAGCAAATGCGACACATCCATTTGTGCGACTAATTGTACCCGTTTGATACCCTTTCGGGTACAATTCGTCTACAATTAGTATACATATGTACCCGTTCGGGTACAATTGGGAACAATTGTAGACTAATTGTACCCGAAAGAGAGCGCTCCCGGACAAATCTTTTTAGAGACTCGTCGCACACTTTTTTACAGGGTATATACATACATATGTATGTACGAGTATGCGCATGTAAGCGTAAATAGCAAAACTGTGAAAGCATTGATTTTGATATTTGGCTGCTTTTGATTTTAGCAATATGAAATCAGCACAAAATCAAAATTAGCACAAAATGAAAATCAGGTAAAATCGTTCATTTTGAAATCAGGCCGCTTTTGATTTTGAGCAATATGAAATCAGCACAAATTGAAAATCAGGTAAAATCGTTCATTTTGAAATCAGGCCGCTTTTGATTTTGAGCAATATGAAATCAGCACAAATTGAAAATCAGGCAAAATTGTTCATTTTGAAATCAGGCCGCTTTTAATTTTGAGCAATATGAAATCAGCACAAAATCAAAATCAGGCAAAATGGTTCATTTTGAAATCAGGCCGCTTTTGATTTTGAGCAATATGAAATCAGCACAAAATCAAAATCAGGTAAAATTGTTCATTTTGAAATCAGGCCGCTTTTGATTTTGAGCAATATGAAATCAGCGCAAAATCAAAATCAGGCAAAATCGTCATTTTAAAAAGCGACAAATATCAAAATCAAATAAAATCAAACATTTCACGACTTTTGCTAATTCCGACTGCAGTTTTTTAAACACTGGTTTACACATATATTGTTCAATGAATAAATACATTAGTCTCGCTTGAACTGCCTAGAGACATTACGCCTTTACCGCCATTTTGCAATATGTACTCGTATGTATTAGAAAAAATAAAAATAAAAAGTTTTATTTTTAAAAAATAAAAGAAATTTCGGTTGTCTTATTTCTTATAGAGTAAAAAATAAATACACACACAACTCTTTAAGCTAACATTTATGTCTGTATGTTTGTACGAAAATGCATTTTCACATCACCAAAACACGTGCATACGCCATTTATTATTACTTGTTGCCTTTGACTCGTGTTATTTGCTGTGCATTAGCGCTGTTTTTCTTTTTTTTTTTTCATTTTTTGGCCCGAAGGAAAATGGCAACTTTTAAGTTTCACTGCAACTTCGTAACTGTCAAGCTATACATTTATGCATGTCTGTACAGACACACATTCACTAACGATTTAATGTAATTTTACTTTTTCAGTTCATTTATGAAGACATGCCTTTAGTGGGAACTTTGCTAACAGAGCCAATTTTTCATTGGATTTATTGACTTTATTAGTTTATGATTAAGAATTTATTGACGTTGACATTGGCATTTTAATGTTTATCGTCTGCATTGATGTCGTTGGGAAGTTAGTGAGTTAAATAGTTTTTTTCTTTGTGTTTGAAAGATACCAAAAAAAAAGAAGTAAAAGAAAAAGTTTCAAACTTATTTATAGTCGCAATGAAAAGATTTACTATTTCTAAAATCTGCCTTACAAGAGGGGAAGAATATTGAATATTTTCTACACTCTTAAGTGGCTGAACGTTGAAACTATTGTTATTTATTTATTTTGTTTTTTTTTTTTAAGCACAGTTCTAATTTTTTTTTTTTTGGAAAACCGTCTTTGGCGCTTCTGCGGATTTTTGCCCTTTAATTCTGCATTTAACACCATTTGAGATTTGTACAACCTAATAATCAGTGTAGTGCAGTGGGTAGAGTGCTCGCCTGCTATGCCAGAGGTCTCGGGTTCAAACCACGGTCCGAGCCAAACACGAAAACAATTTTTCTAATTAGTAAAAATCCAATTATTGGATTTTTTAAGAGCAGCGGCCACCTCTCGGCAGTGGGCGGCATACCCTCCGAGTGTATTTCTGCCGCGAAGAAGCTTCTCACAAAAAATGCATTCGCCGTTCGGAGCCGGCATAAAACTTGTAGGTCCACCCAATTAGTAGGAAAAACAAAAAATCTCTCGAATTGGGAGAGAAGCTCGGCCATAAAACTCGTCAGAGTTATTATAGCGCCATTGTATTTTATTATATTAATAATCATGAGACTCTAACCTCAACTCTTACTTCAGACTACCGTAGCCTCCCTGTAGGCCCAAAGGTACTACAATCATCAATACTTTCCTCCTTAGGAACATATCCTTTAGAGAAGATAACAAGTTCCATGACTATCGCACGGCGATGGTCGCCTTCGTATGCATTACTTTTTATCAAGGATGCTCAACAAACTATCAAAATATTTTTCCGTTTGTTAACATGCTATGTTAACGCAACTAAAATGCAAGCGTTAACGTTTTAAACGAATCAAAATCATCAAAAAGGAAATCGGTTTCGTTGAATCGAAAATTAACGTTGAAATTAGTATCATTGAATTGAGCGTTTTTTCGCTTCTCACAATAAGTTGAGAGTGCTTAGTAGTAGCGTAGAGCAACAATGCTCTCAATGATAAACATAGAGCGCTTTGATGGTTCGTTGGAGTGGAAATTCTCTCAGTAATATAAAGCGCTCAACTTTTCAACGTTTCAGCGTTAACGCTTGAGTTTCGTTGACGTTGATAACGAAACAAAAATTATTTTGATAATTTTTATAACGTTGAAAAACTGAGTCGGTTCAACAGAAACGACTTTAACATTTCGGTTATCGTTAATATTAACGTTGCGGTGCATCCTTGCTTTTTATAGTAAAAAAAGCAATGAAGTGAAAGCTTTCATTCCAAACCGCATGCTTTTTTCATATGGTCGTTATTATACTCTTGTTAGGTATTCAGCACGAATTGTAGCAGTATTGTGGTGCTGAATATACAGCTGCCTGCCATCTAACTTTGTTATGTACTTCTTTCCTGTAAATTGTTCGGTTTTGGTTTACTCTTCTCACCTCCTACTTTAGTCAGTGAATAAATGATCTGTGCTCAATTTGTACGTGCCGTTCTACATACTTTAGCAGTAACTGCGGTATATCTAACAAAAGCAAGTATCCTGGCATGAATACGAGTATAAATCGCATCACCTTACAAATGGGCCTAGTGGGCACTTTTGATTGCTTGCAAAGCCAAATAATCATAATGGTAATAAATTCTCACACAACTACAACATTAGCTACATAAGCATATCTTCCGGGTATGGATTCTTTTTAAATGCCAGACATTTCATTGATATTTCTGTGAGACTCGACTCAATAACGCTTAACGACTCGTAAATGTCTATGGCTTCAATTTGTCTTTATCCGCTTTCTTGTTGCTGTTGCATTGATTTTGAATCAAGTTAGCATTTCTAATATACATACATGCATACATACATACTATTTCGTATACATACATACATATGTACATATATGTAACAATAAAAACAAAAAACATTTGCATACCTATTTAGAATCAATAGAAATGCGTTGTGAAGTTGGGTCATTCGAGTTGAATTAAGTCGTTTGAGGGTGGAAGAAGTTGGAAAAAAAGTTAGATAATCTCAGAAAGCATTCCTAATTTGCAAACGCAGTGGGTTGTGAATGAAGATTTATGTATACATACGGTTGCCAATAATTTACATACCACAATAATTTAAATGAAGTTATCAGATGGAATCAGATTGAAAATACGTTCCATGACTTTTAGTTATAATGAAATCCATTTTGAAATTTTTCTATACTTTCAAAATAAACATACTAGACACATTATATATGTATAGGTCCGTTTATTATTAGCTAGTTTTGAATAGTTAGCCAAGTTTCGGCTGGCAAATCGTTTCTTGAGTCAAAAAAATAGCTGAAGAGAGCCATTGACAGCTCCAAATTTCAGCTAGTAAAATTTTCCCTAGCTGAAATTATTTGCTGCCAAAGTAAGAAACAGCTGTTGAAAAAATAAACAAACGAATACTTTTGATTTTATTACTTTTGAAATTTTCTGAATTTTTGAAATAGAAATAAAGAAAATTAAATGTTTTTTCCAGAGATGTAGAATAATTATTATTTCATTTTGAAATTATAAAAAAGTCTTACAAATTTTCTTCAGAATCATAAAAGTCTTTTGATAATAAATTTTTCCTGATGAAAATGATAAAAATTTTCTATAATTATTATTCAGAAACTTATATTTTAAAAATCTTTCCATAATAGTTATTTCAAATATATATTTTTTAAGTCTTCAAAGACTTTTATATTGAGACAAATTTGAAAAAAGTCTTTGCGTAATTATTATCAGTAACAAATTGTTTTTTATATCTTCAAAAACTGTTTCATTGAGACAAAGTTCAAAAAAGTTTTAAACAAATTTTCAATAACTTTCATATAAGTATAAAATAAAAAAAACTTTCATATAATAACTTCAAAATTCAAGCAAATTTCCAATTTGAAATTGTATGAAAGAGTTTTATCGAAGATATAAAAAATAAATTTGTTGCTCAAAATAATTTCTTAAAGATATTTTTGAAATTCGTCTCAATGAAAAAGTCTTTGAAGATATAAAAAACAATTTGTTACGGATAATAATTACTCAAAGGCTTTTTTCAAATTTATCTCAATATAAAAGTCTTTGAAGATATAAAAAAAAATTTCTCATTTATAATAATTACAAAACGACTTTAAAAAAATATCTCAGAAATAACTATTATGGAAAGATTTTTAAAATATGTCTCTTTCAATAATAATTATTTTTTGATTTTTATTTTTTCTCTTATAATAATTACAACTCTGGTTTTTTTTAGAAAAAACAACCATTAACAGTCAAAAATAGCATTCAAATTACTAATCGCTAATTTTTACTATTATTCCGTTTCTTGATTTTCTGTTCGTTTCGCTCTTTATGAGCGCAATTCTTTCCGTTTTGCTCACTTGACAGCTAGCTGCTAGTTTAATAAGAAACAAACCTTATGTAAATCTTGGAAGTTAATACACTTGTATAGCTCTGTAAGCTAAATTTAACCATTTTCTTTGTCACTCGCTGCGACCAGCGCATGGAGCTGAATAACTAACTATTTAAAAAAGCTTTCTTCTTGTTTTGATTTGAATAGTTATGCATAATCGAAATTTCCAAATGAGATTCTGATTGCATTCTAATTGACAAAAAAAAAAAACAAAAAGAAGAATAGCAAATGTTGAAACATAAATTGAAAGCAATTCACTTTTACCACTTCATTTTATTGCGCGAGTTATCATTATCGTAATTGAAAGCGCAAGGAAAAAGACAAGCCAAAAATGCGGTAATAAAAGATATGAATAGAGTGAAATTCAAGTAGAACTAATGTCCAAAAGGCAACGTTAGAGTGGAACCTTTAACGACCATCGTCCTCCTTTTGCCTTTTGCAAACAACATCAGCAAGCTTGCGGCTGTAGGGTTGTAAGTATGTTTATATGCTTGATTAAAACTAAAACTTCTTGGGAGGGTTGGAAGACACAAAAAAAAAAAAACAATCAGAAATGGGAATGAAGGAACAGTTATACTAAAACAAGGTTTTTGGTTCGTGTTGCATGCCAAATGGGATCTTTTGTTGTTGTTTTTGTTGCTGACAAAAAAAAAACAATAAAGAAAAGCTTTTTATGCATTTCAAGTGTTGGCGCCAAAGTTTTAATCAAAATGCTGAGGGGGAGAGCCCCAAATGAGCAAAGTGCTTTGTACATAAATATCTGGTTTTATGCTATGTACTTGTGTATTCTCTATGTACATACATATATGTATGTATTTATATATGTACATTTGTATATATACATACATACTTCGATGAAATTGCGGTAGCTGCATTGAAAACAGACAACAACTATTTTACTTTCGTTGGTATTTTGTGTGTGTGAGAATTAACAGCATTTGCAAGCGCCAGACGCGTCATTGGTAATGGAGATTAAGTGCGTCTGCGCTGCTCGACCGCGTTTTTTCCCATCACTGCGCTGTTCTGAGTCTGGTTCGCTGTTCTTTTACTCCAGCCACTTGACTGGCGGTTGTTATGGCATGCAACAAGATTGCAAAGTACTGTGAATGCTTATAAATGTTGCCAGCATTGTACTGATTTCATGTAGCTGCTTTAAAATATTGTACATATGTATATATGTATGTATGTATGCCCATGATTCAAAATGCCACCAGCGAAGTTTGCTCTATGGCTTTTTTTAATAGCTCTGTAGCTACCCATTAGGAAATCTTAATGTGAGTAAATCAAAATAAAGTTTAATGAGTCGATTTAAATGAAATTGATTAGATTGAAACAGGGATTGCAAATAATCGTTATTTTTTAAATTTTGACTAAAAAAAATCATACTGGAGAAATGCTAAATGCAAAAGAAGTACACAGATGTAATCACCGTAACGCAGACTACCTTTAGGTGCATTAACTTTTATTTTTCGATTTTTATAAAAAAATTAATTTTTAATCATTATTTTTTTGTTTTTTTTATTTTTCGCTCAGCAAATAAAAGTTTTTTTGTGAGTTTTATTTTTCGATCAGAAAATAAAAGTTATTTTTTGAGTTTTATTTTTCCGTCAGAAAATAAAAGTTTTTTTCTGAGTTTTATTTTTCGATCAGAAAATAAAAGTTATTTTTTGAGTTTTATTTTTCCCTCGGAAAGTAAAAGTTATTTTTTGAGTTTTATTTTTCGATCAGAAAATAAAAGTTATTTTCTGAGTTTTATCTTTTTGCTCATAGAATAAAAGTTTCTTCAGTCTAATTTTAGCTCCAGCTGTCGATTTTGCCACAATAATACGTAGGTAAAGTTTATAAATAAAAAAAATTAAAAATTTATTTATATACTTTACCTATTTATATATCGAAATCTACAATTTCAGCCAAAATTAAACTGTAAAACTTTTATTCTCTGTTTATTCTCTGAGCAGAAAAAATAAAACTCTCTCTCTTGAGCACAAATGTTTTCAATGGATTAAAAAAGTCATATTATAATCCAAAACATTTCCCTACAGACTAGCTAAACGTGCTGTCATGCCAGCCTTTATTCGTTCATTTTTCAATATACATTAGTATGTAACTGAAGTGCTCGCTTTTTGGCTTAATACAAAATTTCAATACAGTTTCCAAAGCATTATGTTATGTATGCAATTAAAATCAAAAAAAAGTTTCAAGAGCTTTCAGTGGAGCTAATGAAAGTGAAAGGAGATTTGAGTATTGGGGTGACTTTAATATACATATTTTTTGGATACAATTATAATAAATTTAATATGTATATTTTCGGCTGAAAAGTGAACAGCTTTTAATTTTAGATTATAAGAAATTCATTAAAACGCAGCTTAAGCAGCAGATAGATTTTTGTAAGAGAAAAAAATCTGTTGATTGGTTATATGTGTGTGAATTAAAGTGTCTGCGAAAGTCAGAAAAGAGTTTGACTTTTTGAAGCATTTAGGTACCAGTGGAAGCATAATAAACGTATCTGCCAAGGTCATTTACGGTTTACGCATTTACATGGTTACGCGAAAACTTTACCTGTTTTTCGAAATTACTCGTAGCTACAGCAAAGATGTTTACACATCAAAAATCTAATTTTGTTATCCATCGATGTGTGTATATACATTAGGCCTCTTAAACGTATTCCGCTATTCGAATATTCCGTTAATCGATTAGTCGCTTCACTTGCTAAAAACTCGATTGAGGATATTGGAATAGTCGCGTGCCTTCACTTATTCGAATAATGGCTTTGCTTCGACTACTCGAATACTGTAGCACATTGAATTTAAAAACTCGAATATTCATTGAAATTTTTATACACAGATTAGCATAAACCCGTCCCTCTGCGACAAATTGCACTATGCCACTGCCTATCAATCTCCTTACCACTCTCCATATTCCGTTACCTCTATCTCCTTCTTCCCCTATACTACTCTCTCCCTCTCTCTCTCTCTCTCCTCTTCCATTCCCTATCAACTCTAGCGCGTTCAATTTTTGTAGCCGAGTTCTTCATTACATAAAAAACATACGTGCAAAACAAAGAACGGAATCGGATCATAGATATGGAGTTTGCAAATATAGCAATTCCAGCGCCATCTAGCGACAAAAACTATACTATATGTCGAGAGCACTTATCCAAAAAATAAACGGTAAAAAATTGGCAAAAATTCTTTCGTCTTCATCTTCGTCATCAACATCTTATTCCGATTCCTATTATTCTTGATACGAGTGTGCAAAGGAGTACAAGGGGTGGTGAAGCGTAATGCATAGCCACATAGCCTTTCCGACCCAAGTGTCAACTTCACCTACACGAGTCGACTTCTCTTACAAAAAGGCGAGGCTCTGGTGACTCAAATTTCCGTACAGAAGGAGCGATTGACATAGAGAATGAAAACGGTCAAAAACGTCGCTCGCACAATAGTCAGTCTAGTACAGAAGGGACAAGCACCCGAGCGTGTCGGATTAACGTCCGGAAAAGGTCTATCACCTCCCCAGAATTCAACAAAGCTCTCGGGGAGTGTCTTGGTATCCTACAACAATAACAATTTTCTCAAAAATCACACTAAAAATTTTATGAAATGGGTTCATACTCGTATTTATGTATGAATGGAATAAAATCGAAAGAACAATATTCGATTTATCGGAAAGATATGATTAACTGAGTAATCTAAAGTGAGCAGTTATTCGAATATTTGGCAGCTTACGGCTACTCGTATATTGCTAACCGAATAATTGTAGTCGACTTTAGTCATATTCGCATATTAGCTGGCGAATCAAACTAAGTATCGGAACTTGACGCCAAAGTACAAGCTCAAATTTCCACTCGGTTCCAATAAAAGTAGAATTAAAGTTTCATACTAGTATACTTACATAAAAAACTTTTGTAATGTCTTCTTATCTTTTATTTGAAAAAAAAGAAATGTCCTTTCCAACTCTCCAAATGTCTTCTTCTCATAATTGCAACAATTAACTTGCTGTGATAAGTAAAAAGAAAACTCTTTCTTTTTATTGTTGTTTTATGATTTTTGCATTTTCAACTTGCTAAGTAAGTATTAATAACTAACAAAAGCAAAAAAAAAAACGAAAATGCCAACTCATGCAAATGATTTGCTAAAATACCAGCCATTATCAACTTTATGCGATTTTGCTGCCGCCAAATACCCAAACACACAATTAAATTGAGTTCCATATGCAACTCAAGCTGCAAGATTATTAAAGCTATTGTGTGAGCAGACAAAGATGTAAGCATAGAAAGTTTTCAACTGCTTCTTTCGGGACATATTCAACCACTTACTTACATTAAGTGTACGTAGAACTTTGCTCGTATTTTTGATTAAGCGTTCTTTGCTTGGCAGCGAAAGTTGCTCCATTCTGCCGTTCTTTGGTTTGTTTTTGTTGTTTTCTGGGTTGTAAGAAAGCGAAAAAGTTTATTGACATTGCGACAAGAATCGCTAACTATCTATGTAAGAAGTTTATGAGCGATCTATCCTCTGCAATAAATGTCACTGCACATTTTTCTTTTGTATTTTGTAGTAAATCTGCAGAGTTATAAAAGGAATTCCAGTCTGAAAGTACACAAGTAGTTGTTGTTAGCATATTGCATATTAGTGGTTGTCAAGGGTGGTTGGAGTTTCTTGGGGAAAAATGCAATAAAAATAACAATGTAGCATATTGATTGTCTGGCAACAAGGGGTGGTCATATTAAAACGCGCCTACTATCTACTATTATTGTGTCTTGTATACACAACCATATACACATTGATATAAGCGCTTAATGTCCATGTTGCTCCACCATAATTACAATGCCAACAACCGGGTAAAATTGACTGTCAGTTATGTCTAACGTGCCAAGTTTAGAGTCGACCTTTGTTATTGCAATATTTTATTTATTCCTTGAATATTATGGTAGTCGGAGACTACAGCACGTCAGCATAAAAACCCTCCAGTGAACTTCAGGTATCGCGTGCGACATTTAAAACTCTATAACTTTGCGACATTGTTCTGCAACAAAGTGCGGCAAAAAACGAAAAAAAAAAAAAAAATAAAATAAAATAAATACATGAGCACATCCGGTCAAATGTCCACCCACTATAAACTTTGCTGGCGTTTAGTTTGCTGCCAGTTTATTTGCTGCATAATGCTTATAGGTCCTTTATTTGTATACAGACATTTATGAGTAGATATGTTTGTTCATAAAATATATATACCTATGTTTATTTTAATATATACTATGCATCACGTGCTGCGCGTACAAATAATTGCAATCAACTGGATTTGTTATTAAATGTTATGGCATGTCCATAAGAGTCGCAATTCGCTCTCATTTACGTAATTCACTCTCCCAAACATCATGCAACCTCGAGTCATATGTCGAATTACGCTAAATTCCATACACAATTTCGAGTACGAAGTCGAAGAGTATTCACTCTGAATTATCCCACGAACTATGCTTAAGTCGATAGAAACTCTAATTTCTATCGGAAATCTATCGAAGTCCTATATAGCATGTCTCCACATAACGCCGTTCGCTCTTTTCATTTGTATTCGCTCTCTCAATCGTTCGGCCACGAATCCAGCGCTGAGCGAAGATAATTTCCATAACAAATTTTGAGAGCGAATAACGATTGAACTACGTTATTCGTTCTCAACAGTCTCGCCAACTCCGATAATATCGATGCCTTCTCCAATTTTGTATCGCAAATCTATCGAAATCTCACACAGCCCAAAGCAAAAATGAGCGAAAATAAATACTTTGAGGAAGAAGAATGAGAAATATCGAACTGAACAACGATCAGCTACGTGGAGGCGAGTTATTTCGAAAGATTTTTCGCTACTTTATTCGAATGCGAATTAAGTTTTGTGGAGAAGGGCTTTTAGTCTATACCGAATCTAATTTCTGTCGGAAGTCTATCGAAATCCTACTACGGCCATGATATGCAATAATGATTAAGGTGGAACAAGAACTATTACTGACAAACTGGAAAATGAATGATCGGTCAACTAACGAGTCATTTATTGAACTATTTGCAAAGTCAATTACGTTCCCTGTATACATGGCATAACAAGGGTAGTGACAAGAAGTGCAGTGCAGTTTCAAAGTATGTAGTCATATCAGGTATTCAACCAATGTGACTATTCTTGCCCATTTCCTTTTATTTTCTTCTTATTTTTCACGCTCAACACACCGATTCATCCCTAATGATATTCCCTATTTCTTGCATCATTTTGCTTACTGGGTAACTTTGTTCATGGGATGTGCGTACGTAAAGCTTTTATTTGTTTTCTGTTTTTGCTTGTCTGACAAGCTATCAATCCATAGTTGCGCTACCAAGTTTTGACGAAAAAGCAAGCAATAACAAAAGCAAAATCAAAATAAATATTAGCAAAAAAAACAAGATTCGCATTGTCAAATTGTGACAGCGAAATGCATCGTTATGACAATGTGTCTACTGCATATACAAAAACAAAATCAAACAAACAACAATAACTCTCAAGCGACTTCGTTGACGTTGGTGGCGCCATTGGCTTTTCCGAAAATATTGTGACGCAATTAAAAGTCTGGCAACTGTGCGCAGACGAAAAAAACTTTGACGTATTGGAAATAACCGTTTTGTTGGATCAGCTGCTGCTGTGTCAACGGCGGGGTTTTTTTCTTGACATATAAAAAAGCTTGGTAGTCGTGAATTTATCTTAGCAAGTTCAAGGCAAGACTTTTAATTTTTTTTTGTATGGTAATTGAACCATGTAAGATCCCTTTCCTGCCAGATGTAACATTTGAAATGCTGTAAATGCGCTTTTAAACACAGAAATTTAATTATTTGTGCATTTATCTTTCATAACAAAGTTCTCGCTTTACCCTCTTAACCACTTAAATTATAGCTATACCATTTTTATTTTAAATTAAATTGCATTTTCACCACACAGTTCGAACAGCATTTGCTTCACCCCCTTCTGCAGTGTTTCCTATAGTACTATAGTAACAATGCCAATTTTTTTTTTAACGCTGTACGAAAAATGACTTTCCTGGCCAGACATTGTGTGAGGAGGAAAAAAGGCACTATTAACACTTGACGAAAAATTGCAAAAATTTGTTTGACAGTTTGCTGAAAAAAATTTCCATAACAACAGCATGAAAGAAAAAAAAATTAATAAAAATAAACCTTAATACCTCCTGTGTGCTGTATAATGTACCTACCATACATACATAGACTCCGAAAAAATCTCTGCCTTATTTAAGACTTATTCCATGTGATTATAAGGCTTAAATAATGCCTGAAATTTCTAAGGATCTTAAGTTGTATAAACAAAGGGTTATGGTTCTGTGTTGATGTCATCAGGCCATAAGGACTACTCTCTCTCTCTCTCTGAAAGGAAACTTTATTCCCAAGACTTATTCGCTATGAGAAATAAGGCTTAGATATTTCCTTATAATAAGGGCTTATTTGGTGTTAAAATACCTTACAATAACATGTATTGTGGAACGATTTTCCGTCATCCCTTGTCGAGTTTGTTCTGGAGACAAACCGGTTTCAGCAAATAAGCACCATCTTCGATGTCTTTTTTCGTATGAACGAGAACGAGAACAAAAAGCCGCGCAGTTTACTTATTCCTTAAAATTACTTATTCCTTAATGATTATTTGGAGGATACATACTGTGTATAGACATGTAAAGTTTGCGGCCACATGTTGCGACAGCCGCTGAGAGGGTGATAATGCTGTACATACACATGCATATGCATACAGAAGAAAAAAGAAATTGGCGGCATAGCGGACCCTCCCCCCTCCTTTGCTTGTTACTCGTTGTACATACAAGTGATGGTGGGAGTTTTGTCTATGTGGCGTCTGTGGTTGTGGTTAGGCGGTGGACACCACTCACTCGTCATTTCTGCAGCAACAGCCAAAATTCAGTGTCCAGACCTTTAGAAGTGTTTTATTTGTTGGTTTTGCTGGAAAATGTGGTCATTTCCCTCCTCCAACTTGCATAAATCTATAACGACAAATTCAGATTAAAAGGATTTTCTCTGTGTGCTTTTCGTTGGCATTTGTTTTGTTAGTCAAGTGGCTGAAAGGCATCCATACATGCCTTTTGGTATGAGTTTGTGCATAAATCAATGGCCGGCAAAATTGTGAAAGAGATTGTTTTGGAAGGCCCAGTGTATATTGGTTGGTATGGCGTGCCGATGCATCGCGATGGTTGATATACATACATACATATGTAGATTGTACAGAGGTTAAGGACAATATGGGCGGGGTAATGGTCACATTGAATTATGGTCATAACTGTGATGTTATTTCGGTTCTTTGTTCTATCAATTTTTGTAAATTATTATGCTTTTGTTAGGGTTAATAATTAATTTTGAATATGGCAGCTATTTTCGCCAATTTTTTCCTTCGAGAAAAGGCAGAGTATATGAAATAAATACTAAGAAACACCTATTATTTTTCCTAAGTAGCTCTAAATACTCAAGAGAAAAAATTGCCAAATAAAAAAATTGCAGATGATAATTTCCAAAGGATAATCTCTTTCAACGCTGATGCATTCACCATTTTTTAGTTTATTGCGATCAGTATGAGCTAGATTCTATATTTAATTTGGCTCCTAGCGCAACCGTTGCATCTTAATATATGTACATATAAACTTTTAATCATCATATATATTATTTCTAATTGGTGTTTTATAAATATCCCTTTTTCTGCTCACATAATTTACCAAAATTAATAAGTAAGGCATTGTTAATACCTAGCTATGCATGCGAAACGGTGTTTTATTGGGCGTGGTACTTTATATGAAAAGTAAGGGGGGTAAAAGGGGGGTTGACCCCCGCAGCGGGGAGTTTTATGGAACCCACATAAAATGTATATCAAATTAAAGGGAATCAAAATACCTATCCAATGGTATATAAACATTCGAAATCGGTTTAGTAGTTTTTAAGTAATTGCAAAAAAATGCATAATATAAACTTTGACCTTTAATAACTTTGGTTGTTGTTTCCAAAAAAAAAATCACTTTTATACTCAACTTAGCCTGTTTATCAATCCTCATACTTGGTTTTTTTTATTTCATAATTGTAGAAATTTCACATTTGTACCAGGTCGTGCTATTTTTTCAACTTTGTGGGGCTGAGGGCACCTCTCAACATGCGAGTAGGTCAATAAAATTTTAAAGGCTAGAAAGGTGCCGTTCTGGCTTTGGAACAAATTGAATTTCCAAAAAAAAATTTTCACTCCACCTTAATATATAAGAGTATATCAAAACGATCAGGATGAAAAAAATGATTGAACCATGTCCGTCCGTCCGGCCGTATACACTCTAACTTGCGCAAAAATAGAAATATTTTAATGAAATTTGGTACATAGATTCTAATGGGAACAGAGAAAATTGGGGTTGAAAATAAGGCATATGTGTGTATTTCGAAAAGCACGTAAAACATGATAATTCAATCACTAATAAAGCCCGAGTTATGCAGTTATGAGGAAACGTGCTGAAATTTTGAAAAATGGACCTAGAGGAGCAAATTTTCAAAGATTTATAAGTCAAAACTCAGGAACTGTAGCAGATAAATCGATTAAGCCAAGGCAAACGTGTGGAAAAAAATTACCCAAGTCGGCAAGAACCACATACGCACATAAAAATATATATAAAATATATGAAAATATATTGCACATACCTATATAGGAATAATAAAAACATTTTATGCGATATCTTTGACAAACATATATCTAGGTAATTCATTGAAAGTTCCATAAGGTCCACCAAACCAAATAAATAATAAGTTTTTTAAAATGGGCGTGACAGCACAAACCATACCGACTGGCGCCACGTATGTTTTGTTATTTTTTGCGCAAGATGCGCACGGGTCCGGCTAGTCTAAATATAATTCAAATGAAATGTTTGAGTATTTTTAGATCTTTTGTTTTATGTGTGTTTAGATGTGCATAAGCGTTGTGGAATGTTTAGACATGTGGATGTATTTATGCATAATCAAATACTGGATATTCCAAAAAGAAAATACCAAAAAAACCACAATTCCACCAACTACGCAAATAATGTTCATAATCTATTTAAGGTATTAACCAAATTTTAATTTCGCATTTAATTTACTAATACGCAGTTGAATGATAAAAAAACAAGAGAGTTTACTTTTTCTTTGTTTTTACTTGTAAACGTTTTCTTTTGGTTGGCGAAGCAAGTAAATTTAATTTATTTAATACTGAAAATATATCCGCAAATAGCAAATGGCCAAATCAATAAATGTAGACGAAATAAAAGAATAAAAATTGATGGTACCGTAGATATGTAGATATGTACATACGTGTGTATACTTATGCATACATACATTAACAAAGCAATTTATTGTCATTGTGGGTACCTATAAGATAAAAAAATTTACGAAATAAAAATTCGCTGCTTGTCATACAAACAAACAAACAAACTGACAAACAAGAACATATGTATGCATATATTTGCTTTGCTTCTATAAGATGCCGCCATCGTAGATTTTTATTTAAGTTCTGCCATCGAGAACCAGACGCATTTAATGTGTTGATTTCTTTGCCGATGACTCGATGACTGGGGCGTATACGTAACCACTATTTTTAACCCTCATCCTGTATTCAAAAAAAGTTACGTACGTGACATAAGTGGGTAAATTTTTCCCAATAGACGAAATATGTAATTTTGGTTATAATTCCAGTTTTTAAGTATTCTTTTAGTTAATAAATATTAAATTCCTTTATGGGAGTAAAGAAAAAAGTGTTCTTAGGTTTATTTTAAGCCAATAGTACTTCCGTGCAATGTCTCAAAATAAGCTTTGCAAATGAATTTTTCGCAGCTAACGCATTTGTTCGAGATCCCCAATACCTTACAATTATAATTATAAGTTACTTTGAGAGAGAGAGTACTAGTCTACAACTCCGATGAGGGCGTCGAGAACTATGCGATAGCCAGTCGAGTTTCGCAAGGATCCGTTCTAGTCCCTATCTTGTGGAATGGGGTCCGAGAGCTGGAATATCCTAAATATGTAGAGCTTCTAGCCTACGCAGATGACCTCATAATAAGAGGAGTCGCAAATCATATAGAAAAGCTCAGGCAACCATGGCCCTGTAGCTCGCGGAACGAAAAGAGGTAATGCTAGTGAGCGCAAGAAAAGTGTGTGAAAATATGTGAATCTCGGTTGGGTGGTGCGAGTAAACTTCGTAGCCATCAATAAAATATCTTGGTGTGGTACTGATCAGAGGCTGTGCAACTTGATACAAGCTATCGAAAAGGCATAAAAAAACATGTGGCGATTATGAAAGGATGATTACCAATAAAGGTTGTGTGCGGTCAGCTCGTCGACCTCCGCTAGTCAGGGCAACAAACTTCGCCATTCATGGCCATTCTAAGACCGACAAGTGCATTTCGAACAATCTTTGGTGATGCTAGTGGACTTATAGGTTGATTACCAATATGAACAGTTGGGCGGATAGAGAGCAGTGTGAGCTCAATATCCACCTTATTCAGTTCCTTAGCCGGCATGCTGTTTTAGGGCCTCGCTTTATGGATTGAAGCACAACGTTAGTCCTTCTTGTTCTTTGTGTTGCCACGCTATAGAAAACGTTGAACACGTCTTTTCCCCCGCTTATCAGCTGTGTTCTGTCGTAAGGGTGACTAATGTACACTGATTTACAAGGTTGATAATGGCCAAAAAATCGTTCGCATGACAGTCGGGCTAGCCTCAGAAAGAACCAGTCGATGAGCGATCCGAATACATCCGGAAAAGGGTTATTACTTGCCCTACAGTTTCTGCACTCCTTCGTGGAATGTCTTAGTGGCTATAACAACAACAATAAGTCGCCAGCGCCGATATTAGCCCAAGTGAGATACTGAGAAAACTCCATGTCATACGATGTGTTACTTGGGCGGTGATTCCATAGAATCGGCTTCGGGCGGAAGTAGGTTTCGATGCTTCTCGTACTAATAAAAAAACACATAAAGCAACCTCGTGTTCCATTGATATTCTCCTAATTTCATAAATTATTTACTTCTTTTTCTATTGGGCAATTTTGACCCACTTATACAACATACGTAACTATTTTTGTCCAGCCCAGCCAGTGAATGACAAGTTTAAACAAAAATCTTTTTTAAGTGGAATTTTACTAAATATGTAATAAAAGTCAAAAAGTTTCACCAGATTATATGAATCCTATAAAAAGATATGCAACTTTCAAAGTCGTTTGGGCAATTTTGACCCACTTATACGGGATAAGTGTTAAGATTTTTTTTGCAAACTATCACACACTTACACTAACATACCAACTCAGTACATTAGGGTGGTCGCCAAATATAAAGAAACAAATTTTATATCATATTTCTTCGACCTCAACCCCTGGATCTATGCTAGTCGAAGATACCACATACATATAAATTTTTGCCATGATCGAAGACGGTTAGGTTGTCGCATAGGGTTCATATTATCTTTGACCCGCGTGTGACACGCTTTAACCATCTCCGATCGGGACCAAAATTTATATATGTATGATATTTTTGACTGTGCTGTTAACAATGTAGGTGTGAAACCGTAGACTGTGTAGTTTTGACTTATGTACTTTCTAGCTCATTGATGAAAATCAGAAGAGATGTAGCTTTTTGAAGATGTACCTATGAAGGAAATGTTCTTGGGTGAAACGTTCTTCACATAAAAGAGTTATTAGAGAAGAAAGTATAATTAAGTCAGCACAGCCTATTTGGATTGATTTTCATTTGCACTTCAGTTTTTTGCTGTTCTAGTATTTTTTTCCTTTGAAAATTTGAAATTCACGGGAAGCTTGGTAATCAGACCACTCTTACTTCGAGACTGAGTAAAACTTTATGTATAAACTGAAAAAAAATTAAAAATTGATAAAAAATAAATTTCGTGCTAGCCACTAAAAAAATTGTATTTACATACTATATGAAAAAAATTAAGTTTTTGCCTTTAATTTAATATTGACTATACGCTTCGTGCTGCACCTCAAATTCAATAGACTTTAATAAATTTTAAACACTTTGTTGTTGTTATTTGTGCTTCCAAAGTGAAATTTATATTGATTGTCACTAAAAGCCAAAGTAAAAATTTATAACATGCATTAAACGCATACACGAACATACACATGCATATCTACTAACACACCTTGTAGGGAAAATCTTTAGTACCAAACTAGGTCTAGTGCATTTTTCGCAACTACTAGAGCGAGCTAAATCTCTTTTGCATGTTATCAACTGGCGAATTTAACACGGTAATGTCCTAGGCGGTGTCAATTGTCACCCTCTGCACTACATTTTCGATAGTTCTGAACTAGTACTAAATTCTACAGTTTGCACTATTTCGTTTGTTGGCACAATTTCGATAGTTCTGAACTAGAAATTCAACAGTTTTGTGTCTGCCACTTAAGAGCAGCATCTGAGGGGCGCGAGTTCGAATACTGTCGGTGTCGAGGTGGATGATAATTTTTTTTTATTTTTTTTTTTTTCACTAATATTTTTTTATTTATTTACTTAATAAAAATTTACATAAATTTTAAAAAAGTAATAAAATAAAAAAAAAATAAAAATAAGCCTGAGGGATCGGAAAAGCATAATTTCATACAAGTTAAGATGCAAATAAGAAACTCTTTATATAAAATGCTGAGAATTGCTGAAATATACAAATCCGACGGTACTTGAATGAACAAAAATTTTTCATAGCATTTTTGTCACTTCGAAATTGCATACAAATCATAGTTTGTCTTATAATGGTCACTCAATTCACTCCTCCTGAACTGGTGAGGGTCTAACTAAAATTGATCTAGTGCCTTTTTGACACCTTTTCGCTAGTTCGAAATTAGAACTTTTGCTCTCTAGTTATTGAATTCCCTGCAGGGCAAGTTTACTATAAATTATGCATGTGTTTGTGTGCAAAACTCGTGCAACCCCAACGCATTCAGTTCGATTTGAATTCGAAGTATAATTTCCACTCAAGCCATTAGTGGTTGGAAATTAGTGTTATTTTTTTTTTTTTTTGATATTGATATAAATGGGGGTTGGTGGTTTTTAAAAAACGACCAAAGAACAATAAAAACATTTTTACGCATTTCTCTAATGGAGCATTTATGGTCGAAGGATTTAGATTTTATATGAGCAAATAGGAAACATCACGCAAATCTTTAACAATGTGGCACAAATCACCCTGCGCTGTCAACTAAACAATTTTGCCGAGCTTTGCTATGGCTTGATGAGTCTGTCTTACAAGATGGAGAAAGACATCTTCCATTTCTTTATGATAATAAGAATGAGTTTAAACAAAAAACCCAACAGCAAACATAATTCGACCGTTATTAATATGAATCTTCCAACTCATAGTAAATTTCCATTCACAAATATATGTACATATGTACCTCAGTTCCTCCCCCACTCAATTCAAATAAAAATTAGTTCATGTTCATATTGAAGCCATACAAATGGTATTACAGGTCAAGAAAAAGTGAATGCAATCGCCCATAGCTGTTGACCTTCAATTACGAAACCAAAGTAAAGCAATTCAAAACAAAAACCAAGAAAAAAAAATTTAAAAAAAAATCCACATTGATTTTTCTCTAGAGTCTAAATCCAAACGAACAAAAGATGATGATTGTTTGCGTTTGTGCTTTCTTCGCCTTTTGCCGGCTTTTCGCACCAAATCGCCGCTGTTGCCCTTTTCGGCGACATTGAGCTGAGCAAACAGCAAATGAACTGTGAACGCACTTGAAATTGGCTGTTCATAGCCTTTAATGTATGTATGTATGTATGTGCAATGGTATAACGGCATACGTTACAACAACAACTAGCCAGTAACGCACTATAGACAACAAAAAGTGTAAGTTTCTCTGCGACAATTGTGCTTGTCAATAAAACGTGACTTTTGAATGAAAACACAAAAAGGTAAACAAATTCAATAAAATAGAAAATAAAAAGTTTGATTGCACAAACTTTTTCTTTGAAATGTCACGCGTTGTGGCATAAAGCAGCAGTTTAAACACCAGAATATTTTGTTCTGTTAAAAAAACTAGCATTATTAACACGCTTTTATCAGCTTCACCTGTATGTATGTATGTATGTATGTATGTATGTATGTAACTTCATTCCAAAAAAGTTGTAACATTTAACTAAATCTTTCAAACATTCTCTTTTATTGTGTTCTCTATATTATTTCTATTCTCCTCCGGATTCGAAACAGCCCAACGGCATCATATAGTAGGACATTCAACATTATACTTCATGCTTCATTGCGGCTTTTAAGTTACCTTTCCTCAAAATAGCCTCTATGAATTTCATTCACTCCCGTATATAAGCCAATAAGTAACAAGCTTTCAGGGTACGGAAAAACTCACTCACGAACGCTCAAAAATACATTCTTCTCAAATCACAAACAAATGTTCAAAGAAAAACGTATAACCACTCAAATAGCGAGCGAACTAACGCACAACAGCCAGCGATCGCTCATAGCCATGGCGATAAACTCAATGTATAAATTCACTCAAAAATGAAGCTTGAAGCTTTCTGTTTTGGGTTTGTTGTATTTGCAATGAAATCAGCCGCATGTACATACATACGTATGCAAAGCAAGAACTGGTTTTGTTTGTAATTCATTTAATAGTAAGTGCTGAATCAACGAAAAGGAACCCTAATTCTATAATTGCATTTCACGTTTGGAAAGCAATTTTTATACAATGTTTTGTAAACGTGAGGTGAAAAAAATTTCATTAAAAAAAAAAAAAAAAAACAAAAAAAAAAAAAAATGCGCCACTCGGGACTCGAACCTGAGCTCCTTGGTCCGTAGGCAGCACACCTCACCATTACGCTACAATCGTATTCGGAACTTTGTTGTCTAAATTCGAATTTATTCAATCAGGTTTCTTTTTTTTTTTGTTCTTTTCAAATGCTTCACCTCAACTTCTCTTCACTTTCTGATTGTAAAATATAACAAAACGTTTGGGAAATTTTGTATTTCCAAACTAGTTTGGAAAACCTTGAATAAAAGGGTTTGGAAAATATTGCATAATAAGCTAGTTTACTTCACTGCATATTGGGATTTTTGGTAGAAGTTATAAATACATATGTATGTAGATCTATTTCGGAGAACACCACATCCCATCAGACTTCTTTTTACTTTTATTCTTGCGTCCGCATAAAACATCCTTTAATGAAAAATTTCACTAAAAAGTTAAAAATAAATAATAGCTTAAAAAAACTAAAAAACACGCTTTAATCTTAAAAATCGTACTAAATATTGAGAAATAATTTAATTAGAAACAAAATGATGAACGAAAATATAAGTATTTAAGGAAAAGCGTGGGGGTGCTCAATAATATTTGAACATGAAAATATTCGATTCGTACAACTAGTACAAAAATATACCTAGTTGCGAAATTAAAGAGTACGATATATGAAATCTCAAAAAAGTCAAAATAAAATTATTAGTAAAAAACACCGATTTTAAATATTTTTGACATACTGAGCACCCCACGCTTTTCCTTAAATACTTATATTTTCGTTCATCATTTTGTTTCTAATTAAATTATTTCTCAATTTTTAGTACGATTTTTAAGATTAAAGCGTGTTTTTTAGTTTTTTTAAGCTATTATTTATTTTTATTTGAAACTAGCTACATATACCCTATCACGCTTTGCTATGGCCCACTCCCTATTACATACATATGTATATGCAGTAGAAAAGCAAAACGTCACACATTAAAATAAATGGAAGTAGGTACTTGCATGACCGAACTTTCCTCGGACTGCATATTTTTCGCAATCCTTACAAAAATCTAAATAAATAGTTATAAAACACTGAGAGATAAAATGTCAGCGCTCTTCATGTCCTTCTCTGTTTTGCTCAAAATCCCTCCACGCGTTTGGGCGTTATCCGGCGACAAAGAATAGCTTTGATTTTTATATATGTATATGTATAGAAGAAGAAGAAGAATATAGACAACGAAATCAAAATCGGAATCGAAGTCGAAATCGAAATTGAAATAAAAATCAAAAATCGAAATCTCAAAACAAATACCAAGTCGAAATTTTAATCGTAATCGAAATCGGCATCAAAGTCGAAGTCGAAATGGAAAAATGGAGATATGTAAGTATGTCGTTATTTTCCTGTAATCACATTAAAGGTGCCAAAGCTGACATATGTACTTATCTATATTTATGTACATATTTACATGTTACGTTTTACGTATTACTTTTAATTCTCTAATTACTCAAGTCTATATTTGTACGTTAATAAACAAGCAAATACACGAATTTGTCGCAATTTTCCTTACAAAAAATCGCGGTCACAGTCATTGACCAAAAATGAGCAAGAAGCGCAGTTATGGCAAAATATAAACAGTCAAAAGCCAAAACAAATAAACAAACATATAAAATGAACTTTCAAACACGAAAAATCAATGGCAAAATACAACCAGTAAAGCCAAAAAAAAAAAAATAAAAAAAATTGCATAACTTTCAAATATCAAAAATCAATGGCGCATGCGTGGAAGCACTTGCTTACGCCGTTTATACTTAAGCGCCCGTATTAATTTCGGCGCGACGATTTTGTACTTGACAGCGATTATGTACTCGTACTACTTATTTCGTATATTTCTGATTTGGTTTGTTTTGCTCTTTTATTCACAATTGTTTCTTGCTTCTTTGGTTTTTCTTTTCCTTTATGTGCCGCATTTAAGTTTAAGATTACAAAATTGTCAAGTTTCTTTAATCGTAAAGTGTTTCTCGCGAATTTAGCAACAACCGACTGTGTTGGTTGGCCGTTGTACGTTTTGTGTACTTGTTTTTGTTTTAATTCAATGCGATGGCTGCACTTGATTCTGCGGCGATGACCTTAATGTTTTGTCATTTTTTGTCATTCGTTGTACATTTGTTGGGACAAGTTTTCTTGGTCAATGTTATGGTTTAACAGAGCGTTTCGTTGTAAAAGTCGTGTGTATGGCTTATGTACGTACAAATCTGATAGAGATTAAAGATATGCGCTCACAATTTTTGGAAGAGCAATAAATTGTAGACTTTTATGCTCAAAGTATAAAAAGTTTTGAATATTTTTGCGATTTTAAATAAAATTTAATCTACATTTCCTTCGTGATATGTATCATCTTCAAGCCGCTATTGGGATATATGTATGTATGTATCTATAATGTAAAATTTTGAAATACATACTCGTATCTCTTCGAAAGCTTCATATTATAGTAAGATTTTCATTTCATGTTACCGATAAGTAACATGTTATCGTCCTACAAACAACATGTTTCTGTCCGATAACCAGCATGCCACTTTCTGATAAGCAACATGCTACTGCCCGATAAGCAACATGTTGCAGCTAACCGCCGTTGTGCGTTGTCAACAATATTGCGTGCACGCATTTCGAAATACTTGTAGTAGCACTCATTACTGTATATACCATGGTAAACTGATCAAATTACCGCTTTAACTGTCTGTGAAAGTAGAACATCTCCCACCATTTAGTCAGCTGCCACGTATTCAATTTCAAGTCCATCAATACCGTCATCATGTCTCAAACAAGTGGAATAAATAGTAAGTAGGCAGTATGTAACCAATTGATAGATAGTTAGGCGCCAATTACCGGTTTGTGTGGCATTTTTTAATTCGAATTTCTTGTCATTACTGGTTCAGTTTTACTTGGCTCTCTTTTTTGTTATTTTTTTGTTTGCCTCCTTTAACGATTTTCTGTTTATTTGTTTTTTTTATACCTTTCATGAGAATGAAATGGTATTATAACTTAGTGCCAAAAAATTTTTGTCGAAAGTACCAGAAGGAAGCGTGGGGGACCCACCAAAATATATACCGATATGATCAGAATCACGAGCTGAGTCGATTAAGCCATGTCCGTCTGTCTGTCTGTCCGTCCGTCCGTCTGTGTGAACGCAAACTAGTCCCTCAGTTTTTGAGATATTTGAATGAAATTCGGAATACAGGTATGTTGTTATATGCAGCTGATCATTTGTCGGAACCGGCCGAATCGGACCACTATAACATATAGAAAACAACCGATTATTCAGATATACATGAAATTTTTGGATGTAATTTGTGCATAACTTCCCAATTTAAACAGCTAAGGACGTGAAACTTTGAACTAGACGTACCCATTTTGGCCCAAACAAGGTTACCGAAAATTGTCAAGATCGGGCCACTATAACATATAGTTCCACAACATCAGATTATTCAGATATACACATTTTGGTGTATAACTCCTCCATTTTAACAGCTAACCGACTGAAATTTTGAAGTATTTGTACCCATATGGGCCCAAACGGGATTACAGAAAATTGTCAAGATCGGACCACTATAACATATAGCTCCCATACAGCCGATTGTTCAGATATGGACATTTTGGTGTATAACTCCTCCATTTTAACAGCTAACGGTGTGAAATTTTGAAGTATTTGTACACATATGGGCCCAAACGGGATTACCGAAAATTGTCAAGATCGGACCACTATAACATATAGCTACCATACAACCGATTGTTCAGATATGGACATTTTGGTGTGTAGCTCCTCCATTTAAATAGCCAAGACACCATTTTTTCTAATAAATCTTTCCATAAATAACCCACAGAATTAAAATTATAAATTAAACTTAATCAGGCTATGTACATACATACATAGGTAACTTTTCATTTCCCCACTCATGAAAGGTATGAAGTCTTCGGTACGGCCGAAGACAGCCGCGCTTTTACTTGTTTTTTTTCATTTTGGCACAAGACAAATACAAGGCTGCTCAAAGAAATTAACAACTTGTCGCCATTTCAGCACCCACTATCATTTATCCCGTACATCCGCCACGTTTATGCGTTTTTCTTTTTTTCCCCCAATTTCTATGAAAGAGAAATTCTTTTCACCTCACAACAACCAATGCGGCTCTACGGAATTTTAAATGCCTGTCAGCTTCTCATAAATATCGTACATCATGGCCATACCACACACACCCAAACACTTTTCTTTCTCAGCATTCGCTCTCACTATTACTGTCTGTTTGATTTATGTATTTTTTTTTTGCATTTTACTATGACAAGCGGAAATATTCAATTTGTCTTCTCGAAAGCTAATAACTCGCGGATTTCTATAAATTTAATGTACATATGTACATAAAGTATCTCTTTCTTGTTATTTGCTGTCTATTTGTTATTGGTGTTTTTAAGAGAAGTAAAAGTTATAACTTATTATTAAGCTATTATATATGTTTGTAGATATGTTATTCAAGAGAGACATGGAGAGTTTTATGCTGAAAATGTGATTACTGAAAGAAAGCTTGTAAGCGGATTTACTGTTCTTGTCTGGACCACTTTTTCTTTTCTTTCGACATTTTTTATGTTTAGCTCTTCAGTTTAACGCATTTCTCTTTTTATTTAGAGTTTCCATATGTGCAATTTTGATGCTAATCCTTTCGTGAAATTCCCATATAATTTTGGTATGCATATCGTCGTTCTCCTGCCATTATCCTTCAGGTACAATAGTGACGGCTTTCAATCAGAGATTTATTTCATATTAAAAGCAGCAGGAATGATAATTGGTGGCAAGTGGAGTGTTCACGAATGTAAGTTGAAGCTTGGCTCCGTCGCAAAGTGGAATAAACTTCCACTTATCTGGGTACCCGGACACTGCGGTGTTCAAGTTTACGAACTGGCCGATGAATTGGCAAATTTCCGATAGGTGGAACACCCAACTAGACCGCAGCCAATCATAGAACAAATTATATATAGGAGAAGCTGGAACTCTATAAATTCCTTAAAAATTACTAAGTGCTTTCTGAAAAAGCTAAAAAAAAAACAAAAACTAACAGAGAGGTAGCCAATCTCTTCCTCCTCAAGCAGAGAAGGGGGAGCTTCGGGCTCTTATGTGGTTCATTATAGCACATAATCCATAGAAACAGCACATGGACACCATAGGCAACATCGAGGTATTATTATACATATATTGTCTGGAGGAGACCAACACCTGTCCCTAGACTAAGATTTCACATTCTCGGTTCAGATTTGTTGATGATGGCGGATGCACATTCTTTACCACTCGACAAACTTTTCTGATTTATATAGGAATCTGAGAAGTTTGCAGAGGAATTCTGATTCTACTATCCCACCTTTTCCCCCACATCCTGATCCTTTCTAAAGTCTTTACATGTACAATGGTCAAATATGCCTGAGTGTTGGGAAAGACAAAGTTTTTCCCGCATTCTATTCCATTCCATTCCAATATAATAATAATAATTCAGCCATTACATTACAGATAAGCCCAACAAATACTGGGGTTAAATATAGATTTGAGAATGACTCGAAAACTAGCGCTTTTCTTAAATCTCTAACGTTAGAGGACTACTTTAGAAACTGTCGAGAGAATCATAGCGTTCTCAAACAAAATGGCACACAGTTCTCAAATCGAGAAAATTATAATTCTCCAATCGAAATCTCATGTAATTCTCTAATAGGATTCCAATGAGATTTACATTTATTTCATATACATTGGGATTGAGATTGGCCTCCTTCTCTAATCAGTTTGTAATCGGATTCTAGTGTAGTTTCTAACCACGCTCTCGAATAGTTAGAGAATTACACTGGTTGTTATCTAATGTAGTCTCCACAAGTTCTCTAACGTTAACTATTGCGTTTGTTTCGAAGTAATTATTTAAACAGCTCAACCACTTAATTTTCTCAGCATAGCAATATATCTTTCCCTTTTAATATTTATGTACACCAGCAAACATCAAAGACCACACATTCCTCATAGAAATTGCGCAGCAGAGTTATAAAATTAATGAAATTTAGAATATTTTTTCAGCACACGCTTAACCGACTCTATTACTAAATGCTTTGAAAGTTTTACTGATGAGTAAACGAACTTATACTTTATGATTGTTAAGATTGTGTAAAAGTTGAATGCCACATTAATGGTTCTTTACACGCCGCATAGATGGAGAATGTTTCGGACTGGTACGAAGATCATAAAAAACTCAAGGCAATATAAAAAGCACATGGTTAAACGCAATAAGAAACACGTAGCTTTTCTTGTTTAACTTGAATTCGTTTCTTTTTCGACTTTTAAATAGTGTCAAAAGTTGTTCGATATTAGGTACTAAGTTTTTATACTTTGGGATAAGTGGAAAAATCCAATTACCTCATACAGCGATGGTTGATGTGATAGCTATTTCGAAGAAAATCCACTTTCTTCATCAGCAGACATATTTTCGGGGGGACAATGCTTTACGGTATTGCTGAGGGTCTCCAAAGGGTCACAAAATGACTTCTTAACTATAACTAAAGGAAAATTTTCATAGAAATTTCAATCTATATGTAATTGTGTAATTGTGTAAGTAATATATACTTATGTATGTACATAAATATATGTATGTATATTAACTTAGTCATTAATATCGCAACTCTACGTCAGCGCACAATAACAAAACCTGCTTTCGTTCCCACGCAGCAGTCAAATATTAAATAATAGTGCACACAAGACACATGCTCATAGTAGAATTCGCAAAAAAAAAAAAAAGAAACTAAAATGCAACAACGTATCAAAAACAGAAAAAGTAAAGAATAAGATACATAATTACTTACCATATTGGCTGTACATATGTATGTACATAAAAAATGCACAGCGTTCAATTTAACGCATCACCATAAAATCAGCCTTGTTGGCTGGCAGCGTAGGGCGTTCCTTGCCAATATATTACATGTCGATGAAAAATAGTGCGTAGCAGCCCGTAACTAGTGTTTAAAGCGGCTGTGTGTGTTTTCATGGAGTGCACTGAAATATGATCGAAATGAGCATACATACTTCATATTACAAATGTATTTACGTATGTACGTAAGCCACTGTCTGTGCAAGATCTTAACTAAATTAAACTTTTAACAGCTTCGCTTTTAATGCTTATAGATGCTGGAGTTGTTGTTGTTGCTGTTGCTGTTGCTGTACAAACCCAATCTTCAAACTTGTTTTATTGCACACTTTCCAGCATCCGGCAATCTGTTTGCCATGCTTACTACACCCAGACATAAGGCTTATGTGTATCAGCCTTAAATTGCAAGCCGCCGGCAGCCGATCTCTTAACTTGCTGATCCATATTAATTTTTCGCTTTTTTTTCTGTATGTTGGTTTGTTTTTTTTCTCTTCTGCAATAAAAGTAAAAATAGATTTAAATTTCATTTATTTTTTGCAGTTGCTTATGAGCGTACTCCTTGTGTGACATACACTAAGAAAGGTATACAAACAGACACAGCTTAATAACCGCCAACCAGTTGTAAAATCAAAAAAAAAAAAAACATCGTAAAGCTCTTGGTCGCTGCAAAGCAATAGTAGGTAACTGCAGCCAAAAAAGTAAAACAAAATGCAGTGCAAACTCCTACCTTAAGCATCCTCCTCTTCTTTTGCTTCTTCTTCTACTTCGAACTTTGCTTCTTAGCCTGCTTTTCTTTACCAAACAATGGCGTGTTTGCTATGGTTTGATCTGTATCAAAGTACTCCCAAGTTACCGCATTGTATGTATATACATACATACATACATATGTACATATGTGCATATATATGTACATACAATTATAATACAGCTCAACCAGCCACTCGCAGCTTCTTTATTTATAAATCCAAGAAACCTGAACCAGTTATGAAATTAAAACAAGTAATAAAATAAAGACAAAAATTTACAAAAAACCCAACCGAAAAGCCTTAACAAAAGGCAGACGGCAAATTGTACATAACGACAATATAAATAAGAATAAAGAGTAATTCAATAGGAACTGGAAAAATGTGTGTTGTCAATTTCTTAACTAGCAAAAGCTATTAATCACGGCATATTTTTTTTAGCAGCTATAGTTCCATTATAATTATTTCTTCCCTCAATTGCTTTGCAGTTTGATTTTCTTTTTCCAAATAATATTTAAACGCCAAGTTTCACTTTCAATAAAATACAATCAAAATAATTGCATAGAAATAATAATGCTAATAATTATGCAAACAATTTGCATACTAAACGCACAGCAATACATTTTTCAAATGGCTTCGAAACATAAAAAAATATGCATAGGTAATCCATAAGGAGAAAGCAAAGAAAAAAGTGAGTGCTAAAATTTGGCAAGTGACATTGGACTACTTTTCATTTGTTTGACTTTCTTAACACGCAGCGTAAGTAAACTTTCAAGTTTTGCTGTGCATACATATTCGCATATACATATGTAGGTATATATTTATGTCAAGAAACTAGAATATGCGCAGAAGTGTAAAAAAAAAGGAGAGAGAAATGCGATTTAAAGCAAAAATTAAGCACATTTAAATGAATGGTAAAAGTTGTTTTTAGAATGTGGCCATACTTGTTGTGCTTACTTTCGTGTAAATGCACACACAAACATACTAATATACGTGCATGCATACATATGCACATATATATATGTACTTTTAATGTACATATCCATATTGAGCTACTCAGCTCTAACAAGTTCGTTGCTTAAGTCTTTTGTAATTTTTACGACAATTCAAAATTGAAACTGGGTCAATTGGCTGCTGTTGGTTTCTTAAACGTTTTGTTTTTGTTTTTGATTTTTCCGCACACTTTGTAAGTAATTAAGTAATATTTTACTGGTCCGCTGTGGTGCAGTGGGTAGAGTGCTCGCCTGCTATGCCGGAGGTCTCGGGTTCAAACCACGGTCCGAGCAAAACACCAAAACAATTTTTCTATTTAGTAAAAATCCAATTATTGGGTTTTTAAGAGCAGCGGTCACCTCTCGGCAGTGGACGGCTACCCTCCGAGAGTATCTCTGCCATGAAAAAGCTTCTCACAAAAAATGGATTCGCCGTTCGGAGCCGGCTTAAAACTGTAGGTCCACCCAATTAGTAGGAAAAACAAAAAGGAGCACACCTCGAATTGGGAGAGAAGCTCGGCCATAAAACTCGTCAGAGTTATAATAGCGCCATTGTATTATATTATATTATATTATTATAAGTAATATTTTACACTTGATTACAAGGCAAATTAAGTAATTGAATCAATTTCGTACGCAGTTTAAAATTGTGTTAACTTTTCACGTTACCAATTTATTAATTTACTAATCGTGTTGTATAAATTGTTTCTTCAAATTTTAAAATGGTCTATTATCAATTTTTTTTAATTTTTTCATTTCCAATAAGCATTAGTTAAGCAGTTAGAGATTGGTTTTAAATAACCTTTAGTTATCATTGCCACAAGATAGCGAAGCTTTATTGCCCAAAGAAAATTAATAAGGCTATTTAATGCTAATTTAAGGAAGATATGTTTACTTAAAACTTAACTTAACTTAACTTAACTTAATTTAACTTAACTTAACTTAACTTAACTTAACTTAACTTAACTTAACTTAACTTAACTTAACTGCACAAAATAATGAGAGAATCTTATTTCACGCAGCTTATCAGTCGTTTTCATACATTTTTCTTAACTTTCCCCAGCTTCGGCTCTCTCCATAAACTGCCACCAAATTTTTTCATCTTCATAAAAATGTTTAAAAGTCAATCAAAGAAACGCGTTACCAGATGACCCGGAGCCATCCAAATTTTATGCATAGTTAGTTTAATACAGCTTAGCCATCGCAATTATCAAAAATTAACAATTTTTTGCTTTTTATTAATTGGCATTAGCGCTTCGTTTTGCATTTATTACCCAATTAATTAACAACAATTCAGCAGCGGAGAGTTGCCTTTTTAATTATCACCGCTAATAATTTCGCTGTTACGCTTGTTGCCATTCACTCACTACACGCTTACGAGTAAGTCCAGTTTTTTCAAAGTCATCGTCGTACGTAATAAATAAAAATGTTTGTATGTATATATGTACATATGTTTGTATAGCGTTTTTCGATTATGTAAATTGCAACAGACAAAGAAAAAACTGAAAGTGTTTTATAGCAAAATACAATAATAATAATAAATCACACAAACAAATGCTTAATTTTTAGCACCGCTTAATAGCCAAGTACACAAAAAATTGTGTGTAATTTTTGTCTGCTTGTTGTATTGACTGCAAGTACGGTTACCTATATTTAAAATGAGAGAATAGAGCTTAATAAAATGATTATACTCGTATTTATTTTTATATGTATGTATGTGTGTCGATAGTCGATTTCCCAACAGACCAGGATGTAAGCGAAATGTAATAGGACTTGAGAACAAGCTTATAATAATTGTCCATTGTAAGCTTATTGCAATACAGTTTTTATAAGCTTAATTATAAGCTTATTCACAAGCATGATTGTAATAATTGAGGAACACTTACTTTATGTAAGCCTTTCTCAATACTCCATATGTTAAAAAGCTTGAAAACAATATTACAATAAGCTTACTTTACACTTGCAATGAAAGCTTGAAAAAATATTAATAATAATATTATATAAGCTTGCTGTAAAATTTTTTTAAATTTTGGTTTTACAATGATTCATATAATTCATTGATTCCTTCTTCGAAAAGGGAAGTATAAAAGCCTTAATAATGTTCCATATAATGTTGAATGTACCACTATATGATACCGTTGGATTGAATTTCAGGTTGCTGTTATGGTCCGAAACAGGAGGAGAATATAAAATAAAGAACATTGCAGTAAAGGTGAAGAAGGAAAGAAAAAGAAAAAAAAATGCAAATAAAAATTTATTTTTTTCTTTTTTCTTCTATTTATACATACAATAATATTTATAAGCTTACAACAAGCTTTCACAAGTAATATTTTTCTGCAATTACAATTGTAAGCTTATAAAAAGGGTGCCGTTTTGATTTTTCTACAATTGTTCTTAAGACTTTTTCAATACTTTACACAAGCTTTCCTCAAGCTTAACGCTTATATTTGTAAGCTTGTTATAATATTATTCTCAAGCCCTTTGGTCTATTGGGTTCTTTTTTCTCACTTTCATTACATACACTCCTCTTTATAATTTCGTATTTGTATGATAGTGATTTTGTATAGTCGAATTTCATGTCATGCAGAGTTCAATGTGTCTATGGTCTCGTTTTTGCTATATTTTTTATTATACATATATACACCACTAAAACTGTTTCTTAATTAAATTAAACATGGAATACATATGGAATGGAATGTCGTAAATGGTCAATTCCATTGTGACGGGTGTGACCATGATACTCATAATTTTCGCTATAATTTTGAAATGGAAAGCTTGCATTTCAAAAAAAGGCCGTTATTCCCAGGAATGGGAAAGTTAAAAACGGTGGATAGCAGAAATATACTTGAAGGACACCATTTCCGACCAGACTGGCCATTAGAAAGCTGGGACGGGTGTGACCTTATATATTTGAGCTTTCAAAAAAATCCACTTTGCATATAAATTTTGTAAAACTTTTCACAGAACGCATATAAAAAATTTTGTCCAGCACGTTGTTCAAAGTCTTTTTGATTATATAGCATACTTACTATTTTGAAATTCACGTTTTTCTTGCGAAAACCCTGTTTAAAAAATTGGACGGGTGTGACCTCTCTATGTGACGGGTGTGACCCAGTACCAAAATTCAAAATTTCTGATGAACTAAAAGTTTTTATTGACTTCATTTATAACTCGTAATATGAAAAAAAGTAAAATAACATTGTTTGCTCGCTATCATAAAACTCACATTATTCCAAAGGTGTATGTTTTAGGAAAATTTGTTTAAATTCAGATAAATATGAATCGCAAGCATACACAGAGACCGCATCTGCTCTTTTAAAGTTGTGCATTTTTTTAATATTCTTTATTAATTTCACGTTTTCCCACCTTGGGTTCAAGAAATTACTGTCGCGCTCAACATCGTCTTTTGATGCGTAAAAAACGTCGATCTTATTAAGTTTCTTTGTTTCAACCAGACCTGGGTAATATCAAGTACCAGTACGACTTATGACAAGTACATTTTAAAAGAATTGTACTAGTACTAGTACTTGCATTCCCAAATTTTCAAGTACTAGTACAAGTACAAGTACAAAGAATTGAAAACGAATTGAAGTTTTAGCAAATACTTCAAAATAATTACTTGAAAGAATTGAAAAGAATTGAAAAATCGGCTCAAGTACAATTTTCAATTCTTTTCAAGTACATTCATTTCTTTTTAATTACTTTGAAGTATTTGCTAAAAATTCAATTCTTTTTCAATTCTTTTTACTTGTACTTGTACTAGTACTTGAATATTCTGAAAGTACTTGATACGGACTCATTACTTCAAGATCAAAATATAAAGTATTTAAGTACGTAATAGTCCAATTACTACTCAGTATTACCCAGGTATGGTTTCAACTAGATATTGGAAACAGTCAACGGGTGTTTTCATAAAATATTCTCTAGCCTTAATGCCCGTACTTAAGGTTCTTTTTACAGCTGCAGCTATTCCATCTACAGCGCCTTTACCATGGTCTGTAGCGAAAAAATTCCAAGTCATTTCTAATCCAAAATCCTCAGGAGCATGGCAAATGTTAAAAATATTGTATCGATTTTTAAACTGAGATGCGCAGTTTTATCTATTATCATCTTTTTAACATCCCTCCTTCTTTTATCTCTTATTCTCTCTTTAGCTAGATGCAATTCATATTTTTCTTTGTTTTCTTTAAGCTTCTTCCTCTGTTCGCGCTTTCTGTTTTTCGAATCTATTAAAAAATATATGTATACTTCGCGTTGGTGTGACGGGTGTGACCAAATATTTTTTAGAACTGAATACTAAATTACTGCGATAAATTTTAAGAAAATGTCACTAAGTATTTATCGCGACTACTTTGTTATTATTGGAGAGTGTCAGGTGGTTAAAATGTAAAGTACCAATATAATTAGACCTTTTCAATTTTTTCTGTGACGGGTGTGACCGTAAATTTTAGTATATTAAACACGTCATAAAATTGTTACTATAAAACGTATAATATCGAAACTTCACAGAAATGTAAAACAATGACCTAGTCTCTTCAGAGGTAACGGTTTTTAATAATATTGAGAATGGAAGAGTATAAAAATGTTAAATAAAGAGACACCTTGCAGAGAATGTGAACTGAATATTCAGTATAGACAAAGTTCAAAGTGTTGCCAAACTTATAAAAATTTACGTGAATCCAATTTTTTTTATTCACCCATAAAAAGCATCCTCTTGTGCATATTAACAAATTTAATTTAATTAAAAATAAGTGATTTCTAATTTTGCTGGATAGGGCCGTTTTAGGTGGAATTGACCAAATGATGCTTGTTAATTGACACAAATATGTATGGACAAATGTGCATAATGTGTTATGTGAAATTGAAAGTTATTTATGCGAGATAGCAAACCAAATTAAAATGACATTGTATTATTAAATTACAAAAGCAATCTGTCTTATTTGGAAATGACTTACCAAAGACTTATGCTAATTGGAGATTTTTTAACATAGAATTCGATGCAGTTTTCGTAAATTATATATGCTGTTCAATACATTGTGCACATTAGCTTTAAGAACCAATACATGCACATATATGTATTAAAACCAAACAAATAAATAATGCATTAATAAAACTAATTTCCAGCTTTAGCATGGTTCTAATTTACCATTTAGCAATTTGTTTTACACAAGAGCATATAAAATTGGATCTGGAAGCCAATTTGCTTGTAAAATTTGTAATACACACATACATATGTACTACATATATATGTAGCGAAAATCTATTGTGACCTTTCTGAGTTCAGGGGGAAAGCAACGAGAAAAAAGGAAACCGAACAAACACCAAAATAACATAAATTAAATAATTTTGTGGTCAAACCCACTAATATTTTTTAACTAAATTCGCAAATATGCAATATTTACCAACAACATACATAATCGTATCTTTTTTGCAGTCTTCTATGCAGATTTCATTATCGCTGCCAGAAACACTGCAATAGCTTTTGTGTATAGTAAGACAAATGGTGTAATTGTTCATTTATGACCTTCAGATTTTTTCTGTTTTCCATGAATGTTTGTATAGAAATAGAAACCATGAACTTTCTCTTTGGAAAAAAACGTTTTTTGTTTAGTTGATTTATGCTGAAAGTGGCAAAATGTCATATGCATTCATGCATGGAAAAGTGTCCTTGTAAAAAAAGTGCAGCTAAGTGCAAGTGTACTTGGTGTGAAAATTGTTTTTTGGTATATGTACAAGGCACTTGAAATTGGTGTTAAGTAATTTTTAGTTCGATATTGACCGACCATTAGTTTAAAAATCATGCATGGACAACCCAATTGCCGACAAAATGCCGACGAGGAGAAAATTACTCTTCGAGATAAACAAGGGTTGACTACATTTACAGCACTTAGTTTGGAAAACCTCCAGTTATTCCGGTACGTAGAAGGGGGGAAAAATATGGCCTTCAACCAGGCCTTAGGCGATATCCATTGAGAAGCTGTAACCAGTTATGTTGTCTCCCGTCCTAGTCAAACACCAAAGAACAAACTATACATGAAGCTGGAGAGCAGCTACAACTGTCGCAAGAGACACCAGTCACACTGTCAAAACTTAGATCGGGTTTCTGTAATCGCCTCAACTCCTACAGCTCCCGAATGGACCCGGATATACATATCAAACCTAGTATGTCCAAAATGCGACCACGCCTACATTCCCTCTTAAACAAACGCATCTAACACACCTCTTCCTCTGGCAAAATAACAATTCATAGACCTACGATTTGATAACTTCGATCACAGTTTTATGGATACTTAGACTAAGCAGTGCTAAAGACTTCTACAGCAACTACAATAACAACAACCGAGCTCTTAAAGACACGTGTTGCTTTTACAAAACCTTCATAGAGCTTCAATATCTTAGAATTTTGTCACGTAAATTTTGTAATAAAGAAAAAACACACATAACAAAAATTTAAATAATAAACGAATAAAAAGCACAAGCTGACGAGTAACTTGGAAAGGTCTAGCGGCTAGACTCTAGCCAATGAACTCTTTAACATAACAAAGAATAAAACCTTTGTAAAGAATATTTCGTCAAGCTTACATAATTAATACGCCATGGAATCTTGGACTCAGCCATACCGCAATACTCGCACACCATTGAAACCTTGAAAGTTAAGCATACAATAAAAAAGAATACGACAACTAAAAACAAAATTAATATTTAAACAAAAAAAATTATAATAATAAAATTCATTAGCTTGAATGCATTAAAATGCCAAAAGCAAAAGCAATAATAATAAAAATAATGAACAAGTAAAAAATAAAACGAGGCTTGTAAATTTATTCGTAGTTCACTCACGAGTGACCTAATTTCACAGAACATCATCACACACAGTTCAGCTTGAGCGACAAATGTTGTTGACACGCTTGCCGTTGTGTGACTTTTGAGATACGTTTTACACGATGTTTGTTTACTTGTGGTGAATAGTGCGTGTATGCGGAATGGTTTTGTAACGAGTGTTTTTGTATATATGTATATACGTACATTATTTGAGAAGTATGCATATTTCTTTTATGTATTTATCCTTCCCAATGATAAGAAAATTACTTTGGTCATTTTTGGCCCATCAACTCGTTATATTGATGAACTCCCACACCATGAACTTCTAACTTTATTTCAGTACTGGCAAAAACCCTCCCACTTCGCAGCGACGAAAAAGTTTTCATGTTACAATGGGTCTTTCCTTCTACATATTTCTTTACCTTTACCTTTACCTTTACCTTTACCTTTACCTTTACCTTTACCTTTACCTTTACCTTTACCTTTACCTTTACCTTTACCTTTACCTTTACCTTTACCTTTACCTTTACCTTTACCTTTACCTTTACCTTTACCTTTACCTTTACCTTTACCTTTGCCTTTACCTTTACCTTTACCTTTACCTTTACCTTTACCTTTACCTTTGCCTTTACCTTTACCTTTATCTTTACCTTTACCTTTACCTTTACCTTTACCTTTACCTTTACCTTTACCTTTACCTTTACCTTTACCTTTACTTTTACCTTTACCTTTACCGTTGCCTTTACCTTTACCTTTACCTTTACCTTTACCTTTACCTTTACCTTTACCTTTACCTTTACCTTTACCTTTACCTTTACCTCTACCTTTACCTTTACCTTTACCTTTACCTTTACCTTTACCTTTACCTTTACTTTTACCTTTACCTTTACCGTTGCCTTTACCTTTACCTTTACCTTTACTTTTACCTTTACCTTTACCTTTACCTTTACCTTTACCTTTACCTTTACCTTTACCTTTACCTTTACCAACTCGTCTCCTTCTCTTATTCTTTCCTTTCCTCCTCTATTTCCTTCCCCTTTCCCTTTCCCCTTTCCCCTTTCCTTTCCGATCCCCTAGTGATCCGGGCTGGGCGAATAGAGATCTATATAGAAGCCTCGATTTCCGCTTTTTTATTTGATATTAATATTGCTCAGAATCACTCCGGGACCATCCGAGTCTAGTATGAAAATGATTTTGTATTAAAGCTGTGCACAACGCATTTCCCCAATTTCAACCAATATTCTCAGAAACATTCCAGGGTGACCCGGGTCCTCGTTTTGACCCATATCTGGGGACCCGGCCTAGGCATAGCAATGAAAAGAGTTCTATGTTGAAGCCCTGCTAAATACCTTTAATTTAAAACAAATATGTATTGCTCAAAGACCTGCTGGGTCTCTCTGGGTCCACATTTTTGCCTCTGTTCCGGGAAGCTTCCACTTTTCCAAAATTATATATATGTACATGTAAAAAATTAATTCAGATTGGTAGATTAGAATTGGAATGGATAAGGGACATACAGACACACATTCATTTTTATATAATAGATCTTAAGCCACTAACGGTATAGTGGGTAGAGTGGTCGCCTGTCATTTCAGAGGTCCTGGGTTCAAATCGAGCACGGTTCAAATTCAAATCAAAATTGCCAATTTCTTTGAATTAATTAATAGGTCGCCAAAGTTTTGACAGCTTTGAGAAAATTATTCTAAAAAAAAACTAAAAATACAATAAAGACTTTTATCTTAAAAGAAAGTCAAATAGTTTATTAATAATCATTATCCGTATTGCAAATAAATAATATTAATCTCTGCAATGTAAACCTCTTTCCTTACATATCAAGTTCATAAATTTCTTAAAACAATTACATTTTCTATTTCTTCTTTATTACCACGTTGCTTTTAACCAATATTTACAATACGACCAAGACATTCATTTGTAAACATTAAACTTTTTATAACAATTTGATGGGCATTGCATAGGCAGGCTGTCTGACTAACTGACTGACTTGACTGGCCTTCGTCACCAATAGTTACCAGTTACGGTTGACAAACACGGAAAGAGAAAACAAGATCTAACACACTGTGATACCAAAAATGTCGCACCGACTGGTTTTCACTGACTCACTTGCTGCATCAAGACTTTTTTTTTACTTTTTTGTTTTTAGCTTTTGTCTAAAATCTTGGTTTTGAGCAACAGTAGGCGTATGGTGTGCCACAGAATGTTATTGTTTTTAATTTGCATATTCACTTAGAAAATGAACTGAAGATGATTTCTTTATCAAATACAATTTGCTATCAATATTAATATTTAGCAGCCGTATAATTTTCCAAAAGGGATCTTTTTAGAAAGGTTCAACAAACGAGTAGGCTTCAAACTCTATTCCATTAAGAAGCACTAAGTAAGTTAGGGCTTTTTTCTGTCTATAATGACTTGAAATTTAATGTTATTTCAGAGTCTTTGAGATGCATTTATATGTATGTATGACCACTTAGACTACTACGAAATACCAGGCCTCTTAAAATAATCTTATTTATATTAAGTATATACTCATGTATTTATTTTTAAACAATTATTTAAACTATTTAAATTGCCGCCAAACAAAAAGTGCAAATAAAATTAAATAAGTTTGTTGTTGTTACGTAACCAACCACTGTGAAGATGCACCGTAATAAAAACATACAAACAACAAAAACGTTCATGGAAAATGCAGCTGCAAAATTGGCGGCAAAAAAATCAAAAAAAAAAAAAAACAAACAATTTCAACAAAAAACAAGTAAGGAAGCCTAAGTTCGAGTGGAATCGAACATTAGATACTCAGCTGTATGCTTTCATTGTTTGTTTTCGTTTGATGGAAACACGGTGTATTTTATATAAAGCGAGTGCCGCATAAAGTGGGCGTAGCCACTCCCATTTTCAACATTTTTATCAGTCGTCCAACTAAGCATATGAATATTATTCTTTGTGTAAAATTTCATTCCTTTTTGACTTCTAGTTACAAAGATGTCACGTTACAAATTCCAAAAGGGTGTTCCAGAAATATGTTTGTTAAAAAGTAGGGGTGGTCATAAACCGATTTCAATAAATTTTTGCGTGTCTATTAACACAAGTTATGAAAGTGTATAAACCAAGTTTCGTCATAATATCTCAATTATTTGTCGAGTTATAGGCTAAGAAATTTCGTATATTCCTTTGCCTAAAAAGAGGCGGTGCCACGCCCATTTTCCAAAATTTTTATACTTTTTGTTTCCGGTCTATTGTGGAACTCATGCCACAAAATTTCTATGAATTATCTCTATATTTGACAAAGTTATCGCTTAAAATGTTTTTATTAGGTCACTTTATAAGACCCATATATAAAAGTGGGCGTGGTCGTCAACCGATTTCTTTTGGACATGTATTACCACTAGTAATAAAAGTGTGCACACCAAGTTTCGTCATAATATCTCAATTATTTGTCGAGTTTTGGGCTCCGAAATCTCGTATATTCCTGTTTCTAAAAGGAGGCGGTGCCACGCCCATTTTCCAAAATTTTTGTGTTTTTCGTTTTATGTCCATAGTTGGACTCATGCGACAAAATTTCAATGATAGATCTTTTGACAGAGATATGGCTTAAAATGTTTTTATTAGGTCACTTTATAATACACATATATAAAAGTGGGCGTGGCCGTGAACCGATTTTAACTATTTTCCGTCCAAACGTTTACCTAAATAAGTAAATCACGCGTACCAAATTTCATCGATATATCTTCAATGGTTTCTGAGTTATGACATATAAAACTTTCAAAGTTTGACCCTTAATAAGTGGGCGTGGCACCGCCCATTTTCATCATTTCATCAAATTTCTTCCTAGGGGCCTGAGCTCAACACGTGGGTAAAATTTCATCGCTCCAGCTATATTAGTGACTGAGATACCAAATTTCCGATTTTTTCTATATAGGAAAAGTGGGCGTGGTCATGGTCCGATTTCGCCCATTTTCAATACCAACCGTCCCAGTCTCGATACCAACTTGCATTTCAAATTTCATCAAAATATCTCAATTTTTGCGCGAGTTAGAGTGTTTACAGACGGACGGACAGACGGACTGACGGACGGATGGACGGACGGACGGACATGGCTCTATCGATTTCTCTTTTCACCCTGATCATTTTGATATATATAAGTCTATATCGTCGGTGATACTGCAAGACGTTCTATGTCGCCGTGAATAAATTTTTGAAGAAGGAGAAAAAACTATATATATTTTCACTTTTCGCGGTGTTTTTTACATTTTTATAGTATTTATAAAAGCGAAGTTATATATAAAAGCAAAATCTATGTGATTGACAAAAGTGTAAAAAGGTTATTTAGGTGTATTCAGGAAGAAGTGAAAAGTGACATGGAACGTATTGCAGTATCACCGACGATATCTATCTCGATTATTTCATTCTGTTACAATCCACCGTTATGTGATTAAAACTATAATACTCTGTGTACTAGTACAGCTGAGTATAACCAGACTTCAGCTGCACTTAGTAGTTTAGCTAAAAACTGGACTTTGCATTTTGCATGTTAAATAAAGCAAATCAACTTTTAATGTAGAGAGGCACACGTAATACAACAACATTAGTTTTGCAAAAAATCCACATTCGAGCATAAATGCTTAGCACAAATATGAGCATGTGTAGCGCTGCCTTTCTAGTTCTTTTGTTGCTGATTTCTTTAATGAACTCCATCTTTCGGATTTCATGGAAACAAAGGGGGCCATTTTTGATTTTTAAATGCTAAACAGATGTGCAATCGAAACGTAGCTGAAGATTACTTGAATGCTAGATTGTGGTCACTTGTTGGGGTGTGATGGGATACAGTTGAGGAGTGCTAGAGAGCTTGGCTTCTATGAAGAAAGGCCTAAAAAGTGTCAAAATAAAACGAAAGATATATGGGGGCATATCTAACTTCAACACTACGTACATTTAAACCTTATTTCTGAAACCTCATTGCTGAAGTTATCAATGTTATAAATTAAGAAAAATGCTTTAAAATTAACGTGCCACTTTCCAAAAAAAAAAAAAAACAAAAATTACACAAAGTTGTCGATATTTTTCTACTGTGTCTGATCTAGTCTTTGGGCATTCGTGTCCAGCAGAAACAAGCAAAGTCTAGTGCGTGCCAGTTTGCAGAAAAACAAGCATGCATTAAATTATGAAATGACTTCAACGGATGAGACCACCACCCTTTTGTTTATTGTTAATGAATATTGTTGTGTTCTTCTATCCTCTTTAGCCATCCCATCTTTATTGCAGTACAGTATTCATTTATTGTTTTGTTTACTAGATGCATTCATATTTGCATAATGAAAAGCTTAAAGCATGAAAAATGCGGAAGTATATCGACTAGTAAATAGAAACGAAAACAAAGATACTATTGTTATACCATTAAACACATTTAGCGGCAAAAAAAACTGATTAAATAGAATTGCTACTTTGACTCTGATAAGTGCTACAACTTGATAAGTTATATTTTTTTTATTTTTTTATTGATCTGTGTCTAATATAGTTTTACTAAATAATTTTTCGTATATCTTAAACTCGAAATAGAGCAAATTTTATTTTATAAAACAATCAATACTTTTACCTTGCATTATAATTAATGACCCAAAAAAATCACTACTAACTATTTGTTAAACTATAAATCGCACAACGCGTGTAAATAAAATAGGTTTTCGTTTTTTTATTTTATATAAAACAGGTAAAGCAATTGTTAACTTAATAACAATTGACCTAAATGAAGTAACAGCTATGAAAAATGCAACGAAACAATTAAGTTAATTAAAGCATCATAAAATCAACAATTGCATTTGTTGCCTTTTTCTTGTGATAATTATCACGTACTGTGCATTAAAACATTGTGATAATTTCAAGAAACCAAAAAAATAATACGTATGTACATATGTAGGTAGGAGCCAGTGGCGGACGCTTCATACATGCTAAAAAGCCCGGCTTGCCTAAATATTTTCGTTAATTTAATTTAACGAATTTCTGGTTATTTTACGCTTGAAATGTGTATACTATTTATGTTCTCAATGCGCTTTAGACCACCAACAACATTCACGTTGTAACGTGCAACATTCGACAACTTGCGCCTAAAAGCCCTCTAGGAAAATATCGCAAATACACCACCAACCCACATTCTCTCATATCGATCTGGATATGGGTTTCGAACTGTCATGACAATCTCGCTGTTGCATTTGAAAATTTTTAATCTTTCTTATGGAATCGTCTCTGAATTTTTCATAGTATTTACATATTTGATAGAGGAATGAGAATGTGCCTTTTACGCTGGCTTTGTGCGTTCAATGCAATAGCAACATTTCGTCTAGGTATCTTTTTTTTCAAGACCACTTCAGGCAAAAAGGTAACAGAAAGCAGAAGATTTAATAAAGAAATGAAATGTTGGTGACCAAACCACTTATGAAGTTATATATGTATGTATGTATATACAATGGGCCGTATTAATAAAAACCAAGCAAATGCTTTTACTCAAGATTTCGAAAATTTGACATTAATTTGTATGAACCAAATTTCAAAATTTGAGTAAAAGGTCTGAAATCTTAAGCAAAAGCAAATGCTTGGCTTTTATTAATATGACCCAATAATTAAGCAACTTTGCCATCTTCACAGAAATGTGCTTTCAATTAAAGTGATAGTTACCTGTTTTGTTTTTAATTTATAAAAATACATAATATGTAATAAATAAATACCATTAGCATTACTTGCATTTCTTTTAATAAATAGTTATCTACTCACATGTATATTTGTTATATCTATGTATATTTGCGAAGCTGATAAGCTGCTGCGGCAAGTGCCGACAAAAAAATTCGCAATTAAAATGTGATATTAATAATTCACTTTCACAAGCTAATGTTTTCCTGGGTATTTTCGCCAAACAATTGAAATTTGTATAGTAAATACGTGCATACATACATACATACATATGTAGATAAATAAAAACACGCGTAAGCAGAAAAACATGTTTATCACACAAAACGCTATAAAAGAAATTTATTGTAAGCAGACGATGTCGTAAGAAAAATTATGTAACATATAAGTGTCTTTTTGTACATACATACATATGTTTATTAAAGGAAAGTGTCAACGACTTAAGTAAGATGCGAAAAGTTAATTAAATTCCTTTTAAAATTCTGCGACATGACATACATATGAGCATATGCATATTAGGGTGGTCGTATCGAACAAAGAGCTGCTTCATGCTACTTAACGCGGAATAGTGTGTATCTGAAAAAAAAATAAAATGGTTGGATGGCATGTCTCAACCTTTAGAAGTAGACTGCTAAATTAAATTAAATTATTAAAAAGTAAATCGTATAACTCAATTTTCGGTTTAACTAATGAATTTTCATCTTTCTGTTTTCTTTTCAGCTCACAGACGAAGTTGTTCGTAAAAAGGCTGAATATCAAAAACATTTGGAAGGTTATAAAGCACTGCGTACACGTTTTGAAGAGCACTACATAAAGTGTAAGTAAAATAAATCAAAATAAAATAGTTGTAAAAATCCGAGTAGAAATAATGAAAGGAGTGGTAGTCCAACTAGCAACTACAGGACTTGCTTTTGAAGATTTAAAAAAAAACTATAAAACATCCCAAAAACTCTATACAAATTTAGATAACAGAAGATCCAAAATTCTTTGGGCCCATCCAATGAATGCCGGAGAACCTTTACGACACCACGCCCCTCCTCCATTTTGCCCTGGCTCTGGCTGTGGACCACTTCAGATGATCAAGGGGAAATGGTTGTACCGTTTGGGTACACCTCTCCTCAGTATGCTAACTGGTCTGGAGGCTGGTACAGTTCCGCCCTCCACTCAGCACCTTCCAGTAGTGTGTTACCATACAGGCGGGTGTGTTCAGCGCGAGAGCCAGTATACTAACCGGGGTCTCCGTAGTTGTTCGTTGGCAATATCCACAGACACCACAAACCCCACCGCCACACTGACCATAACCGAACATCGCATGGAAAGGCCCGCTCCGTCAGTTGCTTCTCTGTCTTTGGTACGCCCTTCCGTCGCACTACCGCCTCTCTGATAATACGGCCGTTCTCCGCCGTTTACTACTACCGCTATTGGCTGCTCTCAGCTGCTCTGAGATGTATATATCCATTGCCGCTCAATCTCCGATACCAGCCGCTGCCAGCCGCCCCGATCACTTCCATAAATCCTTCTCTCTTCCCAACATCTCATTATTCCGCCACGGAAAGCTGATGCCCTCTCAACACCTCAGGCCGTGTGTGCGTGTGTGTTCGACCTTAACACATATGTAAATCTAGTGTTCTTATTCAGTGGGGGTTTGTCGGACCTCCAATCGACCTTAGACAGACTGAGCGCTACCCCAGCCTTCGACAAAACCCACCTTATAACTAGTACATATATCTTTCTATTTATAAAATTAATTTTATATGTATATCTATTCTCTCTTTCCACCTACAGCCGGTCGTGGTGGTCGAAAATTGGACGATGTGCGCGATAAATACCAGAAAGCCTGCCGTAAACTACATCTCACCCACAACGAATATGTACTATCCATTACCGAGGCCGTTGAGGTGGAGAAAGACTTCCGCACAGTATTGCTACCCGGACTGTTGGAGCATCAGCAATCGGTGCAGGAGAGTTTCATATTACTCTGGAAGAATATATTGCAAGAAACAAGCCAGCATGGTGACCTCACATCCGATAAATTTAAGGAAATACAAAAACGCATTGATAATGTGATAAGTAGTATAAATCCAGGCGAGGAGTATCGGGAATTCACCGAAAAGCATAAGTAAAAAAAATTAAAAAAAAAAAATTAAAAATTGCTCGATTAATTGCTTAATTTGTTGTTTGCTTACAGAACCTCCCCCACCACACCAATAGTATTCCAATTTGATGACTCACTCATCGAGGATATACCCGGCAAATTACAATCAAATACACTCACTGTAGATAATCTGACAGTGGATTGGTTGCGTACACGTCTCATTGATCTGGAAATGTCGGTGAAGGAGTGCCAAGAGAAGCAAGTGAAATTGATTGAACATGCGAATGGTGGTTCACCAATTTCGAATGGCAGCGTGGTGCGAAATGGTGGCGGCAACAGCAGCAACAATACCAACGGCACTACTACAACAAGCAATGGCATACAATCGGCGAAAGATAGTCAAAAGTATGTGGAGAGATCTTCTACGCATGCGCAATGTAATCTTTATAATTAATTTATTTTTTTTCTTTTTTATATTTACTGTAAACAGCCGACAATCCAAAGATCTGAATGCGTTGCGTTGTCAAGAGAAACAAAAACAAAAACTTGTCGATATGATTAAATGCGCTTTAAATGAAATTGGCTGCGAAGAGTTGCCATCGGGCTGTGATGAACATTTGGAACAGAATTTCATAGAAAATAGTTTCAATAACGATCAACAGGTTAGTAAGATGATTGTAGTACTACCTAAGCACAACTAAGTACTTATTACAAAAATACACAAGAAATGGGTGAAGGTTTTTTTAGATATTAGTTTATTAGAGATGCAAATAGTCATAGTTTTAAGTTCACGGAAACTGGTTGCACTGGTTCTGGGCTCTTTATCAAATTTTTTTTAAGATCTTCAATGGAGTTTTTACAAACTAGCAGAACTGTCACTGGCTGCCAGCAGTATTCATTTTACACCTGCTGCGATTACCTGATCTAGAAATTCCTATTTTGAAAATGGTTACGGTCTTTTTTCGGCTATAAAATTACAAGGACGGAAATTATTGGAGCTTTACTGGACCGATTGCTATAGGAAGGAGTAGTCGAAAGCTGAACAGCTCGCCCCGATACTTCCATAAATTGTGCAGACATAGGAGTATATCACTGATTTTCAAGTGCCAATGATGGATGATTGGTGGGTTGGTTAGAGTGGCGAGTTCGACAGACTCCAATTAGTGCCGGTGCGCTATTTTGATACCACGACTCCTGACTAAAGAACCAAAAACCAGAAGAATAGAGTAAACGAGGATATCAGGGCAGGTGCTACGCCCTATATTCATCCTCTTGAGTTCAGGTATTTAAGAAGCCCCTCAGGCCTGACGTCCTTTAAAGCTCAGAGAGGTAGTCGAAGAGAGGCTTTCCTAGGAATTTCATTCTGCCTAGGCAGTGCGAAGGACATTCGCATAGCAGCTGCTCCTCTGTCTCCTCCGTTCCTAGAAGACTACAGGTGCGACAGTGAGTGTTGTAATCAAATCCCAATTGGACCGCGTGGGTGCCAATAACCCAATGTCCCGTCAATAGCGCAGTTAAGAGGAAATGTCCCTTCTATCCATCTTTAACATGACTGAGGATCGTATCTCATTGTACGAAGGCCTCAGACTTCTGCAGACCCTGAGGTTTGCAACCGCTTCCATCTTGTGTTTGCCTCCTCAAACCAGTGTCGAGTGATTCGGCCTTGATAAAACCCAAGGGCGCAAGAGCCTCTCGCGCCTCGGCGATTACAAGTGGCGAGCCTTGCCTGGCCAGCTCATCAGCAATTTCGTTTGAGTGGAATGTAAAAAATTCCATTGGCACTATTTAAAAAAAAAATATATTAAAAAAAAATTCAAATCCAAACTTGTGGTAGTAAAATTTTTTTTATTATCGCTAATTCAATAACTTTTTTCTACTAAATAAAAATAAAGGTAGGGATAATTTTTACTCCACCAACACTAAATTTAATTAGTGGAAACATTTTTTTGTCTAGTACCAGTAAGCTGGTAATCTCAGATGCTGATGAGCACAGACTTTAAAGACGTGTGCTTCTATTGCTGAACTAAGTGGCGTCTACGCGGTCTGCTGGAATATGTATTCTGAAAGTTTTTTCTTGCGTTATCTTTCAGGCAATCAGCTTTAGTATCCTATATATAAAATCCCATAGATTTTAATTTTCATCACATTTTCGAAAGTGCATTTAGTTCTTAAGAGTATTAGAGGCAAGCATTTGAGTTTGATAGCACAAGTATACATACAACTACTTTTACTTAAATTAATCAACTTACGTATATACTTTATACTTATTACCTGAACTTTTCTTCTCCATGCTTACACAATTTCTGAAACCCTCCATAAAAAAAAACGCTAAACATAAAACAAAACATTGATAATAAATAAAAAAAACCCCATTAGCGATGCTCTGCAGCCTCAACCAGCTCTACTACTGGCGTAAGTATAATGAACGAATTAAGACGACGCGGTGGCGTACTCACCCTGCTCCGCAGTCGACCCTTCAAACGTAAATCGACACCACAACCGACCACGCCCACCGTGAATCGTATGCATACGCAACGCTTCAACAAACTGCAGCCGCGTTCGCAGAGTCTCGGCTCGTTGTCGGTAAATACCAGCCCCGCGAAATATGAACCCATTACTAATCCCTTGCGCATGGCTGCCAGCCTTGAAGCTAACACCTACGGCTATGGTCTACATGATGATATCGAACCTGATTCAGTGATCATGTTTGATCGTGGCGCTGCTACTGCTAATGCCAAAATGTTTCCCAAATTGCGGCGAACGCAATTGTCTATGTTGTGTTTGAATGAAGAAGAATCGCCTACCGCTTTCGTAATATCCATTGACAGTACTAACCATCCATGCGTTGAAAAAAACAAAAGCACAGAGTTGCATGAACATAAAAACATTGAAAACGACGAAAACAACAGTATTAATAGTAATAATAATAATAACAATAATCACATATATTCAGATTTGTTAGGGGGTTGTGAGTCATTGGGGGGTGATTGTGATAGTGTGCGTAGTGGTGAATTGGCATTGCGCCAACAGGAAAATGTCAAAATCGAAATAAATCGTGAGGATAGTACAAGACTGACGCAAGTAGCTGGAACGCCTGAGCAGCTGCACACGGAAATTGTAGAGAATAAGGAATTGGAAGTTTTGGCACAGAATAAAAGCAGTCCTGCGGCAACAACTGCAACCACCAGCAACGTCGAAACCGTAAAAAGCTCAATCGATGCGCATTTGGATAAAATCGATGAATTAAATCGTACGTTGGATAATCGCTTGAAACGCATTTTGCCGCAACAAACTGCGGCGCAAACACGAGCGCAATTGAATTTGGATGCGATTGAATCGGCCGAACCGGCAACACTGACGCGACGCACAAAGAATGCCGAAGAAGGGCAAGATAGAGGAGAACATTGCGCCTCGAAGCGTACATCCAGTTCAAGCTCCGATTGTCGGCCGTGCGCGGCGCATAAGCAAAAGGAGCACGCTGATTGCGACGGCGCCAATGTGAAAAAGCGTTCGGTATCATTTTCGCAGAAATCCATAAATGTCATAATGACAAACATCAAAGAGTTTACCAAAAAGAACGCGCTACCAAAAGCAACAAAAACACACATAACTTTGGTGGAATATAAGGAAAATTGTGATCAATTTGAATTGATCGATCCAGAGCTGGAAAAGCCTGCTGTGCAAAGCAATGAGAGTACAATGAATGTAAACGCAAATCCGTCCACAAACGCACAGAGCGGCGACTCGCAGACCACCAAAGCGCATACGGAACCAAAATCAACGAAAACTAATGGCAACGCGAACAGAGAAGAACGCATTCCAAATAACAATAACAACAATCACAACAAAAACGATTCCGTAGAGCATACAAGCTCATCATCGATCTCAGCTGCCGCCGCCGACACAACGAATCCGTCCAAAACCGCCGAGCCTTCGAGCATGGCGTCGAAGTTACGCTCTAAAGTGCCAAAAATACAAAAGAAATCCAAAGCCCTACGTCAGACATTCCGTGCCAAATTATTGAATTTCCAAATCAAGCGCGATAAGCTGTGTAAGCATTGCAACAAACGACGACGACGCGCTCATACGTCTAAAAATGTTTTCGATTTTAGTAAAGATTTTGTTGGTCTACGCAGAGACGATGTTGCGCCGAGTGAGGCGAGCAATAATATTGACGCAAGCAATGAAGAGTTTTGCACATGTCCGCCCGAGAAGTTGGCTGCGGCAAGGAATAGGTTATGTGTGCCCGCCGAGCCAATACATTTCGAATCGACGAGCTCAGCCGATGCCGATGAGGATTGTAGCAGCGGCTGTGGTGATGACCATTTGAGTCTGAAAGATCATTGCTACAGTGTGCCCAGTTTGGCGATGAGTGTGAGTAGAGTAGATACCATACATACATATGTACATAGTGTAGAGAAGAGAAGAGCGAACGTTGTGCGTGTGGTTCAGTGACCACAGTGACCATTCACGCATTCCGAATGCACACAAAAATGCAATTGTGCATACACACAATCATATATACATTCAAATTATAATTACATATCTCTCTTCGCATGAACTTAGCAAACGTCACTATTTTGCATCATTATACTATGCAGTCGTAGTTGAATGTATGAATGAATATATAGTGGATTATTTTTTGTAGATCATTTGGGTGTATATCGATTTTGGTTTCGCTTGATTTTGATTTCACTTAAACACCTTTCAACAAAAACTCACTGAATGCACACTAAGTAATAGCGCACCAAGAACAACACAGCTGAACACACTTGTAGCAACACTTACATATGTGCATTACACGATAGTTCGATATGTAAAGCGATAAATGTTGTGACTAAGCTTATGTTGCTTAATTATTTTGTAAACTAATACTTTTTTTCTATTTGTATATTATAGTACATGTGCTGAGCATCTGTTTCACTTTTACAGCTTATTTCTGTTTTTTATTTTTTTTTTTTTAATTTGCAGCATGTAAAGCTGACTTTTGTAAATAGTTTATCCACGTTTTATGACTTATGAAGACTTTAATGATTTCCTATTATATTACATTATAAATTAAATTTTAATTTTTATAAATTATAATTTTTCTTGCTGCTTTGAGAAATAAGTTAGGTATACTATGTACTTCTAGAAACATCTGTTAGCATAAATAATATTTTTTTTCATATACACATTTAAGTGCTCGTACTATCAAAAAGACAATACCTAATAATACGAGGGCTGTGTGATAAGTCCGTGACATTTTGAACTTGGCGACCAGCAATTTTGAATTCAACACTGCCCACGTCAACTACATATGTAGGTACTACTGTAAAAGTTTGAGCAACCTGAGCAAATAAGTTTGTGTTTGAGAGCTATTTAAAGCCGAAAATCTCGTATGTTTTAACAAAAATGGAAAAAAGTAAACTTCGAGTGCTGATTAAGCATTATTTTTTTCGTAAAAAAAAACAACGAAGGAAACCAAGGAAAGGCTCGATAAATACTATGGTGACTCTGCTCCAACATTTTCAATCATTTAAAAGTGGTTTACTGAATTGCATTGTGGTCCTACTAACTCAAGTGATGCCGAATGTTCAGGTCGCCCAGAAGAAGTAGTCACGTCAGAAATCGTCGATAAAGTTCATGGAATGATAATGAATGATCGGAGTAGGAAAGTGCGTAAAATAGCTGAGACCACAAGCGTTTTCACTGAGCGAATACATCATATCGACGGCTGAGAATAAGATCACCCTATTTCAAAAATTGTTTCAATAACGTCCTATTTCAGATTTTGCTTCAAAAACACCCTATTTCAGAGAAAATTCCATATATATGTATTTATCTGAAATACGGCGTTTTTGAATAATTGTCTGAAATAGGACGTTATTGAAACAATTTTTGGAACAGGGCGTTTTTGAAACAATTTTTGAAATAGGGCGATCTTATTCTCAGCCGTCGATATCTTATATGAAATAATACATGAAAAAGCTATCCGCGCGCTCCGTGTGAACATGCACAAAAAGAAGGTCTGTCGGCGAATAAGGTTATGGCCACAGTGTCATTCATAACGATTATCTTGAAAAGGGTAAAACAATTACCGGCGAATATTACTCAGAGCTTTTGGAAAGACTCGATCTTGATTTGCAGAAAAACCGACCGCATTTAGCAAGAAAAAAAATCTGTCGCATCAAGACAATCCACACGTAAATATGTAGTCACCATGGCAAAAGTTCATAAATTGGCTTACGAGTTGCTACCTCATCCACCAAATTCTGCAGATTTAGCCCCCTACGATTATTTGCTGTTTCTAAGCTTGAAGAAATGGCTGAGTGGTAAGAGATTTAGGTCAATAAAGAGTGTAGCATGTCAGAAATATTTGAGCACATTCAACTCGTAATTTAAAACACAAAAATATGGAATGCACTAAAAGTGCATTCAACCTATCTCATTTATTAAAATTTATAACGTAAACAAACAACAGCCAAATTTTATGCTGACGCCGTATTTCTGATTTGTCGCATTTGCCTTTAAGCTAAGTCGTATGTACGTATGTATGTGCACGGGCACTTGACTACACTTTAAATGTATAAGCCGTACATATGTACATACATATCTACATAGCTAGTAAGAATTAGTGTAAATATGTATTATAGTAAATAAGTAGTACATAAGAAATTTTGTGTATAAAAGGGATTGATTTTGTTCAATAAACAATTAATTATTGACTCGCTGTCTTAATAGCGAGACCACAAAATACTTGTTTTATTCGCCGAAGAAAGGGCGACAGAATATGGCGATCCTGCCAGTTAAACAGGATCCTGCCAGTTAAACAGGATCCTTGCCAGTTAAACAGGATCCTTGCCAGTTAAACAAGACATCCTTGCCAGCATCCTTGCCAGACAAACAGGATCCTTGCCAGTTAAACAAGACATCCTTGCCAGCATCCTTGCCAGACAAACAGGATCCTTGCCTGTTAAACACACCAGGATCCTTGCCATTGATCCTGCCAGATCCTGTCATTAACCAGTCGTTTACACTACATGGTGATGGACGAAGTAAACGCAATATTTGAGAAATGGGAAAAGTATTTTAGTGAGCGGCAGACAGAGCAACAAGCCCAAGAAGAAGAACAACAAAATAAACCCGAACAACAACAAGAGCAACAAGCCCAAGAAGAAGAACAACAAAATAAACCCGAACAACAACAAGAGCAACAAGCCCAAGAAAAAGAACAACAAATTAAACCCGAACATCAACAAGAACAGCAACAGCAGCCAGAACGACAAGGTCCTAGAGCAATTACAATCGAGGAGTACAGGCGACGGCAACAACGCCCAGCTCGCAGAGAACCTGCACAACCACAGAAACCTTTATACCACAGGAGACGTGGTGGTAAAAAATACCAAGCGCGGCGACGAGTTGCCGAACTCTACCAACAACTAGTATTCGCAGATTCTATTGCAAAACGGAAGCATATAAAAAAACTAATAGCGATTGAAAGGCTTACTAATGGCCTTATTAACTGATCACTAACTAATCTTATGGCAACCTTGCGGCTGCCTATTGAAGGGCAAGAGACCAAAAATCCTTGCCGTGTCAATTCTCGATACTAAAAATTTTGCATTTTTACATATACACATTTTTCTGGCCTAAGCCACAACAATACTAATTTTAATGATTTAATTAAATAAATAAATATATATACATACACAAATAATTATTGTGATTATAATGCCTAAATCAAGGAATTCAGTAGGCTCACTTCCTAATGAAATAGAGAACAGGGACTTAATAAGGGAATTAGAATCCTTAAGGACTCTTTGGCGTATCATAGGCATGACTAGGGAACCAACATTAGAAGACGTCATTAACCCCACGACAAAAATAGAAGAAACACAACGCATGTTTGAAAAATTCGGTATTTTCAGATTTTAGGAATTTTTTTTTTAATATTCAATCAATATGGGTGGAACAACATCAAAAATTGATAAACCCAACGCAAATGTAGTTAACTCCATAGAAATTGATCACAGCGAAGCTTTAGATTCAATCAAGCTTATTCTTCTTGTTATTGCAATTGTATCTTGTATAAATTTATTTCTAAAGATTTATTCGGTACACAACAAAATTTTAAAAAAGCGATATATTAGTCGTGCAAATGGATTAGACAAGGTATAAAAATCAATACCGAATAGATCCTTTTCAATGGATAATTGGGATAATATATATGCATCACTACTAAATGAAAAATCAATTGCAGAAAAATCATACAAGTGCATTAACAAGAATGTTTTTATTAGAAGAGAAACAATTATTAAGCATTTAGGTTTTATAATAGATGCATTAAATAGAATAGGAAACGCCTTGAGGAATATAAATAGCAAGCTTACAACCGATCATCAAAAGCAGGCATACCAAATATACCTATACGTCAGGGATAAACTTGTTTCATCGCTAGCACGATACGAGATTGAAGAACAAGTACCCACGTCATTCAACAAAGACATAAAAATTGACACAAATTTATTACTACCGGACTATCCAACGGAAGCCGAAAACAAAAATTCTTCAAACGATAAAGAAGAAACTAAAACTCATTCAGAAAGTACCAATAATTCAAACACATCCACAATGCCTCAGACAGCGGTAGATTTTATTAAAACAGCTTCATCTGTCCTACCAGAGTTTGATGGCAACTCAGAAAATCTAAATAGCTTCATAGATGCACTCGACATTCTTGACAAAATCAAGGATGCTCATGAAGCACTTGCAGTGTCTATGATAAAAACAAAACTAAAAGGCACAGCAAGAAATTGTATTCAGAATGAGAATACAATACAAGATATAAAATTAAAATTGAAAAGATCAATCAAAGGCGAATCAGTAGAAGTATTAACAGCAAAACTGCTAAACATCCAACAACGCAGTAAAACAGCCAACCAATATACTACTGAAATCGAAAAATTAACAAAATCATTAGAAGGAGCATATATATCTGACGGGTTAACCTCAGATTTAGCAGGAAAATATGCTACACAAGCAGCTGTAAAGGCTATGTGTAAAAATTGTTCTAATGATAAAGTAAAACTAATCATGCAAGCCGGAACGTTCACCTCAATGAACGAGGCAATTTCAAAATTTACAAACAGTTGCACTGAAGTAACAGGCAACCCAAACGCAATATTGAATATAAGACAACAAAATCATTTCCGCGGCAACTTTCGTAGAAATTTTCCAAATAACAATTATAGAAATTATCGATCTAATCAAAGATATAACAATTTTAACAGATCAAACAACAATTACTCACAAAGACAAAATAGGAATTTTGGTAACCAACAGCGACAAAATAATCGCAACAATACCAACAACACTCGCAATGTACGTAATTATACCCAGCAGGAAAACCAACAAACTCCACTCCAAACATAAAAAAAAAAATTTGTGTACTAAATTTACACCTAAACAGCTACATATCCACCAAAACAACTTTAAATAATTCAACTTCAACTCTCCTAATAGATACAGGAGCTGACATATCACTAATAAAAAAGGGTCAAATTCAAAATGATGTTAAAATTAATGAATTACAAAAAACAGATTTAAAAGGCATTGGTCAGGGTATAACAAACACTCTTGGAACAGTTAAAACAGATTTAAAGGGTGACGATCTTTTGATTCGACACAAATTTCACATAGTAGAAGATGACTTCCCAATCCCATGCGACGGAATTTTGGGACTCGATTTCATTAAAAAGTATAATTGCATTTTAGATTACCGAAATAATGAAGATAGACTTATATTACGACCATATGATTATCCAGAAAATATAGCAATTCAAATGACAAATGAACCAACCATTAATTGCATATCATTACCAGCTAGATCAGAAGTAGTTCGACAAATTCACATAAAAAATAACAATACTGAATTATTCATACCACATCAACAATTAGCAGAAGGAATTTTTATTGCCAATTCAATAGTAAATCCAAATCAAGCATTTGTTAGAATTATTAATACAACAGATAAAAATGCAACTATTCAAAATTACAATATTAACACAGAAAACTTAGACGACTACATAATTATAAATAATAAACAGAAAAATGAAGCAAATAATAAAGAAAAATTAGAAAGATTAAATAAAAATTTCCCATCATTTGCTAAATCTCAACTTAATACTTTATGTTCAGAATTTATTGATATATTTGCATTAGAATCAGAACCTATAACCACTAATAATTTTTACAAACAAAAACTTTATATGAAAGACGACAACCCAGTTTATGTAAAAAACTATAGAATACCAGAAGCTCACAAACAGGAAATTAATAAACAAGTAAATAAGCTAATACAAGACGACTTAATAGAACCATCAATGTCAGAATACAATAGTCCTATTCTACTAGTACCGAAAAAATCACTCCCAGGTAATAACGATAAAAGATGGAGACTAGTTATTGACTATAGACAGGTAAATAAAAAATTAACTGCAGATAAATTTCCATTACCAAGAATCGACGATATTCTAGACCAATTAGGTAGAGCAAAATATTTTTCTTGCTTAGATTTAATGTCCGGTTTTCATCAAATAGAATTAAGCCCAGAATCCCGAGATATAACATCGTTTACAGCAGACAATGGTACCTACCGTTTCAAAAGATTACCTTATGGTCTTAAAGTAGCCCCAAATTCATTTCAAAGAATGATGAATTTAGCATTCGCCGGTCTAAAACCATCACAAGCATTTTTATATATGGACGACTTAGTGGTATTAGGATGCTCCGAAAAGCATATGATTAAAAACTTAATAGATGTATTCACAACTTGCAGAAAATACAATTTAAAATTGCATCCAGATAAATGTCTATTTTTCAACCAAGAAGTTACTTATCTTGGACATAAATGCACAAGTAAAGGAATTTTACCTGATCCCACTAAATACAAAATAGTTCAAAATTATCCAACTCCCAAGAATGCCGACGAAACTAAAAGATTCGTTGCATTCTGCAATTACTATAGAAGATTTATACCAAATTTCGCGGAATACTCTAGAATATTAACAAGACTTTGTAGAAAGAAAGTAGTATTTAATTGGACAGAAGAATGTGAGAAATCATTCAACTATCTAAAAAATGCATTAATTAGCCCAAACATTTTACAATATCCCGATTTCAATAAAGAATTTTACATAACAACAGATGCAAGCGGATACGCCTGCGGAGCAGTACTAAGTCAAGAATACGAAGGAAAACAATTACCAGTTGCTTATGCCTCTAGATCTTTCACAAAAGGCGAAATAAATAAAGCAACGATTGAAAAAGAATTAGCAGCCATTCATTGGGCCATCACTTATTTCAGACCGTACATCTACGGCAGAAAATTCACAATTAAAACAGACCATCGACCCTTAACTTACCTTTTTTCGATGAAAAACCCATCATCAAAATTAACTAGAATTCGACTAGATTTGGAAGAATATGACTTTGGGGTGGAGTACATAGCAGGAAAAGAGAATTATGTAGCAGACGCACTATCGCGTATAGATATACAAGATTTAAAAGAAATGTCAATTGAAGCATGTAAAATATTGAAAGTTACCACAAGATCGGAAACTAAGGAAAAATCCAGTAATAATATAAAAAATGAAGAAAAATGTCACAATGAGAACCCTATAATATACGAAGCGCTTAATAAATGTGAAGTAAAAAAGCTAGCTCAGCTCGTTTTCGACCCCCCGAAACTGCAGTTCAAAAAGGGAAAGAAAATTTGTAGCGAAATAAATATTGATAATTTAATTGTTGAGGCGAAGATTGATTTAGATCAATTCTTTGCCAGGCTTATGAAAAAAGCCGGCAATTTGAAAATAAACAAAATACAATTGTCCTTAGGAGACAAATTGTTTAAGAATAATTATACTCGAGTAGATAAATTTAAAGATAAAGGTACCAAAGTTCTCAAAAATTTAATCATTGCATTAACTCCGGAGGTTATGCATGTGACAGATAATGAAAAAATTAAAACTATTCTTCATAAATATCACGATGATCCTGTTAATGGTGGCCACCCAGGAATCAATCGTACAACAAATAAAATAAAACAAAAATTCCATTGGAAAAATATGAAAAATGACATAAAACAATATATTAAAAAATGCGATCATTGTAATAAAAATAAAACAAGAATACATTTAAAAGATCCAATGACTATAACCGAAACACCAACTAAGGCATTCGATGTAGTTCAAATTGACACAATTGGACCATTTCCAAAATCATTGAATGGAAATGAGTATGCAGTCACCATAATATGTGACTTAACCAAATATCTAGTAGCAATTCCAATTGAAAGTAAACACGCAAAAACAGTAGCCAAAGCTATATTCGAACATTTTATTCTCATTTATGGATGTATGAAAACCATACTGACAGACATGGGAACCGAATATAAAAATAACGTTTTTCAAGAACTAAGTAAATTGTTAAAAATTGAACACAAAACCTCAACACCTTACCATCATCAAACGTTAGGCACTGTTGAACGTAGCCATAGAACATTCAATGAATATGTACGTTCATACATATCCATTGACAAAGACGATTGGGATGAGTACCTCAAGTACTTTACTTATTGTTATAATACAACACCTTCAACAGTTCATGGTTACTGTCCTTTTGAACTAATATTCGGAAAACCAGCACCGACATACGAATTTTTACAAGAAGATACAATCAGCCCACTGTACAACTATGAGGCTTATGACAAAGAAGTTAAATATAGACTTCAAATAGCACAAGAAAGAGCTAATAGATTAGTAAGACAAGCAAAAGAAAAACAAAAAATTTACTACGATAGGAAAATTCAGCATAAGGAAATAAATATAGGAGATTTAGTCTTAGTAAAAGATGAAACAGGTCATAAATTAGACAGTAGATATAAGGGACCCTATAGAGTAATAGGTATTGATAAACATAATAACTATAGTTTAATTCCCTATAGAGTAACAAATATTAATAATCACAATAATTATTCACTAAGCTACATGAATAAGAAAATCATAGTACATAAAAATAGACTTAAACCTATAGAATAAGAAATTTTCACTTTTTCCAATAAATGTAAGTATGTAAGCACAAAACAAAAACTGAAATGTTAATTTTACCGAAATAAATAAATAAACACAAGCAAGTAAAATAAGCAATCCATTAAATGTAATAGAATGCTCATACATTGACCCTACAAATGTATAAGCATTCTTTTTAGGAAAGGAGGTGTAGCATGTCAGAAATATTTGAGCACATTCAACTCGTAATTTAAAACACAAAAATATGGAATGCACTAAAAGTGCATTCAACCTATCTCATTTATTAAAATTTATAACGTAAACAAACAACAGCCAAATTTTATGCTGACGCCGTATTTCTGATTTGTCGCATTTGCCTTTAAGCTAAGTCGTATGTACGTATGTATGTGCACGGGCACTTGACTACACTTTAAATGTATAAGCCGTACATATGTACATACATATCTACATAGCTAGTAAGAATTAGTGTAAATATGTATTATAGTAAATAAGTAGTACATAAGAAATTTTGTGTATAAAAGGGATTGATTTTGTTCAATAAACAATTAATTATTGACTCGCTGTCTTAATAGCGAGACCACAAAATACTTGTTTTATTCGCCGAAGAAAGGGCGACAGAATAAGAGGTCATCACAGAAAAAATGCCTATTTTGAGAGCCCTGAAAATCAATTTTTTATTAGGACCAAAAAAATTCGAAGAACGCTGAACTAAGTGGATTGAGCTAGAAGGAGATTATGTGGAAGAATCAAATGCACTTTTGCCCAAAAAAAATATTTCTTATTCAAAATGTCACGGACTTATCAAACAATGCTCATATACCTTGTAATCGTAGCGTAAAAATAAACATTTTGAAGAAAATAAAAAAAAATCATTCAATAGATTGTCTTTTATCCAAAACAACTTAATGAAAAACACTTAAAATCCCGAAAAAAACAAAATTAATTTTATCACATCATCTTTTCGGGATATTTTTATTAAATTAAGCCAATCAAGTTTTGGCGGTGTTCCAACAGTATTAAGTCATTAAAAAGATACTAGCGCGAATATTACGTAGGCACGGAAGAGCAAACTAAATCTCTTTAATAACAAACATTAAAAATTGGCGTGCAGACTAAATTTAGCATTGATGCATACAAATATTGGATAGATGAGAAATTTTGGAAGTCGAAGAGATGAATTTTTGCAGTCATTTTGCTGTTACTCAATAGAATTTTACTAATAGAGATGCAATAATTTTTATTTAGTATAAAAGGAGGTTTTTCTTAATTGGCGGTTAATCGTCTAAACGATGACAAAATTCGAGGTCACTTTTTCGACAACTATCTACAAAGTAAATATACATACATACGGATGTGCAAACTTAAAATTTATTTGTGTGAACATATGTATAGATTTAACTAAGAATAACACAAAATTAATCCAAATGATCCCGCGTACCATTTTTCAGCTCTCTAAATGGGTCAATGCTCACCGCCGATCGAGCGGAAATTCAAGTGCGCATAACAGAGCGCAAAAAAAACGGTGTGGGGAAAAATTGAGAATATTCACTTTTGCTTTGATTCATGATTTCTTTTTTAAATCTTTTTTAAATCTTTTTTAAATGGATTGAAAGCATACACAATGTGTAGATACATACATACATTATAGATACATATGTATGTATATGTACTATGTGTATACTAGAATTGGTATTTTTAAATAATGTTTTAACATCACAAATATTACTGAGTATCTGGCTATTTCTGCTGGCTCATTTCAGTCAATCGTTTCCTACGAAATATACTCGTACACGCGCCGTGATGTGCGTCCAAAACAGCAGCGCTGGTTATTAAATAAAATAAAAGCGTGTTAAAAAAAAGAATACAAGATTTTAATATGAAAATTAATAAAGAAATTTCGATATTAATTTTCAAGTGTTTAAAAGTTTTTTAATAGTGAAAATATTAATAAATTAACAACAACGGTGGCATTCTAGGGCATTTAAACATTTTCAAAATGAGCACATCGGGTATGAGTAGTAGTGCAGCTAGTTGCTCATCACAAACGTTGACAGCGCCAACACAAATCGTAGGACCGCCGGTGGCGCCGGGCCGCAAGAAACGGCCGAGATCATTTCTACTTGTAAGATGAATGACTATACAAAAAAAAAAAATTAACGCAATTAAAATAATAAGCAAATAAGCTAACATAAAATAATATTATGTATAGATAATGTGTGCACTAGAGATGGCAAATATTTGGCGTACCTCTGATTTTGTCACCGTTCCTCAAAATTCAATGGTCACTGCCGTGACTGGCTACCAAAATCACGGTGACAAAATCTCGTATTCTGAAAGCATGAAAATTTCAGTTTTCAAAAATTTATAGTTTTTTGTTGGGGTAAGTGGAAAAAAAATTCAACAACTATTTACAGCGAAGGTTGAGTGTATAGCTATTTCACGAAAAACCATTTTCGATCATCAGCACTCTTTTCGGAAGTGGATGCACCGGGGATTGAACCCGAGTCCATTCCATCTTCAGCCGCAATGAACCAACGCATAAACACACTCGGCCATTGAGACTCTGTGCAAGCTGTTGGATTTTTTTAAAATAAAAAAAAAAATAAAAATTTCGTGCTAAGCACTAAAAAAACTCTTTCTAGTTTTTTGTTTTTTTTTTTTTTTTTAATTTTTAAATAATGTTTTAACTTGAATTAATTTTGTTAAAAATTTCCAACGCATTTTTACGGAACTAAATAAAATGCAGTTATTTTCTAATATATATCATTTTTTATGTGAATTTTATATGAGCTATTGACCAGTTTTTATTAAGAAAAATTAAAAAAATTTTGTTGGTAGAAGTTATGGATCTATTTCGGAGACCATCACATGCGCCCATCAGACTTCTTTAGGCGGCCTCAACTGAGGATCGCACCTGCGTCGTTTCGATTGGTATTCCAATGGCATCCCACTGGGCTACCATCGTCAATTTTTGTGTTTTTTTTTTTATTAGGAAAAGCTTTCATTTCACACTAAATAGCATCTGGACAAGCTTAGCTATTATTACTGGACTTGAAAAATATAATTCGATTAAAAACATGTATTTTCTTTTATTAAAAAGTGAATAAAAGTCTTGGTTCCTGTCAGGAACCCCAAAAGTCACTGTCACTGAAAAAAATCACGGTGACTAAAAAGTAACAGTCACGAATCACTCCTTTCCTCAAAAATCACGGGATCGGCCATCTCCAGTGTGCACACATGCCATTCTATATTGGAATTGAACAACCAATTAAAGATTGAAAATATTCGAAAATTTTCTCCAAAGCGGATGTGCAAATTATCTTTTCACTAAAAAAAATTATAATAATCTACATACATACTACATAAATTTTGAGTAGCTTTTTACATACATATATGCAATTTACGTATGCATATCCGGCCAATTTTTTATGACTTGTACGAAGTAAATATTTTCTTTATGACGCTAATAAAGATATATTTATAATATATATACATACATACATTGTATATATTTTTGTTCACAAAAACAACAGCCAAATTGTATAAAGACAACTCGCAACCATTTGATATTTTTTTGCCGTTTAATAAAAAGAATCTTCTAATTTATGAATTTTTATTTTAATCTCTTTCAAGCTCGATAACACCCCTTTCAGATTAAACGATTTACTCAATTTCTTCAGCAATAAAAAACCAAAACAGCATTAAAAATTTGCTGTGACTCCATAAGGGACTACCCTAGCTTGTATACAAATTAATTTTCTTTATGAAAATCTTTAAAGTATTACGCTTTCCAGCCATAAAGGCACACATATTAATTCTGTTATAAGGTTATTATAAGGCTGATAGTTCCCAAAAGAAAATAAATCTAATGTATTGTGCAAAGAATTTTCGTCATGCCTTGTCAAGCTTAATTTGGTTATAAACCGGTTTCGGCGATGTGCCATCTTCAGTATCTTTTTTCCTTCTCGAAGATGGCACACCGCCAAAACCGGTTTATAACCAAATCAAGCTTGACAAGGCATGACGGAAATTCATTCCACAATATACGGCAATCCTCCACTGTCGGAGAAACAAACAACAAAAAAGAAAGTATGCCTTGGTTAAAAATTCGAAAATCGACTGGAAAACGAATCTCTTACCACGAAGCCATATCTGTCTTAATGTGGAAAAGGTAGTTCCTCTATTCGCGAATTAGTTCATACTCCAGCAAAGCGGAACATTCATTATCCGAAACACACACATACATATTTGACCTTCGTTATGAATAGCCAGAGCATTTTCGCAAATAAATTTTAACGAGCTAAAGTGTTTTTCTTAAAACACCTCACTTCTTCACTGCTTGCTGTAATAACTATAGTTCTTATAACTTAAATAGCTTTTAATAAGCGAGCATATATTTATACTCAGCTGTACTAGTACACAGAGTATTATAGTTTTAATCACATAACGGTGGATTGTAACAGAATGAAATAATCGAGATAGATATAGACTTATATATATCAAAATGATCAGGGTGAGAAGAGAAATCGATTGAGCCATGTCCGTCCGTCCGTCCGTCTGTCCGTCCGTCTGTCCGTCTGTCCGTCTGTAAACACTCTAACTCGCGCAAAAATTGAGATATTTTGATGAAATTTGGAATGCAAGTTGGTATCGAGACTGGGACGGTTGGTATTGAAAATGGGCGAAATCGGTCCATGACCACGCCCACTTTTCCTATATAGAAAAAATCGGAAATTTGGTATCTCAGCCACTAATATAGCTAGAGCGATGAAATTTTACCCACGTGTTGAGCTCAGGCCCCTATGAAGAAATTTGGTGAAATTTTAGAAAATGGGCGGTGCCACGCCCACTTATTAAGGGTCAAACATTGAAAGTTTTATATGTCATAACTCAGAAACCATTGAAGATATATCGATGAAATTTGGTACGCGTGATTTACTTACCTAGGCAACTGTTTGGACGAAAAATTTCCAAAATCGGTTGACAGCCACGCCCACTTTTATATATGGGTCTTATAAAGTGACCTAATAAAAACATTTTAAGTGATATCTCCGTCAAATATAAAGATATATCATTAAAATTTTATGGCAGGAGTCTAACTACGAACATAAGACAAAAATCGTAAAAATTTTTGAAAATGGGCGTGGCACCGCCTCTTTTTAGAAGCAGGAATATACGAGATTTCTTAGCCTATAACTCGACAAATAATTTATATATAATGACGAAACTTGGTGTGCACACTTTTATTACTTGTGGTAATACATGTTCAAAATTTTAGAGAAACCGGTTGACGGCCACGTCCACTTTATTATATGGGTATTATAAAGTGACCTAATAAAAACATTTTAAGCGATATCTTTGTCATATGTAAAGATAATTCATTGAAATTTTTTGGTATGATTTCTACAATAGACCGGAAACAAAAAATAGAAAAATTTTGGAAAATGGGCGTGGCACCGCCTCCTTTTAGACAAAGGAATCTACGAGATTTCTTAGCCCATAACTCGATAAATAATTGAGATATTATGATGAAACTTGGTTTATACACTTTTATAACTTGTATTAATAGACACGCAATCGGTTTATGACCACGCCTACTTTTTAGCAAAGATATTTCTGGAACACGCTTTGGAAATTTGTAACGTGACATCTTTGTAACTGGAAGTCATAAAGGAATGAAATTTTGCACAAAGAATATTCATATGCTTAGTTGGATGACTGATAAAAATTTTGAAAATGGGCGTGGCTACGCCCACTTTATGCAGCACTCGCTTTATATAAAATCCATCAAACGCAAACAAACAATGAAAACATACAGCTGAGTATCTAATGTTCGATTCCACTCGAACTTAGGCTTCCTTACTTGTTTTTTTCTCATTTTCTTTATGGGCATGTTATTATTATAAATATGTATAAATAAATCCCTTTTACAAATGCTTGAGCTAATTATTATTATTTTTTTTTTTCATTTTAATACTATTTGTTGTGATTAACTTATGGCGTTTTCGATTCTGGCATAAAATGTTACCCTTTAATATCTCAATTATGAAATTACGTAACCTGTCTTCGTTTTAAATGGCTGGTTTTGTAGATAATGATGCCCTCTGACTTAGCTAGAGGTCAATATTCGCTGAAATTACCACACAAGCTTACAATATGGCTAAGAAAATCAAGCAGGGCAACATTTTTTCCAGAAACGAAAACGGCATTAGTTTTGATTTAACTCAGCTATAATATCATTGCTTTGTACTTTACTCAGCTCACCTTTTACTTTCCAACAGATGTCACTCTCCACCAATCGGCCACTTTACGAAGAGGAATGGTTCCACGGTGTACTACCACGCGAAGAGGTCGTACGTTTACTCAACAACGAAGGTGATTTCTTGGTACGCGAAACCATACGCAACGAAGAGAGTCAAATTGTATTGAGCGTTTGCTGGAATGGTCACAAACATTTCATTGTACAAACCACTGTGGATGGACATTTCCGTTTCGAAGGTCCACCATTCCCGAGCATTCAAGAACTGATTATGCATCAATATCAATCGGAGCTGCCAGTGACGGTGAAATCTGGTGCCATTTTGAAACGTGCCATTTGCCGCGAACGCTGGGAGTTGAGTAATGATGATGTGGTGCTGTTGGAGAAAATCGGCAGGGTGAGTAAAGGGAATGCAAGCTGTTGTGTATTCCTCTATATACCTATATGTACATATGTATGTACTCCTATTTTTTATTGCTAAATATTTACGCTGATTTTTATTTACGCTTATTTTTATTGCCACTTTTTGCCTTTTCCGGCTTTAGGGTAACTTTGGCGATGTTTATAAGGCTAAGTTGAAGTCAACGAAACAAGATGTCGCTGTGAAAACCTGCCGCATGACGCTACCCGATGAACAGAAGCGCAAATTCTTGCAAGAGGGACGCATCTTAAAGCAATACGATCATCCAAATATTGTCAAATTGATTGGTATTTGCGTGCAGAAACAACCGATTATGATTGTTATGGAACTAGTGCCAGGTGAGTAAGAACTGTTGCAGTTATCTTTAAATTAGAAATATGATGATCACTCTCTCTCTCTACGATTTTATTAAAACGTTTTAGGCGGCTCGTTATTAAATTATTTGCGCAAAAACTCAAATTCTTTAACGACACGACAACAAATGGGCATGTGCCGAGATGCGGCGGCTGGTGAGTTTGTTTCGAAATTATTGCAAAGATCTCCAACATAGAACTCATAGTAGAAATATAATTTACATACATACATGATACTTGATTATATTTTTTTACAGGTATGCGTTACTTGGAATCTAAAAATTGCATACATAGAGATCTTGCAGCGCGAAATTGTTTGGTTGATTTTGAAAATTGTGTGAAAATATCCGATTTTGGAATGTCACGCGAAGAGGAAGAATATATTGGTGAGTGCGATTACCAGGGCCGTAGCTAGACTTAAATTTAAGGTAGGGCAGCGTTGGTTTAAGGTAGGGCGGAAGTCAGTCTTGGCACTACCACCATTGAGCGCCAGGTCAGTTTTGGCAATTGACATGCATGTGAATAGAAATATAATTAATGGAAGATAGCGACCAACCGCCATACGCAAATAAGCGAGAGACAAAATTGAAGCCGAAAATATTATAAAAAATGTAATGCAACAAAAAATTTAATTTTTAAAATTTTTAATTTTAATTTAATTTCCTTCGATTATTCCATACCATATTGGTATGTGGGTCGCCTGTAGGTATGCACGCAAGTCAAGGTGAGAAAAAAACTCTCGAAAATGATTAAACGATAACCATAGAAAATTTAGACACCTCATTTTTCCAACGAGTAAAATGTTTTAGATTAGCACACAGCCTTAGAAATCATTTCCGCGATTTTGGTGTTGTTCGCTCACAGTGAGATTAGTTTTTGTCAGAAAACTGCCGGAATGAACCATTCCTTTAACCAAACTACAAAAATTTGATGGTCTTATTTAATTATATCTGTGATGCAGGGTGGATTCTCCATATCATACATTGCAACCGCAATAATTTTTTATCTCAAACAAACAAAAATTTAATTATAATAACTCTGTAGACAGGTCAAAATATCACAGCGAAACGCCGAGACACCCCCACTTAATTTTTGGCTGTAGAATACGATGGCGTTTTCAGAAAGTCAAAGTTAGCTCTCGTTTTCGAGAAATTTAGGAAAGAAGTTTCAGAGCTCCGAAGATAATTTTTTCCCCGTTTATAAACTTTACTTAGGTTTTGAACCCTTTTCTCGAGTAAGGATTTTGACGGTTGTTCTTACTTAATTGGGGCATTCTAAATTCAATGCCATCATTAGTTTTTCCAAGCTGGCTCCGGTTTATGAGATAACGGTATTTAAAAAGTACCATTAATATGGACTTTTTTGTTAATAACTCAGTCAGTTTATGAGCTAAATTGCCCAAACTTTGCACATGACAAAACTATTGTTTGAAAACAATTGAAGCATACTTTTAGGTATTATTTCGAGAAAAATTTTATGAAAAATTAACAAAAAAAATTATTCAAATGCGTATAAAATCCTCAAACATGCATATATTTTCTTCATTTAAAAACTGTGTAATAGTTCTTTTAATTCTCTGTAAGACGATATAAAGATAATCTAATTCATTTAATACGATATGATGAATTTCATATCAAAGGCTGAAAAAAACGAACATTTTGAACCCGACCCCCTCAAAAATTTTTCAAATTTGAATTTTTTTTTCAGTGTAATATAGAGTTTTTGCAGTGTATGTTTTCAAAAGATGATTTTAATACCTTTCTAACGGTATAAAAATTTTTGAAATCGGTTGATTAATTTACGCGTGATATCAAAATATAAGAAAGCCAAGAGATGCATTTACTTAAATAAATTAAAAAAAAATAAAGAAAAAGGCCATTTTAGTTTTCAGATATGTTATATATATTAAATAGACCTTTCTAAAAAAAGTTCCTATTTTTCAAAATCGCTTGATCTTTGAAGTGTTTTTTCAGTTTCAAATTTTATTTTGAAAAACATTTTTTTTCAGTGTACTAAAACAAAAAAAAAATTTACAGTGTATTTTTTTGAAAGCTAATTTCAATACCTTTCTAATGGTATGAAGATCTTTGAAATCAGTACAGCCATTCCCTAGTAATCGCACTTTAAAAGTACCTATTATCGTCATTTTTCGAGTATTTTCGAATATTTTCGAATATTTCGATACCTTGCCACGCCCACAATTTTTCGAAAATGCAATTTCTAAAAATGAGGTTGTGTTTGTGTAGGTAAGATGTACCTCAGTGCAAAATTTCATCAAATTCTGAGGGGGTTGGGTTCAACGCATATTGGGTTTGATATGAAATTCATCATATATGAGTTATTGGGCTTGAAAAAAATGCCTATGGTGAAATTGCAACTTTGGTTGCACAAAAGTGCAATAACTGATGCAGATACGTGGAAATCGTATATGAGAAAATTTTTCACCTATTCATTTTGAATAAAAGTCTTTATGTTGCTTTTTCACGCAGAATGACTATTTTCGGAATTATAAAAAAATGAAAGTGCAAAACCATATATCTGAACAATGAGTTGTATGGGAGCTATATGTTATAGAGACCCGATCTTGACAATTTTCAGGGAATAGATTAAGGTCAATACAAGTACAAATTCTACAAAGTTGCATGTCCTTAGCTGTTTAAATGGCGAAGCTATGCCCCAAAATGTCCACATCTGAACAATCGGTTGTATGTTATAGTGACCCGATTTCAATTATTTTCAGAAAAAGTTAAGGTAATGCTAAAATATGGTCATGTGCAAAGTTTGGGCAATTTAACTCATAAACTGACTGAGTTATTAACCAAAAAGTCCAAATTGATGGTAATTTTTAAATACCGTTATCTCATAAACCGGAGCCAGTTTTGAAAAACTAATAATGGCATTGAGTTTGGAATGCCCCAGTTAAGTAAGAACAACCATCAAAATCCTTACGCGAGAAAAGGGTTCAAAACCTAAGTAAAGTTTATAGACGGAAAAAAATTACCTTCAGAGCTCTGAAAGTTCTTTCCTAAATTTCTCGAAAACAAGAGCTAACTTTGACTTTCTGAAAACGCCATCGTATTCTACAGCGAAAAATTAAGTTTACGTGTTTCGGCGTTTCTCTGTGGTATTTGAAAAGTTAAAAATTTGATCTCACTTGTTGACCTTTTTAAGGTAGGGCATTCTAATTTTAAGGTAGGGCATTGCCCCACAATGCCCCCCCCTAGCTACGGGCCTGGCGATTACAGCAAACTATTCAGCCGCTTGAAGCGAATAGTGAAAATAATATAGTACTTATTATAATAAAATCAACAAATCCATTTGCACACAGTTTCCGATGGTATGAAGCAAATCCCAGTGAAATGGACAGCGCCGGAGGCATTGAATTTCGGCAAATACACGTCGCTATGCGATGTTTGGTCTTATGGCATTTTAATGTGGGAAATTTTCTCCAAAGGTGATACACCCTACTCAGGCATGAGCAATTCGCGTGCACGCGATCGTATCGATGCAGGTGAGTTTGAGCCTTTTTTATGCATAAAATAAAAATTTTGTGTAATGATAATGAAAGTTACTGCTGGTCACTGGTACGAAAGCTTATTCATTGGTAGTCAGCCACAGTTCTTTAATCAATTTTCTAGATTTTTAAAAACTCATCAAAAGCCAACTCCATTTCTATCTTATTTTTCCGCCTTTTTTTGAAGGCTACCGCATGCCAGCGCCGGAAAATACACCACCCGAAATGTACCGCGTCATGTTGAAATGCTGGTCAGCCGAAGCTGAGGCGCGGCCACATTTCGATGAGATTTATAATGTCGTCGATGCACTGATCATACGTTTAGATAAGTCATTAGCAGTTATTACAAATAATAATTAAATTCAAAATGAAATGCATGTAAATCAACTGAACTATTTTCATACTAAATATTTGTGTAGATATAAGTAGAAACAAATCGATTATGCTAAAAATTTATATACAAACACATACGGATATATGTTTATATATTTGCAGATATATCTGAGGGCACAAGCAAACCGCATAAGTCGACTTAGGAAGATTATGTACCACGTTATTCTCCTTTTAAAACTCTATATTTCTGTAAAACCCCCACGCTCATAACTTAATTGAATCAAAAGATATAAATAAAAACATTTAGGCTTAATACTTACAATAGAGGTATGTATATTAAACTTGCTATAACATTGACATTTTCTTTTATTTACAAAATTTGAGCGTAACATTGTGAATGGCTCACTGATTTTGCGTCCATAGTTTTTAATCGACTTTTATGATTTGTTAAGAAACGCCTTCGAATATAAAAATCAATTTATCTCGAAATCATATTTTTCGACTTAAGCGGTTATTGCAAATTGACACAGATATATACATACATACATATATATTAAAAAATTAAATTTCATATTTTATATTGCATATACATACATAGGTACATACATACATATGTACATAAGCATCCATACATACACCTATGCATAAATGTATTTTAAGAAATGTTTTCCTACTCATTATTTTAAGTAAGAACAAATACTATCTATGTCTAAGTCGTAAATGTTTCGAAATGCTATTATTATTTTTTAATTAATTAATTTCTAAAACCCAAAAATATCTTTTAAAGGTCTGTATAAAAAACTGCATCCAATTAACCGCAATATGATGCTTAGCCAACAAACACTGAGTTTATATATCAATTAACGTTTCAATAGCGTTTTCAAAAAAACTTTGAAGAGAATACAAATGAAGAGTAATTAGAGATTCTGAAATGCTACACTATTTATTAATATTTTATTTAATACAATTTTGTTTTATAATGTGCCAAAAATTAATAAATAAAAGTAAAACAAATATAAGCATTCATACATATTTGCTCATATGTCTGTATGCAAATGTTTTGTTCCCATTTTTTTCTTCTCTTATACCGTTTTTTTTATTTAACTTTATAGTAAGTTATAATTAAAAGCGAATTTATTTTTAGCTTAACTTTTATTCCTTACAATGGTCAATTCATAGATTAGTTGCAATATTCGTTAAGTCATTTCTCATTTTACATCGAGATAACTATAAATGTAAATGTATATTTTGTTATTACATATATTATTCTAATTCTCAATTCATTTAGAATAAGTTAAAATAAGTTATTTTTGTTTTAACGCATAATTGTAATGTTAAATAGAATTTTTTTTCGCAGTGTTAATTTGAGGTTTTTAATTTCTAGGTATAAGTTTTAAAATAAGCAAATTAACCCATTAGTGGTCAAAGCAAACCTACAATAAATAAAAAATATATCATTGGTTGTTCCCAAATTGGCACGGTAACCACTAATGGGTTAAGCGCATTATATACATACATATGTGTAAAATAAAAGGATCAACCATAAAATTGATTGCATGTATTAACAACAATTTATGAATAAATAAATAAACCAAATTGAATTCAAAATGAATTTAGTTTTACTTGTTAGTCACACTTATGTACAAACTAGGTTAAGTTAGGTCGGAGTGTCTACCGCTACTTAGGCCAGTATTGAGGCCCATTGTAATACCGCGAGAAAACAGATTACCTACTCCTCCTTTTTAAACCAGTTTGAAACCCTGATGAAGCTCACCAGATCCTGTAAATCGACGTTCGTCACCTTACAAAGGCAATCCAGGAATGGAGTTTTAAGAAAACGCCGTCTCGCGCCTCTTCCTCATCATGCTTGCAGCATCTGAGTTCTGTTGGGCCATCTCCTGTAGAGATTGGCGACAGCCTAGTGTTCAGATTGAAAGAGTGGGAGCCAAGAGACTTAATTGCTGTTTGGCTGTCGCTGAAGATTAATAAATACTTGTGCATAGGATCATGTCCTATATGGTTAAAAACTGCAAACTGCAGTTATATGGTAGCCTGAAAGATAGCTTTAGATTCAAGTCTTGTGAAAAGACTCCGCCTCCAACTTTGTTGTCTAGTTTCGAGCCATCGGTATGCATGGAAACGCTACCTGAGGGTGGGTAGCAGGGATTTGGTTCTCCCCAATCAGTCCTATTAGGAATCTATATTTCGAAGTTGCATAGCTTCGCTAGGCATCGTGATGCTGATTATGCGAAATTTGTGGACCTTGTTCCGAAGATTAAGATTTGACGACTTGCTCAAATCAGGCCTCCATACTACGACCCCATATAGCAGGATTGGTCGAATGATCGCAGTGTAAATTCATCTGCAAATGCAGAGACTAAAAGCCCGTCTCCACATAACTTGTTTCATCAAACAAACATGTAGCAAAACATCTCGCTAAATAACCCGTCTCCACGTGGCTGATCGTGATTCAGTTTAACATTTCTCTTTCTTGCTCTTCTTAAATGTTTGTATGTTTGCTTATTTTTGCGTTTTTGTTTTGGTCTGGGTGAGATTTCGATAGATTTTCGATACAAAATTAGAGAAGACATCGATATCATCGAGGTTGGAAAGATGATTCAGAATGAAACAGTGTTTCAATCTTCACTCGCTCTCAGAAATTTTGTATGGAAATTGGCGAGTTTCGGCACTGGTTTCCGTGTCGAAACAAGATTGAGAGAGAAAATGCAGAAAAAAAGAGCGAAACACGTTATGTGGAGACATGGTATAAGTCCCCACTTTGTGTGGAAACTATTATTATAAAATTTGCAATCTAAAAGAACTTATAAAAATCGCTTCACAAAAAAAAAAAAAACAATTTCGGCGGTATTTCGCGGGATCAGAAAAAAAAAAATAAAAATTTTATCGTTAATCCTCTCAATATAAGCTTCAAATTTAGGGTCGGACTTTTAAAATTTTACATATACTGAATTGCTTAAAATAAATGGTCAAATAATAGCTACGTTAAATATTCGTCGTGACGTAACTTCTTTGTTTATTAATTTAGTAAAACCATTTCAAGGCAACATTGAGATTAATTTTAAAGCACTTTCATTTGGCAAATCAAAGAGGATATTTCATGGACATACAAATAAGTTAGCTGACCCAACTATTTGAAAACGACTTCAGAGCTCAAAAGGACATTAGAAGGAAGTGTAGAGCTTCAAAATACGAAATTAATGACGTATCAATCGGATGATAAATAACAAAGTTACAAGAAAAAAAACAATTTCGGTGGTATTTCGCGGGATCGAAAAAAAATTTTTTTGTGTCCCCCAACCCTCTCAACATAAGCTTCAAATTTAGGGGCGGACGTTTACAACTTTTTTTTCGACCCTATCTAATATACGTACATTATTAAAGAATACAGTGAACTAAATAGAACTTGCCGTAGAGCGTCACCTGAACAATAAATAGTCCTCAGACCTACAAGCCCCCTTTCTAGCCTTCTTCTAGCTAAAACAAAGTGAGACAAGAGAAGACATCAACAAAACATTAATTTTAAAATTTTGCTTTTTATTTACATATAGTTATTGGAGCTTATCATAGATATTTTACTTATAATACTTGTCGTTTTCGATTCGCCATCACACAAGCGAGGTCGGATCGAACAAAAATGTTCGAACACATAATGAGTAGTAGCCATACTCGCTAACTAGTCGATAAAAATTTCCCTCTGCTCGCTAGCATTCACATATAAATTTGACAGAAGGAAATTTATAGCCAGCAGAGAAATTGTGAATCGAAAGCGGCTACTATTACACAACAAAAATATCCTTTGCTCGATAGAGGAGATTATATATGCATAAACCCATTTTAGTAAGGAAGTAATTGAAATGCATTTCTATTTTAAATAAATGCACGAAAATACTGTATCAACTTTTTTTTTTAATCAAACAAAATCTAAATATTAAACTGCAACCAATTGGCAGGATTTGTGACAGTTATCTGTTCTACATCCTCCACAGAAATGCCTTTGGCGAATATGCGCGGTAAAATATTCATATGGATGTGATGATAGCCATGACCACCATATGAAGTCTACAAGAAGGGCAAAAGAAATAAAAATTGCTAAAGTGCTCAACAAAATATGTAAGTGTTTCCATCGCCTACTTACCAAACGATGTTTAGTGTGTATGTCGTGTGAAAGCAGCACCCTATTAACCAAACCTTCATCAATCAACTGCAGCACATTGGCAATACGTTGCCCATCCGATGGCATATCGACAGTGGGATTGAGTTGATAGAATGAACATTCAGTGCCGAAGAGATCATATTGAATGTAACTGCCCAATTTAGCAAACTCAAGTACTTCATCAATGTCAAGTAGGGTGCCTGAAAGCAGTAGACAGTAGAATAATAGATTTACATATGTGAATTTGAATTGATAAATCGAATTTAACTTACGATCCACATGCGACATTATAGCCTTGTCCACACGTCCACCAGCCTCCAAATAGAGACGCATTATCTCGAAGGGCGCAGCTGCGTCACGTCCCGGATGAAATGAAACACCGCAGCCAAGGACTTCTTGAATTTCGCCAGTTGCACGTATAGCTTTCTTTTCAAAATCTTAAAGAAAGGACACGGTTATGAAGTTATGATTGAAAAAAATTTAAGCCACGTCTTAGTAAAACAACAAATCAAAAAAATAACAATTAACTCACCATGCAGCGGATATACACTGCCCACCTCACCAATATAGCCACACTTCACCGTACCCACACCGCCCACTTCAACGCCTGTAATGATTTCATGTGAATACAAATCCGTCAGCTGTTCCACACTCATATTCAAATGATCCTTCTCCTGCAAATTGTGTACATAATGGCCAGTACCAGCGATTACATGCACACCAGTGCCCTTCGACAAATCCACCATAAGTTCCAAATCACGTTTCAAACCATGCGAACTATTTTCCACTATCGATCCACCGCCGAATTTTTTATATAGCTGCAAATCCTTTTTAACCGCTTCGTGTGCCTCTTCGTCATGGAAATGTACGTTTTCATGTGATGAATAGGGATATTGACGTACAAAGCCAACGGTTTCGAGACTAATTTTTTGTTTTAAATATGGTTTGAATTCCTCTGGTGGTTCACAATAGAACTGCTCAAAATTGACTGAGGTATGTTCGTGGGTGAGGGTACGACCGAGTAGATTGGGTTCAATTGTACCGAGAACTGAAGGAGGAAACAAATTAGCCTGAGTTAATGAAACAGAGTCGATAGTAACATCTGACGCTAGTATTTATGGGAAGCCGAAACAGGATATATGGATGGAAGTGTATTGGATACCTTATACCTCAGACACATACATATGTGGTATGAATATTATAATATCAATACTATGATTTGGCTTTACTATGAAAATTTTCAATTAAACTACAATGACACATATGTATGTGGTATAGATCGCAATATCCCAACAAACACTGAGGTTAGTTATCGATTTGAGAATGACTCGAGAACTAGCCTCATTCTCAAACCTCTAGCGTTAGAGGACGACTCGAAAATCTATCGAGAATCATAGCGTTCTCAAACAAAATGGTACCTAATTCTCAAATCGAGAATATTATAATTCTCGAATCGAATTCTAATGTAGTTCTCTAATGAGATTCTAATCAGAATTTGCAAATACTTCCAATTGAAATGAAAAACAAAGCTTTGTCTCCTTTTACATGATTTTTTCATTGTTTAGATTTTATTAGTGCCAAATTGCATATGATTATATACATATATATTGACATGTATATGTTTACCACATTTATAAGAACTGAAATTTAAACTAAATTCAGTCTTAATATTTAAATTAAAGGTACTTGTACTTTTTAATGGAAAACATTGTACTACGGTAATATTAACTTTACCATTTTTTAGTATCTAATTTCAATATATGTATGTATATTCAATATATCACAGAAATATATTGAGAATTGATAAAAGGCGTGAGATTTAGCTCCTTCTCTAATCACTCGCTAATCGAATTCTAGTGTAGTTTTCAACCCTAGTTATCGATTTGAGAATATATAGAGAATTACACTAGTTATCTAAAGTAATCTCGACAAAATTTCTAACGTTAGAGACTGTGTTTGCTGGGATTTCTACTATACTACGATGTGTATCTCCAGCATAACGAAAGTTCCATAAATCTTCCGAAGAACTTTTCTCTCGAATACTCGAAGTGCCATTTCATCTGATCTTGACATCGTCCATACTTCTTCAACGTATATGGCGACTGGAACGTTGAGCGTCTTGTAGAGCATGATTTTTGAAGAGAGTATTTAGGTTTCAGTTGCCTACTTATTCCAAAGTAGCACTTATTGGCAGGAGTTATTTTTTGTTGGATTTCCGTGCTGACATTAGTTTTGGTCAGACCTGGGTAATATCAAGTACCAGTACGACTTGTGACAAGTACATTTTAAAAGAATTGTACTAGTACTAGTACTTGCATTCCCAAATTTTCAAGTACTAGTACAAGTACAAGTACAAAGAATGGAAAAAGAATTGAATTTTTAGCAAATATTTCAAAGTAATTGAAAAGAATTGAATGTACTTGAAAAGAATTGAAAAATGTACTTGAACCGATTTTTCAATTATCTTCAATTCTTTCAAGTACTTGAAAAGAATTGAAAAATGTACTTGAACCGATTTTCAAGTACATTCAATTCTTTTCAATTACTTTGAAGTATTTGCTAAAAAATCAATTCTTTTTCAATTCTTTGTACTTCTACTTGTACTAGTACTTGAATATTCTGAAAGTACTTGCTTCGGACTCATTACTTCAAGATCAAAATATAAAGTATTTAAGTACGTAATAGTCCAATTACTACTCAGTATTACCCAGGTATGGTTTTGGTGCTGATGCTGGTGGAATGTGATAGGTTCACCAAAATATATACCCATAGGATCAGAATCATAAGCCATGTCGGTCAGTGTGTCGTTTGTTTAAACACAATCTAGTCCCTCAGTTCTTGAGATGTGCAATTGATCATTTGTAGGAATCGACCAAATCAGACCATTGTAAGATCATATGAAAATTCCATTCTTTTCATATACCATATACAAGCCTTCTCTTTTTATATGTATTTAAAGCAGCTACTTTTATTCAAACTCAACAAAAAAAAAATAATAATAATACTTGATAACACGACTAATCATGTGACTGAATATTATCGCTCATACATACGAACAAGGCACAAACTCTCACTACTATACAAAAGTATTATTTAGTGAAAACAAAACAAAAAGATCTCTTACCGGTTTGAACAATAGGCATTTTCGTTTATATTTTTCTGCTATCACAACAATAAAAAAAAAATGAAAATTATTACGCTATAAGTAATTGAGATGATTATCAGATTTTCGTTTTATTAAGAACTGTGCGCTTCAGACTCTACAGCAATACTGTGGAACATTAAGAACTTCCAATAGAAGATTGCGTTGAGAAAGTTGAAGCGCAGCACAAAAATATACATAGTACACTGTTATAAATATTAGAATATTTTTTAAACTTTGATTTGGTTTGAAAGGAATTTAAAACTTTTTTTGGGTTAAATTTTGAACTTTCGAAAGTCTAAGAGTTTCTTATTCTCTTTTGGTTAAAAATTCAAACTTACGAAAGTTTAAATATTTCTAAGTATTTTTTGGAAAAAATTTCATACCTTTTTGGTTTAAATCTTACTATTTTTCTCATTTAAACTTTTAAGGTTTAAATTTTAAACTTTCATTGGTCGTAAGATTGTATTTCAACGAAAAAATTTTAGTTATCGATTTGAAATTCCAACTTGCTTCTTCGAGAAATGAACAATATAAAAGGCTCACTTATAGTTATTAGACAATTTGAATGAATGACTGAGTGGCGTTGTTTTAATGGAGAAACAAACAAACACAAAATAATTATGGAAACAGATAAAATGAAGAAGGAAGAAAAGGAGAAAGAGAGGATAGGAAAGAAGATACAATAGCGAAAAGCATGAAGAGGATTTGGGATCAGACATTTTTTTAAAGGTTTAACTTTTAAACTTTTGAAAGTCTTAAAATAAATCTTAATTTGGAATAAAATCTAAATCTTAAAAGTTTAAAAATCGTTTAAACTTTTCAAAGTTTAAATTTTAATAATTTTTCGTTCGTGTCCTATATATCGACCAAAAAAGTTTAAAATTTATACCAAAATTTATTTGAGTGTACAAGTGTATGTACATATGTAAAGCCAAAATAAGTAATAAGAAATGTAGATAATACTTCACAAAACATTGTACAGCAAGATTAAAATCAACACGCAAAAATGCTGTTTGACACGGTTTGTGTGACTTAACTTATTTGTGTATGCGCTTTATATACATCCCTGCAAAAATTGCGAGTACTCCATTCACTCATCTGGAGTACTTGCTATGAATCAACCGAATACTCCACAATCTATAACAAATTATGGTGCATACAAAAATTATGCTCCAATTAATATGGCGATGTCATATGATTGGATCACATACTCCAGTGGAGAACTGTATCTATTTATGAGCCAGCGTTAACTTTGGACTAAGTAGTTAATTGAGGAGTGAAGTCCTTTCTCGATGAACAAAAATCACTGTCTGAGCCCATCATACCGGTGCTGATATACGGCGCATAAATATGGACAATATCAACATCAGATGAGGTGGCACTTTGAGTATCTGAGTGAAAAGTTCGTCGGCAGATTTATGCAGCTTTGCGCACTGGCAAGGGCGAGTATCAAAGAAGATTTAGTGAGGTGTTGTCGCGCCCAAAATTGCTTAGATGAATGTTTGGGTTGGCAAAATGTTTCAAGCTTCTTGTTTTTATCTTAAGCCTATGTCAAGAAGATTAAAAGACTATAATCGTATTAAGTGTAGTTGGATGTATGAACATGCATACGTACATACATATGAACATATATAGAAATGTACCTACCCTGTAGGGAAAATCTCTAGTTCCGAACTAGGTCGCTTCTAGTGCATTTTTCGACACTACTAGTGCGAGCTAAATCTCTTTTGCATGTTATCAACTGGCGAATTTAACACGGCTATGTCCTAGGCGGTGTCAATTGTCACTCTCTGCACTACATTTTCGATAGTTCCGAACTAGTACTAAATTCTACAGTTTACACTAGTTCGTTTATTGGCACAATTTCGATAGTTCTGAACTAGCTACAAGTACCTACAAATTCTACAGTTTTACATCTGCCGCTTAAGTGCAGCGTTTGACACACTTCATGCAAGTGGCGCGATGGCCGACTGGCTAACGCATGTGCCTTTCAATCTGAGGAGCGCGGGTTCGAATCCTGTCGGAGTCAGAGTGGATGATAATTTTTTTTTTTAATTTTTTTTTAACTAATATTTTTTTTATTTATTTATTTAATAAAAATTTGCAATAATATTTAATAAGTAATAAATAAAAAAAAATTAAAAATGAGCCCGAGAGATCTGAGGAGCATAATTAGGGGAACATTTCATTTCATACAAAATGCAAATAGAAAACTCTTTATATAGAATGCTTCACTAGACATCTGAGAATTGTAGAAATATACAAAGCCGACGGCAATTGAACGAACGAAAAATTTTCATAGAATTTTTATCACTTCAAAATTGCATACAAATCAAAGTGTGTCTTATAATGGTCACTCAATTCACTCCTTCTGAACTGGTGAGGGTCTAACTACAATTGATCTAGTTCCCTTTTGACACCTTTTCGCTAGTTTGGAACTAGAAATTTTGCTCACTAGTTATTGAGTTCCCTGCAGGGTATGCATGTGTGTAGTTATTTCGCCTTTCATTAAAATTTGGGCGTTAAATTAACGCTAATTGGTTGCTGCTCCATATATGTATGTATGTATGTTTTAGATGCACCTATTTTTCAAAACAAAAACAATATTTTTTCGAACCTTCTTTCTTTTGCCTTTCCTTCGCCTTTCCATATGGTTTGTTCAATGATAAGGATTAGATTAAAATGTATATCTACACAAATGCATACAAAAATATGATACATTTAATTAGCGACTGGTTGTGAGCTAATCTGCATATGACATTTACTATGAAGCTCTGCAAATGCAGCTTGATTTTTATGCCTATTCTTCAATCAATCTTTTTTTCTTATTTTGTTGCTAAATAAAAATAGGTAAAAAAACTTTTTAAGTTAAACGGTTTTATGTTATACATACATTGCAATGTTTAAGATAAATGTACTAAAAACCAAAAAATAATAAAATAGATACAGTCGTGGGAATTATAAACATTTGCATAGACTAGACTAAAATAAAACCGGGGGGCACGTCAATTGTCTACAAATTATCGACTTAATGTGCGATAGAAGAATCGTTTAATTCGTCGTTAGGCAGTTGGCCCGCAGACGGTCATGGTGAAATAAAAATAGGTGATATCACGGCCAATGACAGCAGTTTAACGTCTCACTCTTATTCCGGTCATGCATTTGAAGGGAGTAGAAAAGGGGGACAAATTTAGGAGTAGTTTAGTACTTTTTTACTACTTTGGTGTGTTTTTATATGATTAAAATTGTGAAAGGGGAATATTTTTAAAATGCTTATTACGTAAGCCATGATGCAACTAGAAAGGTGGTATCGGCAGACCAGCTGATATGTAATTTTTTTCGCCGCAATGATACATAGTTGTCAAATGTAGCTGTTCAGAGCTGTTTGAACGATGCTGATAGTAGCCATGGCTGTTTTAAAATATATCCTCTGATAAAGAAAGCATCTTTAATGGCGTTTTCTTTTCTCGAAATAATGTTGCCCTTTTTGATTTTCTTAGCCATTTTGTAAGTTTGTCTGGTCCTTTTACCAAATATTGACCTCTAACTAAGTAAGAGGGCACCCTTATCTACGAATTCAGCCATTTTATAGAAAGTCAGGATACGTAATTTGATAATTGGGATATAGGAGGGCAACATTTTTTCGTAGAAAAGAAAACGCCATAAGATTCAGCACCCCGCTTACATCGTCAGCACCTGTGGAAAGGCTATTTTCGTTGGTGGTCATTATAAACAGTCCTCGACGCCATGTACTTTACGATGTTTCTTTTGAAAAATTAGTCTTTCTTAAGGCTAATATTGAATATTATTGAATGTAAATTATCCAAACAGCAGTCTTAATTTTGTATCTTTATTATTTCCGCTAATTTTCTCTCTTCTTAATACACATCCCAGTTTTAATTGTTTACTTAATGTGTGAGAAATAAACACATATGTATGTATGTATGTAAAAATTATTATTATTTCTTGGAAAACGATGTTGGGTAAGTATATCACTGTTTTTTACACATTGTAATCCCAGAAAACGAGAACAGTAATCGTAATTTCAAGTTTCTTACGATTACGATTACAGTAATCATAATTTTTGTAACGACAATTACGATTACAGTAATCGCAATTTTTGTAACGACGATTACGATTACAGTAATCGTAATTTTTGTAACGACGATTACGATTACAGTAATCGTAATTTCAAAATTTCTAATCTTGTAATCGTAATCCTTATCGCCCAGCTCTGGTACATACACATATTTTTTGCTTTAAGAAATAAAATTGATACATAAAATTAAAAAGAAAATACCGCCAGTATTTGCAAATTGTAAATTCTTATCGAATCTTAGCAATGAAGGCTGGCACTGTAATTGGCATGCATTATGTCGTACCAAACGTACTATATAACGCATAGCATTACCTACATATGTGCATACATGCATATGAAAATGCGCGTTGCTTTTGTTGTTTTTTTATTAGTCCAGTCCAACTTTTTCAAATGTGTTACAAATTGTAGTATAGTCTACTAGTAGTACATCCGCCTATGCTTGCGCCGCCACCATCAACATGGTACCGACGCATCCGAAAACCAGAAGAGCCATCGAGTCCGCGTGGCAAACTTAAGATGCTTTCTTGTTGTTGTTGGTGTTGGTAGTGCTGCTGTTGCCTTAATGCTGCGAACGATACGCTGCAACCAACAACTGACGACCAAGTTTGATGTAGTTGATATTGTTGTTGCTGTTGCTGATGTTGCAGCGTAGTTGCTAATGGAAGCGGTAATGGCAACAGCGCTGACATTGAACGACATTATAAGCGGTTGGTATTTTTTTTGCTGCTGCTGCATGAGATAGAGTGACTGTTGTTGTTGTTGCAGTCGATTATAATAATTATTGTATGGACTTAAAGGTGAACCAGAATTTCTAGGGCCAAAATCGTCCACAAGTAACACCGCTATCGAGACCACCATCACCACTGTCACCACCTCAGACTCCGCCACCATTCATGCCAAGCTGATTTCCATTTGGTGGCATTGGAATTGCTGCTATTTTGTTGCCTTTGTTAGAATTGTTTGCGCTGACAGTTGTACTGATAGAAACTGCGGTTGTTGGAAGTGGACGGTGCATTCGTAGAATTTGATATTCTGCATAAACAAAAAAAAAAAGCTGTAATAAGAAAAATAAAGGAGCCAAATTTCACCGAACTCACCCCACACCATCTTCGAGATTTTTCGCCGAACCAATATACGCAAACGTGCTTCTCCGTATTCCTTTTAACGCTGTTGCAACGTTTTGATCGGTTGACGTGGCTTAATAACATTCCTCCGCGGCTCAATTGATTGCGTTTGCCGACGCAATTTCTGTGATGACGCATACGTTGTCGATGGATATTCGTTGCCTGGCTTGTTCAGCAACACCATTACCGGTTGAAAAGATGCAGCCAAGTCATCGGGCGGCGATGATTTCACCCTTGCAGTTCCACCTGCTTTCACATACATGTTACCATCATTGCGAGCTGCACCAACTCCACCACCAAAAATGCCACAAACCGGACTTGTAGCGTTTGTTGTTGCACACGCCTTAACCAATATTGTTTAATCGATTGGTTAATAATTGTAAATTAGATTTCGCCACGGTATTTCAAAATGTAACTGAATAAAAGAATTGGGATTAGAGGAAAAGAAGTCTCGTCATTACGATCTTCAGCTTACCTGTAAAACGCGATGGTAAGAATGGTGAGACGAAGGCACCAAAAAAACAATCAACGGGGCTGTTAATTAATTCCTGTTTCGTCGCGGAATTTCGAAATGTTATACCATTTTTTCACATTTACATATGTATTATTGAAAATATATGTATATCAAAATTTCAACACAAAACAAAAATATAAAAACAGTAATGCCTACTCAATAAAATACTAAAATGGGAGTCAATAAATAATTTTCGTATGGAATTTCGGTACGATTTGTAAAGAAAAAAGCCAAGAGGGGAACATTTTTTTATAAGAGTGCGAGTTTTGTCAAAATGCACCGCCATTTTGTTTTATTGCAAACACCTTTTCTCTTATTTCACCATGCAGACGGTGAGGAAATTACTTACTATTTTCTTGCTCTTGGAAATTCCAATAGTTATACACTCCATGTTAATAAAAGAGATGTTTCAACTAGTTTATCATTGGACATTCACACGAGGAATCGTTTCACTGCTCGTAGTTTGTCTTTAATCGACAAAACATATGATAAAAGTACTACTCGCTCACACTCAGAGAAAAGTTGCGGGCTAAAACCAAGCTATGTCGTACTTGATTTAAGAATTACTGAAATTAAGGAAAAATATATAAAATGTAAGTTTCTTCAATCTTGAAACAGGAATAGTATTCTTGAAGCAAGATAAAAATCTGAAAAAATCTTCTTTTAAGAATGAAATTCTTAATTTAAGAACGCTAAGGGCCTGGTTATGGTTACATTCTTGCTGGTCGAGCACCGTGAAATTGTTGTTGTGCACTCCGACGGTGAGAGAATTTTCGGACTCTCACATCCAGCAAATCTGCTGTGTGAAACAGGCAGCCAGCAGTCGAGGTTTCGGGGGTAATAATGTGTTATGTTGTGTATGTGTTCAGTAATAATCATGTGTTATGTTGTGTATGTGCGCTCCAATCATCTATGCAAGCATAACCACCTCTCACCAATCACGAAATGTTTCCGATTTTGATTGGCAATGTTGATTGGTACCATAACCACAGCATAAGGTCAAGTGTTCTCTGAAATATATATGTACATAAATAGTTATGTAATTGCTCGTTGCTTTTTTGTTCAAACGAAAATATTTTTTTTTAACAAAAAACGAAAAAAAAAGAAACATACAATACTCGTAAGAAGCAAGATGGAAAATAAAAAAATCTAGTTTTCGGTATGCCTTAATATACATACATATGTATGCATGTAACTTCTGAAGATCTCTCTATACTTTTTGAAATAGTGCTCGTGGCAGTGGCAGCGACTCCAACGCCACCATCTCCGAAGAGGATTGCAGTTTTGTGTGCATGACTTCAATGGTCCTGGCAACTTAAATCGTCCACCAGACGATACCTTCGAAATCTCAATGATTTATACATATTATGTACATACATATATCATATTATTGCGCCTGTTGCCATTATTTTCATCTTCATGGATCTCCTTAACACTCGGCACTATAATTATCGGGCATGGAGCTATGTATGTATGTATAATAGGTCACTTTCTGTGAAATGACGAAACCTAATGATTGCTCATTCCCATTACGGTTTTCATTGGCATGGAACAGGCATTTATTGGAACCGATTTCACACAGGTACACGTGTAATGATAATTTGGCATCAGTCAAATATGGTTTTGTGATCATCTGTTTTGGTGTGGTCTGGTGATCGGCTGGTTCTGTGATCGCCTATGCATATGCAACGACATTTTGTGCGCGCATGAAGTTGTATGTGCTTCTAGCTGCTGTATTGGCTTTGGGTTGCGTTGGCTATACAATTGTAGAGATTGTTTATAGAACAAGGTAAGCGGAGAGTGTTTGCATTTTTATCCTGTGAGCTTAAGAAAATATTCATGCCTATTACGGTATCCGGCGGATGCCTTTCGCAGGGAATGCGAATCGTTTAAAATTTGATATTCTCATAACCGATCGTCAATGCAGTCCGGGAATAAAAAACATGTTGATAAAGCAGTTCGAGGATTCACCGCATTCCTATAACCGTAATCGAAACGCAGTAGCTGTAATTTCTTTTGATTTCGATTCGGCATAAAATTGGTGCGGATTCAATAGAAATTTAAAAAATTGAATTTTCATTGCGTAGTAAATTACAATGAAATTTAACGAATAACAAAATAATTCATACATATATTTTAAGTAAATATACATATACGAGTTAATTTTATTTTTAAACGGAATTCGTACGAAAAACGTGGGCAGTTTTCTTTTTTGATTGAGCGGAAGAAGCTTAACGAAAATATGGCAAAATAACATGAGCAAGCAGCCTCCAGAAGTTGATCTGAGTTTTGGACAATGTTAAGCACGTATTTGAATGCTTTGGGACCAACATCAAAATTACTTGGTCTGAATCCAAATCCAGTATTAAGATCAAGCTATCAAATAACCGCTTCCAAATGCAAGTTACAGGTGGAGGGCAAACCGCAGAAGTTCACTGGAAGACATTTTGGTAGGCTCTGTAGCGCGATGATCAAAATATAAGCGTTGATTGCGAACCATCCGTTAATAATTCGAGACCAAATGCAGAAGTACAAAATTTAGCGAGTACTTCGTAAGAAATTGGAACAGCTTCAAGTCCGCAAACACAACAAAGAGTACTTCCATTTGCAAAAAAAAATCAATTTTTCTTCAATTTATTCAATTATATTCTTTCAAAATGCAAATAAATTACAACTGACAATGTAGTAAAATGTAAAAAAGCTTTTGACATGATACGCAGGGTGAATCGATAAAGCAGTAATCCGACGGTTATGGTAATAGCGTGAAATTTGACCGGCGAGGGGAGTGCGAATCGGATGGCATTCGCGGGAGTGGCATCCGTCGGATACCGTAATAGGCATGAATTTTATTTTTAAACAGAATTCGTACCAAAAACGTGGGCAGTTTTCTTTGTTGGTTGAGCGGAAGAATCTTAACGAAAATATCGCAAAAGCAAGCAGTCTCCAGAAGTTGTATCTGAGTTTTGGACAACATTAAGCACGGATTTGAATGCTTTGGCACCACCATCAAAATCACTTGGTCTGAATCCAAATCCTGTATTAAGAATAAGATAACAAATAACCGCTTCCAAATGCAAGTTATAGTTAGAGGGCAAAACGCAGAAGTTCACTGGAAGACATTTTCGTAGGCTCTGTACCGCGATGATCAAAACATAAGCATTGATTGCGAACCATCCGTTGATAATTCGAGGCCGTACAAAATTTAGCGAGTACTTCACACGAAATTGGAACAGCTTCAAGTCCACAAACACAACAAAGAGTGCTTTCAAGAAGTAACCAAATTAAATTATTGAAAACGCAAATAGATTTGCAAAAAAAGTTAAATTTTTCTTCAATTTATTCAATTGTATTTTTTCAAAATGCAAATAAATCACAACTGACAATGTAGTAAAATGTAGAAAAGCTTTTGACACGATACGCAGGGTGAATCGATAAAGCAGTAATCCGACGGTTATGGTAATAGCGTGAAATTTGACCAGCGAGGGGAGTGCGAATCGGATGGCATTCGCGGGAGTGGCATCCGTCGGATACCGTAATAGGCATGATTGTATATAAGGCGCATTTCTGTCGTACCCAAGCATGAAAAGAATACTCGCTTATGCATCAAATTACCTTCAAAGCAACAACACCAACTCGACTATTTTTAAAATAAAAAAGAAATGCGCCTATACTGAACACTTGTCTTTTTCAGTATTTGCAGCAACGCAAACTAAAGAAACAGGATAAACTGTAAGCTGCCGCAAAAGGGAAGATCCATTGACATATGTATATATGGACGCATGCGTCTTGAAGCTAAATATAAAAATCAAAAAAGGTATTTGAATAATATTACTTCTAGAGTAAATCCACCACGTTCGTTAGCAATAAAATCAGGAATTAAATTTTCAAGTTTTTGTTTGATCTGTTTTTAGTTTTAAATTCTCCAAAAATTTGTATTTATAGTTATAACATTACCCCTTAAGGCCTGTTTTGCATAAATAAATATTTCTAGTTTTAGAATATATGATGTGTTGCGGAATATATGTATATACATATGTATATGTATGTAAAAATTTAATTATATATTATATATATTAATATATATATGAAATATAATATATAAAACGAAATAAAATACCATGCATTGAAATAAACACTTATTTTTTTATTTTGTTAGGTGGGTTAAATGATTTCGAATTTTTAATTTCGAAAAAGTGGAAATCAAGAATAATGCTGAAAATAAGTTTATATAAGCTTATTTCCAAACGGAAAGTTCTTATTATAAGCTTTTATACTCAAAAAATATCATCCTAAAAATAAGAATATATTCTTGATTTTAGCATTTTCGAGCTTAACAGACTTTCATAATGTTTTCGGCTTGATTCAAGCCCGCTATACTGAAATTTAGCTAGCTTTTTCTCTGAGTGCACCACTATGAAACCCTAAAACTCGCTTATAATCGAGCTTGCTAGCTTTTTTCCACATTCTAGCCCTACTTATCACACGTCCATCGTTGTCGGTTGAACAACTGCCTAATTATAGTGTAACATTACAAAACAAACATTTTAATCAACGATTGTAGACAATTGACGTGCCCCACGGTTTTATTTTAGTCTAGTCTATGTAAATGTTTATAATTCCCACGACTGTATCTATTTTATTATTTTTTGGTTTTTAGTACATTTATCTTAAACATTGCAATGTATGTATAACATAAAACCGTTTAACTTAAAAAGTTTTTTTACCTATTTTTATTTTCTAGTTTTTAGTTTTTATTTCGCATTCTGTTTAATTCATTTAGTGCTTCATTATTGCAAGGTTTCTTGCCCGTTAGTTTATTGCAGTCCAACGCCTCTATACGTAGTCCCTGCAAAGTTCTTACTCTACTAAGAGCCACGTAGGCTTGACCTTCTTCAAACAGTTTCGCACCTAAGATTTTCAGTTTTAATTACCCCGATCTCAGCTCCACCTAGCGGAATTTTTTTTTAAGAAAATATTTCTTTTCAAGGTAGTAATACATGTTCCGAATTTCAGCCAAATCGGACCATAAATGCGATTTTTGTAAATATAGCGACCCACGCGCCACCTATCGGAAGTTTTTTTTAGGAAAATATGTCCTTCAAGGTAGTAATACATGTTCCGAATTTCAGCCAAATCGGACCATAAATGCGATTTTTGTAAATATAGCGACCCACGCGCCACCTAGCGGAATTTTTTTTAAAGAAAATATTTCTTTTCAAGGTAGTAATACATGTTCCGAATTTCAGCCAAATCGGACCATAAATGCGATTTTTGTAAATATAGCGACCCACGCGCCACCTATCGGAATTTTTTTTTTTTTCCATAATATTGCATTGTCATCGGGGTTATACATGCGTACAAAATTTCAGATTAATCGGTTGACAGGAAGAGGGTGAAATTTGAATTACTAAATTTGACCCAAGAATAAATAATAAAAAAAAACGGGGTGAGCTAAATAAAGCCGTTTAATAATAAAAACAGTTTAAATTTAAGTTTGTACGCAGAAACAAGTGACGGTTTTGAAATGATATAGTTTTTATGCTCTCCTGTACAATTCAACCACCGTCCGCTATGCGAAAATGCAAATGCCTCTTACGCGAAAATGCACTTTAAATGACGATATGTATGTACATACACTTTTCTATACTCGCATTCATATAATATGTGTGTACATATGTAAGTAGTATACATATTTGTATTTCTCGCCGGCCGTCTAGCAAAATAGCGATTTGTTGAGTAAAAGGCATATTTCAAAAATAACATTCATCATATGATTATTACGATAAATACTATAGTTAACCTTGCAGACTTCCGTGCCTACGAACATGCGCCTTTGCAAATTTCTGTACACTCAGAAAAATAATCACAGTAGTATCAACAGTTTTCTTCTGTTAATCCCTAAATTCGTTAAATTAACAGAAATACGTTTAAGTAGACACATTTAGAGTTATATAAACGAAAAAATCTTTTACTTTAACCAATATATCTATCTATTAAAACCGATTTGTTAGTTCAACAGAACTGATCTGTCAATTATTAACAGAAATTTTTGTTGAGATAACTGAGTCACTGTTAACTTAACCCTAATATCTGTTGCTGTAACCTTTATATTTATTTGTTGATTCAACAAATCATTACTGTTGACTATCAAAAGAAAAAGTGTTTATTTTGCCAGCTTTCTCCGTTGTTACTTGTTGCTTTGCTTACAAGGTTGAGTTGTAATTCACGAATGCTTTTTCGAACAAAGGTAAAAATATAAATAGCATAACTAAAGTTCAATATTCAATATAATGTTGAATGTCGCACTATATATACATATAATGCCGCTGGATTTAGTTTCAGGTTGATGTAATGGTTTGAAATCGGAGGAGAAAATAAAATAGAGAACACAATATAGCAAGCAGTGGAAGCGAAGAAGGTGCCGAAATGGAAAACAAGCGAAGATGTAGCTACATATTTGTACTTGGAAAACGAACGGAGAAAGAATGAAGAGAAAAATGCAAATAAAAGAATTAAAATAGATCTAAAAATACACATTATAAAGTAATTGCTAGAAATAAACGGCCATATAAAACACAAAGGGATTTATTTTTAAGTGACTAAATTTCAACTGCGGAATGTTGTTTATTTAACAGCAAAACTGTTTAGATTCACAGCTCTTTTTGTTTTCAGAGCAGTTAGTTCAACAATAAAACTGTTAAAATAAAAGAACATATGTCAATTTAACAGATATAACCTTTGGATGTGATTTGACTGTGGAATCCCGTTGATCTACCAGCATCTTTTCTCTCGGTGTAGTTCGTGGCTCGCTATATAATGCAATTATAGTCGCTTTTTCTTGTAAGCAAGTTGAAAAATAACACTAGCTAGCGAATAACATGGAAAGTGACAACAAAAAGTAAAAGCCCGTCTCCACATAACTTGTTTCACCAATAAAATATCTAGCAAAACATCTCGCTAAATAACCCGTCTCCACGTGGCTGATCGTGATTCAGTTTAACATTTATCTTTCTTGCTCTTCTTAAATGTTCGTATGTTTGCTTATATTTTGCGTTTTTGTTTTGGTCTGTGTGAGATTTCGATAGATTTTCGATACAAAATTAGAGAAGACATCGATATCATCGAGGTTGGCAAGATGATTCAGAATGAAACAGTGTTTCAATCTTCACTCGCTCTCAGAAATTTGTATGGAAATTGGCGAGTTTCGGCACTGGTTTCCGTGTCGAAACAAGATTGAGAGAGAAAATGCAGAAAAAAAGAGCGAAACATGTTATGTGGAGACATGGTATAAGCTATGTAGTGAATTGAATGCGCTTAGCAATTTGTCGAACTGAACAGCATTGTTGCAAAAGAAAAAATTTAACTTCTGTGAATAGCACTTGACAGTGGATAATTAAATACTAATTCAATGCCTGGTGTGCTCCCGAGAAGATGTCTGATGATGAAGAAAGTGATTTTTCTTCGAAATAGCTATCACATCTACCATCGCTGTATGAGCTAATTGGATTTTTCCGCTTATTCCAAAGTATAAAAATTAAAATTAAAAATAATAATTTCGTGCTAGACACTAACATACCCACTAATTTTTTTATGTTTAACAGTGTTTTTTGGTTGGCTATATGAAAATATAAGTTTCTATTTACGCACTTTATTCAAAATCTATTAATTACATAATTTATTTTCCTAATTCACAACATTTAATATTGATAGCTGACACTATGGTTGCAAATAAGCAAATAAGTCGTGGAAAAGATAATACGAGCTGCAGAACTTAACCATACAGGAAGCATTTTATACCACAAGAGTGTACAACTACTGGCGTACGCCGATGACATCGACATCATTGGCACTAACACGCGCGCCGTGTGTTCTGCCTTCTCCAAGCTGGATAAAGAGGCTAAGAAAATGGGTTTGGCGGTTAACGAGGACAAGACGAAGTACCTCCTGTCAACACACAAAGAAACAGCACTCCTTGGCAGCCACGTCAATGTTGATAGCTACAAATTCGAAACTGTTAAGGACTTCGTCTATTTGGGAACCAGCATTAACACCAAGAATGATGTCAGCACGGAGATTCAACGAAGAATCGCGCTTGCCAATAAATGCTACTTCGGACTAAGTAGGCAACTGAAAAGTAAAGTCCTCTCTCGACAAACAAAAATCACACTCTACAGGACGCCCATCGTTCCAGTCCTCATGTACGGCGCAGAAGCATGGACAATTTGAAAATCAGATGAGATGGCACTTGGATTATTCGAGAGAAAAGTTCTTCGTAAGATTTATGGACCTTTGCGCGTTGGCGTGGGCGAGTATCGACGGAGATTTAACGATGAGCTGTACGAGCTTTACGCAGACATCGACTTTGTTCAGCGAATAAAGATCCAGCGGCTGCGTTGGGCAGGTCATGTCGTGAGAATGGACGAAGGCGCTCCGGCCAAGAAAGCATTTCTATCGAAACCCGCTGAACGCAAAAGAAAAGGGAGATCTCCACTGCGTTGGGAAAATCAGGTGGACAGCGATGCTGCCTCCCTAGGTGTTCCCAAGTTGCGCCATGCTGCACGAAACAGAAGCAATTGGCGCGCTCTGTTGGACTCGGCCAGAATCGTCTAGACGGTTAAGCGCCAATCAAGAAGAAGAAGAAGAAGAAAAAGAAGAAGTCGTAACTTAACCGTAGAAGTGTTAACATCAGGTCAAGTAAAACAAGTGTAGACTTTTTAGTCGTGAAATAAAGTGGTGTGAATTAAGAAGTAAATAAAGACTTTTATTTAACAACTTAGCAATACGAACCGGATGAAAATAATCGAGAGTTTTTTTCAAAGTCGACTGCTAGAAAAAAGAACTTGTATTATTAGTAAGTCCGCCGCGTTTGAATTAAAACTTTAGTCAAAAATGAAAGTAGGACAACACAAACCCAATTAAATCGAGCCACTTGGCAATGCTGTAAAAAACCGACAACAGTATATCGTCGCTATAGAAGAAAAAAGGCGCAAACTGTTTTGTTGAGGAAGAAAGACGCAAACTTTTTTTCTTTCAAAGAAAGACGCATTAAAAATATTTTTCGAAAGAAAGACTTTATTTTTTTTTTGATAACGAAGAAAGACACTATATTTTTTTTACTATAAAGAAAGACGCATTTAAATATTTTTTAGGAAAGACACTTTATTTTTTTTACTATAAAGAAATCGTGGGGATCGTGAACCAGTTTTTTCTTCATTTCCGGCTTGCTTTCTTAAAAAGTGTGCTGTAAATATTTACAAGCCCCTAACATCCTTATTTAACTTGTCTCTAAAAAAAGGTGTTTTCCCATTAGTTTGGAAGGAATCTTTTATAATACCCCTACACAAAAATGGCAGTAGGTCTTCTATTGAAAATTATCGAGGCATAGCCAAGCTGTCAGCGGTTCCAAAATTATTTGAAGCAATCATTGTTAATTATCTGAAGTACTCTATTTCCTCATCAATATCGCCATCTCAACATGGGTTTTCTACTGGAAAATCTACCACAACTAATTTATTGCAGTTCACAACTTATGTTTCAAATGGATTTAGAGAAAATGCTCACACAGATGTAATTTACACCGATTTTAGTAAAGCTTTTGACAAAGTATGTCATTCATTGCTCATCCGTAAACTAGGTCTAATAGGTCTTCAACCCAGTTTTATTCGATGGATATCTTCATACCTACATGGTAGAACTCAAAAAGTTATTTTCAAAAATTGTTCTTCCGATGTCATTTTCGTTCCTTCGGGCGTTCCCCAAGGAAGCCACCTTGGGCCAATTCTGTTCCTGCTATTCATTGATGATATTTCGTCTGTAATAAAACATTCTAAGATCTTATTATATGCTGATGATGTAAAACTATTTAAATCATTTTCCTCTATAGAAGATAGATCTTTCTTACAAGCAGATCTTAACAACCTTGTTCATTGGTGTAAAGCAAACTACATGCCGCTAAACTTAAAAAAATGTAAAGTTATGTGCTTTTCTCGTAGAACAGTACAACCAGCTTCTTATAAAATATCACAGCATAATCTAGATCAGGTAACTAATTTTATCGATCTTGGCGTCACAATGGACTCCAAACTCACCTTTAACCTCCATATAAACTCCACTGTCAACAAAGCTAAAGCTGTCTTTGCATTTATAAAGCGATGGTCTAAGGAGTTCAATGATCCTTACGTCACAAAAGCTCTATTTACAAGCTTAGTTAGACCTATCTTGGAATACGCATCTATTATTTGGAATCCCCACTACCAGTGTTTTTCAGATAAAATAGAATCTGTCCAAAAGCAGTTCCTGCTTTTTGCTTTGCGGAACTTTCGTTGGGACTCAGATTACATTCTTCCACCTTACACTTCTCGTTTAAAACTCATTAATTTGCCTTCACTTTCTAGTCGTAGAGAGATGCTTGGTATAGTTTTTATGGTTAAATTAATCACTGGACTTATAAATAGCCCATGCCTTCTAAGTGAGTTATATTTTAACGTTCCATGTAGAGTATCGAGGCATTTCAAGCCACTATTTGTGAAACCTTGCAAAACAAATTTCGAATTAAATGAACCATTCCGCCGCTTATGCCATGACTTTAATAATCACTCCAGCACGTTTGACACTTCAGACTCGCTTTTTATTATAAAAAAAATAGTTCTAGCCTCACTTAATAAATGATATACAATCAGCTGATGAATTTTGTTCTGTAGCTGAATAGTTTTAGATCTCGACACCTAACAAACCCCTTCCTGTACGACTCGGCACAAAAAAAAAAAAAAAAACAAAAAAAAAACATATCCGTGCGTCATGCGGATTGGCGCCCCTCGCGTCGGTCGGGCGGGATATGGAGGGTAAACCGTTGGGTATTATTATTATTATTAAAGACGCATTTAAATATTTTTTAGGAAAGAAAGACGTATTCGATTTTTTTATTTTTCTCTGTCAATATTAATGCTAATGCATCTTTCTTCGCAGTTAATAATGCTAATGCGTCTTTCTTCGTCGAAATATTTTATAATGCGTCTCTGTTCGTCGAAAATTTTTTTAATGCGTCTATCTTCGTCAACATACTTTTAATGCGCCTTTTTTAGTCGACAAATTACTTAAAAACGCGTCTTTCTTCTTCCGGAGCGAGATATGATTTTGAAAAATATGTGTAATTTAAATTACTATATTTTTTTTTTTCATTATCAACACTTTTTCGAAAACTTGTTCAAGACAAATGGAAAAGATGACATATTTTTAGAAAATATTTTTTGTTCCACTACTACAAAATTCATATCTGTTTATAATACTTTATAAGCTATCATATTCTCTTTTCAATAAAAGAAAGAACTCTTTTGAAAAACATGGAACTGAATCTACAACAGCAGCAATCCTGTGATGACTTTACGCTCGGCACGATCACAAGTTCTGACATAAATATTCCTTATGGCCAGCATTCGGATAAATTAAACAAAGCGAAAAAATCAGTTGAAGTGGAAGCAACATGTTCAAATTTATTCTCTTCAACCTCATCCACTTCGAGCAACACAATATTAAGTCAATACTTCGATACGGAATGCCGAAAACGCGATGCGACACGCAAAGATCCTCCGAATATCGATTACGAATTGAATGTGGCCAAGGCGATTATGCAACAATATAGCAGCATTAGTGGTGATAATTTGTATGTGAGATATAGAAATGTATTGTGTTGTATGTGAAACGGCATTAGAGATCAAAAACTATGTATTGGAAACTTTACAGGTTTGATCACTTATCGGATATCATAAAGCGTGTCATCGATGAGCGACCACCAAATATAATTGATTTCTTCGAAGAATTCAGTCGCAACGTACGTGAACAGAAATTGCATTTGCCAGAACGTTTTCCACCAGACGGCGTTTTTGAGGAGTCGCGCATGTATCGGGTGTCAAAGAAGCTGCTGCTGTCAATGAAGGTATATCTACTACAAATCTTTAAAGTCCATTTTACTTGCATATTTTTTACTTTAATTCTTAAATTCTTTATTACTTAAGTTACCCATGCCACAGCCGGACGAATTGCCCGTAGCTGATGAAATGCTTCCTCTGGAAGAATCCAAAATTGCTTCTGCAGAAAATTTAAAACTTGACATCTTGGATATGAGCCGCTTCATAAGCTTCAATGAGCGCGTACAACACTTGCAATTCTATTGGAATCAATGCGGCTTTGGCATCAATGCCGATGATATTTTTCAATTGGCCTGCGCCATCGATCGTCTACAAACACATCCATCCATAATGCAATGCCGCTTCTGGGGCATGATGACTGGCCTCAAGGCATCCTATTACATTGTCGAAGCATCGCTCGCACACGAAGAAGTACACTCATGTGTCGACGAGATGAGCCAAGAGTTAAAGGAAATGGAAAAGGCAATACTGCAACAATTGGCAAGAGACGAACCTCCTCCACAACCATCTTTCATTGGCCCCGAAATGATACCCGGCAAAATGGGTTGGGATAATCATCCGATTGAGGAGTTGGAAAAAATGTTACCAGCAGCTGCACCCATACCCGTGCCGAAAATTGCCGAAATATTTAATGTGCCACCAGAGATGGTGGGTTCGGGCACTAATCGCTTCTCGTATTTTGTTATAAATTCGGTATCAGATGATTGGATTGAGTTGCCGATGGTGACACCTCAGCAAATAAATGCCTCTCGGGATATAAAGAAATTTCTTACCGGTGATTTGGAAGCTAACATTGAGACTATGTGTCCATGCTTTCCGGGCAAGGAGAAGCATTATTTGCGTGCCCTCATAGCGCGTATCACAGCTGGCACGTACATCGCACCGCAGGGTTACTATAGAAAAATGACGAAAAAGGAAATGCGCGCTTACTATGGCATGGATGATGATGATGGCGAAGAGGGAGAGGAGGAGGAAGAAGAAGAGCCGATTGGAATGGACGAAGATGAAGAAGAAAAAATTGGTGAGTTTGGCTTGAATCTAAATCAAAGCACGGCAAAATTGTGAGAGAGCGGACCGATTTGCCCTACATTGTTGAAAATGTGTGTGATGCTTCTCACTTGTCCATGCGAGATGCTTTTGTCGGTGACTGATCTATATACATATTGCCCATTGATTCTGTTAGCTGGTCATCTCATTTTAATACCATGAAACCTATATGTTTCCCCAAAGTTTTCTAAATCCCCTTATACATATATTTACATACATACATACCTACTTCCTTTCAGATAACGATGTGATACTTTTGAAAAACGAAAAATATGAACCCGAAACAGTGGAAACGCTAATAAACCTTGAAAAATGGTTACACGTACGTCCAAACATACTAAATCAAGGACGTGTCGTTTGGTTTGATGAGCTGAAGGCACAAAAGGAACGTGATAAGGAAGTGGCACGTCTAAAGAAACAATTACGTCAAAAAGAAATGGACGAGGAAGAGGACGACTTAGAAGAGCAGGCAGAGGAAGATGAGGAAGAAGAAGACGATGAGGACAATGGCGCTGATGGTGAGGGTGAAGACATGTCAACACCCGAAATTGGTCCACCCATCTTCCACAGCTGCTACTACGATACAAGCGATCAATATACCATACCATGGGTGGCACGTTTCACCAGCAAATACACCAATCGCAATGAACGTCTGCTCGTCATGCAATCGAACGTTTGGCCTGGTGCCTATACATTCACCTTTGGCAAGTTATGCGAATCGATATATATTGGTTGGGGTCATAAGTATGTAGCACGTAATATGGCATTCAAACATTTGCCACCCATAGTCAATGAATATTTGCATGCTGAGAATGATTTCATTGAGAGCACAGATCCGACGGCCGAAGAGGAACAGGCCTATTGGGAGAGTTTGTTGAGGAAAGAAGAGAAAATGGATACGGATGGCGAGGAATTGGGTGGTGAAGAGGATAGTGATGAATATGATACAGATACAGATACTGGCGATGATGACAAGTGATTTATTTACATATTGGGTTCTTTTTTTTTCAACAATGTTATTCTCATCTTGAGAAATTAAATTATTATACACTATTATTAATGCATATTTTTCTTTTGAATCTTTTTGTACATCTTTTCATCTTTTTTCGGCTCGACCTCGAGTCAATATAGTCTATTGGCTCGAGGTCGAGCAGTATTATCAGATAGTGCCAATTCATCAGTAATATTCTCAGAAAGGATAATTCGGTTGGAGTATTTTTTATAAAATTCAGTAAGCATTGCTAATATTAAAAGCAATAGGTGTTTGGGTTAAATCCAATAATTATGGAATGAACTCCATTAGCCTAATATTTTCCTTATCATTCGCATTGTCCAAAAACCAAGATGATCCAATTGGGCCAAAAAGACGTCACAAATTGAGACTAGGTGCCGTCTTTCTTACAGAAAGTAAAAGGAATTTTAAAATCTTTTTTGTTATGTGCTTTTCCGAGAGGGTAGGATTGCGATGTATTGTGGAACGAATTTCCGTCATCCCTTGTCAAGTTTGATTTGGTTATAAATGAACGAAACAAGATACTGAAGATAGCATATATAGCCGAAACCGGTTTATAACCAAACGAAGCATGAAAAGGGATGACGGAAATTCGTTCCACAATAAATCGCAATTTTAAAATATGTACATATATTTACATATTTGCATAATTTTTTTTAATTGAACAAAAAAAAAATAAAATATGTTTAACATTCGTTTGCTGCTTCTAATTATTAGAATCTAATATATTGCCAAAGGCTCCTCACTAAAAGAAACATGTGTATATCTCTCCTTCAAAGCATTTCTCAATTCCATGCTATGCGTCCAGTCGCGGGTTTCACAAATCACTTTGACCTGGAGGAGAAAAAAATATGATCAGAAATGACATGCCATGATTTTCAACCAGAGCTGGGCGATAAGGATTACGATTACAAGATGATTACGATTACAGTAATCGTAATCTTAGAAATTTTGAAATTACGATTACTGTAATCGTAATCGTCGTTACAAAAATTACGATTACTGTAATCGTAATCGTAAAAAACTTGAAATTACAATTACTGTAATCGTAATCGTCGTTACAAAAATTACGATTACTGTAATCGTAATCGTAAGAAACTTAAAATTACGATTACTGTAATCGTAATCGTCGTTACAAAAATTACGATTACTGTAATCGTAATCGTAAGAAACTTGAAATTACGATTACTGTTCTCGTTCTCTGGGATTACAATGTGCAAAAAACAGTGATATACTTGCCCAACATCATTTTCCAAGAAATAATAATAATTTTTTCATACATGCATACATATGTGTTTATTTCTCACACATTAAGTAAACAAGTAAAACTGGGATGTGTATTAAGAAGAGAGAAAATTAGCGGAAATAATAAAGATACAAAATTAAGACTGCTGTTTGGATAATTTACATTCAATAATATTCAATATTAGCCTTAAGCAGAACTAATTTTTCAAAAGAAACATCGGAAAGTGCATGGCATCGAGGACTGTTTATAATGCCCGCCAACGAAAATAGCCTTTCCACAGGTGCTGACGATGTAAGCTGGGTGCTGAATCTTAAAGATGCTTTCTTTATCAGAGGATATCTTTTAAAACAGCCATGGCTACTATCAGCATCGTTCAAATATTTAAAAAATTCTTCTCCTATAATGTTTGAGCCACTACCACTTCAGGTAAATCAGTGTTTTCTAAAGGTATTTTGAGTTTTAAATAAAATATATATTAAGTTGTTATATAGATATATAGTGAGATATTTACCGCCGAAGTCAAAAAAATCTTCATCTAATATTGGCTTTTCATAGTTATGGCCATTTACATCATCAAAAGTTGCAGTGGGGTTTTATTACTTTTTAATTTTGTTATGAGATAAACCTAAGTAATTTGTTTAGTAAAATCTAGCAATTGTAATACATATTTCTTATACATGCAAAATCCACATTTTACGAAGAAAATTAGTGTGAGCTACAGCTCGATTTTTATGCATGAGGCCATTGTCTCCAGTTCACTAAAAGCTGCTATCTCAACCGCAAATATTTCAAAATGTATATAATATGTGTGAAATTGTAAGCTTTACATAATTATTTGTAGTTTTTAGCACTTCTTTCAGAGCCAAGCATTTTTCCTCCCTACACCGTTTAGTATCAAAAAGCAATTTTAATAATTTTTTACATGTAATTCTTAAATTTTGTAATTTAAGATTACAGAAAATAAGGATTACTGTAATCGTAATCGTCAAAAACTTGAAATTACAATTACTGTAATCGTAATCGTCGTTACAAAAATTACGATTACTGTAATCGTAATCGTCAAAAACTTGAAATTACAATTACTGTAATCGTAATCGTCGTTACAAAAATTACGATTACTGTAATCGTAATCGTGAAAAACTTGAAATTACAATTACTGTAATCGTAATCGTCGTTATAAAAATTACGATTACTGTAATCGTAATCGTAAAAAACTTGAAATTACGATTAATGTAATCGTGATCCTATGTGTAATCGATTGCACATGTAATCCTTATCGCCCAGCTCTGTTTTCAACAATGCAATAAACAGAATCAAATGCCCAAACGAATCTTGTCGGAAAGGCTTATTAAAAATATCCAAACAAAACTTGCCTCCACTCTATATATATCTCTCAACCAGGCACGCTCATGCATAATATCCTTTATAGAAACGCCCATATGTGATAATAGTTCGCAGAGTTCATGAATGCCACCAGGGCGATCGGTAACTTCTACAAGAAATTTCACTAAACGACCCTCGGCTGCGAGGCCACGCTCCAAGCAACGCCCGAACACAGTAGTGTCGATATTGCCACCACACAAGAGCAGCACAACTCTAAAGGAGTATTACATAAATTTAAACCGAATCGCATAAAATCAATCACACAAAACATTTATGCATGCAATTCACCTCTTGCCCTTCAATTCATTCAAATGCCCAGCTAAGATAGCCGCAAAACCTGAGGCGCCCGCACCCTCCACCACGCATTTCTCCTCCTCAACTAAACGTAAAATAGCCAAAGCAATCCATTCCTCTTTAACCACAACCATTTTGTCGATAAGTGGCAACGCTGTAACAAAAGCATTATAACCCACTTTGGGCACGGCCAAGCCATCGGCCAGCGTATTGTCGATCGGTGTATGTATGGGACCATTATTTTTCATGGCATTTGTAAAGCTTGGACATTTCTCTGATTCAACGCCCTGTTGGAAGAAAAAAAAACGGAAAATATTCAGCATCAAATACTATTGCTAGAAAATATAGCAACTGAGTTTAGCTTACAATGACTTTCGTTGTTGGCGACAATGCTTTAATGGCTGTTGCAATCCCAGCAATTAAGCCACCACCGCCAACTGGTATTATCACTGCATCCGGTTGTGGCACCTGCTCGAGTATCTCCAAACCTAGTGTACCCTGTCCGGCCATAATGTGTGGATGATCGTAACCATTAATATAAATTAATTTACAATCTTGCGCCATTTTCATGGCGACCGCTTTAGCTTCGGCCATATCTCGACCCTCAACTATGACAGTTGCATTGTAGTTGCGACATTTTTGTATCTTCATTATGGGTGCTGCTTTTGGCATCACCACTGTAACCGGTATATTCAGTTTCCAACCATGATAGCTGAGCGCCTGTGCATGATTTCCCAGCGATGCCGATATAACGCCAGTTTTCTTTTGTTCTTCGGTGAGGCAGAGTAGAGCATAGCGGGCACCACGTTCCTTGAAACTGTGAAAGTAAATTTGAAACTGGAGTATTGATTTTTTTTTGTTTCTAGGTGAAGTTTTGCAAAATACTTAGTAAAAATTTCAAATTTTAGTTATATTTACTTCTTCTAGCGTATATTTAAATAGATCAAAGCGAGCAGGGCTCAGCTAAATGCTAAGCGCTTAAACCAAATAGAAATAGAAAACGCTAATCAAAATGACTTGCACGTATAGTAATGTTGATCATATAAAAGCCACAATCTAAGGAAAACATCCCTCTAAGAACGTCTATTTAGCATCAGGAAAAATAACTACAGTCTTGAGATCGTTACAAAATAGAGTGTAAAAAAAGTTTGGAAGATCTCACTTGTCGCTGAGAACGAAAAAAAAAAAATACTGAATATGGCACATCGTCGCAACCGGTTTACAACCAAATCAAACTTGACAAGGGATGACGGAAAATCGTTCCACAATACATCGCTATACCCTTCAAAAATTAAGGCTAGCTAATGTAGCTTTGAGGAGTATTCTAAAACACGTAACTTTCTTAGGTAGAGCCGCTTCTCACAACATGTCGTATGAGTCGAGGCCTAAGTGAACTTGGATGCATTTCTTGGGAGAACCCTGACAACATGGTCTTAGAAATCACATCCTATACATGAAAAGGAATTGTGGTAGTCCGGGAATAACTATGTATGTGTTTCCATAGCACTCAGGCTTATTTGCCCATTGTACTTGAGTCCTTTAGAAAGGATCAGGATGTAGGAAAAGTTGGGATTGGTGGGAATTAGAGTTCCTATGCAAACTTCCTTAATTCCTTAATAAATCTGAGAAGTTTGCCGAGTGGTGGAGAATATGCATCCGCCATTCTCAATACATCCGACCACAGAATGTGTAATCTTGGCCTAGCAAAAGCCGGAGAGGTGCAAATAAAATGCTCTGCGCCATCGTCGTCCTCCTCCCGACAAGATAGGCATAATGAAATATAGATGATGCCTATGGTGGCCTTGTGCTCTCCCCATTGATTGACCCCCATTGTGGGGTTGATTACAGAACACAAATCAACCCCACAATGGCATGAATCTCTCCCCCTTCTCTGCTTGAGAAGGAAATTCTCTACCTCTCTACCTTTTTTCAGAAAGCATTTTGTAGTTTTACAGGAATCTGTAGAGTTCCAGCATCTTCCGTGAGTTTCCCTCATGGAGTCCCAGATGTACTGCACAGTGCCCGCTATACTTGATCATATGATTGGCTGGCCGATCCGCCATTTGCGAATTCATCGGCCAATTCGCTACCTTGTACAACATATTGTCCGCGTATCCAGATTTTGCTACGGAGCCAAGCTTCAAATTACGTGCATGAACACTATTTGGTGTCCATACCACCTCTCACCACATCTGTTGTCCATTCTGCTACTTTTAGTATGGCATAAATCTCCGATTGAATATCTATCGCCATTTTACCTAAAGCATAATGACATCCCGGATCCAGTATCACATTCTGTTTTTGATTCGTCTGTGATTTTCTTCGGTCTTCCCAGTAGAGTTTCTAGATCTCTTCATCCTATACATTCCAATTACTAGGAAAAACAAAAAGAAGCACACTTCCAATTGGGAGAGAAGCTCGGCCAAAAAACTCGTTAGAGTTATAATAGCGCAATTAAATTATTCCAATCAATTTATGGTAAGGAAAGGTCATACATACCAAATTCTTATGTATATAAATAAAAAAGAGCTAATAATGCAATATTTTAACGCATGCTTGTACAATGTACATACATACTTAGCATTTATAAGGAGGGCCTTATCAATTTGTCTCCCTCTGCTTTCAACAAAGTAAGCAAACAATTTCATTGCAACATTTTAACTCTTTAAATTGTATTCGCCTTGCCAGCTTAAAATAAAAATAAAAAAACCAAAATTGATAATGATGTTTTCTTTCATTAAAATGTCGTCAGCCGGCAATGCTGCATACTTATCGGTTAAGAATTTGTTCAGCAATACAACTGGAAGTCCAATGTGATCTTGCACTTTGTACTGATTTAATGAATGGATCAAAAGGAATTTTCCATGCCGAGTTGTTGATAATGCATAGTTCGATTTAAGTAGACAAACAAAGGATAGAAATGATAATAAGGAGTAGTTACTCATAATATTCTAAGGGCCGGTTTCACCATCTCCGGTTAAGCACTTAACCAGAGATTTTTGCCCGGTTAAGCAATTTATTTGACAGCTCGCCATACAATTTATGTACGTCAAACTAACCAGCGGTTAAATTAACCGGCCCTAAATATGTTTTCGAATTTTTATGCTAAAAGTGAAGCCTTAAAATATACACCACGGGGATTTTAAATAATTTTGATGCACACATACATATTTAGGCTTTGTTCAGAAACTCAGTTTGAAGCGCAACCTGCTTTTGTAGTACAAGTAGTAATTACTGCCGCTGTTGCGTTTCATGCTGCGTTTCTGAACATAGCCTTATTGAACTCGGCCAGAAACTTCTAAATTAGACCATTACGCGCCAATTAAGAAGAAAAACATATGTATGTACGTCTAACTTTCTCCAAATATACAAATTTACAACAGTTTACATATATCCTACTTACCTTCCAGTAACTTGCAGGAAATCTTTCTTCAAATATAAATCCATGCCATAATTATGTGAAGAGGTCGATCGCTGAAAAAAGTTAACATTTGGTATACTAAAATAGCCGTATGTATGTAGATAAATATAGCTATAACAGAAATCGTATTAGGTCTTTAAAAAAGGTTGCCTTTATTATTATCATTGCGCGACTAAATATTAAATGCACTGATCCCATCACTATCACTAAAGCACTGTGTCTTTGTGATATTAAAATATAATTTTCACTAAAACATTTACCACATTTTTACTCAATTTAAGCCCTTCTTGAAAACTTGACATCTCGAAAGCTACTACTGTTCCTTGCAGCTAAATATAAATATGTAGGTATGCATTGTCTTTACACTTTTCCTTACCGGACAGGGTGTGCGCTCAACGCCTCCCTTAATCAAAAATGCCGCCGACGTCACATCATGAAATGATATTTTTTGTGGTTTTTCTGGATCGCAATAAGGATCGTGTATACTATCGGAGTTGTTGAATTTCGTTGGCGGTGGAATATCTCGATTTGGTAGTAAAACTGTGCCGCAACTCTGCTTCCTAGACTTAGTGGCTGCGTTGAGTTTGTGCGTTGTTTCAGCGTTTTGTTTCGACTCTTCGAAACCATTCCCACTTGACAACGTTGCGCCCATTTTTTTGGACATTTCCTCGCTCTGATTTTCTGCTGGCATCTTTTTTTTCTAAATTTTTGCAATCAGCTACAACTTTTATTTTAATTTATTCTCCTTACTATGTAGTGAATTTTCGAACTTGTTCGTTCACTGCTAATCATTCGACTGTACTGTGCTTTAATGAAATATTCTTGCGCGTGTTTCAATGAAATACTTATTAGCCCTTCAAACGTCAGTACCACATCGGTTTTACTTTTAAATAACATCCGTTTGTCGTATAATTACTATGTATGTAGGTAAAATATGTATATACGCACTTATAAAAATTGTTTTAATAAATCTAAACCCATAGATACTATGTATTATTTGCAAAGAAAATATACTTATAGAAAGATCTTCTTAAGTTGATAAGGCGCCATCGATGTTTTGCGATTTATAAGAGAGTGAGATAATTTGCTTTACGCATTTCAATTATTTGGCTCATCAATGAGGTGATAAGCCAACGATGTATTGATCAAATAAGCTGAAGCTAGATTTAGAATTTTAGAGCTGAAATAACCCAACAGAACAGAAAGTAAGCGAAATGTAATAGGACTTTAGAACAAGCTTATAACAATTCTGTGGTCACAAGCAATAACCGCTTAAGCCGACTTAGGAAGATTCCGAGTTATATATACCACGTTATTCTCCTTTTAAAACTCTATATTTCTGTGAAACCCCCATGCTGATAACTTAATTCAGTCAAAAGATATAAATAAAAACATTTAGGCTTAACTTAAAATAGAGGTGTTTTAAACTTGCTATAACAGCCAAAGTAGGTTTATAAATTTAATCAAATTTCTTCATGACATTTTGTTTTATTTACAAAATTTGATCGTAACATTGTGGATGGCTCACTGATTTTGCGTCCATAGTTTTTAACCGACTTTTATGATTTGTTAAGAAACGCCTTCGAATATAAAAATCAATTTATCTCGAAATCATATTTTTCGACTTAAGCGATTATTGCAAATTGCCACAGAATTGTCCATTGTAAGCTTATTGCAATACAATTTTAATAAGCTTAGTTGTAAGCTTTTTCACAAGCATGATTGTAATAATTGTGAAACGCTTACTTTATGTAAGCCTTTCTCAAAACTCCTTATGTTAAAAAGCTTGAAAACAATATTACAATAAGCTTACTTTACACTTGAATGAAAGCTTGAAAAACTATTAATAATAACATTGTTTTAAGATTGCTGTAAAATTTTTTTAAATTTTGGTTATACAATGATTCATATAATTCATAGATTCCTTTTTAGGAAAAGGGAAGTATAAAAGCATCAATAAAATTCAGTATAGTGTTGAATGTCCCACTATATGATGCCGTTGGATTGAATTTCAGATTGATGTTATGGTTCGAAACAGGAGAAAAATATAAAATAAAGAAGGAAAGAAGATGAAAAGAAAAATGCAAATAAAAATTAATTTTTTCCTTTTTCTACTATTTATACATACGATTGTATTTATAAGCTTACAACAAGCTTTCACAAGTAATATTTGTCTACAATTACATTTGTAAGCTTATAAAAAGGGCGCCGTTTTTGTTTTTCTACAATTGTTCTTAAGTCTTTGTCAATAGTTTTCGCAAGTGTTTCTCAAGCTTAACGCTTATATTTGTAAGCTTGTTATAATATTATTCTCAAGCCTTATGGTATGTTGGGTAGTCTCTATTCTAAAATCTCTATCTAAAAATAGGTCACTCATACGCCTTGGCACACATTGGTGTCGCCTCATATAGGGCGCGCTCAAAATTTCAAAACCATTTTATTTCCACCAGAAACTTTATCCCGGCGTGGTAACATAATTTACTTTACTGGTGAAATGAAGAATCTGGTTGGTGGGTTTCTGTACGACCTGGCTGAGTAAGCCATATAACTTTTTCAATTTTAATCAATTTCTACTGTGAAATTTTTCATACTAAAATTGTTAAATTTGTACTTACACGGGTTAAGGTGGTAAAGCTCGACTTTAAGTACAAATAGGGAAATCTAAATGTGCAGCTAAACATTGTAATCTGATGTCGTAGCACCAAATAAGCGCTATCTCAAAAGGATCTTACGAGTACTAGTTACACACATTTCTAGCATTGTTCTATTATAATATATAATACAATGGCGCTATTATAACTCTGACGAGTTTTATGGCCGAGCTTCTCTCCCAATTCGAGGTGTGCTCCTTTTTGATTTTTCTTACTAATTGGGTGGACCTACAGTTTTATGCCGGCTCCGAACGGGGAATGCATTTTTTGTGAGAAGCTTTTTCATGGCAGAAATACGCTCGGAGCGTATGCCGCCCACTGCCGAGAGGTGACCGCTGCTCTTAAAAAACCCAATAGTTTGATTTTTACTAATTAGAAAAATTGTTTTGGTGTTTTGCTCGGACCGTGGTTTGAACCCGAGACTTCTGGAACAGCAGGCGAGCACTCTACCCACTGCACCACAGCGGCACAGGCATTGTTCTATTGGTAACCTCGTAAGTTTGAACCAACAATATTTGTTAAAACAAGGAAAAAGCTGCGCTGCTTTACTTGACGAACAAATTTTTAAGCTTTTTCTCGATTAACACTCTTCCATTAACTTCACCTGTAGTTTGTATATCGACGCTTCCAAACAATACTGTACTAAGTCGACTTAGTACATTTTCCCGTTTTTGGCGTTTTCAAGTAGAGCGTGTCTTAATTTAGATGCTGTCTAATTTTGGTATCAATCGGACAATCCAGTCAAAAGTTATAAGCAAAAGTGTACATATAATACAACTCGATATTTTTACAGAATAAAAACTTTGAGAGCTTGCCATGAAAAACCACGTAGCAAATTTTTTTTTCTTCTTACGGTGTTATATAATATGATATTGTCGAGTTTTTGTGTTGATCGTTCCATCCAATCAGAAGTTACAAGTGAAAATATACTTAGCATACAATCGAAGTTTCATATCGAGTTTAAACTTTGAGAGCTTCTCCTGCAAAACACAGTTTTAAGACTTAGTACAGTTTTGTTTGGAAGCGTCGATATAAACATTGCATACTTTTAGGCGAAAGCGTGTGTATTAACATACACTGAATGGTAGTTTTTCAGTTTGAGATGTGCTTATTTTAATCTCAAGTAGAAGCCAACTATTCGTGAACAATCCAGTCATTTGAGAACGTATAACTTATGTCGATACTTTCGAAAAAGATCTACATACATGTGTATTTAACATCGATGTAGAAAAAGCGGTTTAATATATAGGGCCATTTTTCCAAAGACACTTTCCGCTACATATAAATTTATAGATTAAGAATAATGTAGTAAAATTGTGCTTAAAATTGATTGTTTAATGATGATTGCTTTTATATGTATGTACTTTTTACAAGAGCAATACCGTTGCCTGCCGGTTTTATGACAGGGTAGATGAGACACCGAAGCACATAATAGGCAGCCATATCTAGGAGGCGGCACAAGATACTCGACTCAAATCAGCGTGAGAGTACCTCTATAGCCATTTTGGGGCCGCACTCAGTTCTGAAGGGTTTCTGAATGAGCTTATCCTCGAGAAAATAATGTAATGAGTTCAAGTGAACAATAGACCTACACTGATCGCAGTTCACATCCTCCAAAATAATTACGATTGGTGTTGTTTTTAATTATTTACGCATTTATTTCCAGCAATCAATCATACACATTTTAAATTACTAAGTATTATTATTAAAGTTCATTGTTTTGTGTTTATTATTATTATTTTTTAATTTCATTTGCTCACTTAACTAATAAACATATGTACCATAAGTAAATTAATAAGCATTACTATTTTTGTTTTCATTGCTTTTATTGCCATTTTTCGTTGACATGAAAAAAAGAATGTCATTAAGGAAACAAATGCAAAAGAGAAACAGCATAAACAATTAGTTTTATTTTATTGTTTTTTTATAACTTTCTTTCTTATTTATTAGTTCACCACAACTACTACATATTTATGCTTTTTAAACTTATGAAAATTACATACATACATATATTTATATGCCATCTTCTTCTTCTACTTCGCCTTGGTCGTTTTTGTCAACTGCAATTCACTAAATATTTTACATTAACTAAAATTAATTGAAGAAAATTATACGTATTTACATATGTACATACATACATACTTGAATAAGAGTATACATATGTATGTAAAAATAATAAACTAAGCAACTAGAATTGCGGGTGCTTTTTTCTCTTATTTGAAATTTTTGCAATTGGAATAAAATAAAATTTAACATCTAAAATTAGGCTAAGTAATTTATTAAAAAAAAAATTGTCGTTAGACACTTTTGGAAGCGAATTTTTATATATTTTTTTTTTCAAATTCTTCGTAAGTATGTTTCAAAGTACATCAAACTAATTTGGAAGGCAGTTTTCTGCTGCTGAGTGCTGCTTTAGTAAATTGCCAAGAGCTTTCGAAACGTAGTTGGAACAATATATAGGTATACATACCTAAATAGCACCTAGAAGTATACTACATATTTTTAGCAAACAATATTTATCCAGATATCGACTGAAAAGCTATAAGTAGAGCTCGGAAAAATAGGTGAAATCAAGCGCCTCAAAATATGCTACATGTGGTAAATTTTGTTGGTTTTCAGTGGCGGGATTACAATTTAAATATAAAGGGGTGTATATTGGTATGGTGGGTGAACATTTTATTATAAAAGTTCTTAATCGTGTTACACAAATTTAAAGTTTAAATAAATATACAGTGGTGTGTGATGGAATAAAGCCAGAATAGAAAGTGATTTTATCCGTAAAATATATTTATTTATGTGTTTTAATAATTTTAATTTGTTATATAAAAAAATCTATAACAGAAACCAAATATATTAAAGTTAAAAAGTTTGTGAAAAATTCTGGAAAATTCGCCAATTTTTCAGCAAAATTTGTAACTTTTTTAGTACGCAATTTTTTCGGCTTGTAAATTCGCATGAAAAAAGATGCAGAGGACAGCTAGAAAAAAATTCTTAAATAACAGGTATTAGTATTTCTTATAGTAAAAATCATTTACTAATACTCGTATACACTGCCTCATTTTCATTCAAAATATATTTGGGTTGAAACTGTAATTGTTTTTCCTTCACGTGTGAAGATTTTGTCTAAAATTTAAGCGAGTCACTACAGATTTTTAATTTTTTTCTTTATTCTTTATAATTATATATTTATTTATTATTTATTTATTATACTTTATTTATTATTATTCTTTATTATTACATTTATTTATTGTAGCTTTCTTTACAATTTTCCACGTGAACCCATAAAAAACCTTAATAATTTATTTTTCTGGCATCCTGGTAAGCAAAAAATCCAATTGCATTCACGGGGGGCTTAGAGCCGAAGGCACCCCATTCTTAAACTTGCCACTGGATGTGCTCACAAACATTACGTAGCATAATTTTAGGCGTCTGATTTTCACCTATTATCCGAGCTCTAGCTATAAGTAAACGTACATACGAGTATGAAATTGATATTCTAAATTCACGGAACTATTCTGAAACTTTCAAAACCGTCGGCTTGATATCTCTATATTTAAAGTGAGCTTTCGAGACAGAAATTAAAATCGTGTACCTATTTTCGAAAGTCCAAAGCGCTTAAAAACTCATCACTTTCAAAAGTGGCTATGTGAATTTTTCATATAAGCCGCAATTTAGAAAAAACTGAGACTTTTGAAAGTGTATTCGTATTTAATGCTATTTTTTTACAGAACAGGGAAGAATTTTGCAAAAGTTCTTAATGGACATTATATGTATGTATGTATACCTTTAAATACTGGTACACAATGCATCAAAAACTCATTATCGAAAAGGTTTCACATATCCACTTTTGAAAGTGGACTACTCATAATTTAAAAAAATTGCTAGTGATAGACTAATGACTGTGCAAAACATTTCGAAGAACTGCAAACGTTTTTTTTTTTTTGATTATGTGAATAATGAATTTCACTACGCACTGAGAACAACACACCAGATATTTGTCAAACTCACTTGATCAGCAGCAAACCTTGTGAATAATTCGTTACACATAATTTTTTTCTTTTCAAACTTTTTTGTTTCTTTATTAATATGTATAATTAAGTTAAATGAACTAAATGAATAAACGTAAAATCAATTTCTAATTGTTACAACAATAAAATTGCAGAAATTTTACGCTTTTTTGGCGGTGCGATTTTAATTTTTGTTTTCGCTTTTTCATTTTTGTTTGTTTTGCAATCTAGTTTTTAAAGCATAAAACAAGGAAGAAGTGTGTATAATTCATTACTAATCAATTAATTTATTATTATTAATAATATTATTATCATAAGAGCGTGTAGTACGTATATATGTATGTTTGTAGTATTTATAGTAAAAGAAACTAAATAACGCTTAACTTTAAAAGAGACAAAAAAAAAATTAAAAAAAAATTATAAAAATGATGCATACATTACTAAAAGGCAAAAAAGAAGAAAAAAATAACGGCGATAAAAAGCAACAAAGTCTATGGAATTTCAATTTATTTATTTTTTTTAATAGAACACGAACTGTGCTGAAAATGTCAAAAGTTAAATTTACTGTAAAGAAGAAAAGCAAAGCAAAAATCAGCTAAATTATTTATATAATTTATAATGCTTTTACAGCAACAACACACACCTAAAAAAAACACTTATCTTCCGCTTTAAGTATTTATAAGTATGTATGTATGCATATAGTAGGTAATGTGTATGTGTATGTATATTTCTTTTAATTAAATTAAATTAAAATTAATTCATTTTGCATTTATACTCTCATTTATTAAATAATAATTACGCTTAAACACTTGCTGCAACGACCAGTTATACATTTTTTTTTTGTTTTATTTTTTTTCATTTACCGCTTTACTATACACTAAATTTATTATTTGTTTTTCATTTAAAATATATCGTTTACTCCACACGCCATTATTTATTATAAGTAAACTAGGTAAAAGTATTTTTTTTTTCATTGATTTTACATTTTTTTTTGTATTTTTTTTTTTTTGTTTTTCTTTACTTATTTTACATTGTTACACTTTCAGCTCATTTTCTGTCTCGCTTGTTTTTTTAATAATATAATTTTTAGTAGTAATATTATTAATAATAATTAATATTTTTCCTTCTTTCTTTTTCTTTATATTTTTCGTTTGAATTTTTCCCATTTTAATTATTCTTTTTGTAATTGAAATTAGTAAATACATGTTGTTGATACATTTTAATAGCTTTCTCGTAATTTGTTTGAATTTCTAATAAAAAAATTTTTAATGCATAATAAATTTTGAATTGAATTCTGAAATGCTTATTGCAGCTTGTGACACAAATAACGCAACGATGCTCTGCAACTAGAACTGTTATTGGTTGTTTGATCCACACACCGAATAGTGTGTTGTGATTAGCTGTTCGAAATACCATTGCCGTTGTCGTCAGTTCGAATTCGACATTCTGCCGTTGTATATTACATCTACGAAAAGGCTTACGATACGCGCCGCATGCGAACTTTTGGTTCTTAGGAAGAGTTTTATTCAATTTAATGCGTCTTCTTCCCTTTGTAGACATAGTCATAAAAAAGATTCATTTTTAATCGATACTAAACGACATTGTTGTTGTTGTTGTTGGTATTCCCCATTACCGTATCAGCATTTCTCCTGCGGCATCACCAATGGACACATTCCCCGTTTTTTACTATACATTTTTCTTTGCCTTGTTTTGTGCAAATTAGTCCAGTATAAATATGTTCCAGCATAATTATGTACATTCCCTAATAGGCTGAGGTTAAGTGAACCGGTAGTTCTGCAGTTCTTTCAGGTAACAGCTTCACTAAAGGCTATCTTCAATGGTAGTAGGACAGCGCTTTTGCGGAACAAAAACCAACACATATTCCCTTCAGTACACCGAGTTTTCGACTGCTGCTTGGCTGCTGTGGTAATTGAAGAAAAACGTGTGCTACGTGAGACGCAAAATTAGCATTTTTATCGTTACTTTTGAATGTGTGTGTGTCTGTGTATGTTTTTTTTTACAGTATCCACAATTTCGAAACGAATTTTCTGCTCTATGTGTTATCTTTGTTTTTTTTTTTGTTTGTAGCTGAATTTCAAGACAAGCAGTTTGTTTGCCTGCTTTCACGACGCAACGTAGTGTTTCGTAAATATGTATATATTAATTATTATTATTTTTATTATCATTATGTATATATATGTAGTTATTAATTATATTACCATAATTATTTATATTTAATTTTTTTTTGTGTATATTTAATATTTATATTAATATTTATACGTATATTTATATTTCTATTATAAAGTTGATGGCACAAAAGTTCAAATTTTTTGTATTTTTTCGCCAACTACCACAGGATTATTGCGTCGAATTTCTTGGGCCCCATGTTCCCGATAGTTAAATGTGCAGTCGTGTTTATCGCTGTATCTGTGTACGGCGCAGTAGAGTCCACCACATCGGCATTGGAAACCTACAAAATGAGAGAAATGAAGTTTTAAAAAAGGTGCAATTCAATTCAAAGTAAGAAAGTCAATGAAATTAAAAAAAAAAATGATACAGCGAGAGGAGAGAGAAAATATGAGTGCACTTAGCCCACTTTCAAACAAGGCTATATCAATTTTTCATATTAAGCCACAAATTAGAAAAAAACACTATAGTAAATTTAGGCTGTGTTCCAATCGGTAACATTTTTCTCTATGGGAAAATGAGGTAGAAAATTTTACCATGTTGAGAAAAAAAAAAACACGATTTTGCTAAGCCAAACGGAACAGAAAATTTTGACAGTTACAAAGATAAACTTTTGGGCGAAAACGGACAACGAAACAATTTCAAAACGTAAAATTAATATATTTGTTGATGGCAATATTAATGGAAACAGAAGATATGTATCCACGTGATCTGATGTTATTTTGTTTTTAAATATTTGTGTTACTTGTGTATGTATCCCAGCAAACACAGTCTCTAACGTTAGTAATTTTGTCGAGATTACCTTAGATAACTAGTGTAATTCTCTATATATTCTCAAATCGATAACTAGGGTTGAAAACTACACTAGAATTCGATTAGCGAGTATTAGAGAAGGAGCCAAATCTCACGCCTTTTATCAATTCTCAATATATTTCTGTGATATATTGAATATACATACATATATTGAAATTAGATACTAAAAAATGTTTTCCATTAAAAAGTACAAGAAGTACCTTTAATTTAAATAATAAGACTGAATTTTGTTTAAATTTCAGTTCTTATAAATGTGGTAAACATATACATGTCAATATATATATCGAGCCGTATGCGCCGGAAAGATGTAAAGGCCAAATTCAAAAATGTTCAGGAGAAGGCTTTTAAAAATTTTTTTACTTTCATTTCATTATTTCGATTTCTTTTTTTTTGCTTTTCGACAATTTTTAATCAACTTTAACCACCAAAAATATAAAACTATACTTTTCTAAAACGAAATTTAACGCTGATCCCGAATAGCATTTTTTTGTGGCAGACCCTGTTTCTGAGATATCGGTAAAAATGTAGAAAAAACCGTATATACAAGACATTGCATGACATACATAAGTGCATAAAAAAATTGTATTAGCCACGGTAGCGATTTGGCATCTAATAAGAACTGGTAAAGATTATCCCAACAAACATTTTTTGCCTTTGCACTTAAAAATTGGTCATGTAGTTTGGTTAGAATGGCAAAATGAATGAAAAAATTTAAGTTTGTATAAGGAATTTCAGATTCGACTCCTATCTATCCCATAAAGAATTTAAATGTGAACATTTTGAGACTACCTTTGCAATAATGGGATGTATCAGTATTTATATTTACCTATTTTTATTGAGAGTTCTTAACCTATCATTTTCCGTTTCTTTATAAAACTTTATTAAGGAGTAACATTTAACATTATTTCTTTCCATTTATTATGAGTTTTGAAGTGCACAATGTCTCTCAAAACAGCGATGAATAGGATAAGGAATTAATTGAATAAAAAAAAATAATGCATTTCGCGATTTTAAGGAGAGGATAAGTAATGAGGGATGTAAGTACTTTTGGCTATTCTTTTGTAATTTTCTGGATTTGTCTCCCATCATATCCTTTTTCCAAGATCCTTGATATCGCCTTTCAAAAACTATTAAGTTCTGATGAAATCTCTTGCCATGTTCATCACTTTCAGCATCTACGTTTGGAGGGAAATTATCGAGATTCAAGAAATTAATTTTGGAGAAATTTTAGAAATACACAACCAGTTTGTTCAAAACTGCTCTAAGCAGTAACAAAAGGGACCCTAACTATCGTGAAATCGTTAGAACTTTATTCCAAAATTATGGAGCAATAAAGTGCAATATGCCGCACAAGAAAACCATATTGGTCATCGATATGTAATAAAATACAAAGTAGAAGTCTTCAAAGTGATAAAACCCTTGGTTAAATTCCAACAAAACCCCGTTAAATTTATTTATTAGTCACTAGTCTTCAATAATTTGAAAAGAAAAAAAGACGTAAAAGCCACTTCGTACTCACAAAAATAGTAAACAAACTGAACTTATGTACTTACATCAAAATTGCCTTTCATAACGGTACATTTTTCAGACATAAAATTTCTGGAGAAGGTGTGGGTGATGAAAAGTAAGCCATTTCTACAAAAAAGTGAAAATCGGAAATCATGGCCTTTACATCTTTCCGGCGCATACGGCTCGATATATATAATCATATGCAATTTAGGCACATATTGCGTTAATAAAATCTAAACAATGAAAAAATCATGTAAAAGGAGACAAAACTTTGTTTTTCATTTCAATTGGAAGTATTTGCAAATTCTGATTAGAATCTCATTAGAGAACTACATTAAAATTCGATTCGAGAATTATAATTTTCTCGATTTGAGAATTAGGTACCCTTTTGTTTGAGAACGCTATGATTCTCGATAGATTTTCGAGTCGTCCTCTAACGTTAGAGGTTTGAGAATGAGGCTAGTTCTCGAGTCATTCTCAAATCGATAACTAACCTCAGTGTTTGTTGGGATGTAATTAAAAAATGTCAAAAATTTACCTAGCCCATTGAGCTAGGTAAAATTATGACACTAGAATTCACCACGAATACTACCAAAATTTTACTCCCTTATGTAAAAATTTCATTTTTTCTACCGATTGGCACACAGCCTTAATGTTAAATATTTCACATAGCTAATTTTGAGACAGCAATTTTTCATATAGCTATAACATTATTTTTTAGCTTTGAAATCGAAACGCATAAGAATTACAACAATGTGTGCCTAGACGTATGAGTAACTTTTTTCAGATAGAGACTTTTTAAAGTACATATATTCGTATTTAATGCTATTTTTTTTCAGAATACGGAAGAATTTTACAATAAATTCATAATAGACATTATACACCTTAAAATAGTGATACTAAATCCAACAAAAACTCAAAACCGAAAGAATTTCACATTGCTCTGTTCAAAAGTGGGCTAGTCATATATGTATTTTGAGTCGTATTTAATGCTATTTTTTCAGAAACGGAAGGATTTTACAATAAATTCGTAATAGACCTAATAATAGTGATATTAGCCGTGTTTTTATTCAAGCACATATACATCTGCGCTTAAATTTTGTATGGACAACATCACTATCCGCGCTTAGAAATCCATATAAAATTTAAGCGCAGATGTGTATGCGATTAAATAAAAACAGGGCTACTAAATCCATCAAAAACTCAAAATCGAAAAAATTTCACATAGCCTTGTTTGAAAGTGGGCTGGCTACTCATATGTATATTTTTAGTCAACTGAGCAACAGCCCCAAACAAATTTTTCAAACAGTCTTCTCTAACGCTTTTCAACTTTCTTTTTATTTTTTTCCAACATGCTATATACATACTTATAGCGACATTTAAAGGCTACAATTTCTTTTGCCACGCACACACACACTAACCTGTAAGACCAACTTTCTTGCGACATTCGGCACAGCGATTCTTTTTCTTTTTTGCATCTTTATCTTCCTCCTTGTCTTTGTCATCTTCAGCTGGTTGAGAGGAGGAGGAGGAGGCGGATGCTGTTGATGGATCGGCGACGGCAGCAGCTTCGGTGCTAGTTTTGGCTGCGCTTTCTTCGTTTACTTTCTGTAAAGAGATAAGCGAAGTGTTTAATTAAATGAAGAAAATGAAGTAGTGTGTTATAATTTCATTTGAAAAATAACTAAGAAACATATTAATCGACCTTCATTTACTATGCATTATATTCAGCCCTTGCACTCTGCTATTTTTTTTTTTTTGTACTATAAAGCTATTATATGCTGCGTTGGAACGTTCTACGTTCTCTTCTAGCATTTAAATACCTTTTTAATCCTTATGCAATAGCATATACATATGTATGTACATACATATTCGCTACAAAGAACAAACAAACAGCGCATTGTTTCGTGGCTAAAAGCCAAAAATTCTCCTCTGCTACTAATGCCAATGTGCAAGAGGAAGCAAAATTAAATGGTTGCTTAAGTGAAATAAATGACAAAATGTTAGACCCAGAAATTTTTTGGGTAAGTAATATGTACTATTGCTAAAATAGAATCTGACTTTTCGGATGTTATCTTTTTAGCTCGGCACAAAGTACAAAAATTAAGTAAATACAATAATAAAAATTTTAATATATGCCTATTTTATTTATAATGTGTATAGATTTGTTGTGTTGTTGCTTCTGATGTACATAGTAGTAGATACTAAGCGCTGCTCAGACGGACAGTTTTGCTCACAAAATTGACATCAGGCTCACTTAGTGAGAGACCGAGGAATATTGCAGCTTCCATTGGGATCGTCCATAAGGACACAGGTTCCAAGTGAGTGACTTTTGAAGGGCATATGAAGAAATGTCGCGTGTCGTGCGGCGTCTCACCACATGCTGCTTATTCATTTCGAATACCGGGATCTAACCTAGTCATGTAGGAGTTGAGTCTTGCGGCAGTAACCTGATCTTAGTTGTGCTAGGGTTACTCGGGTTTCTCTGGGCAATTCCAACTCTTCTTTTGCAACTGTGGGCGGTTGGTCTTTTAGAACAATGTAGGACGGGCGGACGGAGATGTAGTTGGACAACACTGTTTGTTGTTATTGTTTAAGGTCTGCCTTATGTTGCTGGAACCAATGGCTGTTTAATATATTTCTTGACTTCTTTGGAAAGATCCGGAAGGTTAGTACTGACGTGCCAAGGGAGAGGCTCTAGTTGGGTGTTGTAATTTGGTTGACCTCGGCGGCGACATCCCAGAGGGAACTGCTTATTTAACATGGTGTTGTGTGTCTCAATTGGGAGCACCTGAGTCTCAAGGTGTAGGTGATGTTGCGGCGATATCAGCAGGCAGCCGGTTGCGGTCCTTAAGCCAGTATTTTGCCACGTTTGGAGCTTTCTCCATTGCGTCTTGCAAGTCCACGGCGATCACACTGATGATGCATAGTTTATGACCGGCCAGCCGATAGCTTTATAGGTGGTGAGCAAGGTTTCTTTGTATTTTCCTCAAGCGCTGTCGGCTAGCGATTTGAGCATTTTGTTACGACTTTGGACTTTGTTCGCAATCGCGTTCGTATGCGCGGAGACGGAGGCGAGACTGTCGAAGGTAACGCCCAAAATTTTTGGCTTGTTTACGGCAGGGATGGATATATTCCCTACACGTATGCATAATTCCAGTCCTAGCTCCTTTATTTCGGTTTCAATTATTGTTGAACTTAAAACTCTAATTTGGCTACTCAATACCTCCAAAAATGACGACTAATGATCATGATCGCAAATAACTAAGTTAGCGAAAAAAATTTCTACATAGCAATAAAAGGAGCTCAGGGCAAATCACAAACTAAATAATTCCAGCAGATTTCTGCTAGCTTCTCTCAAAAAATCTTATAAATTTAAATACTATATCAAGAAACTAATTTGCAAAGCAATATACCCTATCTTCATCTGCGTTAGACGCACAATTATTGCTACCAGTAATTTTGGCTTCGTTGATTGGCGATACAACGGATGCATTCACCGAATTTGTAATATTTTGTGCTGCGGCAGCGCCACTACTGCCGCCATCACCAACATTACTAATATTGACAATTTCAAGTGCTGAAGGAGTTTGATTTTCTGTTGTATTTGACGTGTCTTCATTATGAAATTTCCCTTTCTGCCGTTCATTGCGCTCTTCACCAAGCATAGCCACTGTTATGTTCGTGCTGGTCGTTGCTATATCGACGACAGACTTTACAGAATCGTTATGCAATTTTTTCACTTTTGCTTCTCTTCTATCAAAAGACACAGATGCTTTATCATTTGCTGCATCATCATTAGCACTCTGTACTGGGTGTGGTGCACTAGCAGATTTCGTTTCCATAGTGACTGCTCCAAAATCCGACGAATGTTTTGTTGCGGCGGCACTGTGACGTCGTTTCAGCAAACGGCGCTTTTTGACACCGACACGTTGTTGGCGTCGCCCGCCACCAGCATTTGCAGTTTGTGAACGCGTAGGCATAGCCATCGCTTGCACATTTGTCACCGATGTTTCTTCGCTGTGCTCGGGCGCAGTTCTTGCAAATTGTTGCGCCAGTTTGGCGAGCTCAATCGCTTCTACTTCCGCGGCTTGAGCGACATGCGGTTCTTTCTTTAATTTTGTATTCGTTTTGCTTGTGCGCGTCCCTTTTTTTTTTAAATTAGTACTTTGCTTTAATTTTAATACTGATTTTGATTTGCTGTTGTCTAATGTTGAAGATGGAAGGTTGTTGTCTTTTGAAATGCTCTTCGTTGCATTTTTCTTTGCCGTTTGTTTGCTGGCGCTGGCGCTGGTGGTGGTGGTGGTGCTGGCCTTATTGACCGTTGATGATATGAAATTAACATGACGACTTTGTTTTGCATTGGCATGACGTTTTTCCATTGCAGCTCGTTGCTTCAACAAATCGGCTGAGGTGCGTAGCTTTTTAGTGCCTTGTCAAATACAAGTAACAAAGGAAAGGTATATGAAATAAGATACAATTTGTTATTTTGTTTAGTTTGTGCTCACGATTTCGACGATCACCCAAGCCATCTTCATTCGAGTTGGCAGCGTTAACATCGCTCGTTGCTGCTGTTGGGGACGCAGGCAAGGATTTATTTGCGGGAATCTTTATAGCCGTTGTGTTATTTTCTATTTTAGCACTTTGAAGTTGATATTGTTGTTGCAGCTGTTGTTTGCGTATGCGCTGATTTACATCGGTGGTGGCAGTTGTGGCATTAAACTCTGTATTGCTATGGGCGTTTGCCATTACGCTGTGTTCAAAACCCTTTTTTTTTTTTCAAATTACTTTAAAAAATTTTAACGCTCACAAAAATTTAGCACTAGCATTTTTCAAATAAAGTTTATTGAGTTTGAAGTTATCTATCAATCCGCTAATTCTCTTTCAAGTACAAATTTGTGAAATAAAAGTGGCCTAAAAGGTTGTTTTTGAATTTACTTTTGTTTAAAAAGTTTTGATTTTTTGAATTTCGAAAAAATTACTTTTTGATTGATAACAATTTCAGAGTAATTCATATTAAATAAGATCGTTTTCTACAATTACACTGTGGCCATGGAGCAACAATAAAGGAGAATGCATAAGATCAGCTGACTTCTTCTTCAATCTTCATAAACACACGAACAGAAGCATTTTTTTTTTGTTGACATATGCCCCACACACACACGCACCCTAGCATTTCCATAGGGGCCGAATCTGTCAAATTCTTCTACATTCCTCTTTGCATGACACTTATGGCCCCACTATGTATGAAGGTATGTCGTCATGCGAAAACCTTTATTGTTGAATCATGACTGTGGCACAAATTGAGGATTGAATAATTCCCGCACAGAACGAAAGACCACTATCCATATATGTAGTAAAATCTCCAAACCCTCATTTTCTCTGAGGTCAAATTTTTTTTTATTACCATTTTAAATTTGCTAAATTTCGTCTTAGTGATTTTTAAGTAAATGAAAAAGGATTAAAATACATATCGTATAGAAATATGTTGTTAGGAAACATATAGTAAAATTGCACGGGCTTTAATTTCGTAGAATACTTTAACCCTATAACACCCACACGAAGAGGTCGTTTTGACCACTTTTTTAGAAAGTTCGAAAAAATAGTATTTTGAAGGTCGATAGCAGGTTCTAGAAAATTATTCGCCATAAAATTTCACTAGGGGTCCCCTCAGACAAAAATCTTTGTACAAAGAACCTAAAAGACCACAGAAAGCAAAAATGTACAAGATTTTGAACTCACGACCTAAGCCAATTTCACAATCTTCGAAAGAGCTTGAAAGAGCGCGCGATTCAGTTCGTTTTTGGCACGTATGTTTTTTTTTTATCTAATTAAGAACTCGGTAGCAAAAAATGAACCCGCTAGGTGGCGCTGAGGTCGAGATATTCAGAAGATCCGAATTTATGGTAAAGGTAAAGATAAGTTAAATAGAAAGGAAAAGGTAGAGGGAAAGACTCATTATAACATAAAAACATTTTTCGTCGCTGCGAAGCGAGGCGAGCATTTACTAATCTAAATATGTACTTACATATAAAAATGAGGCACTATCTCTCTCTACAAATCTATTACATATACATATGTACATATATACGTTGAAAGACCTATACGAAAATTATGTACATATACTATTATTTCGACTTACCTCTTTAGTTTCATTGTGTGGTTGTTGTAAACTTTGCACCGTCGGTTGTGCTGTATTGGTTATTGTGATGGATGGACTATATGTGGGGCTTGGCTGTGGGCTTGGAACTGATACGGGTGTGCTGCTAACAGGTGGTTGTTGCTTTTTTCTTAAGGAATCCTACAAGATAAACACAAGGTGTAAGTAAAAATACATAGTTATTAAATGACAGTTTAATCCATTATATTTATTACAAACAACTTACCTTATAACACACAGAGCAGAGACCATCGGTGGCTGGATTGCCATAGAAGCCGCAGCCAGAGCGGCACATGGGTTGCATCGGATTCGATTCACGTTCCATTGTTGTTTCTTTTTTTGTGTTGTGTTTTGCTTGTTTGTTATTAAGTTAGTGTAATTGATTGTTTGCTAACTTAGTCTTCTCCTTTTAATGAACTCTGGACCAACTCCAAGCACCGTTCGCTCAATATTTAAGCTGTTTACTGCAATAACTGCGCTGCGTTTAAATTGATTTTTACGTATTTATGTATGTAGGTATGTTCTTTTTTAACACAACTTGATTGTTAGAAGAAACGTTGAAGAAAATTTGCAATTAATTTTTTTTATTTTTTTATCACTTAATAGAAAGAGAACATTTAAATTGTTTGTTTGCACGTGAATTCTTGTGTTAACTGCTCTTTTCTTGCGCTAAAAGGAAAATCAATTAAGAAAAAATAAATATAAATTAGTACAAGAATATGAATTTTTTAAAAGCAAAGAAAAAATATGGATGTGTGTACATTAGGATGTTTCACTTTTAAGCAGGGATTGCAAATAATCATTATTTCAAAATTTTCGACTAAAAATTACATGCTGGTAGAGAAATGCACAGATAAAATCACTGTAATGCGAACTATCTCTAGCTGCATTAACAACAAATATCTCGGAAACAAAAAGCCTCCGGCAAGTTTTGATTTCACTTTTTATATCTGTGAGAGCACCTCTACCCTCCTGAAAAAGTGATTTTTCTTGGAGGGTGCTTCCTTAATGGAAAGCCGACCCGCATTAACTTTTATTTTTTCAAATTTTGATTTTTAATAATTTTTTTTAGTTTTATTTTTCGCGTTTTTTTGCTTAGAGACTTTCTTACTTTACATTCTTTTCCGTATGAATTACATCTTTCGACCTAAACTCACCCTAATGTACACACACATTCAAATTTATAACTCACCAATCAAGTTGAATTACAACAACTATAGAAAAATTTATTTATTTTTATTCAGTTCAAGTATTATTTTATGAACTGATTGTCCAATTGTTGCTAGATATGCCTGTTGCTGTTGTTGTTGTATTTATTGTGCGCACGCAATTGCAATTGCAACGGTGGAGATGTATGTATGTATGTATGCTCTTTATGGAGGAGCAATAAGCACAAATGTTTTATTAAAAATGATTGTTGTTTTTGTCTATTTGCAGTTCTGGTGATTTGCCGTTGGTGGTGACCGACCGGTGACTGGCACACAGTAGCGCCTTGTTATTGTTGTTGCTGTGCGCTGATATAATTAACTTCACTTTCGATTGGTTGCTTTGCTGGCTGGGATGCTGCTTCTCCAAAAATATCTGCTCTATAATTGAGGTTATACACTTTTGCTGTTGTTGTTTTTTAATGCTGCCCAATTTAACTGTAAATGAAAAATAGAAAAAAAGTAAAGGAGAATTGATTAGTTTTCTGTATTTCTCCATATATGTACTTATGTATGTATAATTAATAGACATAGTTAAAGTGTAAATAATGTGTAGAAGAAAATGTAGGTACATTTTTGTATATACATAGACGGAAATACATTTAAATTTCTCACTCTTAATTAAGTATTAATTAAACATAATAGATAGGTACTAGTCACACAATATGTATTCCCTTTCATACAGACAATAATTTATTCGTGACTAAAATATCCGACAAGATTGATTAGCTTCATTTTTGTTAGGAAATTTATTATTTTTGACTGTGAATAATGTTTTTACATCAACAAAAAATTATTTTAAAATAGTAAACCAAATATGTATGTATGTATGTATGTAGAACACGATGTAAAACTCAGCCTGGATTTTGAATCACTTAAAATTAAAATAAATATGTATGTACATCTATAAGTATGTATATACATATGTAAAATTTAAATTGTAAATACATATGGTAAATTTTCTGACTGCTAACGTTACATTCGCATGGAGTTTTTATTTAGTTTATACGAAATAATAACAAAAATGTTAGAAACGTCCAAGGTTCTGTTACTTATGCTATCAGGTAGACGTATGTATATCTTCATTTTAAGAGTAAAATTAGTCTGATGGCTACCATACCGTAAAAGTTATAAGCGCGTGAAACGTTACATCATTTGGAAGTGAGATCAAGACACAGATCATGTTTGGTTTAATTTCTGCGAACTTGCTGAGACAATCATCCCAATTTTACTTCATGTTATATAGCAAGGATGTCACAAGGTCATGGCATACCGCTTTACCAAAATCTTTAGGATTTTTTAACGTAATTTAACATAAAATAAGGCACTGCCTACGTTACACAAAGCACTTCTAACGTTACACGTGCGAAAACTGAGTATCTCTACATATAATAAAATTGTAACCGTTGATCTCTGTACATTGCAGATATGTATACAGAAAATAAAAAATAAATAATAGCTTAAAAAACTAAAAAACACGCTTTAATCTTAAAAATCGTACTAAAAATTGAGAAATAATTTAATTAGAAACAAAATGATGAACGAAAATATAAGTATTTAAGGAAAAGCGTGGGGTGCTCAGTATGTCAAAAAATATTTAAAATCGGTGTTTTTTTACTAATAATTTTATTTTGACTTTTTTGAGATTTCATATATCGTACTCTTTAATTTCGCAACTAGGTATATTTTTGTACTAGTTGTACGAATCGAATATTTTCATGTTCAAATATTATTGAGCTTTTCCTTAAATACTTATATTTTCGTTCATCATTTTGTTTCTAATTAAATTATTTCTCAATTTTTAGTACGATTTTTAAGATTAAAGCGTGTTTTTTAGTTTTTTAAGCTATTATTTATTTTTGACTTTTTAGTGAAATTTTTCATTAAAGGATGTTTTATGCGGACGCAAGAATAAAAGTAAAAAGAAGTCTGATGGGATGTGGTGTTCTCCGAAATAGATCTACATACATATGTATTTATAACTTCTACCAAAAATCCCAATATGCAGTGAAGTAAACTAGCTTATTATGCAATATTTTCCAAACCCTTTTATTCAAGGTTTTCCAAACTAGTTTGGAAATACAAAATTTCCCAAACGTTTTGTTATATTTTACAATCAGAAAGTGAAGAGAAGTTGAGGTGAAGCATTTGAAAAGAACAAAAAAAAAAAAGAAACCTGATTGAATAAATTCGAATTTAGGCAATAAAGCTCCGAATGCGTTTGTAGCGTAATGGTGAGGTATGCTGCCTACGGACCAAGGAGCTCAGGTTCGAGTCCCGAGTGGCGCATTTTTATTTTTTTTTTATTTTTATTTTTTATTTTTATTTTTTATTTTTTTTTTTAGAGAAATTTTTTTCACCTCACGTTTACAAAACATTGTATAAAAATGTAATTAGGGTTCCTTTTCGTTGATTCAGCACTTACTATTAAATGAATTACAAACAAAACCAGTATTTGCTTTGCATACATATGTATGTGCATGCGATTGTTTTTATTGCAAACACAACGACAAAACAAAGCTTCTTACACAAAACACAAAACCAGTTCTTGCTCTGCATACGTATGTATGTATGTACATTGTACATGCGGTTGATTTCATTGCAAATACAACAAACCCAAAACAGAAGCTTCAAGCTTTATTTTTGAGTGAATTTATGCATTGAGTTTATTTCCAACGCTATGAGCGGTCGCTGGCAGCGTTGCCACTTTTGGTACTTTCGTACCAAAACTGGTACTTTGAAAATGATTTGGTACGTTGGTACGTTGCTTTTGATTTTGGTACTTTTTCCTTAAAAGCAACGTTTTGGGAAAACAATATTTATTTATTTCCATCTATTTTTTTATTTTTCTATACATTATTTTTGTTCGTCCACTAAAAGAACAGTAATTATGTTGATTAATTACATCGCCAACACGCCGAAGATGTTATAATATAATACAATGGCGCTATTATAACTCTGACGAGTTTTATGGCCGAGCTTCTCTCCCAATTCGAGGTGTGCTCCTTAACTTTTGTTTTTCCTACCAATTGGGTGGACCTACAGTTTCATGCCGGCTCCGAACGGCGAATGTTTTTTTGCGAGGAGCTTTTTCATGACAGAAATACACTCGGAGGGTATGCCGCCCACTGCCGAGAGGTGACCGCTGCTCTTAAAAAACCCAATAATTGGATTTTTCCTAATTAGAAAAATAATTTTCTTTAGTGTTTGTTCGGACTGGGGTTTGAACCCGAGACCTCTGGCATAGCAGGAGAGCACTCTACCCTCTGCACCACAGCGGCCACTGGTATGGATCACATGTATCAAGCAAGTTTTAAATAGAAATTAATTTAAAGCGCGATAATTTTATTAATTTTTGGTTCGTTTTCTTTAATTTTTTAAATACTCTTTCCTTTTTTAACGTTAATATCCAACCCAAATCATTAAGTGACACAACTAAAAATTTTTTTAAATCATGTTTTTATCATAAACGGGTACGCAGAACATATCTCTAGCGGTTGCAAACAAAAATTTTTGAATCGGTTTTGACTGAATAATTGCAATTATTCTGAGCCATTTCAACATCATTGCTTGTAAAGAAAAAACGTTTTTTGGCTCCTGAAAATTTTTGAATTTTGAGTTGTGTCAATTTATGATTTAGGGTGCGATATATTAAAGTAAATTTTCCATTAAAAAATAATAAAGGAAAAAAACCATTTGTCTAGTTCGCTAGCTATTTGAGTGGTTATACGTTTTTCTTTGAACATTTGTTTGTGATTTGAGAAGAATGTATTTTTGAGCGTTCGTGAGTGAGTTTTTCCGTACCCTGAAAGCTTGTTACTTATTGGCTTGTATACGGGAGTGAATTGAAATTCATAGAGGCTATTTTTAAGAAAGGTAACATAAAAGCCGCAATGAAGCATAAAATATAATGTTGAATGTCCTACAATATCATGCCGTTGGGCTGTTGATGTCATGTTTCGAATCAGGAGGAGAATAGAAATAATAGAGAGAACACAAAAAAGTGAATTTTGAAAGATATAATAATTTAGTTAAATGTTGCAACTTTTAGGATGGGATGAAGTTACATACATACATACAGGTGAAGCTAATAAAAGCGTGTTAAAAAAGGAGCCGGAGGAATCCAAATTAACTGTTTTTAAAATTTCTGTCGGTCTGACTGTCTGTCTGTCCTTATGTTTGTGCGCGGGTAACTAAAAATTGGAATGATGGAATTGAATGAAACTAGTCAGAGTTATAATAGCGCCATTGTATTATTATTATTATTATAGATGTCTACTTTAAGATTTAAGATATCCCTTATTTCTATAGCTCAACTAGTTTTGGAGTTATCGACCAATATGTGGACCAAGGGTGATCCAAAATTTGTTAGTACAATATGGGTATCAAATAAAAGGTGCTGATGAGTGCTGCAATAAGTAATTCTATTAAATTCAATATCTCGATTGGTTTCGGAGATATCTCCCTATCCCTATCCCTATCTCTCCAAGTTTTGATATCCTACGGAAAACACTTCCAGAGATATTCAGCATGAAAGATTAAGTTTGTATGGGTTGTGCCACGCCCCTTTTCTAATAGCTCTCATTTTTTCATCCAGAAAATGATTATTGAAAGTTTCATTCATTTCTATGCAGTCGTTTTTGTGTGACGCGGGCGTTATGGTAAAAAAACACATTTTGGTCACATTTTTCCCACATTGTGGTCAATAACTCGGGAACTGGATGAGATATCCAAATGAAAGTGGTCCTGAATTTTAAGTTAGGCGTTAAGTGATAGAATGGTGAAAGTTTCATGCAATTCTATTCAGTAGTTTTTGCGTGATGCGCGCACAATCATACAGACGGACAGAGAGACCGACAGACAGATAGACTTCTAAAAATTTTAGATTTGGGTTCCGCTGGTCCAATAATGACCTCTCCTATCAGTTTTTCTTGAATATCTTCAATGTACAGTCATCGACCTTTTACAATTTTATTATATGTATTATATAGATAAAAAATCACTGCTAACGTTACATATTATTTAAGCTAACAATGTCTTCAAATCTTTGGAAGTTTAACTTTTTTTAATTGGAACGTGAGATATACGTATAGTATTAAGAAAATATATAAACAAATTAAATTAAAACGTATTTTAACATGTCTTAAAAAAACTTTTTTGGTTTTGCACTGCTAACGTTACATAAGATTTTTGCGGCACATTTACTTTTCACATAACTCCTACGTGTTATGATATTATAACTAATTTTCTAATAGATAAAACTTAAGGGCTAAATTTAGTCGCAACAAACATGTTATATTTAACTTTTTGTTTACTGAACTACTTCCGACCATATTTTTTTTTTAATCACAACGTTTTATAAAAATAGCGAAAAGTTTAATTTAAAACGACTAAAATTGAATGCCACTGTTTTCAACAGCTATTATAATATGTCACGAACCCCGCAAAACCCCAGTGCTTGCAATATTTGAAAAAAAAAAAAAAATAAAACTACTTGGTTTACTTTCCCAGAAAATCGGCCATATGTATTACAAATTTACATAGCAGCAACATGAAAGCAGTAAAATTTTATAATTCTGGTAGATTTAAAAGAAAAAACAGCAGAAAATATGGCCGACAAAATGGAAGTTTAACACTACCTCGCCGATATGTTTTTTATCATGTGTACGAGTAAAAAAACCAGGGATTGCAAGTAATCGTTATTTTTTAAATTTTGACTAAAAAAATCATACTGAAGGAGAAACGCTAAACGCAAAAGAAGTACACAGATGTAATCACCGTAACGCAGACTACCTCTAGGTGCATTAACTTTTATTTTTTCGATTTTTATAAAAAAATTGATTTTTAATCGTTATTTTCTGAGTTTTATTTTTCCCTCAGCATATAAAAGTTATTTCTTGAGTTTTATTTTTCGATCAGAATATAAAAGTTATTTTTTGAGTTTTATTTTTCCCTCAGAAAATAAAAGTTATTTTTTGAGTTTTATTTTTCGATCAGAAAATAAAAGTTATTTTTTGAGTTTTATTTTTCCCTCAGAAAATAAAAGTTATTTTTTGAGTTTTATTTTTCGATCAGAATATAAAAGTTATTTTTTGAGTTTTATTTTTCCTTCAGAAAATAAAAGTTATTTTTTGAGTTTTATTTTTCGATCAGAAAATAAAAGTTATTTTTTGAGTTTTATTTTTTTGCTCAGATAATAAAAGTTATTTTTTGAGTTTTATTTTTTTGCTCAGATAATAAAAGTTTATTTATAAATTTTACGTATTTATGTGACGCGAGCACATATATATATACACACATATATATATATATATATTAGATTTAAGTAAATGCTTCACATACAACAACTTTATTTCTGTCCTACAGAGTTTCTAAATGCTACATATTTATGTACCTACTCACATACATACATAAAATTACATTTTTAATAGTATATATGTGCTCGCGTCACATAAATACGTAAAATTTATAAATAAACTTTTATTATCTGAGCAAAAAAATAAAACTCAAAAAATAACTTTTATTATCTGAGCAAAAAAATAAAACTCAAAAAATAATTTTTATTTTCTGATCGAAAAATAAAACTCAAAAAATAACTTTTATTTTCAGATCGAAAAATAAAACTCAAAAAGTAACTTTTATATTCTGATCGAAAAATAAAACTCAAGAAATAACTTTTATTTTCTGAGGGAAAAATAAAACTCAAAAAATAACTTTTATATTCTGATCGAAAAATAAAACTCAGAAAAAAACTTTTATTTTCTGAGGGAAAAATAAAACTCAAAAAATAACTTTTATTTTCTGATCGAAAAATAAAACTCAAGAAAAAACTTATTTTCTGATCAAAAAATAAAACTCAAGAAAAAACTTTTATTTTCTGAGCAAAAAATAAAACTCAGAAAATAATCGTTAAAAATCAACTTTTTGGATATCACTTATAACCGTTACGGTCCCTGAAAAAAACAAATGTACAAATAAAGAGTAGCTCGTGCTGCTGTTGCTGACAATAATGTGGGCGCTCTTGAACAAGAAATATAAATAAAAAAAAAATATATATTAAAAACAATTGCAAAGTAAATTCTTTTTCAAGGCTGTTTCTGGACGAAGAGGCAGTAACACGAAAACAACAGCAATTAAAGTAGGTAGGTACATACCTACATATAAAAAGAAGAAAACAACAAGACCCATGTTATCACATACATTAATAAAAAACATACAAAAAGCAAATACAATAAATAAAAATAAAGCTGCAATAAGAAAAGAAAACATGAAAATTATACCTATGTATGTACCTACATACATATGTATATGAAAATACATTTGTTTGGCTGTACAGTAAAACCCGATTTAGTACCTCCCCGCTTTAGCACCTAACCCGTTTTAGTACCCAACATCTGCGGACACTATGGCTTTTGTAAAAAATATCGAACAAATTTACCCTTTTAAGTACCTCCTCAATATACAATAATACCTACTCAACCCGCCTAAGTACCATAATTTGTTGTGCATTAAATAAAATTTTGCGTACGTTTTCTCCCGGTTAAGTACCTTTCTGAATACAATTGCTTTTTTCAAGCGGCAACTAATTATAATCGATTGTTTATTTATACCATTACTAATTTATCGAAAATCAAGATAAATATATACATATAAAATAAAGATTCGTAAAAACAAATAGCGTATATGCAATATGAAATACCTTTTAATTAATATGTAATCAAAATATTTTTTGTTGAATAAATTTTTTGTTTGTGTTTAAATAAGTTATTTTCAATATTCTTAAAATTATTAAATGTTTAACTACCCAACAGAAGGTACTAAAAAACGGGGTTGTTTAAGTGCCCAACTTGAGGTACTAAAGCGGTACCGCTTAAGTACCTCAAATTCCTGTCAATTTTAGGCAAGGCACTTATGCGGGTTTTACTGTATAGGCATACCAGTTTTCCAGTGCAAGGCTGTTTGCAGTAGGCATGGGTAACACTGCGCTGCGCCGCGCAATTGCGCTGGCGCCAACCCTGGTGTTATTACGCTAACTCCGATTTGGAAAATGCGCCAACTCAATGTAGCGCCAACTCAGTATAGCGCCAACACAATGATGCGCTATTGCAATATAACACTGACTCAATTTCGTGCGCTAACACCAGCACCAATATAGCGCTAGTGTAAAATGGCACCACCACAAAGCCAATAACAGCACAGCGTATGACACCGTCACAATTATGTATGCTAACGCCATTACCCAACCATCGCTAATACGAAAGGGTATTGATATTTTACTTTCACAAATAAAGAAGACAAAATTGACATTATCTGTGAATAGGAGAAAAAAATATAATACAAAATAAATTAAATAAAATATTTATTAGCATATAGAATATTTTTGTTACGCATGGTAAATCGTAAGAGGAAATTTCGATATAATGCGCCCGGACCCGGAATCTTTCTTTTTAATAGGGTGGAGCCGACACTCGTATTTCATAATGAAGATGCCGAAAAACGAGATGCCAGCATATTTTCACAAATATACGCAAATTATTTTTAAAATTAAATTTAATTGTGGCACAATTATTCTGACAGCGTGTATGTAAGCAGAATTGCGCCAAAAGAAATAAAACGGGTATAGTAGACAGTAAGAAGCGAACAAGTGTTATTTATCGATTATTCCATGGCAATTGCGCTAAAGGTGTTATTGCGCCAGAACCGTGCGCGGCGCCACGGTTGGTGCTGGTGTTATTGTATCGGCGCCAAAAAAATTGCGCCATTACCCATGGCTAGTTTGCAGACTCCACACTCTGGACCGACCGATCGACAGATAATTAAAAAAAAAAAAAAACAGCAAACCAACAACAAAAAACAACTTGTATGTATGGATGCCATGTATATACATATCTCTATATATAGTTTGTATACATATATGTAAATGATAAAAAGATACTACGTAAATGCGAAAAGCTGTACGGCAGCTAGCCAAACGACAACAAGCTCACTTGATAAATAACAAAATCGGTCTGAACCGGATTGAGTTGAAAAGTAAGATAAGTGAGTAAAGCTTAAATTAGTTATGCATTAACTTTATTTCCATAATAGTAACAGTATCGGTATTAATTTGGTCGATTAGATACACTGGATCACTAAATTAAATTTTTTGTCTGTACTTTGGACGTGACTATCCTATCTATATGTAAAATCGGTCGCTGATTCCGAAAATCGGGTTCATCGGGAAATCGGGTTCATAATTCTATGGGAAGGTGTTTGAGATATCGGCAATTTACCGTTATTTGGCCAATGGGTCCATTTAATCCTGTATATCTCTTTAACACAGTGAGTTAAATTCCTTAGGGTGACACCAAACGAAAGAAAATTAAATTTCCTTTTCATGGCAGCTATAACATTTTTCTCTAACTCTTATAGTTTCTGAAATATTGACGATTCAATTTGAATTTTTTACGAATCAGCGACCGATTTTACATATAGATAGGATAGTCGCGTTCAGAGTATTTTTTGGCTGTAGAGCAGTGTTATTGGTGCAGTAACAGTAAACAGCTGAACAGTGATCATAGCCCAATAAAGGTGACCATAGCAATAGAGTCGCTCTTCTTCTTTTGGTTTTTTAGGTTGCGAAATTATCATATTTTGTATTAATGCTAATTGCGTGTTCTCTTTTGATTGCTACGACCATATTATTATTGGGTCATGACAGTGAACAACTGAAACAAACAATCGATCAGCTGGTTAGCGTTACTGCTGAAAACCAAAATTCATTTGGTTGTTACCGATAGCGTTACCGACTAGCGAATCACTAATCAAATACATTGTTTCCCATAAGGTTGGTTGATCAGCTGTTTTATAACGATACTGTTACTGCATAACTAATTTGAGCTTAAAGGTGGCGTAAAAAGTAAAGGCTTTGTTGTTTTTAACAAAAACAGTTACACATATAATTTTTGCGTTTCTTTTTACAAATATTTTTGTTGTTGTCATGTATTGTTTCAAAATAAATTTTATATTTAGTGTGGCACTTGGCAATTTTATTAATAACTTTGCTAATGCGTAGATAGACATAACGTTTCAAAGTGTTGATAGAAAACCATAAATTTTGATAAAATTTGTTAAATTTAGTAGGTAGGTACCTACTAAGCACGGTAGGCAGGAAGCGCCGATAGGTTGCATGAAAATGTCGAGAAAAAAGGAAAGTGGGGTTGTGTTATGTGATGTTTATAGATGAAACATCCGTTGAAATTAAAATCCGAGCTGCTCCTTTTTCAAGGATATCCACATTTTTTGTTTTTTTTGAAAGGATCAAATATTGAGGAAATCGAAAATTCGCCACTGTCCAAATTTTTCCGATTTCAATACATTATTTGGTCGCTAAGGGATACAAAAAAGGTATTAAAAAGAAAAAAGGACACCTGTAGTGGAAAAATCCAACGTGAACAGAACCCAAAGGATAACCACTGAAATATAAAATAACACAAAAAGTACCCACTTTAATTTGCGTATAACTCCTAAAATGTTAACGCTACGTGAAAATTTCTTATTATATGTTTCATTCAGAATAAATAAAGAAATATTTCTTTGATATGCAATTTTGATGTACCTGCAGTGCTTAATGTACTTTTGTGCATCTAAAGTGAAAATTTCAAAAAAAGTACGTTTTTTTTATGGTGCTATTTTAAGTTCAAATATTTTTCTAGTTTATGTAAATATTTTAATCTAATGATCCAACTCTCATTCCTACATATCTATACGTTAATACTAAAAAAGAGTTAGAGCTGAGATACGCGCTAGCTGTGCACGGTGGGCGGGAAGCAACAATAGGTTGCATGGGAATATCGTAAAAACGATGGCCCAACGAATATGTGCCTAGCTGTGTGCTGGTACTAATTTTCGTTTAAAAAAAATGTTGCAGATTTTATTCACGCTTGCTGTGTGTTTATGAAGTATATTAGAATATCATTTTACGTAAGTTTTTAGCCGGCGATCGTTTTTTCGATATTCCCATGCAACCTATTGTTGCTTACCGTCCACCGTGCACAGCTAGCGCGTATTTCAGCTCTAATTCTTTTTAATATTAACGTATAGATATGTAAGAATGAGAATTGGATCATTAGATTAAAATATTTACATAAACTAGACAAATATTTGAACTTAAAATAGCACCATAAAAAAAAGCACTTTTTTTTTTTTTGAAATTTTCACTTTAGATGGACCAAAGTGCATTAACCACTGCAGGTAGATCAAAATTGTATATCAAAGAAATATTCCTTTATTTATTCTGAATGAAACATATTATACGGAATTTTCACATAGAGTTAACATTTTAGGAGTTATGCGCAAATTAAAATGGGTACATTTTGTGTTATTTTATATTTCAGTGGTTATCCTTTAGGTCCTGTTCACATTGGATTTTTCCACTATAGGTGTCCTTTTTTCTTTTTAATACCTTTTTTTGTATCCCTTAGCGACCAAATAATGTATTGAAATCGGAAAAATTTGGACAGTGGCGAATTTTCGATTTCCTCAATATTTGATCCTTTCAAAAAAAACAAAAAATGTGGATATCCTTGAAAAAGGAGCAGCTCGGATTTTAATTTCAACGGATGTTTCATCTATAAACATCACATAACACAACCCCACTTTCCTTTTTTCTCGACATTTTCATGCAACCTATCGTCGCTTCCTGCCTACCGTGTAAGTTCACCGTCGTGAAATTTCGCCAGCAACATGCATTTATTTTGCTGTGAAATGTTGCTAGCAACATTTTTAGTCAAATGAGAATAAATGCCACAACGAAAACTAAGCAAATGTAAAAAAACGAATCTTAGAGCATTGTCCCAGAATCGACTTTCAAATTATGACAGGAAAATCACTGTTCAATAAAAAATATACATAAATATCACTGAATTGTCTAGTTATGTAAATTGATGTGAAAAATGTTGCTACCATAATGTTGCTAGGCATGTTGCGCAACATTTTCACGTCTGTATGGGCTTTGACGTGAAACTCGAACTTAGTAAGTACCTATTAAGTTTAAGTCGTAAGTTAGTGGGGATTAGGTTCTAGTGAAGCATAATTTGACTAATAATAAAACAAACAAAAAATTACTTAAAATTAAAGATAAATATGAACATAATATACATATGTATTATGAGGTATACATTTGCATAGTGGTGAATTCGTTTCAAGTGACATGCGCACTTATGGCATGACCTTATAGCGCTCAACAACCATATCCACCACAATGTAATGTGAGTAGAAAAATTGCTCTCGAATTTCGAACCAGCACGAACACACACATGCCTCTGACCCCAATTCGAATATGGACGGGTTGAGTTTGTACTCAATTCTCCATGTCTATGATATATAAATATGTACATAGATACCCATGTACGTAGTATGTACGTAAAAAATGCTAACGAAATGTCAGCAGCAAAATAGCAAAGTCATTGCATGTTGACGTTTCTCCTTGATGTTTATAACAGAATAGAGTATGTATAAAATTCAACACCACCACAAACAGCTGGTTTTAACATTTGTATGTTAGTACTGGTATGGTTTATTAACAAATGTTACTAGTGTGGTGACCATTCAACTGCGATATATGTACGTACATAATAAATATGTAGGTACTCAGTTGGCAACTGAGGAGTACTGTGCACAATTATATATGTATAGATATGTATATATGTATGTTTTTGGTATTATCTAGCATTTGGATATATTCACCATATCTGTTCTTGCTTATATAAAAGTAGCAACGAAGGTTATTTGAAGGGGTGTCCATGTATGAACATACATAGATACATATGTACATATGTATGTATGTGTTTATATTCATTTATCTATGTATATTTGCTGTATGTACATATGTATTAATTTAATTCAAGGGATTGTTGATATATGTATGTACATAGGTATTTGAGAAAGGTACATACAGAGATACACAGCCCTATAGATATGTTTAGCCACAATACGAACTTTTTAAATAGACATCGAACGCAATTAAGGTAGACATGACTCGTTGGGGACCCCCACAGTTGGTTAATATGTACCTCCATGTGCATGGCTATATACATATGTAAGTATATACAACGTAGACAATGCAGACGATGCGAGAGTTGACGTTGACTCCAGCGTCGACGCTGTGGTATGGTGTGCTGCTGGCTGTCATCGTTGGCATTGCACAATTCCATATGAATACATATTTACATATGTACATATTAGAGGTCGGAAACTATCGATAGTCAGCACCATCGATAGTGTACGATAGTTTTTTGCAAACTATCGATAGTATATCGATAGTTGACGAGTTTCGGGTGATTTGGGAGAGTCTACGGCTACGCTCACACTGTAACCGCCATTTGCCGTCCGGCAGCAAATACATCCACAAGCACATCTGTTTTAAATGAGCTCACCCGATTTCACCCGAATGTAAACAAACTTTGCCCACCTGTCCTGGTCTTATTCTTACCAATACATGAAAGTAATAGAAGATGATCCAATAAAACTTTTTTCAGTACATTGTTTTGTTTTATTTATTTATTAGCCATTTATTCTTGTTCAAAAAAATTAATATATTAACCAGAGACCATAACAATTATAACAAATAAATATAAAAATCACTTGATAACAATTATTGAGCAATGGAAAAATTTTTCCATCATCAATAAAAATTACTCAAAGATCGATATTTTTTCGATCAGATCATAATTGTTATGAGCAATTGATATTTTTTTCGATGTTCCATAACAATTTCTGGATGATGGATATTTTTTAGATCAGTTCATAAATAATTAAGACTCGACCAAATGATAGCCCTAGCCAAGCGCTTTCATTTGATACCCATTTTGCGGTGTTTGGTAGTCCAAATGAAACCTGGGGCCATCCCCTTTCGTTTGGTACCCATATTGTAGGGTAATATTAAGGTTTTTGGGCCATGGCATTTTGACCGATAACTCAGTTATCGATAAATTTATCAAAATATATAGTAGTCCAAATAAAACCTGGGGCCATCCCCTTTCGTTTGATAGCCATATTGTAGGGTAATATTAATGTTCTTGGGAAATCACAGTTATCGATAAATTTATCGAAATATTTCGAAGTCCAAATGAAACCTGGGGCCATCCCCTTTCGTTTGATACCCATATTGTAAATAAATTTATCGAAATATATCGTAGTCCAAATAAAACCTGGGGCCATCCCCTTTCGTTTGATAGCCATATTGGGTCATATTAATAAAAGCCAAGCATTTGCTTTTGCTTAAGATTTCAGACCTTTTACTCAAATTTTGAAATTTAGTTCATACAAATTCTTGTCAAATTTTTAAAATCTTGAGTAAAAGCATTTGCTTGGTTTTTATTAATATGGCCCATTGTAGGGTAATATTAATTTTCTTGGTTATCGATAAATTTATCGAAATATATCGAAGTCCAAATGAAACCTGGGGCCATCCCCTTTCATTTGATACCCATATTGTAAATAAATTTATCGAAATATATCGTAGTCCAAATAAAACCTGGGGCCATCCCCTTTCGTTTGATAGCCATATTGTAGGGTAATATTAATTTTCTTGGGCAATCACCGTTATCGATAAATTTATCGAAATATATCGAAGTCCAAATGAAACCTGGGGCCATCCCCTTTCGTTTGATACCCATATTGTAAATAAATTTATCGAAATATATCGTAGTCCAAATAAAACCTGGGGCCATCCCCTTTCGTTTGATAGCCATATTGTAGGTAATATTAATTTTCTTGGGCAATCACAGTTATCGATAAATTTATCGAAATATATCGAAGTCAAAATGAAACCTGGGGCCATCCCCTTTCGTTTGATACCCATATTGTAAATAAATTTATCGAAATATATCGTAGTCCAAATAAAACCTGGGGCCATCACCTTTCGTTTGATAGCCATATTGTAGGGTAATATTAATTTTCTTGGGCAATCACAGTTATCGATAAATTTATCGAAATATATCGAAGTCCAAATGAAACCTGGGGCCATCCCCTTTCGTTTGATACCCATATTGTAAATAAATTTATCGAAATATATCGTAGTCCAAATAAAACCTGGGGCCATCCCCTTTCGTTTGATAGCCATATTGTAGGGTAATATTAATTTTCTTGGGCAATCACAGTTATCAATAAATTTATCGAAATATATCGAAGTCCAAATGAAACCTGGGTTCATCCCCTTTCGTTTGATACCCATATTGTAGTGTAATTTTAATGTTTTTGGGTAATCACATTTTAAACGACCATGCGACTAGAATGCATAGTCGTATTTATGTTGCTTTGACTACTTGCTAGTCAGCAATTCAAACCCAGCATGGAATAGTTACCGTTTGTTTGGTGCCTAGTGGTCACATTTCAAATTTTCAATAAACTATCGATAGTTCAAACGATAGTCGAAAACCAACGATAGTGTAAACGATGTTCAGAAACCATCGATAGTGACGATAGTGCCATCGATAGTTTCCGACCACTAGTACATATGTATGCATGTATATATGCACACATAAGAGCAGTCCACTCTCAAAAGTGGCTATGTGAATTTTTCATACCTATTAAACTATAAATTAGAAAAAAACAAGTAAGGAAGCCTAAGTTCGAGTGGAATCGAACATTAGATACTCAGCTGTATGCTTTCATTGTTTGTTTTCGTCTGATAGAATCACGGTGTATTTTATATAAAGCGAGTGCTGCATAAAGTGGGCGTAACCACGCCTATTTTCAACATTTTTATCAGTCATCCCACTAAGCATATGAATATTATTCTTTGCTCAAAATTTCATTCCTTTATGACTTCTAGTTACAAAGATGTCACGTTACAAATTCCCAAAGGGTATTCCAGAAATATCTTTGTTAAAAAGTAGGCGTGGTCATAAACCGATTTGAATAAATTTTTTCATGTCTATTAACACAAGTTATAAAAGTGTATAAACCAAGTTTCGTTATAATATCTCAATTATTTGTCGAGTTATAGGCTAAGAAATCTCGTATATTCCTTTGTCTAAGAAGAGGCGGTGCCACGCCCATTTTCCAAAATTTTTGTGTTTTTCGTTTTATGTCCATAGTTGGACTCCTGCCATAAAAATTCAATGATATATCTTTATATTTGACAGAGATATCGCTTAAAATGTTTTTATTAGGCCACTTTATAATACACATATATAAAAGTGGGCGTGGTCGTCAACCGATTTTGGCAATTTTTAGTCCAAACATTTGCCTAAGTAAGTATATCACGCATACCAAATTTCATCGATATATCTTCAACGGTTTCTGAGTTATGACTCAGAAAACTTTCAATGTTTGCCCCTTAATAAGTGCGCGTGGCACCGCCCATTTTTCAAAATTTTTGTGTTTTCTGTTTTATGTCCATAGTCGGACTCATTCGACAAAATTTCAATGACATATCTTTATATTTGACAGAGATATCGCTTAAAATGTTTTTATTAGGTCACTTTATAATATACATATATAAAAGTGGGCGTGGCCGTCAACCGATTTTAACTATTTTCCGTCCAAATGTTTGCCTAAGTAAGTAAATCACGCGTACCAAATTTCATCGATATATCTTCAATGGTTTCTGAGTTATGACATATAAAACTTTCCATGTTTGACCCTTAATAAGTGGGCGTGGCACCGCCCATTTTCCAAAATTTCATCAAATTTCCTCCTAGGGGCCTGAGCTCAACACGTGGGTAGAATTTCATCGCTCCAGCTATATTAGTGACTGAGATACAAAATTTCCGATTTTTTCTATATAGGAGAAGTGGGCGTGGTCATGGTCCGATTTCGCCCATTTGCAATACCAACCGTCCCAGTCTCGATACCAACTTGCTTTTCAAATTTCATCAAAATATCTCAATTTTTGCGCGAGTTAGAGTGTTTACAGACGGACGGACAGACGGACGGACGGACGGACTGACGGACGGACGGACGGACATGGCTCAATCGATTTCTCTTTTCACCCTGATCATTTTGATATATATAAGTCTATATCTATCTCGATTATTTCATTCTGTTACAATCCACCGTTGTGATTAAAACTATAATACTCTGTGTACTAGTACAGCTGAGTATAAAAAAACACCACGGCCTTAAGCTCTATTTTATTTGTATATTTTTTGTTATTAGGTAGGTAGGTACCTGAACGCTTAGCCCATAAGGAATTAAAAAAATAAAACCGCAATATGACAGATTTTTACAAATTCAATGTTAAATTTTTTACAAGCTAGTTTAGAGATGTGTAGTATTTTTTCACATACATAGCTAGTTTTGAAATTAGAACACAAAATACAAAACCTCCCTTCTCCCTTAGCGCAGAAAAATACTTGGAACCGGCGGAAAATAGTGAGCTCCACTATGTTGGGAAGACCAGGTATAAAGCGACTGGTTAAAGTGGGTTAAAACATGGGCATTAATGGGTTAAGACGCTTAAAATTTACTGTAATAGTACAGATCAAGCGATTCTGGTGGAAATAAGATGGTTTTAGAATTTTGAGCGCCCCTTATATGGCGCGACACCAATGTGTGCCAAGGCGTATGAGTGACCTATTTTAGATAGAGATTTTTGAAAATGTATAAATAAAACATAGAAACATTTGAAAGTGTATAAATGAAACATAGAGATTTTTGAAATCGTATTTTTTATTTAATGCTTTTCTTCAGTATGCATTAGTGTGCTCGTTGATATACATACCTACATTCCGTGCGTGCATTGAAGTGAAACGGCAACACTGTTATTACGTATGTAGCCTCTGTGGCGGCAACTTAAGCCATTGGTAATTAAATTTTGATGCATAAATACATACATACGTAGTACCTACATGGTACATATATATTTTCTCTTTGAACGTTTCCAATATGAATTAGCGTATCGTGAATCAACTTCAATCGTGTCATAAGTCTAAATAAAGCGAATTTTCAAAGTTTCTCGAGTTGCCATTAAATTTAAGGAATTCTTCCTGAAGTCATTTTCAATATGGCCATGTTCAACTTGCAGGAGCTTTTAAACTACAAATCAAAGCCAGTCTTCCCAAAATGATGAGTTGAAACGTAAAAAATTCGAATTTACCATCGACCATTTCCTGTGTTTATTAAATAAAATTTGGTATGTACATATGTTAGGGTGGGGCGATTTGTATGGAGGGAAATTAATCGATACCGGGACTTGTTTTTTTGCTTTATTCAACTCTAAAAAAACTCAAGGTTACTCATACGCCATAGGGTATTATTGGAAGCAAAAAACAGTTTTCAAGCAGCATAAGTCTACGTATTAGGGAATAACTCTTCATTTTATGCAGTTAAAATTCTGAAATTTTGGATTTGGAGCATTTATTGTACACAAAGCACTGTCAGCGAAAATCATCGATATCGGATGACTATAACATGGAGATCCCATACCGCGATTTTGGACTAAGGAAAAAAGAGTGCATTCTAGTTTTCCTATACCGGAAGATAAATTAATATTTTAAAATATTATATAAGCAATATTGTATTGACCTATCTTTAAGAAATTTGCAAAAAAATTTAAGATATATTGTACACAGCAAGAGATAATCGCGAAAATATTGCGATTTTCGGCATTCAGCCTCCATAACCGGAAATCAGTCTATATCTCGAAAACGGATCATCCGATTTTAATTCTGATTCCACATCTGGATTCAGCATAAAATTCTGCTTCAATTCGATGTGCATATTGGCCTGGATATTTTTTTGTCGATTTTTGCCCAATCGCGGCGACGCCGACTGCTACGACAAAACGAAAATTGGTATTCTGGTTTACGACGTTTCGAACATAAGTGTTATTAAGTGTTAAACTATGTTCGAATCAGTGTTAGGTAGCGTTTATGCGAAATAATATGTATTATTTGACAGCACATTTGTATTTTTGACAGCAAATTTATATTTTCAGTAAGTTTTAGATTAAATTTTCAGAAACAATATATTAAATGGTTAAAAAATGGATTCCATTGCTGCAACAGCTTATTTAGTGGAAAATAAATGGAAGAACAAAGGTATTTGGACATTAATTTTAATTAAATTTTTTAAAATATTGCTTTCTATTATAAAAAAAAAGTGACAACATATATGAAAACGGCATTTATAGAATACTGTCACCAAGTTTCATGCGATAATACCTTGTAATTCGGAAATTAACACCGGCTAAGCTTGGATAGAATGAACCAATTTTATTTATTTACAAACTACTGAGAATTTTTCAGTGAAACTTTCAGGAAATATTCTTTGGATGATAATTCATCTACCTTCAACGCTTTCAACTATTATTAAATTATAATATTAAAGTTCTCCAAAAGGAGAATTCTGCCGGCTGAGGATTTTTTAAAGCGCGCCCAAAGGCCGGTGACACAAAGAAGTCTTCTACACACACATTGCTTTAACAAGGAATATCTCTTGCGCTATAATCGTCCGCGGGAGCGACTTTTTTATGATCTGTGATAGGATCGTGGTTCATTATATACAAATTTTCCCTTAACACCAGTGGTACATTATTGCGATTCCCACTTTAACTATTAGTAATTTAAAAATAATGAAAAAACTGGACTCCATGAACTCAAGGGCAATGAAAATGCCAACTTTAGTGAAAATAACATTTACAGCTTATTCCGACAAAGTTTCATGCGAAAACCTCTTGCAGTTGGTTTGTTTTACACTATGTATTTATAGTAATATGTTATATTGATGCAATCCATGGATGACGCTCCACACTGGTCGCATATCAACAAGTTTTTATGGATCGCAAAACATAAAAGCAAATTTGAGATCCAGGTTGCGATCAATCAAGTCATGAATATGTACATATCGTGTAGCAGGAATTTTGTGACTCGCCAGGACGCGTTGAGCATGAACGGATATAGAAAGTGAGCACGTTTCTTCGATTTGTTAGTTTCTCGTGCAAATGTTTGTAAATCATGTTGCAAGGCGATATTTTAAATCTTTAAAAAGACACAGTCAGGCAAAAATGCTTAAAGGAGTACATCTTGGCACAGAAATTATGCCCGACTTGCGCTACCCACTCATATTACATGATCGTAGTAATAATACACAATTAAAATTATTTTCAGAAGCTTTTATTAAACAATAATATATAAATATTGCTAAAAAGGATAATAAATTTTATTATTAAATAAAAGTTCAATACGTTGCAACTCCTTGTACTTATTTCCCTCTATTCAGTCTATTGTACTAAAGCAGATTCCTTTTGTTCACTTATTTTGCAAAGAAAAGGCCAGTAGCATAGCTAAACCAAGCCCGTTTTGTATAATAATGTTGCATAAATTTAAAAATCATAGTTTAATTACATTAAATTGGTAATATTTCCAAAAATAATCAAAATTTCTATTGCCTCCGACACACAAAAGCTGACGGAAAGAATCGCTCCGATAAACTGTCAAAAATCCGATCCATCGTGAACCAGAATGCCGATTTCCGAACTTCGAAAAAATCTGACGTTCATCGGACGTCAATCGAGTTGCAGAATGCCATTTGATCCGATTCACCTCCGATGAAAGTGGATCGTAAACCGGAATAGATGTGTTTATTTTCAAAAATACGTCTTGGTCCATAAAAAGCTAATTCCGGAACATCAAAATTAATTTTAGACAAATGTCGTGGAGGAGTTTTCTACTCAGAAAAATTAGAGGAATCCGAATTTCGATGGCGCGATATAGGTTAGTGAATCGCCCCACCCTAATGTACATACCTACTTATGCATTTTTGTAACTAAGTAATGTTTTGTTGCCCATTTACCTCACTCAAAGCCTCGGTGCAGTTGTGGTGCTTGCAACGACGCATTTTCCAAGTGAAAGCGGTAAAAAAAAACACTTGCACACGCGTTTAAATTGAAAATCAGAGACCACAAGCAAAGCAGAAATATGTGTAAGTATTTTGAAAGGTAGGAGACCAACTTTTACATAAATACATAATACAAGTACCTACATACATACATACATACTATGTATATAGCAGGCATACATAAGAAAAAAAAAAATATGAGCATACCACAAGCGTGCGTTCAAGGGTTCGTCGCATAGTCAAAATTATGGATGATGATGATTCCCTAGAAGAAGACCAACAAATGTCAAGAAATATGTGTTTGTATGTATGAAAAGGCAACATAAAAAATGTAAAATAAAACTAAGAAATAAAAGAAGTATTGCTGGAAATAAAACACCAAGAATGGTAGGCCACGAGCAAATGCACTCACAATGCTGCTGCTGCGTAGAAAAAAACCAGCAATGAGACAGATAAGGCAAAACTAAAAAAAAATTAAATAAGAACAAACCAAAATATGTACCTATGTATTTAAGAATAAAAGAACGCAGAGATATACACACATACATATGTACATACACGTGTGCATCTAAAAGTACTCGGATTTCTCCTTGAACTCTTAACATAGAGGCCATCATACGTATGACTTTTATATTTTTTGTTCTTCTTTTCATTAAGATTTTCTTCTGTTTTAACGAATATGTTTCCTATGTATGTATGTATGTATGTAATACAATGGGCAGGAAAAAAGAAATCAATGTGAACGACAAAATTGTTGATTTTTTCGTGATGTGATTGCTATTGCCGTCGACAATGTTGGTGGTGGTGGCTTGTTAACTGCTTGGACTGGTGGTTGGATGGCTGCATGGGAACCTTTAGGTGGCGCTGATGCAACGCACCGACCACAACAGAGGTCTATGTGTGCGCACATGATCATAAATGCATGCATACCCAGCAAAAATTGTATGCCTTATTTAAAAGTTATTCCAGATTTAAAGGTTTTGAAAAAGGCCTGAAAATTCTAAGCGAACAAAAGCTGTATGGGCAAAGGCTTAAATTAAGGCTGATTTTTCTGTGTTGATGTCTCTCTCTCTCTCTCTCTGAGAAGAAACCTTATTTCATAGGCCTATCCGCCATGGAAATAAGGCTTAGTTAGATCCTGATTGCGGATTAACAAAACAGCTGAAGGAAGGTAGGCGAAGCGGCGAATTCAACAACTTCTTTGTTTATTTCGAAAAGTAGAGTGTAATGTCAAAAACAAAGCGAATTCTCATCATGGTCAATACGAATGGGCGAGTCCCAAACGAATTCAGATTTCAACCAAGGCGAAATGTCATTTCATATGCGCCTACCTGACTAGATCTGCTTTGGAGTCTTCTTTCTTTTTCTTCACATTCATTCACAATAGTGGTTTTTTGCCAGATATGTCATTAGAAAATGCCCTAAACGGCTAAAATTTTGAGGACTAACTCAAGAGATATTCCGGATTACCTCCACTTAATTCTCAAGTTAACTCCGAATTAGCTAGATATTCCGTCTGCCGTCTGTCGATGCTATTAGGCTTCAGCTATCAGCTTCAACTTTTTGCTAGGTACTTGTAGAAATATACATACATATGTATGTACATAACTGCAAGTACCAGAAGCATACTCAAGCAGAGCTCATAATAATGTAGAATGGAGGATGAGAACTCAAAGCTTCTTATTTCACAAAAAGTCACATACTCACTTTGTATGTATGTCTACACGCACAGTGCATATGTTCGCTATGCATTCAAAAATTCACAACTTGTGGCAAAAAAAGGTATGGTAACAAAAACCAAAAAAAAAACCAGACTTTGCTGGCTGGATCCCCTGCAGATTGTCGTTTTTGAAACACAAGTCAATCTGAAAGAAGTAGAAGATGGTAGCCAGCCAGCCAACAATAAAAAGTGCTTATGACGCATCTACATATAGGTATGTACATACCAGGGATGGGCGGTTTTGAATAAATTTTTATTCAAATAAAAAATAAATTTTTATTCTTCATTCTCATATCCCTGAATAAAGAATAAATTTTTATTCTTCATTCCGGCGCGCTTGAATAAAGAATAATTTTTTATTCTTTATTCTGATACCCTTGAATAAAAAATAAATTTTTATTCTTCATTTTGGTGCCCTTGAATAAAGAATAATTTTTTATTCTTCATTTTGATACCCTTGAATAAAGAATAAAAATTTATTCTTCATTCTGATACCCTTGAATAAAAAATAAATTTTTATTCTTCATTCTGATGCCCTTGAATAAAAAATAATTTTTTATTCTTCATCCGAAATTGGTTGAATAAAAAATAAAATTTTATTTTTCATTCAGATAATTTTGAATAAAGAATAAATTTTTATTCACGTTATTCAAATTATTCTTGCAGGTCACACAAGTAAATGATTTTGCGAATATTTTTCTGAATACGAACCAAGTATTTTCCCGAGCCCCAACCGAATATTTTTCCGAATACTTTCCCGAATCCGAACCCAAATACTCAACCGAATATTTTTCTGAATCCGAACCGAATATTCTCCCAAATCCGAATCCGAATACTTTCCCGATTCCGAACCGAATACTTTCCCGAGTCTGAACCGAATACTTTTCCGGTTTCGAACCGAATACTTTTTCCGTGTTCGAACCGAATACTTTTCAGGGTTCGAACCGAATACTTTTCCGGGTTCGAACCGAATACCTTTCTGAGTTCGAACCGAATACTTTTCCGGGTCCGAACCGAATACTTTTCCGAGTTCGAACCGAATACTTTTATGAGTCCGAACCGATTACTGTACCGATTCCGGGACCCGCTGGCTCTGTAATTAACGAAGTTATGGTAAAAATGAAAATGTCCTTGTATTTGAATAGAACGGCGCCAAATTTCATTAAAAACCGATGACCAGAACATGACAACAAGAAACTACATACTTCTTTTGCTTATACATACAATGTACATATGTAAATATGTATGTACTGTATGCATATTCGTTTATTTTTTTTATTTTTAAAATTTTTTTTTTTAAAATTCACACCAATATTTTTATTATAATTATAAAGGTTGCAATTTTAAGACTAGGTCTTTTATATCACATCATCGATTTTAAGTTGCATATAATTACTTAAATTAAAATAATAATAATAGTTACATAAATTGATTTGTTATTTAAAAATATATCTAATACATAAAAATTAATAAAAATATAACAAAAAATAAATATGCTTGTAAGCAATACAATCTAATATTGGAGGAAAAAGGTGAGAAAGGTGAAAAGAGAAGAAGAAGGAATTAGAGAAAATTAAAATTGAAAAACAGAAATAAAGGTTAAGTTTCAATCACATATTCACTTATTACAAAAGTAGTTGAGAATTATTTTTTTGTAATTCGTTCCATTCAAAACAGCTTTGATATTGTCAGGAATAGAATTCCACAACCTCGCAGCATTGACGAAAAACAACCGCGATGATGACAAGAAAACAAATCTAGGAATGATTAGATTGTGCTTCCTGTTTGATTTACTAAATGTTAATTTATCATATAGATACTTAGGTTCCTTAAACTCTATTATTTTAAAGATGTAAATACAGTTTCTGGCTGCAATATAGTCAGATATGTTACATCCCAGAATTTTATTCCTCCATAAGGAAATATGGTCATATTTTTTAATACCATAAACGTATCTTGTAATGTTGTTGAATACAACATCAATCTTGTGATTAGAAACAGAGTCAAGTCGACTGTAAACATGTTCGAAGTAGGTAATGTTTGGTAAGATAAGCTGAATAGCAAGTTTTTTCCTTGTCTCTAATGGCGTAAAATACGCCGACATACACAGCCTACGTAGAACATAATATACCCTACTCACAACAGTATTAACATGGTCTACACAGCTTAGGTTAGAGTTCACCATGAATCCTAAGTTTCTAACTTTATTGACAAACGAAAGCACAACATCATCAACAACTAGTTCAGGGATATCTTCAACATGTATAGTATTATGGCTAATAGGTAACACATAAGACTTTTTAGCATTTAGACGTAAACCATTTTCACACGCCCATTTATAAATTGCAGACAAATCACTATTAATCTTAAAACATAAATCTTCCACAAGACCAATACGACTTGATAAATATAGCTGAATATCATCAGCATACGCATGAACATTAACATATTGACATACAGAAAATAAATCATTAATATAAAGGCTAAACAAAAGAGGACCAAGAACAGAGCCTTGCGGCACGCCACGTTCAACAGAAACAGATTCGGACACACAACCATTACACACCACTTTCTGAGTTCTTTCAGAAAGGTAATTCGCTATAAGTTTGGTAGAGCCTTCAGAGAATCCAAAAAAGTATGACAGTTTTTTACAAAGAATATTGTGATTCACTGAATCAAATGCCTTGGAGAAATCAAGCAGGCAAAGAAGAGTTAAGTCACCATTGTCATAATACTCTCTTATGTCGTCAAGTATTTTTATCATGGCCGTGGAGCAGCTATGTTTCGGTCGGAATCCTGATTGCAATGGGGATAGAATATTATTATCTTTAATGTACGATGAAATTTGCTCTGCCATCAGGGATTCACATACTTTTGCAAACACTGGTAAGATGCTTACTGGTCTATAGTCACACAATTCTTTGGAATTATTTTTCTTCGCTACCGGAATGATTTTAGCCCTTTTCCACTCCAGTGGAAAGCACGAGGTTGTGAAGCAATGATTAATTATGTGCGTAAGGGTCCCTATAATAAATGGAAGAATCAACTTGACAAATTTCAGAGATATACCATCCTCCCCAGTTGCTTCTGACTTGACTTTCATTTTAATTTTTACCATAACTTCGTTAATTACAGCTGGTAATCGGTTCGGACCCGGAAAAGTATTCGGTTCGAACCCGGAAAAGTATTCGGGTCGAACTCGGAAAAAGTATTCGGTTCGAACTCGGAAAAAGTATTCGGTTCGAACCCTGAAAAGTATTCGGTTCGGACCCGGGAAAGTATTCGGTTCGAACTCGGAAAAAGTATTCGGTTCGAACCCGGAAAAGTATTCGGTGCAGACTCGGGAAAGTATTCGGTTCGGAATCGGGAAAGTATTCGGATTCGGATTTGGGAGAATATTCGGTTCGGATTCGGGAAGTATTCGGTAAAATATTCGGTTCGGATTCAGAAAAATATTCGGTTGAGTATTTGGGTTCGGATTCGGGAAAGTATTCGGAAAAATATTCGGTTGGGGCTCGGGAAAATACTTGGTTCGTATTCAGAAAAATATTCGCAAAATCATTTACTTGTGTGACCTGCAAGAATAATTTGAATAACGTGAATAAAAATTTATTCTTTATTCAAAATTATCTGAATGAAAAATAAAATTTTATTTTTTATTCAACCAATTTCGGATGAAGAATAAAAAATTATTCTTTATTCAAGGGCATCAGAATGAAGAATAAAAAATTATTCTTTATTCAAGGGCATCAGAATGAAGAATAAAAATTTATTTTTTATTCAAGGGTATCAGAATGAAGAATAAATTTTTATTCTTTATTCAAGGGTATCAAAATGAAGAATAAAAAATTATTCTTTATTCAAGGGCACCAAAATGAAGAATAAAAATTTATTTTTTATTCAAGGGTATCAGAATGAAGAATAAATTTTTATTCTTTATTCAAGGGTATCAGAATAAGGAATAAAAAATTATTCTTTATTCAAGCGCGCCGGAATGAAGAATAAAAATTTATTCTTTATTCAAGGATATGAGAATGAAGAATAAAAATTTATTTTTATTTTTTCGTTATTGAATTATTCAAATTTTGAATAATGCCCATCCCTGGTACATACATATGTAACTACATAAGTATCAATGAGGTAAAGAGGGGCGCACACTGCAGGTAATTCGGTAATGGATGTTGTTTGGTGGCATAGGAAATTGGTGGTGCTGTGGAAGGAAGCATTTGTATGTAGGTACATATGTACATACATACATTAATACACAAATAGCAGTAAAAATAGAAGAGCCAAACGGTAAAGCAGAGGAAATAAATTAATAGGTATAAAAAGAAATCAAGTTGTTGCTGCCATATACGGTGCGATTATTGACCTGCGGTGCAGAGAAGCAGATTGTGCGCTCAACAACTGAACACCGAATGAAAGCAAACAGCAAAAAGCGAAAACGAAATAATTTTCTCAGAAATTTCTAAACGAAAATGACGTTGGTAGACTTAATAAGAATTGTGGCAAGACAGAGATTGAAGATTGAATCTAAGATCAAAATTACAATACATCATTAGTTAATGACCAACGCTAAGGAAACAAAATCGCCTCAAGAACATTTTGAAAACGCCATACATACATAAATAATTTAGTATTACCCTAATAATTCAAGCTAATACGAGCCAGCTAACTGACGCACTGAACATATGTAATACTGCATCAACTACCACTCGACCTCCACATTCGGCGAAACTGCAACAATATTCGCAAAACGATTGTGCGAGTCGGTCTGCTGGACTGATAGGCAGTATGGTTACGGTAGTATTCTAAAAAATCTTTCCGGTGTACAAATGATATCAGACTACCTCCCAACCACACTGGACTTTGACAGGAGCTTCAAGGTGAGATTTCCCTCCAGACCGGAATGGAGAAGGTATAGCATGCTTAAGAAGGAACAAATCTTCATCTACACCAGACCTGTAAAATACTCAGTATATACTGGTACTAAGTACCAAATAAGTACAAGTACCACAGTACTTGTACTTAAAAATTCGAAGTACAAGTACCATAGTACTTGTACTTGGAAATTCCAAGTACAAGTAAAAGTACTTATCATTATACATGCAAGTACTTTTTTGACAAACTATTTCAGATTGTTTCAAACAAAAAAATATCACCTCAGTTGATTTTGATTTAAATTTTTATTTCTATCAAAACATTTAAAAAAGCAAAACAAAAACACAGATATGTGTAAGTACTTATCAGTAGAGTACTTGTACTTGTAAATTTCAAGTACAAGTACTGAAATACTTGTACTTGTACTGGAATTTCGAAGTACTGAGGTACTGGTACTTGTACTTGTACTGGTACTTGCACTTTACAGGTCTGATCTACACGGACTGGTCCAAAATGGACTCAGTTGTCGGATCTGGGGTTTTCTCAGAGCAACCAAATAGCTCATTATTCGCATGGCAATCCCATTTAACACCAGATGCACAAACTGCAAACAATACGGTAGTGAGGAATCGATCGAACACTTCCTGTGCCATAATTGGGTCTCCAAATAATTCGGCAAATACTAGTTCGTGATTTTTCCCGTCTTAACTGGCCTTTGTTATTCAGTTTGTAAGATCTAATAATTCTTGTTCATCATTGCATATTAGCCCCGTCACAATCAACTGCCGGATGTAGTTGCATTTTGCCGCATGTAGGTGCGTCGTCACAATCATCTTGCGTTTCTTTGCGATCAGGGCATCGGAGCGAAAGTTTTTTTTTTTTTGTTAGATCCGCTCACTAGTTTTTTTTCCTGGCTCCGCTCTTAACTCCCAATTTTTCTGTTTTGCGGTGATCAGGGATGCTGTTTGTGGGCAATTCTTACCAAACTGGTAAGAATGTAAGTTTATACTAAATGTATAAAAACTGTTAGTAGAGAAAATGTGAATGTGATATATATAAAGTGAAATTTTCATGTTGTAATGGAAATTCAAAAATATGATTGGTCATATTTCGACCGGTGCGCGATGATTTTTAATATAAATGCGATAATAAAAAACTATTCGCTGTCATCTTACGAGATAAATAGTTACGAATAAATTATTCGGAACTTTATTTGCTATTTCAAATAATGGGTTACATAAATAAAAGCCAAGCATTTGCTTTTGCTTCAGATTTCAGACCTTTTACTCACATTTTGAAATTTGGTTCATACAAATTAATGTCGAATTTCCGAAATCTTGAGTAAAACATTTGCTATATTTTTATTAATACGACCCAATAAATAAAAATTCTGGGTAGAAAAAAAACAGCATTTGAAGAACATATAGACATACATACATATGTATGTACATGGTTTCGATTTTATCACAAAAATGTATGTAAATAAAAAATATCTATTATTCGAATAATTCTTTTTGCAGTAAGAGAAATTAATTATTCAAATAAAGGTAAAAAAAAAAATTATTCATCTACCTATTATTCGTTATTCGAAAAAATTTTGCTCAACTCTGATACATATCAATAAATATGTATGTAAGTAGGGATGGCAAAAAAATGAAATAACCAATTAACTGCTTTTTAGGTTAATCTAAAGCGTTCGATTATTAATCGCGAATAATTGTGGGGAACTAACCGATTATAACCGTTTTTCGATTACAATTATTCCTTAAAAAAATATATAATAAACGAAAAAAATCATCACTTATTAGGAAAAATCGTCAAAATGACGATAAAATCGTTTATTCGGAAACTGGAGGGAACATTTATTGCGGTGTTTTTGGATATACTCATAAAACCGTAGGTAACCGAATTCGGACTCCGGTGAAAAGGCGGAAATTCTCAACTTCGATTATTTCCTTTCGATTATTTTCGACTTGAGAGGAAAAAGTTTAATCGAAAAAATAATCAAAAGGAAAAAACCGATACATTTTAAACGTTAACCGAAATAAATTAACCGATTATAATGGTTTTTCCGGTTATTGTTGCCATCCCTATATGTAAGTGATTTTAGCTCCAACTCCGCTATTTCCAATGATTTTACCTCCTTGGTCTTCGCTGCGCTCCGCTCCATTGCCCCGAACAAATTTCAAATGCTTCTTCTTATGCCTTACATGCGGCAAAAGTTGAAAGTTGGGAACTTTTTTATGGTAGATGGCGCTAGTGCTGCCGGATCTGTCGATCCCCATGCAAATACATACATTCCACTCAGCTGTCAACGCATGCCGCTCCGTCAAACTTTCATTGTGACGGGGCTATATCATTTTATCTGTTGTGAGAAATAATAAGCTTCAATTGAGTGAGAGATTTCTCAAAAAATTTTATAGGATTTAGCGTGAATCGGCTGAAGAGTAAATTGGGAGAGTGAAGTACGAAAATGAGAGCGCATTATATGTATACGTCTCGCTAACGCCGAAACTCCACAAAACAAAAATTATGTTAATTTTGTCTACCATAATCATGTCTAAAACCCATGTTTTCATATGCGTGGGCACTTCATTATGTTATAACATAATTTGCAAAATGACGCCGAATTGGCATGCCGTGTACGCAGAAGCACTTAGAAAGTTAAAAAAAAATTGTTTAAAATTGGCGATGATGCTCGAAAACTGTATATATGCACCTAATGTTCTTTTTATTTATTTTTTAAGCCAAAACACTCAAGCAAAATGGACGCCGTGCGAAATTTCACGTTCAATGTGGAGATGTTGCCACTGTAAATTTTTCGTTGAAATTAAAAATTAGCTGTCAAATCATCAAACTGACAGCTCATGTTAAGGCAATCATGTTAAAGCAATTGCTTTGGCATCTCTGTTATACCAGAAGACAGAGGCGGTCTCCATTTGAAATCTATGTTATAATGGTGCTTGTTATGACGGAATTCTGTTTTGAGGAGACGCCGGGTAAGACATTTTATTAGGTCCGGAAAACGTGTCGAAAGTAAAGTATTTTAGGTGCTGATCATAGCGATTTCTAATAATTTTTGTCAAGCCAAAGATTGCTAAAATAATGCCACTTTGAATTACAGAATTGATTACACAATTCAGCCCTATAATTTTCATACACACATACTAAGTATATGGTTTTTATATTCTGAAGCTTTATTTCAAGAGTAATATTTAATTCATCTAAGCTTAAAATTATATAGTACCATGGTGATTTTAATATGTTCCTCGAATTCCAACTACAGTGCAATATTTCACAAAGTCTTAACCATAATGAAGTGCATACATAAATAAAAATTTACCCCATTTAAAGCATATTTATAGCACTTTTTTTTAATGAAAAAAATATTAAGATTAATGTTGCACTGCATGGGAACATTAAGTACATATGTACGCCTTATATACATATATATATATATATATATAACATATGTATGTACATACATATCGAGTATCGGTGTCCTATTCATATATAAAATTAAGGCAAACAGGCGCCTGGAGGTAAACACCACACAGGCTGAATAAGAAGAACTAGGGCAGGCAGCAGGCAACTTTACTTGGACGAATGCACCGCAGCGTTGGTTTCTTACTATCAGCTGGTTGGGGACGTGAATTGAGAGAGAAGTGCGGCGGTTAGTTAGGTATACATGTGGGAATGCAGTTGAAAGCGGAATTGAGGCTGCAAAACGTAATAAAACACCGACCATGAACGCAACTGGCACACATGCTGACACTCGGACTGCTGGACTGCGGACTCGAGTAGTAGCTAGTTAGCTGTGGAACGGGTATGATTGCTGATTGGCCGACAGTGTCGGATGGACGACGAAAGGTGCTTTAGCGGCAGACGTAACAGGAGGAGATTGGTGGTAGGAAATAACAAAGTGCCGCCGCCGTTGCGATGAGTGCAAGTAATTTTTAAGTGGTGCAAGAAGTTGAGGTTGAAGTATGAGGCACAACAAGTACATCGACTAATTTATAAAAAATGTATGTATGTATGTATTTACATAGTCCATATATGCCTACAAATGTTCACATTAGCAAGGAGTGTGCGTAGAATTTATAAAGATTAATAATAATGAAGAATGAGCAAATTTAGTGGCCACAAGAGGTGCCCGCAATCATAAATTTGGCTGAAAAAAATTTTGCGCACACATTGAGAGAGGGTACGAGAAGAGAATTTAAAATGGGCGTTTTTCATTGCACTGAATGAATGGCAGTCTGACTAAACTCCTTCCTATTACTTGAACACAATCGAAGCAGCCAACGTTCATTAAATTTAGTGAACAGAGAGATTTATATTAAAAACAGATTGTCGACTTAATTTTAAATTTTCACAAGTAAGTAGTAGAAGGAGGAGCGAACAGCGAAGTAAAGAGACTCGAAGTTTCTTTAAACAACGAAAGGAGAAACCCCTAAACGATCGATCGCGTTGCGGCCTTCTGCTCGCACGATATTGAAGGCCGTTCAAAGACAAAAAAAACAAAAAAAAAAGTTGTCTGGCGTAAAGGTTAATAATCTACAAAATCAGCAAGACTTAACAGGCGGAAAAATATGAATTAATGTTTTTATGTACGTACATATGTGTGCAATAAACAATGGCTATAAATATTAACAAAGACTATAATTATATCGTACCACTAAGTGCTTATTTTTAAGTCTGTATCGTTTTAACCGTTCTGTGGTGGCTTGGCGATGATATCATTGAATGAGAAGCCCGGGGCGCATTTGCGTGAGGTCAAAATTCTTACAACAGATGGTCAAACCGCATAGACGAGGCCATGACTCATGCCACTATGGTTCGTTGGTTGGTTTCAGTGGCGAGTACCACAGTCTCTAATTAGCGCCGAAACGCCGTTTTGATACCACGACTTGTGACTAAAGAACCAGAACCAGAAGAATAGAAAATAAAGAGAGAATATCAAGTCGGAAAACTGGGCAGGTCCTACGCCCTTTATGCATCCTGCTGAGTTTGGGTATCTAAGAAGGCCTACAGGCCTAACGTCCTTCCTCCGAGTTCCGAGAGGTTGTCGAAGAAAGGTTCGCGAAAGAATTCCAATCTACCTAGGCAGTGCGAAGGACACTCGCAATGCAGGTGCTTCACCGTCTTCTCCGCTCCATGACTATTACAGCTGCGACACAGAGTGTTATGATACAATCCCAATCGGGCCGCGTGGCTACCAATAGCCCAATGTTCTGTGAATACTGCAGTTAAGCGGGAAATGTCCCTTCCTTTCCATCTTTAGTATGGCTGAGGGTCGCATTTCATTGTATGAGGGCCACAAACTTCTGCAGACCTTGCTACTAAGTATAACCATGATTAGTCCACCACTTATTTGCCGACTACACAATTTTTTTTTTGTAAACTACTTCCAGTATGAAGTTTCCTACTACTGAGACGACCCAAAAGGGAGACCTCGTCTGTGTGGGAAAGATCAGTTGAACGCTGACTCGTCCTCCCTTGGTATTTCCAATTGGCGCCAGGTAGCACGAAGCAGAAACGACTGGCGCACTTTATTGGATTCGGCCAAAATCGTCTAGACGGTTACGCGCCAATTAAGAAGAAGACGACACGACAGAAGCGAAAATTTCTGATATTTCTTACATCTCAGAATACGCTGCAAAAAACACTTAAACAAAACATGTTCAATAATTTGTTTGAGATCAAATATGTTTGCTCCAAAAACTTGCATTAAGTACCTATTATCGGCACTGGCACGCCCTCAGAAATATTAGCTGGGTTCAATGTTTCCCATAACACATCGCTTACTTATTCCCCTTTTTGCAATTTTAATAAATGTAGTGGATACATATATTTCGTTTATTAACATGCTCTCCCTTTTCCATTCTCTGTGCTACGATTTCACAATAATAACCCCTAAGCTAACCAGCTGTTAGAACGCAAGAGTCACAGCGGTCATTACTACCAGATCATTGAACTTTATTATGGAACCACCCTAATCTCAAATTTACGTACTAATATATATACTTTTATGTACTTAAATACGCATGTACATACATATGTATGTATACCCACTATATACATACATATATATTTAAGTATTGGTATTTATTGTGCAGTGTTGCCATTCAGACGCACTTTTTTGTGGCATTATCATAAAGCGAGCAAGTAATTTTACCATAACCAGTAATGACTCTCATAAAAAAAGCAGCAATTTTCATTAAAAAAAAGAACACACGAAAAGGGAAGTATAAATGATGTACATATGTAAATGTTTGAATGTACGTACATTAGCATGACCCTTCAACCCAAGTGAGATCATTGAGTGAAATGTGTACATATTTGTTAAACTATGTACTCTGTTTATGGCGGTTTGTACATAAGTACATATGCACCTACATACATATGTATATTAAACTTGACGAGCCAGCGTTAAATATAGACGTGGAAACACGTAAAGTTTGACGTTTTCGAAAAATTCATTAACTCTGTGTATCATGACTTGTAATATGGTTTACAGTAACTTCAACAAAATCTCCAGCGTATAACATTTTACGTTCGTCATCATGAATTTTATTTACTACAGTTTTAATTACTCATTGGGTCTGTAAAGTTTCAAATTTAATAGTTATTTTCTTTCTTACATCTGCACTGGTCGTCTTAATACCAGATAGTAAATAACTTTAAATACGGCAACATAAAAACACATTTTTATGAGACATTTTAACAGAGAACATTATGCCAAATATGGTTGAAATTGCTTTGTTTGCAGTAAATGTGTAAATTTATATCAGAAAATAACGAGAAATACAACGCAAAATAAGTGAGACTACGGCGACTGCCGTCAAACACGGCAAAGATCTCATACCTTTCATGTATAGCGGAAATGAAATGTTACATGGTGTGACTTACATCATTAACTACATAAATACTTGATTTTACACAAAAAACTTTCATTTTCTTAGCTCTGTAGAGTGTTCAAAATTATGTGTAAATCGTGCGATCCGAAGCTAACAAAATGGTTGCTAAGCCTGAATAGAAATGAATGCAGAGTTATAATCGGGGTCCTCACAGGACACCACTGCCATTTAGCATGCGCTCAAAATGGCACTAGTTGATGATAGTGAATGTAGGGAATGCCAATTGCAGGAGCAGAGTGTGAAGCACGTTCTCTGCTCCAGGTTAAGACTTCGGTTACTAAGACAAGAACAAGTTGTATTTAGTGATCTCAAATCTGTATCCAAAATAGTGTTAAGTAAACTCTTGGTATTTGCCAAAGAGACGGGGCTGTTCTCCAGCTTAACGCAAGGCTTTCAACATACTTAGAGGTGTTCATGTTCAATGAGCTTTCTGGTAACACCGCGGACTCATTCAGTCTGTAAGGTCATTGATGGCCAGCGAGTGTAACCTAAACTAGCTGTTTAAGTGGAGAAGTTATATCGCAATATATATATATATATCCGAACAATCGGTTGTATGGGAGCTACATACATATATCTTATACTGTCCCGATTTGGCTGATTTTGCGAAATGACTGTACAAACTGTACACTGTTTTGGCAAAAAAATTGTAATACCATTTCATGTTCATGAAAAATATAATGTGTATGACACATATGGAAATATGTATATAACACATGTAGCAAGACCAACATACCATTATAGTTATAAAATTACGTGCGTGGGACTAATAAAAGTTCGCAACAGCAATTTTTTTTTATAAGTATTTCTTGGTGCTCGTAAGATCTTTAGAGAACAAAATTCTTTTATTAGTTCCGCCCTCATGCTATTTTTTATTAGAGAAGTCAAACAAATTAGCAAATCTAATCGATTACGCAAATGCTTACTTACTATGCTGTTTGCTATTTCCAGTCATGCCAATTGAAAGGCAATAGATAAATTGTGATATATCGTCGTACCATACGAAAACTAACATCAGATTTTTTGTGGCTGACGAAAAGTAAAAAGTTCAAGTTTTGGCCGACGAAAAGTAATAAAATCGAGTTTTGGCTGACGAAAAGTAATAAAAATCCACTTTTGGCTGACGAAAACTATCAATTTCGATTAAACAACAATAATTTTAATGTAAAAACAGTATATAATTACTGATACTTTTCGTCAGCCAAAAGTCGATTTTATTACTTTTCGTCAGCCAAAACTCGATTTTATTACTTTTCGTCGGCCAAAAGTCAAATGTTCTACTTTTCGTACAGAATTTATTTATTGATAGCTTTCGCCAGAAATTTTAAATATGTTAGTTTTCGTATGGTACGACGATATGAAAAGTAGATATTCATAAGCGTTGTCAGCCTTGAATTAGTGTAGAATATACATACATAAGTAGGTATACCGGTTATAAAATATTTAATTTAAATGTGCACGTATAAAGTATCAAGCATATACTTATAAATGAGCAACAATATTTGTGATTCATAAAAAAA